>OZ035962.1:76324941-77574941 GCA_964034945.1 Chrysopilus asiliformis
ACTAAAGCCATTTATGCACAAAACCGATGTATTCATAAATTACAGGTCAGTTGTATCCGCTATTAAAAATGGGAATACGAAAAATGAAATAATTTGGAATGCAGTTCATTATTTGGGAAGTTGTTGTGTAAAAAGTGTTGTATTGGTTTATGGGCTGAGTTCTTTACCCGCTAAGCCACGCTGTCGCTTAGAAAGTTCTTTAGTTTTGTGTAAAATTTACATCAAGAGTATTTTTTTCTCGTAAAGGGTCTTTCAATAAGGACGCTCGAATTTTAAATGTAAATAAAACAAGTTGTGGGTGAGATATCCACTCAATTTTTTTTTTTTGATTTGAAAGAATATTTTATGGCATTAAGTATGGAATATAACGTTGTTGAAATGTTCACCGCGGCTTTGCTTGGTGGCACATATTCGGGAGGTCTGATTTTCGATGACTTTGTCGAATAAATCTAGCTGTATTTGCTGGATGTCGTTGATTATGTTGGCGTTGAGAGCTTCAATAGTTTGCGGTTTATTCGCATAGACCTGCGATTTAAAATATCCCCAAAGGAACAGGTCTAAAGGCGTTAAATCGCACGATCTCGGTGGCCAGTTCACGTCATCGCCGCGCCGCGCGAGATAACCATGCCCTCATAATGGCATTCGCTGTGTGGCATGTAGCGCCGTCCTGTTGGAACCACATGTTGTCGGTATCCATATCATCCAGTTTAGGCCACAATAGTTACTTATCATCGATCTGTAGCGCTCGCCGTTGACGATTATGGCAAAGCCAGTTTCGTTTTGGAAGAAGTACGGACCGATGATTCCGCCAGACCCAAATCCGCACCAAACAGTGACTTTCTCGGGATGAATTTGGTGCTGGTGTATCTCGTGTGGATTAGTATCGGACAATTTTGCTTTGTAGCATTTTTAGGAAAAATACCTATATTTTTAGTTCATTTACGGATACCAAAAGCTCATGTTGTAGCTCCGGTTTCAGGTTCTATAATTTTAGCTGGAATTTTATTAAAATTAGGAGGTTATGGTTTATTACGTGTATTTGCTTTTCTTCAATATATTGGTTTAAAATTTAATTTTATTTGAATAAGAATTTTGCTAAATCCGACAATTTTGCTTGTTCACATATCCATTCATCCAAAAATGAGAATCGTAAAATTTAGAAAATAAAAAAAAATTTGACAGAAAATGTCGTAATTTGATGATTTGCACACATTGTTCAACGCTATAACCCTCCATGGTGATTTGCCATACATTACTGAACAATTCACAACAAATTTGACAGATATTGCTCTAACAACATGGTCGCTATAACCTAACAAACTTCGAGCGTCCTTGTTAAAAGACCCTTTAGATCACATAAACCCGACAAACACAAATCATTGATACTCACTTTCGATCTTAATATCCGAAGCGTTCACTTCTGAAACAATCACACCTACCTGTTGGCAAGCGTTACATATTACTGATTTGCTTCAACGGTTTTTTAATGTTCAGAAGGGAAAAAAGTTTTACATATACGAGTATTCTGTTATTATTCCGTGACTATATCCATCATTATCCATAATTTTCAAACATCATATAGATTTCCCGGCAATGTGTACAAAAAAACCTCACCAAACGCAACCAAGTTATGTAAGTGCGCTCAAAACTACATTTAAATCTTAAAACGTGCGAATTAAGTCATCAAAACGAACTGAAAATCCACTGAACTAAACCTGGCGGCGCGGCGGTTTATGTAAGTCCCAGCTGTAGTACCATGCTTTTTACATCGAAGCACAAACTTTTAGTTTGATAACGCCCCAGATAAGCGATTCGAATCAACCGAGCTTGTTTTGTGTAAAAGAAGCAAAAAACCATAAAAATTATGCATTAATTGTAGGTATGAGCATAAAAAAGTACGAATTTTGAAACGCAAGCGAGGTGGAGCGCATGATAGAACGTAACGGATGGACAGATAGGCAACTTTCGAGTCATTTAAGAAATTGCTATGGGAAATTTGAATAAATTTCACGTTTGATATGTAAAAAATTGATAAGATTTCATGTAAAAGCAAATTTCAGAAGATTCGAAGGGTGGAGTGCATTTTATAAAATTTTTATGTTTGTTGCAAAATAAATTAAAATTTTTGCATATGTTTGCCAATTTCGTTAGATTTATTGATTATTAGTTGCGGGCGATTGGGCAAAGTTGTTGACAAATTCAAGAAACTGTGATTTCTCAAAAATTGAAATTAACTTTTATCGGTTGTAAAGATTAAGTCAATGAAGTAAGATATACTGAAAGAAATAAAATTTCACAGAAAAATCAACTGAACTTTAGTAACAGATATGGACGCCCTGCAGCATTTGAAAGCTTTTACGCAGTTGCGCAAACTAGAGTGAAATTTTAACGCTATTAAAAAAAATCACTTAAAAATGGTTAAAAAAAAATTCACATAAAAAACTGAGGCAAGTATCTATGTTTATATCTGATGTGAACCGCACAAAACTTTCTTAGACCAAATCTACGTTCCTTTACACTTTATATTTTTTTTACGAAATTTGGAATATCTCGATAACGGTAAAAGATATTGATCTAATGTGAAAACCAAAAATATAACGAATTTTAATACCTTTAATTCTTCCTGTAAATGTTTTTTCTTTCCTCTGCTAATAAGGAAAGTATTGTATTAATGAGAAATATTGACTCGAGAACGGAGGTAAATAGAAACTTTCCGATCAGCACGAAATCCGTTTCAAGCAAAATTATGAGGATTTTCGTAAATCTGTCTGTCGGTACTGTCTGTCGTTCTGTCTGTCTGTCTGCAGGTCTGCCCGTTTTACGTATCTTAAATAACCCGAGAACGTATTGAGTTAGCGACTTGAAATTTTTTGAAAATTAGACCAACAAAAATAGTAAAGGGTCTTTCAATAAGGACGCTCGACGTTTGTTAGGTTATAGGGGCCATGTTGTTACAGAACAATCTGTCAAATGCACGCGTTGTCAAATTTCAGCTTCAAAATCAGTGCTCCGTTCGAGAAACAATCCGCGCATTACGTAATTTTTGCGACGAGGCTCATTTTTGGATGAATGGATATGTGAACAAGCGAAATTGTCGGATTTGGGGCGATACCAATCCACACGAGATACACCAGATCAAATCCAGACCGAGAAATTCACTGTTTGGTACGGATTTTGGGCTGGCAGAATGATCGGTTTTTACTTCTTCCAAAACGAAACTCGCAATGCCATAACCGTCAACAGTGAGCGCTACAGATCGATGAAAAGTAACTTCTTGTAACCTAAACTGGATGATCGGGGTACCGACAACATGTTGTTCCAACAGGACGGCGCTACATGCCACACAGCGCATGTCACGATGGACATTCTGCACGAGCGATTTGAGGACATGATTATCTCGCGCCGCGGCGAACTGACCACCAAGATCGTGCGATTTAACGCCTTTAGACATGTTCCTTTGGGGCTATCTTAAATCGCAGGTCTATGCGGATAAACCGCAAACAATTGAAGCCCTCAAAGCCAACATATCGAACGACATCCAGCAAATTCATCGAAAATTGGACCTACCGAATACGTGCCACAAAGCAAAGCCGCGGCGGACTTTAGAACGACGGTGTATTCTGTACCTAATACCATATAATATTCTTTCAAACAAAAAAAAAATAGAGTGGATATCTCACACCAATTTGTTTTATTCACATTTAATTGAAAGACCCTTTAGTTTTCTAAAAGCTTTTGAAAAAGTAACGTATAGCTAACGGGTACTTCCCATACAATTTTTTCTTTTGAAAAACCACATTTTTTTTTGGAAATTTCTCGAAAACTATGTGCTTTTGGGGAAAAAATGTCTATTACCAAATTTAAAGGAAATAAATTTTCCACATTTTTATACGCGTATGGTGAAACCAAAGAGTATATTAGATTTGCCTTACCGTTTGTAACGCCAAGATCCCGTTATCACACACAAAAATGAATTACACCTGTGTGTTTAGAATTATAAAAAAAATTGAATTTTACATGTCCGTCCGTCCGTCCATCTGTGGCGCGGATTTCGGGCGCACGGATTGAGCTAGAGACTTGAAATTTTGCGCAAATCCGTTTTTCGTAAAATGCGAGGCTAAGTTCGTTAATGGGCAAAAATGGACCATTAGGGGGGGGTACCCCCCATACGAACGAAATCGTTTTTTTGTGAATATCTCAAAAACAGTGCATCTTATCAAAAAAGTGCAAGAACAAAAGTTATTTAGGATATGATTCTACATAAAACTCCCATACATCAAAATCCAATCGGAATAAGTTTTAAAAAATCTTATTGGAAAGTTTGACTCAAAGTGGAATTTTGGTACAACTGTTCGAATTTTGATACGAATATCACCATACGGGTTTTCAATAATTGCCAGATTGGCAATTATAGCTTTTGTTATGTTTTGGTTTAAAGGTTGTTATGTATCTTTAAAAGTATCCGCCATTTTTAATTTTGTTGTCTGTCAAAATCTGGTATACTATCCCAGTCTTATCAGTAAAACTGGTAAACCAGATAGGTCCACATTGGCTTTTTACCAGACGGCTTTGCTAGTACACTAGAAACAAAAGTCAATTTAGCTTCTGTGTAACGGTATAACTCTGTAACTGTGTAACGGTATAACTCTGTAACTGTGTAACGGAATATCTCGATACCGGTCTGAGATATCGAGTTCTAGTAAAAAAAAAAAATGTGGGAAATTTTACTCGAAAATCTCGAAAAACCAATTTGGAATTTTTAATAAGTCGCGATTTTTGTTACTTCCAGTTAACAGATTTACGTCAAAAGTTGATACGATCGTCCCAATACTGTAAAGTTTCATGTCTGTAACTGCTCATGTCTGCAAGATTTCTCAAAGATCTTGACAGACTGCCATTTTTGAAATAAAACTCGAATCGACTCAGGAGTGCTCGGGACATGATTTGCCCCATCATCCTAAATCCTGTTGTGGATATTGCAGGTTGAAATACTAGAGAGGTTTACGATTTTGGCCACGCTAGCTAAAAGCCTTTGAGTAACATAACAAAAAAATTGAAACTATAGAGTTTTGAAGAACGATACAAAAATATAAATACAGGTGATCAACCGGCTTGGTTTACCTAATATGGAAATTACAGGTGTAAATAATAATAAAAAAAAAACAGCAGACATCATATTCACTCCTCACGAACGAAATTGAAAAATGGCCGCATTAAACAATTTACATTTCTGCTGTGAAATCAACCGCAACGGACTTTTGTGTTTAGTCAGCTGGAAAAAAATGTATCTGTCCAGCCGGTAAAACCTCATCATCAGGTCTTGCGGCCATTGATCAAAGTTCTCCATGGTTCTATTGGGATTCATGAGCTCACAGCGAAAAATTCACAATTGTAGGATTCCGAATGACGCCATGTGCTGGTTTAGTGACTCTACGCCGAAAAATGAACGCACCTGATCCAGAAAACCAGGTGAATACAATGGCTAAAGTGGAATTGAGTAGATTTCAAATGAAAGGTGTAGCTAATTGGAAGTTAAACATATGTCAAGGAACGTTCAACATGAAATCATCAGCAAACACAGACATTTGCTCATCAGGTTGGTCACGTTTAACGTCTATGCTGGCTGGTAGACACCCGAAAACGTTTCTTCTTTTTCAGGTACTTCTACCTCTCTGAATTTAAGGTAATAGACAATTTCGTAAATTGGTAATCAACTTTAATTTCTCACGAGGTTAATAACTTTTTAGCATTGTGGGCATAATTCACGATTTCTCATTGATTTGGGAATTTTGTTAGATTTAATAAAAACAAATATGTGAAGATTGCAAAGAAAAGGGAAATATTTTTCCACATACGATCGTAGATTTTTTGAAAATATCTGTTAAAGACTGAAGAATGATTTGGAAACTTAAAAATCTCATGTTATTTTTTTTTATTATTTAAAAAAGTTTTTTTTTACATATAATTCGTCCTATATCTAACAATTATAATTTTTGCTTATACTCTTATGTCTCGAAAGTTTCACCAAACCGATTGTCATGAATTTTTGCCCACAGATTCGTTTTCCTCATAAGTGCTCGCTAAGAAACGGGTTTTCCAAATTCGACCCTAAGGGGTAAACGAGGGGTGGGTAAGGGGTTGGTTTTTATAAAACATTAATTTTTGGGTTGGTGTTGTAAAATATTGGTTCTGCCTGTTAAGAGGCTGGGAAATGTCGCTTGGGGGTTTTCGAGGTCACTAATCATGAATCTGGTGTTGAAATTTTCAAATTTGAAATGGAAGGCCCTGTAAGGATAACGCAAATATCCTTTTCGAATGTTTTCTCCGAAAAAATGGCTTTAGGGGGTTTTCGGGATGCCAGATAACGAATCTGGTAATGAAATTTCAAAATTCCAAAGGAAAGGTCCTTTAAGGAAAACACAAATATCCTTTTTCCCATTTTTCCTAAAAAAAATGGCATTCGGGAATTTTCGGTGCCGCTGATCACGAATCTGGTATAAGAATTTCCAAATTCGGAACGAAAGGTCCTGAAGGCATATTGATTTTTTTTTTCAAATGCTTTTAAGTCATTACTTTGTTTTTTGTTACAAAAAAAAAACTTTTGCAAAAATTTTTAACACGGCAACGACGTGCATACCAGTTGATAATAAAAAAAGGTTGATAATAAAAAACAAACATTTTTTTTCTTTAGCATAGATTGAGCATTCGCATAGATTGAGCATTGCGTAAATCGAGATTTGCCTGTATTTATATTTTCTTCCTTGCGGCGCATTTTTCTTTATTGATATTTTCACAATTTCAGTTTCTTTTTTTTATGTATGATGAACAAACATTGGAAAAGAAGTTACTCTTCGCTTGTCCGCGTATAGATTTTCAATTACGAAGTTAGAATACGTCGCTGTTTAAATGATATCGCCTGCGGCACATATTTATTAATTGTTTTTCTACAATTTACTTTAATTTTCGTCCTTTATTTTTGAATTAGATAAATAAAATTCAGAGTTTCGCTTCAGCCAACTTTCCTGAATCTTTTTTGCCCACTTTTGAGTAGGGTAGGAGCGGGCATGTTGAATTATCGGGCATGTTGAATTATTGCCAAATTTAAAAAAACTATCCAGTCAAGTTTTTTGAAATTTTAGTATATTGGTAGTATTAATGTCCTCTACTTGCCATAAAATTTTGACAGCGATACCTTATTTATATCGTAAGTGACAGGAATATGTGTGTTTTTGGCTCTAAAAGTAAATACATTGAAACCTCGATACCGTATACCCTCAGTACTGTATACCCCTCAATAGTGTATACCCCACAGAGAAAGTGTCAGGAAAAGGCATTGGGGGCAAAACAGCAGAAAGTTCTTAAGCAACAAACAATAACTTCTTACTTTGCTAAATAACTTTGTAAATTAAATGTATAAATGAGTAAAACATTAAAAAATGTATTCTCTGTTTTTTATAATTAAAACCATGACAATATTTTCTTCTCTTATAATACCCCTCGATATTGTATACCCCTCGATACTGTATACTACCCCGGTTTGATATCGGTATACAGTATCGAGGTTCCTATGTATTAGACTATACAGTGATTTACCCATTTCTCATACAAATTTTTGTCAATCTGGAAATTTTTTGTATTAAAAGTGTTGTGGAACACCTCTAGAATAAAAAAAACCTCGTGAGACATTCAAATTTATTGTTTTTGTGATTTTTCTAAGAGAAAATATCAAAAAAGTGGGTTGCGGGTAAGTTGAATAACGGCTTGGCGGGCAAGTTGAATCATTTTTTTCTTACGTATTTTTTGTTTTTTTGACGTTTGTTTCACATTTCCCTTGTTCTTTTATCAATTTTTGTTTGTTTCTTGATGATTTTTTACATTTTTTATAAAAACGCAGCAGGAAAACAATCAAAAATTGGACAACAAAAAAAAATGAAATAAGCGATTAATTAAATTGTAAATTTCATTGTTTTTTTCTTATTTATATTATGTAGTGTATATTTAAAATTTTTACTTAATAAAATACTTAAAAATAACGTTTTTTCATTCTTAAGTATGGAAAATGTATGGAAAATTACAGTTATTCATCTTACCCGCACCACTTGTAAATCGGCGGGCATGTTGAATCACCCTTTAAATTGACCTGAAGGCCAGTTAATAAAACATTTTAAAAAAAGTTCTTCTATGAAATGTAGTCAAGGTATCACTCTATCGAATGGCTTAACCATTGGAGCGATATGTGACTTTATGTGCGCGCTACAACCTAAATTCTAAAAAGTAATTCAACAGGCCCGCTCCTACCCTAATATAAAATAAATATGGTCGCCCTAATTACAATACAATTTAATTTAAAAAAATTAAACCAAACTTTTGTCCAGTGGGCTGGTTATGTCACTCATTCGAGTGACCAGGAGGCGAAGAGAATTGAGATGCAAAACTGGAGGACATCGGCGCGTGACCGGGACCTCTGACGAGAGACATTGCGGCAGGCCAAGATCGGAAACCGGTTGTAGTGCCGAGAGAGAGACCGAGAGAGAGAGAGAGAGAGAGAGAGAGAGAGAGAGAGAGAGAGAGAGAGAAGAGAGAGAGAGAGAGAGAGGAGAGAGAGAGAGAGACCGAGAGAGAGAGAGAGACCGAGAGAGAGAGAGAGAGAGAGAGAGAGAGAGAGAGAGAGAGAGAGAGAGAGAGAGAGAGAGAGAGAGAGAGAGAGAGAGAGAGAGAGAAGAGAGAGAGAAACTTTTCTCATTTCAAAAATCACAAAACGGCAACAACTTTGAAAAACAGTGATTAAAAAACCAATAACAAAAACTGTTCAAGATTAAAAAAATGTTTAAATACGAATAAACTGCATGTATACACAATTTCTTCTGATCTTTGCAATGTTTTCATTTTTTTTTTTCAAAAATAAACAAAACTGATAAAATATGATTTCAAAATCGGAGTCTATTTCGGTCAATTGAAAATTTGATAAGGTAATTGCTGATAACGGCCATTACCATTTTGCGCAATGAGCAAATTAAATATGATCATTAAGAAAAGTGATGATGAATCTTTTTTGATGTAAAAGCGCTGCTTTTTAGTCTACTAAATAAATATTCCACAGTTGAAAATATCAAATTCGGTTTTTGTGTTATTTTTATCAGCAAACAAAAATTTTTCGTTTGGTTCGTAAATTATCTGAAATTTAATTAGTGACCCATAAACATGTCCCACATAATTGTACGTTTGAAATATGAAAAATTGATTGTCTTTTGCAACCCTCGGCAATTCAAATGTTTCGTTAGTCATGAGGAACTTCCGCCAGCCGCAAGGGGAACGACCTTTATTAACTGCGTTTTTGTAATATCCAAACGTTCGCTTCGGACCCTTCCCGGAAATTTTGAAATACTCCGTCTGTCAAATGTGAACAAAGCCGAATCGAAAAGGAGTTCCTTTCTTCTTAAAATTTAGTCGTTAGCATGCATGGTTCGTCGATGTCGAAGTCGTAGTCGGCGAACTAACAGAGACTGAGTATTCTTAGGCACACCGGTTTTAATTTTAGACAGGTTGGACAAAGGTGAAAAAGAAACACCATAAGAAGAGGCCTTCTCACTTGAGTGACTAAAGTAGTGACGGTAATTCCTGTGTAGCTGCGTCACATCGCAATGTTGTTAGACACCTGGAGCAGCCCGGATCGGATACCGAGTCGTATTGAAACCTGGACGTTGCAACATCTCAGAATTGAATTATGTTCTAGCAGATGGTGAGAAATGAAATTAAGAAGGTGGCAGAATTGCGTGAGGTTCTATGAATTATTTTTTATGGAATATTAGCCGATCCGTCGCTGTTTTCGTGGGAAAATGCGTGTCAGTAAAATATTTCGCTTACGGCCAATTTATTCACTAGGAGTTAAATCGCCTTAACTCCCTTAACTCACCTTTTACATGGAAAATAACACTAGCTAACTCCCTTAACTCACTAACTCGGCTTAACTCCTAGTGAATAAATTAGGGGTTAGAAAACAAAGCAATAAAATTATTAAAATTAAAATGTCTGTTGGAATTTCTATTTGTAAAAGCAAATACATTGAAACTTCGGTATTGTATACCGCATACCTCAAATTTTGTTTAACGATTTTAATGAAACTTTGCGCATTGGTACATAGAATGAAACATCAGAAAAACTAGGGCCAATCGTAAAATCTATATATATATATATATATATATATATATATATATATATATATATATATATATATATATATATATATATATATATATATATAATGGATCTTTGTTTGTTGGTCTGTTGGTCTGTTTGAGATTACAAAACTCAAAAACTACTGGAATGATTTTTACGCGGTTTTTTGCAACATTATCTGCGTTGCCAGGAGCAGGCTTTTAGCTATGTCAGATTTTCAAAATTCGAAACCGAAGGTCCTGTAAGGATAACGTTTTTTCCCAAAAGTTTTTAAGTTATTTATGGTTTTTTTGCAATTTAAAAATTTATACAAAAAACTTTAAGCTGGCAACGAAGGGTCTGCTAGTATTCTATATGATGACAGACAAAATGTTTATTTAAAAAAATCCATTTTGTATAGGATATGAAGAAAAGAATGGTCCGATTGGACTTTGATGTATGGAACGGTTATGTAAAATAATATTCTAAACAGATTTTACCTTTATAAAGTTTTCAATACGACACACCGTTTTCAAAAAAATTCAAAAAAAAATATTCTTTTTGAATGGGAGAGGGAAAAGGAGTGGTCCAACTGGATTTTGATGTATGGGTGATTTATGTAAAATCCTATTCTAAACACATCTTACCTTCATACATTTTTCAAAATGACTCACCGTTTTTGAGAAAATTGCAGCAACTTGTTTCAATATGTCTCACCGTTTTCAAGAAAATTGTATGGGGGAGGGGGAACGCGTAGTACCATTTCGCCCGTTCAAGAACTTACCCTGGCCATTTACGAGAAACGTAACTATACAAAATTTCAAGTCTCTAGCTCAATTCTTTCAAAAGTTATAGTGTTCATGGATGGACAAACAGATAGGCGGGCATGCGGAAATCAAAATCTTCTGTCATCCCTAACACCCTGGTGTAGTTCATTTTTGTGTGTGGCAAAGTTTTTAACACGTTGACTGCCATGCTGTGTCACATTAAAATGGTCACATCAGGCCGTATGAGGCACTTGTCTCACAGTACCTTACCTTAGTAGAAGCTGGTAAAGCATTGAATGCACAAAACTCTTTAAAACTTATGGAAAAAATAATAGACGACCTGGAAAACCTTTTCTTATATTTGAGGTTATCAGGGCAAAAGTGGCCTCACCCACATAGTCGAGTTTTTGAAGCTTTTCCACTTTTGTAGTATTATTGACTGTAAATTTTTGGAGAAAAAAAAAATGGTGTGGACTTTATTACTTAAAGTGGAAATGTTCTTTTGAGCAACCAAACATTTTTATCTAAAAACTAACTCGTAATAGTGATTCAAAGACAAAGAAATCACGATTTCGACATGTGTTTGGTCCACTTTTGCTCTCAACGCCTCATTTGGTCTATGAATTTTGTGAGTCCAATGTGGCACCACAAAGGATTACTTGGGAACTATGAAGCCATTGGTAAAAAAAATCTACTGGCGATTTTTTCACTTGCATAAACATGTCCCACATAATTGTACGTTTGAAATATGAAAAATTGATTGTCTTTTGCAACCCTCGGCAATTCAAATGTTTCGTTAGTCATGAGGAACTTCCGCCAGCCGCAAGGGGAACGACCTTTATTAACTGCGTTTTTGTAATATCCAAACGTTCGCTTCGGACCCTTCCCGGAAATTTTGAAATACTCCGTCTGTCAAATGTGAACAAAGCCGAATCGAAAAGGAGTTCCTTTCTTCTTAAAATTTAGTCGTTAGCATGCATGGTTCGTCGATGTCGAAGTCGTAGTCGGCGAACTAACAGAGACTGAGTATTCTTAGGCACACCGGTTTTAATTTTAGACAGGTTGGACAAAGGTGAAAAAGAAACACCATAAGAAGAGGCCTTCTCACTTGAGTGACTAAAGTAGTGACGGTAATTCCTGTGTAGCTGCGTCACATCGCAATGTTGTTAGACACCTGGAGCAGCCCGGATCGGATACCGAGTCGTATTGAAACCTGGACGTTGCAACATCTCAGAATTGAATTATGTTCTAGCAGATGGTGAGAAATGAAATTAAGAAGGTGGCAGAATTGCGTGAGGTTCTATGAATTATTTTTTATGGAATATTAGCCGATCCGTCGCTGTTTTCGTGGGAAAATGCGTGTCAGTAAAATATTTCGCTTACGGCCAATTTATTCACTAGGAGTTAAATCGCCTTAACTCCCTTAACTCACCTTTTACATGGAAAATAACACTAGCTAACTCCCTTAACTCACTAACTCGGCTTAACTCCTAGTGAATAAATTAGGGGTTAGAAAACAAAGCAATAAAATTATTAAAATTAAAATGTCTGTTGGAATTTCTATTTGTAAAAGCAAATACATTGAAACTTCGGTATTGTATACCGCATACCTCAAATTTTGTTTAACGATTTTAATGAAACTTTGCGCATTGGTACATAGAATGAAACATCAGAAAAACTAGGGCCAATCGTAAAATCTATATATATATATATATATATATATATATATATATATATATATATATATATATATATATATATATATATATATATATATAAATGGATCTTTGTTTGTTGGTCTGTTGGTCTGTTTGAGATTACAAAACTCAAAAACTACTGGAATGATTTTTACGCGGTTTTTTGCAACATTATCTGCGTTGCCAGGAGCAGGCTTTTAGCTATGTCAGATTTTCAAAATTCGAAACCGAAGGTCCTGTAAGGATAACGTTTTTTCCCAAAAGTTTTTAAGTTATTTATGGTTTTTTTGCAATTTAAAAATTTATACAAAAAACTTTAAGCTGGCAACGAAGGGTCTGCTAGTATTCTATATGATGACAGACAAAATGTTTATTTAAAAAAATCCATTTTGTATAGGATATGAAGAAAAGAATGGTCCGATTGGACTTTGATGTATGGAACGGTTATGTAAAATAATATTCTAAACAGATTTTACCTTTATAAAGTTTTCAATACGACACACCGTTTTCAAAAAAATTCAAAAAAAAATATTCTTTTTGAATGGGAGAGGGAAAAGGAGTGGTCCAACTGGATTTTGATGTATGGGTGATTTATGTAAAATCCTATTCTAAACACATCTTACCTTCATACATTTTTCAAAATGACTCACCGTTTTTGAGAAAATTGCAGCAACTTGTTTCAATATGTCTCACCGTTTTCAAGAAAATTGTATGGGGGAGGGGGAACGCGTAGTACCATTTCGCCCGTTCAAGAACTTACCCTGGCCATTTACGAGAAACGTAACTATACAAAATTTCAAGTCTCTAGCTCAATTCTTTCAAAAGTTATAGTGTTCATGGATGGACAAACAGATAGGCGGGCATGCGGAAATCAAAATCTTCTGTCATCCCTAACACCCTGGTGTAGTTCATTTTTGTGTGTGGCAAAGTTTTTAACACGTTGACTGCCATGCTGTGTCACATTAAAATGGTCACATCAGGCCGTATGAGGCACTTGTCTCACAGTACCTTACCTTAGTAGAAGCTGGTAAAGCATTGAATGCACAAAACTCTTTAAAACTTATGGAAAAAATAATAGACGACCTGGAAAACCTTTTCTTATATTTGAGGTTATCAGGGCAAAAGTGGCCTCACCCACATAGTCGAGTTTTTGAAGCTTTTCCACTTTTGTAGTATTATTGACTGTAAATTTTTGGAGAAAAAAAAAATGGTGTGGACTTTATTACTTAAAGTGGAAATGTTCTTTTGAGCAACCAAACATTTTTATCTAAAAACTAACTCGTAATAGTGATTCAAAGACAAAGAAATCACGATTTCGACATGTGTTTGGTCCACTTTTGCTCTCAACGCCTCATTTGGTCTATGAATTTTGTGAGTCCAATGTGGCACCACAAAGGATTACTTGGGAACTATGAAGCCATTGGTAAAAAAAATCTACTGGCGATTTTTTCACTTGCATTGTGGTAGTCAACGTGTTAAGAGTTAAATCCACCGTCCATCCAACGTGTTATTTCGAAATTGTGCTAAAAAACCGTGTAAAGCAGGGGATGCGTGTATTGGTATTTGTGGATTTTGCTGTCTAACTTTTTTCACGAGATTTGTAAAATCTTCTAAAGAAATCGTTTTATGCAATTTTTTGCCCGAATTTTTTTCTATCAAATTTTTTGCCCGAAGTTTTTTTTTTATTAAAATGTGGGCATTTAATTATAATGAAGTTTTCCAAGAAGTGTTTTCCCTATTTAAATCAGGAAAACTGTTATTTTTTCTAGAAAATTTTACAAATTATAGTACCATATATTAATCTTGTGTTTCTTTTTACTAGAATATTCAGCTCCAGTTCATAAAAAAGGTTTTTTACAATCAGATTTGTTAATTTTTAGCTTTTTGTGTAACCTTATATCAAATGGCAGTACTGAAAACAAAACATCGACACCTAAAAGAGATAAAAAAAAACGTCGAGGAAAAAACATCGACATATTTTTCAAAAATATCGATATTCAAAAATATCGAGATATTGATACCCATTCCCACTTTTGATGTATCTCGACATTTTCCTCTGTCCATTTGATGTTGTAGTAAATTTCAACCCTCTCAAATGATTAACTATACAGTTTTAATCAAACTTGTATCATTTTTGAATACGTTTTTACAGTTTAATAGATTGTAATAAAAAAAAGTATTACATTTAAAGCCAACAGCATTAAATGGGTATACATATGTTTAATGCCTTTCGTATTAACTTTTAATTCCAGTTCTGGAATTCGATAATTTTAATAAAAAATCTATTATTTTTCAATATTTTTTAAAAATTTTTCCTTCCGTTGCAATTCGCATATCTGAGTATGTAACATTCGAGCAACATCCGAGTATATAAGACAAAACGGAAGTATTAAAAACGAAGGTCTTAAAAAAAACCATTGTTTCTTTTACTTCTTCCATTTTTCAATACACCAAATTTTAATAATAATACGTAAATTTGAATAAAATTAAATTTTTTATAAAATAACGCATTTGCATTACATTACATTGTAATGCAAAAATGCATTTAAAAAATAATGCGGTTGCATTAAATTTTAATTAAAAAAGTATTAAAATCACTTACTTATTTGGATTACGTTTTAATAAAAAAAAGATTAAAAAAACAAGATTCAATTTTAATCTTTTTTCGGTGTGCAGTTGTATACAACACCAAAAAGATTTAAATTTAGCCTAATAATATTTATCGTGTAGGGCTTATTATGTATTTTTATTAATTGTTTTTTTTTCAAATTTTACAGATGACGCAGTGATAAACACAAAAAACTGTTAAATTACAGAAGCGTTATTCAAAACTGTTTGGGATAAAAATGCAAATGTTGACGAGGTATTTTTGTCTTCATCGTTTGTTTGATCAACAGGTGTTTGACATTAGAGCTAAACTGACGGTGTGGCGAAGAAACGAAAAGAACTTCGAAAAAAAATGAAAACTTACCTAAAGACGAAATACAACTCAAGTAAATGACTCAAAAGTTATCCAATTTTTCCAATTTATCCACTTTTGGTTTAAAATTTTTAACAATTTTTATAAAAGAAAAACTTTTTCACTTGGCAACTGAGACACTTTTCGATAAATTCCTTTTCTACAGAAAAAAAATTTGTGTTGCTTTCAGAACTAAATCACAACACCATCGATTTCAGATACAAACGGAGGACACGAAGAATTCCACAAATTGAAAATCACCAACAGCGCAAGAACCAAGAAAAACCTGTTTTGGCACTGAAAATTCCTTTGGCGAAAATCAAACAAACAAATCGACAAAATGCACTTCAAAGGGAATAATTTTCAACGGCAACGGAATTTGCAATCGCACTTTGATTAACCGTTAATTCACAATGAAAATCCGGTTCCAATCAAACATCGTCAAACAAATTCGCGCAGGACTATTAGGCACGTAAAATTCGAGATTATCTCTCTTTCGTGTGAATGAATTGAATTTTCAAAAATACCGACAATCAAACTGCGACAATTTGTTTTTATTACACTTTGATAAATGGAGATAAGAAACGAATACCTCTCACCAAAACGAGCGTTCAAACACTAATAACAAATTAACAAACTATATGAAGGCTTTCAAAGATTTTGTTTCGTTTCGTTCCGTTAAACTGTCAAAGTTGGAATTAACGGAACGAAACAGACCGGTTATTTTTAAATTTAATTTTATGTAAACGTGTAGATTTATTCTGTTTTATGTATTTCAGCCGCAAATTATTTTTCGTAACTTAATTTGATACTGTACTTCAGTGCGGTTATTATTTTTAGCATGCTTTTAAATTGCATAACCTTTTTGATCACGAGAAAGGTTACAACTTGTTTTTCTCAAAAAATGTATTGAAAACTATTTCGTGTTTGAACACCAGTAAACTTGGAAAAATAAACGAAGTATTTCGTAAAGCAAACAGCAACGAATTGAGTTTCCCGCTCAATTCAAACTGAACGAAATATTGAACGGCTGGTTTGTTGAGAAGAATCTTTTGCATACGAAATTAATTCTTGGCATTCATCATAGATGGCACTTTTCAACACACAATTCTCAAAACCTACAAGTGTTTTTCAACAAAAAATAAAATGTTGCAAAAAAAAATGTGTGGATCCTTTTATAGTGTTAAAACGGATTTATATTCAAGTCAAAAAATTTCTAAACTCTGACAACAAAAAACGGGAGTTTCTTCATCGTTTTTTCTTTATTATTTAAGTTACATACGGTTAAAATTATTGGACTAACTTTTAATCCCATTTCTGGAATTCGACATTTTTTAATATTTTTTCTATTAAATTTCAACCCTATCAAATGATTAACTTCATTTTTAATCAAACTTGTATTAATTTTCAATTCCTTTTTCTAGTTTGATAGATTGCAATAAAAAAATGTATTGCATTAGATTGCAATAAAAAAAGGATATACAGTAGAATCTCGATAATTCGTACCCCGATAATTCGTATATCCCGCTAATTCGTATGAATTTGCTGGTCCCTTGATATACGAATTATCGGGATTCTACTGTATTTTGAATGCTTTTTGAGGTGAATAAGGTAGGTTGGCTGAAACGGGACATAAACGAAACGACAAATTTTGTATTGAAAATAAAACATTATTTGGCGAAAAACAGTTAAGGAATGTGCGCCGCAGGCGAGACTTTTCAAACAGAACGCGGCGCATTAACTCAAGATTAATCAAGAGCGAAAATTAACTTAATTTTTCATGCTCTTTACATTCTATTATCAAACGCAACAAATACAGAGAAATTCGCCGCGAGACAAATTTCTTGATGTACGTTAAAAAGCGCCGCGGGCGAAAAAATAATAATTTACTGCAACATCCAGTCGAAGTAGAGTACTTTTTCATATTTATTGGTTGGTTTTTCTAGCGTTTGAAAATTCATCCTACTAAATTGAATAATTAGGAACGCCGACAAAAAATTGTTTTAATACAGAACTGTACCGGTCATTTCAGGACATATCGTGATCTCAATAAGGCAATAAAGGAATGATTTTCTCGATTTTTTTCAAAATGACATTATAACGTCATAGAAATTTAGTTTCATTTTGCAAAATTGATTGGGTTAGTTCTATTACAAATATGTAAGTTTTTATTTCTAGACGTAGGACGCACCTCCAGGCGATTTTTCTCCCAAACATTCGAGATACTTTTGCCCTTGAGCATCGAAAATTGAAGAGAAAATTGAGAGATATGTATTAAATTTTAAAGTTGGTACCAATATCAGAGAACAAATAATCTAGAGAATAATTTCTTAGAACAAATTTTTAGAGAAAATTTTTCCACTGTGAGATGAAGCAAGAGGATCCGATGTAACATGGAAAAAATTATTCATTCGATTCCTCCATCTCATTGAATAGATACGACGAGAAATGGTCTCTCTGCTTCGTGCTCCCTAGTCTAAAAGTAATTAACTTTTAGGCCGTAGCTAGTGAATGATAGGGACATTTTCCCCCCCTTCGAAGGGGAAATTTGTCAAAAATTTGTTCTAAGACTTTATTCTCTAGATCATTGCAAGGCCCAATTAACCATAGGGCTAATTGGGCTACAGCCCAGGGGCGCCAATTAATATTTAATTCACATATTTATAAAAATTTTTGAATTTTATTTTGCGTAAATATATATTTAAGTTTTGAATTAAAGAATATTTTAAAAAATAAAATTGAATTTTTACAATAAAACTACACTCTAAATGGTTTGTGTGAATTCACACTAAATTTTGTTGCAAAAAACTCATTTTTTGTAGTATTTTCACACTTCTGATGTGTGATTTCCAACATTCGCGTGAAATCTCTATTTTTGAGTGATTTCACTACAAAATTTGTGTGATTTCCAACAAGAGAGTATGGAATTTGTGTGATTTCACACAATGGAAGTGAAATACGTCACAGCAGATAGTAAAATCCAACAGCAGTGTGATTTCACTACAAATTCTGAGTGAAAACCGTCGTCTTTAATAGTAAAAAACCAGCTTTTGATCATTCTTAATTGACAGTTTTGAAGGGTAAGACCTGTTAGAATTACAGTAAGAAGTGTTTTTAAAAATGTTTAAGTGTGAATTTTGTACCAAGAATTTTAAATTCTTGATTAATTATAATAAACATTTATATATTCATAAAAATGAAAAGAATATTTTCTTTGCGTGCTTGTCAAAAAATTGTTTCAAAAAATTTTCAAAATACAGCACTTATAAAACTCATTGGCATAGGATGCATAGCAAAAATAAAAACACCGAAAATAGTGGTAAGCAAAATGATGTTTTTCATTGTTCAGTTTTGCACTGCGGTTTCTGCTGTGAAAGTTTGACAAAATTAGTGAATTACTTGAATATTCATACTGAAGCGCACATAAAAGTAAGTTGTCCATATTCGCTGTGTTCAAAAAGATTCGCAAATTTAAATAGCTTGAAGACTCATATCTACAGACATCATAATGAAAGTAGTAATGATCCAAAATATCGGAGCAGCGACCGACAAAGCGACATTCTTTTACATAAAAGTAGTGCAGTGGAAACATGTGATGGAAATATAAAATTTTCCGAAAATGATTTAAAACCAGATTTTCTAACATTTCTTTTGGAACTAAAAGCAAAATACAAGTGCTCTGAAGAAGTTCTCAAATTTTTATGTGTAGAACTAAAGGAATTATTTAACAATTTGTTTTTTTCTGTTTAAAAAAAGTTGGAAGAATCTTGTGAAATGTTGAATATATCACAACACTTTGAAGAATTAGAAAAGTGTATACCCCATCAATACGCGGAGAGAAGAAATCTGTCAACAACATAAATAAAATAAATAGCCTGATTAAAAAACTTAACAAATAAAAAAAATTATTTAACAAAAATTTGTTTCTTTTCTAAAACCACAGTCAAGTTCCTATATTGAAAGAATTTATTTAGCTCGCTTTTTTGTCTGATTGTTCGTCTGTTTGTTCGTCTGTCTGTCTGTCTGTTTGTCAGGGTCAAATCTTGTAATTCAATTTTGACCCATATCCAGTCATTCAATAGACTTAAATTTTGCACACAGATTTAACTCCGGTGACAATACAATATTTTTATGACTTCGCCCTTGTAAGGATAGCGGAAGCGGAAGGTCCTTCAAGGATAAGGTGATTGACATCAACCTTTTCCTCAAGTTTTTCGGACAAAAACTCATTTAAGGGTTTTCGGGATCGCTGAATCATGTTCTGGAGCCAAAAAGCTCGTCAGGACATATCAAAGGCAAGGATATATATTCGAAAACTAAAAAGTAAATACATAAACAAATTAAAAAAAAAATTTTTAAACAAAAGTACTAGGGAAAAAATAATCAGAAATAAAAGCGAAATAAATATTTAATTTATTTTATTTTTATGCTTTTATCTCGCTTTTACTTCTGATACACGGTGCTCAAAATATTTTTTTTTCTTTTCAGTACATTTTTTTAATAAAAGCTTTTTATAGATTTTAATAAAAGCTTTTTAGTGAAATCGCACACATTTTGTGTGAAATCGCACACATTTTGTGTGAAATCGCACACATTTTGTGTGAAATCGCACACATTTTGTGTAAAATCGCACACATTTTGTGTGAAATCGCACACATTTTGTGTGAATTCACTATCCTTTTGTTGATTTTTTGTGTGAAATCACTTCATAGTTTGTTGGAATTCACGCTGATTTTTGTGTGAATCCACGCTCTATTTTCCAATCACACTTAAGTGTGAAATCACTACATTTAATGTAGGAAACCCATATTCCTACATTAAATGTAGTGAAATCCAACAGAAATCAATTAGAGTGTATGTAAGGGTGCAAAATTTTATTTAGCCCAGGGCGCTCAAACTTGTTAATACGGCTCTCTAGATTATTTGTTCTCTGCCAATATTTTTCACTGTCAGCAGCAGGGTTGCCAGGTCTCCAGGCAGTTAAGTCGCCCAAATTTTAAAGAATTGTCGCCCAAAATCGCTTCCGCTCAACCCAAGTCGCCCAATTCGCGATAATAATTACATTACCCTAAAAACATAAAATAACAGCAAAACCTTTAACCCCGTGGTTCCCAAACTTTTTCAGTTGACGCCCCTCTTGAACACTTATCAAACAGCTGACGCCCCCCCCTTTTTTTGAAAACCTGTCAAACCTCCGTGGTTCTATTCTAATATTTTGAGTTAAAAATCCACACACACTTTTACTGTCAATTTCAATTCTTTATTTCTCTAGTTTCTACAAAAAAAACTGGAAAAATAGAAAATTAATGGGATGAGTGACACTGGAGATCGCTTTCCAGATTAAGTCTGCAACGCTGCTTTGTTTTTATTAGACAAGACGAGAACAATATCTTAATGTTAATTTCAAATTTCTTCACGACTACCGTCCGTAGATCTACCCCCCCCCCCCCCCCCAAGGGGGGCGCGGCTGAAATTGCTTCACGCCCCCCTGGCCGTGGCCCCACGCCCCCCAGTTTGGGAACCATGGCTTTAACCCATGTGTAGTGCATTTTTTAAATATCAAGTAAAATAGCAAATTAAAACTTAAAGGCGAGAAAATCGAGGACTTGATTTGAATCAACGACCCCAAAATTGCCAAAAATATGTCAATACATACATTTATATCAGTATTAAGAGAGAACTCCAATTCGGCAGAAGCAGCAGCAGAAATTTTAGAGATTAGCGCTAAAATGAAATTCTGATTCTGCCGCTGCTTCTTCTACTGCTGCTTTATTTGAGCGCAACACATTAGACGCGATGTTTTAAAGTTCTGCATCTGCCGCTGCTTCTACTTCTGCCGAAGTGGAGTTCTCCCTTTACTCTTAATTAAGGTTCTTGGTTCTGTCGTAACGCCGTAACGCACAGATAGTGTACTCATAAAATAAATTAAACAAAAAAAATGTGTGTAATATATTAATTTTATATTGCAGAGCTTATTTACAGATATAATGTTATAAGGATTTTACATATGAAATGAACATAAAAACGTTTTTCTAAAAATAAAAATACTAGAAATGGTTTGTTGTGCAAATATTGGGCCTTACCAATGAACATTTGTAAAGTCGAGTCTACGTTGTCTTAAAACTAGACACATAGACTAAAATAATTTATAGTTTGTTAGAGTCGAAACTAAAAAGGCTACGTAGACTCGACTTTATAAATGTTTCTTGGTAACGCCCATTATGTTTTTATATTTTGTTATGGGCACAAATTTAAAGGCGTGTTATGGTTCTTTCTTCACTCAAGGAAAGCGATAACATTCTTATTGGTGTTATTAGAAAGCAGAATATTCAATACTTATTTTGAAAATGACAGTGGGTGCATCCATTTCGCTGTTTTGCTTAGTTACCGATCGCTAAAAGTAAATTGACCGTATTGCCACTAGGGAATGCAATACCGGTATCCCGGTATCCCGAAAACCGGGATACCGGTCATTTTTGTCCGGTATTAAATCCCGGTTTTCGAAGATTCAATACCGATATTTCGGCACTGAGTGCCCAGAACGATTTTTGAACCGAAATTAAACATATTTTTAATAAAGAATATGATGAAATGCAATATATTTCTGAAAGATACTGTATGTTAGACTACAAAAAAATACAGATGTCCAAAATTGCATATCTCCGGGGGAGTTGAGGCAGCTGTAAAAAAAAATGCGTGATATCATGTACTTGGGCACTCAGTGCCCAACTCCGTACATTTTGTATGAAAATTCTTTTTATTTTGACTACAGCTTTGGGTTTTTCCCCTTTTATGATTCTTGTATGCAGATATTATATTGTATTGTTTTATTATATTATTTATATTGTATTGTTGTATTGCATTGCCTTTCGTTATACGAGCTTATAAGGTGGTCTATATTCTGAGTCGATTTTTGTAAATTAAATTTTTTCCATTGTATTTCTCACTTGTTTGACGAATAAACCACATGTTTATGATTTTTAAACAAACCAGCCATACATTTTCTATTAGAATTACATCTGGGCACTGAGTGCCCAAGTACACGATAAATGGAAGTTTTATAGTACACGGGTCTAGCGTTAAACACCCGTATTCATTTTTGTCCGGTATTAAATCCCTCATTAAAGTCTTTCTCACCCAGGCGACGACGCATACTCATTCATGTGATGGACGAAAAATCGGTATTGTTGTTTTAAAAAAATTGTTTCGTTTAGATTGATTTGTATATTTCATACTTATATTGCGCCAGGAGAGCGTAAAAGATTGTGGCGAGCCAAAGGGTTTTCTTCTAATTTGGAAGATATTTCCATTTCACAACAGAGACAATTCGTTTTAGAAGTTTATTATGTATCGCAATCGCAAAGCATTCATTTTTCTATTACCTATTAATATCATCGCATATAACTGTAAAGCAATGCACGCGTGTCCAGTCACCTAGCTCCAAGTGAGATAGACAATACCAAATTCAAAGTTGGGTGAGTGCTCAGGTGACGGCGTCGCTTGGGTGAGAAAGACAATACGGGTGAAAATATTTTTCCTACCGTTCTTATTTATTTGTGTAAAGCGTAAGTTCGGTGGAGATAAAACCAGACGAACATTTACTGAAATCAAAACTGCACACCAAATAAACTTTTGGGTGTGTATTCTTAGTTATTTGAATCTTAAAAATAAAAGTACAGCAAATTTGAACTGAATAATTTAACAAGGAAGTTTTAACACAAATAATTTCGTTGAAAACCGGTTTTAATACCGGGATCCCGGTATTATCATTTTACAATACCGAAATACCGGTATAGAGATTTTCTCCGGTATTGCATTCCCTAATTGCCACAAGCAAAAGAGTAATTTTAGCCAGACAAGCATATGCTAAATGGAAGGATGAGTGCGTCCATTTAGACATCGAGTGTGCGTTCCGAACTTGGTAAATAGTGGGAAAAATTCGGCAAATGACGTACAATTTCGAAAGGAAAGATATTTTTCAAAGATAGCCCAATGTCGCCCAAACGATTTTTTTAAATCGCCCAATTTGCGATTTGCGATTTTTTCAAAAAGATTGTCGCAAAATCACGAAAAAGATAGCCCAATTCGCGATAAATCGCCCAAACTGGCAACCCTGGTCAGCAGACCAATAGGTTAAGATTCACCTGAAGTGAAAGAAAGTGAACTTTTTTTTCAACGAGTGGCATTGGCGCACAGAGAGAGAGAAAGAGAGAGAGAGATAGAGAGAGAGAGAGATAGAGAGAGAGAGAGAGAGAGAGAGAGAGAGAGAGAGAGAGAGAGAGATGAGAGAATGTCTTAAGTGTATTGTTATAAAAAAAAATCATGATTTAAAAACAAATTATTTATTAAGCGCTACTTTTTTAAATAACAATATTTCTAGAAAGAAGAATTTATCTAATCAACTGAATGTAGGTAATGAAACAACAAGTTTTCTCCGTGTCCTCATCGCCAGTCAAACGCCATTTGATATCAAATTTTTTCTAAAAAAAAATAAAATAAAGTAGAGTATAAATTAATACAAAGACGTGAATTAGAAAATCCTTACAGTTGGTAGTTTTTTGCCAATTGGAAGTGTGAAAACGTAAGTTTTCTTTTCACTTGCAACAACAGGACAGGGAGTGAATTTACAAGCTTCACTGTCCATGCCCATGAATGGAAGATCAATAGTATCTGTTGCCCAGAAAACATCACCGATTAAAGATTCTGCTGAAAAACCTAAAAGCAAAGAGTTTATTAAACAAAGAAGTGGTTTTTATTTTTAATTTTTTTTAACTTACTAGGAGTGTAATCGAATTCCAATGTAGCTGAATTTCCCCTTTTGATTTTGCAATTCTGTCCACTCGCTGCTTCGGGACAAGGCGTTATGCGAACCTCGTGGATTTCGCAGCTTGATTCTAAAATATATAAAAAAAATATAAGATATGATGTAAAGTTTCCCGCCTAATTAAAAAGCTTGTGATGAAAAATTCAAGAATTGTTATCATGTGGTCGGTAATTTTCTTTTGTTTTAAGAATACCAGGGAATTCTTTAAGTTTTCAAGCTCTAAACTGAGTAGCTACCAGAGCTAAAAAAAATAGCATCTGGTGCTATTTATATCTATTTTAAAGAATTAAACTAAGCTACCTCCTAGATCAATCCACCATTCATAAATCAAAAATTTAAAAATTAAAAACAAAAACCACTAATCAATAATAATAAAAATAATAATAACAACAACAAAAACAACACTGGAAAATACAAAACCCCTAATAATTTTACAAAAATGTATGTGAGAAGACTCACAAACATCTGAAAAGAATAATAAAAAAAATACAACCCAACAGTAGCAATGGCATATAAATGTTTAAGAACTGCCAAAAAGTTATTTAACAGGCAAAAAGAAAAAATAAAGAAATTGGATAAAAACATACAAGATATTTTTATTAGGGAGTGGGACGAAATTTAGTTTTTAATTTATGATTTTTAGTTTATGATTTTTGGTTAAGTTTCAATTTATTATTAATATGATTCATATATTTTTATTAAAAAATATTAAAAAAATGTTATCATCACCTGAGTTTTATTAATTCTCATTTTTAATTTCAATAGTCAACAAATTACATTATCATTTATATAATTTTTACATCTTTATATATAAAAATGAATCGTGGTCCGTTTGACTATCCATAACTCGGCTGAATATAATTCGATTTGCATGGGGTTTTTTTTGTTAAATTCGTATTGCAACATATAAAAACACAACGGAGCCGAAAATTGGAAATATCTACCGGAAAAGTTGGAAAATTTTGGAAAAACGAAATTGCATACTTTCAGGGGAGCGGTTTTCTGGCTTGCACTTTCAGTAATTCCAAATCAAAAATCCCGAATCTTTTTTCGTTTTGTGAGAAAAATTTTGGGGAAAAGTGGGAATATCGGAAAAATTGAAATTTGCATATTGTATATGGGATTATGGTATGGAAGGAGAAAAAATTGTATTTGGAACTGAAAAACGGATAATTTTGTCCTTCGCGATAACTTTATCGCCAACAGATGGTGTTACGCTCTCAGACTCACATTTGACAGCTGAGAAATAATTCGCTCTTTCCTCATTGATGATCGATGCGAAGCGGTTGTTTATCCATATAGTTATCGCTGTTTTTCCCACTTTTAAATCGTCGAAAGTATTTTATTTTGTGATGAACGAAGTGAATCAAGGTATTTACTCAGTGACCAAGTAAAATTAAATCGATTGGTGTTGAACGATTTGATAATTTAAATTATTCATTTTGTGGAGAACGAATTTAAATAAGGTATTTTGTCACCGACCAATTCGTTTATTTAAAAAAAATCTATTTGTATGGGAGAGGGAGGTAGGAGTGGTCCAACTGAATAGATAAGCTGTATAAAATCATATTCTAAACAAATTTCGTCTTTATAAACTTTTCGATACGATGCGCAGTTTTCGAGAAAATAATGAAAAAGTATTAAATTTGTATCGGGGAGGGGAAAGAGGTAGTCTAACTAAATTTTGATGTATAGATAAGTTATGTAAAATCATATTCAAAAGACATTTTAGCTTTATAAATTTTTCAATGCGATTCACCTTTTTTGAGAAAATTGCGAAAAAAGTTTCATTTATATGGAGAAGGGAATGGTCCGATTTTGCCAGTTCAAGCACTTACCATTGCCATTTACGAGAAACGCAACTGTAAATATTTCAAATCTCTAGCTCAATCCTTCCGAAAGTTATGATATTCACGGATATATAGACGGACAGACGACAGATAGACAGACGATCGGACATGCTAAAATCGAAATCTTTTGTCATCCCAAACACCCTGGTGTAGTTCATTTTTGTGTCCAGCGATTGGTTTGATACGTTACAACTAAATCTAATATACTTCAATATGATTCTCAAATAGTGTGGAGGTCCCCAATCTAGAGTGCAGCAACAAACTTATTGGGGTGCGGAAGCGTTTTTTTTTTTGATTTGTGAGATAGAGTTATAAATTTTTTTGATTTGTGAGACGGAGTAACGTATAAACTCAAGAACTACTGCACCAACATAGACTATGTATCATGACCACGGTTTATAGTTAGGTGTGGTCGCGGTATCGGCTCCCATTTTACCCCCTCACCTGTTATCCTCTGAACCACTGAAGGGATTTGAATACGGTTTTCAGTGTTGGGCAGGTCAATCATAAAAGAAATTTTCATCCACTCAAACTACTCCGCTCTACATGGTGCGAGCCCCCTCTCCTGCTATCTACTAAACTACAGAACGGATTTTTATACAATTTTTAGTGTTGGATAGGTTATCTGTCAGGGTAAATTTTCGACCAATCCCCTTCTCAGCTATCTCTGAAACTATTTTATGGTTGTTCAACATATGTTACAACATAAATGCAAAAATCTTAAGTGTCTGGCAATAAGGGAATTCGCTCTATTCCCTTTCTCCCAAGCAGATGGAAAAAATATTTGCAATTTTCTTGAAAACAGTACGTCAAACCAAAAAAATTATGAACATAAAATTATTTGAAATATAATTACTGCATAATTTTTCTATACATCGAAATTCTTTTGGAAAAAAAGGATTTTTTCATATTCAAAAATTTATTACTACCCGGGCAACGCCGGGTTCTTTCAAGCTAGTTTTTCTATAAATAAATCACGTAAAATTTTTTTGGGGTAATTTTAAATTAAAATAACATTTAATATTCCAAGCCAAAAAATAACAATGTGGCATCTCGCATTGTAACAGGCAGTGACGTTTCTTCTAAGGTGCGAGGGTGTTCACTGCACACCCTACTGAAATCCAATATGTATCGGAAATCTATTGTTAATTAATTTATTTTTTTTGTGCCAATTCTTTCGACAATTTACCAATGGCAATGGTTGCCTAAAGCACCCGCACCCTACATTACCAACCTGTTTCTTTATCTTTCGATCTTTCGACCAACCAAGTGTTCTCCACTTTACAGCGAACCAAAGTAAAAATTGCTTGTGGCCTTCTTTCCTACTCGCCCCTTAGCGAAACACACTCGAAACGCAATACCGACTCTTTCGGTCGTTCGACCGACTCGAGTGTTCTCCAATTTACAGCGCACCAAAGCAAAGTAAAAACACATATGACTAAGTAAAAGTCTATAATAAAAAACGTTTCACCACACACAAAGGTCACAAGAAGCAACCGCACCCAACGATGAATTTGGGTGCTCCAGAAAAAGCCGCACGGCGAAGCGATGCGATGTTGCTTGCTGCTGGCCGCGATGCTGCGAAACCCGACAATAGAAAACCGACCATTGTATGGCCGTTCGGCTGACATGCTGATGCGTGTGGGTGTGTGTGCCAAGCAAAACAGCAATATTGCTTGCTCATCAGCTCAGTCGGTTTCTGATTTTACAGGTGTTCAGTTGGCTTTTGTGTATGAGAAATAATTAATTTAATATTATGGCTTGTGAATGCGGATGCGCAATCGAAAAATTGTTTGAGAAACCATTTTCTCAATTAAATATCGATAAGACTCCTGAAGATGGTCACCATCGTGACTTAAACGTTGAACGGTTATAAATAAAATAACACAACACATAAAATATGCTTTTATTTAACATCCTATAAATCCAATCTTCGGACCGATTAGCTTAAATATCATACAAAAATACTGAAATACGGTCGACTTAAGTACATAAAAATAAATGAGTTATATTACACAATTTTAATTTGTTTTGAAAAAAAGAAAACAAAACCAAAAAATTTAAAAAGGATGAAAAACGTCCCCGACGTGATCCTGGATAAAACTAAGAGTAGACGTCTATCAGTTAACAGAAACTTAATATTGAACACCCTACTGAAAGCAGCACGCCACGTCACTGGTAACAGGATCATCATTATTAACAGGATCCTCGGAGTTAGTGGGAAATTGTAATCAACGCAGAAAAAAATTATTATAATTTAAAGTTAAAAAGTAAGTGTTAAACTGGATTTTGGTATTTTAGTTCATGCAAGTAATAAAAAACTAATAAAGGTGAAAGGATTTTTTGTTTTTTCAAGTTGTGTAAATGTGTTTAAATGTGTTGTGAATAGTTTTTATTGTAACATCCTTTTCTTTTTCTTTTTATTTCTATTTTTATCATAATTCTTTATGATATTTTATTTTCAAAATTCTTTACGAATAATTTAATTAAGTGAGCTGATGAAGGATCAGTGGCGTGATCCGAAACATGTCCTTGCTGCCACCAATAAGACTTTTACGGTCGGTTTATGTTTCCTCAAACCTTTTAATGTGTAAATACTTCATGAAAAATACAAAAGTTTTGGTTGGAGTGGCATTATGATTGTTTTTCAATCAAATGCCACTGTAAACATTTTTTTCTTTTGCGTGTGTTCTTTTCAGATGTTTGTGAGTCTTCTCACATACATTTTTGTAAAATTATTAGGGGTTTTGTATTTTTCAGTGTTGTTTTTGTTGTTATTATTATTATTTTTATTATTATTGATTAGTGGTTTTTGTTTTTAATTTTTAAATTTTTGATTTATGAATGGTGGATTGATCTAGGAGGTAGCTTAGTTTAATTCTTTAAAATGTTATAAAAATTTTATGCTTACAGTGATAGTTGATGGAAATAACTATCGGTGAATTTTTTGGGCTTTGACAAGATGACAACTATACAATTTGTAGTCCAATATTTCAAATTAAAATCTGTAGCTATCAGAGTTTTACTACATTGTGATTGCATTATGGTCAAAACTTGGAAAACTTTCTCACTGCCGAGGTTTGAAAAATCGATAATTGATAATGACTAGGGCTGCCAAAAATATGCATTTGCATATTTCTTCTCGTTATGATTTCGGCTCCGGGAGTTTTTTATTCATCCGAATCAATAAGTTTAGAAGCGAATGAAGGTCACTTGTTGTTGCATATTTCGCATATTTGACACGTTAGTGCATATTTGCATATAAATGCATATAAATGCATATAATGCATATTTAATTGCATATTTTACAACTTTCATGAACAACCAAATTTTTTTTGTACAATTCAAATTATAATTCGACTGTTTCAGCTAGAATAAATATTAAAAACAAATAAATATGTGTTTTTACTTTCTTCTACGAAGTATAATACAGTATTGTATTCATGAAAAATTTCAACCTTCTAATTTAACATAAAAAAACATTTCCCGATCACTCCTTAGTCGATTGGAGTCATATTACAAAAATGTCTTTCTGTATGTCAGTCTGTGTACAAGATTTCTCAAAAACTAATAGAGCTAGAGCCATGAGATTTTATAGGCATATTTGGTCCTGGAATGGGACGATCCTATCAACTTTTGGTGGAAATCCGTTAACCGGAAGTATTCAAAATGGCGGTTTTTCAAAAATCGCAATTTCGTTTTTCTCGATTTACTCCCAAACTACGCGTTTTTTGGAGAAAATAAAATTTCCCACACTTTTGTCTTTAGCTATAACTCGATATCTCAACCTGTTATCGAGATAAACCGTTATTTCAAAAAAATTAATTTTTTTTCCATTATCTCGAAAAAAATGGTTTTTTGCTTACTGTATATATTAATGAGAATGGCATTCTGCACAATTTTGTCTTTTACCGTTATCCGTTATCTTTTACCGTTATTGAGATATTTTCATTAATATGTAAAAAAATCATATTTTTGCGAATTACTTGCAAACTAACAGTTTTTCGAAAAAACTTTTGAAAAACGAATTAAAGGCAATGAAATTTTCTACATTTTTACCTTTTACCGTAAATTGATATCTTTTACCGTTCTCAAGTTATTTCAAATTTTGTACATTTTGAGGTCGTCTCTGGTTGACAAAACATAGGGATAGCGTAAATTGCGCAGGGTCGTAGATTTTGTGGAAGAAAGTTTTGTGGTAGCAACAACTGAGATTTTTCTACAAGTTTTAACCCCGATTATACCATAGACAATATGAAGTATTGAACATCTTTTCGAAATATCTTAAAATTTAACAGTTGCAATTTAGAAACAAGTAAAAAAAATTTTTTGTCAGTCAAAATGTCAATCTTTATTACAGACTATTATTTTTTCAATTTTTTTATTTTTCACATAAGTCGAATTAACCACATTTTAACAAGTTCCGTTCACTATTTTGGGTGAAATATACTATATTTCGCATTTTTAATGTTTTTAAAGTGCATATTTAAGTGCATATTTTGCCGTTTTTAGTGCATATTATATGCGCATATTTCGCCTTTTTTAGTGCATATTTTTGGCAGCCCTAATAATGACGATTAAATACCTTAGGCTATTCTGCTCCTGTAAACTTAAACGCCGTTTATATGAAAACCCCACTTATATGAACTCAGGATGTTTAAATTAGTTCATATAAACGAACGTCTACTGTATTTATTATCTCGAAAAACCCGGGCTTTTGGTTGTTTAATGTATGAGATGAATTGAAGAGAATAATGTTTGTCATAGTTAAATCTTTTATCCACTATCTTTTACCGTTATCGAGGTATTATCATTAAAAAATCAAAAAATATATTTTTGCAAATTACTTGCATACTAACGGTTTTTCGAAAGAAAAAAATATTTATAGGAAGAATTCAAGACATTAAAACTCCTTACATTTTTACCTTTCACCGTAACTCGATATCTTTTACTGTTATCGAGATATATCAAATTTCGTAAAAAAACATTTTTTAATGTAAACTAAAACTTCATTCGTCGGGTTATAGTGTAAATTATGCAGAACCGTCGATTTTGTATAAAAAAAATCATGTGCTGTTCACATCAAATATTTTTACGTCTTTTATTGAATTTTAAATTTTAGCTTGGATTTCGATTTTGTACATTTAAAAAAAAAATATTCATAAAAATCGAAATATTAGTATTTAAAAAATGTCATCCGGTATTGAAATTTATTTTCAATATAATGGAGGAGATTGTTAAAAAGGCAATATATTATTTTCTGTTTCTAATTAAAAAATTGGTTCCCTTTCATGTTAAAAATTTTAAAAAAATGATTTTTTAGATTGTGAAACTTTTACCCGCAATTTTTGCAGTACTAAAAATCTGATTTCTGATTTTTCACTAAGGGTTAGTGAGTATTTTAGTAATCACCCCAATTGATAGTAATCACGGAACACACAAATACATAGCTCAAGAAAATGAAGGTAACACATTTTATCTCACGCCACCCTAATACAACTTTTCGCCCATGTAAAAGATTTTGTCGAAATAGTGATTGTTATTGTTAATTTTGTAAGATTGGCGGATAGGTAAATTTTTTGATTCCACGGGCCGTTCGATGTTTCGGGTAAAATCGATCTAGTCTATTAAAAGATTGGACACAAAAAACAGATCTGTCAAATATTTTTTTGCAAAAATTAAAAATATTCTCGTTTTTAACAAAAACAGAAGTGTTCGCCCTGCTTTTATAGCAATTTCCTCCACTATAAGCATTCAAAGTTCTGAGACGTAATAAAATATCAAATAAAGTTGCGATAACAAACTAATTGTATTTTTGTACGTTAACTCAAAAGCATTGTTAGCTCTTTTAGAATAAACTTTTGTTTCCAAATTTTGTAAAAATCTCACTATTTCTTGAAAATCAAACTATCTTTTTCACAAAACTTTTCCATTTTAATGATTTGTGGTAAAAAACTTCTTCAAATAAAATGTAGAGCCTTGAAACATTTTAGTGCCAAAATTGTAAAACTTAATCCGTTAAAGAAGTATTTTAAAATATTAAAAATTATTCACCAGTATCGGAGCATTGTTGAAAATTCACAATTTCAGCAAATGAAACTCCGAAAAGTCCCAAAACGACGAGAAATTTAAAACTTTCCATTTTAATTTTTAAAACAAGACATCTACTGAACCGAACGAAATGGAAATTTAAAATCGACTGTCTACCAACCAACTTCAATGAAATCAAATATAAACTTTTGTATTAAAATTTTACTCACTTTCCTTACCCCTACCACTCGACTATAGCCAAGTAAATATATGTATGTCTTTAGCAGCAATAAATCATTGATTACCACAAGGGAGAGGGTTTTTAAGAATTCCAAAGATACAGAAATTGACATGTGATGCGATATTCTAATTGATAAGAATTTGAACATTGCTCGATTTTGTCGAATTTCAAAATAAACTTGAATTTATGTTGATTTACTAAATAGAATTAATAAATAAATATTTTCCGGATAAGTTTTCATCGCTACTAGACATAGACATTTCCATATAATTTTCAGCATGATAATTAGGATTTTAAAACTGTGTAAACATTTATTTAATTAAGCTGGAATAACTATAAATGCATGTAATTAATATCATATTAATTAAGGAAGAGGAATTAATTCTAAATAAATTTATGATTTGATAATTACTACTGAACTCTTGGCAATTTAACGGGTGTAAGAAAATGTTAGCCATTTTTTGATGTTTTCAAATATCTAAATAATTTATTCTCGTTTACTCATTTCTTGATCATTTAGTTTTCATCATGGGATACTCAGGAGTCAAACACTTTGGGATACTTAGGACTTATAAATGCCAGGATGCAATCTTCAAATACTCTATATGAGAGCAAACAAAAATTTTATGAAAAATATCCATTTGTGTTATAAAGGGGAGAAGCATTGGTCCGATTGGATTTTGATGTATGGAACGGTTATGTAAAATCTTATTTTAAACACAATTCACCCTTGTAAATTTTTCAATATGACTCACTATTTTCGAGGAAATTGTAAAACACTGTTTCGTTTGTATGGGGAGGGGAGATGGAATTGTCCGATTTTGTCCGTTCAAGAAATTAGCCTTGCCATTTACAAGAAACGCAACTATACGAAATTCCAAGATTATAGCTCAATCGTTTTGAAAGTGGACAGACAGACAGACAGACGGACGGACATGCAGAAATCAAAATCTTTTGTAGCACCCTTCATTTTGGTTAGTTTACTTTTGTGTTCGACGATTGATTCAATGCGTTACAACTGGCATACTAAATTGAATATACTACTCCATGATTCATAAATAGGGTATAAATACCATTGTTGTGCCGCGTAGTCTACGTGATGTAGACTACACCATTGTTGACGCGTAGACTATTACTGTAGACAATGGTCTATTCTCTACGCGTAGACAATGTAGACAATCATTAAAATAAAGGATAGCTAATTTAGTTTTAAATTCTCATTCTCTTCAATTAATTTTAACATAATAAAGCACAATTTCCAGGAAGCAATCGCCAAATGCTGTACATGAGAACTTCGCAGCAAACTTTAATGGCGATTCTAATTCTATGCATGCAATATAAAGGGACACGGCGCTGGTGCCTCTGAGGAGCCCAGTTAGCGAGTTTTCATATAAATTTAACTCTTTAGGATCACCAGCGCTTCGCCATTTCTTGTAATTGGCCATTTCCTATATAGTATAGTATTAGATATATGACTCTCTTTGTTTTGACAGATATGAGAAAGTCTACATTGTCTACGCAAAGTCGACATTGTCTACGCCAATGTCTACATTGTCTACCCCAAATCTATAGTCTACATCAAGCCTGGGCACTCCTTGGCTCGTCTGGCTCCTCACAACGATAACATTTTTATTCAAATTTTACGAGAATACAATCAATGTATGAACATTTTTACTCGACTCTCCAACGCAATTATACGTGTTGGTAGACGACGGCCACTTCGGCAGCCGAAATCAAACGATTCACTAACAATCGATGGAGCGAGCCTACGACAGCCATTCAGTATAATTTCTGTATACGTCCGAAAAGTTTTTTTTTGCACAGCGGAACTTATTATTTTTTTGTAATCGCATCATGATAAATTGTGTAGTCCACTGTTCCTAAACGTCTCTATCAAAAGCGAAAGAGCGTAAAAAATGAAAAAGATGCGTTTTCTCATTTCGTGTTATAGTATATGAAGAAATATAAAATTTCTTCGAGTAATAGTAAATCACTACATACATGGTGCCCAGGCCTGGTCTACATTGTCTACCCCAAATTAAAGTCTACGCGTAGAGGAACAACACTGATAAATACCTTGTAAGATACTGATAATTGATGATGGGACTTACCAAAGATCCTGCAAACAAGGGGAAGCTAACGATTTTCTGCACTAGCAAAATCCACATAAATCTGTAAGACTTGCACTGGTATCGGGAACCGGTTCGTGAAGGACTCGGTTTGTAAATTTTCGGTTCGTGAATTACTTTTAAGTAAAAAAAAAATCCCGGTTCGTTGAGATACTGAATTTTTTTCAATCAGAATATAGTGGTATTTCTATTAGGAAAAGGCAGAAAAATTCCTAATAGTATTATTTGATGTTCTTTTTTTGGAAAAGTAGCTCTTCTAAATACAGTGAGATCGCAAAAAATCGAGCCTAAAACATTGGAGGCCTGCGGCGCATTTTTTCAACGATTTTCCACAAATGGCTCATTATTTAAAAAAAAATTCGCTTGCGGCGCTTTTGTCATTGTTGGTATTTTTACAATTTTCTTTGTCAGTATTCCGGTTTGTGAACGATTTTCAGAAACGGAATAATTATGGACCGGTCAATAAGAGCAGAACTGTGGCAGAAAAATCGAGAAAAGCTGTTATGGACAATGCGTCAATGCGTCAATGAGCTTAAGGGATATTGGATACAAATAGGGTGACTATACACTCCGGAATGGTCGGGATAGTCCCGGATTTAAGTATTTTGTCCTGGGAATTAAAGTTTTGTCTGAGAATCATGCAATTTAGTGTTGTAATTTCTCAAATACTAGAAAAATTGGCCTCGAAACCCAAACATTTTCGATTGCAGCACATATTTCTCAAAAATTACTGCCTATAGAGCATTTTTTTGAAAAAAAAAATTGGGTCGGCTCATATAAATAATAATTTTATATTTTTTCTGTATTTCAATCACAAAAAAACATTACGAATGCGTATTCGTAAATTAAACTGCACAGTTTTGATTAAAATTGACTATGAAAAAAGTGCTAACATTTTTACAAATCCTTTTATTCTTATTGAAAATTACTTTCGTTTTAGGAAAAATGAATCATTAATGAAAATTCATTAGACACTTGTTATTTAAACTAAAGCAAAACTGTAATCTTTGAAAAATACATAACCGGCAATCGTCTGATGAAATGATTTCTCGGAAATTCTTTAAAATTTGCAGTTTTTCTGAAAAACTGCTGCATCATGTTGTAAAGGTTAAACAAACAAACCATGTTTTCAAAGCAATATTTGAAAGCAATATTTGAAAGCAATAATGACATTGACCAAAAATAGGGTAATTTAAAAAATTTCAAAAAAAGTTTTAATGAAATGAAAATTTGCCCGTAAATTATATCAGACAATTTTTAAAGCCTATTTGTGGATAGTGGTTGTTAAAAACTGTGAAGTTTATAATATTTTTTTAGGCACAAGAAAAAGTTCAAGAAAATGTGAATTTGTTTGTAAAAGCACACATTTTTTTCGAATCTTTTTATTTGCTATCCTTGCGTTTCATTTAAACGTTTTAGGAAGATTTACCATTTATCAACTAAATACTTGTATACATATTTTTAAGACGAGTGGCCCTCATTGCTATGAGGGCTCCACGCATTGCTGGCCTAGGCTCCCCCTATTTATGCCACTGGTCTTAACTTTTTTAAGATGTTTTAACACGTTGACTGCCACCATGAAAGCGAAAAAATCGGGTCGCAGACTTTTTTTTATGAATTGCCTTGAAATGATATTATTTTTATAAATTTCCGAGATATACCGCAATATACCACTTTTGGTTTCATATTGAACTCACAAAATGCATAGACCAAATTGAGTCTATTAGAAGCAAAAGGTCATCTTAGGCACTTTTTAAAAAAAATGAGTTGGCAACGCCATTGTGTTCATTTTTCATATGTCTAAAGTACAACAAGGTAAAACACATTATAAAATAGCTTTTTTCCAGTGTATTTTCCATTTTTCGGTTAGCGTCAATAGCAAAAAAGGCCGCTTTCCTTTGCGAATCAATATCAAATAGTCTCTTTTCCTTTCATAACGAACACAGCAAAAAGTTATCTTTTCCCTTGATATTTCTGAAATTTCTATGCAAAAAGTATCTTTGCCACCCGACATTTCTGTGCAAAAAGTATCTTTGCCACACATGAAATGAGCAGCATTATGCTTAGTTTCTGGTGATATTTTTTGGGAATTCCCCTTTTAATATACAATAATATGTCAGTTTTATCTTTTCTTGGTTCGAAGACATGGCCGAATTATACAAGGTCTGTTTGACAGCTCAGTTGCTTCTGGCTCTGACGTCATCGGCAAGAAATTCTTATAAGACTCAATGGGAATTTTCCCTAATTCTCAAATCTAGCTAACATCTAGCTAAACAACTCCGTACGCACAATCAACATTACAAAGAATTTCTTGCCGATGACGTAGCAAAATGGTGGCTGTCAAAAAATAACCAGCAGACCTTGTATAATTCGGCCATGGTTCGAAGACGTATGATAAAAACTTGCTTATTAAAACATGGAAAACGATATTCCTAGAGTAGTGCAAATGGGCGAAAAAGCTAGAAAAAAGTCAATTAACAAAAAGAATTGGAAAAGAGAGAAGGAAAAGCAAATTAGGTAAGAATTTTCTTTATAAGTTAGGCATATATTGCAGGGCAGTATCTATTTACTTCAGATTGAAGGCCAAAGGACTCCCAAAGCGTTTAAATTGTAAACACAAGGGTATAACTTTTCGCTGTAAGGATCTTCATGGCAGAGATTTGTACAAATTTTGGAAGGATTTTTACGAATCAAAAAGTAAAGCACAACAAGATTCGTTTATACTTGCAAATACGGTCATTCATGCTCCAAAACGAATCGATAGACGTAAAGATGGACCCCAAAAACATTTAGGACACAGTATTACTTACGCAAAACTAATCGTAAGCTCGTTAGGGTATGCCAGGCAGCTTTCCTAAGTACTTTACGAATTAACAGTAAAAGGGCCAAAGGCGTCTGTAGAAGACATTTTCTTTCTGGAACTGCACCTAAAGAGACTCGGGGAGGAGATCGGGTTTCAGCCAAATTTGAATTAAAAAAGCAAGCCGTTATAATGTACATAAGCAAATACAAAGTTATCGAGACACACTATTGCAGATCCAAATCCTCTTCGCGGCAGTACTTCCCTGGTAATTTGTCTATAAATCGGATGTATAGGGACTACTTATGTTCGAAGTCCATCGAATTTCATGTAAAGCCCAGCTATTTCCGACATATCTTCAACACGAGTTTTAATATTGGATTTAAAATGCCAGCGAGTGACATGTGTTCAACCTGTATAATGCTAAAGGAACAGGTAAGAATACAAAAGGATCAATCGAAAAAAAAATAAACTTTTGATTCAAACCCGAGTGCATAAATTACGGGCCAAAGCGTTTTTTCAATTTGCAAGTCAAGAATCTCCAAATATTTTGACGTTTTCCTTCGACTGCCAAAAAAATATGGTCCTACCTAAAGTTCCAGATCAGGCCGCTTATTACAGTAGGCAATTGTATCTCTTCAATTTTGCTATTGTTCAAGGATCTTCAAGGTCTCATCTAAAACCAGACAATGTCTTCCTTTATCTGTGGACTGAAAACATAAGGCCAAAAGGATGTAATGAGATCGCTTCAGCTGTGCACCATCGGTTGTGCAATACATTATTTGAGAATGACCTTAACAAAGTTCGCTTTATATGCGATGGATGTGGTGCACAAAACAAGAATCAGGCTATGATGGCCATGATTTCCTATTGGCTTCATAAACAAGCTCCAAAACATATTAGGGAAGTTGAACTTATTTATCCCATACCTGGCCACTCGTATATTCCTTCCGATCGTGTTTTTGCTCAACTTGAAAAGCTGGTGCGGTCTAAAGAAACAATTTTGCTTGCAGAAGAATACTTTGAGATGTATAAAGAGCACGGAACATTGATCAAGCTCGGGTCTGATGAGTGTCGAATAAGAAATTGGAAGGAAACAAGTGCGAAAACTTTCAAACCGCCAGGGCAGTGGCACTTCAAGTTTAATCCAGCTAAACGATTTTATATTCGGAAAACGCAACATAATAATATAACAGTACGTGGAGAATTGACATATAGATCGGACATGTGTATTAGGGTGGAACTTAACTATATGGTGAAAAAAAAACTTTTTTATTTTGACATGTAATAGTAAAATTTTTTTTCCTTTTCAGATGCTTAAACTATCAGTAAAAAATTTTTATGTAAATTTGTTTGCTTTCCGGTGCCGCACGAGGGTCAAAGTTTTACAATTTAATTTAAAAAAGGAAAAAAACGTAATTCTTAGCTCATATTTGTTTATATTAATCAAATACTACCCAGAAGTTACCACGAGGAGGTAGCTACGTTTCGACTTCCACCCTCTCTCCCATCCTTTTCATATTGGCTATTCAACCTACGGGTTTATAATCGATTTTTGTGTTAAACTTTGGCATAACATTGCGAGACTTCAACTTTCACAAGTTTAAACCATCTCTGGCTTCAGATCCGGACACGATTGACGCGGCTTCTGTAACGATCTTGACGCATCTTTCCACTGCTTGAGTATGACAAGGAAATCGCGGAAAAGCAAGTGTTCCACCGGTTTGAATTTTTTTTTTCAATTTCTCGTCAGATATAGTCGACAACATAGGAGGTTCCGTCAATTCACAATCATTCCAATTTATTAAATCCATATATTCAGAAGCTTCAAAATTAAGGGGAGGAACTTCTAACACTTTTATTAGACTTGGATCTAGCCCCCATTATCCTCCTAAGTCCAAGTTCTCTAATATGTCGCCGGGAATCAGCTATCATTGCCAAAAGTATATTTTCATGATTTCCAAATAAGCGTTCCTTTGAATGACTGGATCGATGATGTCTCTGTACTGTTTTTTTAGAAACTGTAATGGATCGAAAAAAACTTAACTCACAGTTTATTTTACACTTTAATTTCAGTTTTGTATTTATTTTAATTCACTTGAATTTTGAGAAAAAAAACCAAACTTTCAAGGGTAATTTTTGGGTATATTTATTTTAGTTGTGATGCACACAAATGAAAACGTGCAACTACGCAAATTATAAAATCCTTTGTAAGGAAACCGTTCGCTGCCAATCATTTTGTTATAATCTACCGATAAGTTAACATCAGCGCTACTTAGTTTTAGTTCCATGTACTTGTAGAATAAGTGTTAAGTGTAACTAATTGATCGAGTTTGGCCAAAATCTTGATGATTTTGGAATCATCATTCAGGAAATTCCAAAAGGTAAAAATTTTCGATTTGTTAGGGGTTTAGATTAGAGAGCCAAAATTTTTAATTTTCATAGTGAAGGGTGTTCGAAAATCCAGTGTCCGATACATGTGGTCTGTTTATCCGAAAAAAACTTAAACATCCTGTTTTCCTTAATTAAGGTAAAGTGTTTTAAAGAATTTTTAACCTCGTTGCTTATGAATTTTGCGTTTCTTAGGGAGGTAACTGTCGAAAAAATTCAAACACATTGTTTGAATTTTCTTACACGTTGTCTGTCGGTATCCGTGGGCAAGCGAGTTTAGCGAAACAATGTGTATCGCATTGTTTTAAAAAAACGGAATATTTAGACACGGGAATTGGGGCTTCCCGGAAAAACTATGGATTGTTCCAGAAATTGTTAGCACGCGGGATACCGACCATCGTTTTTTTGTTGGAGATAAGATATACAGTTATTGTTTGAATAAAACGGTTCTCTTGGCGAGCGACAATTGCAAGTCCGGCCAGCAATAAAAATCATCGGGAGATTCCACCTTATCTAAAACACAGGCGATAAAAGCCGATTTGCAGTAATTTTGTCACAATTGGTCAATTGGACGACGAAACGTAGAGGAAATTGCAGAGGATTCTTCGAGAACTTTCCACGTGTTAAGGCAAACGTGTGCAGATTTCACTTAACCTCATTTCATGAAGGACGTTAAGAAATTTAATAATTTAGGTTTATTTTTGTAAAGGATAACTCGAGTCTAAGTATTAGTGTGTCGTGTTACTGTTTTTTTTTTTCATTAATTTTGATTATATTCTATTTTTTTTATGCAACCACTCTTGCACGATTTTCTTTTAATCCATATTTCTGGGTGAGATTTTAGCTTAACCAATTCGACGTGTAAATATAAAGAAACCACGGAATTGTGCACAATCCCTTGGAAAATATGGATATGAGGATTCGCTAAAACAAAATACATAAAAAAAAGAGTAAGAACTAACTACGAATTATTGTAAGTACATTTAAATTTTTTATTTATTGAACTCAGAGATTTAAAGGAAAAATTTTGCGAGAATTATTTAAGGTTGCAAACAAGTTTCTTAATTTTTTTTTTGTTTAATTTAATTTCATTAGCTTATTTTTTTTTGAGTTTATCCTAAGGTTACACTAGTTAAAATAATCGATTTTCCATTTTTAATATCATAAATTGCAAATTAAAATTAGGCATTAAGTTCGTTAAGGACTAATTTTGTAATGGTAGTATCTTTTTATAGTGTCAAACATTAAATATATTTTTGTATAGTGTATTTTTGGGTTTTCACTAATTTCCGAAGGTATGATGTTACGGTCGTTCTTCGCTGAGTGGTCATAAAGAATGTTTTGCTGAAAGGGGAGAATATAGGGGGGAAGAAGCGTAGGGTGTTTGTCTGTTGGCCATGTATTGGCTTGATGAAGATGGAGGGAGAAATAATCATGGCATTTTATGATTGATCTTCCGATATCTGAAAAATTACACGGTAATCATTCCGCCAAGCCATGCTTTCATGGATTTTGTTGATTCGAACATTTTTTTTTTGATTAGATTCCGGCTTTATTTTAGAATGGTTCGAGGATATGCTCAAGGTATTTGAATAGTTTGAGGATCGGGAACGAAACAGAATCGTAAATGACGGAGTTATTAAGAACTGGCACGAAATTTAAATTGTTATGTTCAGCCCGAAGATTTGCCACAAGATCCCCCCCAAACCGCGAGCTCAAGCCAGGTAAATCAGCAAGCGTGCCTGTGGCAATATTTAGGGGACAGAATATCCGGGATTTTTAGTCACAACAATCCTCCTTATCTGTCGGAAAGTTTACCACCCATACATAACAGATATGGCGCCCAACTATGAGCATTATTTTCAGAATTTGTTAGTTGAACATTAGCGTTTTTTTTTTAGGTAGAAGGTCGGAAGTATTAGCTTGTTTCTTAATAAATAGATGACAGGGAAGAAAGATCTTGTTGTCCCTCTCTTTTGTTAAGGGTTTGGTTGCTTTCGAGATCATATTCTTCCTAAGTTACTATTGAGACCGGAGTATTTTGTTTGAATCCAGGCGTCCTGTCTTTGTAGTCACCGAAGAACAGTTGCGTCATGGATAGTAAACTAAAAATTGGAATTTACGATAAGAAATTCTCCATAATTTGGACGAGAAAAATCGGACTTGTGCAGATCGTAATCTCCTTGGAGGCCATTTTCTTCCAAGCATTGTTGCGATCTTGAAGCTAGTTAAAATGGGAAACAGAATAGGTTATGCTTCCAATCTAGTGGCTCAGTTTAGTTTACAGTCAAGGTAGAGTAGTTACAGTTTTGGTGAATCTGATTTAATTGTTTGGAAGTTTTTGAATAAATTAGTCTTACTTGCCGATATCAGTATCTATAAAATGCGAATGCGATTTATATTGTATTGATTCGGAGAAAATTGCTAATACCACCTTAGCCAAATTTTGAGTGTGTTGATTTTTTGGATCTGCCCAAAAGAAGTTTTCGGGGGTATTGTTCAAAGACGCAAACACAAAGTAAAGACCAGAATGATTTTCAAATGATTGGATTTTGTTTAAATAAATATCAAACCGATAAGACAAAAGCCAAGATAGCTTGGCCAGTCTGACGAGGATCTTAGGTTTTTTTCCCCCAATTCATGAGGTATAGTAGAAAAAAAAACAGATTTGAATTTTTCAAGTATCGGTAGAACTTATTACGAGGATTTATTATTTTTATTTATATTTGGTTGCTAGGTTATATTAGATATTTGGTAGATTTTGATTAAATATTGGTAGTTAAGTGGTAAGTTTTGTTATTTCAAGGCTTAAGGTCACGGTAGTAGGGCGAAATAGTTACAATATAAGAAGTAAAGTATTCAGTTCAGGTAGTTTGGAACCAGTATATGGCTGGCAGAGGGCGAGGCAAAAAGTCAGTTTTTCCATCGGATAGACAGTTAAGGTCACATTCCATTATGGATCAACAAGAGAAAAGCACGAATGACGAACAGATCTTAGGGGGAAGAAGTTTGTTAAGGACGCCACCTGGAACAGATAGAGGTACGGCAAGAATAAATGAACAACAACAGGAAATACAAGGTACTGACCAAGGCAGGACTAATGACCAAGAACTTGAGGGCACTGCCAGTGGGACGGATCGCTTGGTACTTCAATCGGGCGACACCAGTTTTGAAGAAGAAATCGCGACAGAATTGGCAAACCGTGCAGCCAAGAAAGCAGAAGAGGAAAAAAGAAAGGAACAGGCACCGATGATAACTATGCAACAGCTAGAAGAGTGTGTAAACCGATTATTGCAGTTAGAATTGGGTAAAATCGGCATAGCACAAGATCAAGCTCAAATACCGGACATCTCAAAAGGTGCGATTCCTAAAAGAACGCTGCCGGCGATAAGCAGACCTAACGAAACACAACCACCAGTTTATAACAGTTTTCAGAGGTTTCAAGTTTCACCAAGGCCACAACAGAACTTAGGCACGAGTGGTTATGAAGCACCAAAATTTAGCGCTCCTCCACCAAATCCAGGAGGCAATGAAGGTCTACAACAACACTATGCTGGTTATCCTGGAAGAAATACCGGATTTTATCCAGAAGGCGGAAACTGGCAGTGGAGATCACAGACACCAGGAGGAGGAATGTGGGAAACCAGACTCGATAAGTGGGGACTGAAGTTCGACGGGATTCCGTCGCATTTATCGATAGAAGAATTTGTGTTTAGGGTCGAGAAGGTAGCTAAGGTAAAAAGGTGTCCTTGGGAAACAGTAGTGGCAAACTTTCACCAGTTAGTCGTGGGAGCCGCAGAGTCGTGGTATTGGAGGTACGTGCAGAGAAATCCTCAGGCGACATGGACTCAACTTAAGGATGCCTTACTAACACATTTTCGTAACGGTCAAACGGATTGTGAGATTTTGAAATTTATCGTTGACAGAAGACAGGAACACAATGAATCGGTCGATGTGTTTTTGAATGTGATCTTAACTGAGTATTATCGAATGAACCTTCCAGTAATGGAACACGACTTAGTTAAGATGATAAAACAAAACTTTAAAAGTCAGATTGTCCAACTCATTTTCTCACAGCCGATTTATACCATCGATCAATTGCGCGAACTCGCTTGTAATGCTGAGCGATACGTTGCTCGTCGTGGCCAGTGGTCACTCCGAGGTCCGGTTAATACTGGAAATAGAAATGTTCATGAAATGAGCAATTTTAATCAGTTGGCTTTAAACTCGAATATGGAAGACGACCAAGGATTAGAAGTAGCAGCGCTACAATCTCAGTTTAAGAAAACGGATAGGTCACATTTCAAATGTTGGAATTGTGACATTTATGGTCATAGTTTTTGGGAGTGTCCAGCGGAAGATCGGAAGCTTTTTTGCTACAAGTGTGGACAAAAGGGAATTTCCCTAGTTTTGTGTCCAAAATGTAACCCGGAAAACTTGAGACAGGGCGAGAGAACAGGGGAGCGAGCTCGTCCTCAAAATTCCCTCCCCGAGAGAAAGTAGGATATACAGACGGAACTTCTACATGTGTTCAGAATTCGATCGGTGAGAATAGTAGTCAAACAAAGTTAAATGAACCAATTCAAATATTAAGATCAAATCAAGTAGTTCAGAAGGGTTGTGTTACTCCTAAACCACCAATTAAAAGTTTTCATGAACGTAGAAGGGATTATGACTTGTCTCGTGCAAAAATATTCGGGGAAAATTCTAGTTTATCCTTAGTAGTCGTAAAGCCGCGCTTACTGAAACTTCGTCAGAAGTTTAAAAAAAAGAAAATATTGTATAAAAATGTTGCTTCAAGTTGTCTTGATAATGTAGCCGATGATAGACCTTACGCGACAGTATTTTTAAAAGATGTAAAAATTCAAGGACTTTTGGATAGCGGAGCATCCGTAAGTTGTCTGGGTAAGGGTAGTATAGATTTTTTGAATTCGTTAAAGATTAGTTATAAGCCATTTAATGCATCGATAAGTACTGCAGATGGAACAGCCCAAAATATAGTAGGAATTGTTAGTTTGCCAGTGAAATACCGAAATGAGACAAAGGAAATAGATATATTTGTCGTGCCCAGTTTGGCTCAGCCATTATATTTAGGAATAGACTTTTGGAGGAAGTTCAGAATAGCACCGTTCATTATTAACGAATTCAGTCTGAATTCTAATAATACCACTTTTCCAAAAGTCGAAACTTCCTCTAGTTCCAAAGGCACCGACTTACATGAGTTAACACCAGAACAAAGCCAAAGACTTCAGGCTATTGTGGAAAAATTTCCATGTTCTTCAAAACTAGGTTTGGGCAAAACACATTTGGAAGAGCACCGGATTGACGTTGCGGATACTGAGCCAATTAAACAACGCCACTATCCCGTCTCTCCTGCAATACAGCAGCTCATATATGAGGAGCTAGACAGAATGATTTCTTTGGGGGTAATAGAAGAAAGCCAGAGCGCGTGGAGTTCTCCAGTCGTTCTGGTGAAAAAACCGGGGAAAAACCGATTATGTTTAGATTCGAGAAAACTGAACAATGTTACACTCAAGGATGCTTACCCAGTTCCTCACATCGAAGGGTTAATGAGCAGGTTGTCAGACACATATTTCATCTCCAGTGTGGATTTGAAAGATGCGTATTGGCAAATACCTTTGGAGAAGAAGTCTAGAGAATTGACGGCATTCTCAGTCCCTGGGCGACCGCTTTACCAATACACAGTCATGGCTTTTGGTCTCTGTAACGCGGCGCAAAGACTGTGTCGTCTGATGGACAGAGTGGTTCCTCAGGAGCTGAGAAGGTGGGTTTTCGTATACTTAGACGATCTGTTGATTGTAGCGCCCACTTTTGACCAAATGGTGTCAATATTAGAAAAAGTAGGAGACTGTCTACGAAACGCGGGCCTAACAATTAACTTACAAAAGTCCAAATTCTGTTTCAAGCAATTGAGGTATTTAGGTTACGTCGTCGGCGGAGGGTGTATCAAAACTGATCCGGAGAAAGTGGCGGGAATTACCGATCTGCCATTCCCAAAATCACTTAAGCAAGTTAGGAGATTTTTGGGGATGACAGGTTGGTATAGGCGCTTCATAAAGGACTACGCATCCCTGGCCGCTCCTGTTACCGACACTCTGAGAAAATCAAAGAAATTCGTGTTTACCGAAGAAGCGAAAATCGCTTTCGAGAAACTAAAGGAAGCATTATGCTCTGCACCGGTTTTGGGTCATCCAGATTTCTCAAAACGATTTTATATACAATGCGACGCTTCTAAGGATGGTATAGGGGGTGTTTTGTTTCAGAAGGACGAAGAGGGACACGAAAAACCATTGTCTTTTATTTCGCAGAAATTGAATACTGCACAGAAAAACTATACAGTCACTGAGCAGGAGTGTCTGGCGGCTGTGATTAGTGTGAAAAAATTTAGACCATACATAGAAGGTCTACCTTTCACCATAATCACAGATCATGCCAGCCTAAAGTGGTTAATGGGCCAAAAGGACCTGAGTGGGCGTTTGGCACGATGGAGCCTCAAACTTCAGGCATTCGACTTCGATATACAGCATCGAAAGGGTAGCCAAAATGTTGTTCCCGATACGCTTTCACGAGCGTTTATAGAGGAAATTACGGCAGAACCTCCAGAACAAATGGTTGAGGTGGATTTGCAATCGGAGGAATTTAAAACCGAAGAGTATTTGGAGTTGATCAAAGCAATCGAGGAAAATTCCAGTAAACTGCCGGACCTACAGGTTTCAGAAAATTTCGTCTATAAGCGCATGGAACATCATTCTGGCGATCCCGTAAGAGACGTTGGTGCCTGGAGATTGTGGGTCCCATCGGGGCTGACACGAGCTCTCATTTCCTTGGCCCATGACCCACCGCAGGCTGGTCATGGAGGGATTGCAAAAACCATTGCACGCCTTCAAAGTAAATACTATTGGCCTAACATGACTGTACAAGTGAGGGAGTATGTCAATAACTGCGACACTTGTAAAGAATCAAAAGCCGTTAATTATGTGATGAAAGGCCCTATGGGAACAATAAATTTACCTGATCGACCTTTTGAACGCATCTATATAGATTTTCTCGGGCCCTATCCAAGGTCAGCGGAAGGAAATACAACATTATTCTTAGTTTTAGATCAGTTTTCCAAATTTCCTCTTGTAAAATCTTTGCCCAAAGCTACATCGAAAGCCATTATCAAGTTTTTGAAAAACGACGTTTTTAGCGTATTCGGAGTTCCAGCAGAAATATTTTCTGATAATGGACGACAATTCATTGCGCAAGATTTTCAGACTTTCCTACAATCTTATGGTATTAAGCATATCCGTACAGCTGTTTATTCTCCGCAGGCGAATGCCTCGGAGAGAGTCAATCGCTCGTTATTACAAGCAATTAGAGCATATATCCAGGACAACCATCGACATTGGGATAAAAATTTAGCAAATATTGTTTCGTCCTTAAGGAGTTCTCACCATCAAGCGATAAGAACCAGTCCATACGAAGCATTATTTGGCGTTCGAATGATTTGTCATGGCTCAGAATATGCCCTGTTAAAGAAACTTGGAGTGTTGTCCGATGGCGAAATACAAGCCGGTTCTAGACACAATCAACTTCAGTTAGTAAGATCCGGAATTAAAACCAATTTGGCTAAATCTCAAGAAGCAACCAAGCGAACTTACAATTTAAGAACTCGAGAACGTACTTTCTATCCAGGTCAGGAGTTATTTAGAAAAAATTTTGTTTTGAGCAATGCAGCAGCTGGTATTAATTCCAAACTTTCTAGTAAATTTTCTAAATGCCGTATCATTAAAAAGCTAGGAAAAAACCTATATGAAATCGAGGACATGTCCGGAAAAAACCTAGGAGTTTATCACGTGAAGGACTTGAAAACGTAAAAGGGGGATAAACTTCATTGATAAGAAAATTTAAACCGAAGTATCAAAACATTTTTCACGAATTTGCCCGGCATGAGACTCTCAGGTGTGGGTGAACCCCACGTTATATAAAGCATTTTGGGTCACGATCCTTTTTCAAACCCGGTATGCCATAGTAACCATAGCAAACCGTGCTTGTCCTGTAATGGATCGAAAAAAACTTAACTCACAGTTTATTTTACACTTTAATTTCAGTTTTGTATTTATTTTAATTCACTTGAATTTTGAGAAAAAAAACCAAACTTTCAAGGGTAATTTTTGGGTATATTTATTTTAGTTGTGATGCACACAAATGAAAACGTGCAACTACGCAAATTATAAAATCCTTTGTAAGGAAACCGTTCGCTGCCAATCATTTTGTTATAATCTACCGATAAGTTAACATCAGCGCTACTTAGTTTTAGTTCCATGTACTTGTAGAATAAGTGTTAAGTGTAACTAATTGATCGAGTTTGGCCAAAATCTTGATGATTTTGGAATCATCATTCAGGAAATTCCAAAAGGTAAAAATTTTCGATTTGTTAGGGGTTTAGATTAGAGAGCCAAAATTTTTAATTTTCATAGTGAAGGGTGTTCGAAAATCCAGTGTCCGATACATGTGGTCTGTTTATCCGAAAAAAACTTAAACATCCTGTTTTCCTTAATTAAGGTAAAGTGTTTTAAAGAATTTTTAACCTCGTTGCTTATGAATTTTGCGTTTCTTAGGGAGGTAACTGTCGAAAAAATTCAAACACATTGTTTGAATTTTCTTACACGTTGTCTGTCGGTATCCGTGGGCAAGCGAGTTTAGCGAAACAATGTGTATCGCATTGTTTTAAAAAAACGGAATATTTAGACACGGGAATTGGGGCTTCCCGGAAAAACTATGGATTGTTCCAGAAATTGTTAGCACGCGGGATACCGACCATCGTTTTTTTGTTGGAGATAAGATATACAGTTATTGTTTGAATAAAACGGTTCTCTTGGCGAGCGACAATTGCAAGTCCGGCCAGCAATAAAAATCATCGGGAGATTCCACCTTATCTAAAACACAGGCGATAAAAGCCGATTTGCAGTAATTTTGTCACAATTGGTCAATTGGACGACGAAACGTAGAGGAAATTGCAGAGGATTCTTCGAGAACTTTCCACGTGTTAAGGCAAACGTGTGCAGATTTCACTTAACCTCATTTCATGAAGGACGTTAAGAAATTTAATAATTTAGGTTTATTTTTGTAAAGGATAACTCGAGTCTAAGTATTAGTGTGTCGTGTTACTGTTTTTTTTTTTCATTAATTTTGATTATATTCTATTTTTTTTATGCAACCACTCTTGCACGATTTTCTTTTAATCCATATTTCTGGGTGAGATTTTAGCTTAACCAATTCGACGTGTAAATATAAAGAAACCACGGAATTGTGCACAATCCCTTGGAAAATATGGATATGAGGATTCGCTAAAACAAAATACATAAAAAAAAGAGTAAGAACTAACTACGAATTATTGTAAGTACATTTAAATTTTTTATTTATTGAACTCAGAGATTTAAAGGAAAAATTTTGCGAGAATTATTTAAGGTTGCAAACAAGTTTCTTAATTTTTTTTTTTGTTTAATTTAATTTCATTAGCTTATTTTTTTTTGAGTTTATCCTAAGGTTACACTAGTTAAAATAATCGATTTTCCATTTTTAATATCATAAATTGCAAATTAAAATTAGGCATTAAGTTCGTTAAGGACTAATTTTGTAATGGTAGTATCTTTTTATAGTGTCAAACATTAAATATATTTTTGTATAGTGTATTTTTGGGTTTTCACTAATTTCCGAAGGTATGATGTTACGGTCGTTCTTCGCTGAGTGGCCATAAAGAATGTTTTGCTGAAAGGGGAGAATATAGGGGGGAAGAAGCGTAGGGTGTTTGTCTGTTGGCCATGTATTGGCTTGATGAAGATGGAGGGAGAAATAATCATGGCATTTTATGATTGATCTTCCGATATCTGAAAAATTACACGGTAATCATTCCGCCAAGCCATGCTTTCATGGATTTTGTTGATTCGAACATTTTTTTTTTGATTAGATTCCGGCTTTATTTTAGAATGGTTCGAGGATATGCTCAAGGTATTTGAATAGTTTGAGGATCGGGAACGAAACAGAATCGTAAATGACGGAGTTATTAAGAACTGGCACGAAATTTAAATTGTTATGTTCAGCCCGAAGATTTGCCACAAGATCCCCCCCAAACCGCGAGCTCAAGCCAGGTAAATCAGCAAGCGTGCCTGTGGCAATATTTAGGGGACAGAATATCCGGGATTTTTAGTCACAACAATCCTCCTTATCTGTCGGAAAGTTTACCACCCATACATAACAAAACCGAGAACATTTTATCATTTCCCATAAATGAATAGATCCATCCATGCAAGAAGGTTTTACTTTGATATTGAACCACATATGACTATAGATTCTAATCATATATTCGGCAAGAAACTCCAAATTTTGAGAAGGAGATTTACAGGACACATATAAACGAAGAATTCTATTGGCTGTTGTTAACCAACGAGAGTGGCCGATTTTCCCTGGATTTCTCTTTGCTAAGTCTTGGGGAAATATGCCGCTTGACACCGCTTGACAAATTTCGAACAAGTACTTCTGGCCCGTACTTAAATCCTCAAAATCAACTTGTGGCATTTGCAATAATAGCTGCTGCTCTGTCTGATACTTCTGTTCGATCCAGAGCAAGCGCAGGTAGATGAAATTTTTGAGCCCAATTTCTTTTTTCAGTTCCGTTATTAGTCAAGGTAGACGGTTGATTGTCAAATTCAGAATCTGTATAACTAGCGCTAATATCGATATCTTCCGGACTGTTTTCTTTAGATGATGATTCATCAATCAATATATCACTTTTTTGGTTTAAAATTTACACAAAGACCAGTCTTTGCACTTACAGAAGCTTACATCAAAAAGTTTCTTTGCCGATTGCATAAAATTTTGCAACTTGATTTTAAATGTGGGATTATTCTTTCTACTCTTAATACTTTTCTTTAAATTTCGACATTTGTCGTGATAGTCTCTAATCATTTTTAAAATTCGTGTTTCAGAAACCGTTGGGATTGAAGCTCTGAGCCATATATTTTTAATTACTTCAACAACAACTTGCGATATTTCAGAAACAGTATCTAGGTTCCCGATTCCAGTTGTCAGATTTTAAGTTATACTTAACCCATAAATAATGTTTCATAACCTCTTCGTATGTTGGCAAAACACGATAATCTACAGTTAATTGTTTTGGTGCACCAAACACAGGACACTTTAACAAGTTTCTAGTTTAAGGCACGTTAGCAAACATTGTCACATTTGAAAAAACTGATAAAGACAGAACCACAACTTTGCGTTAGTTTGCACTAACCTATTATGATTTGCACTTGTCAAGTAAAGCAGCCCGAATGAAAGCGCTCGTCATGCTAACCAAGATCAAATATCGCTAAAGTGAAGGGGCACCATCTTTTGAATAAGATACAAACTAGAGTATTCTCTTTCTTACAGGAATCTAACACTTTTTTATTTTATGTTTTGTATAATATACACTAATTGATTAGCTTAAAATAGCCTTAATGCTATGAAAGTTCTTTTCAATTTTTTTTAAATCAGAGAGAGACTCTGCGGCACCGGTAAATGTCATTTAAAATTTAAAAGTAAAATATTTTCGTTGTTTGGATTTAAAAAGGAAAAGAATGTACACTATTACACAACAAAATTCAAAAAATCGTTTTTAAGTTCCACCCTAATGTGTATTGCACAATCTGTTTTGAAAAAGAACAAGAAAATTCAATTCATGCAATTACCAGATACCTTGACTGAAAAACCTGCTATCAAACCACAAAAACTTTTGGATGTTGACAACCTATTGAAGAAACATTGCGGAGAAAATTGGCGAGAAGACAACAACTTATTTTTTTATAAATCCATTATTGACAATGAAGAAGAAAGAATTGAATATGAGGAAGATCTATGTCAAACCCTCGAAGACGAAGATATTTTGCGCATATGATTTACATATTGCTTTCCTAAAATTAAATGATTGAAATGATTATATGAAAACTGATATCTTATGTTTAATAAAATTTAGGTTCCTAAATATTGTGTTGTTTTTTATAATGAAAGATCACATTAATCTGGCGGCAAAAGAAACTTCTTCCAATATTTTAGTAGCAAAAAGTGCGTTTTCCAAACCTCATTTTCAAACGGTACCTTTTCCAAAATTTAAACGTTTTTTGCCAGAAATTCTGTCGCATGTTTTAATTTTTTCTTACATATTTTCAAAAGAAATACATGTCAGATTAGTTTAATCCAAAAACTAATAACAAAAATTTTAATTTGCGAGAACTAAACATTTTTTTCACCTAGCGCAAAATTGTTAAAAATGGCGAAGGGCCCTTTTGCTTCTGGGTGACTCAAATATCAAAAATAGGTTTCCCAGGACGTCTACTTTTTTCCAAAAGTGTTATACAGTTCTGTGCATCCAATTCTTTACCACGCAGCTTATACTAAAGTAAAGTGCTGTGGGACCACATGGCAGTCAACGTGTTAAAAACTTCGTTTCATATTTTTTTTCCAAAATGTTTTTTAATTGAGTTTTCAACTCAATCTGATAGAAACAAAATATATATATATAAATCTATACATAATAGCGTGTATTTACAGTCATTTTAGACATAGATTTGGTTAAAATAGAGTTTAAACTGACAAAAAAACATAACATACTGTCAGTTTTTAATCATGTTTAACAACATCTGTGTTTAAAAACGACTAGAATACGTACAAATAATTTTATAAATGGAGAAAACTATTCGCAAAAAGAGTTTCTGAAAGCTAAATTCAACGGAATTTTAAGATATTTTTAATTTCCTTGGGGGTATATTTTCTTGTGCTGAATTTTCAGTTAATTTTTCTTTCGCAGAAGTAAAACTAATTTAGTAAATCTTTTAAGAAGTTCACAGTGCGGCAGTTGATTAAGCTGCACCTGACGAAAGTCACGAGCTTCAAAGTAGAAATTTTTCGCAACTATCTAGCAATAATAAAACCAAAGCTGCTAAAACTAGTAGAGTTTCAAGAATTTCTTTTTTTTATTACTTACACTGTTACTTTTTAAAGGTTTCGGGACACTTTTTAAGCTTTGAAAACTGTAAATATAAATCATTTTTCCTGTTCAATTGAGAAATCACTTATAATTTGCAAATAAATAATTTCGCTATCAACAAATTCCATTTTTTGAAAGTCTAACAATTAGATTTCTCTAATTTCAAAATCTATTAGTAGTTTCTGAACTTGGCAGTCATGTGAGATAACTAAATCAAGTGTTGGGGCTGGTCCTGGTAACAAAAATAGCAAAAAATCACGAGAAAAAGTGAAAGTCATTACCACCATCAAATCGCAAACCAACTGTGACTATAAAAGTTAAAAACAAAAACACAATTTATAAAAATCTGTATATTTATTGTACACACAAAAAAAATAATCATATAAACATGAATGTAGTACAAAATCTATCTATATTTACAAATTCAAGCACTTTCAAGTACGTTGAGTGCTTGCGAACTTACAATACTATTAGAAATAATTTCGTAATACTAGCGATTCGATGTCCGGCTACTAAGATAATCAGACCTTAAGTGCATAAGCACTTATAAGTCTCCCCACCGAAATGGAATCTGAACCCTGATTGTCAAAGCAGATTTTATAAACAATTTATTAACATTTAAATTGTCTGCCATTTTGTCTATGAGTTCCACAAGCTTCCGATTTTTTTTCCTAACTCTTATTACTTACAGTAAGAATATTAAGTAATTTTATTTATTTATTTACATTTGCAACTAAATAAGAGATTCAGTTTTTATTATATAAGGGTTTTTTTTAATAAGAATGGAGCGATTTCTTAGTTTTCTAAAGTGTGTGCACCAAAATATTTAAAAAAGGACTTCAAAAATATAAAAGTTTAAATAAATTGTACGAGTATAATAAAAAAAAATTGAAGTAATTATCTTTGGTGTCTTCGCATTTAATTTATTGATTTTATCCAAAACGAAAATCAAACTTACTGCCTTCCCACACTTAAGGGTTAAACCTTTGTTCTGTTTTCAGGGCCAGATATATATATATATATTTTAAATTTCATAATGTTGCTATGAACATTTTAAAATTTTTGATTAATATTTTGAAGAAACCATGCGAGGATAAATATTTTAAATCAGGGGTTGCAATATTACAAGGCTGATTTTCGTAGGGAATTCAACTGATTTAGAGTGTAAAAAAATCGAAGTACAAAAGTTGATTCGGCTGCGCCTGTAGAAGGTCTCAAATTGCATATTTCTCAAGAAATAGTTTTTATTTTTATTATTATTCAGGATTGCTTATTCTACGAAAAAAAATCTTTGAAATGGTTAAGCACCCCTGATTAAAATCTAAAAATCGGGACGAGTGATAGTTATTTAGACCGAAATGATTGTGATAACGTTTAGAGTGAATTCAAACCCGAAATCGCGACTAAAATGCGACCTAATTTCGAGTGAGTTTTAACTGATTGCACATCCGGCCCATAAATGGCGGCAAGCGCATTTTTACTTATTTTTTTTAAATTTCTTTTTTTTTACTATTTTCAATCTTATTTATTTTAAACTACGAGTATATAATATACGTTTTTTGTTAACAATTAAAAATGGTTCCTTTTTATTAAACAATACAAAGAGTTGTGTCTTTGCAGAGCGAAATTTGGGCTTCTTGAAGAATCCTGAGACGTGGTCCCAGTGGGACTCCTAATTTTTGCAAGCGCTCCTCTCCTAAATACGGCAACTCAACCATTCCGACGCGTTCGGCTTCAAAGAGCGATGCATATTTCTGAAATTCAATTTAAATTACAGAAAAATAGTTGATTGTGTTGTTCAAAATTTTCTTTTCCATTTTATTCTTACCTCATAACCCAGTTTTTTCAGGAACAGCCTCATAAGTGGCGGGTCTTCTCCAAAGAACTTTGTCAGTTTTTTCACTCGTTTTGGATTCGTCAGATTTGGCGGCTCGGGATCATTTGCAGCGGTGCCGAATATATTCTGTGATCGAACAGCTTGAGTTCTAAAATAGACAAAATTGATTAAACGATTATAAATAGTCATTTTTTAAAAGAAAACTGAAAAATAAAGATGTCTTCTTTGAAACTAAAAATACTAGGTGTTTAGAAAAAATAGCAATGCATCTAAACTTTTTTAAACGCGGTATTTTTTGAATTTTTTGGAGCCGGTTTTCAAGCTTAAATCACTTCCAAGTTTGAAGACCGACTCTGGCAATGGTAATAGTAATGTAAAATGAGACAAAAATCATCTTAAAAATGTTGTGCATTTTTATTAATCAATATTTGGAACATTTACAAAACTTTAAAAAGTAGCACTTTGAACGAAGAAAAATCGACATATAATTAAAAATATCTGATGAGAACAGAACATGACTTTCTTATACAAAATCTTCTCGAATAACCGTTAGTTTGCAAGCAATTCAAAAAAAATATGTGTTTTTCACTTTTAATGATACTCGTAATATCTCAATAACGGTAAAAGATAGCGGATAACGGAAAAAGACAAAATTAGGGCAAACATTATTCTCTCAATTCATTTTATACATTAAATCACTAAAAGCCCGTTATTTTTCGAGATAACCACAAAAAACTGATTTTTTTTAAATAACGGTATATCTGGATAACGGCTTGAGATACGGAGATCTAGTAAAATACAAAAATGTAAAAAATGTTAGTGTCTCCAACTTTTCTTATACATAAGACTACGTAAAAACGCGTAGTTTCGAAGTAAACTGCAATAACGAAATTGTGATTTTTAAAAAGCCGCCATTTTGGTTATTTCCGGTTAACGGATTTCCACCAAAAGTTGATAGGATTGTCCCATTCTAGGACCAAACATGCCTGTCAAATTTCATGGCTCTAGCTGTATTATTTTTAGACAGAAAGACATTTCTATAATAATGCTCCGGAGTGCTAATCAACTCAGAAGTGCTCGGGAAATGTTTTTTAGGCAAAACAATGACGTCGAAATTTTTCATGAATGGAATACTTTATTATACTACGTAAAAGAAAGTAAAAAGGAGTGCGCCGCAGTCAAATTTTGTTGCTAAAAAAAACTTCTGGCAAAAAATCTTTTAAAAAAATGCGGGACAGAAGATAACTATTCTTCAACTTACTTTTTCCAAAATTGGATGCAAAATCGCGACTAAAGAATTAAGATTTCTGAATTAAGAATTAAGAAGGTACGACTACACTCTTGGCGAATGTACACTAATCTCGTCAAAATCGAGAGTCTAGATGGTGCTTTTGACTGTGATTCGCCTAAACTGGGCTCCATTCGTCTTGAGGCCCAACTTTCTCGTCGATGTTAGTTCACTTCTATGTGGCTAAAACATCTAATTGTACACTCAGAAAAATGGAGGCTAACTCGACGACCTACATACGGCGTAATTGGCCTCGGGCAGGCGCGCGTTCGCCTGCATGTGGGCAAGTAAAACTGAGTTGACCTGTGGTCGGAGAAATTCTGAAATTAAGCTACCCGCAGGTGAAGTAGGGCATTGGGAGCTGCACGAGTTGACCTTAGATAGGTTAACTCTGACCGCTAGCTGGCTTACAGAAACCTCTGTAAGGTCAGAGTTAACCTGACAAAAAGTTGACCTGAACATTTTTCTGAGTGTAGTGCGAATTGACCGAGTGGTCAATAAAGAAAATATTCGTATTTTTGAATTTTTCTGCTGTTGTGACTTTATCCTAAATCAAGAAAAAATATTTTACGTGGGCAGTACGTGGGTCAAACGGGCCTTAGAACCACAAAAGGTTCTAATTCTACTCAAAATTGTGACAAAATAAAATAACGTGTCCTTCAATAAGGACATAACAATTTTGTATTTTAATAAAAACGCACCCTAAATCTTTTTTTATGATCTGGCAATGCTAAAACGTCAGTCAAGGTTTACATTTTTATCATGGTGAAGTTCACGAACGAGCAACGTTTGGAAATTATTAAAACTTACTACCGAAATTCTGAGTCGGTGGTCGCAATCGTGTAATCTCGAGAAATGGTCCTGTCGAATGGCCACCTCGCTCATGCGATTTAACGCCATTGGATTGCTTTTTATGGGGTTATGTTAAGTCGTTCGTTTATGCCAACAACGTTAGAGGAGCTCTGGAACAATATCAAACGCGAAATTGCCAACGTTCGGGCCGATATGTGTGGAAGAGTGGTGGAAAATTGGCTCCAAAATATCAATCAGTGCAATGCTCGCAGTGGCCATATGAACGACATAGAATTTCATACTTAAATGTAACAGGTTCACTACACCTGGAATAAATTTCAGCCCGATATCTCAATTATTCTGTGTTTTATTTAAATACAAAATTGTTATGTCCTTATTGAAAGACCCGATATTAACATATGTCATAAAACTATGACATTTCTATTTGGTAAAGAAGAGTTTGTGGTCACCCTGTACTATATTATGACTGAATTGTTTATCATTTCGAATTCATGGTGAAATTGAAAATCTAGACTTGAGGATTGAATAGATTGAATAAGTAAAATGTCAAGTTTAAACCGATACGCAATGCCAGCCATGGTTGGCGTCGCTGACGTTGTGTTATCAAGAACGCGACATACAACTTCGAACCTTAAAATCGGGTCACTTAGGTTATCGGATTACTCTGAAATGAAGCAGCACCACAAATGTTAGCGACCTCATGTGGATTCCATAATCGTGAACATGAGAACCACGGAAATCGAACACTCGTGTGTGTGTGATTACATTAAAAAGTGTAATTAAATTGGAGCCAAAAAGCAGGGCCAAGCTAAGTCCAAATCTAAACCGTTCCAATATCCAATGCTAACTCACCTCAGTGTGGTTAAATCATCTCTGAGTCTCTCCAACTCTTGTGTTACTAAGTGCTGGGATCTCATTTCTGAAGATAAGTGCGCCACACTCCGCGCCAATGTCACAACATGAGATTCAAGGCGCTGAAAACGCTTGTTAATGCCTTTCATGTCGCGCACCTTCCGTCTGTCATCAGGTCGGCGTCTATCGCGAATAGGGCGACTGCTGACAGAACTTGAGGGCAGGGACGACAGACTCCCATTGCGTCGTCGCGTCGTCCTTAGCGGCGGTTGCTCGTTGGCGCGACCATTCGGTACTCTCGAGCCAAGCATCCGCAGTACTTCCGAGTACATATGCTCAAGACCTTCGAGTTGGCTTCTGATGTGGCGCAGCCCTTGGGTGTCCGTTTCCGAATCGCTGACCGATTGTCCGGCTCCCCATGGTCCGCCCAGAAGTGATTCGAGATCTAGTGATCTTGTTGTTGTCGACGTTTGATCGTTGTCGAGTCCAAATACTACAATATAAAGAGTTGGTAAAATATAAGGGTGGCCTCAGTTTTTTTTCCTATAAAGCTTACGATGTCGTTTTAGGAGGGTCTGTTCTTGCTTCTTTCCAGTTGAACGGGAAACGCCACCCTGCTTCTGAACTGATGCTCCTGGCCAGCCTGCTCGAGATGGACCAATCGGCGCAGCACTTCTTCCTGGCCTGTTGTAACTGTCCATTCCATACTCTAGCTTTGAAACGTCCTTAGGCTACAAAAAGAGAAAAAAATTTTTAACCATCCATTTATGTTCCATCATAAATCGTAATGATTCCCAAAAATTGGCGACAGTATATGGAACTGGAACTATATAGTAACTAGAGAGCTTTTGGTATTATATCTCATTGTGGTTCATGAATACTTCACATGTTTAGGGGAAAGAGGAAGCAGTACTAAATTGTATAAAAAATGCGAAAAAATGTGACTAGTGGAGAGAGGGTTCTGAAAAGCCTAAAAATAGCGTTACGTATTTTATGGACAACCCCTAGAATCGGGTAGGGTAGACCGGGGCTAGTAGACTCACTTTTTATAATCTAGTTTATAGAGGTTTTACTGTAATTATTTCAGGTGCAGTAAAGACGTTTTTGGTTGGTTTATTCAATTGTGTTTCTTAGTCAATCTTTTATTTTGACTAATTATAAGTGTTTCAAATATTTTTTTTCATTTTAAAAAAAGTTGTTCGATGAGTCGACTAACCCCGTGTCTGGGGCTTGTTGACTCTGTGAACGGGGTTATTTGACTCTATACTTTTTATGAGAAAAATGTGTTGGAACATATTAAAAAACTATATTAATTCTGAAAAAATATATACTTTAAAAAATTAATAACATTTCAGATTAACATAAATTAACACCCTGATTGCGAATGTCGTGTCGTTTTCGACAAGAGTCGTTTTACGTGTTGTTGGTAGAAAAACACTAACAACAACACGTAAAACGACTCTTGTCGAAAACGACACGACACTCGCAATCGGGGTGTAAATTTCATCTAATTTAAAAAAATAAAATTAATTAACAAAAAAAATATAGGTAATTCATATCGAGTCATTTAACCCCAGTATACTGTGAGTCAACTAGCCCCAAGCCGCAATTTTATTTTTAACACACTCGTGAAAAAAAATGAAAAAGTATGGGTCAGAAAATGCTTCACTAACTTGTTAACTCATACATAAATTATCACTTGAAATCACTGACGAGTTCAATACAATGAAAGTGTAAGCTACAAAACAATTTAATTAACAAGAAAAAAAAATTACTCACACGCTTGAAATTTCGTTTTTTCCCCTTACAGTTCGTTCCAAGAGCAATGTGGTCTAACGACATTGGTTCACTGATAGCTGTCAGTCGACTGAATAAACAGTCCAATTCACGCAGGTTTGTTTTCAACCGTGGTTGACTTAACCGCAATGAGTCTACTTACCCCTGTAGCCAACTAATCCCGGTCAGCCCTACTAATTTCTTTCAGTACTCTTAAGCTCAATTCAGACTAATGATTGCTTTTACGATTGAGCTTCCTCGACAAGTGAGATCAAACCCAAATAGCATCGAAAAGCACGGGCACTTTTGCTTTGCGGCTTAAAAATGCAGCAATTCACGCAATCGGGGCGCTGTGGAACCTGAATGTCAGTTTCACTTTGAAGAAGTGTGTAATGGAAACAGGGTCGGCACGGTTGCCACTAGAGTTACCTCAAAGCTCCCGCTTTACAAACAAAAGAAAAAAAGTTGGTGCCTTCAACCACCATATTTGATTCAAACAATTTCGCTTCGAGAATTAAATTTCTTATTTCAGGCTAATAACTGAAGGCACAATTTTATTGATATTAAAATTTCATTGCAAAAGGAAAAAAAAATTTAACCGGCAAAATAAAATTAAGGAATTTTTTCTTTAAAAACAAAATAAAGTTTTTAGTTGCACCTAAAATGCAATTGGAGGAAAAGTTTATTATAAAATAGTACTGGCTGGATTCTATGTATGTTACAAGCCCTATAGCCCCACTAACTTTATAAAAGGTACCCAATTGGTCACAAAGGTATGACGGCTGAACCTAAAAGGAACAAAAAAAATTACGTCGGCAGCACTGGTGTCTTCCAATTACTGCCTTAATTGAAGGAGCTTTCATAGTCTTCATTTTCAGTTACTTAAAATTCGCTCACCTGATTCGGTTTAGCGCGACTACTCCCGTCAGGAGATAACGGCGGCAAAGGCGGCGTCATAGATGAAACACTTCCGGAAACTGTGCTCTCCGGCCTTATGTTAAGACCCTGCATTCCCGGCTCAAGGATATGCCTCAGCTCAGCATCCACGATGTCAACCCATTCCGAGTCATTTTCCTTCGATCGAAGATGCGAATCGGAACTTTCAGGGCTTGTGTCAAGAGCGGCGCCCTTCCGTCCACTCGAATACGCAGCACTACCTCTACCAGAATCCACGTTCGAGCTGTGATTCCCACTTTTATCATAGTCAGAACTAGCGGTAGAACTTGGCATCTGCTTCATTTTCAAATCCGCTCTAGGTTGAAGTTTCGGAGGGACCTCGTCCTGCACATTCAGCTGATCCGGATTCAAGACCGTTTGCTGCTGTTGTTGTTGTTGCTGTTGCTGCTGAATCTGTTGATGCTGCTGCTGAATTTGCAATTCTTGTTGCTTTTGGAAGGAAGTCCTTAGCACATCCTGCCTACTTTGAAGCAAATGCGACTGATTGGCCATATTTATTTGTTGTTGGACGTGACTTTGATGCGCCTGTACGGCCTGCGGGGGTAGCGCGTGCAAATATGGCGATGTGTAGTGCTGCATATTGGGATTCTGCATCTGGTGGTGATATCCGTTTATGTAGGGATTTGGAGTGCTGGACATCCCTACGCCTGAACTACTTTGAGCGTTTTGAAAGACCTGCGGGGAATTTCGTTGCGAAAACTGCTGGTGATGCTGCTGTTGGTTCTGTTGTTGGTTCTGCTGTTGACTTTGCTGCTGCTGCTGCTGAAGGTTCATCTGGTACATGGTTTGCGGACGTCTGGCTCTCGTTGCGAATCCTCCATCATCACTATCTGTTACGTCGATATTAGCCAATGATCCTCTACGGTCGATGTTGTCGAGAAGCACTTGAGAGCCGCGTCGTTCGAAAGGCATATTCAGCTGAGGTTGAGATGCGGCTCTTTGTTGCACAACTCGAGGCTGTTCTGCGGGATAACACGATTGTCCGCCATTGGGATTTGTAGGCGGCAGCGTGGCTGTTTTTCCGCCATTCCATATGTTGGGTTGGCTCTGATTCAGCGTCTGCATTTGTCGCATATGAGCTGGAAGTGCTGAATAGGGTGATCTGAGCTCTTCTTCGGCCATGCTTGACTGATTCTGTGGGTGGGTGACGACGTTGTTTAACTCATCGGCTCCCTCGTTGGAGTCCTTTTTGAAGCGAGACGATATAAGGTCCTTGATTGTGTGATAAGTCTTTGATACGGCGCTTTTTGGTTCTTTCAAATCACGGTCTTTATTGTTCTCTCTTTCAGCTAATGCGGTCACGTCCTCGGGAAGTCGTGCTGGTGTCCTGGGAATAGCTCCAGTTAGGGCCGCTTGAAGAGTGTCAGAGTGCTGCTGCGACTGAGTTACTTGATTTTGTGTATTCTGTAAAATAAAGTCGAAGACATTAAAAAAAATTGAATGTCGTGAAAATTGAAATGAATAATGATGTAGCATTACCAAGAGACGAACGGAAGAAATTGGCTCGGGAACAGTGGTCTAATGTAAAGCATTCAAGTCCGGGATATATATATTTTTTATATGAAAAATTCCCCTCTATTAAATTTGAAGTTCATACATCTTGCATAAACGTAAATAGTTGTCTCCAAACGATTTTGTCCAATATGGACATGGTCGCTTTAGAAACAAACGTTGCTAGCCCAACGCGTGCTCGAGTTTTTTAAGATCCGTTAAATGGACAGACCGACAGACAGATGCACGGACATCCTCATTTTTTTTCTGCCTGAAACGGATTTCGTACTGATCAGAAAGTTTCTATCTGCCTCTGTTCTCGAGTCGGTCTCTGTCATCAACACAATACACTCAGAAAAATTGAGGCTAACTCGACGAACTACATAGGGCGTAATTGGCCTCGGGCAGGTGCGCGTTCGCCTGCATGAGGGGAAGTAAAACTGTGTTGACCTGTAGTCGGAGAAATTCTGAAATTAAGCCACCAGCAGGTGAAGTAGGGCATTGGGAGCTGCACGAGTTGACCTTAGATAGGCATTTTTGCGGATGTAATGTCATGTAATGGAAACCTCTGTAAGCCAGCTAGCGGTCAGAGTTAACCTGGCAAAAAGTTGACCTGGACATTTTTCTGAGTGTACTTTAGGAAAGTGAAAATCAGGTAAATAAACTTGAATAATAAAATGTTAAAAACGTCTTCCCAACAGAAATATCTAAAGGGTGTTTTTTAGTCAAAACTTTTGAAGTAACAACATTAATGGCGGGTTTCACGAAAGTTTTAGCAACCGTTGAATCGAATTACCGCGCGAATTTAAAGCAAAAAGTGCCTTGCAACTTGATTTAGAGGCCGCTAAAAGTTGCGTGAAACCCGCTATAAGACTTTATCAAATATAAAGACTGCTGCTATCAAATGACCGGTGGTACTTAAAATTACAGAAACGTTAAATGTTAATGGAACTGTTAGCCATGAAGCACCTGCACGATACCAAAATTAAAATAATGCGATCGAAAATAAATGTGAGAAATGTCGTTTTTTTGGACTATTGGATAAAAAGAATTGCGAAAAATATCAAAAAAGTACACCTCAAGTAATAAAATTCATCTATAGGAGTTTTACGTATTTTTATAAATGATCTTTCATAATTTTATTTCACATTCATCCCAAAAGCAGCAAATGCGATCATTTGGATTAAATGATTTTGATATCTTATCCAAAGTTTAGTAAAGAAGGAGATTAGCCGCTGATCGGCTCCAATCAACAATCAAAGGCTTTGCATATAAAATTACCTAAAAAGGTGACACTTCACCACTTTTTGTTTATTTTACGTGATATAAAAAATAGATCAACCTTTTGGGAAATGTTTTCATTGTTTTCAATAGGCCTTGATATACTATTTCGCTGAGATTTCCTTTCAATTTTGTAATAATTTTTTTCAACAAAAAGACATTTTTCTTTGATTTTTTTGTTAAATGTGAATAAAATGGACCATTGGGTGAGGATTTATATATCCGATACAAAATTGGCGTCATTCAAATGGATAAAACGCCTTCAAGTTATTTGCATAAAAAGCCGTGATCGACTTTTGCAACATGAGGCCCCCCAGCTATAAATTTATTCAAATGTTGCGCAATGTTTTGGGGTTTAGTTGAGATGTTTACATGTACGGGGAGATAAATGAGTGTAGCTCGTTAAAGAGATGTTTTTTCCGCCAAATTTGTATTGGTTTTTGGTAGTTTGGCGGCACAGTAAAGAACTTAATTTATTAAAATTTATGGCATCGTTGATCTGTCTTACTAATGAAATTAAATGCGGCATAATTGGAGTAAAAAGTATTGATTTTATGAAGTAACGGTAATAATAATTTTTACTTTATGTAAAGTACCTACAACGAATTATTTATCATTGCAATTTTGTTACTTTCTTATACTATTTGGTAACAGAAAAATTAATTGAAGAAAATTATGATTTTTTTTTCAACGCAACACTTTTCTACGATAGATTCATGTCGACTAATTTACTTGATTATGTCTGATAAGGGATTATCGGTTGAGAAAAACAAATCGCTATAATTACTTTTTCATAGTGTGACAATGTTTTATTTCAATGAAAATAAGACAGATTAACTTATACTCAAGAAAAATCTACAAACTGTAGAAAATTTTCTTGAATTATAGGATTAAAAGATATCTCAACATATTCCTTTGGTTTGAAGATACAGACTTTTCTGAGTCTAGGAAAGTTATGTAAAATGTCGATGTAAACACTTTTTGTCTAAAAATGTTTTTTATTCTCTATAGGATATAGATATCATAATACAGTAATCCCTCCAACTGCGCGGTAGATACGTTCCACAAAAAGAGCGCGCAAACCGAAACCGCGCATTGTGAACCCTACTTTGTATGAAATTTTGGGGTTAGGAACATGTTTTTGGGGTTAGGAACGAAAATGATAAAAAAAACCGCGCAGCGGCGAAATTTATACCGCGCAGTTCGAAATTTTTGTAACCGCGCAGTTGCGAAACCGCGCAGTTAGAAACCGCACAGTTAGAGGGATTACTGTAGTAGTATATTAGATTTAAAATACCGTTTGTGATGCATCGAATCAATCGTCGGACACAAAACAGGACCCACACCCGGGTGTTTGGGATGACAAAAAAAGTTGATTTTCGCATGTCCGTCTGTCTGACCCTCCATCTATCGGTGAATACCATAACTTTCAAATAATTAAGTTAATAAAGACTAGACATTTTGTATAGTTGCGTTTCTCGTAAATGGCAAGGCTAAGTTTTTGAATGCACAAAATCGATCCATTCCTTTCCCCTTCCCCCATACCTACTTCCCCCCTTCCACACCTTCCTCCCCTTTCATTCCCGTCCCCCTTCACACCACACAAACGAAACAGTTTTTTTGCAATTTTCTCGAAATCGGTGAGTCATATTGAAAAACTTATGAAGGCAAAATGTGTTTAGAATAGGATTTTTCATAGCTCTTTCATACATCAAAATCCAATCGGACCCCTGCTTCCCCCCTCTCCCATAAAAAAGGAGTGTTTTTTTCCCGTTTTCTCGAAAACTGTTCATAGTATCGTAAAATATAGCAGGGGGAGGGGAACCTTACGTTAGTGCATGGCCTACAACCTGCTCGTTGATGCCAGTAAACTAATTTAAAATTTTCATCCAAATCGGTTCAGTGGTTCTCGAGTTTTAAGCAAACAGACGGACACACAAGCCTATTAGACCATACGGGGCAACAATTTAAAGATTTATATGAATCAATTTTTGTGTGTAAAAACCAATAAAAACATTTCACACCGAATTTTTATCAGCTCGCATGGTTTTATCGATATTTGGTATCCAATTTAAAAATTTGATAAATGCTTTGGTGCTGAAAAAAAATAAAAAAAATTTGGCGTTGCTTGATAAAAAATTTGGTGTTGTTTTGACGTTTTAACCCAAATATTTGTTGATAATTAGTAAATATTTATAGCTCGGGTACACAGAAATTTTGTTTTTTTTGATTTTTTCACGAAAAACGTGGTATATTGCGTATACCACCGAATAAGGGTTAAATCCTAAAAATTTTTACGACGTATATTAAATTGATTTGATGCCCCTCGGTTACCAGGGACGCCCGGGAAATGCCAATTTTGAAAAAATAATAATACTGGGTATTGTCACAGAACGGATATTACTAGTAGGCAGGCTGTGCATTCAGTTACCTATATTTTGAAAATTAGAATTGTCTGAAATTTTAATTACCCAAGCCTTTATTTCTACATTTCCTATCCACTTAAAGCGTGATGTCAAAATTAGAATTTTATGCAAATACAAACAGGAAAAAACAACAAATATTTTTATTAAATTAACTTCAACTAAAAGTAAACTTATTCCCGACCTATCTAAGAATAATTGGCTGAAATAACAAAAGAGAAAAAAATTCCACCAAGGTATAAAATGTGAAAATTATCGTGTTCAACAGACCAAATCGAAATTTTTCAACGATGATGGCGATGGTGGCCAACGTTAAAGTCCATCGGCAATGAGCTTTAATGCTACTATTTTAAAGCAAAAAGGTGTGACTCCGGTAATAATTCTAAATAAAAATTACCAATTATAAGATGATCCCTTCCCATTTAATAAACAGACAAGTTTTTAATATTTTTTAATGCTGGTAGATTCTTTAAAACTTCTTAAGGGGCTATGCCTACCTTTAAGGTGCCGCTCCACATGAGAGTAAATACGCGAGTAATTCTCAAAAACTCTCGAGAGTTACTCGCAGGAGGTTGTCCATTTGAGAGTTAATTTCGGCGATTTTTCTCTTTTCAAGACCAATATCTTGATTTTTTTGACATCTTGCTTTGGCGAGTTCTCTAGAGCTACTAGCGAGAGTTCAGTGGGTGCGTGTCGACTAGAGAGTAGAATCACTTTTGACAGCTCGCAGAAACTATAGATCGCGAGTTTTTGCGTTTTTCTGCGAGCGACTCTTAGTCTCAGAGACGTGTCCATTTGCGCGTAGCTGCTATCGAGAGGTTTCCGCCAGCATTTACTCTCATGTGGAGAGGTACCTTCGACAGAGAACAAATAATCTAGAGAATAAACTCTTAGAACAAATTTTTAGAGAAAATTTTTCCACTGTGAGATGAAGCAAGAGGATCCGATGTACCACGGAAAAAATTATCCATTCGATTCCTCCATCTCATTGAATAGATACGACGAAAATGATTAGAAAATGTTCTCTCTGCTTCGTGCTCCCTAGTCTAAAAGTAATTAACTTTTAGGCAGTAGCTAGTGAATGATAGGGACATTTTTCCCCCCTTCGAAGGGGAAATTTGTCAAAAATTTGTTCTAAGAGTTTATTCTCTAGATCAGGCCTGGGCACCATGTATGTAGTGATTTACTATTACTCGAAGAAATTTTATGTTTCTTCATATACTATAACACAAAATGAGAAAACGCATCTTTTTCATTTTTTACGCTCTTTCGCTTTTGATGGAGACGTTTAAGAACAGTAGACTACACAATTTATCATGATGCGATTACAAAAAAATAATAAGTTCCGTCGTGCAAAAAAAACTTTTGGGACGTATTTCCGGTTCTGTGCTTCGTAAAAACATGCGCTAAATTGCATTATGTTACCTGATAGGACAGCTGTTGTAATGGCGTTTCTACATTGAATTTTTTATTCGACATGTAACTGCAAACTAGACATTGACGGTTATCATTATTTGTGGTTATTAAATATTTGTTTTCCCAATCACACGACATAGTATTTGAATTTGAATATGAACGCTTCATAATGGAAAATGAAAACTGAAAAAATCAAATATCTGAAAAAATTTCGTACGTCAGTGTACTTTGGAAAGCAATTAGGGTTTTGGGGAGCAAATATATACATCCGTACGCATCAACAACAGAAATTATACTGAATGGCTGTCGTAGGCTCGCTGCATCGATTGTTAGTGAATCGTTTGATTTCGGCTGCCGAAGTGGCCGTCGTCTACCAACACGTATCAATGCGTTGGAGAGTCGAGTAAAAATGTTCATACATTGATTGTATTCTCGTAAAATTTGAATAAAAATGTTATCGTTGTGAGGAGCCAGACGAGCCAAGGAGGGCCCAGGCTTGCTCTAGATTATTTGTTCTCTGCCTTCGAGGCCTGAACAGAACGTTTTTTTTGTGATTTATGTACTGTTTAAATAAGACTACTTCGTTTTGGCTCTTTTTGCATTTTATTAAGTATGACCCTTACCAATAGGCTGTTACTAATTTAGTAACAATTTACTAAACTTAGTACTAATTCTAGTATGTTTTCATTCATTTATCAAAGAGAACTAAAAACTTCCCAATAAAAATTAGAATTCGAACCGAAATTAGTAAGCGATTACCCCATTTCGCACACGCCAAAAGTTGTTACTAAGTTAAGATAAAGCCTTTCTGTCTATGTTCCAGATTTTTTTATGTGAAAAAATAGAGTATTAGTCCATGTTTTTGTTTTTGTAAGCGTAAAAAAGGACCTTTGTCGGTTCGTGATAATTCATCGGAAATCTATCAAATGGGTGTTTTATTTCTTGGACGTAGTATAAGAAAGTTCTGTATTCATGCAAACTTTCGACCTCTTAACTTAGCCTAAAAAATATTTCCCGAGCACTCCTGAGTCGATTGGAGCATTATCACAAAAGTGTATTTGTTCTGTGTAAAAGATTACTCAAATACTAATAGAGCTACATGGAAAAAAAATCGCATAGGAAACGTTCCTATAAAACATGGGAAAGCTATTATAGGACTTGTTACACCATTTTGTGGTAAAGGCTTCCATAAATATTGGAACTAGTAATAGTTTTCGTACGATCATTCCTATGTTAATAGGGCTGAGAGAAGAATGGACATATTCCAACAAAAGTAGCACCAGTTCCTAGTTTTGACTGGAGACATTCCTATACTGAGGGGGAAACAATGCTATATTATTGCATGGAATGGTTTCAATTCTTTTTGGAAGTGACTCCAATATTATGTAAGACTCAGTCCTACAAAAAATTTGTGACGAATCCTAAGTTTTGGTGGACTCATTCCCATAAGAATAGAATTTAAAATTCAGCCAATATAGTAATTTAAGACAATTTATTTTCTTCGATTATAATTCGCATGTGGTTTGCGAACTCGTGGTTTATATGGTTTGGACCTGCCTACCACCATACTCTACAGGCCTGTGTAAACATGGAAGTTTATTGGCAGAAGTCGCTTCCAGAAGAGATTTCTGGTGTCACAACTTCTGGAAGTTCACTTGCAGTTAGTGTTTCCACGGGAAAAACTTCCAGAAGTCTCTGCTAGAAGCGACTTCTGCAAATAAACTTCCATGTGGACACAGGCCTTTACACTTATGTCGGAGAAATTTTTTGATTACATGGCATTTTATAACTCGAGCTGTTTGATATCTCGAATATTTTCAAATCCTTCGAATTTCACTATCTCGTATATTCGATAACTCGAATTTTTGTCAGACCCCTTTAGATTGGACAGAATTCAATAAGAAAAAATACTGAATCCAATTCAGATAGGAGTTGGTGCTATAATTATAGGAACGAATCATATTTAAAATTAGAATGTCGTGCATATACATATATAGGAGAGAGTCAATGAAGACATTACAACATTTTATAGGATTCATGTCTTCCATTATAGAATTGAAGGTTTCCCAATTTTATATCGTAACATGTACGTAATTCATCCCATAATTTTGGGAATGATTACACAAGAAAAAATACGATAATTTAAAAAAAAATCGAACAAACTTAACGCTACTTCGGATTCCAGAATAGGCACGATTACCTCTCACTTGTCACTATTTTTCAAAAAAAAAACTTTCACTCAGAGAAAAAATTGGTCATATGGAGAAAAGCATTGTTAAATCAACAAAATTTTTATTACAAAAAAATTGTGAAACAATGACTAATAAAAAAATTAATAATACCTAATTTGTCGAAATGACAAAAAATTGTTATATTTACAAAATTTTTGTTTTTCCTTTATCAATTTAACAAAAAAAAAGTTAATTGAGATTCCACAAAACAAATTTTGTCAATAGGAACGATATTTTTGTTATTATTTTTTGGGAATTTTGACATTTAATTGCGTACATAATCATATTTCGGGGATTACTCGTTTTTAACTCGCTTTTTGCATATTAATTTTATAGGGTGTACACTGGGGTCACTATGACCCTAAGAGATAAAGTACGTGATTTTTGATTCGGGACCGAAAAAATGTTAAAGCCGCATAACTTCGGCAGTTTTCATCCCATCAATTAAATAACATTGGATGTGAGGTACATTAAGAATATGCAAAAAAAATCGATTTCTTCAAAATGTGCAGGTAGGCATAACCCCTTAAATGCAGTTACCTTTTCACGCAAAGATTTTGAAAAAAAAACTTCTTGTGTTAGAGAAAGTGTATTAATGATGCCGATTGGGAGTCAGCATTTGTTAAAATCTTAAAGAAGAAAAATGGAATATGTGTATAAAAAGTTATTAAACTTACATTCTCGAGTGCAAATTCCACCATTTTTGTAATTTATGCATAAAATATCTTTGGTAGAAAATATCTAAATACAATATTTTCATATAAATTAAAATGAATATTTCCTTTCACATACGTATACGTCGTAGTGGTGCAAGTCTATTGCTCCAAGAAGGCGTTAGCTGGTTGAATTACTTCTAAGAAGCCAGCAAATCCAATTGCGAGCTACCGGCAAATTTCATTATGGGAAAAATTGTTTTGAATGCCAAGACGATCGCATAATAATTACACAGGTAAATCGGATATGTTGAAGTGGTCGATGTTACTTGGAAATTGCTGTTGTCCAATGCTTGTATGGAAATTCACAAGATTTTAATTAACTTTAATTTTAATTGTAGAGCAAACGGAGCTACAAATTACTGAGTATGCTATAAAACGAACCGTTCTGCGTTCTACGAACGGGTTATGATGGCGAACTCAAAACATTTCTAAAAATAACAACATTAAAAAATCAACAGTCTCACTCATATTTTTCTTGTGATTTTCACTGATCTTTACAATCACTTTTTTTCAAATTTGAATGGCGAATAGTTGATAGGCGAATGATTTTTGGTACGATTTAACTGATCTTTGTTTTAAAAATACAGTATCTTTTCCTAGGGAAATACCCAAGTTATCTACACGATATTGTCCACAGAATTATAACTCAAAAAATATGCATATTGAAAGCAATAAACTCCTTTCGCCACAGACAAAAAAAAATGAAGAAACACAAAATCAAAGGTAGTACTGATTCACTGTTAATGCTTCGGTCGGTGTATGATGATGAGGACGGGCCAATGAACCTGTCAAACACTCACGGATCAATAGAACAATCACTCTTTTTGGCGACAATGTAAGATATCACAAATGAATCTCACTTTGATGTATGAATTTTATATCATTCTTATTTGACACCAGCGTATTTTATTGTTTTGGCAAAGCCGGCACAACGCTATTGCGATTACGAAGATCATCCCGTATTATTACCACTTCTTGTAGACCTTTTTTAACCCGATCTTCGATGATCGTAAAATATCTCGATCCGTTCGATTCGTTAACGGTAATGGTGAGACCTTTTCAAGTGATTAACATATGACAAAATCCGCTAATATTACAGGTGTTGTCGATCGGTGATCTACAACTAAATAAGATCGACTACGGACTCGGGCTATTGCCGATCGAGTAGGCCTGCCAGTTACCTTCACAGGTGAGTTCTAGATTACAAAAGCTTCGTGCCCACAATCCACGATCGTATGGAAAACATGCATGAGAGAGAATCAAATGCCATTCAGGTAAAGGTAATCTACCAAGATCGAATGGATCGACTTGGACAAACACCGACAAAATACCTCAGACCTAAAGATGAGGGGCTCAACCCATTCCCGGTCGGCGTTTTTTTTTTTTTGCTTCTGCTTCTTTACTATTGCTATCGTGTTTGCTGGTAGTGGTTTTATTATCATCATAAGTTTTCCATTTTTTTTCGTTTCGGTTTTTTTAAGTTTCAATCGACCCAACCGTCTTTCAGTTTTCGCTATATTGCTTTACGTTTGCGCGATCAATGCTGAAGACATGCGAGCGGTTCCCAGTATTGTTTTCGTGCTCAACCAACGAGAAGTAAATGGAAATCACTACACGAGTACAAATTCTGTGTGAATGAATCAGGGGGGCTAAAGAGCAGTGGCGTGCAATGGTTTTTTTTCTTTATTTTTCAGAGTTAAGTGGAAAATATTGCACATCTCGATCAAATTTCCAGAAACTATTATTGATGAGAGTTGCTTTTAGTTTGTCTTTGGATTTTGGATTTTGTAACTGGAATTTGAAAGACACAAACGAGGTATTGTTATGAAATTTTAATCAATTTCGTTTCATGTTGTTTACATTTTTGATTGTTCTTTATTTGACTAAAAGCGATATGTGGGCTGAACTGATATCTGCTATAATGACGAACATTTTTTGTATAATTGGCCTTGCCTTGTATATAGCTTTTAAACATTCAAGACTATAAAGATCTCCCAAAATCTCCTTAGATGGCAGAAATGTTTAAATATCAGCGAGTACTGATTATCAGCCTGATTATCAGACTCCAGGATGCTATGATTTTGAAAAAAAGTATCATCATCATCATCCTCGGCGCCACAGCTCTCGAAGAGCCTGGGCATACTTAATTGAGGTTTCATAACAATTTCTACCCCGCTTCACACCTATAGTTTTACATGGATTGCGAACCATGGATGAATTACAACATTTTTAAGGTTTTGTATTGCAACCCATCAACAGCAGAGGCCGTGATAGCAATCTAGATCGATGATGTCCTTCACACCAAGGGGCAACTATCACAACTCATTTCGTAAAGCAAGTTGAGTGGACTTGAAGGTCACCGGGCCACAGTCGGAAATTGAACCACCCACATCCGTGCCAAGTACTTTACCACTTGGACTACGCTGCAAAAATGTATATCCTCCTTAATCTCACAGTACGTAACAAATTTTGTCAGAGCTGTAAATAATTTGACAGTATTTTCTATCTTCTAATTCAGAGAATCTTAACATTTTTGGTGATTATTAGCGTTGATTTTTCTCGGCCAATTTTTTTATGTGATTTTAAAATTTCTTCAAGTTGGACCAACAGCCCGAAGACAATATAAAATCAGTTTTCAGTTACTGACACTCATTAGGTAGGATATTCGGTTCTTACACATGTATTTATTAGGTCCGTAATACCATAAACAAATTATATAAAGACTGTTTTTCTCTAACAACTCAGCTTTGAAAAATAATACCCCAAAGCAGCAGATATGCAAGCGGTCGGCAGCGCACACGAACAGCGGAGCATGTCGCTTGGTCGAAGAAAAACATTCAATTCATTTTCAAACTCTCTGATCAACACGAAGTTTTACCGAAATCGTAGTTTTCTATCAACTTTTGGGAAAGTACCGCTAGCTACAACGGTTACCTCCCATACAATTTTTCTTAAATACAAATTTCTCGAACACTGCGCTTGTGAGAAAAAATGCATATAATCAAAATTAAAGGAAATAATATTGCCCACATTTTTAATTTTAGGTGAACTCCACCTCAATTCATACTCTCGTTTACAGTTAAGTTCGATTTCTTAACTTTGCTCGATTGGATATTGTTAGGGATCTAAAAAAAATTACCCGTATTTTTTTGTTTGGTCCGGTCGGCGGAGGGGAGGGGGTCAAAGTCGGCGAAAACTAGAAATCACAAAAACTTTAAAAATTTGTGACGGCTTAACCGATTGAAATGATATTGAACATTTTGGAAAGGTAATTCCTTGTCACAAAAAAATATTTTTTGACTTCCTCTCCCTTCCCCCCACCGTCATATTGTAAAATTCAATTTAGTGGCAATATAAATAAAATTTGGGCCTAAATGCGTTATTTAAAAAAAAATCAAAAAAAAAATCGAATACAAGAAAATTGTATATATTTTACTGATTTTCGATTGGTTTTTGTTTTCTGTACATAATATTAACTCAAAAGATTTAGGAGTTTAAAATTAATTAGAAATTCATTTAAAAGAAAGTTTTTTTCTCTTTGAGAAAGTTTCCGTCTGGAATAAATCTGTGAAAATTTTGAGTTTCTGGAAGTATTTTGACACTTTTAAACCTTCTTTGAAGTTGTTGCTGTTTTTCTTGAGATATTTTAAATTTCGTCACTAAATTGAATTTTACAATATGAAGGTGAGGGGGAGGGAGATGAAGTAAAAAAATTTTTTTTTGTCACAAGGAATTACCTTTCCAAAATGTTCAATATCATCTCAATCGGTTATTTCGATACAAATTTTTAAAGTTTTTGTGATTTCGAGTTTTCGCCGACTTTGACCCCCTCCTCTCCTCCTACTGGAATTTATTCCCAGAAACAAAAAAATACGGGTATCTTTTTTTAGGTCCCTAACTACATCCAAATGAAAAAAGTTAAAAAAAAAACAAAGGTGACTTTCAAGCTCCATTTAAGTCGAGTATGAAGTTTTTACATATCTCTAACGGTTCATGAGATAATTTGAAAAACATTATTTTTCACATATTTTTTCGGAAAATTTAAATATTGCAGAAGAAAGTCATGTAATGCTCATATCTCTTTTTTGAATTGTTTAAATCATACTTTAAATTGTTTAAATAAAATACATTTACTTGCTTTATCAAACTACAATTCTGTGGAAATTTGATAAAACTTGAAACTTACATTCTCAAAGCAATTTAAAAATATGAACAAAATATAACAAGATAAAATTTTTAGTTTGATGATTATTTTAACGTTTAAAGTTCAAAATAAATTTTGAATTAACACAGAAACTAAAAATTTTCTCATGTCACATATTTATTGTTAAAAATCAAAATATTCAAATCGAAAATCTGCGGAAGGAAAAAATACGCCCACACAAAAAAACACACACACAAAATACAAACACACAAAAAAAAACACCAAACACACTTGCCCCCGCTTCGTCTCACTTGGATAAGAATTCAACGAGAATAAAACGAACTAGAAACGAACTAGAAACGAAAACTGGTTTTAACAAAGGGCGAATGTAAGCAGCGGCATGTATAGGCGATCACCACGGCTGCTTGTGGCTGCTTGTGGCTAGTCGGCAGCTGCTACGTCACGATGGGGTATTATTTTGAATTTCGGTTTTGCACTAAGATGAGTTGTTAGAAAAAAACAGTCTTTATATAATTTGTTTATGGTAATACCGAATTAAAAATCACATTTTTGCGACTTTCTGCATTTATTTAGTTTCTTTTATTAAAGAAAATTTATTTAAAACACGAAGCAGTTCAGAAAAATGATGTTTGAAAAATCGGGTTCATATAGGAAAAGTGGGGTAAACACGAGTACCGAAGAGCCACAGACGGACGGATGGACGGACATGCCAAATTAAATTTTTTATATTAAATGAGGCGTTAAAGGTATATTAAATGAGGCGTTAAAAGCTAGAGTGGACCAACCCACATAATCGAGTTTTTGAAGCTTTTCACTCTGTAGGTACTATTATTGACTGCAAATTTTTGGAAAAAAAATCTATGGACTTTATTACTCAATGTTGAAACGTTTTTTGGTGCATCCAAACATTTTTATCTAAAAACTCACTCGCAATAGTGATTCAAACACACACGATTTCGACATGTGGGTTGGTCCACTCTAGCTTTTAACGCCTCAAATTTACCTTACCGTTTGTAATGCCAAGATCCCGTTATCACACACAAAAATGAATTATACCAGTGTGTTTAGAATGATAAAAAAATTGAATTTTGCATGCCCGTCCGTCCGTCCGTCCGTCCGTCCGTCCGTCCGTCCGTCCGTCTGTCACGCGGATTGCGAGCGCACGGATTGAGCTAGAGACTTGAAATTTTACGCAGATTTGTTTTTCGTAAGATGCGAGGCTAAGTTCATTAATGGGCAAAAATGGACCATTAGGGGGGGTACCCCCCATACGAATGAAAACGTTTTTTGCAAATATCTCAAAAACGGTGCATCTTATCAAAAAGTGCAAGAACAAAAGTTATTTAGGATATCAGTCTACATAAAACTCCCATACACCAGAATCCGATTGGAATAAATTTTAAAAAATCTTTTTGAAATGTTTTACTTGAAAGTGGAATTTTGATACAAACTTAAACTTCGAACAATGCCATATCACCATACGGGTTTTCAATAATTGCCAGATTGGCAATTATAGTTTTTGTTATGTTTTTATCGTGTTTAGAATGATAAAAACATAACAAAAACTATAATTGCCAATCTGGTGTAATTAATTTATGTGTGTGATGACGGGATCTTGGCGTACACTCTAAACCAGACGGCCTTTTCCCAGTAATTTCCCCAGTAAAATTTTACTGGGATTTTACTGGGAAAAACAGTAAAAAATATTTTTTACTGTTTTCCCAATAAAATTTACTTAGACACAGTAAAGATTACTGAAAAAACAGTAAAAATTACTGAAAATCAAGTGAACTATTGCTGGGAAATTACTGATTTCGTCCCAGTAAATTATATTCTTCCAGTCTTCCAAAAATTTCTAGCTGATTATGACTCATTACTGTTTGATCCCAGTAAATTTGTCTTGATGTGTATGAGGTAAGAACCTCAAGATAACATGTAAAGCAACTGTTATGGTATTAGTTACGTAATGCGACTAAGTTAAAAAAATATATTTTCGTGTAGTTTTCTGAAACGTACAGTTGTTAATATTTTAAAAAGACATATAAATATAAAAAAGAGTGCGAACTTTAATAACTAAAGAAAAATCTGATGCGAATAGCACTTGACTTTCTTATATGAAATCTACGTCCCAACCTTTGTTATCATCAGACTACTGAAAAATACATAGTTTCGGAGTAAACTGCTAAAAGCTTTTGATTTTTAAAAATGCGCCGTTTTGGTAACTTCCAGTATTGCTCACAGATTTTTACCAAAAGTTGATTTTTGGTGATCGACCCACCTACTATGTACTTCGTATAAGAAAGTAAAAACTTAAGTTACCGCAAATATTCTAAATTTTTAGTAATTTTACTGGGATCCCCAGTAAACACTTTTTTCTATTTGATTTGCTTTTGGGTGACCAGCTTTAAATTTTGTACGCATAATTGCAAATAAACCTTTACATAACATTTATTGCTTCCTGTTTTTTTTTTAGTTTTTTGTATTATTTTAATTACGTTGCACCATAAAGATCAGCCTGTAATTATTTTCTAAACTTTTAGAATACTTTCAAGCGGTTTTTCACGATTTTTTTTGTAATTTCTTTGGTGATTTTACGTTGTTAAATGTTTCCTTACAAAATATGTCAATAATAATAATAGCAGACACTAACTATCTTTTAGAAATGTTAACCAAGTTGACCCACTGATTCTCTTTTAGATGTTTTTTCGTTTTCCAACTCGTAACTAGACACCAAGTGTAGAAACTTTACAAAACTTTTTTTGTTCCTATTTTTGTCTCAGTATTTTTGTCTCACTATTTTTGTATCTATCAAAATTAAATCTATCTCTCCGACGTTAGCACATGAGAATTTTTTTATTAATGTAAATAAAATATTTTTTTCCAACCGCATAATGATCAACTGAAAAGTTTTTCAAAAAATAACCTACAACTTCTGGTAACACTACAATTTTTACGTCACGCAATATTTTTTACGAGAAAAAAAAATTACTGGGATTCTAAGTAAATTTTACTGGGAATCCGAGTAAATTTCGAAACACATCAGCTTTGGAGAGCCAGATTCTCGTCATTCTTCAAGTGAAAGTCATTGCTGACAGATATTTTTAATCCAGTGCGCAAGTGAAATGTGTGAAAAACAAGTGCGAGAATTAAGAATTTTCCTCGAAAAGGAAGGAGTTAAACAGGAGATCATTGATAAGTGCTCAGGTAAGTGAATTTCTACACTTTTTACCCCGCATTTTTAACACGAGAAATTTATTTAGATTTTCATGTTTCATTTGCGAACACGGGTAGCCATGCGAAAACCGCTTTTTTCCATTATTCTAGCTCGGTTTTGTGATTGTTTATTTTGTAATAGTATTGAGTGCGGGGTTTTCGATAATACTCGAATTTCCTTTTTCATAATTTTACTAAAATTTCAATGTTTTGCCAATAAGCAATTTTTCAAGGAGCGGAGTATAAAAGTGGCTTGCAAATGCAATATATTAGAATGTATTTTTCACAATTTTTCTTATATAGTTTTTTTAATGCACAATAATTTTGTTTTTCAGATAAAACTTGATTTCAAATTGTTTTTTTTTTTTGAAAAAACCGACGATTCATTTCTACAAATACTGAGACACAAGAATTTTTCTTCAAAAAATTGGGAACTTCTATAACGTCATCCGTCAATAAAAAAAAAGATACGGGAAAACTTGGGAATAAATCCTGGATTTAAAAATTTTTCAAATGTAAGTATTAGGAAAGCCTTACAATATTGAAAGTCTCAGAAAATTAAATAATTTCTGAGAGGGATAAAAATTATATATCCCGAATTTATTTTTAAAAGAATGTTATTTAATTTAGTTATTTTCTTTTGTTTTTACTTAGAAAGACGTGAATGTTAATTCAACAATTCCAAACACTGGACTCAGTCAGCCTTATTCAGTTTTGCAGGGAAATCCGGATACGGGAGCGATTTTTTACCTTGTCATAGAGACAAATAGTAAGCGTTTTGTTACAGGCATTATACAACGAATTTAATAAATATATTGTATTGTGAAATGAATGTCGACTTTTATTACATATTTTTTATTCAAGTTTTCTGCGTTACTTGGATCGAAGAAAAAGTAGTTCAGTTTTACTGCGGCGTCAGTAAAATTTACTCGGATTTCCCAATAAAATTTATTGGGAGTACAGTAAAAAGGTTTCAAATTTACTGCGGCGTCAGTAAAATTTACTTGGATTTCCCAATAAAATTTACTGGGATTTCCCAATAAAATTTACTGGGAGTACAGTAAAAAGGTTTCAAATTTACTGCGGCGTCAGTAAAATTTACTTGGATTTCCCAATAAAATTTACTGGGAGTGCAGTAAAAAGGTTTCAGATTTACTACGGCGTCAGTAAAATTTACTTGGATTTCCCAATAAAATTTACTGGGAGTGCAGTAAAAAAGGGTCAGATTTACTGCAGTTTCAGTAAAATTTACTCGGATTTCCCAGTAAAAATTCTGCATATATTACTGATAGTCCAGTAAATTTTACTAGGGCTCCTAGTAATATATTACGAATTTCCTAAGATATTCCAGTTTTCCAGTGCGGATATTTTACTGGGACTCACTCAAAATATTTACTGGGAGGATCAGTAATTTTTTTTTACTGGGAGGGAACAGTAAAATTTACTGTACTTCATCGTGGTTGTCTTTTTACTGGGCTCCCAGTAAAATCTGGTTTAGAGTGTAACAAACGGTAAGGCAAAGCTAATATACCTTTTGGCTTCACCATACGGGTATAAAAAAACTTACTTTATGTCCATACCTAACGGTTATCGAACCAGCGAGTTGCGACGCAACTTCAATGATGTTTCAACAAAAATGAAGTGAATGAAAAATGTGTTCACCTGCGGCGCATTTTTCTGATTAAGTTTTACAACAACCATGCAATCTATCGACCTCCTTTCTATTTGTTCATAAATTTAAATTTTGACAAAGGTGATCCCGAGAGAAAAAGGTTGGGAACTACTGCGCTAAACAAAATAACGCATTATGGGGTATTATTTACCCATTTTGACAACAAACATTTCTAAAACAAGAAATTGGCGAGTATTTTGAATTTCAAACATAATTTTACGATTTTTAACCCCCTGAATTCCACCGCTACTGGTTTCTGTTTGCTCGTCCATGCACTGTTGATCCGAACTAGTGTTTTGAATTGGTAATTAATATCTCCGCATTGTAAGAAAATGTAGTCAACTTGTTATAAAGGGAAGAGGACGGTTCCCATATCACACCCTCTTCCCACCCTGTGTCTACTTGAATTCATATGACGACAGCATTATTCAACATTAACACACAGTCATAAAATGTTTTATGTTTTCACTGGATCAACTACCGAGGATATGAATTACGAAAAGAAACTCCAGATACCGCACATTGCTAAAAAATCTACCCCGTCTGAGTGTTCTTCAGCAAAAAAAAAAAAATTAAGTACCATTTTCGGTGGCAAAATGTTGGCGAAAGGAAGTCGAGAACGGACATTACTCAAAATGCCTAAGGTTAAAGAGGTCGACTCGACATCGACGTCCTGAGGGAATACCGTTCAGGGGATCAAACATTTTGAAAGGCGACAGTTATAGTTGCTTGAAACATGCATTATAAGCAAATATAATGTGCACCTGTTGCAGTTCTCACTGAATTACCTGTTTTTTTTTATATATATTAGACCCATGAAGAATAAAATAACGTTTCAGAAGAGGCGTAACGGAGAAACGAACTTAATTGGTATTTTTTAGGGGAAGGAAGAATGCGTTCCGGAGTTGTTGGAACCTCTGTAGAATTCTCGGTATGCGAGGTTATTTACATCAGAATAACATTGTGGTCGTGGGCAGAGGAGCTCAAAAATTGTCGAGTAATTAGAAATTCAAGACGCGTACGATTATAGGCCCCCGCAAACGAAGACAAAGAGTCATCCCGTCTGCAGCGAGGAAACATTTAATTTCTTGGGATTTTTTTTCCTTTTTATTTTAAAACGACGTTTTCGTTTCCTTGAACAGAGTTTTATATACTTTGATGTGATTGTATGTAGATGTGAATGTTTTCTTTGATAGTTGATCAAATCTAACCGCCATACAGCGCGATAGGGGAGGTGTTCCAATTGATAGTTTGACGGAGTTCAGTAATTTCCACCTACCGATCAATTAGAGAACCGATTCTAACAATAGAACTTGACTGGAATATTAATTAGTACTGATGCTGATATAATCAATAACCAAAGTAAAATTAGGCGGGTTAATTGAAAGGCCCATCTATAATAAACCCATTTTTATAATGAATTGCAAAATTTTAATTCCTAACATTTTATAATACTTTGCACATAGTTTAATCTAAATAAAACATACCTTAATCTGACTACCGCTGCGATTCTTACATAATTATACTTCATATGATAAAAAGTTAGATATAATATTGAAATTTACTAATATTGAAAAAAGCCACTCGAAAACTATTTGAGAAATTAACTTGAAATTTGGTACCGAACTAGCTTTTATCAAAATTTATACTTTATGCAAAAACGGGGAGAATAGAACTAAAATGGGAAAAATTGATTTTTATTTATTTGAGAGAGACCAACTTTCTATCCATCAAATAAATTTTCTCACTCCAAACTGTCGCTGTGAACCACAAATGAGGCGTTAAAAGCTAGAGTGAACCAACCCACATCTCGAAATCGTGAATTTTTTTGTGTTTGAATCACTATTGCGAGTGAGTTTTTAGATAAAAATGTTTGGATGCACAAAAGAACATTTCAACATTGAGTGATAAAGTCCACAGAAATTTTTTTTCCAAAAATTTACAGTCAATAATAGTACAAAAGTGGAAAAGCTTCAAAAACTCGATTATGTGGCTTGGTCCATACTAGCTTTTAACGCTTCAAATAATCTATGAACCACGAGCAGCAGTTAACTAAAAATGGTTTGCCTTTAAATAAGAGACTTTTGGCTAAAACCGAAAAGGATATAGATGGAATTGCAAATTATAGAAAAGTTTAACACATGGAGGACAACTAATTTTGTTCCTGGAACAAAACTTTCCCTGTATAGATCAGACTTTCTCACGATATACCGCTAGGAGAGAGGACAACCGAAAAAAAATTTCCGTTCGACTGAAGTTTGGATGCGAGGGCCAAACGTAGGTTTACTGTTTGTCACGAAACTCGAAAAAATTGCCAAACTAAATTTTTATTAAATACATGTTTTTTTAAGTACCCCTCAAGTTTTGAGGTACCCCTCAAAAACGGTGCATCTTATCAAAAAAGTGCAACAAAAGTTATTTAGGATATGATTCTACATAAAACTCCCATACATCAAAATCCGATTGGAATAAATTTTAAAAAATCTAATTAGAAAGTTTGACTTCAAACTGGAATTTGGATACAATTGTTCGAATTTTGATACGAATATCACCATACGGGTTTTCAATAATTGCCAGATTGGCAATTATAGCTTTTGTTATGTTTTTTTGTGTTGTGTAATATACTGGTGTGGGATGGCGGGATCTTGGCGTTACAAACGGTAATGCAAATTTAATATACCCTTTGGTTTCACCATACCGATATAAACACAGACAGAAAGACATTTTTATACTCTATAAGATATATCATATAAGAGTATATTAGATTTAGTATACCGTTTGTAACGCATCGAACCAATCATCGGATGTATGTAAAAATGAGCTACACCAGGGTGTTAGGGATGATAAAAGATTTTGATTTCCGCATGTCCATCCATCTGTCCGTTTGTCCGTCTGCCCGTCTGTAAACACTATAACTTTCGAAAATATTGAGCTAGAGACCTGAAATGTTGTGTAGTCACGTTTCTCGTAAATAGATCGGCTAAGTTTTTGAACAGGCAAAATCGGACATTCCTTCCCCTCCCCCCATACAAAGGAAACAGTTTTTTGAAATTTTCTCGAAAACGGTGAATCATATTGAAAAATTTGTAAAGGTAAAATCTGTTTAGAATATGATTTTACATAACCGTTCCATACATCAAAATCCAATCAAACCACTGCTTTCCCCCTCTCCTATACAAATGGATTTTTTTAAATAAACAATTTCTCTGTCATCATAGAGAGTATTTGATGTTTGGTCTCTGGCAATTGTATCTTTACTTATGTTTGAAATAAGGTTCCAATTGACTTAAGAGTTCTCGTTATTGGAAATGTTTTAGGCAAAATTCAGAGCTCGATTTTTTTCATAGATACAAGATTTACTGTATTATACTTCTTAGAAGAAAATAAAAACAAATTATTTGGCTCAAGTAAACTCTTTTTTAAAAGCTTTTATTTAGCTTGCTTTCGTATCTGCCTGTCTGTCTGTCTGCATGGTCAAATTTTGCGCAATTTTGACCCACTTCCACTCAACCGATTGACTTGAAATTTTGCATATATACGTAAGTCCGATGACAATACAATATTTCCACTTCGCCCTCGTAAGGGTAAGAGAAGGTCCTGTAAGGATGACGTAATTATCTTTTTTCCCAAATTTTTCAGAAAAAAATTTCTTCTGGGAGTTTTTGGAGTCACTGAATCGGATTCTGGCATTGAGAAGCCTGTAAGGACAGAGAACAAATAATCTAGAGAATAAACTCTTAGAACAAATTTTTAGAGAAAATTTTTCCACTGTGAGATGAAGCAAGAGGATCCGATGTAACACGGAAAAAATTATCCATTCGATTCCTCCATCTCATTGAATAGATACGACGAAAATGATTAGAAAATGTTCTCTTTGCTTCGTGCTCCCTAATCTAAAAGTAATTAACTTTTAGGCCGTAGCTAGTGAATGATAGGGACATTTTTCCCCCCTTCGAAGGGGAAATTTGTCAAAAATTTGTTCGGCAGAGTTTTTTCTATATATTCCTTATTCTATGGTAAGGATATCTCAAAGACAAGGATTATATTCGAATACTGAAAACTATGTATTTATAAGCGTGGCGAAAGGAGTTTAAGAAATACTAATCAAACACCAAATGACTAAAGAAGGTCAAATAACAAATTTTTTTTTTTTAAATTAAATGCATACAAATGGAAAAGATTTTTGCGATTTTCTCGAAAAGGGTTCATTTTATTAAAAAAACACTTGTAGATAAAAAGTCTTTAGAATACGATTTTATAGAGTTTTTCTACCGAAATTCCAGTATTACTTGAATTGGAATTTCTCTAAATCGCAGTAAATTCATAACGCATGATAAGGCTAATTAATCATACTAATATATAAAAATGAGTTGGTGTCTGTCTGTCTGTCTGTCTGTTCCTCTTTCACGCAAAAACGGCTGAACCGATTGACTTGAAATTTGGCATGTGTCTGTGGTAGTTCTGGTTCCAACATAGGCATACGGAAAAGTAGCGTGAGGGGTGGGGGGAGTAAGGGGAGGGGGTAAAGTGATTTCGAAACTTAGCTCTTCCTCTATGTTACCGTTTCGCGGGGAAACTACCGAGCCGATTAGCCTGAAGTTTAGCTCCAACAAAGACCATCAAAAAAAAAAATTGAAAAAACTTAACCCGACAATGACGGGTATGCAAGCTAGTTTAAAATCACTTTTGAAAAAAAAAATCTCAACTTACCCAAGCTTGAATTTGCTTCGGAGGGTGGTCTGGGGCTACAGCTCCAGTTGTCCTTGGTAATAAATGTAATCCACTCCTGTCATTCATAAGCGGGATCTTAGTAGATCCTTTGTCGCTGGTTAGGACTAGTTCACGTTCAATCTGAAAACCCATATCGCAGTTAACAAAAATTTTAAAACATTACATTAAAAAAATGTGAAGAAGTATTTTTTTAATATAGCTTCCACTTGTTATATAATTCTAAAAAAAATTTAGATGTCTTTTAGCAACAATGTTTTCTATAAATGTATTTAGGGGCGACATTTTATTTTCTACAAAAGTGATTCTATATCGAACCCGGAAAGCTTCTTCTCAGCATCCCAACTTAAATCAAAAGATAAGAAAATCTTGTAATTGAATCATAGATGTTCCAGCAATTTCCGTTAGTTATAGAATGTTGGAGTGAAGGAATTAAATGAAAACTAAAGTAAATCTTCCACATGAAGTAAATAGGGCGGCCGATGAAGCTCTTAAGATTGAATGGATGCTTCGTAATATCAAAGTTACGATGGGAATTTTCCCACAATTATACGGAATAATAAGAAATATCTTGTCATTGTCTTATGCTACATGCTTTCATTTTATAAGCAAACTTTTTTTTTAAATCATTCAGAAAAAGTTTCTGCGTATTTGAAAACATGTTTCTAGATGTTTGAATTGAACGCTAAATTCTTAAGAGAAGCTACTATTGTAACACCTGCTAATGGGATTCAACGTTAGTTAAGAAAGATGGAAATTTGTTGACCATTCATTAATCTACGTTGTTCTACTTACCGGAAATTTAGAGGAGTGAGTTCTTAGCGTAATGTTAGATGGTATGTGACTTGATGGACCTTCTAGGGTTGTGGCGCCTGGAATCGGGGCATCTCCATACAGAGTAGCACTACCTCCAGGTGGCTGAGGTGGCATCCTGTAAGGTGGAATTATTTGCTTAAGGTGGTCGCTAGACGGAATGTTGCTGATGCTGCCGACGATGTTAGCGTTGCCACCAACAACCGCATTGCTAAAGTCGTTTGATCCAACTGAAATAGAAATGTTTAGTTGAGTAAATAAAATTATTAAAAAAAATATATGCAATAGTGCGAATAAATTGTTGACCTAATGATTTTATTTTACAGTATTACTCGGATAAAACAATGAAAAAAACTTTTGGGGTTTTCAAAACAAGGGCTATCAAAGAACACCAAATACTTTTAAAGAATTAGTTTCAAACCATGCACAAAGCTATAGCAGGGCCAATCGTCAAATACTCTCTCTATATGAGGACAGGCAACATATTTATTTACAAACATCCATTTATATGGGAGAGGAGGGAATAAGTGCTCCGTTTGGATTTTGATGTATGGAACGGCTATGAAAATCATATTCCAAACACATTCTGTCTTTATAAATTTTTCGGTGCGATGTAACGTTCTCAAGAAAATAGGATTTTATTTCTATGGAGGAAGGAGTAAGGATCGGTTAAACTGGATTTCGATGTAGGTATGAATTATGTAAAATCCTATCCTAAAGACATTTGACCTTCATAAATTTTTCAACGCAACTTACCGTTTTCGAGAAAATCGCAAAAAAATATTTCGGAAGGAATGGTCTGATTTTCCCCGTTCGAAAACTCAACCTCGCTATTTTCTAGAAACGCAGGTTAACAAAATTTGAAGGTTATAGCTTAATCCTTTCGAAACTTATGGTGTTTATGAACAGACGGACGGACAGACATATGGAAATCACAATCTTTTGTCATTCCCAAAATCCTGGTGTAGTTCATTTTTGTGTCCAACGATTGGTTCGATGCGATTTTAACACCTTTCTTACATGTAAGAAAGGTAAGACGTACACTCTGATAGTACAAATGAGAGTCCATGTCGGAAATGGGTTTATTTTTCGATGTGGGGAAGCATCTTTGCAGTTCAAAAACGGTTTTGTTTTCAAAAAGTGGGCACATTTCTTATCGTGTTTTTTTTTTTAAAATCGATTAAATTGTAAAAAATCGAGACGTGAATTCTTAACCCTCTAGCCGGAATGCCGGCCTAAAAGCGGGCTTCAGGGAATTCGCTTGTTTATAACGGGTAACAATTTTAATCGCCGGAAATCACCGGAACGTGTTACACTGACTTTTGTAAGTTATCGCTTTACATGCTGGAAAAAATTTAGCCCTATACGTTGTCTTGGTTACAATCTGTCGCAAGTTGAAAGTCATATTTTAGTGAATTTTTTTCGGAAATATTCCGGTTAGAGGGTTAAAATGTTGGATCAGCATAATTTTAATGGCCGGAACCTAACTCAAATCCAAAATATTTTCGAAACGAAAAACCGAAAAAAATCAGATATCCAGTTCGATTTTCTGGTTATGAAAAATTTAACCTAAAACCGATATCACATGCTGTTTTGTTACCAAAGATGTCATTTTAACCTGGTACCCCTTTTCGCACATGTGTGTAAGAAACCAGTCGCCAGATTTTAAGTATTTGGTCACTCACCTTACACACTATGTAGAAAAATTAACCTAGTAAACCATAACCTTTGTGGTCGACTTTATACACCCTAAAAGCTGTTGCATATCATCATTGCGTGATTTTGTAGAAATTTAAACAAATTTAGACAGTGTTCCTTCTACAAAAGGTTATTTTTGGCACCATCTTTGTTTGTTCTTCTTTTACTTGTTTGGTAACTGGAAATAAAAATAAACCTTCTGTGGAAGGCAAAACGTCTAAATTTATTTGGTTAAATCTCGCCATACGACAACGCAGCATTTGCGGTATATCTTAACTCGTGAAATAAATAAAATACTTAGAAAGACGTACTTTAACACGTTCGTGACATTTGCTTTTTCAACTTTTTTTACATTTGGACATCGTGTACCACGGGTGGACTGGTGGGTGGGTGGGTGGATTTGGATTTCGCACTTATATACTTCTTGCTAATCATCATACTAATATATAAAAATGAGTTGGTGTCTGTCTGTCTGTCTGTCTGTTCCTCTTTCACGCAAAAACGGCTGGACCGATTGACTTGAAATTTGGCATGAGTATCTGTGGTAGTTCTGGTTCCAATATAGGCATACGGAAAAGTAGCGAGAGCGGTGGGGCGAGTAAGGGGAGGGGGTAAAGTAATTTCGAAACTTAGTTTTTGCGCTATGTTACTCTTTCGCGGGGAAGCTACTGAACCGATTGGTCTGAAATTTGGCATAGATGTTCGTAGACCCATACATTAATAGCCCCAATATAGACCCATTAAAAAGAAGCCCGAGAGGTGGGGGAGTAAGCGGAAGGGGATAAAGTAATACCGAATGCAAGTGCTGGAATTTTTTGTTAGTTTGTTAATCATTTTCCGAAGAGAAAAAACTAATGAACAGCATGCAGGCTACCTAATTTTTAACTAACTGAATTTAGTTTTCCTAAGTTTTTTTTCTGATCACGCTTTTAGCCGGGCGAAGCCGTGTCCAGATTCTAGTTTCGAAATAAAAATTTACGTCCACAAAAAAACTACCGCACTATTTACTCGCGCGGTTTTAAAAAACTATACATGTACCACCAGTGGTACACGATGTCACAAACGTGTTAAAAAATAGAAAAAAAAAACTTTTTTTTTGTTTTTTGACAAAATTGAATTTTAGATAAAGTTGTGTTTAATCAGGTTTCACTGTGTGCAACTCTCTCTCTCTCTACTATTTTCAATGGTCTTATGTTTAAGTATAGTTATGAGAAATTATGTTGATGGTACCTGGCTGTCTTTTGTTACGCGGGCGCTGCTGCTGCTTCACTTGTCTTGGAGTTCTCACGCGCATACTAAAGACGATTTTATCATTTCACTTAACCTGATGGCAGGCCACCACCTCTCATTATGACGTTGTAGTATTAGTTTTTAAGTTATCATTTTTTAATTCCTTCAGTTCACTTTTACACTTTGAAAATAGATGTTTCACTATTTTTTCCATATGCTATAATTTAGTTTTTTCCTTCTGTTGAATATTTCTTATTATTCTTATGTCACTTTGTGCTTCACTTTCTTTAATGATTTTTATATAAATGCCCACCAAATTAAACAGAGTTGATGTTTCGCACTTGACATGATTTTCCGCTTTTACGTTGATGAATTTCCGTCATCATTAACCTTTCATGCATATATAGGTAATCATTACAAGGTAAATTGTTTTAGTTTTTAAATATTATCTTCAAGAAAATTGAGGAAGCTTTCAATTGAAATATTTTTTCGTATTATTTGCAAATGGATTTTAAATTTTGATAAACGGAAATGCGATTTTCACATCATTTGTAAGTATTGGTATTGAGAGTAATTTTAAGACACAATAGTAAGACATTTTTGAACTTTTTGCATCAGTTAAGAATCAGTTCTTATTGTATCTTAAAAATAATATATTTTTGTAAAATGGCAATCAGATATGGATTTGAAGAACGTTATCTATATTTGTAAATAATTCTAATTTTCATAAATGATTTTATGCCATTATAATTTCAATCATTTTTAATAGCTAAATCTTGAAAAAAATTTCTTTTTGCATTCAAAAATTTCAGTTTTCTTACGAGAGGCCAGCGAGTCCTTCAATGAAATTCAATTCACATTACTGCAATGACCTCCGATTTTCGTTATAGTCAAAGACAAACATTTTAACGGTCGAATCAAGCAATTCGAAATTCAAATTGTATTTTATTTTGAAAAGTGTTGAATTTCACATTACCCGATAAAAAAGTTAACCGTGGGATAATTTCATGATGTTCTTACGCCAACACATTTCGAATTAAAAACCATTAAAATGTGAATCTTAAGGCAAATATCGAACGTGCAGAACTAACATGCTCCAAAATGAGCGCATCAAGTCAATTTTCTGTTGACTTAAGAAACTTTTGGTGTCACGTTTTTGATTGTTTTTTTAGCATTTTGTCCAGCCTCAAATCCATTGTTCGTTGACCTTATGATATGACCAAAAATGCTAATAACGATCATTTTCAATTTTAATGTGAAATTAATTGGAAAACTTTCATTCTAAAATCATTAGTGCAGTCCATTTTTAGAATTATTTTTGAAAAACGGGTTGTGATAACATAAATTTAGTGTTTATACCCGTATGGTGAAACGAAAGGGTATATTAAATTCGCCTTGCCGTTTGTAACGCCAAGATCCCGTCATCACACACAAAAATGAAATATTTGAGAGGAAAGTTTTGTGTTTTTTTTTTTAATTTTCTGAGAACCGTAATAAAGCTCATGTTACTTTTCTAAAAGTTGGTATAAAACTATTATTTTGGTAAAACGTATCCACAAAATATTTGAAGCCGCAAAATTAAGAATGAGTTAGATTAAATACATAAAAAAAAGTGGTATGGGATGTACCCGTTATAGCTAACGGAACTTTCGCAAAAGTTGATAGAAAACTACGATTTTGGTAAAACTCAGCCACAAAAATGTTCATGTCGATAGCTCAACGCATTCTTGAGTTAGAGTGGATACGTTGAAAATTTTGTATGGGAAGTATCCGTTATAGCTAACGGTACTTTTCCAAAAGTTTATACTAAACTACAATTTTAGTAAAACTCAGCCACAAAAATGTTCATGTCGATAGCTCAACGCATTCTTGAGTTAGAGTGGATACGTTAAAAATTTTGTATGGGAAGTATCCGTTATAGCTAACGGTTATAGCTAACGGTACTTTCCCAAAAGTTGATAGAAAACTACGATTTTAGTAAAACTCAGCCACAAAAACTTTCATGTCGATAGCTCAACGCGTTTTTGAGTTAAAGTGGATACGTCAACAATTTTGTATGGGAAGTATCCGTTATAGCTAACGGTACTTTTCCAAAAGTTGATAGAAAACTACGATTTTGGTAAAACTGATACAAAAAAAATATCAAGACACTACCTCAGCGCATTTTTGAGTTATAATGAATACAAAATGTGGACAGACCGACAGACAGATGCACGGACACTTTTGAAATAGGGCTCCAATCGACCCGGGGGTGGTCGGGAAATCCGTTTCAGGCAAAAATAAGAGGTCGAATTTTTTCATGAATATAATACTTTATTATACTTTGTATAAGAAAGTAAAAATTGAATTTTGCATGTCCGTCTGTCCGTTCGTCTGTCCGTCCGTCCGTCTGTGGCGCGGATTGCGGGCACACGGATTGAGCTACAGACTTGAAATTTTGCGCAGATCCGTTTTTCGTAAAATGCAAGGCTAAGTTCGTTAATGGGCAAAAATGGACCATTAGGGGGGGTACCCCTCATACGAACGAAAACATTTTTTGCGAATTTCTCAAAAACGGTGTATATTATCAAAAAAGTGCAAGAACAAAAGTTATTTAGGATATGATTCTACATAAAACTCCCATACATCGGAATCTGATTGGAATAAATTTAAAAAAATCTTTTTGAAAAGTTTGACTTCAAAGTGGAATTTTGATACAAACTTAACTTCGAACAATGCCATATCACCATACGTGTTTTCAATAATTGCCAGATTGGCAATTATAGCTTTTATGTTTTTAATTTTTCTTTGATTAAAAACATTTTTTTGTTTTATTTTAGAAAATAATTTCGTTCGTCACGAAAACATTAGAAACGCAAACATATATGTTTTTTTAATGACTTTTGCTAATAGGAAATTAAATCTACTGTGATATAACAGCAATATTTTTTCAAAATTTTTTAAATTTTTTTTTTTGTATTTTTTTTTTAAATTTTGTTTAAATTTTTTATTTAATTTTTAAAATGTTTTTCTATCTATGATGTCTTTATTACGCTTCACTACTGCAAGGTCTACATCAGGCTTATTCAGTAAAGTGGCCCAACAAAAACTGATATATTTACAAACTTTATGAATTAATAAAGTTTAAATTACTTGGAATTGTTAACTAAGTATGTATATATTCTACGTTTTTTACTATATTTTATTTGTGGCCCAATAAAACTCGTCTTCTCCCAATGTGGCCCAGGAAAGCTAAAAGGTTGGACACTCCTGGTCTACATGTATATTAAGCTTTTGCAATAATAATTATTTCCTCATTGCCATTGAGTTGCATAATCTTGTAATAATTAAATTATGCAATTAGTTTCAGTTTTCTTTGCTATTTTCATATTTCACTTTCCTACGATAATATAAATCAATTAAAATAAATTTTTATAATTGTGTGTTTACACATCACGCAAAGAAAATCATTTTACTTTTCAACATCTATAAGATTAAAAATTATTGACTGCTATTTGATCTCACCATTCTATTTTCTTTTTTTCTTTTTTGTAAAGGTGCCGCTCCACATGAGAGTAAATACGCGAGTAACTCTCAAAAACTCTCGAGAGTTACTTGCAGGAGGTTGTCCATTTTAGAGTTAATTTCGGCGATTTTTCTCTTGTCAAGACCAATATCTTGATTTTTTTGATATCTTGCTTTGGCGAGTTCTCGAGAGCTACTAGCGAAATTCAAACGCCGTTCGTATCTGGCGAGCAACTCTCCGAGAGTTCAGTGGGTGCGTGTCGACTAGAGAGTCAAATCACTTTTGACAGCTCGCAGAAATTAGCTCGCGAGCTTTTGCGAGTTTCTGCGAGCGACTCTCAGAGACGTGTCCATTTGCGAGTAGCTGCTATCGAGATGTTCTCGCCGGCATTTACTCTCATGTGGAGCGGCACCTTTAAATTTTTCCTATAATAAAATTAAAGTATATTTTTTTATTACACGGAGAGAAATCCGAATAGGAATATACGAACCAGTGGACTCTTCTGCAATGATTCCCTAAAAATAGGAAATTATTCCTACAATTTTGAGAAAAAATCCTATTTTTTGGCATGAATTCCCCTTTTGTTTGGGATTACCAAGAAAATTTCACTGTCTTCTATATTTCTTTCTTTTGTAGGTGCCTGTCCTATTATCTCTCTCCATATAGTGAGCCATGTTAGATTCATAGGTTATTTTTTTCATACGGTTATAAAAACACTACGTATGTATATGCGTACGGCCTGACTACAAAATGGCTTTTCTCTGGAACTATGTCTCGGATCGACATGCATTTTGTTACCTATAAAAATACAGGGGACCTTTTGAGCATTTCTCCCGCGGAGAGTGAAGACGAGGAGAAAACCGGAAAAAACACAATGAAAAAAGAATGGATGAATCGAGTGCCTAGGCACTCTTGGACGCTGCAAAAAAATATTTCGCATCAATCGACGTCCTTAGCATCTACAAGACCAACATTCGACCCAAAACTTGAGTATATTTCGAGCATTTGGGCTGGAGCACCAAAAACTGTCCTGCAACTGCTGCACCGAATTCAAAAACATGCAATCCGACTGATTGGAGACAAATCTTTGACAGATTTATTACCGTCTCCCGAGCATCCTCGCACTGTTCGGGTACTCAGCATATTCTATAGATATTTCCATGGGAAATGTTCCATTAAAATTTCCCATATTATTCTTCCACAGTATATTTTTCCTACACTCTAAACCAGACGCTCTTTTCCCAGTAAATTTCCCAGCGAAATTTTACTGATATTTTACTGGGGAAAATAGTAAATTTTTTTTTGTGACAGTAAAATTTATTGCAAGACAGTAAAATTTACTAAAATTTTCAGTAAATTTCGGACAGTAAATTTCAGACAGTAAATTTCAGACAGTAAATTTCAGATAAGACAGTAAAATGTACAGAGAATTTCAGATAATACAGTGAATTTTTACTGGGGGATCACTGATTTCGTCACAGTATTTTATAATTTTTGTGTTTTCCAAAAAAAATCTCACACTTTACATATGTCTGTCACATTTAGAACCCATTTCTCAATTGGCTTCAATAGTCTAGCGGTAAAAAAAAGTGGCTGACAAATGCAAAGGTCTCGTGTTCGAGTGGTAGGACATTTTGAACACAACATTCTCATAAAATATTGATCACAAAAAACAATTTAATAACAAATAAAAATCAGGTTTGAAAATTTAAAAAATGCTACCAAAACCATTCAAATGTTTCAGAAATTTCAAAAAGCATCTGAGAAGTATTTAAGGTTTTACTGTGAACCCATTAAATTTTACTAGGGTTCCCAGAGAAGATTTGAGTTCGGACTTCTCTCAGAAATAAATTTCTGAATTTTGTGGCGTAGTGAACAGGGTTGTCCAACATAAATTTAGTGTCGATTCCCAGAAAAAAATGTCAGATGTAAATGATGCCTAATTTGTTATTAAAAATAATTCTAGAAAAAATATTAGTGAAAAATGTTAAAATCCTCAACTAATATAAAAGACTTGACATTGACTTTGAAGAATCGACCATACAAGTAACTAAAAAAATTATTTAATATTGTACATAAAACCCAAAAAGGGGTGGTAAAGTCATATTCCGCAATCTAATAACATATTTTAGCATAAAACTTTAATTTATAACGTTTTTAGCGCTCAAAGAAATAAAAAATCAACTAGAAATCCTTAATGAATTCACATAAAAACTCAGCTAGCGTGAAGCGGAAAAATTTCTCAACTCGCAACGATCTCTAACAATATTTAACTGAACGAAAATTAATTGACCCGTGAAAAATATCGTTACACAGTTGCACAGAACATTTCTGAAGTTTTTAACCTTTTATCAAAGGAGTTTCACTTTGGAGTTTTCCCTAAATGGGAAAAACTTTACACACACAATACAAAAAACGTCCTCTGAAATTTAAATTGAGTATTTGATGACCATAAATTCACAGCCATTAGCATTTGCGTCACTAAAATCAACTAAACCATATTTTATTATATTACAATATTTTTATTTTCCAATATAACCGCTATTTGTGTGGATATGCGTGCAGATTTTTTCACTTGTGGTTAATTAGTAAAAATATCACATCTTTAGCACTCTGGCGATAGTTGCGCTTTACTGAAATTAAAATATCGTGCGCGATCACTTGAATTCCGTAATAAATTTAGCAATCGATGACATATATGGCCTCAGAATTTATCCATTTCATTGTTTAAGTTTTAAAAATGAGAAAAAACCCATCATTTCAGAGGAGTTCTTGTGGGAACCTTTCAAACTTTCTACAATTTCGTTAAGATTATCCACTAGTCGTTCACTGATCGATATACGGTAATGATCGCGATAGTGATCGCAATTAATTTACGGGATATACACTTCAGATTATATTTTTAAAAAAAACCTTCTAAACAATCCGTATTCCGTTCAGGAAAAAAAACACTAAACGATTTCGGGAAGTGTGACACGATCGATTAATGATTACTTTTGGCGCGGGACATTCAAACGCGTAAATATCGCGACACTAGCGCTTGCAGGAAACAATCTATCGGAACAACGTCGTCCAAGTTCCACGGAGTGTAGATATCTAGACCCGCATCGTCTTTGGTCGATATTCGAGCGGAAAAAAAATTCAGTGAGACGGTGGTTACATTTGAGTTCCTCCTCAGTTGAACACGCAAAACTCCGAAAAAGGAACTCCCTCCCCATTTAACTTTGTCTTTACTTCGGTTCGTTTTACGCTATACGAGGTGGATTCCCTGAATGAGTTCAAAACGAATGTTTCGCTCAGTAACGAAAAGCAAAAAAAAAACCTAAATACCAATAGTATAGAAAAAAGAGAGTAAAACAGATACATTTACACAGCATAAAAGCATAGATATGCTAGAATTGAAACGAAACGTGAAAAAAATGTAAGACAGTGAAGTCAAGTTAAACATAATTTGAAACATGAAGAATAAGCGTCAGCACGTCACACTCTACTGATCTAGACTTTTGCAAGGCACACTAGTAGACATTTATCCAAGACTTGAGATCCACTGATCAGTCAAACGAATAGTACGATCGTAGAGAAGTCACCTGAGCTGAAAAATACAAAGGTATTCACACAACATAACACCGGAGACGCGCGAGAGGCGAAACACTTCGAATGCATTTTTATGCTGGCGTTTTTCATTTTTATGCTGATTCTTAACATTTCTAGTGCCAAGGAAGACGAATTGAAAACGCTTTGACTGCGAAAATTCGTCGCCGATGAGATTTCTTACGACCTCAAAGTTTCCATAAATCCATTTCAAGTTTTCCAAAAACGGCAAACTAACCCGCATATGAGGTAAGTACGAGTGCTTGTATGTAATCAAATATACACAGTTAAAAATTTGACCCCTCAGTGTCAAATTTCTTCTAGTCTCAAAGAAAAAGTGTTAATTTTTAACACTTATAAATATCACTTTAGCACTTTGGAAATGTGTAAAAAAATAATAACACATTGAAGTGTGAGGGTTACACCTTGTTGGGAGTTAACTGATTTTAACACTTTCGAGTATCAAACAAATTGGGACTTGAATGTCTTAAAATGAAATTCTTTATAGATCTGAAGGTAATTGGAAATGATGTAGTACTAAGTTTTATTTTCTTAAAAATAATGTTACTATACAGAAAGAAAAATATGGCAAATTTAATAAAAACGTCTTGGATAAATAACTTAAATATGGGTTCAAAAAAATATTGAATTAAATTGAATGAAAATTAAAATTGTTATTATATTTTTATTTTTTTAATTCAATATTGAAAATATTGAAAATATTGAATTAAAAAAATAAAAATATAATAACAATTTTAATTTTCATAAAAAAAGTGAAAAAAAAATCGAGTCGAGATCGGGACTCGAACCCGCGCAACGGATTTTTTTTCTGTTTTTAGGTTTTTTTTTTAAATTTATTATTATTTTTTAAATAAAAATAATATATTTTAAATAAAAATTATGAATAATAACCATTTTCATTACTAATAATTAATATTGTTAAAAATAAAAACGATAAAAACCATGTTGCATTTTAACTATGCTCCACCAAAGGAACAAGCAGCCTGGTGGGCAAGGCGCGCAGAACTCACAAGCGAAGATGTCAGCAGAAACCAAAAAACACGACGGTTCGAATTCCATGGTGCTACACGCGAATTTTTTTTTTCTTCTTTTTTATTATTTTTATTCATTTTTTTATTAAAAACAATGAATAATAGTTAGATGCATTTCATGTAAGTCTTTTAATTCGATAAAAATGAAAAAAAAATTACCAAATTGATTTTGTTTTTCCCAAGACTGATAAGTGTTAAACTTTTTCTAACACTTTAAGTGTTTATCTAAAATGACACTTAAAAGTCTCAATGATTCAACACTGAGATCCAGTGCTAAAGTAATGCTACATTTACACGAATGACAAATTTGTCATTTTTTTCTTGTCATTATGTTAATTCCCGTGTAAATGGCATAATTTTTGTAATTTTTTCTGTCAGAAAATGTCAATCTCTCATAAAAGAATGAACTTGTCCATTCTTTTATGCCAGATTGTCATTCGTGCAAACGCAAAATTAGTTATGACAAAAGTTGAATACTAAAGTTGTCATAACATGTGTTAAAAATTTTTAACTGTGTACTAGTGTTTTTATGTTTTTCTGATTTCCGTTGATAAATTGTTGCAGAATTTCCATTTTGAAGAAAGTTGTCGGCCTAGCCATCTCATGAAATTTTACCAAAAAGCGCGGGTTCATAGGGGCTACAATCTTATATCGTTGTTACATTTTTGTATCGTTTCGTTTTTGAACATCTTCACATTTGTTGGAAGCTACATGAAAATTGAAGATACATAAAGATTTCCACATGTGTACACAATTGTTATGCAAAACGTGCAAAATATACACATTTTTTGTTCATGATTGAGATGAAAGCCGAGAAAGATTCACTCAAGCATAATTTGCAAAGATTTTCCATGTATGTACAGCAAAATTGGGTCTTTCAGAATTGGTCGTGTAATGAAATGTGAAATTACTTCTTGCCAAATGGAGTTGAATTACAGACATCTCCGGTGTTTTGTATTTTGTCGCAGTATTTTCGGAATATCAAAATGCTTTTCGAATGTATGAAATTTTAAGGCAGCTTTTGAGCGATTGAATCAAGTTTTAATTTAATTTGATTATCGCAAATTAGTATTGCAAAATAAATTACATATATTTGCTCTTAAACTATAGATATGTTTTATTGTTGTATAATTTTATTGCCATCGAAGTGTGCGCCTGAACGTAGGGGGCTGAGAAATGTCACTTGTGGGTTTTCGAGGTCTCTGATCATGAATCCGGTGTTAGAATTTCAAAATTTGAAACGGGAGGTCCCGTAAAGAAAACGCAAATATCGTTTTTCCAATTTTACTTGGAAAAACGGGCATTTGCTGATTTTCGGGGTTTCAGATTAAAGTTTCGCGAAACCCGCCATTAGTGGAACTGACCGGGATTGTACCCCCTGAAAGATATAAATTTCTTGGCTCATTCGCAAGGGCAAATGGTGGTTAAAGCTGAAAATGTCGTACCAGTTTTGAAAAATCACTTTCCAAAATACATATTCTTCAATGTTTGACTTTTTTAGCTTAAATGAAAGTTAAAGACTGAAATTGTAGCGTAATAAAAAATTTGAAATGTTTTTTTTTGATTTGAAGTTATAAAGGTTAAAATTGGAAATTTCACGATGGCTCAATATCGCCTAATTGTGGAGACCTGAATTTTGTTTTAAAATTGGAATAAAACAAAACTTATCCATTTGACTCTATTTTTCGCGAGTGTTTTACACAATAAATGTGTTAAATTTGATTTTCTTAATTCTATATAAATGGCCTTTCAATAAGGACGCTCGATTTTTAAATGTAAATAAAACAAGTTGTGTGCACTCAATTTTTTCTTTGTTTGAAAGAATATTTTATGGCATTTAGTATGGAATATAACGTCGTTCAAATGTCCGTCGCGGCTTTGCTTGGTGCCACGTATTCGGGAGGTCCGATTTTCGATGACTTTGTCGAATAAATCTAGCTGAATTTGCTGGATGTCGTTGAGGGCATCAATTGTTTGCGGTTTATTCGCATAGACCTGCGATTTAAGAGACCTGCGATTTAAGAAGTCTTAAGGCGTTTAATCGCATGATATCGGTGGTCAGTTCACGTCGCCGCCGCGCGAGATAACCATGCCCTCAAATCGCTCGTGCAGAATGTCCATCGTGGCATGCGCTGTGTGGCATGTAGCGCCGTCCTGTTGGAACCACATGTTGTCGGTATCCATATCATACAGTTTAGGCCACAACAAATTACTTATCATCGATCTGTAGTGCTCGCCGTTGACGGTTATGGCAATGCAAGTTTCGTTTTGGGAGAAGTACGGACCGAAGATTCCGCAAGACCAAAATCCGCACCAAACAGTGACTTTCTCGGGATGGATTTGGTCTGGTGTATATCGTGTGGATTGGTATCTCCCCAAATCTGACAATTTTGCTTGTTCACATATCCATTCATCCAAAAATGAGCCTCGTTGCTAAAGATGATTTTTTTTTGGCGAAATTTGGGTTATCTTCCAACTGCGACCAATTTGCTGATTTGCTCATGTTGGTCAACGCTATAACCTTCCATGGTGATTTGCCATACACTACTGAACAATTCACAACAAATTTCACAAATGTTACTTTAACAACATGGCCGCTATAACCTAACAAACTTCGATCGTCCTTATTGAAAGACCCTTTATTTATTCGATACTGGGTTTACTCTATTTATAGTAGAATAGAAAAAATGTTGTAGTTTTTTCACTCCAAAGGCATTAAAGAAACATATTTCAGCAAAAAATTCCATTAGAAATATTTTTTGTACGCCTTTTTGAGTTGTATTTAAATTGTTCTTCATTGCAATATAGAAAAATATGAAGCAGCTAGAGAAGCAAGCCTCTCTAAATCGTTTTAACGAGATTTTAATTTATTGCTGTAATTTTGTTACAACAACTCATAGCTTCCCATCAACTGCCATTTTCTCGTGTAATGCGCTCGGGGTCCAGGAATTTCTATCTTATCTTAGACATTTTTTCTTAGTCTTCCGGCAACCACGTAAATGTGAATTTCTTTAAAACATAAACTATCTGACCACTAAATGATTCAAGTTTTAGACGTCCATGATTCTATGTTAATTCTTTGAAAAAAAGTTTTATTTTTTATGATCGTCTTCAGAGGCGTATTAAGTAAGTAAAAGAAACATTAGTGAAACTCTTTATTTATATACAGATAATAACGCTGCAAAAACAACCTCTGTAATTTTAATGTTATTAAGTCTATTTGTGAAATTATTTCTGCATATCAAACACAACAATGTTGCTCAATTACCTGAATATGACGTTTATTTTTGCAAGACAAGTTTTAAATGAAGTAAAATTTATACGTAAAACTGCTTGTTTTACTTGTAAGTAGTCTATCAGTTCCTACATATATTTGAAACATAGAACTTTTAACTTATGTACTCACAATTGTATACTCGGAGCTAATAAATTCGTTTCTCATAATAGAATTGTTTTACTGCCCTATTTAGACGAGAATGATTCAGCAATTCACGTAAATTCTCCAATTAACACAGAATTATGCAAGTCTTAATTAGAAACTGTAAATTTGCTAATCGGGCTGCTTGCCAGCCATCTACGATTCATCAAATATTCCTCGCGAGCATAAGAACGACTAAACTTATGCTTTAAGAGGTAAGGCATGAGTATGAAATAACATAGCATGCCAAAGGATGAATAATATGCTGTCTGCCACGCGAAATTTTTGCTTTGTTATACGAAATAGAATAAAGTATTGTATTCATGAAAAATTTCGACCTCTTAATTTTACATAAAAAAACATTTCCCGAGCACTCCTGAGTCGATTGGAGTATTGTGACAAAAATGTTTTCCTGTCTGTCAGTCTGTTAGTCTGTTAATCTGTTAGTCTGTTAATCTGTTAGTCTGTTAGTCTGTTAGTCTGTTAGTCTGTTAGTCTGTTAGTCTGTTATTCTGTTAGTCTGTTAGTCTGTTAGTCTATTAGTCTGTCAGTTTCTCAGTCTGTGTACAAGATTTCTCAAACACTAATAGAGCTAGCAGCATGAAATTTTACGGGGATGTTCGGTTCTGGAGTGGGACGATCCTATCAACTTTTGGTGAAAAGTAGCAGAATTACATACAAGGATAAAGAAATATAATTTTTCCCATTTTCTCTCGAAAAAATTAATATTTAAGGTTTTCGCGATCGCTGATCACGAATCTGGTGTTACGCTAATTCGAAACGGAAAGTCCTGCCAGGATAAGATTTTTCTCAAAAGTTTTAAGTTCTTCTCGGTTTTTTTTGGTATTCTAAACCTTACTTTAACCCGGCAACGATGGGTCGTTATCAATATATTTCAGGTTCTATAAAATTGAAACAGGAGCGTAGATTTTGTATAAGAAGGGCATTTGCTGTTCCCATCAAATATTTTTATTTTGCTCTGTAAAAAAATGTTGAGAACTAGAAATATTGGCGGGAAATTTGAAATTTTTTACTGAGGCAATTTTTCTAAAGTTGAATTGACGCAACGTGGGAATTAATGGTAAAACAATCTTTTTTGCTAATGTTTAATTAAAACCACTGCAAGTATTTCTCTTGAGCTACTTTCACTTGAGATCTTTCTAAACAATGCCGTAATATTCTAACATTTTTCAATGAGTTTTACTGAATTACATTAATTAATATTCATTTAATTACCGTGTTGGCACGCAGCGCCTGTACTACAGTTGATTGTAAAATTAAAATACAAGAAATTGCAGGAATTGGGTGTCAATTAATCAGTTGCGATCAAAACTCAATTTGTCGCACATTATTTTTTCTATGTTGGTGGTAAATTAATTGGCAAATTAAATCATTAAATGAAATGGTGAGAAGAACTTGTTTTTATACATTATTATCAATAATTACTTAAAGTTTAATTTCTACGTATAAGTGAATATTTTAAAAGTTAAAACATTTTTTAATTTAAAGTTTCCGATCATTTAAAAAAAATTACTTTAAGTATCAGTCCGGGAAAAAATATGAGTTGGAAGGGAAGTAGCAAGAATAGCTGAAAAATAAGTTTTTGGCATAAACGAATGAAGAAAAAGCTGCGTGCATTCAGATTAAAACCTGGATCAGGAAAAAAAGTTTGATCCTTTGCACTCCAACGGTAAGTCTCACTCATCATCTTAATTTACATGAATAATTTACATTAATTTTAACTCTCTCTCGTGACACTTGTCCCGAAAAGCCTGCAATGCACCTTGGCGAGTGCTTTGTAAAATACCATACCCAACAGAACTTTTAAATATTATATTTATAACATGTAAATATATTTAAAATATTAAAAAAAAAGAAGTTATTTCACTTTCTTTAAAAATGGCGCGGAGTTGCTGATCCTCCATGGAAAAAAAGCTTGGAGTGCAAAAGGTTAATATGCGCCGCAGGCGAAATTTCTTGACGAAATCCGACAGAATAATTTAAATCAAAAACTGCACAATCCCAAGAGAAAAGTAACGCAATTTTACGTGAGTTTCATTTGCGTTTAGTAAATGGTAAAAATACCAATAAAAATAGCAACGGAAAATATCAATAAAAGAACATTTGAGTTATGTACGTATAGAAAAAATAGTAAATCTAACTATTTTATAATGAGAAATTGAGAATACAGCTAAAATAAATAATTTCAATCACAAATATAGTCAAGACCGACTATTATTATAAAAAAATTACTGATGTCACCAGTAAAACGACGAAACTTATATTTTTCTTAAATAATTAAATAATTATTTTATGTTTGTTTACTTATGAGTATAAGTTTGTTCATCTATATAAATTCTTAACTTTCGTCAATTCCAATTGTTAACTTCTATTTTACTACAATATAAATTTGAAAAAATGTAATTTTTTACTTTGTTTGAAAAATGTGAAATAATGTAGAAGCTTTAGGATTTAAGAATTGTCGATTAATTGGAAATTTGTAAAATTTGATGGATTTTTAAAAGGAACTTCGTAGAAAAAACACTAAAGTTTTTTTATAGCGCCGTATAACGGTTTAAATATGTATTTCAATTAAAAAAGTTGAACCTCAATTTGGCTACGGAAATTTACTGGTTTTATTTTCAACAACTGAAATTTACTATTTTGTGATTAAATTGACTATTTTATAATTGAAAAAAAATTTTTTTTTTTGTGATTGAAATTAACTATTTTAATGATAGTCCTGATTTCCCATTATCAAATAGTTAAATTCACAATTTATTTTTCTCTGCGTAGATGATATTCCGTTGAAAAAATGCATCATACTAAAAAAAATACAATTTACAGCAATATCCAGCCGTAATATATTAGATACGTTTTCAATATTTAGTTATTGTCCTTTTAGTATTTAATAAACCATTACATAAAATAGAGTAATTCGAGACAAAAGTTTAGTTTCCGGGACGACGCCGGGATCATATGTTAGACAAGTAGTCACCCTACTTATGTAAAAAATATTTTAGTGGTCGAACACCTGTAAAAAGTTGAAAAAATGTCATAAAAATTATTTGAGAGCACTATCTTTATCTCAAAGTGTTTGATTTTTCTACTTTTCAGTAAAAATTAATCTTCTTTCACATACAAGACGTAGCATTTAGAGAATCGTCGTGAAAGTTTAATACTTTATGCAACCGTAATTCGTTGGAAAAAATTTTAAAATCCCAAATTGCCTAGGAACTTGTGATAGTATTTCTCATTAAATTACCAGACAAATCAAAATTTTACAACATCTAATGAAGAAAATAAAAATAAAATGGAAACCATGAGAATCTCCGAAGATTTATTTGTTCACAGGAAAATTTGCCGTAAATTTAATGAAGTTTACTGCATATTAAACAGAGATCATATTTATAAACAAGGCACAGAAATATGAAAGATCATTGTTTCGCCTGAAGTTACAATTCATTCAGTTTCATAAATTCACCTGTCACCACCGCCTAAATAATGACCGCTGAATAGCAACATTAAAGCTGGAAAGGTCAAGTCCACAAAAAGAAATTTTCTTCATGATCAACGGGCAATTTTCGCCGTTGTTTCCGTGTGTATGCAACAAAAAAAAGATCTTATTTGTTCGGCTTGAAAACCTTATGCTTGTAAAAACAGATAGCAGAGGTGATGCTCTGGGTGTCGAGCATTTAGGAGGAAGTGAAAACATAAAAAAACAATAACCTAATAAAATTGGGATAGGAAATTGTTAAATTAAAAAAAAAACTTCGAGATTACAGCCATAAAGCGAAACTTCGCTATTAATGCAACTTATTTATAAACTATCAGATAAAAATTTGACCAATATTTTTTAAGATTACAGGCAAGCCTCGATTTACGACGTTCTCCAAACATTTACCAAATAATTTTTCGTGGGAATCCAAAAAACTATATCTCACGATCGATACGTACCTAAATGTAAAAAGTATAATAAAAATCTAAAAAACAGTGATACAATAAAACATGCTTAAATGCACAATGAATTTTGTAGCAATTTACTTGCATTTATCCGTGCAATGCATTTACGCGTGTAAAAATTAATGTGGATACTTTTAATGCAATCATCCATGCTGCATTAAAGCGTACTCTACTGTAAACAAATCAAATATTTAACATTCATTGTTTCTTAATTTAACGATTTTAATTCAACAAAGTTTGTAACGATTTTCTCAAAAACAAAGCGCAACACAAAAAAAAAATGATAATATAAAGCAGGGGTGTCCAAATCGCGGCCCGTAGATCAAATCTGGCCCTCGAAGCTTTCCAGTAAAACAAGCGACATAATGAAAAATAAACTGAATTTTTACCCATTGGCCAATCTAGAAATAATCAAGTAAGACCTATTTTTGTTCGAGAAGTCGAATTTGGAATTGGTTTGAATTTGGGATTTGTTTGATGTCTATTTCATACACAGGGCAAGTTTTATCATGCTGCCTTAATTTTTTTATAGAATTTGTTTTTATGGAAAATGTACTGAATTACTTTGTGATAAATACATTTTGGCCTGGCCAAAATCATTTCCATGATTTTTAAAGCAGACATTTTGGCCCCGGCCAAAATCATTTCCATGATTTTTGGTAGGTCTTTAAAAAAGGGTAAATAGCGTAAGGGCCAAATTGACTACAATGCCTGAGTATTGTTTAGCCGTACAAACTTTTTTTTTCGATTTTTAACCTCTAAAATTAGTTTTTTCAGATTTTTTTTTTCACAGCCAAAATAGATGCAAATCAAGGATTGCATATTTTAGAGCAACATCTCTAACAGGTACCCAAGAAACACAACGAGGTTACAATCCGGTAACGTAACCAGTTTGAAACTATGGTTACAAAACGCAAATGTTGTAAATTTGGTTTCTGTAACGTGACTGAAACTTTTCCGATACCGCTATGTCACCGGAACCGCCACCTTAGATTTGAAACCTCACCTATACACAGTTTAGGTAATAGCGAGGTGACTAGTAAACCGATATTATGCATTTTGGTTTCTATTGTGTTACAAAAAAACTTCTCTGTAACTTCGACTGTTCATTATGCGTTACAATGAAACCAATTTGAAACTTTTATATATTTCTTTTGCAATGAAATTTTGATGCCAATAAAATCGTGCTGCTTCAAAAATGTCTCCTATCTATTTTTCTGAAATTTTCTTCAGTTATTCGCCTAAAATAAGAAATTTAATTCTCGAAGCGAAATCGTTTGCATCAAATGTCAATGGGGAATATGGCGGCTGAAGGCATCAGCTTGGTTACGAAAATAAGTGTTTCGGAAACGTTCCTTTGTAGCCTGTAAAAGTTGAGATTAGGTTTCAGTGGTAAGGTGCACTGAAAAGTTTCATCCGTGTTACAAGACAACCATAAATTTCAGGACGTTACTAATAAGTTTCAAAATAGCAGTTTCACATACGTTACTTGGTAACTAGTTACACAGTAACCAATATGTACCCAATTTTGCCAAGCTCGAGAAGTTACATTGTAACCACGGTTACAAAATGTTTCTTGGGTAGGGTCGCCATTTGTCTGGCCGGGAATGGCCAATGCAGTCCCGGATTTCGGCATACTGTTCCAGCTTCTCGGAAACTAAACATTTGTCCCGGATTTTTAAATTTAGTATTATATCTTGTCAAACATTAGAAATAATGATTACTAAATATGCAAAAAAAAATACTCAACTTCGGTTAGGGGTTGCTGTAAATCACATTTTTTCGTGCGGCGCATTTTTTTAACGTATGTATTTAAAAAAATCGCCTGCGGCGCCTTTGTCTTTATTGCTGCTTTTACAATTTCCGTTACCATTATTTGTGGCATATAAAGGTCGCAAAATATTAAGTTAATTTTAGCTTGGTACTGTGTAGCTCTTTATTTAAACCTTTGGGCTGAGCTCTGTTAAAAAATTTCGCACATTTATTAATTCCTTATCCTCGGTTTTTGGTCCAAATATTTATTTCCTGTAAAATTTAGTTGTTTCGTTGGTGACCAATATTTTCGGACTGGCAACTCTGAGATATCAGAGTATAAAAGGGCCCATAGACGGCCAACTTTGTTGCCAACCTGGTCGCCAACCTGGTTGGTAGTTTTTACCACAGACGAGACGGAATGTTGGCAACCAAGTTGTCAACATCATTTTTAACAAGATCCCGTCGACTTTAGGTGATTTCTCTAATTTTTTTATTGTTTATAGTTTACTATATGGTTATAGGACAACTATAGGGTATATTTTGACTAGTGAAAAATAAGTAAGGATTTGTTATTGGTATTGGTTTTAAACGAGTTTGAAAAAGAAAAAAAATTGGGCAAAGGAGTGGTATCAGAACCGTGCTCAGTTTTCTCATTCAAATTTAATGCGTGAACTACGTGTGACTGCACCTGACGATTTCAAAAACTTTTTAAGAATGGACAGCAACACCTGCGATGAATTATTGGATGCAGTAAGACCATTCATTGAAAAGAAGGATACGATAATGGGAATAGCTATTCCTGCAAATGAAAGGCTGTCTGCAACCCTACAGTTTTTGGCAAGTGGCCAGAGCTTCGAGGACTTAGAATTTCTCACTGGAATATCGCCACAAAGTCTTGGAATCAGGTCGTACGATCAAAACCCTAGTACAATTAACCAAACTCAACCGAACTTAATCAAATAAACTATTTTTGACACTTCACTGTTCTCATTGCAGTACTCAATGCAACTGAGATTGGCAACCAGGTTGTAAACTTGCCTACAGACACCCCAACATGAACGCCAACATGCTAATGTTTTCAAATTTTTTTGATTTTACACCAACCTGGTCGACAACAGACGTACAACATCGACTCCAACATTGCATGTTGGCGACCAGGTTGGCAACAAAGTTGGCCGTATATGGGCCCTTTAAGATACAAAATAAAAACATACATTTAACTTTCAAACGACTTAACTTGATGACAACCAGTCCATTAGTTTAGGGTTTTCGATTCAATATGCAAAAGCACTTTTTTGGTACCTTTTTCTTAGACACTCTATAATTTAATGTGGGTGCAAGCAAGACAGACTCCTTCCCCGACACCATTTTTTTCTTTAAATTGTCCATGTATATTATATACAGCCTTGGCCAAAAGTATTGAGCACCCTGTAAATTTTACTAATATACAAAATCTGATGCTCCAAATCAATCGTATTGTTTATTAAAGTTTTGTCGGCATCTAAAAAATAAAATTTAAACAATAGTCAAGTGGCTGGTTAGTAACAAAACATCTAGAACCTTAAAAATTTGCCTTTGTGGTGTTTTTTGATATCCGATTAGTTCGCTTTCGCAGCTCGCTGTGAAGACATACAGTTGTGTAGTGCCTTGAAGTGATTTTTTTTCAAAAAATTAAATATTTTAATGTAAATATGGCGAAAAAAAGAGAACTGACATTGCAACAGCGGGTAGAAGTTCAACTTTTGAAGCAGCAAGGCAAGTCCCAAGCGGAAATTTCTAAAACCGTTAAATGTTCGCGTCGAGCTGTGCAATATGTTATCGAACGGTTCGAGAAGACTGGATCGCATAAAAATAGACACAGATCTGGACGAAAACGACTTACTATAGATCGTGAAGACAGAATATTCGTAAGGGATTCACTGAAAAATAGGAGAAAAACGTCTTTCGAGCTCGCTGCTGATTTTTCAGTAACAATTAAAAAGCCAATATCTGCCAGGACGACACAAAGAAGACTGCAGAAAGCTGGTCTAAAAGGCTGCAAAGCCAGGAAGAAGCCGTGGCTTTCCGAAAAAAACAAAAAGGCTCGCTTCCAATGGGCTCTAAAACACAAAAGTTTAACCGAGCAAGATTGGTCAAATATTCTATGGTCGGACGAATCAAACTTTCAGGGGAGTAAAATAATTCCTTTTTCTGTAGAAAAACATTATTTTCGACCCGATAAATATGTGTAGTGTAGTAAAATCCAACGGTTTACAAATCATATTTTTTCATTATTTTTTAGGTTTTCGGGATACCCGGTGCATCGTATGTCCGTCGCCGAATAGGCGAAGAGTATAATGTCGAATGTGTTATACCAACCGTAAAATACGGGGGTGGTAGTATAATGGTTTGGGGCTGCATGGCTGGATCTGGAGTTGGTGAAATGTTCGTATGTGAAGGCAAAATGAACTCCAAAAAATACATAGATGTGCTCAAAACTACACTTATGGCGTCGTTTTCATGCATTTTTGGAGATACAAACATGGGTGGCGTAAAGTTTCAGCAAAACAACGCACCATGCCATAAATCCACCGAAACAAAGAATTGGTTTGAAGAAAATTGCGTCGATGTTTTAGAGTGGCCTTCGCAGTCTCCGGATTTAAACCCCATAGAACATTTATGGGCTATACTAAAGCGTAAGATGCGGGCACATCAAATTTCGTCAAAAGAAGATTTAAAAAGGCACCTCCAAGAAGAGTGGAGCGCGATAAGCAGCGATGAATGTAAGAAACTCGTCGCATCCATGCCTAAGGGGGTGGCTGCCGTTATAAAGGCGAAGGGTGGCCCCACAAAATATTAAATTTTTATCATACAATAAACGATTAACTTCTACTAAAACTATTTTTATTTGAATCCATCTAAATATAACGGTTATTTTGCCATATATCATGGGTGCTCAATACTTTTGGCCAAGGCTGTATATAAATATTAAAATCCACTCCATACTAACAGGTATTTTTTTGCGAATTTAATACAATCTATAAATTGAAATAAATTGAAATTAAAATTATTACATATTACAATTAAATTAAATTGGTGAAAATTGTAAAAACTTAAAAACATCAAAGAATTTGCATCATTTTTGTAATCTTAACATTTCAAGTATTCGACGTGGCTCATTATAGCAATTTCATTTTGAACTATTATTTACTTTGAATCAGAAGACGCCCAGTGCACGAAATTCGATGAAAATCGATAGTTTTACTTTCATTCGAAGTGATTAGTGAAATGTTGGTAAGATTAACAATTTCCGGGTTTCCAATATATTCAAAGTTTTGCCAGAAATAATCGAAATTATTAACAATGTTTTTGGTGAGTAATACACATGAAAAAAAGTCAATATTTAAATATTGTTACAAATTTTACCTTATACAGACTACGTTGTGAATTGTGTTATTTTGGATTAAAAAATTTTCCTACAAATCATAAAAAAAACTATGAGGGAAACTGTAAATTCATTTATGCAAATGTGGATTAGAAAATTTAAATTTACAATATAATGTGGTTAAAATTTCTCATCGTCAATTGCAGTGTTTCTTATTAAGTTCGAAATTGTTGAATCTTCTTTATCTAATATTAGCACCGTTGGTTGGATTCGCTGCAATGTGCAAGAACTGGTCCACCTCAACATAGGAATAAAGTTATACGATACGTAAAACATGACGCGGATCTAGCATAGCATGATGCACTTGATATATTTGCTTAGGAATAATCCGCTATTCATGATGTGGATTCGACTATTAGAGCATTAAAAATGAAATTTTATACACTGGATTTAACTGTAACAGAATGTCTAAGACATTAAATAAACATGTTAGACCATTTTCAAGATTGCTACGAGATTAGAGCTCTATTAGTTGAATGCAATCTCTCTGCATCATTTAAATGCCAATCCAACAGATTTAAAACTGATTTATAATCATGAATGATTTTAAGACTAAACCATCAAAACTGTATTATCAGCGAATACTGCAGACGGAGTTATGATTCATTTTAAAAAAAAATATTTCTTTTGAATCAAATCCAGGTATTACATATGAGGCGTTAAAAGCTAGAGTGGACCAACCCACATGCCGAAGTCTTGAATTTTTTTGTGTTTGAATCACTATTGCGAGTGAGTTTTTAGATAAAAATGTTTGGATGCACCAAAACGTTTTAACATTGAGTAATAAAGTCCACAGATTTTTTTTTCCAAAAATTTTCAGTCAATAATAGCACAGAGTGGAAAAGCTTCAAAAACTCGATTATGTGGGTTGGTCCACTTTAGCTTTTAACGCCTCATATATTCCAACTAAGAATCTTTTACCACAGCGACGGAAAAAAGTGTCAAAGACAATGCAAAAATTCAACGCAGAATTATATGAATTCGTAAAAAAAAATTTAGAAAGTGATTTTAAGATATTTTTGGTACCTATTTCTAAAATGTATTGGGAAAACCGCCGTTTTCCAATAGATGGCGCTAGCAGAAAATGCTGCTAAAAAATGCCAGATCAGAAACGTCAAATCGTCGGCTAAAAGTGAAATTGTGCTAAGTCCATTTGGTATAATTTTCCAGAAGAACAATGAAAACCTTGTTAAATCGTTTTAATTCCCTTTCAATAACACTGAGCTTTCTTTAAATGAGAAAAATTGGGCTCAGTTTTCTTTAAATGAGACTCTGTTTTCTTTAAATGAAAATTAAAATGATTTAACAAGGTTTTTTATTGCTCTTCTGTCAAATTTGGTATACTGGACTTAGCACAATTTCACTTTTAGCCAACGAAATGATAAGCTAGGCATCTGACAACAACTGCTTATCATTAAAGTTGTAACTTTTTATCGGCGTCATATATTAGTGCATGAAAATGTCGAAAATTTTAGTCAAAAAAGCGTTATTTGCGGGGAGTTTTGCTTTTTGCCTTCAATTCAAAAAAAATCTGCGGCTGTTACGCGTCAAATGATTGTAGAAACTTTTGGTGGGGCTTCTTTTTATACACTTTCTATTAAGTTGAAGTGTCACGCACGACGTGACTATGTGGCTATGTGTCTTTCTCTGGAATCTTTGGAACCTTATATCTCCGAAACTATGCAACCTAGGAAGATGAAATTTTGTCACCTTGCGTAGTTCCGGTGACAGTTCAATATTTTTACTACTCCATCCTTGTAAGGATAATGGAAGGTCCTGTAAGGATAACGCAAATATCCTTTTTCCCATTTTTTCCGGGAAAAACTGGCACCAGGGGGTTTTCGGGGTCGCTGATCACGAATTTGGTGTTAGATTTTCAAAATTCAAAACGGAAGGTCCTGTAAGGATAACGCAAATATCCTTTTTCCCATTTTTTCCGGGAAAAAATTGCATTAGGGGGTTTTCGGGGTCGCTGATCACGAATTCGGTGTTAGATTTTCAAAATTCAAAACGGAAGGTCCTGTAAGGATAACGCAAATATCCTTTTTCCAATTTTTCCCGGGAAAAACTGGCACCAGGGGGTTTTCGGGGTCGCTGATCACGAATTCGGTGTTAGATTTTCAAAATTCAAAACGGAAGGTCCTGTAAGGATAACGCAAATATCCTTTTTCCCATTTTTCCCGGGAAAAACTGGCACCAGGGGGTTTTCGGGGTCGCTGATCACGAATTCGGTGTTAGATTTTCAAAATTCAAAACGGAAGGTCCTGTAAGGATAACGCAAATATCCTTTTTCCCATTTCTCCCGGGAAAAAATGGCATTAGGGGGTTTTCGGGGTCGCTGATCACGAATTCGGTGTTGGATTTTCAAAATTCAAAACGGAAGGTCCTGTAAGGATGACGCACATATCCTTTTCCCATTTTTTCCGGGGAAAAATTGCATTAGGGGGTTTTTGGGGTCGCTGAATCCGATTCTGACATTTAAAATTCTGTAAGGATAACGGAATGTCCTGCAAAGATAACGTGAGTTTCCTTTTGCTCAAATTTCCGCGAAAGATCTTTTCTGGAGGTTTTTGGTAGGCTAATTCAAGACTAAAAAGTATAAAATAAAAAAAACACTTTAAAAAACAAGTTTTATAACCTTATACACTTTCAAAATGCACTAAAAAGTAAAAAACAAGTTTAAAGTTTCACAAAAAATGTTTTTATAAATTGCGTGTTGTTGTGAAAGTATAAAGTGTGTGACGTTGCATTTGCTCTTGAATCTGTAATAGCGGTTTCATACTGTGCAACGCAGCACACTTTATACTTTCACAACAACACGCAATTTATAAAAACATTTTTTGTGAAACTTTAAACTTGTTTTTTACTTTTTAGTGCATTTTGAAAGTGTATAAGGTTATAAAACTTGTTTTTTAAAGTGTTTTTTTTTAAATAATTGCAACGGAAATTATAGAAAAAGACAATAAAAAAGCTCCGCAAACCAAATGTCTGCGACATTTGTGGAAAATCGTTGAAAAATGCACCGCAGGCGAAAAAACTGACATTCACAACAATCCCCAGCTGAAGAAGAGTATTTTTTTGCATATTTAGTGATACTTTCTTCTAGCGTTTTATGAATTATAGCAATAAATTGAAAAATTCGGGACAAAGCTTTAGTTTCCGTCCATTCCTAACGAAAACAGATTATGTTATAATCGTGAATTCACTATCAAAAACTGAAGAGCGTGAAAATAGATTCCTTTTATCTAAACATTTTTTAGTTGCCAAAATTACGAATTTTTAGTTCGATTATTTTGTGGGCCAATTTAGACAGACGTATGGGAAAATGCAAAAATTCAAAATAAGATCACTTCTTCGCCCTGTGCCGTCGAAACAGGGTAAAAGATTTTTGCAATTTTCTCATTATTCCAACGAACTCAATTTTTTTTTTAAATTAACTAAACATTTAACCGACAGACTCTTCTTAATTAATTATCGTCTGATAATTTATAATAAAACTGTAACATTTAGACGGCATATTTTGAACTAATTAATGATTTCAACATAAATTATTCTACCTACTACATACAATTTATATGTAACAACGAAAGATTTAAGCGACAAACCTTAAATTCAATGCGTAACTCCGGATACCACCTGCCGTGAAAATTTCATTTCAAAACATCTTTGGCCAGCTCTAAAGTATCTGAAGATAAAAATCTTTCGCGCGTCATGAGATCAAATAACAAATGAATCTACATCGCTACTGACAGCCGTGGTAATGAGAAAACATTAAAACTTGTAAAGTTTCCGCAAAAACCAATTCCTCCGTTGTCTTGTATGGAATCCGTCATCATGATGATCGCGAAGATCATTTGATAGCGTATTCGATTGGAAAATCTTAGTTTGAAGACCGTTATGCTACTTTCATCTAACGTTAAACCAAGATCAGATACTCATAATTGAAAAATTCGATGTTTTTTTATATTTAGCACTTAGAGTTTAATGGCAATCGATTGATTTTCCATCAGAAAATGAAGAAACTCGCCATCTATGCATAACTACTTACCAGTTCAGTGACGTCTCGGCTAAATTTTAATCCAGTGCCGTAGATGCTGTGAGTTTAATCCAGTTGTTCGACAAATCACTTCACTTTGATTCAACCTGATGGGTTTTATTTCGGTTATGTAAACACAAATCACCAAAATTTTGCACAAATATCTTCGAAATTTGTCAACTAGATTTATTATCACCTTTTGTGTGCTATTAAATAACTCTACGCTCGCACATATTTTTATAATAAGATACACTGAATGCAGAGTTTCACTGATATGTAGAAATTTTGCTAAGATTTCGGATTGAAAATCACTCACTGAGTCATCGTAAATCGCGATTTCTAAGTTCCAGAACACTGAAGTTGCAGGTAATTATTACTTTTTTTTTTTTTGAAGAAAAAGAGAAAAAAAATATTACAGCGGAAATTTAGCCGCGTCTTTAAACGATTACTCCAGAAAGTCCACTAACACAACTGGCAGCTCCAGTTCCAGCCCCAGTCCTGGAGATCAATCTTAGACATTGTCGCCTGGAAGTCTTAAGATCAGCTTTAAGATGGAATCGCGATGCTGGAATGGAGTCGATTGCCTTCTCTCTGCCTTCAACCAAAGTCGCGAGTCTTACAACAAACGTGATGGTTTCTTATTGTATTTTTTTTAAAATCCTATTTTCGTTTTCTTCGTTGATTAGCTCCGTAGACTGAGCTGAATGTTAATGTCCAAGTCACAAATGCAGAGTTTTGTTCGAACATACGAGAGTATCGTTGAAACACGCTGGGGAAGTGGAAGTTGGCCAAGAAAGATATCAGCCAGGTAGCTCAGGTGAATGAGTTGGAAAACCGTTGGACTTGGTCATGATCGTACAAAGGGAGAATGAATAATAAATGCTGTCAATGTATTTAATTGGGATAGTTTTGTTTGTTAATACGGGAAGGGTCCAGGGCGTCAAGTGGAAAGAAATGCTTTAGGGAGAAAAATAGATCTCAGGTGTTTGATCTTCTCTTTGACTGTATTCCAAGATATTTTAGTTATTTTTTGCTAAGCGGGGACGGACATATGGCTAGATATAGGAAGGGCATCGATTCGAATTTGTGGTTTCCATGAAAAGTCATCATGCAAGGTGTTTATGCAGGGTAGTTGCATTTACCCTATTTTGTAAATTTTTGGAGAATAAAATCATTATAGCGAACAAATGAATTTTAGAATCTAGACTTTGAGATTCTTTTATATAAATAACTAGACTAATTGAGTTGAAATGCAATGAATTAGCTATTAGATATAATCAGTATGTATTTTACTTAATTTTTTGTTATATAAAATAACCGATGATATCCAGAATTTTATCTACACACTAGGGGCTACGCCCCGAACAGTTTCGCGGTTCATCTCCCTCCTAGGACCTGCGGCGTCGCATCTTACGCGGTATCTGACTCCACTAATGTTGAAAACTCTAGTGGTAAAAACGGGATCGAAATCCATTCAGAATTGCAGAAGATAGCAAGTGAGAGGTTTACAGAGAAGGGAGGGGGTATATATTGGTGGACTATTTTTTCTCTCTTGAAAAATGATCTCTCTAATGGTGAAAACAGGATCCAAACCCCTTCATAATTGCAGGAGATAGCAGGATTAGGGGTTTACAGAGAAAGGAGGAGGTAGATATTAGGGAAATTTAGGAGGTGGAAATTTTTCATTAACACGTTGGCTACCAGCCAAAAAAACGCTTACTCCGCTAGTATACACTGGGCTAGTATACTCCGCTAGTATACACAACGCTTACTCCGCTAGTATACACAAAAACGCAAAAATCATTTCTGTACTTTGTGAGTCACGAGTGAACACAAGATCAATACAGACAAAAACGAACGAATCGAATAAAATATAACGGACAAAAAAAACCCCTTTGTACCGCACGAGCGACTGCACTCAACCATGGAACTTGAGAAACTGACGGTAATGACAATAGTGTGTGTACACGGGTGACTCACATGGTAGCCAACGTGTTAAGGGCTGACCTCTCTAATAGTGAAAATTTGTTTCGAATTCCACCAGCGATTCAAGAGATGTCAGGAGAGGGGGTAGGAAGGAAGGAAGGGAAAATTTGAAAACCAGCAAAGCCTATAACCATGAATCAAGCCTATAACTCTCTCAATGATACTCTCAGCCTAACTGTAAAATTTTCTTAATATCAGTTCAGTAGTTTTTGAGAAATTCAGTCACAAAAATATGACATAATAATAACACAGTTTGACGTCTCGGTGCAAGACTATCGTATCTTTATTGAGTTGCCAAAATTCTGACGTTTTTGTATGTAAGATAAAACATTAATATTGGGAAGGATTTGAGTTATTTTTTGCTGAGTTTGGAAGAAAATTGCTGAATCTACATTTGTAAATCCTTAACATCTCAAAAATGTTCACAAATTGTATTTTTTAGTGAATTAAAAATTCAACATTGATTTTAAATCACATACAAAACATCACAAAAATCGAGACGATGGAGTTCAAAAAGGCGAAAATTAATCAAAAAATTAGAAAGCAATACCAGCAAAAGTAAGCACCCACTATTGTTCTTGATTATCTCAACAACTTAGAGCCAATCAAGTCAATGTCATCTTCGCTTTCATTGATATCAAAAACATTCATAAAGAAACTTATTCATGAAATGAAAATCCAATTTGATGTCTTTTAATGCTTTTCGATGGAAAATTCAGAAAGTTTTAAAACCTTTCAATTGATGGAAATCTCCTCCAGTGAAGGTCATATCTAACAAAACCCGGACAAAAATTTGGAAGCCCACTGATAAAAGGTAGGGAATTTCAGGATACACATGGGATAATCAGTATTTAGAAAGATAATTTTCTTAACATATGTTTAGACAAACGAAAAACAACAAAATTTATAAGAATAGACAATAACGTACGGTCACAAACTTTAACTCTCAATATCTCGAACAAGCAGGCTGTTTTAGATTTGAATGTTTCTTTTGTTTGAAGCATTCGTCTCCTGATAATAAGTTTTTAATCACTTTTTGTTTGCATCCGACATGAAAGTTATAGAGCAATGCAATTTACGGAAGCGTGTCTATGATATGCTTGGACGTAGTGGTAAAAAGTATTGTTTGGACCATTTTCTTAAAGAAGGTTTTAATCGAAGAACCTTGTATAGCATATTTTCTCGTTATAACCAAGGTCGCGCTCCGGAAAACTTAAAAAAAACGGGTAGGCCAAAAAAGTTAAGTTCAAAAAAATTGAAAAAATTCAAAAAAGTATCAGAAAATCGAATTGGTGTTAGTGTCCGAAAGCTTGCGCGAAAATTCGCAGTATCCAAGTCCTGTATTTCAGTAAATTTGAAAAAGTTAAATTTAAAACATTACAAAAGAGAAAAAATTCCGAGATATACCGAAAAACAATTGTTAGAAATACCAAAAAGGGCCCGTTTGATGCGTACCAACTTCTTGAACAATCAAAAACTGATCATTATGGATGACTAGAAATATTTTACGTTTTCTAATCGTTCTGATAATAGTTTTTATACGGAAAATAAAAAGACAACACCAAATGAAGTAAAATATGTCAAAAAATTAAAATTTGAACCCAAGGTGTTGGTATGGTGCGCCATTTCAGTGAAAGGGATTTCGCAATTGTTCATAAAAACGTCACGAAGTGTAGCAGTGAATTCGGACGTCTACATTAAATATTGTTTGACAAAATTGCATCGGTTTGTTGAACAAAAGCATAAAGGAGACAAAATTATATTTTGGCCAGATTTAGCGCCATGCCATTACGCCAGAAACACCACGGATTGGCTGAAGTCAAAGATAATTGATTTTATACCAAAGGAAGCTAATCCTCCAAACATACCAGCGGCGCGGCGTATATAAGATTTTTGGGCTATTTTGTCCAGAATCGTTTACAAGGATGGATGGGAAGCAACAAACGCTGAGGAGCTGAAAAAAAGAATCAGGGCTTCTGTTAAAAAAGTCGACCTTAAAGTGGTCCAGCACATGATGCAAGGAGTCAAATCTAAACTTCGGGTAATTGAAGATAACGGTCCAATATCAATAAACCACTAATATAATTTTTATATAAATGTATGAGGATAAAAGGATAAAATTTCATTTAGTGGCTGGTGCTTTTTAATTTTGTATATTTGTACTTTGAATTTTGTGCAGCTACTTTGGTGATATACGTTACATTTGGAATTTATTGTCTGACGCTACATCTGTATTACAAACCCTTTATTGGATAAAGCCGTTTAAGAAGATTACAGAGCAGAGGTTTTGAAGAAAGGCGAACTCTTTAAGACACTTCCTGAGCTGTGCTTCGGCATTAAAGGGTCTTCCCCTAAGCTCTGGCTGAAACTATAAAAAAAACTTTCTATATTATTAAAAACCTTGTGAAAAGCTGATCTTCATCATCCTCGGCGCTACAGCTCTTGAAGAGCCTGGGCCTCCACAATTAAGGCGTTGACAGCAAGAGTGGCCCAACCCACACGTCGAAATCGTGAATTTTTTTGTGTTTGAATCACTATTACGCGTTAGTTTTTAGATAAAAATGTTTGGATGCTCAAAAGAACATTTCCACATTGAGTAATAAAGTCCACACAAATTTTTTTTCCAAAAATTTACAGTGGATAATAGTACAAAAGTGGAAAAGCTTCAAAACTTCGATTATGTGGGTTAGGCCACTTTTGCTCTGACAGCCTCAATTGAGGTTTCATAACAATTTCTTCTCTGCTTCGCACCTACAGTTTTACATGGATAGCGAACCATGGATGAATTACAACATTTGTAAGGTTTTTTACGTTGCAACGCATCAACAGCAGAGGTCGTGATAGCAATCTAGATCCATGATGTCCTTCACACCAAGGGGCAACTATCACTACTCATTTCGTAAAGCAAGTTGAGTGGACTTTAATCACAGCGTGCGACAGTCGGAAATTGAACCACCCACCTCCGGAACACGGGCCAAGTACTTTACCACTTGGACTACGCTGAAAGCTGATTTTGCGTTTTGTGAACATTTTTAGAGATCTTAGGGACCATTTACATTTGCACTTTTGACGGAATATCTTCTCAGAACTTATTCCGCAACTCTTATCTATCATTTATCGCTAAATATCTATCACAGAATAAGTTCAATTAACCCATACCAGCCTTTGCATTCCATAATAGCAACGTCGACTCCTATGTGGTGACCATAACGCGAGAACTCCAATTGGGCAGAGGCAGCAGCAGAGGCAGAAGCAGAACTTTAGAACACATAGCGTCTTATGTGATGAGCTCCAAAAAAGCAGCAGCAGAGGCAGTGGCAGAAGCAAAAACACATTTTAGCTCTAATCTCTAAATTTCTGCTTTCAATTTAACCTCACAAATCGTTGTTGATATTTTTTGCATATATGGACGGAAGTAAATTTTTGTAATACTTGAAATGGAGGAGAAATTAATTGAATACTTAAAATACAACAAAATATTATACGACAAATCATGCCACGGATATAAATACGTACAACGTTTTGACAGGTTTCTGCTATTTTCGTCAGAATTCAAATTTCATTGTGGGACAGAAAGCAGATTCTGCTTCTGCCACTGCTACTGCTTCTGCCTCTGCTCAATTGGAGTTCTCCCTTAAGGCCCAAAGGTGCTCAAAGTTACTGTTCGACTTTCAAACAGAGGATCAAAATGGGTTATGATTTCGAATTTGCATGAAAAAGTTGACAAAGTTCGTAGAATAAAGTCTTAGATACAAGCTGTCCCTATAATATAAGATATTTTAATATAATATAAAAATATTCAAAATAAAACATTTGCGATTAGTATTTTAGCGACATATTTACAGATCTTTATATAATAAAAACTGAAACTTCTTCACAATTTCCATTTAAAAATATTTCCACAATTTATATTCAAATTTCATTAGTTTGTTGATGAATAAATCATACTCAACTCCTATTCTTGAGTAATCAGGCCAAAGTAGGTTAAACTTTACCTTTTCAACCGAAAAAAAAAACGTTTCAATGACTCAAAAGAGACATGAAAATGTCAAAGAACTTTGGTATAAAGCGATAAAATTCTTACAGAATTGGACTATCTGCCTACCTATAGTGGCAAAATTTCTCATTTGACTGTTTTGAGGTTTTCTTTTATTAAAAACGTTTAATACCCACCGAAAAAGGTCCATGTTTTTCTTGTAATATTGTTGTAGTTTTGGCATATCTTGCCGTAAATTAACAGTTCCGATTACATTTTATGGGCATAGAAAGGAAAACGCTGAATTTCTACAAAAAAGCTGAAAACAGAAAAAAGTATAAAAAACAGTAAAAAGTTGGAAAAAAGACTGGAAACAAAGAAAACAAAAAAAAACTACAAGGAATTTGAACAAGTCTTGGGCATATGTTCATATTTCTTATGGTTATTCTACGCGAGTAGGTATCTATCTCAGGTCTTGTCTTGGATCCAATGTTAATCCACACCATGCGAACGATAGTAAAGTCACGCAACGGACAACAATTCAAAATCCACGATAAGCCAGGTTCGCAAGGTCTGCGGGCATTTTGAGCGCCAATTCTTTTCTTTTTCAAAAAGAATTTCTTGTTGCCTTCTTGGCCAATTTAAATGATTGCTCCTAAAACGTTGATGGCTGATAGCCGTGCGTCGTTTAACGTTTGGTTCGAGAAGAAACCAGTTTTGAGAATAAAACGATTATCTCCACTATTATGAGAATCCTCTGATATTCGTTTCTCTTCAGTTTCCAATCAGAAATTTCCAGTCGACTTTCAGTCTCATAAACTGCAAAAATTATTACCTGGAAATTTCACACTAACTTTTATGGCGTTGGGTTAAATAAAGCACTTTTCTTGGTGTTCATCAAATAAAATCTCATCGCTATTTACATAGTTTAGCTTGAGAAGTGTAAAAATACCATTTAAAACGCAATTTCGAGCTACATTTAGATGAACGAAACAATGGATTTTTAACTAAAGTCAATTGTATTTTGCGAAATATTGTGGGCTTTTATTTTGGGTCTCGCGTTCTGCGAAATCGGGGAGCGGCCTTAATTTTAGGTATCACTTGCGGCTATGTTAGTGATGCTTAAAATTTGACAATGAAAAGAACATTATCCACTAAGAAAAACATAATATCGTATTAAGATTTCCATAAGTCATTGTTGAGACTTTTTTACAAGTATATATTGTAAAGAAGTCTTTTGAAAAATATGCAGATTTTTACCACTCTATGCTTGCATTTGTTGTAATTACTTATAATTTGCAACACAATAAAAATATCTTCAGTTTGAAGAATCATCGGGCAGGATTATGTATTTTGGGTGAAAATTTGTTTTTATCTTGAATCTCTCAATCGATTTTATGTCTCCTGTCGATCGAATATTGTTAAATCGGGCAGGTAGTTGAATGAAGAACCGTCATTTGATTTCATTCGTAGCCAAAAATAACATACAGTAATCCCTCGAACTGCGCGGTTTCGGACTGCGCGGTTTCGCAACTGCGCGGTTTAGGTTTTAATACAAAAATTTCGAACTGCACGGTAAAAATTTCGCCACTGCGCGGTTTTTTTATAATTTTCGTTTAAAAAACATGTTCCTAACCCCAAAATTTCATACAAAGTAGGGTTCACAGTGCGCGGTTTCGCAGTGCGCTCTCTTTTTGTGGAACGTATCTACCGCGCAGCTCGAGGGATTACTGTATTTTTTTTAATTAAAAGAGAAAGTAGTAAAAACAAATACAAAATCATTCATTTTAAATGCAGATTTTTTACCACAAATGTGTTGTACTTGATTTAAATGCATCTAAAATTATTGAAATCAAATGCGTTGAAAACAAAGACCCTTTAAAACAAAAAAAAGGTGAGTCTTGCAGAGTTTTTGCTGCAACGCGATTCAAGATTTACGACAGTTTTTCAATAACGCGTTACTTTTACAACGCGAATTTCGGTAGAACACAATTTATAAATCATAATTTTCATATAACAGCAACCCTCGTCATTTTCAAATTTTCTTTCGTGAAAATGGCGAGGTCTGCCCCTTCGCCATTTTCACATTTCATATTTTATGAATCTTTTACGCAATGGCAACGACACATAAGCTTCAGAAAAAATTTATACACATTAAATACGGAAAATAAATTTAATGGAAGATTTCGTTCTTTGTTCAAAGTCCTTTTGCTATTTCGTTTTATCGCAAAATATTTATTTCATGTTGTATTTTGATTTTTTTTTTGAAAATTTTACTCATTTTTATACACTCCATTTTATTAGAGAGAAAAGATAGTAAATTTAACAGTTTTATTCGTCACTATTATTAAAACAGTTAATTTTAATTACAAAAATTGTTAAAATCGACAATTTTTCTACGAAATTTAACTTCTTAGTAGTAAAATTTACTATTTTTGTGATAGTCCGGGTGTCCCAATATAAAGTATCTAGATTTACTATTTTTTTCTCTACGTGTATGAGTGCCCTTTGAACTTAAATTTTACGCCAAACAAGGAGTGTCCGTTTTTAAGAACCGAACCCCAATAGAAAATCAAAGACAGCGATATGATTTTCCTTATAATTATGCCATTTTTTAAAAGCTGTTTCTTTTTTTATCAACCTGAAGAAAAATTTTTTTTAGAGATAATCACCCTTATTCCCGTAGCCGGCGGGACGTGTACGCCGCGGGATTTGGCGTTTCCCGCAGAAAATTCGCATTCTACTAAACGCAATTGTCCCGGCGTGTGCCGTGGTTCTGAATACGTTTTACTTTTTGTATCACGCTAAACGCACCCGCGAATATTTAGACTTTTCCATACATTTATTTCCCGCGAGTAAATCGTTGCGGGACCAATCAATTAAATAGAAAGTTTAAATAAAAATGTCAATTTTATTTATACATTCAATGAATTTTAACTAAATATAAGTTTTGAAGGTCAGGAAAAACTAACTAGACGCAGTACAATCATTTAATTGAACAAATAAAACGTCATGTGTATCAAATCAGCTAATTGTCAAAAAATTCAGCGCGGGGCTCAATAAAACTGCGTTTCTACGTCTACTAGAATAAGAAAATTTCATTCGATCGAGATAAAATTTGCGTGGCGTATACACGTCCCGCCGGCTACGGGAATAAGGGTGAATATCTTCTCCTAGAAATTAATAATATTTTCTATCTTCATATTTTCTGATTTTGTTTTCAAAAATATGATTTCGGTTATAGAAAAAGTGACATCTATGTTCATACTGTAAAAACTGAAATTTTCGTATCGGTTTAAACCTAGGATAGAAAATGGTTCGAAGTATAAATAGAAAATTCCTAGTGTTGCGCCGGTGGCTAAAAAAGGAACTTTTCGGCGTACGTGTCTGAGCTAATTGTTTTTTTTTCTTCTATAAAAATAATTATAAACTTTTTGAATTGAATAGCAAAAGTCTCAAAAACGCCATTAATAAAAGACAAATTTCAACTGAGGCCTTATTACCGAACACGATACGATTAGTTCGTATCGTAAATTCAATGTTGTTGTTAGTGTTTTACACTAACAACAACATGGAGTTTACGACTCGATCCAATCGTATCGTGTTCGGTTATAAGGCCTCTGATTCCCTTGAAGATGCTTTGATTTAGCTTGCCTTCGTATTTGTTTGACTGTTTTGCTGAGACAAATCTTGTAATCTAATTATGACCCAATTCCGCTCATCCGATTGACTTGAAATTTTGCGAAAGTCGTTACGATCACATAAAAACAGTAAAATCTTTGATTTAAAACTTGACTTCCACAAATATGTCTGGAAGATTTTTTCATTCATATGTCTTAAAAAATCCAATAATTTAAAATATTACTGAATATTTTTGTCTGAAAAGAGTAAAGTTAATCGTTTAAAGCCGTTTTACTCACCCTTTTCAATGTAATTTTCCACAGGTAAAACGTTAATATTTTTTAACTGCATATTCTACAAGAAAAAAAAGATACTTTAATTATCAAAATGTATAAAATAACGAAACATAATAAGTAAAACATGTATAAGCCGGACTCGCATGGGATAAGGAAATTGATCCGGCTTAGATAGGTTTCCGGCTCACACAGGGTGAACTATAAAACACTTATATTTTAATTATTTACTAAAATGTATGGTGAAACCTCAGGTTACAAACGTTTAAATTTGTGAATTCGTTTTGAGCTCAAAAAATGCCTCAGTTTGTGAAAAATGATTCGGTTTATTAAAAAAATCGGTTCTAGGACAGGCATGTAAGAATAAAAATAGAAGGATTCCAAATAGAGTCGAATGATGTTGAAAAAGGTGTTCGAGATAGAGAAAACCCCCCAATAAAACCATTGTCTGTTGGTTTTGAAAGGGGGCTTTTTTCTCTTTCTCAAAATCTACTAGGGACTTTTTTTCACTTTATATATTTTCGTATAGTACAGTATGTACCGTTTTTGAGATATTCGCAAAAAATTTTTTCGTTTGTATGGGGGTATAAATTTTTTAATATGACTCACCGTCTTCGAGAAAATTGCAAAAAACTATTTCGTTTGTGTGGGAGAGGGGAGAAGGAATGTCCGATTTTGCCTGTTCAAGAACTAAGCCGACCGATTTACGAGAAACGTGACTACACAAAATTTCAGGTCTCTAGCTCAATATTTTCGATAGTTATGGTGTTTACAGATGGACAAACGGACAGATGGACGGACATGCGGAAATCAAAATCTTTTATCATCCCTAACACCCTGGGGTAGCTCATTATACCCGTATGGTGAAACCAAAGGGTATACTAACTTTGCCTTACCGTTTGTAACGCCAAGATCCCGTCATCACACACAAAAATGAATTACACTAGTGTGTTTAGAAAGATAAAAAAAATTGAATTTTGCATGCCCGTATGTCCGTCCGTCTGTGGCGCGGATAGCGGTCGCACGGATTGAGCTAGAGACTTGAAATTTTGCGCAGATCCGTTTTTCGGAAAATAAATTTTAAAAAATCTTATTGAAAAGTTTGACTTCAAAGTAAAATTTTGATACAAACTTAAACTTCGAACAATGCCATATCACCATACGGGTTTTCAATAATTGCCAGATTGGCAATTATAGCTTTTGCTATGTTTTATCGAGTGATTGGTTATATGCATTAGAAATGGTATACTAAGCCGAATATGATTCTAACATAGACTATAAAATACTGAGAGAAAACATAATAAAAGCTACAATTACCAGGGGCCAATCGTCAAATAGTCTGTATGATGACAGACCAAATGTTTATTTAAAAAAATCCATACGCATAAGAGAGGAGGAAAGAAATGGTCCGATTGGATTTTGATGTATGGAACGGTATGGAACAGTTCTAAGCAGATTTTGCCTTTATAAATTTTTCAATACGACTCACCGTTTTCGAGAAAATTGCAAAAAACTGTTCCGTTTGTACAGGGGAGGACGAACGAATGGTTCAAATTTGCCCATTAAAGAATATAGCCTAGCCATTTACGAGAAACGTAACTATACAAAATTTCAAGTCTGTGCGAAATTTCAAGTTCACGGGTAGACTAACAAACAAACAGACACGTGAAAACTCAAAATCTTTTGTCACCCCAAACAGTATGGTGTAGTTCATTTTTTTGTTCGATGCGTTACAAATAGTATACTAAATCTAATATACTCCTATATGATATATCATATAGAGTATAAAAAGTCCAGCTTATGCAGAACAATTCATGTCCGGGTTCGCGTTAAGGGTCTTCAAAATCACAGGACTTTGAAAAATGTTCGGCTTATGTAGCTTTTCGGCTTATACAGATTTTACTCTATAGCATTTTTAGTAAGTTTAAAAAATCTCACAATAGTGCTAAAATTTCTTAAAGATATTAAAACAATTTAACTGCGAAAGAGTCTCCTTTTCGTGAATTAAATCAATTATGATGAAAAAAAAATAAATACGTTTTAAATATTTTAAACACTTACTAGATTTTCGTCAACAATATGAGGTTTGACTTTAAGATTATTGAAAATTCAAATGCTTTTGTTTTAGTATATGTCACCGGAAACAGAAAATGTTGAACTTCAATTTGTAAAATCAATATTATTTTTGCTGATTATTTTGTTGACTTTCCTATACAGAAATACTTCAATTTATTTTATAATTGCAACTTTGCTTGCTATTATCTAACGCTAGAATCATCTTGAAGATACTTTAGCACACTTGAATGCTTCAGTCTAATCCTTCATCGTAATAACGTAACGAATTTTAAACAGGTCTATCTTGAGAAACTCATCATAAATTTCCTTCTTCATACGATAAAGTGTTGAGATTATCCCTGATTCCATTACACCAAGCCTATCGTCATGGGACATCTACACTGAGAGAAATTTTTGCCGTAAAACCAATAAATTTCATTAAATCAATGTAAGTTTTCATAATTAAGAAAATTTCATGTCATTGATTTTATTGTAATTTACATTGATTTTAAGATGCCGATTTTATTGAATCATGATACAAAAATGGCCACGAAACAGAACAACTAGTGCCGCTCTTTCGCGAAACAAATCAATATGGAAAAACAAAACAATATGGCGGCAATAATTATCTATATATATAAAATCGTTTAACCTGACTGACTGACTCATCAACGCCCAGCCCAAACCCCTGAAGCTAGAGACTTGAAACTTTCACAGTATGTCCCAACCATTGCGTAGGCGCTCACTAAGGCGGGGTTTTCCGAAATTTTACCCCTAAGGGGTTGAACGGGGGGTAAAGGGGGTTTTGGGTGTTTTTAAACCGTGATTTTCGCCACTAATCCTGCTCAATAGGAGGCTCCTGTAAGGATAACGCAAATATCCTTTTTCCCATTTTTTCCGGGAAAAATGGCATTAGGGGGTTTTCGGGGTCGCTGATCACGAATCCGGTGTTAGAATTTTAAAATTCGGAACGGAAGGTTCTGAAGGTATAACGATTTTTTCCAATAGTTTTTAAGCTATTTCTGGGGTTTTTGTGCAAAAAACTTTTTAAAAAAAAACTTTAGCCCGGCAACGACGGGTATGCAAGCTAGTGAAAAATATTTCAAAACCCAATTCAAGACTCATTAATATTTCATGAAATTGATTTGAAACAATCCATTTTAGGGGATAATGTCTTCATTTGAAAATGAGTTTCAGCTATTTTTTAGTTAAATTTTTTGGGCCAATATTTTTAGATTTTTTGCAAAAGTTTCCCTTTTTTTTTGCAAAATATTGAGAGTAGTATTTTTTCGAAGCAACACAAGCACTTTAATCAAGCAATTTCATTCGTTCATATTAGTTGTCATAAAACATTTTTCTTATACACTTCATCCACATTATGAAATTAGATGGAACCTTATGTCGTGAAAAAAGAGAGAAAAATTAACACAATATGTATTAAGAACAGAAAATGACATTGCGAATAAAAAAAAATCTTTGAATTTTAGGATTTTTTCCCTCTGTGTACTCACCATAGTAAGTTAAATCAATATCTTTTTTTTCACATTAGATAACTATGAGAATCTAAATAAATTAATAACCACATGTTGTTCATATCCTGGACAAATGTCATTGAATCTTATGGTTTCTTGGGTAAAGTCGTGTGAAGAAGGAAGGAAGGATTGATGGATCTGCTAATGTAATCGTATGTGCTGCAAGAGTAGCGGGCTGTATTGGCGTCCCCTCTAAATGGGATACTTCCTGCTTACACCCAGAGAAAAATCAAGTAAAAAATGCGTTATAATCAACAGCATTGAATTCGAACCTATGACAAATTGCATTGATTGTACAACAAATTTTCATTGAATTTACTGCGGCTATCATCATAAAATTTATGGCATCTCTCTTTGAATTTAACATAAGGTCTCATTGAATTTAGTGTATTTGTAGCCAGGATAGGTGAATAAAATCAATTACGGTAATAAACACATTCAGGGTATTCACAGTCCTCTTTTAAATGGCGAGTAAATTTACCGCTCGGTAATTCAGTCAAATTTAACAGATTTTTACCGAGACGGTAATTTGGTTCATGTAAAAATGAATTACCGGATTCGGTAATTGTAGACATGCCTTGAGTCGTGTTTTCCGGCCCGGTTATTCGGTATCAAGAATCAACCGCGAGTGGCGCTAGTAATGTTTTTAGTTGTCAAATTTTCTCGCTGGTTTTTTGTTAATCTCATTCGACAGATGCAAATTTTTTCAATTTTGATAGCCATTGCCACAATAGAAATTCAAAAGAATACATCAAACATGGATTTAAAGGTATGTGACAATTAAATTCGCAGTTCATGATTTGGTCACTTATCAAATAAAAGCGCTGTTCTCAAATCTGTGCTGTGGGATGTTCACAGCAGAATATTTTCAGTCTTTTAATATTACCGAAAACACCGAATAGCCAAAATTAAAAGAGGACTGTGAATACCCTTACTATAATAAATGTGAAGAAAACAATATTTTTACCTTCCTCTGTTATAGAAGGAAAGTATTGTATTCATGACGGACATCGATTCGACAACGGGGGAAAATAAAAACTTTCTGATCAATACAAGATCCGTTACAGGCAAAATTATGAGGATATCCGTGCATTTATCTGTTGGTCTGTCGGTCTCTTGGTATGCCGGTATGTCGGTCTGCCTATCTGTCGCTCTGACGGTATGTCGGTCTGTCGGACTGTCGGTTTGTCGGTGTATCGGTTTGTCGGTCTGTCGTTTGTTGTCTGTCGGTATTTCTGTCTGTCGGCCCATCGGTTTGTCGGTCTGTCCATTTTACGTGTCTTAAATAATTCAATAACACGTTGAGCTAGCGAGCTGAATTTTTTTCTGTGAACGGGTTTTACGGCAAAATATTGGGGTGGTATTTTTAATCATATTTTGATTGTAAATCGGGTTTTGTTTTGGCCAGATTCACTCAATTTCTGGAGATACGATAATAAAAACTCTTTTAACACGTTCACAGCCAACTACGCGTATTCTCTAGGCAAGGACGTAAACTACGAATATACTCGTAGTTGGCGTATGATATTTGTGAGCTAATTTAATATGTATGACGTAGGGAGTTATAGGGATTGCAAATTTACCGAACTTTGTCATTACCGGTAACGCGGTAAAAAAAATTAAAATTACCGGTAAACCACCGGTAAATCAAATATTTTCTAAAATTATTAGGAAATGCACAATATTATATGATAGAGAGGGTAAAAAATAAGAAATAATGTGTAATTGAAAGTATCCTTTATTTGTCTTCAGAAAACTAAAATATAAAACGCAATATAATACAGTAGAATCCCGATAATTCGTATTTCAAGGGACCGACGTAAAAATAGGAAGTATGGGGATATTCGAATTAGCGGGATTACGAATTATTGGGATTTTTTCAAGGGACCAGCAAATTCATACGAATTAGCGGGATATACGAATTATCGGGATTCTACTGTATAATAATATTAAGAATAATAAACCAAAATTCTCACCACTTTGTTGAGTTATTTTGAGAAGCTTGCTTATGTTTATGCAGTTATCTATTTTAAAAACTTTTTTTTGCACAGAAATATATATTACTTACTGTACTTATGCTAAGAACATGCAAGATTTCATAGCTTACTAAAACAACAATTTGTTTTGAAAATACATTGCTTACTATGAAGTTTTAAACTGCACTGAGAGAACAGAAATCTATATTTTGAGAGCCAATCACTAGTGTCAAATTCTGATATAGGGCTTTCCATATAGTGGAAAGACAAATGAGCGAAAAGCTTTTGAAAAAATTTCTCAATATCTTTTCTCTCAGAAATTTTTCAATAGCGCCTAAAGTTCAAGCGAGATAGAAACCATTCATGTTTAGTCTCGCTTTGTTTAATCTTATAATACGTAAAAAAATATTTATAATATATGAATAACTGTAAAAAGTAAAAAACGCTACCGGGAAATTGGAAAACTTTTGCTCATACTTTGAGTTTGAAGTCTACTCACCAACGCATATAAAAATTTTTTTTTTTCACTAGTAATAATCATCCACATTAATATATTGACTTTAAATTTGGTTCAGTTAAAAGAAAACACTTTTAAATAAGTATAACATTTAATGTATTCATAACAAGAGTAGTTTCACGCCTCACTATAAAAATAATGTTTTTACCGAATTTACCGGTAATGAGCTGTAAAATTACCGGTAAAAAAATTATGCATTTTCAGCCGATTTACCCCTAGGGAGTTAAACTATGATTTTTGGTTTGGCAACGGACAAATTGCAAAATATACACACAATTTTCCAGGTTTTAATTTCTAATTTTTCGAATTTCGTTACATAACGAAATGTATAACGTCACGATTTTTTTTTCGTTTGCCATCCCTGATATTTGATTTTTTATATTTTTTGTTTTAAAATTTAAAAAAAAATATTTTTTTACATATTTTTTTCCGGAACTAAATACGTATTGCAGAGAAAAGTTTTGTGTGGATCACAACTGATATTTTCAATAAAAGCATCATCTCTTCATCTTCTTTAAATCTAAACTAAGCATCAGGAAAACTAATTTCAGAAATGTAAAATAGATTTTATGCTGACTTTCGTCCCAGATACTCGAAATAGTCCAGGACGATGTTTGTAAGAAGCGCGTGAGTTGAACCAACAAGTGAAAAAGGTTCTCACAAGGATAACTCCAGGCTGATCCTGCATTGCTGTTTATCTTTCTCTGGTCCTGTTGTTGACATAATAAATTTTATTTGTTTTTACTTCGTTTTATAGGCAACCACTTTTGAACAAAATTGTCAACTGAAGGGAATTTCCACGACGATAAAACAAAATTCCGAACTAGTCACAAACGGATGGATTTGGAAGTGAAGCGTTTTCTCCTGCCAATAGAATTTCATCTAATAGAGGAGTTGCTGAAATCCTGTTGGATAAAGTCGGGATGCCTATAAGAAACTGAGCTTGGCGCATTGTTCTTTAGATGGATAAACACTTTTTATGTCTTTCAATTAATGGTTAGCTAGTAGTAAAAGCAGTGCCTATAAAACATAATACTGATATAAAATTATTGTTTGCCAGGATCAAATTTTATGGATGAGGGTTTTTTTTTTCTTTCTGATTTCAGCTGCCGACTTTGCAACAGAAATTAACGATTTTTCAAGAATTTTAAAAAGTCAGACTTTTATTTAAAAAAATATTATGGAGTTTTTTTTTAAATTTTAGAATGTGAGTGTGGTTAAAATTAAATGAATTACTCTAAGATGAAAGTAATTTGCAAATGTGACAGAAATAAAAATTTTGGCTGGTTTACCACACAAATATATTCATCATATCTTGTCAAAGTTTATTATTGAATGTGAATTTTGTACATTCAGTCATACATTCATTCACATACATGGGCTTATATGTCTCTCGGGATTAGAGATTATGTCAAGGAGAGCGACTGTAACACATTCGGCAATGCTGACGATCATTGTGATTATGCCGCTTTGAGGATGAAAATGAAAATCCAGGAGGTGAGGGTCGCTATAAATATTATGGGAAGGTGTTTTCTTAGGTATATGAAGAAGTATAAAGAGTTTTTTTTTCTGCCGGTTGGATTTGCATATGTAAGGCAAGGAGACATGTAATCCACTTGAAGAGATTTCGAAAATGAAATTTATCACGTTATGGCTGAACAAGTGTTACGTCCTCGACGGAGTCTTAACCATTAAATATTTAAATCGGGTGAACATTCGTCATTCCTGTGACAAAAATGAAAAAACCTGACATTCTCAATTTCAACATTTTTATTTCTTTATTTTTTTTTTTTGTGCAAATGGAATTTTAGCACTGGAGTTTTGATCCAAGCATTCCTAAAACCTTGTTACTGATACAAAAAATTAGAAAAGCTTAGAGTAATTTCACTTGGAGGATGTCCATCAAATTCTTCACGTTAATTTTCGCCTTTTCGTGTCCTTGCTCTGAGGTTTTTTGTACTGGATTTAATACCGCCATCATACGTCCAAAAACACCCTTAAATGTGTGATGTATTTTACAAACATTATCCTACATTTTCATACTCTATATCAGGGGTCATCAAAGTAACTGTCGCTTCCTTTACAATCAAAATTTATAACCACTACAAATAAAAATACAGTTCCATGAAACACAACCTTCCATGGCAATGGGTTGACACGAACTGATTTAAAATGAAATGCGTCATGCTAATAATGCCCCGATTCCAACTCAAAGCACGATTCGTTTTATTCGTGCGATCCGAAGCCGCACACACAAGCATTACAGCACACAATAAAAGGTCGATTATAGTGGCTACGCTGTTAAAGCCAATCTGTGTGATGAGCCAGCTGATGATGCCTGCTCTATATGATATGTCATATAGGAATATATTAGATTTAGTAAACCGTTTGTAATGCATCGAACCAATCATCAGACACAAAAATGGACTACACCAGGGTGTCAGGGATGACAAAAGTATTTGATTTCCGCATGTTCGTCCGTCTGTCCATCTGTCTGTCTGTCCGTTTGTCCGTAAACACATTAACTTTCGAAAGAATTGAAGTAGAGACTTGAAATTTTGTACCGTTTCATTTCTCGTAAATGGCTAGTCTAAATTATTGAACGAGCAAAATTGGACCATTCCTTTCCACCTCCTACATACAAACGATATTTTTTGCACTTTTCTCGAAAACGATAAGTCATATTGAAAAATTTATCAAGGTAAAGTGTATTTAGAATAGGATTTTACATAACTCATTTATACATCAAAATCCAATCGGACCACTCGTTTCCCCCTGTCCCACACAAATGATTTTTTTTAAATAAACATTTTGTCTATCATCATATAGTGTATTTGACTTCGATTGGCCCCAGGCAATTGTAGCTTTTCTGATATTTCAATGTGGAAATCACCACACCTTTAATTCCGAAAAGACGTATCTCTTGAACATTGAATATAATTTCATCATTTGATCTAGTAGAATGAGGGTTAAAATAGGATGACCATCAGGGTTGTGCCAATAGAAAGCAACGCCCGGGCCAAAACTTGTATTTAGCGTCTCCTTCCTTTTCTAAAAAAATACATGAAACGCATTTTTGTGTATCTGTTTGAAAAATTTTGACTGCAGCGTATATTCATTATATCTATTTGAGATAGAGAGAGATCTATTTACTCCGTTTTAATATTTTTTATTTTCGTCGACGTATGTGTTGTTATCCGGAAAACAGTTTTTCATTATCTCTGATTTTTTTTTGACTTTGAATTTTTTGAAATTTGAATTTTTCCCATAAACTTTCATCCGAATCGACACAGAATAAATATGGTTACGCTAGGTTAGAAAGAAAGGCATGGAACAAATTTCTTAGTGGCAAAATCTTGTATGAAAAATTCTTTGTTCAAAGCTGGAAACTGAATCACAATCGGTTGAACTGTCTAAAAGCTAACAGACGAGAGACTCCGAAAATTACAATCGGTTGAACCGTTTGAAAGCTAACAGACGAGAGACCCCGAAGGAAGGGGAATGCGGATTCTTGACATGTAAAAAATAACGAAGTTAAGATTGGTGTTATAAAGGGTCTTTCAATAAGGACATAACAATTTTGTATTTTACTAAAAGCGCACCCTAAAACTTTTTTTTATACCCGTATGGTAAAACCAAAGGGTATATTAACTTTGCCTTACCGTTTGTAACGCCAAGATCCCGTCATCACACAAAAAAATGAATTACACCAGTGTGTTTAGAATGATAAAAAAAAGTTGAATTTTGCATTTTTCGTAAAATTCGAGGCTAAGTTCGTTAATGGGGAAAAATGGACTATTAGGGGTGGTACCCCCCATACGAACGAAAACTTTTTTTCTGAATATCTCAAAAACGCTGAATTTTATCAAAAAAGTCCAAGAACAAAAGTTATTTAGGATATGATTCTACATAAAACTTCCATACATCAAAATCCGATTGGAATAAATTTTAAAAAATCTTATTGGAAAGTTTGACTTCAAAGTGGAATTTTGAGACGAAATCACCATACGGGTCTCCAATAATTGCCAGATTGGCAATTATAGCTTTTGTTATGTTTATGATCTGGCAATGCTAAAACGTCAGTCAAGGTTTACATTTTTATCATGGTGAAGTTCACGAACCAGCAATGCCACACAGCTGGTCAAACAATTGATCTATTGAAGGAGAAGTTCGGTAATCGTGTAATCTCGAGAAATGGTCCGGTCGAATGGCCACCTCGCTCATGCGATTTAACGCCGTTGGATTTCTTTTTATGGGGTAATGTTAAGTCGTTGCTTTATGCCAACAAGCCAACAACGTTCGAGGAGCTCAGGAACAATATGGAACGCGAAATTGCCAACGTTCCGGCCGATATGTGTGGAAGAGTGGTGGAAAATTGGCTCCAAAGAATCAATCTGCAAACGTGCTCGCGGTGGCCATATGAACGACATCGAATTTCATACTTAAATTTAACATGTCCACTACACCTGGAAAAAATTTCAGCCCGATATCTCAATTATTCTATGTTTTATTTAAATACAAAATTGTTATGTCCTTATTGAAAGGCCCGATATAATTAAATCCTTCGAAGTGCCACTGTTAAGAAATTTTGCGACATATGCGCTTTAGACAAAAGTCCAATACAAAAACGCGCCGCAGGTGGAAAATAATATTGCAGTCCTAGGCGGGAATGAATCCACAGAAATCTTAAGTCGTCCCCTGAAAGACTTTGTCAAGAAAATACGTACTTTTGGCTCTTTGGTACTTGGAGCGCTTTTTTCCCTCCTCTCCATAGCACTGAGCTTTTGTTTCCACCTGTTGTACCTGCCCATTTACCTCTCTGGTTACGCTATTTTTTTTTTCTTTTCATATTGAAATCCAAAATGCTTATTTTAGCTCTCGCATGACTTTGAATATAATTATTTAAGATTTTTCAAGAAAATTGCAAAAATTGCAAAAAAGTTTTTCGAAGCATATCATTTTAAAGTAAATATATTTGATCGTAGTTTTTTTTCCATTATTTTCATAAAACAAAAAGTTTTGCAAGTCTTTCTTCGTAGATTTAAAACAGGTAGAGATTTATGTTACACGAACTTATTCCATAGTCAGGGATGCGCTAAGAATTTAATTAGTCTGGTATTCAAAAGAGAAGAAAATCAGTCTGCAGGAAAGGTAAATAAGATGAATGTATTTTTAATAATGAAACTGTAGGTAGTATAAAAGTGATTAGTTATAACTTTGTGATAAATTATGGCTCTGCAGCTACCGGGTATTTAAAAGTTAAGCTCTGTAAGGAAATTAAGCCAAAAAGATGAAAATTGTAACAAGAAGAAGGAATTTTATGATAATTAAAAAGAAATCGCTTTTTCCTTCAAATAATATAGTTTGAATATCCCAAGTAACCTTATAGGTCGTAAAGTGGACACTTCGTCTTCAAAGGCGTCTCTATTGGTCGTAAGGCCCACGACTTTGTCGACTCTAGGTCGAACTATCGTCGACCTATCGTCGACAGTGGGGAAGGTCCGCCGGACCACGAAGTGCCCTATTTCACGCCCTATAAGGCTTCACGACTTTGAAGGCCAAAATAGGGCCTTGTTTTACCATGACGAAATATTTTTTTGACATTTCATCTGGCGACATTATTTGTCTTTCTCTATTCTATAGGCCGCATGAGGAGAGAAAGATAAGACAAGAATCATAAAGTTTAATGGATATATTTTGTGGAAAAAAACGTTCAAAATAATTTCATACGGTGATGTTAAGGTTTTTTGTGGATTTTATTGTCACAATTCACATGCGATTTAAAGTTTACGTAGAAAGCGGTTTTGCCAGGAGCTCTATTTACGTGGGCCGTAGCAATTCTCGATTTTAGTGATATAATTTGAAAATTATTTATTCAAAGAATTTTCTTTTTTATTCGATTTCAATAAAATTCTTGTAAAAATAAAGTTATGCTGTGTACCCAAACACCTAAAATTACTTTTTATTCGATGTTTTTCCATATTGTGCTTTAAAAACAGATTTTAAATTTTCAGTAGGAATGTTTTTTTTTTCATTTCAATGAACGTCATGGCGGCTCGCGCCGTGAATGCTAGAAGCATATTCGAAGTATGCTAGAAACAAGCTCGAAGCAGATATTCATCTGCGCATGCTCGAAGCATTCTCAAATAGGGCATTGGACTGTTCTCAAAGGCATTATGCCCTATAAGGCACTTCGTGGACGAAAGGTGGAAGGTTGGTCTTATAAGGCAGGACGACTATGAAGGCGTCTGGAGGACACTACGACCATGAAAGCCAAAACAAGGCATTCGAACATTAAGACTATCAGGGCATATATTTAGGTCACTCGGACCGCTTGACGACCACTGCAAAAGCCTTGAAAGGCATCACGCCTTATAAGGCGGATTCGCTGGCCTTGGTGTGGTCGTAACGACCAATTTTAAGACACCACGCCCTAATCCAAGTCATTATGCCTTATCTGGTTGCTTGGGATTGTTCTGTTTGTTTTTATTTTTATATAACTAACTTCTTATAGACATACAAGATTTCTTTGTAATGCCAGAAGTTTCCTAAGAAACAAATCCCAAAGAATTCCCTTTTTAAAATTTGTTGTAAAATTGAAATACTGTATAAAGATTTTATATAACTCACCAGACTGTGACCACTAAACACGGTTAGTTTTATTGTTCAGGTGTTCAATGAATCACTCACAGTCAAATTTTAAACTATTTACATCGAATAACAACATAGAATAGTACAAGGCAACTAAACAACACTCTGAAAACACACCTGTCCAAAAATCTTATCAAAAGCAAATTCAAACTTCTTCTCGTTCACCGGACAAATTTCTATTCACTGAGAGATGGAAATCTTCATTTTGAATGTTCGAAATGAAAATATTTGAAATATTTCCCACTGAAATTGTGACGGAATGCCTTACAAAATGAAATGCACCGTACCGATGTCAAAAACTACACGTACTGACTTCAATGCACTTTAAAGTATTACTGGAATGAATGAAGAAAACGGAAGAGGAGCCCCCGTTCAAGTTGAATGTCGGTGCATATGTTCCTGTTGGATGGTCATGGAAAAAAAATCAGAGAACAGACGAACAGAATAAAAATAAGACGAAGAAAAAAGAATCATTCAAGTTGAAGTGTACACACGAACCTAAAGTACTATGAAGGGCAAGGGAAAATAATGAAATTCGATGAGTCCTTATAGCTCCTGTGCTGCACATACGACAGGCACAAGAAGAACCTGAGCTCACAATTTACACTTGCGTTGAACAGTATTCGTCTGGGTAACACAACGAGTTCCCGAAGGAACTCTAGACGCATTCGACTCACTCCTCCGTCATATGTTCTCAGGTGGTGCACCCATCCTGATGTTAACAATGCTCAATGACTGTCAGTAATCAGACTAATCCCGTACAGTTTAAAGGTATATTTAAAGACTTGGCACAGTATCGGATTATGACAGATTTTTCTAAGATTTTTATGTGTTTCATTTCACTATTCTATGTAAATAGTGGCAAGAATGATTGTTTTGATAAAAAAAATACGTAAGTATTGTCACTAAATTTTATTTAAACGAAATCAAAAATCTTTTGGATTGCAGAGTCTCCTCCTCTAAACTGAAAAAAAACCTACACTTTTATTTTAAGACTATACTCAATCGACTTCAAATCCATTCCCAATGAAGCCCCGCCTTCAAATTATTTTAATAGCTCTTTAAACATTTTGTTAGAACTATATTTTCCCTGGTGGCTGTAATCTCACAAAATTTTGAAGTCTTCATAGAGTAGTTTTTGTAGAGTGATCGCGTGACGATTCGATTGGGCGTTTTGTCGATCATTGACTTTTGTTTGAAAGAAATATTTCCAAATGATCCTCGAATATTGCAAAGGTCTATTCTACGAAATCTGTTGGTGAAGTTGGTCCTTGTCGTGGGAATTATTCTGTACACATAATTTCGTTAGGCCTCTGTTCATTTAAACAGTCCATAATTATATGCTACCGGTGTTTACCTTTTCTTTCAATGCTGACGTTTGTCTTAAAATTTGGAAATAAATTGGCAACTAAAGGTTTTGGGGTTAAATTGGACTGTGCTGCATTCTGACGAGGGTTTTCGAACTTAAAATATCAGTTGTGATCATCACAAAACTTTCCTCTGCAATATTTAGTTTCTATATTGTGTTGAACCATTGAATTATTTCTGATTCATGGTTTTATACCCGACCTTTCTAGCATTGAATTCTACTGGAATTGAAATTACTTAAAAATATAACAAATGTTATGTTATTTTGTGGATGTGTTCACATACGAAAAATTCCTTTTAGTTTAAGAAAAAATATGTAAAAAATTATATTTTTTCAAATATCGTGAGAACCGTTAAAGATATATAAAAACGTTTAAAAGAAAAAACGAAGGAAATTTGGTTTCGTTTGAATTTTCCGTACAGATACGTAAAAACTGTTAAAGCAAAAAATGTTGCCAAGAAATTCCAATAGGATTATTCATTGCTAGAAGGTCAAGAAAACCATGAATCAGAAATGGTTCAATGGTTAAACACAAAAAAAGTAGAATATTTTATTTCCTTTAAATTGTCCTTATATTCATTTTTCCCCAAAAGCGTTTAAGTTTCGAGAAATTTTCAAAAAATAGTATTTTTTTCAAAAAAAAATTGTATGGGAGGTATCGCTATAACGGGTTACCTTTTCAAAAGTAGTTATAAAATCACGATTTTTGCAGAACTCATTTACAAACAATTTCAAGTCCCTAGGTCAACGCATTCTCGAGGTATTTAAGATAAACAAACAGAGACACGGACATTCTCATAATTTTACCTGAAACGGATTTCGAACTGATCAAAAATTTTCTATCTGCTCCCGTTCTCGAATCGGTCTCCGTCACGAATACAATACTTTCCCTCTATAGCAGAGAAAAGTAAAAATGACACTCAGAAAAATTGCGTTCATCAGATCTATGAAAATATTTCATTACTTTTAAGACGTGTTCTTTTTCATTAAAACTAGGAAAAACTCCATTAAATACAAGAAAAATCATTTGGTTTATGAAAAACTTCATTCATTTCAAGAAAAAGTATTTTATAATATTTAACACAGTTTCATAAATCATATATTTTTTTCATTAAAAATTTTTTTATGAGAAAAATTCATAAATTCAATGACGACTTTTCATAGGATTTATGCAAAAATAAACATGGTTTTTAGGAACCCTTTCTAAATCCAATGAAGAATTTCATAAAATTAGTGAAAAAATTGCCTTCGTGATACAATTAGCGTAACAAAAAATATTTCATGATTAGTACATATACTTTAGAAAGGACCCTGACACTGTTCTAGGATTCCAGGGTTCCAGGGTTCCAAGGTTTTGAAATAAAGTTGGAATTAATCTACTCTCAAGAAATAAATAAAATATAAATAATATAATTGGGTTTCAAGGTTCCAGAGTTTCAAAGTTCCAGAGTTCCAAGGTTGCAGAGTTCCAAGGTTCCAAGGTTCCAGGGTACCAGGGTTCCAGGGTTCCAAGGTTCCGAAATAAAGTTGGAATTAATCTACTCTCAAGAAATAAATAAAATATAAATAATAGAATTGGGTTCCAAGGTTCCAGAGTTTCAAGGTTCCAGGGTTCCATGATTCCAGAGTTTCAAGGTTCCAGGGTTCCAGCGTTCCAGAGTTCCAAGGTTCCAGGGTTCCAGTATTCCGAGGTTCCAAGGTTCCAGGGTTCCAGGGTTCCAGTATTCCAACGTTCCAGGGTTCCAGTATTGCGAGGTTCCAGGGTTCCAGTATTCCAAGGTTCCAGGGTTCCAGCATTCCAAGGTTTCAAGGTTCCAGGGTTCCAAAATTCCAGGGTTGAATTTTTTATAATTTTTGACGATTGATCAATGAAATTTTTTCATTATTTCTATGACTAGATTTCATAGATTTTATGAAAATAGAAAACACGTCATAAATTTCATTTAAAACTTCATTATATCTATTAAAATCTTCATAAACGCTGTGAATAGCGTTTCATAAAAATAATGAATTTTTTGTCATAACTTCTAAGACCATACTTCAAATGTTCCAAATCACGCCTAAATTTTCAAAGACTTTATTAAGTTTTTCATATATACTACGAATTATTTTTCTGAGTGGATAATTTTATGGCCAAAACCGCTAGTGTCTAGAAAAAGTCTTTTTCACAAATTTTTGGCTTTTTTTTAAAATTTCAGTAAATTACTTTTGACAAAATCATGTGAGCTGGTAAAAAATGGTCTATAAAATTTTAGTTATAAGATATAAAAAAATGTTCACATACTGGTTTCTAATAATAAGGAACACGTTTAAGTATTTGCAACCGATTATTATATTCCCTTCACCCTCATTACTTTATTTATTTCCTGCTATTTGCTGAATCCCAAAAGATATTTTGATCCGGTTATCTTCGTTGGACAAATCACTCTGGCCTACAAAAATGAACAATTTTTTTCCTTGTCAACTTAAGGAGGCCCTCCATTACCATGATTTTTCCCAACTACAAAAAAATAGAGACACATTTATGTGAAGATACCTTGGCGAGAAAGGGAGATAAGAATCAACTGCAAAAATTTGTCGGCAACTGCAAAAGTAATTTCCCTCTTTTTTTATGGCGATTTTATGGTTACAGTTGACGGACTTCAACTTTTTTATACCGATTTCTACTACAATCACACATTGTCCCTGTAAGTGAATAGTGAGCACAGACACATACAAAGTGCTATTATAGCGTAGCTGTCATTTTTCATCCAGTGGTTGAAAATTATACAGCTCTATAGCTTGATTGCTATGCCAATTTGAACATTATATCCATAGCATAAGGTTTGACACGTTTGCTATAAATTTGTAAAACTGGAAGGGATAGCGTTTATACTTGTCTTCAGTCATTCCTACACTCTAAACCAGATTTTACTGGGAGCCCAGTAAAAAGACAAACACGATGAAGTACAGTAAATTTTACTGTTCCCTCCCAGTAAAAAAAAATTACTGATCCTCCCAGTAAATATTTTGAGTGAGTCCCAGTAAAATATCCGCACTGGAAAACTGGAATATCTTAGGAAATTCGTAATATATTACTAGGAGCCCTAGTAAAATTTACTGGACTATCAGTAATATATGCAGAATTTTTACTGGGAAATCCGAGTAAATTTTATTGAAACTGCAGTAAATCTGACCCTTTTTTACTGCACTCCCAGTAAATTTTATTGGGAAATCTAAGTAAATTTTACTGACGCCGCAGTAAATCTGAAACCTTTTTACTGCACTCCCAGTAAATTTTATTGGGAAATCCGAGTAAATTTTACTGAAATCGCAGTAAATCTGAACCCTTTTTACTGCACTCCCAGTAAATTTTATTGGGAAATCCGAGTAAATTTTACTGACGCCGCAGTAAATTTGAAACCTTTTTACTGTACTCCCAGTAAATTTTATTGGGAAATCCGAGTAAATTTTACTGAAATCGCAGTAAATCTGAACCCTTTTTACTGCACTCCCAGTAAATTTTATTGGGAAATCCGAGTAAATTTTACTGACGCCGCAGTAAAACTGAACTACCTTTTCTTCGATCCAAGTAACGCAGAAAACTTGAATAAAAAATATGTAATAAAAGTCGACATTCATTTCACAATACAATATATTTAATAAATTCGTTGTATAATGCCTGTAACAAAACGCTTACTATTTGTCTCTATGACAAGGTAAAAAATCGCTCCCGTTTCCGGATTTCCCTGCAAAACTGAATAAGGCTGACTGAGTCCAGTGTTTGGAATTGTTGAATTAACATTCACGTCTTTCTAAGTAAAAACAAAAGAAAATAACTAAATTAAATAACATTCTTTTAAAAATAAATTCAGGATATATAATTATTATCCCTCTCAGAAACTCAGAAATTATTTAATTTTCTGAGACTTTCAATATTGTATGGCTTTCCTAATACTTACATTTGAAAAAATTTTAAATCCAGGATTTATTCCCAAGTTTTCCCGCATCTTTTTTTTTATTGACGGATGACGTTATAGAAGTTCCCAATTTGTTGACGAAAAATTCTTGTGGCTCAGTATTTGTAGAAATGATTCGTCGGTTTTTTCAAAAAAAAAAACAATTTGAAATCAAGTTTTATCTGAAAAACAAAATTATTGTGCATTAAAAAAAACTATATAAGAAAAATTGTGAAAAATACATTCTAATATATTGCATTTGCAAGCCACTTTTATACCCCGCTCCTTGAAAAATTGCTTATTGGCAAAACATTGAAATTTTAGTAAAATTATGAAAAAGGAAATTCGAGTATTGTCGAAAACCCCGCACTCAATACTATGATAAAATAAACAATCACAAAACGGAGCGCTAGAAAAAAAAACCGGTTTTCGCATGGCTACCCGTGTTCGCAAATGAAACATGAAAATCTAAATAAATTTCTCGTGTTCTCGCGGGGTAAAAAGTATAGAAATTCACTTACCTCGGATTCCCAGTAAAATTTACTTAGAATCCCAGTAATTTTTTTTTCTCGTAAAAAAATATTGCGTGACGTAAAAATTGTAGTGTTACCAGAAGTTGTAGGTTATTTTTTGAAAAACTTTTCACTTGATCATTATGCGGTTTGAAAAAAATATTTTATTTACATTAATAAAGAAAATTCTCGTGTGCTAACGTCGGAGAGATAGATTTAATTTTGATAGATACAAAAATAGTGAGACAAAAATACTGAGACAAAAATAGGAACAAAAAAAGTTTTGTAAAGTTTCTACAATTGGTGTCTAGTTACGAGTTGGAAAACGAAAAAACATATAAAAGAGAATCAGTGGGTACCAAATCGACACATTTCTAAAAGATAGTTAGTGTCTGCTATTATTATTATTGACATATTTTGTAAGGAACCATTTAACAACGTAAAAACTCCAAAGAAATTGCAAAAAAAAGTCGTGAAAAACCGCTTGAAAGTATTCTAAAAGTTTAGAAAATAATTTCAGGCTGATCTTTATGGTGCAACGTAATTAAAATAATACAAAAAATTGAAAAAAAAAAACAGGAAGCAATAAATGTTATGTAAAGGTTTATTTGCAATTATGCGTACAAAATTTAAAGCTGGTCACCCAAAAGCAAATCAAATAGAAAAAAGTGTTTACTGGGGATCCCAGTAAAATTACTGGGGATCCCAGTAAAATTACTGGGGATCCCAGTAAAACAGTGACGTTTCTTCTAAGGTGCGAGGGTGTTCAGTGCACACCCTACTGAAATCCAATATGTATCGGAAATCTATTGTTAATTAATTTCTTTTTTTTGTGCCAATTCTTTCGACAATTTACCAATGGCAATGGTTGCCTAAAGCACCCTCACCCTACATTACCAACCTGTTTCTTTATCTTTCGATCTTTCGACCAACCAAGTGTTCTCCACTTTACAGCGAACCAAAGTAAAAATTGCTTGTGGCCTTCTTTCCTACTCGTCCCTTAGCGAAACACACTCGAAACGCAATACCGACTCTTTCGGTCGTTCGACCGACTCGAGTGTTCTCCAATTTACAGCGCACCAAAGCAAAGTAAAAACACATATGACTAAGTAAAAGTCTATAATAAAAAACGTTTCACCGCACACAAAGTTCACAAGAAATAACCGCACACAACGATAGATTTGGGTGCTCCAGAAAAAGCCGCACGGCGAACCGATGCGATGTTGCTTGCTGCTGGCCGCGATGCTGCGAAACCCGACAATAGAAAACCGACCATCGTATGGCCGTTCGGCTGACGTGCTGATGCGTGTGGGTGTGTGTGCCAAGCAAAACAGCAATATTGCTTGCTGATCAGCTCAGTCGGTTTCTGATTTTACACGTGTTCAGTTGGCTTTTGTGTATGAGAAATAAATAATTTAATATTATGGCTTGTAATGCGGATGCGCAATCGAAAAATTGTTTGAGAAACCATTTTCTCAATTAAATATCGGGGAAAAATTGGATCTTAGTCTATCATGTCCCGGACGTGATCCTGGATAAAACTAAGAGTAGACGTCTATATCATTTAACAGAAACTTAATATTGAACACCCTACTGAAAGCAGCACGCCACGTCACTGCAGTAAAAGTACTGGGATTCACAGTAAAAATTACTGTGATGCCTAGTAAAACTTACTGTGATGCCTAGTAAAAATTACTGTGATGCCTAGTAAAAATTTAGAATAATTGCGGTAACTTAAGTTTTTACTTTCTTATACGAAGTACATAGTAGGTGGGTCGATCACCAAAAATCAACTTTTGGTAAAAATCTGTGAGCAATACTGGAAGTTACCAAAACGGCGCATTTTTAAAAATCAAAATTTCGTTTTTAGCAGTTTACTCCGAAACTATGTATTTTTCAGTAGTCTGATGATAACAAAGGTTGGGACGTAGATTTCGTATAAGAAAGTCAAGTGCTATTCGCATCAGATTTTTCTTTAGTTATTAAAGTTCGCACTCTTTTTTATATTTATATATCTTTTTAAAATATTAACAACTGTACGTTTCAGAAAACTACACGAAAATATATTTTTTTTAACTTAGTCGCATTACGTAACTAATACCATAACAGTTGCTTTACATGTTATCTTGAGGTTCTTACCTCATACACATCACGACAAATTTACTGGGATCAAACAGTAATGAGTCATAATCAGTGAGAAATTTTTAGAAGACTGGAACAATAAAATTTACTGGGAAGAAATCAGTAATTTCCCAGCAATAGTTCACTTCATTTTCAGTAATTTTTACTGTTTTTTCAGTAATCTTTACTGTGTCTCAGTAAAATTTATTGGGAAAACAGTAAAAAATAATTTTTACTGTTTTTCCCAGTAAAATCCCAGTAAAATTTTACTGGGGAAATTACTGGGAAAAGGCCGTCTGGTTTAGAGTGTATTTAGATATATATAAGTCTATCTTGCTCTAGTTTTCTGCATTTTTTGCAGTCACAGAAGTCAAGGCAATGAAGATCCTCCTTTACTCTCTTTTCTGCTATTTCTGAACTTGAATTTTGGCCTAATCGCCTTTTTAACCCACTGTAAGCCTAATGAAAATTTTCTTTGATGAAGGAATCTAGATCCGGTTTTCGTCATGTGTTCGCTCAGCAGAGAAAATTTTTGCTTGCCGCATATAATGTCACCCCTTTTCCATGAATTACTCGTGCACAAACGTATACTTTGTATAAGAAAGTCATGTGCTGGTCATATCAGATAATTGTATTATATGAACAAAATAAACAAAACAAAAAAAATCATTATATTGACATTTTTTTTGACAAAAAATTCTCAAGAAAAACTTTCAAATCAGAAATTTCCCTTTTTTGTCCATATCACAAAACCATTTTGTAGAAAGTCAATTTTTAATTAAACCTTTGTTTATATAATCTGGAATTTCGCCAATATGATAAAGTATCTCTAAGAACACGACTTTTCATTAAATGTATAAAAAAAATCTAATAAATGAAAACCACGAAATACGTTCCTGACCTAAATAATTTCGAAAGCTCTTGAATTATTTCGTTTAACCTTTACGCCACTTATATCGACGGGTCTTTTATGAAAAAAATCACTATTTCCATAACAAAAAAAATAGTTTACAGTATTTAAGGATATTTGTTATAACAACTTCAAAGCAAGTCATTCCCTAATCTCTTGAAGCAAAATCGCATAGGGTAAAAGTTTTCCTTTATTTAAAGGACAAACAACTGCCACAAAATCAAAATGATTCCGAAATTTCCATCTCTTGATCCCTTTGTGAGTTAAAGTACACAAAGACAGATTGGGGTTCAAATGCGATGGGGAAAACGCTTCAATAAAAAAAAACTCCCTATTGTATTGTGCTAAGAGGAAAATTGTATATCATACTTCGTCTGTCTAGTCGCACAAAAGGGTTTTTGTGTGTACATTTTTCATAAAAATCATAGGACTTTTTTGTATCCCCCCATAACGCTCCCGCCCCAAATTCCATCGTATTCATCAGCCATCAGTTGCCTACTTATTGGGTTGATATCCTTGGCACAGCCTGAAGCAATTTTCCAATTTTCTACTATGGATGGACCAGGACAAAAGCCCCATTAAATTCAAATAACTGGGCGGTAAAGGGAGAGCATTTTCATAACCTAATAGTTTTAGGTCAACCTTCACTTGCTAAACGGATAGAGAAGCATGTTTCAACTAATTGGAGCAGTAGAACCACTCGAAGCAGCAACAGCAAAAGGGTCATGGAATACTGTAAGGACAGTCGCAGTAGGCAGTAACAGCTTGTGTCAAGGCTAAAAAGACTCTAAGGGTTGTTGCGATAACCCAGATTACGAATGCCCTGGTATGCATACAGCCAGGACAATAACATAGTTACAGGCGAAGCGATTTAATCCATAACTTTATTGTTGCTCGGTCTATAGGTCAACATATTTCAATGTTGGTTGCTGTGGTCATATGGTCTTCGACAAATTTCTGAACAGATTCCGAAGGGACTTACGGCTTACGTTGTTATGGGACCAATAAACATAAAAATGACCTTTTACCTTTAAGGCGGCCACTTTAAGCTTAAAGTTCTCCGTTCTCACTAATTCGATGGTTGTCAAGGATGCCTTTTGAAATTTCATTTTCATTCCGGACACCAGAGAAATGCTCATACAGTTGAGGTTTATGTGGATGTGGTAGGAATTGCCATTAATTCAATCAATAGCCTTGGGATGGGTATTTCCGTTCTAGAAAATTTGACTTTTTTCTATAACATAATAGTGTTTTAGAAGACATCCTCCAGGACGTGTCTATACGGAAGCTTTTGCTCATTCCAAAATTTTACGTAGTGCACATCTGTACCGTGCCTGTGTTTAGCAGACAAAGTAAGTATGGATTTCAGGGTTTTATAGATTACCGGAGTTTGGTTACATAACTCGAACGAAAACAATTTCCCCTACTATAGATAATTACAGCAAGGGGAACGGCACAGGAGCAGGAAGTGCGCAGAATCGTACAACGTAGTGACCAGGTATATCTTATCTGAGTGTTATTTACATCGTCAATCTGTACTAAGGCATCCATCAAATATAAGCTCATTCAATGGCAATAGATTTCAGGTAACGTAATTTTTATTCACATTTCAGATAAATACACGATGTTTATTGTTATCGTAGTGGCTGGGCTATAGAAAATGGCATGACATAACAAATGTATTGTGAAAATATAAATTGTGATCAACAAAAAAATTTCCTCTGCAATATTTAGTTCCGGAAAAACTATTCCAAGGTTCCAAAATTCCAGTGATACAAGGTTCCAGGGTTCCAAGGTTCCAGGATATCGCAGAGGAAAGTTTCGTGTTCATTACAACGGATTTTATTACTATAAAAATAAACCGTTGAGCTGGAAATTTATAAAAAGAATGCAGGAAATTTTATTTCCTTTGAATTTTGTTATACATTTTTTTTCATATTAGCGCATAGTTCCCAAGAAATTTTCAAAAAACTTTTTTTTTAAATATGTTGAGGACCGTTAGAGATATGTTCGTATAAACCGTTAAAGCAAAAAAAAATTGAAAATTTTATATCCTTTAAATTTTGTTATACAGTAGACGCGTGTTTATATGAACATCGCGTTATATGAACGGCTCGATTTATGAACACCAAATATTTAACATTAACTACTATATTGATGTGCTGAGATGAAATCGCTTGCAGTGATAGTTGATGGAAATAACTATCGGTGAATTTTTTGGGCTTTGATAAGATGACAACTATACAATTTGTAGTCCAATATTTCAACTGAAAAGCGGGAGTATCACTACCTTGTGGTTACTGTATGATCGAAATTTGAAAGACTTTCTCATTGACGAGGTCTGAAAAATCGTAGTTGATAATCACGATCCTGCTCCTGTAAACTTAAATCCGTTTATATGAAAACTCCACTTATATGAACTCAAAGTGTTTTAATTAGTTCATATAAAAGAGTATCTATTGGATTTTTTTTCCCAAATGTGCAAAGGCTTCGATAAATTTCGAATTAACGGTATTTTTTCAAAAAAAAATTGTATGGGAGGTACTCGTTGTCGCTTTTTTATACTTAACTAACAGACCCTTTGTTGCCAGTTTAAAGTTTTTTGTATAAATTTTAGAATGCCAAAAACCATAAATAACTTAAGAACTTTTGGGAAAGAACGTTATCCTTACAGGACCTTCCGTTTCGAATTTTGAAATTCCAACACCAGAGCCGTGATCAGCGATCCCAAAAACCCTATAATGCGAATTTTTCCGGGGAAAAATGGGAAAAAAGGATATTTTCATCATCCTAACAGGACCTTCGGTTTCGAATTTTGAAAATCTAACATAGCTAAAAACCTGCTCCTGACAACGCAGATCATTTTGCAAAAAACCGCGTAAAAATCGGTCCAGTAGTTTTTGAGTTCTGTAATCCAAACAGACCAACAAACAAACATCCATTTATATCTATAAAGGGTATTTATTTAAATACGCCTCGAACCAATCATCGGACACAAAAATGAACTACACCAGGGTGTTTGAGATGGCAAAATATTTTGATATCCGCATGTCCCTTCGTCTGTTTGTCGGTCTGTCTGCAAGTCTGTCTGTCCGTGAACACCATAACTTTTGAAAGGTTTGAGCTTGAGACTTGAAATTTTGTATAATTAAGTTTCTCTAAGATATCGAACCGGCAAAATCGTATCATTCCTTCTCCCCTCCCCCATACAACCGAAACAGTTTTTTTTTTTTTTTTGCAATTTTGACCAAAAATGAGAGTCATATTGGAAAACATATTAGTGAAAAATGTGTTTAGAATAAAATTCTACATAACTCACCAACACATCAAAATCCAATCGGACAAGTACTTCCCCCCTCTCCCATACAAATGGAATACTTTTTTCCTGTTTTCCTGAAAACTGTCTGTCTGTCTGTCCGTCTGTCTGTGGCGCGGATTGCGGGCCCACGGATTGAGCTAGAGACTTGAAATTTTGTGCAGATTCGTTTTTCGTAAAATGCGAGGCTAAGTTCGTTAATGGGCAAAAATGGACCATTAGGGGGGGTACCCCCCATACGAACGAAAACTTTTTTTGTGAATATCTCAAAAACGGTGCATTTTATAAAAAAAGTGCAAGAACAAAAGTTATTTAGGATATGATTCCCCATACATCAAAATCCGATTGGAATAAATTTGAAAGAATCTTATTGGAAAGTTTGACTTCAAAGTGGAATTTTGGTACAACTGTTCGAATTTTGATACGAATATCACCATACGGGTTTTCAATAATTGCCAGATTGGCAATTATAGCTTTTGTTATGTTTTCATTATGATAACTACCTTATTTTCGCCCACTCAAAACACTCTCATGATACGGATCCCCTCTCAATCCGACACACAGATTATGACGAATTCACAAACAATTTTTCATTTGTTTGGGATAGAGGGAATAAATAGTCTAATTTCATTGCATACCCGTCGTTGCCGGGTTAAATGTTTTGCCTTGCAGGACTCTCCGTTGCGAATTAGTCTAACACTAGATTCGGGATCAGGGAAAACTGAGAAAAAGGATATTTGCGTTATCCTTACGGGACCTTTCGTTTCTAATTTCGAAAATCTAACACCGGATTCGTGATCAGCGACCCGAAAACCCCCTCCTATTGAGCATGATTCATGGCAAAAATCACGGTTTAAAAACACCCAAACCCCCTTTACCGCCTTAGCGGTAAAATTTCGGAAAACCACGCGTTAGTGAGCGGCTACGTGATGGTACGTGATGATTTTATATAAATATATAGACACTCGGGAGGAGGGGACGAAACTTTAGAGGTATCGCATTATAATGTATTGTATATATATTTAGAATATGATTTATTTCACTATAAAAAATTTTAGGTTGTCTGGAAAATTTTGTTCAGATCAGACAAAATGACGCCTGGCGTCCGCCATGTTGATTTTTTTAGCTATTAACTCTCGTTGAACCAACACGAATCCAACGACACCTCATTTATAAAAATCAGTCACAAAGAATTATATGGGGAGGCAAAAAAATTAAAAATAATCAATAAAATTTAAGAAATTTAAAACCCGTTTTTTTAGGTTTCTTAAAGTTTATTGATTATTTTTACGCTCTGGCTGATTGAGCAATTTTTGCCAGTTTTTAACAATTTTATTATATTTAATACATAGATCCTGCCGATCAATTAGAAAGTGCACTCTGTACCTCAGAGCCTAGTGATCGTAAATTTTGTTTAAACGGATATTGGAATCCATTTGTAAATCCTTCAAACAACTTTGTATAAAACGAAATTTTTAAACAGCTTTTACGAGAAACATATTTGGTTTTAGTACAAAATATATATGAAATTTTGTACTAAAATGTACCAATCTGCTAATAAAAATATTTGCTAGTTTTATTCATGCGGCCCAGTATTTTTCTTAAATTTTAAAAAGATTCTAGTTGTGTATAAATTATGCGTCCCAATTATTTTTTTTTAAATCCACAATTTCAGACGCATGAAAAACATTCACCTGACATTTCTGAAAGCTCGATTTTTTAGCTCTCAACAAAATCACGCATGTGCGATATATATTTTTGTGTTGGTGAATAAAATCTCCTGGGTAACTATAATTGTGACTTTAGCTCTCGCTCTCAAAAAAGCTTCAAGGTTAACAGTTGGTAGTCAACTTTCAGGCGTATCATTTACGCGTGTTCCTTTAACAGGTTGGCATACTGTTGGGCGCTCCGAAGCTTCAACTACACAGTGCTGACCAAAATTAATTTTCCAAGTGAAAAAAATTCAATAAATAAATTATAAAAAAAAAACCATAACAATAGAAAAAACTTTTTTGTCCAGTGGTTTTTGTCCTTTTTCCCTAATGTATAGAAAAAAAGGAAGGCGTCAAAATCGATTTTAAGGCTTCGTCCTTATCGCAAGCTATTTTATTGCGTATTTTATACTTTCAGTTGATTTTCGGGTTCTCGGTTGTAAAAAACATTTTTTTGACGGAAAAAAAGTGTGAAAAGGGAAATAGAAAAATGGCGGGCTAACCTCCGATAGTGTGAATTGTTAAAGGAAACACTTGGCAAAATTCTCAATAGTTTTTTTTAACCACTCGATGGTTATTAAAAGTGAAAGGACACCAAAATAGAAAAGTAGGTATTTGTTTATTGTGAAGTGCGGGTGTGTAAAATTCCTCACCACCCACTCATCACAAGGATTGAACGGTGGGATTTCCTTTCGGTTACATCAAGGATTCGTTATAACTGTGTTGTGTTGTCGTATTGTAATAGCGATTGAATAACACCAGGTGCCCTCCCGACTTCACCCGGCCGTGTTCGTTATCCTCGCAGCGGGTGTTGCCGTTGTGTTTGGGTTTTTTGGTTTAAATTGTAGGAGAAACTCGATTGCTGGGGTGTTTCCAAGTGTTCCGTCCTGGAGAGCGAGAGCATGTTATCCTAAAATAAAGTGTCAAATACAAGTGCACTTGAGCTTTTTCTTTGCTTTACAACAATCCCACTACACACACGTACGTATATGAATTTAAGTGGATCCTTTGCCACCAGCTCGAAATTCACCCTCAGCTCATTTTATCAACAACAATAGTGGTTGTTAAAGGTTTGTGAGTATTAGTGGACTTCATATGTGGTGCTTAGATTTACTCTAGGTGCTGTGACAAGTGTATTTCTAGATCTAAGCAGGTTCAAAAAAGGAACTACAGAAGCAAGAAAAAAAATATTCACAGTATATGGATATATGGAATCAAGAATAGAAATCACGAGAGATCGTTGAAGAGAGACGAAATTGTGGTGAGGCGAGCAACGTAAAAGGGATTACAAGTACAAGGTAACCGAATAGGAATACATCATCAGCTAAGAACTTATTATACAGGACAAGGATATTACGGTATGCTATCACTTGACGTTTTTATATTTTACGTTCATTTGCCCTGGTTTAGATCGATTTTAAATCGTATGTGTCTACACCTGTACATTTTCCATATACACATAATAATAGCTCGATTTCATCTTTCCAACTTTGGGAAACTGAAGTGAATCCTTGGTGAGGTGCGATTGTATATCGGGTATCCTGTTCTGCTGAAGGATCCAGTAAATAGGATCTATTATAGACGATGTCGAGAAATAATGTTTACTCAGCTTAAATGTTACGCGAGAGGTAGACAATTGACATTCGTACAACCACCCGCCACTTCCTCGTCTGCCATTAGAATATATTATGTTCTATGCGAAGAATCATGTAGCCGGGACTAGATTCTTGTAGGAGATTTATATAGAAGCAGGTCGAGTGGGTGTAAGATGGTATTGGATGGTAGAACTTCTCACGGCTCCGTTATCGACTGAAATTTGTTTCAAAACTTTTTCTTCCCTTGCGCCTGAACGCAACGCAACAAGCGCTGGGAATAATTTTATGATTAATTAAGAGAAGGATATTATTTATTCAAGAAGTAAAACGATATAGAGCAAGTAATCTTACTTGGTTTTCATCAACTTTTTCTCCAGTGTGGAAAATTAAGTAATACATCTTCAACGTAGTTCTGAAAAGTCAGTTTTTACTTTCTTATACGTTGTATAATAAAGTATTGTATGCCTGAAAAATTTCGACCATTCAATTTTGCCTAAAAAACATTTCCCGAGCACTCCTCAGTCGATCGTCCCATTCCAGGACCAAACATCCCTGTAAAATTTTACAGAAATGTCTTTCTGTGTGTCAGTCTGCCTGTCTTTCAGGCTATGTACAAGATTTCTCCAAAACTAATAGAGCTAGAGCCATGAAATTTTACAGGCATGTTTGGTCCTGGAATGGGACGATCCTATCAACTTTTGGAGTGAATCAGTTAATTGGAAGTACCCAAAATGGCGGCTTTTTAAAAATTACAATTTCGTTCAAGCGTAGTTCAACTGGTAAAGTAAATACTTGGGATGTATTCCCGCGGTCGGTGGTTCAATTCCCGAATGTGGCACGCTGCGATTCAAGTCCACCAAGTTGCTTTACGAAATGAGTAGTAATAGTTGCCGCTTGGTGCTGAGATTGCTACCACAGTTGATGGGCTGCAAGGTAAAAACCTTACAAATGTTTTAATTCATCCATGGTTCGCTATCCATCTAAAACTATAGGTGCGAAGCAGGGAAGAAATTGTTATGAAACATCATTCGAGGAGGCCCAGGCTCTTCGAGAGCTGTAGCGCCAAGGATGATGAAGAAATTCGTTTTTTGCTGTTTACTTCAAAACTATGCGTTTCTCAGTAGTATTATGTATAAAAAAAAGTTGGAGACAATATAATTTTCTAACATTCTTGTATTTTACTAGAACTTTGTATCTCAAGCCGTTATCGAGATATACCTTATATTCTCGAAAAATAAAAGCATAATGTTTGCCGTAATTTTGCCTTTACCGTTAAACGATATCTTATCGCTATCGAGATTTTATCATTAAAAATTTAAAAAATATGTTTTTGCGAATTGTTTGCAAACTAACGGTTTTTCGAAAAAAAAAACTGTTAATGGCTGAATTAAAATTCTATTAAAATTCTGTACATTTTTGCCATTTCCCTTAAATCGATATCTTTTACCGTTATCGAGATATTTCAGATTTTGTAAAATAAAAATTCATATTTTTATATAAACTAGTATTTTATTCGTCAGGCAAACTGTGCAGAAACGTAGATTTTGTATACGAAAGTCATATGCTGTGATATGCTTTTCACTACAGATTTTTTCTATAAAAATGCTTATCAAGGGTAGATATTTATTTTGTTAATATATTATGACAATTACAATAAATGACAGAATGGGACATAGATATTTATATAAAATAACAGGGAAGGGGTGGGGCGCATATACAATTTTCTTGTTCTAAAAAAATTTATTTTCCGCGAAAATTACAAAAAAATCATCACCAGGGGCTAATCGTAAAATATTCTATTTGGGGCAGACGGAATTTTCATTAAAAGAGGGAAGGAGGGGATCGTTTGGTTTTTAATGTAATGAACAGTTATGTAAAATCATATTCTAAACGCATTGTACTTTTATAAATTTTTCGATGCAATGCACCGTTTTCCCAGAAAATCGCAAAAAACTGTTTCGTTTTTATGGGGGACGGGAGGAAGGAATTGTCCTATTTAACTTGACTTTTCACGAGAAACTTATCTGTGTAAGTTTTTAAAGTCTCTAGCTTAATTCCTTTGAAGGTTATGGTGTTCAGGGACGGACGGATAAACGGACAGGCAGATAAACGGACAGGCGGAAATTGAAATCTTTTATCATCCCAAACACCCTTATGTAGTTTATTTTTGCGTCCAACAATAGGTTTGATGCGTTACAAAACTTCTATATGATTCTCAGATAGATTATAAGAAAAAATTAAATTAAAAAAAACTTTTATTCAAAAAAAAATCTACTGAAAAGAAAAAAAAATATTTTTTTTGCGTTGTGTGTCAGAAATAAAAACGAGATAAACTTTTATTTTATTTTTTATGTTTTTATCTCGATTTTATTTCTCATATGCTGCGCCTAACACGCCATCCAGACCTGCTGGAAATGTTGACAGGACTGTTAACATAAATGTCATTAGAAAAGTCTGTTGTGACGTAGGTGGGCTGCTGATTCTGGCATGACGTTTCAGTTCCAGAAATGCGTTGAGCAGTAAACAACTGAGAGTAGTAAATATGACGATTTCAGTGATTTCACTTTTTTCTTTAAAATCGCCGCACTAAAATTAAATTCGGCCTCCAACTGCTCCCACGATGCCTTTTTCAAATCATTTCTTTGTAGAAATTACTTTTAAACAGCATTCGTTTATAGAACGGAGCGTCTCTGCACGTGAAAAATTAGAATCCGCCATCTTAAATTCCATTTCTGTTACCATTTCTGTTAGCAAAGATGTCAGCAAAAACTGTCAGACTTTTCTGTCGTAACAGCTGACTTTTCAATCTTCACTAGACATAACATCCAACGTAACAGCGACAGTGACGGCATTCATGGCAGGTGTGGATTACTAGTAAAGAAATTTTTGTTGAGAGCTCTCATTTAGCTTTCTTTTTTGTGTGTTTGTTTGTTTTGTCTGTCAGGGTCAAATCTTTTAATCTAATTTTAGCCTACTTCTTCTTGACTTGAAATTTTGTTTTGAAATTTTGTAACTTCGATGACAATACACTGTTTTCAATACTTCGTCCTTGTAAGGGTAGCGGTAGGTCCTGTTAGGATACATGACTATCTTTTTTGTCAATTTTTCCGGAAAAAAATATCACCAGGGGTTTTTGAATTCGCTGAATGCGATTCTGATGTTAAGAAGTACGTAAGAATAATGGAAGGTCTTGTGAGTATAAAGTGATTATTCTTTTCCTAAAATTTTCTGGAAAAAAATCTCATCTGGAAGTTCCAAAAAGTCCGTAAGGCGTAAAGGTGATGGCCCAATAGAAGCTTTGTTTGCTTCGCTTGCTTTGCTTTGGTGAAGCATTCAAGGCGCTCAAAGCGAACAAAGCATCTCTCGACCCAATGTACGCTTTGCTATGAGCGCTTTGGCATATGGCAATTCTATTGTATTTACAACATCTGAGTGAAAAAAAAGTTTTTGCAAACATTTTAACAATAAAAATTAATTTATAAAGCATTTATAATGCATGCTATTTGTGTTTTATTCCATCGATTAGGTGAAAAACTGAATTGTCAGAACTGTCAAAGCGCCTAAAGCAATGCGTCTAATTGAGAATTGTTCAAATCGAAACTTTGCTTGCTTCGCTTTGCTTTAAGCGCTTTTGTATTGGGCCAGCTCCCAAAAGGAAACACGGAGTTCAATTCAGCTGTCAAAGCGAGTAAAGCAAGCGAAGCCAGCAAAGCTTCTATTGGGCCATCACCTTAAGGCCTTCAAAGCCTAAAAACAATATACAGCGTGGCTATCATTTTGTATTTTTATACTCAATAGGGCAATTCACTCTTTATCGTAGATAGTAAAATCGTAGATTGTAATGTAAATCTACGATGGAAAAGTACAACAAAGCGTGAGCAGCGTTTACTAGAGGTTGTGGGTTTTGTCGTAAATTTTTGACTCTTTTATTTATTTTTTTACCTAAATTGTTTAAAGCGTTTTTTAACTCTTAATTTATACGAAATCATATAAATACTTTAATTTACTTACTTTTCCAATGTCCATTTTAGAGTTGGAACCGAGTTGACATGTGACAAAACATGTCTTAACCTCACTTTATTAGAAGTAAGACAAAAACTACGATTTTACCATACCTTCGGGTGTGGTAGATTATAGTTTTCGTCGTAAAAAAATTTATATGAAAATTTTTATAAAACTACGATTTTATTTACGATTCTACGAGTTTACAATCAATTACGATAAAGAGTGAATAGCCCTAATATATGATATGTCATAGATTTAGTACAGCATTTGTAACGCATGGAACCAATCTTAGAACACAAAAATAAACTACACCACGGTGTCAGGGATAACAAAAGATTTTGATTTCCGCATGTCCGTCCGTCTGTCTGTCCGTCTATCCGTCCGTGAATACCATAACTTTCGAAAGGATTGAGCTAGAGACTTGCAATTCTGTATAGTTACGCTAGGCTAAATTCATGAACGGGCAAAATTGGACTATTCCTTCCCCGTCTCTCTCATACAAACCAAATAGTTAATAAACATTGAAAAATTTATTAAGGTAAAATGTGTTTAGAATAGGATATTACATAACTCATCCATATATCAAAATCCAATCGGACTACTGATTCTCCCCTTTCCTGGAATACTTTTTTTCCGTTTTCTCGAAAACTGTGTCGTCTCGAAAAATTTATAAAGATAAAATATATTTAGAAAATAATTTTACATAACCGTTCCATACATCAATATCTAGTTGCACAACTCCTTCTCCCCTCCCCCACACAAATTTCATACTTTTTTTATTTTCTCGAAAACTGTGCATTGTCTAAAAAAATTTATCAAGGTAAAATCTGTTTAGAATATGATTTGACATAACCGTTACATACATCAAAATGTTATCGGACCACGACTTTCCTCCCTTCCTATAAAAATTGAATTTTTTAAATAAACATTTTGTCTGTCCTCATATCGAGTACTAGCTTGTATACCCGTCGTTGCTTAAGTTATTAAGAAATAACTTAAAAACTATTGAAAAAAATCTTTATGACTTCAGGACTTCCATTTCGAATATGGAAATTCGAACACCAAATTCGAGATCAGCGACCCCAAAATATTAGAGGGTTCCGATGGAAAATTGATTAGCGATATTTGCACTATCTTACAGGACTTTCCGCTTAGAATTTTGAAATTCTGGCACCAGTACAGCGATTTTTGTGCAAAAGGTGATAAGTGATAAAAGCCGTGATAACAATAAAGACACAAATTCCTGTCAATGTATGCTTGTTTGCATGCACCTGTATTGGTGAGATTTTATTGGAAAGTCGACTGGAAAATTCCCTCGAAATTTGTATATGGTCACACTAGCTGTGCTCTTCACTTTGAACTGTCACTGACGCACCGAGATTTTTCGAGGGTGGCTGAGTTTTGTTTTGTGTGTTGAAATTTGTAATACGCGAATTCCTGTCATATTAGATGTGTCTCCTCCATCGCTATAAAATAAAATCAAAACTTCATCTGTAAAAAAACCATTTTGTGTAAATATAAGCCGCAATAAATTGAATTTGAACTTGAATTAAATTCAATGAATTTCAATTTTTGTGTTGATTGATTCGCGAAAAAATGTCACAAATTAATGTTAAAATTGTTAATGTTTAGGTTGCTAGGCCAACGGCGGAACAACGGCTGCTTCTCATAAATTTAGTGGAGAAGAACTTCTCTGTTTTGCACCGCCGTCTAACCCCCAATGCAAAAGCCAACAAACAGCGTGTTTGGGAAGAGATAACAAGGGAGGTCAACAGAAAAGGGCCACCACAAAAAACTACAGGGCAACCGGGTTCCCAAATCCAAATTTTTTTTTGTTTTCGAGATAAAATTTCCCAGTCTTGTGACTTTCTGAATTGAAATTTGAAAAACTTCCCATTTCATTTATCACGGGAAAGATCACGGGAAAATTATCACCTTTTGCACAAAAATCGCTGTACAGGTTTATGCTCAGCATCCCCGAAAAACCCCTAATGCCAATTTTTCCCGGAATCAACGAACCCGAAAACCCCTTAATGCAATTTTTCCCCGGGAAAAATGGGAAAAAGAATATTTGCGTTATCCTTACAGGACCTTTCGTTTTTAATTTCGAAAATCTAACATTAGATTCGTGATCTATTGAGCAGATTCACGGTTTAAAAACACCCAAATCCCCTTTACCTCCCGTTTACCCCTTAGCGGTAAAATTTCGGAAAACCCCGCCTTAGTGAGCGCCTACGTGATGGTTGGGACATACTGTGAAAGTTTCAAGTCTCTAGCTTCAGGGGTTTGGGCTGGGCGTTGATGAGTCAGTCAGTCAGGTTAAACGATTTTATATACAGTGTGACCTCTGTAAGAACATTTGTTTCCCTTTTTGACAGATAATGTTATGACTCGGTTAACGCAACTGACTCGGTTATTGCAACAGGCTCTGTCTACTATAGTTGCGATTACCGAGGTCACATTGTATATAGATTCTTATGTTTAGTCATACTAATCAAACACAAAGAAACTAAAAGGCATAAAATGAAATAAAAAATTAAAACAAAAACATTTATTTAAAAAACATTCTAAGAAGGGGGAAAAAATTGGGCGCTGTCTACCAAAAACAAAAGCGAGATAAATATATATCGCTTTATTTCTGATATACAACGACAAAAAAAAATTTTTATTTTTCAATACTTGATTAATCATGGTGTATTTAATTAAAAAGACTAAAAATCAAAAATTACGCCTATCCAATAGCACAAACAGCGTGAAAGCTGCTCCAACAGTTTTGGTGATAGCAGGAAAGGGGTTGACAGGCAAGGGAAGGGGTACATTTTAATGGTTCAGTATGTATTTAGTATATATCAGAGAGATGCATTGCATATACACATATTGCGTTGTCATCGAAGTTACGTATTTGTTCGAAATTTAAATTCAATCGGATGAGTGGAAGTGAGGCAAAATTAGATGACAAAATTTGACCCTGACAGACAGACAGACTGGCGAAAAAGCGAGCTAAATAAAAAAGATGAGCAAATTATTGAGTTGAGTTCAATCAAAATCCACAAAATGCGCGTCCTTTCATAAAACCTCGGTGAAGAAATTGTGTTTTAATCGGTGGTACGCGGTTATTTGAAGCCGACTCAACCTACTTTAAGCAATGCGTATAGTTATAGCAGAGAACAAATAATCTAGAGAATAAACTCTTAGAACAAATTTTTAGAGAAAATTTTTCCACTGTGAGATGAAGCAAGAGGATCCGATGTAACACGGAAAAAATTATCCATTCGATTCCTCCATCTCATTGAATAGATACGACGAAAATGATTAGAAAATGTTCTCTCTGCTTCGTGCTCCCTAGTCTAAAAGTAATTAACTTTTAGGCCGTAGCTAGTGAATGATAGGGACATTTTCCCCCCTTCGAAGGGGAAATTTGTCAAAAATTTGTTCGGCAGAGTTTTTTCTATATATTCCTTATTGTATGGTTATAGTTCCTGCTTATTGCTAACAACACCATGAATTTAAACAGCTACCTCTGCTATTGATGGATTGTGACGAAAAACTTTGGCGCAATTCATCCATTGCTCATAATCCATTTAAAACGATTGGTGCAGAGCAGAGACGAAACAAAGTGCAGTCTAACTAACAACATAACTAATTTATTTTACTATACACAATTATTGTTCCTCTTCACTCAAGGATGGTTTTATTATTTGGACATTATCAGAAAATTAATAGTCGTGTTACCTCAGAAGTTCATCCTCTGTACGCGAATATCAAAAGGACAAGTCATGGAAGGTCCGAAATTATTGCAAGTATAGGCAACACCAGTCTCTAAGCGTATTTAAAAAAGCTCATTAAAAACTTTGGGAAGAAGCTTCAGGCTAAGCATTGATGAAGAAATTGTTTCGACGGAAAATATGTTTAAGCTCAAACTAAAAGGTAAACGAAATACTCCTTGATGGAATAAAAATTCGGCAAATTTGTTGTTCATTTCATTTCGCAGTTTTTCTTTAAAAGAAAAATTAAAAAAGCCTAAATAGCTAGCTATATATAAAAATATTTATATGTGAAAAAACTCCTGTGGAGAAATGAAAATAATGTTAAGAGAAGATGTCTGTTTCGCCGTAGGCGGATGCGAAGTATTTTTTTGATTTCTTGTTGTCTCGGTCCCTGTTGAAGGAGCTTACAAACCTTTTTTATGATCAAAAAATGTCTAAATAAAATGTATCTTTAGGGACAGGAAATATCGGACTGGAAAATATTTTAGTCGTTTTTTTTTCATTTTTGGCAAAAAAGCGAAAAAAAAGTAAGAAAAATCTTAAGTAAAAATTCCTTTTTGTTATTTTCTTCATCAACGTTGTAGGGCATATGGGAAACGATTATTTTACCCAAAAGAAGCCCTCTGGGAATTTCAAGTTTATAATAACAAGTAATTGATTGTCACAAATTTACAACATGAGTTGGACTTTTTTGAACTTTAATGTTGCTGTCGTGGGCAACAATGTGGAGAATTCAAATATAAAGTAATAGTGAAGGACGCTTTAATTTCAGTGAAAGCATGTCATGTTATATGTTTTATTTGTGAATTGTGTCATATTTATTAAAAATGTTTGTCGAACATTCTTTGATTAATTTTTTTTTAAAACAATCCTGACAATAAGTCAGACTTTGTAAAAGTTTTTTTATTAAATTCAGAACATGGAACAAGAAATAACAACATCAATAGCATTTTTTGTACAAGGTTATTAAGCTTTATATAACACTGTGAAACAAATTTTCAAATTTTTTTTTCTGTTTCCTGGTATTCACCTCCAAAAGCTGTTTTTTTATAGATTTTCGCCTTCTAATTCCAAGCCGGAAGTTCGTTTGTCTCTATCTGGATGGAACAAAAGAAAGAGATAAATATATGTTTGTCCGTCCCTCTATTGACGCTATAACTACGAAATGAATTGAGCTAGAGACTTGAAATTTTACACCAATAGGCAACATTGGAATACTCAATCGGAAAGATTGCAATCGGACTACTTCTTCTCCTTCTCATACAAATGGAACAGCTTTTAAAAGCTTTTATTTAGCTTGCCTTCGTGTCTGTCTGTTTGTCTGTCTGTCTGTCAGATTAAAATCTTGCAATCCAATTTTGACCCACTTCCTCTCATCCGATTGACTTGAAATTTCGCACACATACGTAGCTCCAATCACACATACGTAATTCCAGTCTCGTCGTTGTAAAAACAAGGAAAGGTCGTGTATGGAAAACGTGAAATTTTCCGGGAAAAAATCTATTCCGGGGGTTTTCGACTTTGATTCTGACATTAAAAAGTCCATAAGGATAACGGAAGGTCCTGTTAAGATAACGTAATTATCCTTCTCCTCGAATTTTCCGGAAAAAAATCTCATTTGGTGGTTTTTGGTGTCACTGAATCCGATTTTTTAATTAAGAAACCTGTAAGGAAAACGGAAGGGTCTGTAAGGATAACGTGATTATTATTTTCCTGTAATTTTCCGGAAAAAATCTCATTTGGGGTGCCTCCAATGAGCCCGATATTGATGTTAAGAAGCATGTTGGAATAACGGAACGTCCTGATCGGACAATGTGATTATCTTTTTCCTAAAATCTCCCGGAAAAATATCATCTTGGTGTTTTTGGGATCGCGGAATTTCATTCTAACATTAAGAAATCTGTAAGGTTAACGGAAGGTCCTGTAAAGATAACGTGATTATCCTATTCCTCAAATTTTCCGAGAAAAATCTCAACTGTGGTTTTCGTATTGAGATACTAACTGTATCTATCTATCACTTAAAGACGTAAAAGTCTTTTCTCTATTAAAAAGTTTAATAAAGTACTTTTGTGTCACAAGATAAAACTTCAGCACCTCTAAAAATAAAAATAAAAATTGCAAGCAATAAACCAAGGTAAGGGTATTCCATCACAGAAAATTGGCTTTCCGCCACATGAAAATTATAAAAATCGATTATTTTGTTTAGAAGTTCAACGCCTGAACGTTTTTGGTGTCAAAAATCTATTGTGGGATTAAAAGATAACCATGATCCCCAGAAAAAGAAGAAAAAAATCCAAAAAAGTAGATTGGCTCATGTTAATTGCTGTTATTTTAGTGATAAGAACGTGAGTACAGCAAAACGCCTTTTCCGAAACCAATAAATGTCACTAATATTGTAGCGTTTGGAAATGCTTATCGTAAGAAATTCGCAAATCTCCATCCACCCCGCCATATGGTTTTGTCATGCTTCCTATCCATTTCAGTGATTATCGAAATAATTTATTCAAATCCCCCAGAATTTCCGGTCGGAAAGCTTGTGGAAAGCATTTCTAGTTTAGTAACTTTCCAACAATAATGCGAGCGAAGATTTTAAGATAGTCGCGTTAGCCTGGATAAAATGCGATAGCAATACTACTTAAAATAAAGAGATTTACCAGCCAAATTTGAAAATAGTTCCATTTTAGTAGAGATGGCTGCGCCCATTGAATTTCGATGTAGAAGTGGAAGTGGGCAAAATAGTCCACCCCCTCATGGCGCCAGCTAAAATTATCGAATAAATACAGAACCGCTCACGGTTTATTGGGTCAAATGGCTGCTAATCATTATTTAAGCACTCTCCACCAACCTGGAAGAATTTCTCCCCGATACTTATGTTGTTTAACCCGAAAACTGCTAACAATAAATTGCCAAAACCATTCAGAACAGCCGCCCGCACTGCGGCAATCAAGCTTGCCAACCGCCATTGCGCTCGTGCACTTTGTAACGTGTTAATGTTCAACATAACCACATAACAGCATATCAGGTAATACAACACCTTTGAGTGTCCGATGCTATTACTCTTTACAATTTAATTACTATACTCAAGCGCGCGATACCATTGAGTACCTGATGTGTAACATTAATTATACTAACCAGCCCAATTTGAACAATATCTCGATTTGTGGGTTTAATTCGACATCATTTTTGTAACAAATTACAAGTACTTGGCACTTAACTTCCCGTAATTCAAATTAAAATCTCAGTATGTTGAATTGATTTTCATTGTTCCAGAGAGACCCATATGAGTTTTTGTGCAAAAACAAAGTTCAGAGTACGAAAAAAGTGGGAAAAACAAAAAGTTGAAATGAAAATTGAATAAGAAATAAAATACAAGTCTCTGAGGGTTTGAAACTCTTTACTAATACATAATTTGAAAAGTTACTCAAAAGTTTCTCAAAAGTTTTTTTTTTCTTTGGTGTGAGGTCCTTGCATGAAAAACGTAAAAACTTGAGTAAAAGGAAGTGCTTTTTAAAATGTATTCGATTGAAAAATTTAAACATCAAATAGCATAGATTTTGTTTTGCTGTTACACAAAGAACTACAAAAAAATAAAAGGTTTGCCATAAAGAATTTAAGAAAATAAAATGAATAAAAAAGTGGGGAGAAATTTAAAGGATCATTTCTTATCAGGCAAAAAAATAACACGGTAAGAAAAATCCAGTTCATTTTTTGAAATAAATTCAGGTACAATGATAAGTTATTAACACGTTGACTGCCAAACAAATGTTGCAAATTTTTAAAGGAAATGCCTATGCATGTAGACCTGTAGAATGTATGTAGTATGTAGACTGTACAGGGTGGGCCAGAATAGACGCGGGGGTTTGAATTCTTTATAAATTTTTTTATTTTAGCGAAACCTATAATTTTTTTTTCAAATACATGTAGTTGATTGGATGGGGAATATTTTTGGTCTAAACATCGAAAATTATATCCCGCAAGTGGTGGCCATTTTCTGCTTCGCAAATCCGTGCTCTTTCCAAGACATTTTCCATAACCTTTCGTGTTATGGCCTCGATTTCACTGCGAATGTTGGTTTTCAATTGGCTGATGGTTGTTGGCTTGTTGACGTACACCTTTTCTTTCAAATATCCCCAAAGGAAACAATCTGGAGTCGTTAGATCAGGTGAACGTGGAGGCCAATTGAAATCGCTTCTTTTCGAAATAATGCGTCCGCCAAACATGTCCCGTAAAAGAGCCATTGAGCCCACCGCCCACCGGTTCGTTGTTCTATTGTGTACAGGTCCATTTTAAATTGCCCAAGTCTTCTTAACAAAATGCTGAAACAAAATTAAAAAAATAAAAATAAAAAAAAAGTTATAAAGACTTCAAACCCCTGCGTCTATTCTGGCCCACCCTGTATATAGGTATGTATTCACTAAACTTCATGAGAACTTATTGAATTTTTCTCTGCCTATCAGATATGATAGCCATGGCAGTCAATGTGTTAATGAAGTTTCCCAACTTCGTATAGTCGGATGAAATCGAACACCTTTTTTATTTTTCAAATAACTGGGAAAATAAAAGAGCTTTTTAAACGACACAAAAACAAAAACTGTCTTTATTAGAAACTCAAAAATATAATCACAACTAATGAGCGAAAACCAAATTGTTAAAACACCCAATCCCTCTTTACCCTCCGTTTACCCCCTTGGCCATAAAACTTCGAAAAACCCCGTCTTAGCGAGCACCCACGCGATAGATGTGACGTGCTGTGAAAATTCCCAGTTTCTAGCTTCAGGGTTTTGGGCTGGGCGATTTTATATATAATATATATAAAAAGTCTTGTAACTTTTCTTATGTTTATTTTTGATTTTTTTTTATTGTCCCAATTCACCCTTTTGGCTACATTTTATATTAGTGCGAACATTGCAAAAAACTGGTTTGTTTGTATTGCGGAGAGGGGGAAGGAATGGTCCAATTTTGCCCGTTCAAAAACTTAGCCTAGCCATTTACGGGAAACGTAACTAGACAACCCTTTCGAAAGTAATGGTTGTGTGGGACAGACATAGACAGACAGACTGACTGACTCACAGACAGACAGACAGACAGACGGACAAGCGGCAATCAAAATATTTTGCCATCTCAAACACCCTGGCGTAGTTCATTTTTGTGTCCGATGATTGGTTCGACGCGTTACAAATGGTATACTAAATCAAATATACTCCTTTTATAGAGTAAAAAAATCGAAAAGCATCTATCCGTACCAATCCGGATAGTTGTCTCATTTTTGGATATGGATAGATGCCCATAAAATATAGACCGCTCATTTGGTCTTAATTTTAATATGGATGGATATCTAATAGAAATTAATTTTACGCTAAAATATAATATTTTACTGACAGGCATTCGCAGTTTGGACAGAAAAAATCGCGAAAGGTGCGAAATACACGAAATAGAGTCTAAGATAATGGAGTCAAGAAGTAATTGAAGTATTCGGTTGTCTATTTTCCACATCGTTCAATTTGTTGTATTGTGTTCATTTTTACATTCTCAATTTTTTTTTAACAAAAGTTTTCCGAGAAAAAAGTTTTCCCTTCCGAGGAATTTTGAGGTAAGTTGAAAAATGTTGATAATTTTCACAAGTATTTCAACCATTATCGTCTGCCCTGCAAATTGTGGACCAGGTGTCCATAAAACTTCGACTAGAAATTGTTAATTTATGCATTTCAAAGAAGATGTACCCGAATTGGTGAATACAGGACGCAAACCAATAATTTGTTTGAGGACAGAAGTTCATAAAACACGGTTTTTCGAAAAGTACAGTATTCTCGAAAATTTGTCATGAAGCCAGATTTAGATTTATCGACCCCTAATTACGTTAAATCAGTTCACCAATACTATGCTGCAAAAACAGTTGAATTTCGCAGGCTAGTGTAATCTATTAGTCGAATCCAACTGCTCCTGAACATGGGTGTAACTATACAAAAAAAACATAACAAAAGCTATAATTGCCAATCTGGCAATTATTGAAAACCCGTATGGTGATATGATATTGTTCGTAGTTTAAGTGAACGGTGAACAGTTGTATCAAAATTCCACTTTGAGCCAAATTTTCCAATAAGATTTTTTAAAATTTATTCCAATCGGATTTTGATGTATGGGAGTTTTATGTAGAATCATATCCTAAATAACTTTTGTTCTTGCACTTTTTCCATAAGATGTACCGTTTTTGAGATATTCACTAAAAACGTTTTCATTCGTATGGGGGGTACCCTCCCTAATGGTCCATTTTTGCCCATTAACGAACTTAGCCTCGCATTTTACGAAAAACGGATTTGCGCGAAATTTTGCGGAAATCCGTTTTTTGTAAAATGCGAGGCTAAGTCTGTAGCTCAACCCGTGCGCCCGCAATCCGCGCCACAGACGGACAGACAGACGGACGGACAAGCTAAATTCAACTTTTTTTTATGGTGTAATTCATTTTTGTGTGTGATAACGGGATCTTGGCGTTACAAACGGTAAGGCAAATCTAATATTCCCTTTGGTTTCACCATACGGGTATAAAAAATCGGTTTAGCATTTTTATCATGGAAGATCGATAACTTCAATAGCGCGTCTTGACCTTTAATAGCCTTTTCTACGGGGCTATGGAATCCTAACATTTTGGAATATCCGTATCCGACTCCTGAAAGTCTAGAAGGCCTAACTCCAACTCCAAGTCTAGAAGGACTAAAAAAATTGTCACACGAAGAACTTGCATCTGACAGCTCTCAAGGAGAAAATGCTAATATGGCAAGCCAGTGAGTCGACCGATCGAGAACAGAACGGACGTGTAATTGAGGGAGAGTAAATAAGTTCTATTTTAAATGTATCGTGTTTAATTCGGAGTTTTTCTGGGTCCGAAGAGATCATCCCCTACCATTCCGGACAAAATCATTAAATCACCTGAAAACCTAAATCGAACATTGTTTTTGGTTGCAAAATATTAAGGTTAAACCTAAACTAGTTGGACAACCCTCTCTAGTGGCCAATGGAGGTAAAATAACGGAGTTAGATTCGACGAATTTTTTGTCTGACTACGGGATCGAATATTAAACTTTCTTCTGGAAATTGACTGACTTCGACTCTTAAAGCAACAATTTAAGCCACAGACCTGCTTTTCTGACTATCTCTAGTATCCACTGAATGTCCGTGCCTAGTTTCAAATATATCTAATGCGCTAAGAAGGACAAAAAGAGTTTCAAATACATCTAATGCGGTAAGAAGGACAGTAACATATTTTTTTAAAAAAAGTCATAAATATTACAATAATTTCTGACATACCTAAATTAAAAAAATTAAACCATGCAGGTAAATTAAAATAATTAAAAGGAGCACGGTGAAATGTCATCAAATTTGTGTTAACGGTACGCTTTAATAAAATTCTTTATTACTAATTCGAATAATCAGTGAAATTGTAATAACTCTGGGTGATGTAAAGAAAACCATGCAAAGGCCATAAAATCCAAATGAATGCAGGGTGTAATAAAATAAATGAATATATTTTGGTATATTTTATTGCCTTCAATTATTAAACGAGCGATAATATGGAATCATTGACGTCATGAGCTTTAAATGCGATTAATGCTTACACAGCCCTTAATTGAAACCCTTTAAAATCAATTTCATTACCAAATTAGTTTAATGATCATCACATATAAGAAATCTTGTTCCAAAGTTAACCCGAACCCAATGTTCCCAATATTGAAACTTTTCGGTGAGATACATTTTAATGCTTCGTTTTAATTGCAGACAAAGACATTTATAATAATTATATTTTATTTGTTTTGTAATAGATTTCCAGTTTCTTTGACATACAATGTGTGAAAGAGTTATACAACATTGTGTTGTAAACGTTTTTTATATCTATTGATAAAATATTAACCGTTTTAGAGAAAATAAAAAAAAGCTCTGCTGAAAGATAGTGAAAAACCAGAAGGGTGATCCGATAAAACTTTAATCTATGGAAAAGCTATAGTGATTTTTATATTCAGGGTATTCACAGTCCTCTTTTAAATTGCGAGTAATTTTACCGCTCGATAATTCAGTCAAATTTAACAGATTTTTACCGAGACGGTAATTTGGTTCATGTAAAAATGAATTACCGGATTCGGTAATTGTAGACATGCCTTGAGTCGTGTTTTCCGGCCCGGTTATTCGGTATCAAGAATCAACCGCGAGTGACGCTAGTAATGTTTTTAGTTGTCAAATTTTCTCGCTGGTTATCTCATCGGACTGCAAATTTTTTCAATTTTGATAGCCGTTGCCACAATAGAAATTCAAAAGAATACATCAAACATGGATTTAAAGGTATGTGACATATTTTACAATCAAATTCGCAGTCCATGATTTGGTCACGTATCCAATAAAAGCGCTGTTCTCAAATCTGTGCTGTGGGATATTTACAGCAGAATATTTTCAGTCTTTTAATATTACCGAAAACACCGAATACCGAAAATTAAAAGAGGACTGTGAATACCCTGATTATGTATTTTGTTTTTCTAGTGTTTTTTATAGCTCGGATACGATGCACATTTTTTGGGAAAATATCAAAACACTTGCTGAAAAAAGCAACAAAAGCCTTAAATTTCATAAATACAGTGGAACCTCCATATAACGAAACATCTAGATAACGAAATTCTCTATAATAACGAAATATTCTTCTGATAATATGTTATTTAAAAATTCGTGTCTGTATCAATTCTCCAGTGAGGGAAGGTTAGGTTAGGTTAGGTTAGAGTGGCTGCCAAAAAGGCACACTTAGGCCAGAAATGGCCCATTGTGATACCACGCGAATCTTGACGATCCATTTCTCTATACCTCGAACCATTTGGAGCTTCTGATGAAGCGGAGTAGATCTGCAACGCTTGTGGCGCTTAGGTCTTCTAGATCGTTTAGGAAGAAACTACCCAAATGAGTTCTTCTGCGTTGAGCTAGAGCTGGGCAATGACAGAGAAGATGAGTTGTCGACTCCTCTTCGTCCACATCCCCACAGCTTCTACAAAAGTCGTTTGAGGGAGCTCCGAGCCTGTCGGCATGTCTGCCTATTAGGCAGTGCCCTGTTATTATTCCCACTACCGTGCTGATCGCATTTCTTTGTAGTGAGAGGAGTCTACTGGAGCGTTTTTTGTCTAGCTTAGGCCAGATACATTTGGTGACGGTACACGTTCTCTCCCGTGTCCATCTCTGGTTTGCATTGTTAAGCGTTTCAGAACTTAGTATGAGTTTGCACGTTGCCAGAGGTATGCCTATACTCTCTTTTGCAGGTAGAGTTGGCGCAATCGTGCCTCTCCTAGCAAGTTCGTCCGCTTTCTCGTTCCCATCTATGTCACTATGTCCTGGCACCCAAACGATGTTGATATTGAAGTATTCCGACATCTCATTGAGAGATGCCTTACACTCCCGTGCCACCTTTGATGTGAGTGCGATAGATTCTAGGGATTTTATTGCCGCTTGGCTGTCAGTAAAAATGCTAATATCTCTAGATGATACAACATTATTTTTGAGCCACTCTGTGACGTCTTTGATTGCCATCATTTCGGCCTGAAATACGCTACAGTGATCCGGTAGGCGGAGGCATTGACTGATCTTTAAATTACCAGAGTAGATCCCCCTGCCCACTCTCCCATCCAGTTTGGATCCATCTGTGTAAAAGTGTACTGTGTTACAGTTTTGTATAGTACCATCCTCCCATTGTTGCCTGGAAGGGATGATAGTGGTGAAGTTCCTTTCAAAGAACGGTTTGGATATAGTATAATCTATATTTCTCGGGACTTCCTGAAAATTCTTAAGAATACTGGAATGCCCTTTTTCAGTACTATACCATGTTAATGAGGCTTTTAGTCTTATGGCTGCGCGTGCCGCCATCTGCTTGCCGTATAGGTCTAGGGGAACCAAATGTAGAAGGGTTTCCAGTGCCTTCGTGGGAGTCGTTCTCAATGCTCCGCTTATGCACACTGACGCCATTCTTTGTATTTTCCCTAGCAAACCTCGGTGTACGGCTTTATCTAAAGCTGTCCACCAGACGATTACCCCATACATGAGTATGGGTCTGATAACGGACGTGTAGAGCCAGTGAACCATGTATGGTTTCATTCCCCATTTTGATCCAATGGCTCGTTTACACGAGTAGAGAGCCACTGAGGCTTTTTTAACCCTTTCCTGAGTATTCAATTTCCAGTCTAGCTTCCTATCTAGAATAATACCCAGGTATTTGGCCCTGTCTGTCCAGACTAGGCTGGTACTATTTATGGAGGGTGGGTCGATTTGAGGAATTTTATATTTCCTGGTGAAGAGGACTATTTCGGTTTTCAGCGGATTAACCGCTAAACCGCATTTGTTTGTCCAGGTAGATAGTTTATAGAGAGCGTTCTGAGTTAGCTCTTTCAATGTTGTAGGATACTTTCCTGAAAAAGCTATAGCAACGTCGTCCGCGTAAGCTACCACTTTGCAGCCCTCCGCTTCCAGGATTTGAAGCAATTCGTTAATTGCTAGTATCCAAAGAAGTGGGGAGAGTACTCCCCCTTGTGGGGTTCCTCTCTTTACATATCTTCTTGCAGATGAGTTCCCCAGCTTTGAATTGATAATCCTGCCTGTTAGCATTAGATTTATCAGTTCGCCTATAGGAGCCTCTACACCAAGATACTGTAATGCTCCCATGATAGCCCCGGGTGCGACATTGTTAAAGGCTCCTTCAATATCTAGAAAGGTAACCATTGTATATTCCTTGAGGTCCAGTGATTTTTCTATTGTGTGAACCAGAGTATGCATAGCTGTCTCCACGGACTTGCCCTTGCAGTATGCGTGTTGAGATGTAGATAACTTATTTGGGTCAATTTTTTGACGTATATGAGTATCTAACAATCTTTCTAGTGTCTTCAGAAGAAAAGACGAGAGGCTGATCGGTCTGAGATCCTTAGGTGAGCTATGTGTGTTTTTCCCTGCCTTGGGGATAAAAACGACGTTGACCTCTGTCCATTTTAAGGGAATATAGACTAGGGTAATGCAGGCTTGGAAAATTGTTTCGAGCCAGGGGAGGGCTAAGTCTGAAACTTTCTGAATTTCAGCTGGTATTATACCGTCCGGTCCGGGTGACTTAAACGGTTTAAAACTCTTAATTGCCCAAGTAATTTTTGTTTTATCGAGGAGTTTGCTATGAAGCCTGTTCTCCTCTCTATTTATCGGAATCTCCCTTCCTGGTGAGTCCTTAGAGCATCCCGGGAAATGGGTATCCATTAAGAGTTCTAGGGTTTCCAGGCTAGAACATGTCCATGTTTCGTCAGCTTTTTTTAGATAGCTGGGCATATTAGGAGTGGTTGAGAGGATTTTCCGAAGCCTAGCTGCTTCAGAGCACTCTTCTATTTTACCACAGAAGAGTTCCCAGGACTTACGCTGGGCTTTCCTCACCTCTTTTTTCAGGGTTCTCAACATCCCTTTATAAGAGTCCCAATCCTGTTGCAGTCTGGTACTTTTCGCTTTGTTGAAGAGCCTACGACTTTCCTTGAGGGAAACAGAATGGAGAATAAATAGATATAAGCCCCAGTTAACAATTTGGCGAAATTCCACCCAGAGTGAAATCACTTTGGTTTCGCTTCCGAGAAGGAAAATTGAGGAATTCACTTGTTTTTCGCGGAATCAAAACAAAGGCGAAATAAACGATGAATTTTTTTCTCTTTATTTTCACAAAAGTGGAATAAAATAAAAAATAAGCCTTTTTTACAGGCTTTTTCTTATTTGTTTCACACTTTTGAAAATTATGCGAAGCTCTAGGTAAAAAATTGAAATTCATAACTGATTTTAAGTTTTGCGTTTGCCATTTAAGTTCTTGGGTTTGTAGAGTGCGGACTAGTTTTTAAGATAAAAACATAACAAAAGCTATAATTGCCAATCTGGCAATTATTGAAAACCCGTATGGTGATTTAATTGAACGGCGTATCAAAATTTCATTTGAATTCAAATTTTCCAATAAGATTTTTTTAAAACTTGTTCCAATCGGATTTTGATGTATGGGAGTTTTATGTAGAATCATATTCTAAATAACTTTTGTTCTTAGACTTTTTTGATAGGATGTACCGTTTTTTAGATATTCGCAAAAAACGTTTTCGTTCGTATGGGGGGTACCCCCCCTAATGGTCCATTTTTGCCCATTAACGAACTTAGCCTCACATTTTACGAAAAACGAATCTGTGCAAACTTTCAAGTCTCTAGCTCAATCCGTGCGCCCGCAATCCGCGCCACAGACAGACGGACAGACGGACAGACAGACAGACGGACGGACATGCAAAATTCAATTTTTTTTATCATTTTAAACACACTGGTGTAATTCATTTTTGTGTGTGATGACGGGATCTTGGCGTTACAAACGGTAAGGCAAAGTTAATATACCCTTTGGTTTCACCATACGGGTATAATGATAACATGTTATGCAAATTTGATAGAATTTATAAAAATAATAAACTTATAAGTACACTATGTTTGTTGCGCACTGTAGCAAAGATTAGAGACTTACTAAAGATAAGACACAAACGTGGTTTTCCGTTTGCCGCCTGTAGAAAGAAGTAGTCGACAGCATCATTCCGTAGTCGACAGCATCATTTCTCTCTTTTTATCATTTAGCTCAAATGGACTTGTTGAAAAAAATCATTTTGTAATACTCGCACAAAACAAACCAAAATATTGGACCAACACATACACAAGGGCCGACAGCGGCCTTTCACAATTTCTTCAACTGGCAATGGCGATAGGATTTTTTAGCAAAAAAAAATACTTTTATTTCACTTGTTACGTTGCTTAAACAGAAAAAATGCCTGGCAAGGAACATTTTACGGAATGTTCTGCCGACAATACGAAATATCCCGAGAGTTTTGCATTTCTCACACAAAAGCAATTAGTGTCTTTACAAAGCAAATGAAACAGACGACAACGTACTCTTCTTCAAGAAAAAATTTCTTTCGCGTTTCCTAACTTTATAGCTCTAAACTATGACTGTAGTAAATTTAAATACATCTTATTTACTTAGAAACTTTGTACTGCGACATAAAAACTGCAGCTTAGAAACTTTGTACTGCAACACAAAAACTGCTGTGCCAAAAATAAGAAAAACTGAAAAGTTATTTTTTTTTATTGCACGTAAAAAATAAAATTATTTAAATAAAATAAATTGTTTTATTTCTTACGTACAGTAAAAAATTAAAATGTTCTGTCTTTCCTGTTTTTTTTCTGCTCTCAGTGCAAATTTATCACGAAATCCAAAAGACTTCTCGTACTTTATCACGAAACATAAAAGGCTTCGCATACGCGAATCCCAGGCGATTCTCCTAGGGGTTTCGCCTCGGGGAAATCGTTCAAATGAATGCGAATCGTCTGAGATTTGCAAGCGAATTCACTTTTACTTATTTCGTTCGCCCAGATGATTCGAATTGGCTTCGTTTTTGTTTCTTTTTTTTTTTACTAGGGTCGACACTTGTCACAATCAATTTTTAATCAATTAATTTGAATTGATTTAAATATATATATATATAATATTTTGTTCAAAGTTAGAAAAACTATTTACTTCTATATGTACGTTTTTCTGTTTAAATGGACGACCATTATCCCTAATAAAACGAAATTTTCGAAAAACATCAAAATAACGCAGTAACTCAAAGAAATTTCGATTAATCGAATAAATATGCTATTAATTTGAATAAATCGATAATTCGGAAGTAATTAAAGGTCCATTGCATTTAAACTTAGTGATATATACGGTAAAACGATTATGTAAAACTATTATCTTACATCATAGCTCATCATCGAACTCGAAAACTCGAAGTTTCTTGCTATCGATCTCGGAAAGTCGAACCTCGATATCTCGTAATACTCGATAACTCAAAGTTCGACTTACTTCGACTTATCGAGGTTCCAGTGTTTACATATTTATTGATCTAGCCTTAGGTAACTTTAACTATTATGTGGTAACAGTAAGAATCCATGTAAAACTTCCACTGTCCTGCTTTAATTTTACATCTCGATAAGATAAAAATCGAGATTTTTTTCATAGCCTCCCATAAAATTGACACTTTCAGACGTATTTTTGGCCAAGATATCAAAAAAAAAATCTGACAAATACGCTGACTTTTCACTGCACCGGACATTTCAATGGCGGGCCATGAAAAAAATCGCAATCTATGTCTAATCGAAACGAGGTTTGACAATGAAAAATCCAATAGGTTGTAACATTTTTCATAATTTATAAAAAATATTATGAATTTATTCACTTAATGATCCGACATTATATCTGAATTTCAGGTTCATACGCTTTCAGATAATAACGTAATATTTTTATTTTATGAACCTAAAAACCCGAAATAAATTATTTTTATTTTTTGTTGGTGGCTTGAAAATGGAATATCTCTATTTCCATACTCCACAAAAGAATACAACAATAACAAAATAATAACTTGCAATCAATTATAGATGGAACATTATTTTTGGTCACAGTTGTGTAATATTACAGAATTATGAGCTGGAATTTCGTACAGTACGTGATCTATTAAATTAGAATTATGGACATCAGGAACTATACGATACTAGATACAAAATAATTTTGCAAAATGGCTTTGTTTCATGGCACACGTTCCTGCATTCTTATTTTTAGTTTGAATGAAATGCCAAGTTTCTTGTAATAACCGAACACATGACGGAAAATTCGAGGGAAATAAAGCTTATCTCTGCATGTAAACAACATTTAATATTTTTAGTTCCACCTAACGAAATTACACATATTCACATATTTCGCACGCAATTTGATGATTTTTTCTGATTTTCCTTGTAATAATGGTAAAATTAGTGGCAGTTTCATTTTGCCTCATGTCAACGCAATTCAATTCAATTTCTACTCTTTATATTTTCAGACCAAAAGATCCATTACTTGGGAACCTTTGCTGTCTGGAACTGAGTTCCATCCGTATCCATGTCCATCCCAGCGCTATTGCTATTATAGTTTGGTTGATTCGATTTGAAGGTCCCCTTATACTATACGTATAATGTCCAATTGACAGTGATTGATTAAGGATCTTGCAGTCGATTATTAGTTGAAATCTATTTCAATATTGTAAAGGAGAAAGATAATAAGATCTTTCTGTATTTACTTACGCCATTCAAATGCGTATTATCCAATAAAGCGACAAAATAAATCTTTCTGAATTCAAAACGAAATTCTGGGTTTAACACATTGACTGCCATGGCTATCATTTTCGATAGCTGGGTCTACAATCTACATGCATACATACATACATTCATACATACGTACATTCATACATACGTACATTCTACATACGTCTATATGTATTGGCATCTCCCTTACATTTTTGCAAAATTGGTCTGGCAGTCAACATTTTAACCAAATTTTAACTACGATTTTGGTCGCTTCTTTTAACGAAAATTTTAGAAAAATCGGCTCAACCCGTTTTGCACACTAAAAAACAGCAATTTTTTGTTATTTTTTGTTATTTTAATGTTGTTTGAGTCCTAAGGAACCAACCCAGTAAGTTTCATTAATCTACCATACAAAAATCGTTACCTGTAGGCCAGAAGATTAAAAGCTAGTTTTTTTCAATTTTTTTTATTTCATTGCCTGTCAGTCTGCCAGGTCAGTCTGTCAGTCACAGAAAAAAAGCTTGGCTTTCTAGTCAAAATTCCAAACCTTGTAACAAAAATTGTATCTTCGGTACATTGTACAAAATTATTGGAAATCCAAATGGATTTTCACCCAATTTGGTCAATTGGACCGCTATCTTTTACCGTTATTGAGATATTTTCATTATAAATGAAAAGAAATAGATTTTTGCGAATTGTTTGAAAACTAAAGGTTTTTCAGACTTTATAATTAAAGATGTTAAAATTCTCTACATTTTTGCCATTCACCAGACATCGATAACTTTTACCGTTATCGAGATTTTTCAGATTTTGTGAAAAAAATCATTTTTTGATGCAAACAAATATTTTATTCATGGGACTATAGTGTAAATGACGCAGGAGCGTAGATTTTGTAGAATTTGCATCAGATAATTTTTTTTATAAAACATCACGATTATAAATTAATTTAATTTACAATTTAATTAGTACGTTTTCTATTATATTTGCTCATGTGAGTTTCTAATTAGTAAATGACGGTGCTGTGCTGTCTATGATTTATGAAATCTTGTGATCCTTTTTGCCATTTTAGTTATAATCATAAAAGATATGATAATTAAAACCTTTTCCATTCCTATTATATTGTGTCTTGAAGGAATATACATAAAGGCTTCATCTGTTATCTTTTAAGTAATTTCTATCCGCAAATATATGATATGTACTTTGATTTGAATGTAAAATTTGCAAATTTAATGCTATTTTCGCTAACGAATTTACTTAAATCACATATTTGTTCTACCTGTAGTTACTCACAATCAAATATACCTCTTAAAATTAGTTGTTTCTATGAGACAACTTTACATAATTGCAAAGTCAATTTAAAATTATTCGACTTTTTTAGGGGATGTTCATAAAACACGTCACGCTTTTGTATGGGAGGGATCTACAGTAATTAGTCTTCTACCGTCTTACGAATAATAAAAAAAAAACTAAAAATCAGCATGATATAATTTAGAGAAGTTTTTTTTATATAAAAAGCAAATATTTTTGTATGAAAGCTCTTTGCATTTTAGGGTAAAAATTATAGAAAATAGAAGAAAAGCTGGGAAAAATTACTTTTTTCGCAACCTCGCAAACAACACAATGCAAAGCGGGAAAAACAATATGGGTATTAGAAGTTTTCCCGAAGATTTTATTTAGATTTGGAAATTTCAACACCTGTATAGGGATTCTGAGGGAACTGTCGATAATTATCGACAAGCGATTTATGTGCACATATTCAACTTTCTTTTAATTGTGTTGGTGGATACAGCACACTAATGCAGGTTTGACTTCCAATGCGATTTCCTTCACTCGGGTAACACTAATGGTTTGACGTCTGGAAATCGATTCCACATTTCCAACGTTTTTATCGACATTTCCAATGGATATCACTTGCTTTATGAGGTAGTGATAACAGTGCATTTGCGTAGAAGTTTAGCGCATACAAAACACCAAGAGCAGCCAAGAAAAATTGAAAGAAAGATAGATTTTCAGGATCTTCTTATGGTTTTATACCAATAACTCCAATAAGAATTTCAGAAAAAAATCACTCCTCTCAATATTGTAAAGCGCACGAAAAGGCTTCATTTAGATCGGACACAAAAATTAACTACACCAGGGTGTTAGGGATGGCAAAAGATTTTCATTTCCGCATGTCCGTTCGTCTGTCTATTTGGTCCGATTGTCAGTCTGTCTGTCCGTGAACACCATAACTTTCGAAAGGATTTAGCTAGAGACTTGAAATTTTGTATAGAGAGATTTCTCGTAAATGGATGGGCTAAGTTGGTTGACTGCGCAAAATTGGATATTGAAAAATGTATGTAGGTTAAATAATGTTTAAAATATGATTTTTCATAACACATGCATTGAAAATATGCCTTTCGATGCCTCCGTAGCGGGTCGAAAATAGCGTTTTCGGCCCTAGGGGCGAAAGTGCGATCAGCTGGCCGAAAGTGTGTTTTCGCGACGTGTTTCTCGTACCACAGAATACAGAAGACAAACTTCATAGGCAGAAAACGCTAGAGTAAGCAGTACAGCCATATATACTTCTAACCGAAAATTTATGAATGAAACTGAACGAGTGTGAAGTTAGCTGCTCGAGCGAAGTGTGATTTAGTTGAGCAGCATTGATGTCGTGAACCAACACAATTGCAGTTGGATTCACTACTTCATATTTGTTACAATTAAATACAATTCTCAATCCAATACTAGTAGATTTAAGCCGTCAATGTATTTTTGTATGGAATAAATTTCTTGAATCTTCTTGAATCTTGAGCAGCATTGCCGATTTCCACTTTTTGTTATGTTGATTTTTCATTTCAATGGCGAGAAAAACTGAAACAGCTGATCAGCATTTTTGCATTTCACATTGAGGGTATTCACAATCCTCTTCGGTATTCGGTATTCGGTATTTTCGGTAATATTAAAAGACTGAAAATATTCTGCTGTGAACATCCCACAGCACAGATTTGAGAACAGTGCTTTTATTTGATACGTGACCAAATCATGAACTGCGAATTTGATTGTAAAATATGTCACATACCTTTAAATCCATGTTTGATGTATTCTTTTGAATTTCTATTGTGGCAACGGCTATCAAAATTGAAAAAAAATGCATCAGTCCGATGAGATTAACAAAAAGCCAGCGAGAAAATTTGACAACTAGAAACATTACTAGCGCCACCCGCGGTTGATTCTTGATACCGAATACCGAGGCTGAAAAACACGACTCGAGGCATGTATACAATTACCGAATCCGGTAATTCATTTTTACATGAACCAAGTTACCGGCTCGGTAAAAATCTGTTAAATTTGACTGAATTACCGAGCGGTAAATTTACCCGCATTTTAAAAGACGACTGTGAATTCCCTGATTGTATTTTGCGTGTGATTTAGTTGACTTCGCGTTCAAACTACTTATCTATTGTTAAAAGTGTAACAATTAATTTTTAACGGTTCAGGAGATAACAAGGGAGGAGTTACCGGACACGGATGGGGTAAATTTCAGTGATAAGGACATTTCTTAAATGCAAAGTCTATTAATTGGGGAAAACCCGATTAAAATCCCTTCCGCGATTTAAAAGATAGCAGAAAAGGGGGTTTGGGGACAGAGGGAAGGGCGATATTTTTGTATTCGTAAGAGTCAAAAGTTAGCAAGGGAGAAGTATCGAAAAAGTAACACGATTACTTTTTAAATAATAACACTATTCGTGTATCAAATTTCATTGGAATCGGTGCAGCTATTTTCAAAATATGAATCTTTTTCACTAAAATAATTTTTATCTACAATAAATTGTCAAAATGTTTTAAATAACTTGCGCTTAAATAAAACACTAATCTAATGAAATCCAAATCATTGACTTGAATTACCGTCTCTTACGGCCAATTTATTCACTAGGAGTTAAATCGCCTTAACTCCCTTAACTCACCTTTTACATGGAAAATAACACTAGCTAACTCCCTTAACTCACTAACTCGGCTTAACTCCTAGTGAATAAATTAGGGGTTAGTGGATTTAATCAAAAATTTGATTAGAATAAGAACAAGAACGATCTGTTGAGAAAAATTCACGGCGAGCAACCACTGCCCACGAATTGGGATGGCGAGTAGCCTGTCAGGGCACTTTAAGTGATTGGCATTTACCAACAAAATCACCTAATCCACTTTATTTTCCTGTCTATCTTCAGCATTTTTCCCTGTAATCCTAATCCATTAAAATTCATTTTCATTATTTATATTTTTCTAAGCTTCCTGGGCGAGTCTTGTACAGCATCGAAAATGTTTACCTTCAAGTGTTTTGCATTAATCAGGAAATTTTAAAACGAGCGCAATTACTTATGTTTTGAAAAATCTGAATGTAGAATTGTTAGAAAAATTAACGTTTTTCAATTAAAAAAATAATCCATTCAATGAAATGTTGTACTTGTTGCCAGTTGGGATAAAATTTCGTTAAACATCCTCCGAATTTTCTTGACATCTGCAAAAAAAACATGTTATTGTTTAAGAACTTTTCCTACTCGATGGACATCCATATGATTAATGCTTCTTTGTTGGATCGTTAATCTCTTGTTCTGGGTCCAATGTTTTTTTTTTCTGCGGTCCGATTGTGGAAAATAAAACGAAATTCATAAAATTAATAATCCTTACCTTCCTTTGGCCTTTCTTTGGCTAAATGTGTGCACTGTAAATAAGCTCAAGCACATATTGAACTCAGAGACCGCTTCTGTTTACAAACCTTACTATGTGCATATTTAAGGATATCTATAGGCTATTGAGCTCGTATAGAGTATTTGAGAGTCTTTGTTTGTTGTGCAATTACCATCCTTATGAGTCCTTGAGCGCTTTTCTAGAAGGACGGTATTTTCCGATACTACCGACTCGACTCCCACATGTTCCTGAATCAACAGAATCTTTATAGATTCCACCCATGTTTGCCTTGGACTTTATATATCCGAGAAATCATGAGGTCACCTAATTAGCTCTAGGGTATATATTGCAACTTCATTTCATTGAGTAACTAAACAATAACTGAACTCTAAGGAATTTATACATGTATGGTGATTTAAAAATAGTAAATCCAGTGAATATTATGTAGGACGTTAGATGATATAAAGGACCCTGGTGACTGTAACGAACAAAACTCGAAATTGATTTGCGAGAAAAAACTTTTACTGAATATACCTACACAAATACGAATTTGGATTCCCTTATGTTGTTAGCGTAATAAAAAAATGTTACATTTTCCTTATATTCTATGAATGAATTGCTAGAATCTTTTTTGCTAGAGATTAAATGAGCTTTCAGCAATAAAAATTAGGCTTTCATGACTAAACAAGTTTCCTGTGAAAAAGCAACTGTTAAAGGTGAAAGCGTGAAAGTTAGGTATATCTTAAAAAAATACTTTTCTGCCAAAATTGACGAGGCCCAGAACCCTTCCGGAAACCGGAAGCGGAAATCTAAGCCCTTAGAGAGAAGATATTTTTATATATTTTATATTTTAAATATTAGAATTAACAAATCGAAGGATTAACAAATCAAATTGTTTGTCATTTTAAAACATCATATCAAAATTATGACAATGACTTTCCAAGATTTAAAAACATTAAATCCCATAAAAATACATCAAAACATGAAAAAATTACAATTGAAGGGCTTGCAGGAATAACGGGGTAACGCCACATTCGGAAAAAGGAGGTAACTCAGAAATTTGAAAGATTTTCTCCCATTTCGAATTGGTGTTATTGTATGATTAAAGCTAGCATCAGACGAGCACACAAAACCTTAACACGTGTGATGACTGACGTAATTTTGACGTCACAAAATTGTAACACCAGTTAACACCGTCTGATAACTTAATGCATCTTATCAAAAAAGTGCAAGAACAAAAGTTGTTTAGGATATAGTTCTACATAAAACTCCCATACATCAAAATCCGATTCGGAGAATTTAAAAAAAATCTTATTGAAAAGTTTGACTTCAAAGTGGAATTTTGATACAACTGTTCGCTGTTCAATTAAACTTCAAATAATGCCATATCACCAAACGGGTTTTCAATTACAGCTTTTGTTATGTTTCTATCTGCGACTTCACCAATTGTTAGCAAATTATCGAATTGACCGGCCGACATCCGTAAGAAATTCCGATACAATTCGGGTTCTTCAGAGCGCAATTCCACCATCAATTTGGCAAAGAAACCCTCCTTCTCGCGTAGCGACACCCAATTCTTTGTCCAACAACTGCGTTTTCGAGCCATTGACTCGTCGTCGTCGTCACTGCTTTCCAAAATATAGGCTGCCAAAACCGCCATATCCATCATCTCCTCATATTTCCTTTTTGACATTTTGATTTAATTTTATTTTTCTTCACAAATTTAAAAAACCGCACAATTTTGACAAGCAATGACCGAGAAAAATACACAAAATGTCAGAGAGCTATCACACCGTCTGATAGCAAATCAGTGTGTCAGACGATTTCGACTGCTGTCACACGTCTTCCATCATCACACCTTTTGAGATGTTTCACTCCGTCTGATAACTACTCAATCTGCGTAACACAGTGTGTAATTGTGTGACAAAATTTCGTGGGAAGACTAGCGACGTTAACACGTTTTGGGACAAAAATCCGATTGTGTGGAAAAAAATTTCACACCGTCTGATAACAACACATTTCAAGTGTAAGGACGTGTCGTGTCAGATGTGTTTGAAATGTGTTTTGAGTTTTTTTCGTGACGTCAGTCATCACACGTGTTAAGGTTTTGTGTGCTCGTCTGATGCTAGCTTAAGGTGGCAAAACATGTGTAAAGGCATAAACCATAAGGGAGCTTGAAAACTGAATTTTTAAAACGTTTTTGTTTCGCTTCCGAAAAGTACCACAAATGGAGTTGCCCCCTTCTTACTGTAGGCTCTTCAATTGCCAGGAGCTAATTCTCAAATACTCTATATGGGGTGCGTTCTTTTATTAATCGTGGTTAACCGTGGTTAACCGCGGTAAAGAGAAATGCGTTCTTAAATGCCTACGGTTAACGCTCAGTAAACTTTACTGCCGTTCCTAAATGCCAAAGTTAAGCTGTCAAAGTTACTTTTCTCAACTCTGCTCGAGAGCTGAGTTGGAGAAGGTTAACTTTAATTGTAATTAAAGAACGCGATAAAGTTAACCGAGACGGTTACAACTGTCAATCGACTGTCAATTCGTCTCGTAGTTTCGAATGAGTTTTGTGCAGAATAATGGAGGATTTTATTGTGGTCCTTGTAAATGAAAAATACAACATGCTTTGATCATTTGTTGGTCCGACATATTTTTAATGTATTCTTGTGCACATCACTGCTGTCAAAGTTAACCAAATCGCGTTCTTTTAATCAGAGTTAACGTCGGTAAAATTTCAACTTTGGCAATCAGCTGTTCTAACTTTGACAAACCCAACCTTTACTTTACTCGCGAATAAAGGAACGCACCCATGACGACAGACATCAGTTGTGATCAACATAAAAGTTTCCTCTGCAATATTTAGTTTCGAAAAAAATGTAATAAATAATATTTTTTCAAATATCTTGACAACCGTTAAAGATACGTAAACACGGTCAAAGGAAAATACGCAGGCAATTATATTTCCTTCATAATAGCGCATGGATTTCTTCATAATAGCGCATGGTTACCCAGAAATTTTCAAAAAACTTATTTTTTTAAATATCTTGATAACCGTTAGAGATACGTATAAATAGTTAAAACAAAAAATGTATAAAATTTTACTTCCTAAAGGGTGGTTAAATTTTAAGGGCCGATGTTGAATGTGAACCACACCTAAACGTCAAGTTTTTTTCTGCATTTCATTTGACATTTCTCAATTTCAGACTAACTCAATTTGAACCATGCAAAGATACACAATCGAGCAACGCGTTAAAGTTATTCAGGCTTATTATGAAAATGGGCGTTCAAATCAAAATGCATATCGTGCACTTCGTCGTGCCCAACAATTGTACCTCCCACGCTCGTCGTTGATGAACATTATGCATAAAGACTTGCATTTACACACTTACAAGGTGCAATTGACTCAAGAACTAAAGCCTCTTGACCATTTCAAGCGTCGTCAATGGTCAGAATGGTGGCAAGAAATGGCAACAGTGGATGATCAATTTTCGAAGAAAATCATCTTCAGTGATGAGGCACATTTTCATAATAAGCCTGAATAACTTGAACGCGTTGCTCGATTGTGTATCTTTGCATGGTTCAAATTGAGTTAGTCTGAAATTGAGAAATGTCAAATGAAATGCAGAAAAAAACTTGACGTTTAGGTGTGGTTCACATTCAACATCGGCCCTTAAAATTTAACCACCCTTTATAAATTAGGGTATATGATTTTTTCAGAAAAGTGCATTGTTTTCAAAAGATTTTTCAAATATCTTGAAAGTGTTAGAGATACAAAAACAATCGTTAAAGCAGAAAATGTAGAAATTTTTTTTATCCTTTAAATATTGTTATATTCCTTTTTCTCAAAAGTGCAAAAATTTTAAGAAATTTTCAAAATACTATATTTTTTCAGGAAAATTGAATGGGAGGTATCTGTTATAACTACCGTTACTTTTCCAAAAATTGATAGAAAACTACGATTTTCGTAAAACTTATTTACAAAAAATTTCAAGTCGCTAGGTCAACGCGTTCTAGAGTTATTTAAGACAACGTACAGACCGACAGACAGATGCACTGACATCCTCATAATTTTGCCTGAAACGGATATGTTCTATCGGAAATTTTCTCCCGTTCTCGAGTCGGCCTCCATCATCATGAATACAATACTTTCCCTCTATAGAAGAGGAAAGCAAAAATCCATTTGTTTTGAAGAGAGGAGAAGGAATAGTCTGATTGGATTTTGATGTATGGAACGGTTATGTCAAAACTTATTCTAAACACATTTCGTCTTCATAAATTTTTCGATACGATGTACCGTTTTCGAGAAAATAGGAAAAAAGTGTTCCATTTGTGATAGGAGGGAAGAAGTGGTTTAACTTGATTTTGATTTATAGATAAGTTATGTAAAATCATAGTCTAAATCAGGCATCATCAGCTAGTGGCTCGGCTGGCTCATCACACAGATTGGCTTTAACAGCGTAGCCACTATAATCAACATTTTATTGTGTGCTGTAATGCTTGTGTGTGCGGCTTCGGATCGCAGGAATAAAACGAATCGTGCTTTGAGTTGGAATCGGGCCATTATTAGCATGACGCATTTCATTTTAAATCAGTTCGTGTCAAGCCATTGCCGTGGAAGGTTGTGTTTCATTGAACTGTATTTTTATTGGTAGTGGTTATACATTTTGATTGTAAAGGTAGCGACAGTTACTTTGATGGCCCCTGGTTTAAATACATTTTATCTTTACCAATGTTTCAATATGACTCACAGTTTTCCAGAAAATTGCATCAGACTGTTTCATAGAGAAGGAATGGTCCGCTTTTGCCGGTTCAAGAACGACACACGCAACTCAAGAAAAATTTCAAATCCTTAGCTCCAATCCCTTCGAAGGTTATGGTGTTCACGGACAGACAGACAGACAGACAGACAGACAGACAGGCAGTCAGGCAGACGGATATACGGAAATCAAAATTTTTGGTTATACCAAACGCCCTGGCGTAGTTAACTTTTGTGTCCGACGATTGTGTCCGACGCGTTATAAACGGTATACTAAATCTAATATACTTCTGTATGAATCTCATATATGTAGAGTATAAAAACATGCCGATCTCGTTATAAACCAGTGTACACCATACTAAATACGTGAGTGCCTAATTACATGCCGCCCCACCATATCCTTTCAAAATCCAGCAGTAATTAGTACCAAATATCCTTTTATTGTTTTATTGCACCCTGCTGGTTAAGAGGAAATTTGTAGAGTGATTCATTCTGCCATCTGAAATGACTATTCAATGTAGAGAATTTTATTGCCTTTATTTTGAATTTAATTGATTTTTTAATCTATTTTCACGAAATTTTTAAATCATGATTTCAATACTTTGGTTGAAAAGCTGGTTTCGAGGGATGAATTTAATTACAAATAAAGTTTGTAATTATTTTAACAGAAATAAAATCAAATAAAAACTAGATGGGGAAAGTAGGAAAACTTTGAAATACTCAATCTATTTATTTTAATTATCTTGACATCTAGGATTTAAATTTGTTTTTTTTTTTAAATAATTTCGAGCTACAGATCACATTGGAGTATTTATTGATCAAATCTATTTCTGCGGCATATCAGAAAAAAGAGACATCTCGAAATTTAGGGTTTGTGTATCAATGCTTTTTAATATTATATGCATCTCTCGAAACGAATTTTCTGTTAATTTCTACCGGATTTCTCCTGGCTAACGATTGAAAATTTTGAAATTTTAATCGTGAATTCTGTTACAGAGCAAATTGTTTTGATTTTTTTTTGGTAGGAAGGTTTGAATCAAGAATCTTTCAATTTTAGGGAGCCTTTTTCACTGAAGGGGCAAGATATTCAAATATCAAAGTGATCACACCAATTATAAAAAATGACATCTTCAAGTTAACACTGCCGTTTAGCGTCCTTTAAGCTTCATTTTATCAACAATTTGCAGTTGAAATACATATAGTATAAATATTCGCCAAATTTCATAGCGGAATAAAAACACTACAATTTATTTTAATTTAAAAAATCAATATTTTCTTAGGGTTTTGTTGCTGTAAGTACCCGTATTGAGGCGCTAGCGGCGTTTTAATTAATCTATATAAAAATGGAAGTTTGTTGGTTGGTTGGTCTGTTGATTTGAGATTACAAAACTCAAGTACTACTGGACCGATTTTTACGCGGTTTCTTGCAAAATGATCTGCGTTGCCAGGAGCAGGTTTTTAGCTATGTTAGATTTTTAAAATGGTAGGTCCGGTAGGTCCTGTAAGAATAAGGTAAATATCCTTTTTCCCATTTTTCCTCACAAAAACTGGGTTTGGACGGTTTTCAGGGTCGCTGACCACTAATCAGGTATTAGATTTTCCAAATTCGAAACGGAAGGTCCTGTAAGGATAAAGCAAATATCGTTTTCCCGTTTTTCCCGGAAAAAATCTGCATAAGGGGGTTTCCGGGGTCACTGATCGCGAATCCGGTGTTAGATTTTTCAAATTCTAAACGGAAGGTCCTGTAAGGATAACTTTTTTTCCGAAAAGTTTTTAAGTTATTTATGGTTTTTTGGCATTCTAAAATTTATACAAAAAACTTTAAGCTGGCAACGAAGGGTCTGCTAGTTTTACGTAAAAAAAAACAGGAAAGCAACGTAGTGATATATTTTATTTAATACAATTTCAAAGTGTTATAAAATGCTGGCTGGTTAGACGTCAATCTTTGTATTTTTATAATTTTATGACCTGCATTGAAAGTGTTATGACACACATATAGAGTTGTGGATTTCCCGAGAAAATCACAGTCTCGAGATTCGGGATTTCCCGAAATGATGAAAATTTTAATTCTCGAGATTCGGGATTTCCCGAAATGTTAAAAACTTTAATTCTCATCTCTAGTCTTCTTTAGTCTTTTACTTGAAAAATTAGAGCATAACAGTGTCAGAATTTGGGAGTTCTCGATGTTTCAAATTTTTTTTAACATTTTAGATAAAAATTTCAAGGCCACCTTTTTTTTGTTGGCTGTACTTTTTCACAACTCTACAAAAAAGAAGTCTGCAAGTTATTCTCTTTTCTTCCATGATAGTCTTAGATTTTGGCCATGCTAGACTTAGATTCTGGTGTTAAATGCGTGATAGACTTAGATTTTGGTGTTAAATGTTTTCTCTACTAAAATAGAACTAATCCACAAATTTCCCATAGTAAAAATTTCTAGCAAATAAATAACACCCACCGTAGGGGAGACCGGGGCTATTCCGAACAAAGCAGTTTTCTTCTATTTGAGTGTGCGCGCGTTTGTGATGAGCTAGAGAGCGGAAATTTTAGCTGAAGCTGGCTCTCGGCACGGTAAACGAACGTCAGTAGTTGCGCACCATTCTCGGCAATGCGACGCCATATTTGTTTGTTTTTGTTTTTTCGTGCGTTCGCTGAAAATATTTTCTGCGCAGAAAGTTTCGATTTCTGAGAGTTATTTCAAAGTTTTCATTGTGAATTTTTGTACACAAGGTAAGTTATTAGTGCTCTTTCGGAATGAAATATAGTTTAGTCGATCAGTTCGTGTATTTCTGTTGAGCGCGTTTCTGACTGCAAAAAATGGGTGTGGGGCTATTCTGGAGTGGTATTCCGAAACTTGTTTCAAGCGTTTGTATCGAGTTAGAAGAAAAAGTAGTATTCGCTAGCTTTGTTTTGCCCTGTCATTTATCTTGATCGGAACAAAGACAGCGAATATTACTTTTTCTTCTAACTCGAAACAAACGCTTGAAACAAGTTACGGAATACCACTCCTGTACATTTTCGGTGGAGCTGATTCGAACGCGATTTTTTACATGTGTTTCGGTGTTTTCTTTGTTTATTTTTTCGTTTTTATGATTTTGATTGCAGTTTTTACGATTTGTTTTAGGATGGTGCGTACATATAAACGTAAGAAGGCAGAAAGGCGCGAAGGCACGGAAAAAGCCAGCCCCCGCTCCAAGAAATCAACGCAAAAATTAATACGAACATATTTGTTTCTATGTGATGGTAATGAAGTCATAAATAAAAACAAATGAGTTTTTTAACAAAATTTCCTTTTTTTATTTTTTATTCACCTCTTTTCTAGATTTCTCGCCTTGAAAACCGCCTCAAAACACTAATCTCGCTTTTGTGCGAATCAGCCCCACCGTGGGGGGGGGGGGATTAATTTATTTTTTGTGAATGTTTCCACATCCGAAAGCTACGACTACGAGGTTTAGAGCTGAAATATTTTCATCAGATATAGTTCACATTCCATAACAGAATTTTGAAATGCCAACAAATATTAAAGAACACAAAAAATCGAAGAATCTCATAAAATCATAATTTTTCTTATAGTTCCAGCCAGAGGTTAGGGGAAGACCCTTTAATGCCGAAGCACAGCATCATAAATGATTCAATCAATTTAAAATTTATATATTCAACTCTCGAAAAATCAGAAATAGTTCACAAAAAGCTTCAAAACGAAAACACAAATGTTTATCTTAAAATATTTTTATTGTAAAATCTTATCTAAATTAATACTACGAACTAATACTATTTCTATGAGCGTAAAAAAACGTCCCCTCTGCAGAAAGTGGCTGAGCGACACATCTAGACAGTAAAAGCATTTCCTTAAACGATATTTGGTTGGGACTCACTTCATAGTTGTCCAAGTGAAAATCATAGGCATCATTCGCATAATATATGTACTCAGTGTCGGGTCCGATGATCTGTCCTGATTCTTTGAAGCGTTGTCCTTCCATTGCTAGTTGACTGTGGTACAAATTATTCGACTGCACGATGAAAAGTGAAACTCGAAGCATGTCCGTTTTCGATTTCTTCATGATGTCCTTCAGAACTAAACTCCTCCAAAGAAGTTTCCTCTCGAATAGTTCTGACTTCTTTACATTCTTTCCATTTTTCGAAACTTTGTCCAATTGATCCTTGGTAACGATTGAGATTTTCTCCCGCACAAAACATTTACTCCATGCACTTGGATCGTATTCGGCTAAAATCATTTCAACGTCAATGATTTGTGGTTCCATTATTAATAAACTTCGATTTTTTTTCACTTTTTAAGTATTCTCACTAGATCTGCACTTAGCGATCTTTTACACGCAGAAAAAATTTTCGCTCTGAGGTCCTGCTGTCACGATCGATCGTTTTATAGGCAAAATTAATGACCTATTAATTAATGATCTTTAAATTAACGAGTCAATTATAACAGGTAGGTAATTAAAAAGTCCTTTTAAATAGCAAAATGAATCATTCTCCAAATTTCCCCTTAACCTGCGAGATGCAATAAAACAATAAAACGATATTCGGTACTAATCATAGCCGGTTTTTGAAAAGATATGGTGGGGCGGCAGGTAATTAGGCACATATGTATCTAGTATGATGTGAAATTGTTTGTAACAAGATCAAGGTTATTCTATAAAATTAAATTTTTTTTTTAAATAAAGTCGCTGCACTGAGTTTTAGGGAGTCCAGTTTTAGGGACACGGAGTTTTAGGGAGTCCAGCACCTTTCGGAGAAAATCAAATTTGGGGCTAAGGAGTTAACAACAGTTCCCTGTGGGTGTTAATTTTTAACAATTTTTTGGTTAAGTTATTGAAGGATTTAAAAAAACAAACCTCACAAACAAATGCAAGTTTTTTTTTAATTTGTTTACTTTCCTCTTCTATAGAGGCAAAGTATTGTATTCATGATGGAGACCAACTCAAGAACGGGAGAAAATAAAAAAATGTCTAATCTATGAGGTTGTCCGTGTCTGTCGGTCTGTCCGTTGTACGTATCTTAAACAACTCGAGAACGCGTTGACCTAGCGGCTTGAAATTTTTTGTAAATAAGTTTTACGAAATTCGTAGTTTTCTATCAGCTTTTGGGAGAGTAACGCCAGCATAGTTATAACGGGTACCTCTGATACAATTTTTTTGAAAAAATACCGTTTTTTGAAATTTTTTCGGAACCAATGCGCTGTTGGGAAGAATGAATATAACATCATTTAAAGGATATAAAATTTTCTGTATTTTTTCCTTTAACGGATTTTACGTATCTCTAACGGTTCTCAACATACAAGTATACTTCAAGAAAATTTAGTTTTTTAAAAATTTCTCGGTTTTTTGAAAATCTTTCGACATTAAGCGCCCATATGAAAAAATGCATACAACCAGATTCAAAGGAAATGAAATTTCCAGCATTTCTTCCTTCAATGGTTTTTACGTATTTTTTACGGTTCTCAAGATATTTGTATATTTTTTCCGAAACTAAATATTGCAGCGGAAAGTTTTGTGTTGATCGCAACTAATATTTTTTATTATTTAGGACTTTAAAACGGACTTTATTTTGGGCCAATTTACGTATCTTAAATAACTAGAGAACGCTTTGACCTAGAAATTTTTTGTGAACGAGTTTTACCGAAGTTGTAGGAACAATAACATTAACTATAACGGCTACCTCTCAAAACACTATGCGCTTTTGGGAAAAAAAAGGTAATGCGGCAGTCACACGACGCTGTTTTGCCAGCGCTAGTGGCTGTTTGGCTGTTAGCAGCCGTTTCAGCAGCACCGTGTGAACCCTAGTGCGTTGCTACTACCAGCAGCAGCGTGGTGATTTTAGCAGCGCTATTGAAGTAGAGACCGTTCTACTTTTCCAGCGCTACTAGGGATCACGTGACCCTGTTGCATGGTTACTGAGCTGTCAAAAGTCTGATAAGTGGAAAAGTTTGTTTATTTTAAGTTGTTATTTTACGTTTATTCATTTAAATTTGTGTGTTACGTTTATTATTTCCAAATTCAAATGTCAAACGACGGTTTTGCTGTTTGCCAGCGCTACTAAGTTATAAATTGTGTGAACCCTCTCAGTACGCTGCCTGCTGTTGCTATTTGCCAGCGCCACTAACCCAATATTGCGCTGGCAAAACAGCGTCGTGAGACTGCCGCATAACAAAATTTAAAGGAAATAAAATTTTCTACATTTTTTCTTTTACGGTTTTTACGTCGAGATATTTGAAAAAAATATTATTTTTCACATTTTTTCCGAAGCTAAATATTTTAGAGGAAAGTTTTGTGTTGATCACAACTGATATTTTTTTGTGTTTTAATTTTTTTCGTGTTTTCAAAGATAATATTAGTTGTTAAAAATTTATCTTGTCGGTCTCTACTCGGACTCGAAACCTAGGACCTCGCGATTTGTAAGCCATTCACATTCCCAATAGACTATTCAAGCCAATTGAATGGTCTCTCCTAAATTTGAACACACATATGGAAATAACTTCTAAAAGAAGTTCCCGTAAATTCTCGGATTTAATTAAAAATTGAGGTCAAAATGGTGTTAAAATTAATATTTAACTCCTTAAAACAGGAATGTCAAAATAATTCCGCGTTACGGTGTTAATTTTTTTCTGAATAACACTACGAGGTACTTACTTCGAGCTATGTTTTGAGATGGTGCCAATTAGTCCCCGGATTTTTTCCTTACTTGAAGAAAATGATATTTTAATGAGTAATGTGATCTGGTTATTATATTATTCTACAGATTTTTTTTTAAATAATCATTCAGAGGTAACGTGAAGTTTAGAAGTATTTCTTTTGAACACGGTAAAAAATATTGGAGTGAATTCCAATCAAAACTGGATTACGGTGGACCTATATGTAATCCAATTGAAAATCCTAATCCAATAATATGGATTGGAAATTTTTATAAATTTATTTTTGGTTTAATTTAGTGTTAAAGTCTAAAATTTTGATTAAATTGTAGACATTAATGTTAAAAGTACTTAAGTTCGATACATAATAAAAAACTGTTCAAATATGACTGCAAAAAAGGCTAAAATATTTTCAAAAATTCGCTTGTATTACATTCCCATACAAAATATGTATTAAGATTTCGTCAATATAATTTTTGGATTGAAAAATACTCCAGGATTTTTTGCCGTTGAATGTATTGTGAAAATTACTGAAAAATTCGTTTATATCCGGCAAGTAAAAGAGTCCATTTTTTTCTTTTCTTCAGAGAAACTGGGATTACGGAGTACGATTCACCGTTTTGGAGAAAATTGTAAGAAATAGTTTCGTTTTGTAAGAAATTGTAAGAAATAGTTTCGTTCTTCCGCTGTAGGAGGGAAGGAAAGGTCCGCTTTTCAAAAGTCTGTTCAAGAACTTAGCCTTGAAATTCATAAGAAACGCAAGTATACAACATTTCAAGTCTCTAGCTCAATCCTTTCGAAAGTTATGTTCACGGACAGACGGACAGATAGATAGACAGTTGAACGGACATGCGGAAATCAAAATCTTTTATCATCCCTAATACCCCGGTGTAGTTCATTTTTGTGTCCGACTATTAGTTCGATGCGTTACAAACGGTATACTAAATCTAATATACTCCTATATAATATATCATATAGAGTATAAAAATGTTAGGCAAGGTTTGGACTGGTCATCGCATTTCGTCATATTTCTAAGTCTTGACAATTAAACACAATGAAAAAGTTAAGAAAAATAAATTGTTAGTCGGTTATTCGACTGATAAATTTCTCAACCAAAAGAATGAGATGTTGACCGGCAATTTGAACTGAAATTCATAAAATTTACTTAAAAAGTTTTTGTTTATTTAATTTGGTGAGAGTCTCACACCACGTCCGCGGTTTTTAGTGAAGCAAATATTATTCAAACTACTGACCAAATGACCATAAGTTTCGAAAATATGTTGAAAATTAATGGTTACATATCGGTACAAGTTTTCTCTTTTTCTTTCGAATGAAAATTTTATTTCCCATAAAAATAGCAAATATTTTTAGTACCTAATTACAAACGCTTTTTTAATTAAATTGTTTTTTTTTTTAAAATTTCTGGCGCAAAGCAATTAAAACAAAATATTTGGGAACTTACATTTAACTTACCCAAAAGCGGTTTTCCCTCTGCATTCAACATACATACCTGTAAAACAAGGAACTACAGTAATTTAATGTTTTTTCTACACTTAACAAAATTTATCTCCCAGTAATTAGAATCCATGGAACTCTAAGTGTATTTGTAACTAATTAGTTGTAGCCGTTTTTTAAATTCATCTACATCTACGTCTTTCTCAAGTATTTTAATCTAATTAACCGAAGGGAATTCCGGAGAAAATCCTAAGACTCTGGTGTAACAAAAAAAAATTAAATTGATTCAGTTACAGAAATACCCAATCAAAGATGAATAACGATTAAGACAAACATAAAACTTAGCCATTAAGAGCCATTAATCCTTGATGTCCTGATGTGTTCACGTTAATCAACCCCGACCCATTAGCCTGCAGCCAGAATCCATAAGAAAATTATCCTCTTAGCAAATTATGCACATAAATTAAACATCTTGCCAACTTACGTAACATTTAATCGCTCAGTGATGTTGGTAATGTTTGTATGACTTACAAGCATTTCCATATCAAGCCATACAGCCTTGCAGATATTTTAGATACAAAGTTAACTTCGAAGACGAAGCAGAAGCTGTTGAATGCATAAAATTGAATCTCTGTTGCATAACTTTGCTATTATTTTGTCTTGGGAATTTACATTAAACGTCTTTAACTAAGTTTCGTTAAATCGCATTAAGTATACAGAATGACGGCATAAACACTACAAACAATACTAACATTGTTGACATCTTAAAATCTTTGAAATTTTGTATTTTCCAAAAGTTTTCAAGCAATTTCTACACAATTAACTTCTGTGCATTTCAAATGATTATTAGAGCAGTTGCTAATGCAGAAAATCTTCATTTAACCTAGAATAATATTTTCTTCCAAAACTATTACACATACAAAAACATAATGTTCGTTATTTCTTTGGGTTTACCCTTGTAGCATATATGAGGCGTTAAAAGCTAGAGTGGACCAACCCACATAATCGAGTTTTTGAAGTTTTTCCACTTTTGTACTATTATTGACTGTAAATTTTTGGAAAAAAAAATTTCTGTGGACTCTATTACTCAATGTTGAAATGTTCTTTTGTGCATACAAACATTTTTATCTAGAAACTCACTCGCAATAGTGATTCAAACACAAAAAAATTCACGATTTCGACATTTGGGTTTGTCCACTCTTGCTCTGATAGCCTCATATAAGTTAAAACTAATTTATACCTACAATAAGGTATTTGTAATTTTTCATAAAATACAAATTTCTACTTCCTTCCCAAATTTTTCTATAGCCATATTTTTAGACTGTCCAAAACAAAATATCAGTAAAGCTACAATCGCCAGGGGCTAATCGTCAAAAACTCTTTATAAGAACATATAATATATCCAGCGATGCGAATCTAATATATCGCCATATAATTCTCATATTGAGTATAACATAATTTATAAAATAAAAAGCTTTAGAAATGGTGTGTCAGAAATAAAAGCAGGATAAAATCATGAGCCGTAAATTTGTTTTATTTTTTTGCTTTTATTTCAGACACACCGAACAAACAAAATTATTTTGGTACCTACAAAAAATATTTTTTTTATTTGTAAAAAGGTTTTTTTAAATGCACTAAAAAGAAAAAAATAATATTTTTTGGGCGGTGTGTATCAGAAATAAAAGTGAGATAAATATTTATTTTATTTTACTTTTATGCTTCTTTTATCTCGCTTTTTCTGATACACAGCGCCCAAAAAAAAATTTTTTTTTCTTTTTATTGCATTTTTTTAAATAAAAGCTTTTTTACATTTTTTTCTGTTTTATCTTTTTTAGTCATTTCGTATTTGATTAGTATGACTAAGATTTCAAAATGAAAAGAATAATCAGATTATCCTAACAGGACCTTCCGTTATCTTCTTAATGTCAGACAGACTTCTTAATGTCAGAATCGGAGGATAAGGGAAGGTGCTGTAAGTATAACGCGATTATACTTTCCCTCAAATTTTCCGGAAAAATCTCATCTATGAGTTTTTGAGGTCGCTGAATCCGATTCCGACATTAAGAAGGCTGTAAGGATAACGGAATGTCCTATAAGGATAACGTGACTAGCATTTTTCTTAAATTTCCCCGAAGAACTTTCATCTTGGGGTTTTTGGGTCGCTCAATACGATTCTTACATCAAGAAGTCTGTAAGCATAACGGAAGATCCTGTTAGGATAATGTGATTATTATTTTTTTTTTAATTTTTAGTCATACTAATCAAAAACAAAATTACTAAAAAGAAAAAAAATTTGAAAAAAAAACATTTTTTAAAAAAAATTTGCACTAAAAACAAAAAAATAATTTTTTGGGCGCTGTGTATCAGAAATAAAAGCGAGATAAAAAAAAGCATAAAAAGTAAAATAAAATAAATATTTATCTCGCTTTTATTTCTGATATACAGCGCCCAAAAAATTATTTTTTCCTTTTTTGTTCATTTTTTTAAATAAAAGCTTTTTTCATTTTTTTTTTTTTGGAACTAAGTCAAAAATTACAGACAGTTATTGCAAACTTAAAATATTCAAACTCGATTTTCTCGAAACCGACATTATTGAATTAGTGTGTTTGTCTGTACACCGACGACACCATGTAGGTACTCAATTCTGTGGTCACAAAGAAAAACTGCTTAAGTCGAAAAAGCGTATTTTGAGTAATTTGGGTTTAAAGTTTTGATTAATTTCTGGAAAAAATTGGTTATTCTTTTAAACGAAAAATGTTTTCCAGTTTGAAGTAAACACATTAAATACTACTTTTAAACTAAAAAGAATCTAAAAATCCAATTTGGTTAAAGTGTTATCATAAAACAAAATACTTAGGCGTTTCTTCCATATTGTTTAATAAGTTTTTCCAAAACCATAGTAAAGCAAAACTGACTTAGGTTATATGGTTTTTGCTCTGCCATTCCTCTGAGGGGTACAGCATGAAAACCAAACTTTGACAGAATTTAGAACTGGATATGGAGAATTCAAATACTCACCAACCTTTAAAAGTACATAACTCGACTTAAGCGGTTTTTCACCACAGAATTTCGGCTGGAGGTTGCTCCAAAGCACATTTTTTACGCCTGCTACACATTTTTTCTACTATTTTATATAAAAGTTGCGTTATCTCAAAAAATGTATCATTTCTCTTTATTGCTTTTTTTTAAATTTCCGTTGTGATTACAGCAATCTCTCCAACTGCGCGGTAGATACGTTCTACAAAAAGAGCGCCCAAACCGAAACCTCGCACTGTGAACCCTACTTTGTATGAAATTTTGGGGTTAGGAACATGTTTCTTATAAAAAAAATCCCCGCAGCTGCGAAATTTTTACCGCGCAGTTCGAAATTTTGGTATTTAAAACTTAACCGCGTAGTTGCGAAACCGCGCAGTTGGAGGGATTACTGTATTTATAAAGCGTTCAAAATTTAAGTGAATTCTTGCTTGGGACTGTGTATCTCTTGATTTAAATAACTGCGCCGTATTCTGTTTAAAAAAATTCGCTTGCCGCGCACATTAGTGATTCTTTTTCCTTGGTTTTAATCTAAATTATGCTTTAATTGGTATACAAAATTTCTTGCTCATCTTGTCTCGGATTGACCCAAAAAAACCCTACCCATCAAATAACGTTTTCTGCGGACGCCCATGATGGCGCCTGACAGCTGTCATTTTGGGTTTTCTGTGTATAGATAGATTAGATATGTACATATTGTATTGTCACCGAAGTTACGTATGTGTGCCAAGTTTCAAGTCAATCGTTATAAACGGTTATGAATTTAAACTTATTCAAATATGTCCGGGATTTAAATACGTTTTACATTTATGTCTTCTTTAAGGGGAATTTAATATTTGCATATCACGTAAAATCCCACACTCGAAAAAACATTAATATCACATTTTCATATTTATTTCCTAAGTAATAAAATTCCCAAAAAAGTCCAAAAATCGCTAAGAATCATAATAGTCGACGATTATGTTTTGGTCATAAATTAATTCAGTCATGCATATCCATGAAGAGACATGGAGGCGAGTCAACCCTATATCTATTTGTCCTTGCCAATTGTCTTCGTCCTGAGATATCCATATACAAAACAGGGAACAACACATTTCCCTCTATTTGCTTATCAAACTCGTATCATGCTGTCATTTCAACATTGATGTTCGTCCTGCGTTATTTGGACTAATGTTGCGCTCATACCATAACTAATGGCCGACTTACATTGAGGGTATATATTACAGGCTGGTCCTCCTCAAGTACGTAAAGATCATAAAAACTAAACGACCCCTTAAAGATTCTAGATTACCATCCTTATATTATGTCATTTGGCGAGTTAAAAGCTCCTCCTATATTACAATTTTATGACTATGAACGGGAATCACCCGGCCTAAATATGCCCTAAACTGAAATTTAAACCAGAGAGTGGGTGAGTGTCTGATGTTCAACATTAGGTTGGCGTCGTCCAGCGATTTTAAAGCGAAAGTATTTCGATGGTTTGTCCACTACCAATCCCCTCGCAATGGAACCAGAATTTATCCTGATCTCAATTCCGTTAGCATAATAGCAAATTCTTTTGGAATATTGCCGGCTGGAAGCTGAAGGATCCGTTAGTAAGTAGGGTAGAAGATCCGGGGAATATTATTTGACGTTACTCCTTTATTCGTTTTTACCATTGGAATCAAATCTATCCGTCAAGCTCAAAGAGGCACCATTAAAATACTTCTATATATCCTTTGTTCAATACTGTTGTTGTCGCATCTAATATATATTTTTTTGTCTTCGCAATTCCTTTTATTTCTTGGTTGAAGGGATTCAACTCCGTGTGGCCTTTGGTGGTCGTAAACCGTGAAAAGCAATCGTCATTATCGTTGTCGTTTCGTTAAAGTGCGCAGTGCCCTGTTCTGAGGACGAAAAATGCGCCTACGTTTAGGCAAACATCATTTTGTCTACCGTTGAATAAATAAATTAACGGTGAAGGAACCGTTCGCTGCTTCTTATATGATTTTCAGGTTCAGGTATAGTTACCGAAGGATGTATGCTGAAAACTCCTTGAGACTTTATTGAAATCGTTTTGCGAATTTCTAGGGTATGGTAATGGATTTGCCACTTCGTTTGCGAATAGCTGTTTCCTGCCAACCATAAACAATATAAAGCTTTTTGTCTTTAGTTACTTTTTGCTATTGAAAAATTCGGTTAAATAGGATAGCAAAATGTATATATTAGAGTTATAAAGTTTTTCCTAGCGAAAAGGAAGTTTATGGCCATGTCGGGTTTAACAACATGGAATAAAATTCGCCTTTGCTCTAAAGATGACAGACAGAGTTACAAACAATTCTCATGACCCCATTTGACTTTGATGTCAGAATTTAATTTTTATTACAAAGTTATTTGCATATGGCAAAAAAACAGCGTTTTTTTACAAAATCCAAAAAAAGGATAGACAGTTTTTTTACTTCTTTATATACATATCTCTTTTACAGAAATATTTCACCAAAACCGGCTTTGGCCCATACACACAATCTTGCAAAGTCATTATATACAGTAACAACCATATTATAAAATTATATGGAGTAGGCTTCCTATAGTGTTAAAACACTAAAAACAGTTTTAGTGTCAATAAAAACGCCATAAAGAAAAAGTTTTTTTAATTTTTTTATTGACTAATTTGTCACAGAGAAAAAGTATCTATATTTCATAATATAAAATATTTATAAACTTTAAATGTAAACAGGCGTGATGGCGAATGTTCCTTTATAGAAGAACTAGCTTGCATACCCGTCGTTGCCGGGTTAAGTTTTTTCAAATTTTTTTTTATGGGTTATGTTGGACCTAAACTTCAGTCCAATCGGCTCGGTAGTTTCCCCGCGAAAGGGTAACATAGCGCAAAAACTAAGTTTCGAAATCACTTTACCTCCTCCCTTACTCCCCCCACTCCTCGCGCTACTTTTCCGTATGCCTATGTTGGAACCAGAACTACCACAGACATTCATGCCAAATTTCAAGTCAATCGGTTCAGCCGTTTTTGCGTGAAAGAGAAACAGACAGACAGACACCAACTCATTTTTATATACAGGGTGGGCCAGAATAGACGCGGGGGTTTGAATTCTTTATAAATTTTTTATTTTAGCGAAACCTACAATTTTTTTTTCAAATACATGTAGTTGATTGATGGGGAATATTTTTGGTCTAAACATGGAAAATTATATCCCGCAAGTGGTGGCCATTTTCTGCTTCGCAAATCCGTGCTCTTTCCAAGACATTTTCCATAACCTTTCGTGTTATGGCCTCGATTTCACTGCGAATGTTGGTCTTCAATTGGCTGATGGTTGTTGGCTTGTTGACGTACACCTTTTCTTTCAAATATCCCCAAAACAATCTGGAGTCGTTAGATCAGGTGAACGCGGAGGCCAATTGAAATCGCAACTTTTCGAAATAATGCGTCCGCCAAACATGTCCCGTAAAAGAGCCATTGAGCCCACCGGTTCGTTGTTCTATTGTGTACAGGTCCATTTTAAATTGCCCAAGTCTTCTTAACAAAATGCTGAAACAAAACTAAAAAAATAAAAATAAAAAAAAAGTTATAAAGACTTCAAACCCCTGCGTCTATTCTGGCCCACCCTGTATTAGTATGATTATATCCAACCACTTAAAAATCTTGCGTCGTTTTTAGACTAGAAGTCTAGCATCGCACGATTTTCGATGGTACATACTATGATTTATCTCTAGCATCGAAATTGTTTTACGAAAATTTTTAAGTAGACATCCCATGTAACTTTTTGCAATCTAGGTAACAAAGTTACCACACTAAGAGAAATCGAGTAAAAGTTTTAAGCGTGCTGCAGGACTATTTTGCCTAGTGCCGGCTAAGTTTCCTTACATTTGATATCTGTTTACCTACAGATGGTCTCTGTTACCTTGCTGTAGGTTTAGGGGGAAAAAATTTATTTGGAGCAAGCGAAGTTAACCTGCAATATCAGAACCTGAGGCAGGGATTGCGACGATGTAAGAGATTGTAAATTTAACATGCCTATAAGAGGTGCACAATTTTCTCAGGACAGGCAAACATTATACTTCCACATGGCACACTAAAAAAATCGGCTACTTGTTGCACAAGTGCATGTAAAGTATTTTCAGTTTAACTAGAATTTTTTACTGTATACCTGCAGTAAATGTACAGTTAATTTGTGAGAGTGGAAATCCACTGGTTCCTTAAACGCGAAAATTTACTTTTTTAACGAATTAAAGTGAGCTTTTCTTACATGTTAATTTTTTTTGTTACATGTGAATTTTTTTTAATAATGATGTTTAAACTATTGGCTATGGGAATAAGTTCTTAGCGTTTTTTTTTTTGTGAAAAATCTTCTTTATTTTTGCTTCAAATTACAAATAGATTTTTAAACGGATTCCTTGATTGAAGAAGGCCTGCTCTTTCGCGCTGATCCAATCATGCGCCCATTTGTTGGCATCCTCATATGAATAGAACCGCATTCCAGTAACATTCTAAAGAAATGATAATCAGAAAGGGCAATATCTGGGAAGTATGAAGGGTAGGGTAGGACTTCCCATTTGATCTCCTCTAAGTATGTTTTGACCGGCTTAGCAATGTGTGGCCTTGCGTTGTCGTGGAGTAGAATCAACCTGTCATGCCTTTCGGCCCATCCCAGACGTTTTTCGGCAATAGCTTGCTTCAAACTTATCAGTTGACGTCAATAGACTTCGCCAATGGTGGTTTCCAATGATTTCAATAGCTCATAGTACACAACGCCCACAAATCCCATATACGGCCATAAAATCACCACTTTTAAAGCGATGCATCAAAAATCTGCATGTGGATTCTGGTAGAGCATGATTGCCATAGGCTTCCACAATGAAACGACAGGATTTCACGGTATATTTCGTCCAAAAAATGGTGATGAGTAAAACTTCCTGCAAATGACTCTTACTCGGTACAAAAACATGACTCTTACTCGGTACAAAACTCGACATTTTCAGCAAGAGAAACATAACAAAAGCTATAATTGCCAATCTGGCAATTATTGAAAACCCGTATTGTGACTTTTTTTTCAATAAGATTATGTAGAATCATGTCCTAAATTACTTTTGTTCTTGCAGTTTTTTGATCAGATGCACCGTTTTTGAGATATTCGCAAAAAACGTTGTCGTTCGTATGGGGGGTACCCCCCCTAATGGTCCATTTTTGCCCATTAACGACCGAAAAACGAATCTGCGTGAAATTTCAAGTCTGTAGCTCAATCCGTGCGCCCGCAATCCGCACCACAGACGGACGGACAGACGGACGGACATGCGAAAATCAATTTTTTTTTATCGTTCTAAACACACTGGTATAATTCATTTTTGTGTGTGATGACGGGATCTTGGCGTTACAAACGGTAAGGCAAAGTTAATATACCTCTTGGTTTCACCATACGGGTATAAAAATAATAGTTGTTTATGTTTCCAGCAAATGTCACATATTTTGTTTGACGGCTCACACATACATCTTCCAAAGCCATGTAATGACAGATGGGGACGCGTGCATGCGAAGCGACTAGTGGCATCTATTCACAATCGCTAAGAAATTGTTCCCATAATCAATATTTAAAAAGCATTAAAATAAAACACCACCCCATTGCATGATATATTTTCCCCTAAAAAACCTTTGTGACCCCCCCTCCCTAGGAAAAATTCCAGCCAGCACCAATGGTTATAATCAAACATCAGAAAAGCTACAATGGGGTCAGTCGTCAAATACTCTATATGAAGGCAGACAAAATTTTTATGAAAAGATCCATCTGTATGGGACAGGGGGAAGGATTGATCAGATTGGATTTTGATGTATGGAACTTGATATTTGTTTTAATCGATTTAACATTTCAAAAAATATGAGAAATGACACCCCACTTTATACATTTGAAAAAAAAAACATAACAAAAGCTATAATTGCCGATCTGGCAATTATTGAAAACCCGTATGGGGATTTAATTGAACGGCGTATCAAAATTTCATTTGAATTCAAATTTTCCAATAAGATTTTTTTAAAACTTGTTCCAATCGGATTTTGATCTATGGGAGTTTTATGTAGAATCATATTCTAAATAATGTTCTTGCACTTTTTTGATAGGATGCACAGTTTTTGAGATATTCGTGAAAAACGTTTTCATTCCTATGGGGGGTACCCCCCCTAATGGTCCATTTTTGCCCATTAACGAACTTAGCCTCGCATTTTACGAAAAACGGATCTGGGCAAAATTTCAAGTCTCTAGCTCAATCCATGCGCCCGCAATCCGCGCCACAGACAGACAGACAGACAGACAGACGGACAGACGGACAGACGGACAGACGGACAGACGGACGGACATGCAAAAATTAATTATTTTTATCATTCTAAACACACTGGTGTAATTCATTTTTGTGTGTGATGACGGGATCTTGGCGTTACAAACAATTCTTGAAGATCCATCTCCAATCCCCACATAAAAACTACTTTCCACCACTACAATTTTTATGGACTCTTTAGATTCTTAAATTCTAGGTTAAATGTGACCTATAACCAAAATCTCGTGGGGGGAAGATTTTTTTAAAAACATCTTTTTGGACAATTTTGCCTGTATTGAACTGTTTTTGAGAAAATTAAAAAAATAAATAAAGCTTTTTAAAACGCTATTTCAAACAGATGCTTCCTTATAAACTCTTCAATAAATTCCGCCAGTAAGCGCCAATATAGGGGTAGAGTGAGTCCAAATTTTGGGATACCCAAATCTGGTTTCTCTAAAAAAACCTTCAAATCATAATTCGTAGCTGTGGGTATTCTTATTAAAAGTCTGATTGCTGTTATGTGATTTATTTCCTAGTTGTTCTGTGAATTTTGAAGTGAAAATGGACTTAACACTGGAAACATGCCGTTGTGTTTTTTATGGATATGCCAAAACTATTTATTAATACATACGTGTTGTCAAAAAAAAATATTGATTACTCCAGGTTTTTTCTTGTGTGACCTTTCGCGATGCCTAGATTTTCGTTCATCCTTGCAATCCAAATTTCGAGATGTACATTATTATAAATATAAATTCGAGGTGTGCATTAGAAAAAAAAATCTAAAAACTTTTTTCATATATCCTACGTTACAGCACTGTCATTTCTCACTGGGTAAAAATGTTGCTTTATGTGTCAAAAAAAAGCTTTTAATATTCCTTAAACATAAAAATCTACGAAAACGTGAATAACGAAATGGCAATAATTATATAGAGTACACTTGATGTAGCGGGTTGAGAATTTTTCGCAGCTTATAATTTAAACCCTTGTCCTATTTAGTTGCCATTTTACAGGTTGAAGAACTCTTGGAAAAATAAAATTAGAATTTAGCATTTCTAACGAACATATTGTCCACGACATGAAGCCTTTTTCATATTTTTTTATGCTGTCGCTGCTTCCTTTTTTCCAAAAGTTGGAACACCTGCTGTTATTTATTTTCAAAGCACGTCCTTAAACAGATATCATTTATCTTAATGGATTGAACACGTTTCCTTTCACAACATGGGTCTGATGTCCATGAAATCGCAGTGGTCCTTCTGGACAACCTCAAAATTAAATATTGATGGAAACATTTTCCTTTGAATAGAGTTTCATTAGTAGTTGGGATTACTCTCCCAAAAATTTAGGATACGATGTAGTAATATTTTTTGCAACAAATACGCCTGTTTGGGAAGTTCCGTCGGACTTTGTCAAATCGTGTTTATTAAGGATAAATTTCAATGAGACTGCCGATAAAAACTTATAAACTTCTATAAGGATTTTTATGTTGTTTTTTAGTAGTTGTGATGGTAAGATATTTCATATGAAGGTGAGATATTTCATATTTTTTACATACATAAAATTTCTGCATTTTATGAGTCTTCCTTGCATCGAGCTGTGATAGAAAATATTTCGAAATTCGTATTTACACCACTGTTGGTGGTTTTTCAAATTTTTTTCATATTTTGAGAACCATAAAAAGTAGGGCATTCAACTAACCGTGTTTTAAAAAAAATCTAATGTTATGTTACCGACCATAAAGAAAACCCACTCAGTCGCTGGTTACGAGCGATGGAGTGGTTTAGGGGTGAGGAGTAGTGGGGACTCACGCGATTAATTGATTTTTTCATCATCATTTAATTTTCCATAAACAAATTATTTCTCCATGGAAAAAATCAATAAAAAATATCTCCTTTTTCTCTTTCCTCCTCCACCTTTGCCCTTCCCCCTCCCGTTTTCTTCTTGGAAAAAATCAGTTAAAATATATCTCCCTCTTGCCTTCTCCCTTTTACCCACCACCCTTCACCATTCCAAATTTCTTTCACGCTCACACCCTGTGAATGGTTTTTTTTGTTTTTTAATAAAAGTAGGTACGATAAAGGTAAGATTACTTATGAAACATAACAAAACCTATAATTGCCAATCTGGCAATTATTGAAAACCCGTATGGTGATATTCGTATCAAAATTCGAACAGTTATACCAATATTCCACTTTGAAGTCAAACTTTCCAATAAGATTTTTTAAAATTTATTCCAATCGGATTTTGATGTATGGGAGTTTTATGTAGAATCACATCCTAAATAACTTTTGTTCTTGGACTTTTTTGATAAGATGCACCGTTTTTGAGATATTCACAAAAAACGTTTTCGTTCGTATGGGGGGTATCCCTCCTAATGGTCCATTTTTTACCCATTAACGAACGTAGCCTCGCATTTTACGAAAAACGGATCCACACAAAATTTCAAGTCTCTACCTGAATCCGTGCGCCCGCAATCCGCGCCACAGACGGACGGACAGACAGGCGGACAGACGGACGGACATGCAAAATTCAATTTTTTTTATCATTCTAAATACACTGGTATAATTCATTTTTGTGTGTGATGACGGGATCTTGGCGTTACAAACGGTAAAGCAAAGTTAATATACCCTTTGGTTTCACCATACGGGTATAAAAAACTCCTCTGCGGCCGAAAATTTTCGTTTTCAAGATTTAATCTGTCCCAGAGAATCCTAGACGTATGGTCAACCTAATAATAAGTCGTATTAAATTCTGATCTTGTTAGCATTGTATTTACAATTCTTACCAGGTTGACTCATTCTTAATTGTCATCAACTAATTAATTAGTATAATTCTAATTAAAAATTGTTATCTAGAAAACTGAATATTTGGGATATTTCTACCTCTCCTTTAATTATAATATATTTATAATTAATTATCAATAATAGTATTTTAAACAATATTTTAAACAAATCGTTCTCCTATAAATACAGGAATTTCCTGGATAACTTTTCAGTAACAAAATATATACTCATCATAAACTTTATTTCCTTCATTCCCTTTTTCACTATTAAATGGATCACCCCAACCCAGACCCAACACAAATTCACGTAATTGTATTATGGGCGAAAATTAATCCATTCGAAAAGAAAACCAAGATCCACAAGAAAACCTCAATCGTTACGTTTGACATGATTAATTCCAAGATGCAATCTATAAAATATTTAAAACTGGAAACTGGATATCTGTGCAATAAACAATTGAAGTGGACCAATTTTGTGCTCTGGAATATAATGCAGCGATGTGACGTCAATTTAATGAGGGTGACCAGATACGTTATCGACACAAAATGTCCAAAAAAATACGGATTAGCTGGTCTACCGTATAATATTATTGGTCAAATTATTGGGCCGCAGACAGAATTTTGGTTTCAAGCCAACAACTATACTCAGACGAAAACATCAAAAATTGTGCGAAAAAATCTAGATGATCAACCTCTGAGGGGGTCTTTTTATCAACTCGTAACAGAAAAATGGAAAATTAACAAGAGGTTTGTAAAAAAGACTGGTCTAGCGCCGAGTGTGTAGCTTTAATATATTTATTTTAATTAAAAGTATAGAATTAAGTTGGCGGGATCCAATGAGACTTATGGCGGGTTTCACGAAATTTCTAAACGACCACTAAATCGAGTTCGCGAGGAATAATTGCAAGCAAAAAAAGCCTGCTCACTCGATTTTGTGGCTTCTAAATATTTCGTAAAACTCGCCACTAGTTTTTATCTTTGTAAACATTTGCCATTTTATTAATTATATTTTTATTCTATTACGTTTATCGTCAATTTTTCTTTTTTGATTACAAAATCTAGTTTTACAAATATATGAAATTAACACGTTGGCTACCAGCCAAAAAAACGCTTACTCCGCTAGTATACACTGGGCTAGTATACTCCGCTAGTATACACAACGCTTACTCCGCTAGTATGTATACACAAAAACGCAAAAATCATTTCTGTACTTTGTGAGTGACCAGTGAACACAAGATCAATACAGACAAAAACGAACGAATCGAATAAAATATAACGGACAAAAAAACCCCTTTGTACCGCACGAGCGACTGCACTCAACCATGGAACTTGAGAAACTGACGGTAATGACAATAGTGTGTGTACACCGGTGACTCACATGGTAGCCAACGTGTTAAGTAATATTTAAGGAGAAATTAAATAGAAATGGTTCATGGAAATATTATTAGTTTGTAGTATAAATTTAGATAAGACTTTTAATAAAAATATGTTTAGTGAAATTTTTTGTGTTTTCTTCTTGAAACTTTTGTGTGAAATACAAAGATTTTTTGAAAGTCTATTTTAAATTGGTTGAATCAGTTGTAATTCATATAATTTTCATAATCTAATGATAAAACACACGAAATTTTATGTTGACTGAAAACTGTCAGTTCATTTTTATCTCAGCGCAAAGGTGCCCATAGAACAATATCGCCTAACAGGGCTAGCTCTTCTTAACATTCCTTGAGAAGTGTAAATAAAACCCGAAGATACAGCAAGGATACGCAACTAGATTTTTTGGCGGGCCAAATGTGAAATTTGAGGTTATACCGCGGGCCGCAGCAAATAAATTTAGAACTTAATTTTTACCATCCCGTCCGCCGGACAGAAGAACGACGCAGAACCAAAATTTTTGCAACTAGTAGTGATTGACCGGTAAAAAATAATTCGGCGTTATGAGTTAATACAGTAAAGCACGTTAAAATGCACATCGAATTTCGCAGAATTTTATGTGCATTTAACCGTGCTTTAATTAATGTGCATTTATGCGAGTCAAAGATAAACATGCAACTTTAATATTCATGTAAAGAACATTTAAATTCAACAAGGCTACACAAAAACAAAAAATCTAATTAAGAAAACGTTTGGACCCCCTTAAATCAAGGGCAGGAAGGGGATGGCAGTGAAAACTTTTCCGCTACAACGCAATAATTTCTACCTGTATGCATTTTTTAAATCAAAATTTTGACTGCGGCGCAATTTTTGTTGTAATACCGAAGACCTAAGAAATCTTTCATAACTAGATACATACAAAAATTTAGACAAACCATCTTCTCTTTGATTGATGTTTCCAAATTTCCAAGGATACACAAAAATGCGTTTTATCGATTTTTTTTAGAAAGGGGGGGGGGGCAAATACAGGTTTTGCTCCACGTGCCACTTTACCTTGCGCTGCTGGCCACAAGTTTAATTAATGAGGAACAGAACATTTACCTAACTTATCACCAATTACTAGCCGTATTAGCCCTTGAGTTTGACAGCCCTGCATTTTAGAATAGTCTGATCGAAAAATTCCTTTGAGGCATCATCAAAAAATGATACGCACGCCACTGCTATGACTCGGTGGTTTATTTCTTGAGTTCACTCCCTCTCTCCTCGCTACAACCAGTCTCCTGTCTTGGCCTGCCGCAATGTATCTTGCCAAAGGTCCCGGTCGCTTACCGATGTCCTCCAGTTTTGCATCCCAATTCTCTTCTTGTCCTGGTAAACGCCGTCTTGCCATTGGGTTATCCTCGGCGCATTGTTGTTAATAACCTAGTCGAGTCACTTTCACTCATTCGAGTGACATGACCAGCCCACCGAAGTCTATTGAGCCCTATGAGCTTGACTACGGGCACGTCCCGATATCTCTCATAGACCTCGTCATTGTAGAGTCAATTAAACTATCTAAGAAGTCACCGCGGTCGTCGTTTTGGCCACCTCTATTCTATAAACACGTATTTTTGGTATAAAATCTTTAGATTGATACAAACTGGGTAGTTGTTTTAAATTCCGCAGCAATTTCGTAGAACTCGCAAAAGTTGTAGAAAAAAAGTCGGCAATTTTCCACTCTTTAAAAAAAATAGTATTTATTCAGTGTGTTATATTTTTACAAACTAACGAAATTACCTTGTTAGGTACATAAGAAGAAGCCTATTGTCCATACATTCAAACCTGAAGCTTACCGGAAACCGGAACTTTATTAGTATATGGTCGTATTGGAAAGTAAATAAAGTAACAGAAGAAAATACATCCCAGATAATTGGATCAACAAAAAAAAATCTTATTTTTTAGTTGGACAGAACTCCGGATGTTTAATAAGATTGGCAACCGTTTTTCCGTCGTTTCCTCTGGCCCCATATCAAAAGCACAAATTTTCCTATCTCTCAAGGAAACGCTTTGATGTTCTTTCGACCATTTTCCCAGTTTCTGGTTTTTCTCATACCTAACTTGCACGGATTTATTCCTCTGTAGCCTATTTGGCGAAAGTAATTCTTCCTGAAGGATATTTTCACTTTGTATTTGATTTTTTTTAGAAACAAAAGTAGATATTTAAAGAAAATTTTCCTTGAAATTCATTCACCTTGCATAAAAAGAACTTTAACGATAATATTTTAACGAATACCGCATGAATGTTAAATATCTGTTGGCGGTTAGATGAAACGATTTATGGCATAAAAAACATTAAATTTCGAGTGGAAGATCAAGTTGAAGCGATTCCCCATAACAACATACCGTTATTTAATTAAAATTAAATGTCTGCTCCGATCACAGTCTATTAATAGCCAGTAATTCGAATTTGTATCTCTAAATAAACTAATTAGAATATTGCCGTCGGGTATTATTTGCTAAATTTCCATATACGATACTGACGGAATATTTTAATGATAAAAAATTCTATAGAACGGTAATTAATTTTGTAATACATTTATTTAATTAATATTTTTATGAATGTTACCTACGCGAAATTTGACTCATATAAATATTCATTTTAGCTAAAAGTTTAAATAAAACACACACCAGTGGTCCGTACATAATTTTTAATTTATTTTTACGATAATTTCCAAATGTAGATGCTAAAAATTTAGCAAAAATGAGTACCTCGAAGAAAGTTACCTCAAACTCATTTGCCCATTCAAGAAGAAAGGGGGAAGCTTCCACATAGACCCGACCCAGTTTTTTCATGAATCTTTTATGTATTCGATTCAAATTGGAATAACAGAAAAATAATCCACCAATCTTAGGTTAGGTGATCACCAAGTTTTCTGGTAGGGTATTGGATGATTTTCCTGGCGCAGTGGTTCTTAATCCTTTCTCTATTTCAGAATTTGGAGTTGTGAATCGGTCGTTCTGAAGCTCTAAACAATGCAAACCTAAGATGGACACGGGAAAGAACGTGTACCGTCACCAAACTTATCTGGCCAAAGCTGGACAAAAAACGCTCCAACAGACTCCTCTCACTACAAAGAAATGCGATTAGCACGGTAGTGGGAATAATAACAGGGCATTGCCTAATAGGTAGACATGCAAATAGCCTCGGAACTCCCTCAAACGACTTTTGTAGAAGCTGTGGGGATGTGGACGAAGAGGTGTCGACCACTCATCTTCTAGCTCAACGCAGAAGAACTCATTTGGGTAGTTTCTTCCTAAACGATCTGGAGGACCTAAGCGCCACAAGCGTCGCAGATCTACTCCGCTTCATCAGAAGCTCCAAATGGTTCGAGTTATAGGGAAATGGATCGTTAAGATTCGCTTGGTATCACAATGGGTCATTTCTGGCCTAAGTGTGCCTTTTTGGCAGCCACTCCAACCTAACCTAACCTAACTAAATCGGTCGGCGACCTCATTTTACAACGCTGCTCGTAAAACTACCCAAATAGCATTTTAACCCTTAATTTATGAGGTGAAAATATACCTAAATGATGAGGTGGGGTCCACGTTCACTACGTTCTAATCACATACCAAATCCGTGTATTTAACTCGGCATGCAACACCATACTTGTATGAAGGTTAAGCAAACGTGTCGTCTTTATTCACATATTTCGTCACCATGCAAATTGCGGTGATAAGCGATTGTTGTCGCGACCACATCACCGTTGTACGCGCAATAACACCAATAGTGGGGAACACTATTCAGTGGTTTGCCACGCCGCATTTATGACACAGGAACGTAATTATGATGCTGCAATTTCGCAACAATAGACGCCCCCATTAAAAAAATTAACTGCTTTAAGCTTTATGCAAGCGTTATCTGACGGCATAACATCACACAAATCTTCGAGCGGAGTTTTCTTTCTCCCTCGAATGCTTACATAGCTTAGTGGCCGAACAGAGATGAGCAAATAAAAAAGAAAAATCTGATGGCAATAAATTAATGGAAACTTTTTGTGGGGTATTATTTTATAATGGACTTTTCCTCTGATTGCATGCCGTGTTTATACCCGTATGGTGAAACCAAAGGGTATATTAACTTTGCTTTACCGTTTGTAACGCCAAGATCCCGTCATCACACACAAAAATGAATTACACCAGTGTGTTTAGAATGATAAAAAAAATTGAATTTTGCATGTCCGTCCGTCTGTCTGTCTGTCCGTCCGTCTGTCTGTCCGTCTGTCTGTGGCGCGGATTGCGGGCGCACGGATTGAGCTACAGACTTGAAATTTTGCACAGGTCCGTTTTTCGTAAAATGCAAGGCTAAGTTCGTTAATGGGCAAAAATGGACCATTAGGGGGGGTACCCCCCATACGAACGAAACCGATTTTTGCGAATATCTCAAAAACTGTGCATCTTATCAAAAAAGTCCAAGAACAAAAGTTTTTTAGAATATGATTCTACATAAAACTCCCATACATCAAAATCCGATTGGAATAAATTTTAAAAAATCTTATTGAAAAGTTTTACTTCAAAGAGGAATTTTCATACAATTGTTCGAATTTTGATACGAATATCACCATACGGGTCTCCAATGATTGCCAGACTGGCAATTATAGCTTTTGTTATGTTTTTATTTGCAATTAAAAATTTTCTATTGGATCTGAAATTTAAAGAGATTTTAATGGGCCATCAAATTATTTTGTTTTTAATGAAAAATTTGTTTAATTTTATTTTGCCGGTCATTTTCTTTTTGCAATGAAATTTTAATGCCAATAAAGTTATGCTGTTTCAAAAATGTCTGCTATCCACTTTATAGGCAATGTCATTCAGTCATTAGCCTAAAATAAGAAATTGAATTCTCGAAGCGTTTAAACGAAATGTCAATGGGGAATATGGCGGCTGAAGGAATAGCCTTTTTTTTTGTTTGTCAAGGGGAGGTTTTGAGGTAACACTAATGGAAACAGTGTCGATACTATTCCCATTACATGTTTCTTCTAAGTCAAACTGACATGCAGGTTCCACAGCTAATCACTGTATCGAGCCGACATCCTTCAAATGCCGCTCTATCGCTGCAGGGTTTTTATGAAGCGCATAATGACCCAAATACGAACCATCAATCACCAATTTACCCATTAAAGCAATTGTGGCTTTGCAGACACATTATTAATCAGTGTGTCGTTCTCGTCACTTCTAACGCTTTTTGTACGCGGATGTGATTTATAGGTCTAAATTTTTAGCCCCAATTGCGTAAATTGCTGCATTTTTAAGTGGCAAAGAACAACTTTATATTAGTTATTGTCTAGGAGTTTCATCAAAGCCGAAGGCGGAAACTTAAATATGAAAATTTCAAAATTCCACGCTATTTATATTATTTGTTCTTATTTCATATAGCCTTTAAATTTAAACAAACGTTATTCGGAGGAGTATATTATCACTTGTTGTACAGACAAACGCTAAGAAGGTTATAAGAATTTCAGGCACGATCAAAAGAAATTACTCAATTCTGTCGCTGTCCGCACTTATCACATTTTTGGTAAATGGGCTAAACTTTTATTGCAATCAGGTTTATTGGATTTGTCTTTTTTAGCTCCTTTACATCAACCCCTCCTGATACTGACAATCAACTTTGTTAATGCGAACATTAGATGAAAACACTTGAAAATAATTTTTATTATTTAGCAGACATTCATTTTATTTTCATCAAACATTTCTTTTGTTGAAGCTAAAAGAAATGTAGTAACAACGTGTCGCAATAAATTTTACAATTTTCCCCCATATAAAAAGTTTTTTTTATTCATTTGCTCCTTTGGCTTCATCTCATTTTTTATAACGAGTCCTAAATAAAGGAAAAACATAACAAAAGCTATAATTGCCAATCTGGCAATCATTGGAGACCCGTATGGTGATATTCGTATCAAAATTCGAACAGTTGTACCAAAATTCCACTTTGAAGTCAAACTTTCCAATAAGATTTTTTAAAATTTATTCCAATCGGATTTTGATGTATAGGAGTTTTATGTAGAATCATATCCTAAATAACTTTTGTTCTTGGACTTTTTTGATAAGATGCACCGTTTTTGAGATATTGACAAAAAACGATTTCGTTTGTATGGGGGGTACCCCCCCTAATGGTCCATTTTTGCCCATTAACGAACTTAGCCTCACATTTTACGAAAAACGGATCTGTACAAAATTTCAAGTCTCTAGCTCAATCCGTGCGCCCGCAATCCGCGCCACAGACGGACGGACGGACGGACGGACGGACAGACGGACAGACGGACGGACAGACGGACGGACATGCTAAATTCAACTTTTTTCATCATTCTAAACACACTGGTGTAATTCATTTTTTTGTGCGATGACGGGATCTTGGCGTTACAAACGGTAAGGCAAAGTTAATATACCCTTTGGTTTCACCATACGGGTATAAACAGCGTGTGGGTTGTTTATATAGGAAACTAAAAAAAGGTTTATTAAATTAACTTGACTCTTTACTTGTCTTTATGTAACAACATTTGTAAAAAATTTATTTCGTAGCATTTTTATACAAAAGGTTCTTCAACATTCTTAAAGCAAAAAACACCATTAATTTACGTGCCAGGAATTTTTTATAGAAAATTGAATATAGCACACGCTCGCTAAAACGAAAACCCCATTTAGCGAACATTCCACATAGTAAACTTATTTATTTCTAAACATTACCTATTTTAAATAATAAATTACTCGCTTTTTACGGCTCGAACTAATTAACAAAATTTATAAAAATTTAAAAAAAGTTGCAATTAGTAAAGAATTTGAATGCGAAACAAATTTAAAGGGAACTTTTGTGTCTAAAAACTGTTTATCAAACTTAAAAGCTTGTTTTAAAAAAAATATTTTGTCTCTTGAGTATTTGATTTAATTACTTGACTCCAATTGAAAATTCGAACAGGAAAACTGCTTCCAAAGTTTTAAAATCTCATCATAAAGGCATTTAAAAAAAGCTTTTATGGAAAGTAAAAACGGCCAATTGTTTATTAATAAAAACGAATAAACCATTTGTCGTTTTTACTTTCCTCAGCTATGAAGGGAAAATATTGTATTCATAACGGAGACCGCCTCAAGAACGGGGGCAGATAGAAAATTTCTGATCAGTACGAAATCCGTTTCAGGCAAAATTATGAGGATATCCGTGCATCCATCTATCGGTCTGTATGCCTGCCGGTCTGCCCGTTTTACGTATCTTAAATTACTCGAGAAGGTGTTGACCTAGCGGAAATTAAAGGGTCCATGTGCACCTCAAAGCTCGTATGGGACTGCCTGACAATTCTGAAAAAACTAGCCGAACGCAATAAGCTCACCCTAATATGGGTGCCAGGCCACGAAGGCATCGAAGGTAATGAGGCAGCAGACCTCCTGGCCAAGAAAGGTGCTGAATCTACGCATATTGGCCCAGAGCCTTTTTGCGCAATTCCGTAGAGTCTCCAAAAAATGGAGATCAATAATTGGGAGGAAAAGGAAACCGTAGCCTACTGGGAAAGCCTCCCAGGATTAAGACAATCAAAAAGATTCATCCACTACTCCAAAAAGAGAGCAAGAGAGTTTTTAAACCTCAACAAGCAGGAGCTGAGGACAGTGGTGGGCCTCCTCACAGGTCACTGCCTGGTAAACTACCACCTACACAACATAGGCATTACCGCCGACAACATTTGCAGACTCTGCCTAGAGGAGGTTGAAACTGCAGAGCACATACTATGCGAATGCGCAGCCTTAGCGCGACCGGCGCAATTACTACCAGAAGACATAAAGAGGACTCCAGTCAAAACCATTCTAAGATTCACTAAGGATCTAGAAGAGGGGTAGCTAACGTAAAAATGGGGAAGTCACAATAGATCTTAAGGTCGCGGTGACAAGGGAGCGAGAAAGCACCACCCCATACACATATCAAAAAAAATATTGACCTAGCGACCTGAAATTTTTTGTGAATAAGTTTCACAAAGATCGTAGTTTTGTATCAACTTTTGGAAAAGTAACGGTAGCTATAACGGGTACCTTCCATACAACTTTTTTCTTTTTGAAAAAATATGGTTTTTTGGAATTTTTTTCTAAAACTATGCTATGCGCTTTTATGAAAAAATGCATATAACCAAATTTATAAGAAATAAAATTTTAAACATTTTTGCTTTAACTGTTTATACGTATCTCTAAGGGTTCTCAAAATATTAAAAAAAAAATCAAGTTTTTTGAAAAAATCTCGGGAACTATGCACTTTTGCGAAAAAATGCATATAATCAAATTAAAAGGAAATAAAATTTCCCAACTTTTTCTTACTCTAACGGCTTTTACGTATCTTTAACGATTCTCAAGTTATTTGAAAAATATTAGGTACGTATTTTTTCCGAAACTAAGGGGTCCATTATGGATAACGATCGTAATCGCAACGATCGAGATTCACCTGTTGTTGTTGGTATAAAACACTAACAACAACACACAATTTCTGATCGTTACGATTACGATCGTTATCCATAATGGACCCCTAAATATTGCAGAAGAAAGTTTTGTGTTGATCACAACTGATTTTTTGTCCTTTATTTCCCTAAAAAGAAATGTTTTGTCCTTTGTTTTCTTGAAAAAAAATGTGGTCACCGTATCTATAAGATACGAAATTAAATTTCTGTATTACCGAAGCATCGTACAAGAGTTCCTGCTTTCAAACAGTTTTGATTTTACAATCATATTTTGCGAGTTCTATTAAGATAAAATAGAAACATACAGAATCCAAGATCAAACAAGAAAAGCTACAATTGCCATGGGCCAAATACTCTAGGGCAATTCACTCTTTATCGTAGATAGTAAAATCGTAGATTGTAATGTAAATCTACGATGGAAAAGTACAACGAAGCGTGAGCAGCCCTTTACTAGAGGTTGTGGGTTTTGTCGTAAATTTTTAACTCTTTTATTTATTTTTTTACCTAAATTGTTTATAGCATTTTTTGACTCTTAATTTATACTAAATCATATAAATACTTTAATTTACTTACTTTTCCAATGTCCATTTTAGAGTTGGAACCAAGTTGACATGTGACAAAACATGTCTTAACCTCACTTTATTAGAAGTACGACAAAAACTACGATTTTACCATACCTTCGGGTGTGGGAGATTGTAGTTTTCGTCGTAAAAAAATTTGTATGGAGAACTGTCAAAAAACTACGATTTTATTTACGATTCTACGAGTTTACGATCAACTACGATAAAGAGTGAATAGCCCTTCTATATGATGTGGTCCGATTACATTTTTATGTAGGGAGCGGTTATGTAAAATCATATTCTAACCAGATTTAACCTTTATAAATTTGTCAGTACGACTCACCGTTTTCGAGAAAATAAAAAAAGTTTACAATTTGTATAGGGAAGGACAGAAGGAGTGGTCCAACTGAATTTTGATGTATAGATAATTTATGTAAAATCATATTCTAAACACATTTTATCCTTATACAGTGATCCCCCGCTATACGGACGCTCGTTTAACGGAAATTCGAAGTTACGGACATGACTAATATAGGAACAAATTCGCTATACGGATAAAAAAATTCGCTATTACGGACAAAAAAAATTTTTTTTTTGAATCACAGAAAAAATTCAAGAAAAAGTCCTCCATAATTATGTTGTATTTATTGTAAATGTACATACCTAATTTCTCCGAAATTTCTGACACATTTTGTGTATACACAAAAGAGAATTAAAAAAAGGCAATAAAAAACTGCAGTGCGGTGTATTTTTAAAAAATCTATTTCTTAAGCGAGAACTCCAATTGGGCAGAGGCAGCAGCAGAGGCAGAAGCAGAAGCAGCAGCAGAAGCAGAATCTGCTTTCTGTCCCACAATGAAATTTGAATTCTGACGAAACTAACAGAAACCTACGTAGAAACAGCTACGTTTTTTTGTCCGCGGCATGATTTGTCCCATAAATATTTTTTTTCTATAATTATATAGTTTTCTCATTATTCCAGTGGTTAAATAATTATTTTAATATATTATACTAATCTGTTTCGTATTACGGATTTTTTTGGTACGCATCTATCTATTTTTAATACGATCTCATACTAAAATAGGTTTCGTTTTACGGACATTTCTATTGGATTGGAACGCATCTATCTATTTTTAATACGATCCCATACTAAAATACACGGTTAGAAATCTGAGACTAATTCTGAAACTTCGTTTTGGTTTACAGGCATTTTAAACCTATTTTGGACTTATTTTTAAACTTCTCGTTTTATTTCAAATTTAAAATTCAAAAAAGTTTCATTCTTAAGCATTTGAAGAGTTTAAATTCTATTGGAGAGTAGATCAGGGTTACCTTAGTTGCCGTGAAATTTAATTCATTGTAATATTCGTATAAAGTACTGAAAAGCTCGTAGTTTGATTCAAATATTTTTATACAACTGATACACAGATGAAGTACGGGTATCCAAATATAATATGAGAAAAATCGAATAATTTTTTCACGAAAAATTAACTTCATAAGTTTGATATCCTACAACATTGTTGCGTGATGGTAACACCCAAAGTTTTGCCAGACAAATGTTTTGCTGTTCTTTTGTGTGTTTGTGTTTGCCGATGCAATTTCTAGAACATTTCCTAATGCACAGATCTATTGCTGCATTTGTATTTGTGCTTTTGGACGCGTTTTTCAGATCTTTTATTACAACACAGATTTTTTGCTGTATCTGTATTTGTCGGCTCAGGTTTTGGACAAAAGAAACGGTACTTTCTTTCTGCTGCAGTTTTTGTGAGAGTTGGACTGGATTGTGAAATTAATCAGTATTTCGTTTATTTTTTTCGGTTGTGCTTTTATAAAATTCAACTGCAAAACGTTGTTCAATAAAAATGGAATCGTTGCGATGACGTGCTACTTTCAGGTGAATATTCATATATACTATTTCAATTTTATAAACTCATAATATGATTACATTAAATTACTACTTTAAAGTCCTAATGGAAACAAAATTAGCAGAAGATTAATTTTCATATTTTTCTGATAAAATAGATGTAAACCTGGATCCTGCAAATCTAATTGATGTATTAAATCAATTTATTGTTAATTTCGAGTTTTATATAAATGTGTGGAAAAAGAATGATAGTCCAGAACAATTAGGTAAACTTTGGTATAATTTTCAATTTTTTTTTTTTGACAAAGTTTTATTCAAAGCAGATCCAGAATGTTCCAGCGGTGCTGTCAGTGTTGGCAAGAATTTCAGCTTCCTAGGAAATTGTATTCTAATAACCAGTTACAGTTGGTTCAAAATATTATATTTTTTCAATATTTTTTTTTTGTTAAATTACATAGGAATTCAAAAAATTTATTCTCGTCTGTAATGGAGAAAGACTATTAGCTGAAGAGAAGTCTTCTAAACTCAGTGATTCCAGTCGGCGGCATCTAATAAGGCTTCTAGAGTAGTTTTTGAGAATAAAATTCACATCAAATTATTCAAAGAGCCATAAAATCGCAGTCGCTAGAGCAACAATAATACTGTTTCCATAACTGAGGTATGAAAATAGCGACATCGGAGGTATTGATCTTATATGCAACCCAAAAAATAATTCAGGTTATTTAGTCTCTAATATTAAAAACTCAAATCAACGGTGTAAACGGTATGCAGAAATTTCAGAAGCTTTTGAAACCCCTAATTCTATAACTCAGAATGAAAATGAAATTGATGCTGTAACTAAGTGAACATTATAATACTTTTAATTTTAACGAACTGTGAATTTATAACTATTAAAGATTGAAGTGTATAATAAAAAATATCAAAAAACATTGGTTGTTTTCTTTGTAAATTTTTCCACCACTAGAAAGACCAGAAATAGAGTTAAAATCAATTCTGGTGTCGGTTTCGAGTTGAAGATATGGCGGACTAAAATTTAAGCTAAAAAAGGTTTGCAAATTAAACGAGTTTGGGTCTTGAAAAAAAAACTTCACATATTTAAAATTAAACCTTTTGATCTTAAATCAAAACTATTTTCAGATAATATTAAAACTATTTTCTGTTTAAAAATGAATAAGTTCTAGTTTCAAAAGAAACTACGTCGGGTTTAAAAATAAAACTTGATATGGTTTAAAAACAAAAGCCGCACGGTAGTTTAAACTCTAAACCTTGTTTGAATTAAAAATTAAACCCGCAGAGATATTAAAATCGACTCTTTTTTGGCTTAGTTGAAATGAAACCAAAAAAGAGTTTAAAAACGAGAGATTTTCTGATTGGATTTATATACAATACGATTTGGTTTAAAAAGAAAACCCAAATTTCCAACCGTGTAGGTTTCGTTTTACGGATTTTCGATATACGGACAGTTTCCGTGGAACGCATCCCGTCCGTAAAGCGGGGGATTACTGTACATTTTTTGATTCAATACTGAATATTCGAGAAACCAGGAAAAAGTATTCCATATGTATGGGAAAGGGAAGAAGTAGTGATCCGAATGGATTTTAATGTATGGATGATTTATGTAAAATATTACTATAAATACATTTTACCTTAATAAATTTTTCAATATGACCCACCGTTTTCGAGATAATTGCGAAAAACTGTTTTGTTTGTATGGAGAGAGAGAAAGAAATCAAGAACTTAGCCTTGCCATTTACGAGAAACGCAACTATACAAAATTTAAAGTCTCTAGCTCAATCCTTTCGGAAGTTATGGTGTTCAAGGACAGATGAACGAACATGTGGAAATCAGGATCTTTTGTCACATCCTGGTGTAGTTCATTTTTGTGTCGTATGATTGGTTCGAACCGTTACAAACGGTATTTTAAGTCGAATATACTCCTATATTATATATCGTATAGAGTATAAAAATCCTTCGAAACTTATAGAGAAACTAATATAATCCCTGACTTTTGCAAAAAAAAAGAAGTAAAGTAACTCCTGAGACTAAAGCAAGCCACCCCTTTAGTTACTGCCGACGGTGATATAAGCTACACCCGAAGCGTATTATTGCAATGATTACAAATCTGCTTCTCTTTATCAGTAATGAAATTTAAGTGTAGCCTTTTTCCCAAGTCAACTTTATGTTCGTCTTGCGTTAAAACTAGGAAAATCCATAAAGGCTGACTCGTTATTACCATCATGTGTTGATTTTATGAGGCTACTGCCACAAGCAACATGGCTAAAATACTTTCCGGTATCAACAACGACCTTTTCACTTTTCTTCCAACCTTCACATTCATACGTTTCGCCATCCGGATTTCCTTCTCTTAGTCATTTTTTACGGGAATTTTTAGAAGCTTTATCTTATGTATGTAAGCCAAATGGAACCTAGTGAGTATATTTCTGGTTAAGATTTTTCATGGACGGAAACATTTACGTTGCTCCTTTTGTGGCAATATATCTAAACACAAATGACTACTTTATGCTTAGGTGACTTCGTAAAAAATTCACGCTATAAACTGAATCCTGAATTTAAGAAAAAAACACATAACATTCTAGTTTGTTTAGGTACAGTTCTGCACCCGTTATATTCTCCTTCATGTCATTGCGTCCAAAAGTGGAATCAGGCTCCTAAAAATAAAGTTTTACAACCATTTTCTATAGTTACTTGTTGCAACCCATCTACAGCAAACTATTACGTTCTGCTTTACGTTCACTCGTTAGTGAGATTCGAATCTTGTAACCTGATTTTGATCCGCTTGAGTTGTATAACTCATCCTTAAGAAAAACAAAATGGCGACTATGAAGCGTTATGCTGTCAAAAATGGTTTTGCCGAATACAAATCGTGTGGAGGTTTAATAAATGATATACAAAACCTTAGTTCCCGCCCGGTACATCCGTCTACTCAGTTCGATGAGTCCACAACATATCTGCATTTGTACGTTAGGTGTACATGCGGGTTTGTTGTGTAATCAAAATAAAGAATCGATTTCGATTCGGTTTTTTGCATTTGAAAACTATCATCGTCCGAATAGAGCTCTACTGAAAAATGGTTTGAAAAATTCCTTTTTTTTACACATTTTCTATTAAGTAGGAATGTCCTTTAAGAATAACGCAAATATCCTTTTTCCCATTTTTTCCGGGAAAAACTGGCATTAGGGGTTTTTCGGGGTCGCTGACTACGAATCTGGTGTTAGATTTTCGATATTAGAAACGGAAGGTCCTGTAAGGATGACGTAAATATCCTTTTCTTGTCTTTCCCGGGGAAAAATGGCATTAGGGGGTTTTCGGGATCGCTGATCACGAATCCGATGTTAGATTTTCAAAACTAGAAGCGGAAAGTCCTGTAAAGATGACGCAAATATCCTTTTCCCATTTTTTCCGGGAAAAAAATGGCATTAGGGGGTTTTTGGCGTCGCTGAATCCGATTCTGACATTTAAAATTCTGTAAGGATAATGGAATGTCCTGTAAGGATAACGTGAGTATCGGTTTTGCTCACATTTTCCGGGGAAAAAACTCATTTAGGGGTTTTTGGGGCCGCTGACTCCGACTCTGATATTTAAAATTCTGTAATGATAACGGAATGTCCTGCAAAGATAACGTGAGTTTCCTTTTGCTCAAATTTCCCGCACGGTAAAAAATCTTGGAGTAAATTCCAATCAAAACTGGATTACGCTGGACCTATATGTAATCCAATGGAAAATTCTAATCCAATAATATGGATTGGAAATTCTTATAAATTTATTTTTGGTTTAATTCAGTATTAAAGTCTAAAATTTTGATTAAATTGTAGACATTAATGTTAAAAGTACTTAAGTTCGATACATAATAAAAAACTGTTCAAATATGACTGCAAAAAAGGCTAAAATATTTTCAAAAATTCGCATGTATTAAATTCCAATCCAAAATATGTATTAAGATTTCGTCAATATAATTTTTAGATTGAAAAATACTCCAGGATTTTTTGCCGTGCGCGAAAGATCTTTTCTGGAGGTTTTTGGTAGGCTAATTCAAGACTAAAAAATATAAAATAAAAAAACACTTTAAAAAACAAGTTTTATAACCTTACACACTTTCAAAATGCACTAAAAAGTAAAAAACAAGTTTAAAGTTTCACAAAAAATGTTTTTATAAATTGCGTGTTGTTGTGAAAATATAAAGTGTGCTGCGTTGCACAGTATGAAACTTCTATTACAGATTCAAGAGCAAATGCAACGTCACACACTTTCTATTTTCACAACAACACGCAATTTATAAAAACATTTTTTGTGAAACTTTAATCTTGTTTTTTACTTTTTAATGCATTTTGAAAGTGTATAACCCCACAACTCCATTAGACTTTTTTCCAGATTGTATTTAAATCCAATCACGAAAAAATCTAATGGAGACTCAAAAAATCTTGCATCATGATTTAAATCTCCGTACTGTCATGATTTTTTCGGGTGCTGAAAAGTAGGATTTTTTTTTGACATTTGTTCAGTCAAATTGGCTGATTTCTAGTTGGCTGCCCTGATTACCTCCTGGTTGACATTTCTAAGTACGCTATGGAGACACAATAAAAATGAAAAATCATGACTGAAAATGCCCACGCGTTGATTTTTTTATTCGCCAAAATATGGAGTGGGGGAAAAAATCATGATTCGAAAAAGTCTAATGGAGTCGTGGGGTAAGGTTATAAAACTTGTTTTTTAAAGTGTTTTTTTTTTTTTATTTATCTCTCGAAAACAACGTACTTTTATGGAAAAATGCATATAACGAAATTTTTAGGAAATAAAATTTTCTACATTTTTTCCTTCAACGGCTTTTACGCAGTGGCGTAGCGAGGGTTCATGGCGCCCGGGGCGGAAGTTAAATTTGCCGCCCTAAAATGCTTTTTTTTACTGACGTTTCCACCGAAAAATCCATATTTTGAAAATGACGCATACTTCGATTGGCGTGTCGTTTACAAGTAAATTCCCGTGTTTTTGTTGATAGGCAAATGTCGACCAATAATTCGTCTCTTGTTGAAAACGACACGATAATCATAAAGAAGATGAATACCAATTAGCGCCACATTTTTAAAATATCAATTGTGTCACTCTTTTTATACCCGTATGGTAAAACCAATGGGTATACTAACTTTGCCTTACCGTTTGTAACGCCAAGATTCCGTCATCACACACACCAGTGTGTTTATAATGATCAAAAAAGTCGATTTCTGGATATCCGTCCGTCCGTCTATCCGTCCGTCTGTGGCGCGTATTGCGGACCCACGGAAATTGGGCACAAAGCCGTTTTTCCTAAAATGCGAGGTTAAGTTCGTTAATGTACAAAAACGGACTCGCCATATGAACTAAATGTTTTTTACGAATTTCTCAAAAACGGTACATAGTTGTTTAGGACACGTTTTAACATAAAACGCCCATATATCAAAATTCGATTGGAAGAACTTTTAAAAAAATCTTATGGGAAAATTTGACTTGAAATTGGAATTTTGATACCACCCTTCGCCGTTCAATTAAACTATACTTGAAAAAATGTCATATCACCATACGGGTCTCCAATAATTGCCAGATTGGCAATTAAAGCTTTTTTATGTTTCAAGGTGAGGACTGGTTTAAACCAAACGTTACTCAAAAGCTGATTGACCAATACAAAAGTTATATTAAAAATTGTAAGCAATAATTTCAAATTTTTTTAAAAGAAAAAAATGTATTTCACATGTTTCTACAAAAACACTTTTCTGGCTTTTTGGACTGAAAATTCAGTTATTATGCTGTCGAAATCGATTTATTTGGTTAATTCTTCCTCAATTGACAAAAGAGCCAAGTTCCTTAATCTTAATGTGCTCATAGTCGATGTCAAATAATTTTTTATAAACTTTAGCTTCTAAAAACTCCTTTCGCAACTTGCTACGCTTATTCCTATTGTTAGAAAGATTCGAAGCATTGTCGCTATATAGCGTAAGCTTTCCTATATCAAAGACACTATCTTTCAACACCCAATTTGTTAATTTGTTCCGAAATGCGTTGAAACATTTTTTTTATTTGTTCCGAAATGTCGTGAATTTGCCACCCCATAAAGAGTGCCACCCGTGGCGGACCGCCCCCCCCCCTCGCTACGCCACTGCTTTTACGTATCTTTAACAGTTCTCGAGATATTTGGAAAAATATTATTTTTAACATATTTTTTTCCGAAACTGAATATTGCGAGGAGGGTTTTGTGTTATTGATGTTTTAACATATGAAGGTCAACTTTATAAAAAGGGTATTATCTCAATATAGCTATTGGGTATTGTTTTATTAAAATTCAATCAAAAAAATATATGTAAAAAATTTGGGTTTTGGGTTCTTATTAAATTTTAAGCAATTTTGGATTAAATAATGTATTTTAGATTGAAGTAGCTGTTAAAATTCTCAAATACGCAAAATATACAATTCAACCATTTGTTTTCAAAAGCTGTAGGTTATCAAAGTATCTTCTGACGGAAGATGACGACTTCGCTCAGTTCTTACTTATGGAAGAAAATCCTATATGAAAACAATTTATAAAAGATGTTTCCAAAACTAAAAAAAAATTCTCTGACTGCTAAAAAAGATGACAAATTCTGCTTGTCAACTGGAAAACCATAAAAAATTTACTACACAAAAATTTTATGACTATCAGCGAGCAATAAATTTAAGTGGAAAAGTCATTTTGCTTAATTACTCTTTGAATAATTTCTGGCGGTAAAAAATCAAATTAGAAAAAACTGGACAACCTTACAGATGGAAAAACCAAATGAAGAGCAAAAAAACAATTATAAAAACATGAAGAAGTGTGAGATATTGCGCAAAATACAAATGAAAACGAGACTAATGACATTTTGAAAAATTAAAGTCGTCATTTGTCGGAATCTGCAGACATTTTCTAGCCTTCCCGCCGGCTTTTGCGTCTATCTTGTCTTGTCTTAATCTGCAATGATACTTGAAAGACGGTTAACGCATTTAACATAATTGGATAAAACGACTGAACTCAAGTGAAATGTGCCAAAATTCGGAAATTTCATGACTTTCCTATTTAAGGATGTTCTGTTGCCAACCAGAAATCGACCTCATCCTTTTAATGTGATTCTTGTTTGAGAAATTCCTTGTTCTGATTTTACGGCTTCGTTTGTCAAACAATTAGTAGGGACTTATCCTTCCGACTGTTTGTCACTAAGAATTTCGATGGTCCTTTTAAGTCCTGTCGTCCCAATTCCCAAATTCTACTTTTATGGTTTCCAACGAAAATGTGGAGGTGATGTTTGGTGAAAAGGGTGGAAAACTTTCCAGTAAGTTAAGTTTCAACTGAAATTAAGAAACTTTTGTTGAATTCGCACAGAAAATTAATTTTAACAGTTGGAATTACTTCTGCTTTTCCTTTTTGGTCTAGAAATTTTATTCCTTTTGAATGGTTTTTTTTCACTTTTCTAAAAGAAGGTCATGGTCAACCAGCTTTACAGTTCTTTATAGATTTAACAGCCCGGAGATAGCAAGATATTTTCAAAATGAATATTTGACTTTAAGTATTATCACATGATGTAATTTTAAACAGGACACGATACCTTATTTCCGCATGGTTAAACTTAATGCGTTTAGCTGTACTTACCAAAAAATATACATCAATCCGGATAAAAGACCCATTTCAAATTCCATCCACCCGGACTATGAGAGATAAATCAAATATCTACTTCTTTTTAACTTAATATTTGTGTTTTTGAAAACGATTTTTCCATTGCACTAAGCTGGAAATATTCTTAAAAATGTAACAACTTGGATTTGTAAATAAATTACATCAAAAGCTTAAATTTTTACAATATGAAATTTCAGCTCGAGAAGAATATTTACAAGGGCAAATTATTCACCCCTTTCCATCTATTGTTCTCAACATTATGCTGTTGAAGTGTTCGTTTCCGAGGGCATAAACAAATACAACCACAAAAAAAATAACAACAAATCAAAGAATTTTCCAATGGAAAAGTAAAGGGAAGAATTTAAATTCATAGCGGCATGAATTTCTTTCAATTACGCAAAATGAAAATTTTAGAGTTTTTCGTTGTGTCTGCTTGGATACCTTTAATATAACAAAGGTGGGTAAGCTTCATTTTGAATTCAAAATATTTCCATTCTTTCTTTTCCTTCAAAAAGTACGAAAACAAAGTTAACACGAAAAAAGTGAAACAAAGAATTTCGGGTGTTGTGAGAATGTTAAATTAATTTTAACAAAATTGCTGAAAATATGAAAATTTGTTCTTGTACACAAAAAAACAACTTTATTAAAGTTGAACCCCAAACACTTTAGTGGGTTTTCATAAAAATAAAAAGTTTTTTTTTTACCAACACCACTGAATAAAATTTTTATGAGTTTTGTGGTTTTATTTTCATAAATGATTAATTTGCTTTTGTGCAGGGAAATTTTTTTTAGTTAAGTTAGTGAAAGGTAGTTATTATTATTATCGTGTAAAATTAATATAGTTTGGAAAAAAAAATATTAGTTTACGTTTGATAATATTATGCCTGGAGCCCAAAGAACGCAACGTGAACGCAGAAACTGTCACTTACAAGTTTGTTCCATAGAAATCATTTGAAGTTAGCACAGTGAACGCAGTGAACGCAACTACAACGCAAAAGTTTGCCAACTTCTAACTTTGCCACAGAATTCTGCGTTGAGAGTTCATAAAGTGAGGTTGGGGAAATGTCGTTCGAGGATTACTGCAATAACATACAAATAACAAAGATAAAGACCAACAAAGCAAATTATCGCTTCAAAATTACCCAATTTTGTAATTTTTCCAAGTTTATACCACTTTATATTAGGTCACTTGTACTACTTCACGAGATGCCATTGGGCTCTGCCGCTGAAATGTTGCGCTGCGTGACTGTTCACAGCGTTGCAGTTGCGTTCGCGTTGCGTTCATTGGGCTCCAGAGGTTAGTTTACGCGCGTACTATTCTTAAAAAATTAAGTTGTAAGTAACTGCAAAACACAATTGGCCGACACAACATTTACGGCGACATTTAGCACCTTAAGGAGGATCTCCATTACCATGACTTCTGTAAATGCAAAAAAATGCAGAAAACTAGAGCAAGATAGACTTATATAGATCTAAAGAGGAATGACTGAATACAAGTATAAACGCTTTCCCTTCCAGTTTAACAATTTTATAGCAATCATATCAAACCTTATGCTATGAATATAAGGTTCAAATTAGCATAGAAATAAAGCTATAGAGCTGTATGTGTGTGGTTAAACTACATGAAAAATGACAGCTACGCTATAATATCACTTTGTATGCGTCTGTGCTCACTATTCACTTACAGGGACAATGTGTGATTGTAGTAGAAATCGCTACAAAAAAGCTCAAGTCCGTCAACTGTAACCATAAAATCGCCATAAAAAAAAGTGGGGAAATAGTTTTTGCAGTTGCCGACAAATTTTTGCAGTTGATTCTTATCTCCCTCTCTCTATTTTTTTGCAGTTTTCCCAACTGCAAAAAAATAGAGACACATTTATGTGACATTTATCTTCACATAAATGTGTCTCTATTTTTTTGCAGTTAGGAAAAGTCATGGTAATGGAGGGCTTCCTTTATGCTCCTGTATACAATCAATCCGAACAACTTTGTCGTCGTAAGAAGTTGAATCGAGTTTAACTTTTGTTGGTAAGCACACCGACAAAATTTCATGGTTGTTTCAAAATGAAATGTAATGGGGACGTCATAAAATCTAAATTTCGTCACTCAAGGAGAAATTAAAGAAAGTAATAAGAAATATTGTTCGTTTGCTGTGTTGCTTACATTCACATTCCTAATTTGTATGATAATTGATTACACAAAAGTGTTATATGTGGCTCACTGTCCCATTGTCAAAATCAAACGAAAAGCAAATTATGTTCCGAACAACAAAGTATGCACAATTGTATGTGGAGGACAACATTGTCGACGTAATCTGTCGCCGTAAATGTTATGTTGGGCCAATTGTATTGCGGCCTTTAGCCTACTTAAATCGTACAAATTCTAGTTTTTTTTACAGTTTTATGTAGCTTGCTTTTTTGCCTATTTGTTTATCAGTCAGGTTTGTTTCTCCGTCACTCCAATTTTATTCACTTCCACTAAATTTGAAATTTTGCAAACACGCATAACTCAATGTACAAAAAAATGGCGGTCGCTAGAAGATTTTTCATTGGGCAACGATTCCTTTACAACAACGGCGAATCGCTTGTAAAAAAAAACCCCAATTATTTTTTTTTATTTAAGAATTTTAGAATTTCCTCTACTTTAAACTAATCTTTCTTTTCTTTTTTTACAGAACTTTTACATGGATTAAACGAAAGTTACGACGGTATGTAAATATAATCAAAATTTTTAAATTACTTGTAATTAGGTGGATAACTTGTTCACTTTCCTCTGCTATAAAGAAAGTGTTGCATTTATGACGGAGAGCGACTCGAGAACAGGGGCAGATAAAAAATTTCTGATCAGTACGATTTTCCGTTTTCAGAAAAATTTTGGCGTTTCAGGCAAAATTACAAGGATGTCCGGTCCGTGCATCTGTCTGTTGGTTTGTCGGTCTGTCCGTTTTATGTATTTTAAATACCTCGAGAACGTGTTGACCTAGCGACTTGAAATTTTTTGTAAATAAATTTTACAAAAATTGTAGTTTTTCTATCGAAGAGTAATGGTAGCTGTAACGGGTGCCTCCCATACCATTTTTTTTTGTAAAAATGCCGTTTTTTAAGAAATTTTCGAAACCTATTTTTTTTGGGAAAAAATGAATATGACAAAATTTAAATAATATAATATTTTCTACATTTTTTTGCTTTAACGGTTTTTATGTGTCTTCAAAAGTTCTCACCATATTTAAAAAAAATCGTTTTTTTTTCATTTCTAAAATTGATGAAAAAAAAAAATCGCATTTTTTCTCAAAAGCGCATAGAAAATGCAACAAAAAAGTGCAAATGGAAAGAAAATAAAATTTCCTGAATTTTTTCCTTAACACGTTGGCTGCCATTTTTCGTGCGACATGGCCCCACAGGATGTATTATGTTCTCCCAGGCCATGTCGGAAACGTGCGACACAAAAAACCGTTATAACTGCAAAATTAGGACCAATAATAAAGTCGCGAGTAGTCAAAAATGATTTTTAGGCACAAAGAAACAAAAAATAACAAAAAAAAGTTGGCCTCAGGTGACCAAAATCGTGAAAAGACGTTGGCACTGCACGATCAAAATCCTGAAAAGGCTTTGGCAGCCAACGTGTTAAACGGTTTTTACGAATCCTAGTTTTTCCGAAACTAAATATTGCAGAGGAACGTTTTGTGTTGATCACAACTAATATTTTTAATTGTTCAGCCTTTAAAAATTATTTCCTATGAAACAAAAATTCTTAAAAGCGCTTTGAAATTTTATAACAAAAAATTATTTTTTCTCAAATTTTCCAATTTATTCTTTCATTTTGTTAATGGACACCATGGAATTTAACTTAAATGTTTAAAACCATTGTCTCGTTAAATGATGATCAAATGTTTCAAGGTCCTTTCAAATTTTATTACTTACATTTAGAAGAGAAAAATTAGCTCATCATGGTATCGTGGCTATTCAGGAATAAGACCATCTTGCGCTATAATAAATTATCCCACATTAGGCAATTAATAATCCACAGGACATAATCGTAAATCCAGAGGCAACCAACAGTTTAGCCATTAATATTAAGAAAAAGCAGATTGTTTCAACGAACGTTGATTTTCCTTATGAAGCCTATCAACTTAAACAGCAGACGTTTATTTGCCATACAATTGCCAATTAGGGAAAAGAGCCTAACGCGGTATCGAATTGCTACTGGATCTCTGCCGGCTACCATAAAAGTTCTTAAGTATCACAATAACCATGGCCAATATACAAGGCTTCATTATTTGTTTAAAAATAATTTTGCTAAACACCATAAGTGTCAAGTTCACAAGCTGTTAAAAGTAGAGTGCGCAGATTTTTGTTGATTTTTGATTTTTTGTCAAGAATTGCGAAAAAATATCTTTTGGTGTTTATTATGGGATTTTACAAAAGATGGGTCCTCTTGAAAATACTGTAAAAAAAACACCCCCCATTAAGTGCTCTAACTTGCACTAACGAGACCTAGCAATCATAATTAATTTGCTTATGTTGTACTTATATCGGGTCTTTCAACAAGGACATAACAATTTTGTATTTAAATAAAACACCGAGTAACTTAGATATCGGGCTGAAATTTATTCCAGGTGTAGTGGACATGTTACATTTAAGTATGAAATTCGATGTCGTTCATATGGCCACCGCGAGCACGTTTGCAGATTGATTCTTTGGAGCTAATTTTCCACCACTCTTCCACACATATCGGCCGGAACGTTGGCAATTTCGCGTTCGATATTGTTCCTGAGCTCCTCTCACGTTGTTGGCATAAACCAAGGACTTAACATAACCCCATAAAAAGAAATCCAACGGCGTTAAATCGCATGAGCGAGGTGGCCATTCGACCGGACCATTTCTCGAGATTACACCATTGCGACCACCGACTCAGAATTTCGGTAGTAAGTTTTAATAATTTCCAAACGTTGCTCGTTCGTCAACTTCACCATGATAAAAATGTAAACCTTGACTGACGTTTTAGCATTGCCAGAGGTCGAAATGTTCCATGAAACGGTTTTTTGAAAAAAAAACTGTTTCAAATAGTATTAAAGATATTAAAATTCTCTACATTTTTGCCTTTTACCGCAAATCGATATCTTTTACTGTCATCGAGATATTTTAAATTTTATAAAAAAATCACTTTTTTATATAAACTAAAGTTTTATTCGTCAGGTTTATAGTATCTCAAGATTTTGTATAAGAAAGTCATGTGCTGTTCTCATCAAATATTTAATTATAGTAATTGCAAATTCCTCTGAAATTCATATCCCAATCCGAAATTGAAAAACACGTTTTTTTAGAAAATGCGTGTGTGAAATTTTTTTCCACATGCCACGCGATGAGTTAACACCAAAATTTATCGAGTCACGTTAAATGATTTGATTCCCTGTGAGATTCATTTAACAGTCGCAAATTATTTCCAACACGGACAAGTGTTTCGCTAATGAGAGTATCCCCTTTCAAATGATCCAAACAAACAAAATTATCCATGGCCGTGAGTTATTTGGTCACAGGGAAAAATGATGGTCCGACAAGGACGATAGCAGCTAATTAATATCTGTAAGGGATGAAATTTCAAATGGTAGCAACAACAAAAAAAATCCGAGACCGTAAATAAAAATACAACATGGGATCAAGGCTGATGGTAATGAGGCTGTCGAGCTACCATTTAACACCTCATTGGGGGTATGCATCGTTAATTTGAAACAATCGAAAAACGCTGATCTTTCATGGATAAAAGATTGTCGAGTCATTTGTTATTAAAAGGTGCAAACAAAAATATACATACAGAGTTAAGGAATCGTCAAATCTCAAATAATATATTTTGAGGCTACTTAACCCATTAATGCCCAAGGGTAGAAAAAAAAACCAAATGTAATGAAACTCAGTAGTATGGTTATTCACATGTTTATTAAGATAGAAATATTTAAAAAAAAAAAATTCGGAACCATTTTAGAAATAGTTGCGTATACGCAACGTTGGGGATTAATGGGTTAAAAACAATGTATTTATAATCTAAATCAATTTTTTTGTTTTTATTTATCAGTGGTATTTTAATTTATCGAAAAAATTAGCGTTTAATAGAATTTGAAAATATTTTATAATGTTCCGTATACGCAACTTTGGGCATTAATGGGTTAAATACTGCATTTCAGCGTAAAAGTGCAATAACTAACGCTGCCAAATTAATCCCAGATTTTAACACAAAAAAGATCGATGAGTTAAGAGGATTGCCTTTTCACTTATTTGTCCCCTTTTTACAAGCTTTTATTTAGTTTCACTTTTCTGTTTGTTTGTATGTATGTTTCAAGGAGAGAAATTCAGAAGAAATTCATTGACAAACCTTAGTTGACTTTGTGTCAACTTCGGGTTTAATTCCACCAACGATACATTGTCGTTAATTTCAACCACTTTTCTTGATTAAAAAATGATCACGTCCATTGTCAATTTGGTGATTAAACGATCACGTCCCTTCTTAAACAACCACAATAATCTCGGTTGGAATTTCTTGTAAGACTAGAAATTCCAATCGCGATTATTCCAATCGAGGTCATAAAAAATATAACAAATTGTTATATTATTTTTGGTGATATTTTGTAATGATTTTTTCTAAATACTTTTGAAAAATGCTGCTACAATGTCACATAACAATGTGAAAGGAATTGATTTTTTTCAAGCACTGAACTACAAATAAATATTCGCTACTTTTCTCAATCTAAATTAAAAACATCTTTATTTGCAGTTTGCTAAAGTTTCTGCGTTGAAATAAACAAAAATTAAGCGTGAACATTTTTCATCATGAAGTATCATTCTAATTCAGCTGTTTTGGCAAAGTGGCAGTCCTGGCGCCAAGAAATTCTTCCTATCTTAACAGACACAATACTCTTTGCGTTTAAGCATTCTAATAAAGAACAAAATATTCTTCACCATATCCGACTCAAACGTACAACAATTCGCAATAATCGAGACGCATTTTCCATGTTGCCGAAAAAGATTTAGCGGCGTACAAATACTGTGCGTTTTCATTCCCCATTTTAGTGGAATACAAACACATTGTGACCTCGGTAAATGTAACTCTCGAAGAACGCAACTCCTCGGTTAACGCAACACCTAAAATTTTACACTGTTGACTCAATAAACGCAACTTCCAAATAAGGTTGACTTGATTAACGCAACTTTTTTATAATCTGATACTGTTTCGGCCAAAAAAAGATAAAAAATAGTTGCGTCTATTTCATACGCAGGGCAAATTGCCGGGCATTTCATATTTCAGCATGGCACAGAATAATTTGATTTTACAGCCCAATATAACCATTATCAAGGCCCTGTAATACCAATCACTGAAAAATTAAAAAAAAGTCTAAAGCTTACTTACTATGACGATCCTCAATATTTAAAAGGAAAATCTCATTTAAAAAATAACTAGCAACATATGTAATGCAGGGCAAATAAATAAAAGCTTTTTTACGACATTTCAAAAACTATTAATTTTAAAAACAGCAGGGCAACGAGTTTCTTATTTTCTCATCAAAACCCACTGTTTTTGATTGACCTGCAAGCAGCATGGCAAAACTTGCCCTGCGTATGAAATAGACGTAAAATAGTTACAGGAAATTTTTTATTGACTTTATTCTCTGTTCCTTGTTTTTATTTGTTAAAGAATGGCTGTTACAAAACAAGTCTGTGCCAACAAAAAAACACACGAAAACTAAAATTGGCAGGCAATCGTACAATTTGTGTATGGCGAGATTATAAACTCTCAAAGTGGAATTTTTGAATTGGATCATAATATTCCAGTTGAATTTTTTTGAGGTTAATCCGACTGAACTTTGATGTATGAAAAAATTGGTGTAAATACTTTTGCAGTATTCACTATTTATTTAGTATTGTAAATAATTTTGCACCGTAAAAACTACGTTACAAATGGTAGAGATTTTATCCTATTTTTGGAGCTGTTATATTGTTTAAGAACTTATGTTTCCCTTTCTGACAGATAATGTTGTGACTCGGTTATTGCACCAGGCTCTGTCTACTATAGTTGCGATTATCGAGGTCACACTGTAGTTATCTCAAATGTATCTTATAGGTTCCTGTCGCAGGTAGATGTCACTTGATAGAGTCATTTCTAGTACATGGAGAGAACAGACAGTAAATTTTATTACTTTATAATGGGAAATCGTAACTATTACTAAAATAGTTAATTTCACATCGAAAAACAACCAGAATCGACAATTTTTATAAGAAACTAGTAGACCCTTCGTTGACAGCTTAAAGTTTTTCGTATAAATTTTAGAATGCCAAAAAACCATAAATACCTTAAAAACTTTTGGGAAAAAACGTTGTCCTTACAGGACCTTTGGTTTCGAATTTTGAAATTCCAACGCCGGATTCGTGATCAGGGACCCTGGAAACCTCCCTAATGGCGATTTTCCCGGAAATAAGGATATTTGCGTTATCCTTTCAGGACTTTCCGTTTCGAATTTTAAAAATCTAACACCAGAGCCATGATCAGCGGCCCCAAAAACCCATAATGCCAATTTTTCGGGGAAAAAAAATGGGAAAAAATATATTTTCATTATCCTCTCAGTTCGAATTTTGAAAATCCTTCCGTTTCGAATTTTGAAAATCTAACATAGCTAAAAACCTGCTTTTGGCAACGCAAATCATTTTGCAAAAAACCGCGTAAAAATCGATCCAGTAGTTTTGAGTTTTGTAATCTCAAACAGCCAGACCAACAAACAGACAAATATCCATTTTTATACCCGTATGGTGAAATCAAATGTTATATTAACTTTGCCTTACCGTTTGTAACGCCAAGAACCCGTCATCACACACAAAATTACACCAGTGTGTTTAGAATGATAAAAATAATTAATTTTTGCATGTCCGTCCGTCCGTCTGTCCGTCCGTCCAACCCGTCTGTGGCGCGGATTGCGGACGGACGGATTGAGCTACAGACTTGAAATTTTGCGCAGATTCCTTTTTCGTAAAATGCGAGGCTAAGTTCGTTAATGGGCAAAAATGGACCATTAGGGGGGGTACCCCCCATACGAACGAAAACGTTTTTTGCAAATATCTCAAAATGGTGCATCTTATCACAAAAAGTCCAAGAACAAAAGTTATTTAGGATATGATTCTACATAAAACTCCCATACATCAAAATCCGATTGGAATAAATTTTAAAAAAATCTTATTGGAAAGTTTGACTTCAAAGTGGAATTTTGGTACTGCTCGCCGTTCCCTTAAATCACCATACGGGTTTTCAATAATTGCCAGATTAGCAATTATAGCTTTTGTTATGTTTTTATATAGATTTAACTACTTAATAGTAAAATCTATTATTTTGTAGTAAAATTGAATATTTTTTCAATTGAAATTAACTATTTTAGTGATAGTCCCGATTTTCCATTATAAAGTAGTTAGATTTATTATTATTTTTCTCTGCGTGTAACCGATACGTGCCAAGCATTAAAAATGCTAGTTGGGACTGTTCGAGAACTTATTTATCATTGGTGTACTTCCGAAAATATCTACTATCAATTAAGGATCCACCTTTGTGCACTTCATCCGCTTAACCCACAGTGCTGTTGTTCCAACAAATATCCCGAAAAACTCGCAGGCCACGTGAAAGTTCCAAAAAAGCATATAAAATGTGGAATATTTTAATATCGATTTACGGAACAAGTTAGAAATATAGAAAATTTTATGAATTCTCAGATTCATATTCGGATCACAATTCTTTAATTAAACAAAATTTCAAAGACAAACACACGAATTTCAATTTTTCATTATCTTCCAAGGTAGATGAGTGAAATCCAGGCAATATTAGAAATTTTTCTGCAGAATATTTCCTTTGATTTATTTGTCTTATTATCAATTTCCATTACAAAGAAATCTTTCCCCGATCGCTAATTGGATACAATTTTAATGAATTCCGGAGCTAAAGAAAGCGAAATGAAATTTTTATTGTATTTTCACTTTCATGAAAATCACTTACAATTCAATTGATAGAAAATTTGAATAAGATAAAGAAATGAAAATCATGATGAAATCCCCTACCACAATCCATCCATTAAGGATTTTTCTGTTTCACCGAACAATAAAAGTAGATGGTCCTGATGAAAACAATCAGAAATACGACAAAAGAGGAAACATATGCTTCGATTTGACGCTGGTATATCCTTGTCCATTGGGCGAATATTCAAGCAAATAAAAGTTATATTTATAGTCTGGAATATTCTTTGCCTTAGCCCTTCAAACAAAAATCAATAGAAATATTGAATACGAAATATTACATTTTGCTAACTCAATGGTAAAGGAAAAGGCAAAAGTACTACAGGGGAGCGCCATATTTTTTTTTTTTTTATCGAAAAAAATTTTATTTTTCATGTCGTTGTGCCACAGAATATTGCCATTTCACGTGGAGAGGAATATTCATCCCTCAGAGGTTCATTTCTTCCTTTGCGGAGGAGGAATTTTCTTCTGTTGATACCTTTTCACAATGTGTGAAAAAAAGGACATTTTCGTTTCTACTGATTCGGGAATTTATAGCACGGATATAAAAATCTAATAAAATGTGTAATATTGCACGCAGATTTTTGTATGTGCGTCACAGTGTCAAATGACGAGAACGCCCAAGCGAATTGAAATACAGTGTAAAGTAATATATCGAAAAAATTCAAACATAAAAAAACCAGAATTTTTGAGTGTCTTCGTCACTTCTCGAGAATCAATATTAAGATGAATTCAGTTTCTGTTACGAAAATTATGTTTGCCGATAGGCAATTTTCATTTCATTTAATATTTGAGATTCCTTTTCCAGGGTAAGTTATAAAATCTTAATGTGACAATAAATTTCGGTACTTAAAACGTTTATAAAAATGTTCGCAAATGAATTCGAGATTCCTTTGCCTAAAATAACAATTTATGAGGGTTTTTTTGTGATTATTTAATACCAGACAATAAGCGTTTTGTTTCTGCGATTCTTTGATTTTGTTTTTTCATATACCTTTCATGCTCTACTAGCAAACCCTACTTTGCCAGCTTAAAGTTTTTTGTATAAATTTTGGAATGCCAAAAAGCCAAAAATAACTTAAAAACTTTTGGGTAAAAACATTATCCTTACAGGACTTTCCGTTTCGAATTTTGAAATTCCAACACCAGACTCGTGATAAGCAACCCCGAAAACCTCCCAAAACCAGTTTTTGCGAGAAAAATTGGAAAAAAGACATTTGCGTTATCCTTACAGGACCTCCCGTTTAGAATTTCAAAAATCTAACACCGGATTCGCGATGAGCGATCCCAAAAACCCCATAATGGCAATTTTTCCGGGGAAAAATGGGAAAAAGGATATTTGCGTATTCTCTCCAGGACCTTCTGTTTCGAATTTTGAAAATCTAACATAGCCTGCTCCTCGCAACGCAGATCATTTTACAAAAAAACCGCGTAAAAATCGGTCCAGTAGTTTTTGAGTTTTGTAATCTCAAACAGACCAACAAACAAACATCCATTTTTATATACAATGCAGAAATCAGAAATCTTGCAGCAAAAATGGGACGCATTTCGGATTTTAACAACACAAGAAAAATTGTAAACAACCCCAAATTATTTAATCAGATATTATTTTGCAATACATTGACGGTATTCACAATCCTCTTTTAATTTTCGGTATTCGGTATTTTCGGTAATATTAAAAGACTGAAAATATTCTGCTGTGAACATCCCACAGCGCAGATTTGAGAACAGCGCTTTTATTTGATACGTGACCAAATCATGAACTGTGAATTTAATTGTCACATACCTTTAAATTCATGTTTGATGTATTCTTTTGAATTTCTATTGTGGCAACGGCTATCAAAATTGAAAAAATTTGCATCAGTCCGATGAGATTAACAAAAAACCAGCGAGAAAATTTGACAACTAAAAACTAGCGCCACTCGCGGTTGATTCTTGATACCGAATAGCCGGGCCGGAAAACACGACTCAAGGCATGTATACAATTACCGAATCCGGTAATTCATTTTTACATGAACCAAGTTACCGTCTCGGTAAAAATCTGTTAAATTTGACTGAATTACCGAGCGGTAAATTTACCCGCAATTTAAAAGACAACTGTGAATACCCTGATTATCTCTAATTCTGATCTGAAACTATAGAGATAAAAAAAAATATCTGGTGGGTACAGCACATGACTTTCTTATACAAAATCTACGTTTCTGGACAACCTGCACTGTAACCCGACGAATAAAATTAATATGAAAATATGACTTTTTATTCTACAAAATCTGAAATATCTCGATAACGGTAAAAGATATCAATTTATGACAAAAGGCAAAAATATAGAGAATTTTAGTATCTTTAATATTTCTCTTAACTTTTCTTTTTTTCGAACAGCAAGCAATTCGCAAAAATTTAATTTCTTACTTTTTTTGCAATTTGCAAAAATTTAATAACGGTGAAATATAGCGGATAACTGAAAAAGACAAATTTGTGCAAAATAATATTTTTTCATTAAACCACCAAAACCCGGTTTTTGAGATAATTTCAAAAAACTGATTTTTTTAATAACGGTATATCGCGATAACGGCTTGGGATATGCAGTTCTAGTGAAAGACGAAAATGTAGGAAAGTTTATTGTCTCCATGTTTTGTGCTACATAAGACTACTGAAAAGCGCATAGTTTTAGAGTAATTCGCAAAAAACAAATAACAAATTGTAAAAAGCCGCCACTTTGGTTACATCCGGTTAACGGGTTTTCATAAAAAGTTGATAAGATCGTCCCAGTCCAGGACCAAATATGCCTGTAAAATTTCATAGTTCTAGCTCTACCTCTATCAGTTTTTGAGAAATTTTGTATACAGAATGACAGACAGACTGACAGGCAGAAAGACATTTTTGTAAAATTTTACAGGGATGTTTGGTCCTGGAATAATCCGATCGACTCAGGAGTGGCCCGGAAATGTTTTTAGGAAAAATTATGAGGTCGAAATTTTTCATGAGTGCAATACTTTATTATACTTTGTATAAGAAAGTAATCAGCAGTAGGATTCTTGGCAAAATCGATAAATAACGATCTGGAAAGATCGCTAAGGGTATTATTTTGCACAGGTGGCTACTTTTCGCTCTGGCGGCGAAAATTTAAATACAATCTTGACAGTAGCGGCAAATTTAAAATTTGTTTTAAATTCGACATATTTTGAAAAGTAAACAAATAACAATTTTCTTTCGAAAAAGTGTAATATTTAGCTGTGAAAAGTATTTATATAAGTCGGGCGGCCAGCCGGCAGTTTTTTATGCAATTCTAGCCCCTAATTTATTCACTAGGAGTTAAGCCGAGTTAGTGAGTTAAGGGAGTTAGCTAGTGTTATTTTCCATGTAAAAGGTGAGTTAAGGGAGTTAAGGCGATTTAACTCCTAGTGAATAAATTGGCCGTAGATGGATTTCCGCACACTTTTCCTTTGAAAAACAAAATAGAAAAGTCTATCTCCGAAAATCGTTTTGGAATTTCCCCGGATTAGCCAAATGAAAAGGTTTTACGTTTTTGGGAAAATTTTTTAACAATCACAACAAAAAAATGTCAGAAATAAACACAAATGGTTGACAAAAGTTTTTTTTTTGCTGTCAGCAATTTCGATTCAATTCAATTTTATTGCACTTTCTTGCTGCCAAGATGTGTTTATACTTGAACACAAAATTATTCGTATTTATGGATAACGACATCGTTATGGATAACTACATCGTTATAAGTGCCAAGAATCCTACTGCAGGACTCGCAATGGGCCAATTTGATTTTTCCCTATTTGTCAGTTTGTGTCAGCATCACACGAACACGGTTGGTTCGAATTTCATTAAACTTCATATGTAAGTTACTTTATTGTAAAAAAGGATATATTTTTATACCCGTATGGTGAAACCAAAGGGTATATTAACTTTGCCTTACCGTTTGTAACGCCAAGATTCCGTCATCACACACAAAAATGGATTACAAAAATGAATTGTGTGTTTAGAATGATAAAAATAATTAATTTCTGCATGTCTGTCCGTCTGTCTGTCCGTCTGTCTGTCTGTATGTCTGTCCGTCTGTCCGTCTGTCCGTCTGTCCGTCTGTCCGTCTGTCCGTCTGTCCGTCTGTCTGTCCGTCTGTCTGTCTTTGGCGCGGATTGCGGGCGCACGGATTGAGCTATAGACTTGAAATTTTGCGCAGATCCGTTTTTCGTAAAATGCGAGGCTAAGTTCGTTAATTGGCAGAAATTGTCCATTAGGGGGGGTACCCCCCATACGAACGAAAATGATTTTTGCGAATATCTCGAAAACGGCGCATCTTATCAAAAAAGTCTAAGAACAAAAGTTATTTAGAATATGATTCTACATAAAACTTCCATACATCAAAATCCGATTGGAATAAATTTTAAAAAATCTTTTTGGAAAGTTTGACTTCAAAGTGGAATTTTGGTACAACTGTTCGAATTTTGATACGACGGGTTTCCAATAATTGCCAGATTGGCAATTATAGCTTTTGTTATGTTTTTATTTTGGCAATTCCTTCCCCTCCGCCATACAAACATAACCAGTTTTGCAAATTATTCAAAAACGCCTCGTTATCCAAATTGGAAACTTCCAATGAATTTTTTTCAGATCTTTATGACCAGCAATCAAATAATTCATAATATGTAATATTTACCTCCTTTAAGAAATATTTCATTGGAAATTTCATATCCATTATGGAGTGATGTCATAATATTTTCAAAAATTCTTACCGTCCTAGTAGAAAATTCCTATCAGAATTTTCCTTACAACAAGAACTGAAAGTTTTAATCAGAATTTCATATAGAAATGGTGAATTCCTGAAATTCCGTACAGCAAAGATTTTTAGGCAAATAATTTTCTTCTGTGTGTGCTTATCCCAAGAAACAATTTGTAACCGTGGTTACAAAAAAAAACTTCAATTTAGGTTACATTTTGGTTACATTTTATATGGTTACCGAATAAACCGGCCAAAAACAGTTATTTTGAAACCAGCTTCTAAATGGGGGTTTCTGAAATGTTTCTGAAATGTTTCTGAAAGGTTACAGAAACCAAATGTGAATCTTTTGAGTTTTGTTACCATTGTTTCAAATACGTTTCTTAACCAGAATGTAACCTCAAATTGTTACTTGGGATGTTTCGTACTGGATTTTTCTAGCATTATAATTCGCACATTCGACAATTGCTTCTATTTTCCTTATAATTTTCCCTCGACCTGCAATTGAAATGCATTTTTTTAAGAAAAAAAAAATGAGAGCGATTCTTAAAATATTGGGAGAAATAGAAATAATAATTTTTGTGTCAATGACTGCAGTAATTTATGTTTTTTTTTATGTGCTGGTGTACTTTACGTTCATCTTCAATAACATATGAAATTCAATTTCTCTTAAAAAACTCTCATAACATTTAAGAATGTATGAATACGGAATGTTTTATATTTACTAGATTATATGAACAACCCGCGGAGGAATTTTTACCTCGAAACATATAAAAAACTTCATTTTAAATAAGATACCTTAAAGCACCTTTAGTTAAAAGGGAACAAAATTACGCACCCAAGTGTCTCTTTAACACGATGAGACACATAATAAATAAAAAGGTGAATGAATTTATTAACACCACAATTACAAAAGAACAAAAAAGCATCACTAAGAAAAACAACTGGTCATCTTTCTCAGATGTTTCATTAATTAAAATAATGCAAGGATCCGCGTCCACTGCTTACTCGAGCAAAAAAAGGGATCTAGGCGGGTTTTGTCGCAATATTCTTATCCAAAAAATCTCTTAAGTATTCCATAAAGGGAAAAGGCCATCATCAAGTACTTAATGCTAAAAGCTTTGCTTTGTCTGCAAACCATTTTGCACACCTTGGTACAACAAAAAAAAAAAAATCTGTTGTCACCGCTCAATGGCTATTGGGTTAAAGGTAGAAAATCTTCTGAAAAGCCCGGGTTTCAAAAATCGATAGCCCTGTTTTCACGCCATCAAATGAAGATAAGGATAGTAGGACTATAAAAATGTTGCTAAAGAGTTTGATTCGGTTCAGGATTATCACATTTTTACATCCTTGAATGTTGAACCTTTTTTTTTTTGATGAAGTGTGAAAATGTTATTGGCTCAAAGAAAAACGTTTAATTTACTTAGGAATTTTCACTTCAATGTTGTTGTCGTAGCAATATTCGTCATTGTACAAATGTCTTTAAAGTACCTACAGAGAAAAGTTTGCATGGTATGTCACTCTCAGCAATATTTTTACCGAGAGAAACTATAATAAATACTTCTTATACGAATTCATGAATTACACGTGTATGAAATGTGTTTCTCTTAATTAGTAATTCCACGAAAAATCTTAATTCACTTTTCTCAAAAACTATTTTACCGTGTGTAATTATCGCTTTTCAGCTAGGAAAATAGCCACCAACTGTTTTCCACTTGAATTCTCTCTGACCAAACAATATCTTAATACAAGACAGCGTTCTTGGGAAAAAGAACTTGAATATGCCAAGGATATCTTGACATTCCTTTCCAAGTCATATCGTTCTTTGATACCCTTGAACTGATAGCTAGGGTCTTCATGTCCTTCTTTATCCCCATTCGGAAACTCTAACTTTTAACCGGAATTGAGAAGTCTTTCTTTGTAATGACAATATAATAGGATTACAGGACTCGAAAAATTTCATTTTTGTGCTACCCAACCATCGGATTTTTAAGGTGGCACTGGTAGAATTAAGATGTTTGTATATTAACATGACTTCAAGGATCTCTAAAAGCGTTATCAGCTCTGCCGTCCTTCGGAGTGAAGACGAAATAGAAAAAGGGAAAGTGTTTCAATAAAGATTTAGTTCTGCTAGGGCTCCACATTGAATGGCTGCCTAAGCAGGTATTGATCCTATCGTACCCTGCCATAAATCTTTAGACGAAGAAGAAAATGAATTCCGGTGATATTCCATCGAACAGCAATAATCAGAAGTTGTGTGACAAAATAATTTATGGCGAGTAATTTCGTATCCCCTAACCTAACCAAAAAATGAATTATGAAGTTTTGCTCGCCCTTTGGTGTAACCATATTGAAACGTTTCGAACGTGATTTGCTATTATCTAAATAAGTTTCTACATTGAGCTGTATATCGCTTTGAAGTCACAAAATTGAAAGCAACGATATTTTTCATACATACACATACACTCAGAGAAAAAATTGGTCATATGGATAAAATCATTGTTAAATTAACCAAATTTTTGTTAAAATCACAAAAAATTGTCAATTGGAACAAACATTTTTTGAGGGAAATCTTTGCACAACAAAAATATTTATTTTAACAAAAATAAACTTACAAATGATTTTTTGTTAGATTAACCCATTATGTACCGGTACCCGATTCCGTTGAGATAACTTCGTGATTTTTTGGGTGTTGACTCTTGGGTTGCGCCTGATCACTTTTACATAGAATTTTTTTTTGTGGAGTTTCTGGGGGCTCCAGGGGGCACTGTTGCGAAAACGCAACGTTGGTTAATAAGATGCAAATCATTTTTTAATAACAAAAAAAGTATTTTTTAAATAAAGTCATTTATTCTGAACATTTAAAGGACATTTATGTTCCTGGGAGTAAAAATAAAAATACAATGTAACATTTCACAAGTGTTTTGATTTGGTATCAGTCATGGGATTGATACTTATCGAAACACTTTGGGTGTAATGCTACATTGCATTTTTTGCACTGGAACACTGTCTGTGAGTGACACTGAGCGCACCTTTTGCGTCCATTTCCAGGAGGTCTCCAGATCACGTGGTTGGGAACATATATACGTGGAAGACGTGGAGGTCTCTCAGCTTCTTCAATATCCGAATTTTCCAGTTCGTTTTCAGTGGATTTGTCGCTATACAATAACAGTTCCTCCGCAGCTGTAACAAAGTTGGATATGACGGTTACTTCTGAATTGTCTTGCCAACGAGCTACAAATAGCTTATTGTTTTCTTCAAAACAACTATCATAAGCGTGCTCCTTGAGGGCTCGACCAGTTGCAAGCATTACCACCTCTTAGACGATTTGCTCTTACTGTTCCAGTTGCTCGAAACTTCCGCTCATTTTGCAAGCAAAACAGGTAGTATGAAGAAAATAAGTTATCGAAGTATACTGCATGATTTTCTGGATTTACTACGCATTCCAATAATTTCAATACGACTGAAGCTCCTAAGCCAATGGTTTTGTCGTATGAAACAAGTAGCCGCTATCAGAACAAAGGCACCAGTACTTAAACCCAAAGCGTATCGGCTTACCACGGATGAACATTTTACAATTATGTCTGCCAAAGTATGGTACCATTTGCTCATCAATCGCTAAGTAGGTGGTGAAAATCCCAAACTGCTGGTACTTCCGATTCAGAGCGTCGATCAAAGGACGAAATTTAGCAAACCTATCAGCAGCGTCAATTTCATTGTTGTCCATCAAGTGGAATATTTTTTTTTATAGTTTGGAACATGTTGCGTGATAATGCTTGCTTGACTATCGGAATGCCTAGAGTAAGTTGAGTTCACCAGTAGTGTTGGATGTATGGCACAGTGTGATAGCCAGATGAAACGGTAAATATGCTTCCTTTTTATATTTACGGTCATATTTTGTTTAGCGGCATTTATGTATTCGTATAAGTAACCAGCATTTCTATAATTTCATTATCAAAATATTGTAGAAACAACTGCAACGGTGACTTTTCTCCTAGAAACCGAAAATATATTAAAATTTGAATAACGGAGAAAAAAATTAAACAACAAAACCCACTCATAGATTCAACAATTTTGTTTTGTAGTGGTCTAACAGCTACCTCATCTGGTCGATCAAAATTCAAGGTTAGCCTTTTCCGTTTTGTCCACCTTGGTTCACCAAAACTCTTTTCGGGAGCTACACTGGGGTTTGAAGGTGGTGCAGTCTTTGATGTAGACGGCCCCGCATGTGAAACTTCTATTTTGGCATAAGGATCAGATGGCGCAGCGAAATCAGCAACTGTGGAATCGTATTCAACTTCTAGCTCACCACAGACTTCCAAAGTAGCTGCAGTGTCTACTAAAAGGTCATCGTCATCAATACATTCCTCATCGGTAACTGTATCCACCGTAGCTGGTGGAATATATATTACACTAGTGTTTTGATTCCACAAAACTTTATCTGGGGATTGTCTGGGTTTATGACAAGCTAGTTCAACATCTTCTTCCCTGTCGCTGCTGTCATTCAACATTTCTAAGATTTCTTTCTGCGTCAAAAACTTTTTTGATGCCATTTCCAAAAATCGTTATGTTTTCACATACTAAATTGTTTTTAACATAAAACTAAAAACAATGCACAAAAAACCTTTTTTAATACTGCGAGCAAGCGCACAAAATCACGAGCAATAAATTACGTGTTTGGCCGATGAAATGTCCAAGTAAACTAAACATCAAAAGTCACGAAAAAGCTGTCTAGACTTGTCAAAGTGATTTGCATCTAATGGACCAACGTTGCGTTTTCGCAACAGCAATTTTTAATCGCCAAATCAAAGGATATAAAAATATTTTTTGCATCGAATACTATTTTTTACCAATTATTTCAACCTTTGGCAATATAATTTATACCGTTTCACAAGAATTGGATTACATTTAAATTTACGGCAGCTGTTTAAACACAACCCTGTTTTGCAGACCTTTTTTTAACTGTAATAACAACTCACAAAAATGCATTCAAACAAATTTTTAAAGCCCAATTCCTAAAGGCAAAGGTCTGAGCTATCCTCACAATCTTAAAAAAGGTCATTAAAGTTATTATTATTTGCGCTATAAATATTCAAAGTTGCTGTGCGAAAACGCAACGGCTGGTACAAAATGGGTTAATAAAACAATTGTGAAATTAACAATAATTTGTGGCTCGATAATTCGGACATTTGGTAATTCGGACCCCTCAGTAATCCGGACAGAAAGTTTTTAATATTAAAGATTCTGTAATTCGGACATAACACAAAAAGTCTGACTCAGTAATCCGGAAACTAGATAAAAAATCGTGCTTGAACCTGTCACATGTGTTCAACCCTCTCGCGAGTAACGGTATAATACGAATACAAATACGTATATGTATGTACGTAGAATTTGGTTATGTTTATTCAGTTTCCTTTATATTCTTGTTCAGAGAAAGTTGTTTTTTCAAGTGCTCTATTAGAACATTTTTTTATAAAGGCTAACAATGGCTCCAATTAATAAAACCAAACACAACTTCGTAACAATAAAAGAAAAACTTGAAATTTTAAATAAATTAAAGAAAGGCAATAGCATTATAAAACTGGTACTAGAATATAATGTAGGGAAATCCACAATATCAGACATAAATAAAAACTGAAAGGTAAGTCATTCTAGCTATAATTGGCTATAATTGTGTTCCTTGTCCATTTTTGCCCATTAACGAACTTATAGCCTTGTATTTTACGAAAAACGAATCTGCGTAAAATTTAAAGTCTCTAGCTTAATCCGTGCTCCCGCAATCCGCGCAACAGACCGACAGACGAACATGCTAAATTCAATTTTTATACCCGTATGGTGAAACCAAAGGGTATATTAACTTTGCCTTACCATTTGTAACGCCAAGAACCCGTCATCACACACAAAATTACACCAGTGTGTTTAGAATGATAAAAAAAAATTGAATTTCGCATGTCCGTCCGTCTCTCTGTTCGTCTGTCTGTCTGTCCGTCTGTCTGCGGCGCGGATTGCAGGCGTCAGATTGAGCTAGAGACTTGAAATTTTACGCAGATCCGTTTTTCGTAAAATGCAAGGCTAAGTTCGTTAATGGACAAATATGGACCATACGAACGAAAACGTTTTTTTGCGAATATCTCAAAAACGGTGCATCTTATCAAAAAAGTGCAACAACAAAAGTTATTCTACATAAAACTCCCAAACATCAAAATCCGATAAATTAAAAAAAATCTCTTTGAAAAGTTTGACTTCAAAGTTGAATTTTGATACAACTGTGCGCCGTTTACTTAAACTTCGAACAATACCATATTCCCAGATTGGCAATTATAGCTTTTGTTATGTTTAAATCAAAAGTTAGGGTGGAAATACATAGGTTTTAGTAATTCGGACAAATCGATAATTCGGACAAATCGATAATTCGGGCAACGTCCGGTTTGCAATTGTCCGAATTATCGAGCCACAACAATTATTTTTCAAACAATTATTTTATCAATTTAACAAAAAAAAATTAGTTGAGAATCAATAAAACCAATTTTCTCAATGGGAACGAGGATTTTGTTTTTATTTTTTCAGTGTTTTTCCCAGTGTTTATGCAAGCTAATAGCAGACCCATCATTACCGGGTTTTTTGCAAAAGTTTTTTTGCACCAACAGAGAAATAACTTAAAAACTTCAGAAAAAAAATCGTTTTGACTTCAGAACTTTAATTTCGAATCTTGAAATTCTAACACCTGATTCGTGATCAGCGACCCCAAAATCCTCCCAATGCCAGTTTTTCCAAAGAAAAATGCGAAGAAGAATATTTGCATTATGCTAAGGCGCCAAATACAATTGGCCCGACACAACATTTACGACGACAGATTACGGACGACAGATTACGGAAGCATAGAGTTCTAAGACTTTAAAATCTGAAACAAAGCCCCTCCCCCCGTATTAGAGAACGTCTACATGAGGAAACATACTGTAAAAATTCCGGAATTCCAGCTACAGAGGTTTGAGTTAGGTGTTGATGAGTCAATAAGTAAAATGTCTTTATAAATATTATAGGCCCTATTCCAGGATCCGATACGAATGATTCGGATCGTAAACTCAATGTTGTTGTTAGTGTTTTATACCAACAACAACATTGAGTTTACGATCCGAATCATTCGTATCGGATCCTGGAATAGGGCCTTATATCTAAACAATTTATATATCTCAAAATGATTTTAATTTTTGACTGGAAATTTTTAACAACCAAAATTTTGGTAATAGATATTAGTGGGAAGGAATTCGTTTTAAGGACGACGATTCTAAAAACGTTATTAAGCCCTTGAACCGCTCAAAACCTAGAAGAAACGGGGAAAACAGGGGAGATAGGGTACTTTTTTTAATAAGTGAACCTGTTTCCAGAGATTTCTTATCTAACTCAGAAAACTGCTTCCCAATCGGCTGAACAGTTCAAAAGTTAAATGGTGAGGGGTTTTAAAGGAGGGGAAGTTAAGTAATTATTTGTCTTTTCTACAAAAAGCTCGTTTCATATTTAAAAACTCACTGAAATTGATAGAAAAAGACCATCCTCGTCTTCTCTTAAAAGATATCTTTTAAAAAAAAAACATTTTGTGCCTAACCTATCTAAGCCTTAGAAATTCTGAGACTTAAATACTTTAAATTGAATATAACTATTGTTATTTTCTAATACAGTATTTTCCAATAAAATTTTCCCACACATTTTCCCCAATTATAGAAATTCTTTGTACGGAAATTTCTTTCCTTAATTTTTTACAAAATATTTTTTTATGATGAGAATTTAAATATTTTATTTATTCGTAATAATCTTGTAATACATATTCATCAATAAAACAACACGGCAAATTTATTGACATTTCGTGATCGCCAAGGATTGTGTCATCAAATTACCAACACAAAAAATAAGCAAACAAAATTGAAGCAATATCTCATCAGAATTTTTTAAAAGATTTAAAATTCTAACAGCAACAGAAAGCGTTTCGCTTATTACCTTGATTAATTACATCAAAACATTGAAATTGTGAAAATTTATATTATAAATTGACAGGAAAAGAAACTCATTGTCAAAGCAAAATATTTTTAAGTGGACATTATACCATTCTACGCCATCGTTGTGTTTAAATTATATGGCAAACGTATGACATGCAATTCGTCAAAAGTAATTTTGTACAGAAATTGCTTATTAGATTTGATCAAGTTTTGGAATTGATTTGCATTTCGGCAAGGATTCGACACGTCTTCCGAACTCGACACCAGATCAATCAATTTTAGGCAAAACAAAATTGCTACAAATAGCTTTAAATCTAGTAGAGAGACAAATAATGTAGATTTTTATACGCCCTCTATGCCATTCCACATAAACGACGGGAGGAAAATTTGGAAAAAAAAATCTTAACAAACGTTCAATTGCGAAATACTGACTGACATTCTCACAATTTTCTAGGAATTACCTCAAACTCTATTTTACAACTGTAAAGGAAAAATCGAAATTGGAAATACTGGGTTCTATCGCTAAGGGAGTTCATTTGATTGTCCCTGAATTTTTGCATGAAGACTTATTCTAATTTTCTACTTTTTTACTTTCCTTTTTCCAAATTTCCTCCACAAAAATTCGACGGGTTTTTCCTTTTACGATCAAGATTTAGACACAACTGAAGTTTTTTTCTTCCTTTTTAAATTTTGTAACAATCCCTGAGGATTTTTGACTCCCAACTTGACATATGTGTTTGCTTATACGACGTGATGGAATGGTATCCGATTTAACCAAATTCTCCTTTTGGACGTGTGGTTCCAAATACATGGAAAAAAAACATATGGGAGCCATTCCCACGAAATATCATGCTCCAGACCCATATTTACGGAAAAACGGCCAAATATGGGAATCATTTCTACATTCAGAAAAATAGTTCGTAATATCTATGAAAAACTTAATGAGGTTTATGAAATTTTGGGCATCATTTGGAACCATTGAAGTGTGGTCTTAGAACCTATGACAAAAAATTAATTATCTTTTTGAAACGATTTCGTTTATGAAGATTTTCATATATATTTCGTAAAACCTATGAACCTACTCATAGAATTTATGAAAAAATGTCATTGATCAATTGTCAAAAATCATAAAAACTCCACGTTGGTTTTAGTTCTTCCCAATGGGAGAGGAAGGAAGGATTGGTCCGAATGGATTTTGATATATGGGAAGGTTGTGTAAAATCATATTCTAAACACATTTGGTCTTAATAAATTTTTCGATACTGTACACCGTTTTCGAGCAAATAGAAAAAAGTATTCAATTTGTACAAGGGAGAGGAAAAGCAGTGGTGCAACTGGATTTTAATGTATATATAAGTTATGTAAAATCATATTCTAAACAAATTTTATCTTCATAAATTTTGCGTGACCCTTTTAGAGAAAATTGTAAAAAAAAATTGTGTTGCTTGTAAGGAGGCGGGGGAAGAATGGTTCGATTTTATCCATTCAAGATCTTAGCCTTTCCATTCAAGAAAAATGCAACTGTACAAAATTTCAAGTCTCTAGTTCAATCCTTTCGAAAGTTATGGTGTTCACGGGCAGATTGACGGACAGACGGACCGACATGCGGAAATCAACATCTTTTGTCATCCCAAACACTCTGGTTTAATAAATTTTTGTGTCCGACGAATGAATCGATGCGTTACAAACGGTATACTAAATCTAATATGATATATCATATAGGGTATAAACAAAAAGAAACCAAACTCCTGCAAAAAACCAAAAATTAAAGTAAGTTTTATATAAAGCAAAATAACTTGTTTAACATTTTAAGTCAATTACCATTAGGTAAAAGAAACTCATAGAAGTTTCTTTATAGAATTTAGGCAAAATTAAACAAAAAGGATCAATCATCCGAGTCCAACTTTTAGTTAGAGAAAAATCATCAATCAACCTCATTACTCTAAAAGGAACCAGACAACAAACGACTCTTTAAAAGAGTTTTTATTGAATAAGCCTTTTAAAGAACGAAAAACCAATTCAGATAAATATTCGAAGTTCCACAGACAAAAACTCTTCATCAGTAACATATTAGACTAAATTAATTGTCTAATTGCGGAGCTCCATCGATCTTAACGTTTCAAAAATATTTTGAGTTGCTCAAATTAAAATGAAAATAAAAAAAAATCACTACGATACCATTTATAAAATGTCATAAGGTAGCTATTTTTTCTATCTAACAAAGAGTAATACTGTAAGTCCAGGCGCGCACTGTGATGGTAAACATGTACAATGGTGCCAAACTGACAACTGAAAGTATGCGCACTGCTATAATTGTTTTCAAGTGTTCTAGAAGTTTCGATTGCTCTTTAACACCATTCTACATGCTTACCACCGCAGTGCGCGCCTAGCCTAATATAGTAGACAGGTGGTCAGAAGGTCCATCATGATTTTTTTTTTTTATGTTTATGCCAGGAGCTTAGGCAAATTGCCTCTAATGCCGAAGCACAGCTCAAGACATCATTAATTCAACCATTCATATAATCTATTCACACTCTGAATACTCCTCATCACACTGCAACGAAGACTTGGCCCGACAGTACATAGCCTTATCGTCCATTGTGTCCTGTTACAGAGCTTGGAGGAGTATTCAGGCGGCGGGAGGCAAAGACCAAACTGGTCCGTGTTTAGGTCCATGAGCAGACAAGTTCCAAATTCAAATTCAAGCCGAATTATTTTGCCCTGAGTGGGATTTGAACCACTGCTCTTTGGATCACAAGGCAAGCACTTAGCTGACTGAGACATTCACGCCACTTTTGAATTTTTTTCTCTGTAAAATAGATGCAACTATGCACCTAGGAGGCATTACGACGATACGCTCTACAATGCCAAATTTATATCAACTGAACTGTACTACATAGCTTAATAAAAATTAGTAGTAACAAACTAGAGCCTCATTCTAGATTCCTACGACGGCCTCTGCTGTTGAAAGGTCTACAAAACCGTACAAATGTTGCAATCCCATCATAATTAAATGCGCAGCAGCTGAAGAACAATTAATAAGGAGCCTTAATTGAGAAAGCCAATACCCGACTTACGCTCTTGCGCCAGTTATGTTCTCGAATAATTTATTTAATACAGTTAACCCTCCTATAATATGGTAGATAGGTTTCTGGAAAATGCTGTGTTGCAATAAACCGTGTTATATGAGACTCCAGAGTCAATGTAAAACATAACAAAAGCTATAATTGCCAATTTGGCAATCATTGGAGACCCGTATGGTGATATTCGTATCAAAATTCGAACAGTTATACCAAAATTCCACTTTGAAGTCAAACTTTCCAATAAGATTTTTTTAAATTTATTCCAATCGGATTTTGATGTATGGGAGTTTTATGTAGAATCACATCCTAAATAACTTTTGTTCTTGGACTTTTTTGATAAGATGCACCGTTTTTGAGATATTCACAAAAAACGATTTCGTTCGTCTGGGGGGGACCCCCCCTAATGGTCCATTTTTACCCATTAACGAACTTAGCCTCGCATTTTACGAAAAACGGATCTCTGCAAACCTTCAAGTCTCTAGCTCAATTCGTGCGCCCGCAATCCGCGCCACAGACAGACGGACGGACAGACGGACGGACGGACATGCAAAAATTAATTATTTTTATCATTCTAAACACACTGGTGTAATTCATTTTTGTGTGTGATGACGGGATCTTGGCGTTACAAACGGTAAGGCAAAGTTAATATACACTTTGGTTAAAAAGTTCGTTAACGCATGTTTTTGCCTGCGCACATCGAGAAATTCTAACCATGGCGCGTGTTTTTTATTAAAACGGTTTGCCTGTGGCGCATTTTTCCACACCCCATATGGTGAAACCATTAAAGGAACAAAGATCGTCGCACTGAATTACAACAGCGTGGTTAGAATGATGAATCAACTTTTTTTTTGTACATGTCCGTCTGTCTGTCTGCCTGTCTGCCTGTCTGCCTGTCTGCCTGTATGTCTGTCTGTCCAACCGTATAGTTTAAAAACCAAAATGGCGGACGACACACGTCATTTAAAAGAGTATCTATCATAGTGGCCAATAAAAGACTTTAAATTGTACTAATAAAAGATAATAACGGCATTTTCGCTTAAATCGTATTTTGGATTTGTTTACATCTTGTAACAAGTATGGAAGGTTAGGTTAAGTTAGGAAGAGAAAATCGCGAGGGCTCAGGTGTGAACAGAGGGCTTCACCTAGAGGCCCACTGGGAAAGTATTGCATGGAAAATTGAAAGACAAGTGGAGTACGAGAATTACCTTTACGGGCAGTTAATTTTTTTCAACATTAAATGAAATTTTTCAACATTAAATGAAACTTTTCAACATTAAATGAAATCTCCAACATGTGGTACTTTAAAAAACTCGCAAATCTCCATTCAAAACGAAAACAAAAAAGCATAAATCAAGGGGCTACCTCTAACCGATCTTTTCTCATTATGTTTAAAGCGATATTTCTTAATTATGTGTAGCACACTTGGGATAACTAAAAATGTCATCTACCGTTCTACATAAACATTTCCACTTAGCAGTAAATTCTTTTGCTCATTATTCTTCATGTAAATGTAATCGCATGAAAAAGTATCACATAGAGAAGGAAACTATCCCCGAAAATCCGTTTAGTTGACCAAAAAGTTTTATTTCCCTTGTTGACGGCGACATAGTGGAAATGGTGGAATACATTTCGGAAATAAACTCCAAAAGCATATAACCAGAAATAGATACGGGTATCCATCACGGAAACTTTCTTAAAACGCTCACATAAAAGATATGTATGTATCGTGTCTTTGAAACAAGTTTAGTCAACGTAAGAGGATCTCCCAAGAAAATGACGTCCTGAATTCATATTCGGGCTATAAATCTTTTGCTCTTGAGCAAAGGCTCACTGTCGAAGCTGGACAAGTGCCAAAGTGATGAAAATTCGTATATTTTAGTGCTGGTTTTCTTATGAAATCATTACGGGTCTCCTTTTACAGATGAAAAGATACGAGTTGCCAAGTCCCTTATGCTTATCCATACCGCCTGCCCTGTTGGCATAGGATTCACCATGAAATCAAGGACGTTTCACTGGGCAGGTCCTCGATGCAAGGGCACTTAACTTTCTAATGTAAGCCTCATTTGATAGCAAGTAATTCATCGAAATGTATCCTGAATAGCAATGTGGCAGAATGGTAAACTTATTAAACGAAAGATGACCTTCATCCCTGAATTATAATCGATATTAAGCGTCCAGCGTACAATAAACGGAAATGTGACATTTTCTGAAAAGGAATTTTCCCAGGAGGCTGCTGCTGTTGACTTAATGCTATTCATATTTTTCACGAAACCATGCCATAGTTTTTTTGTGTTTTCAAACCTCCTACATAGGATGGAAAGCGAAATATTCGTTATGATTCGTTTGGGTTTGATTCCTTTTTTTTTTTTGTGAAGAATCCAATCAGGAATTCATTTATGCGTGATTTAACCGGAGATTGACTGAATCCTTGAATTCCGAAATGATTAAACACAACAATCCGGCTGAATAACGCTCTGATGATTTCCATTTAGTAATATTCAATTTTCTCCCTTTTTCTTCGTTATTTCTCGGTAAATCAAAATGAATATTTTCTGAATTTGATTTTTAAGATGGTATTGTGAATTTGGTATTTTTTAATGCATTGTGAATTTGGCTTTTTCTTTTGTCAGAGTACACTGAAGGAAATTTCGTTCATAAATTGAATTCACATAAAGTGAAGTCACTTCGGCGTTCGTCAAAGTGAATTCACGCTATTTATGAGCAATTTCATAAATACATACTATGAAAGATTTCATAAACCAATTTGATCTCCTATGAAACCGTTCATAAATACTGTGAACATACATTCATAAATATCAAATTTAGATACCGCCACACTAATGTGTATCGTCATCACCAAGAAGTGGCCTAATTACCCGCTGGAAGCGTCTACAAAATAATATGGCGGTATCATTTTAGTAATCATATATCCTCAGTTTTGAAAATTCATAATTATTGTGCAATTTTTATCATAATTATTGTGCATGCTTTCATGTCTCTATCGTTGAAAGCTGTGATCTCATTGGTCGAGAAGCTTCAATCGTAATCGCAAGCGTAATCGCAATCGTTAGTCTGAATTGGGCTTTAGAGTTTGCTTGCTAATTTATACAAAAAAAATTTCCCACTAAAATTTACTCAGCCTCAACTCCTGCTATCTAATGGAGCACTCAAGAACCTAAGGACAATTCTTACTAGGTGACAAATCGTATAAACGAGATTTTCAATGTAAGTAGGAGTGAAGTCTTTACAATTTAAATAAATTCCGAAAATCTAAATTTATCGGGTCGTATTTTGTGAGCAGCCCCCTATATCGTCACACAAACTTATATGTAAAAAAAACTTACATCGCGAGCAATAGAAACATAAACATCATTCAAGAAATTCCATTCAATATTTCTGTAAATCTTAAAGTTATACACTAATTGTTACTTTATTCGCTTTTTGTGATTCGATTTGCCCTAAACATCTAATAAGTTCGCATCATTAAAAACTGGAATTGGCATAAATACTTCACTAGCAATAAAATCCTTATGTTAAAAGTGTGGTTTTTATATCCCTCTTTTAGGGTAAATTGACTGATAAATTATTCATTATGCCACCTCAAATACCTCACCGAAAATACATCTGACTAAATTTGACCCCTCAACAAAACATTTTTCTCTGGGACCAGTAAAGTAACAAAAGTAGTACCGTAGATTAAATTGGGGTAGGAATTACAGGAATTGCTCCATATAACGTACACTTTATACAAGAAATATTATGTGTTTTCATAAAGAAAACGGCAGTTATCCTTGGCAATTTTCTATTTTCTTTTTTTGGCCTTTTCTTTTTCCCTGTTATTCAATGCGTTAAATATAAAGAATCGTTTTGGATTCATTCATTTCTGCAAAGAAAAAACCACATAAACACATACTATAATAGTTAGAATTTTTGGAAGGCGTGCAAAAAGGATATCTTTGGATTTGTTCAAATGTATATCTGTGTTGATTTCCTAAATAATTGTTTCTGGATTTAGTAACAAAAAATATCTAATATGAACAGCACATGACTTTCATTTACAAAATATCTTCGTTCTGCACGATTTACGTGACGAATAAAATCTTAGTTTACATAAACATATGATTTTTTTTTTTACAAAATCTGAAATATCTCTATAACGGTACAAGATATCGATTTACGGTAACAAGCAAAAATGTAGAGAATTTTAATACCTTTAATTCTGCCGTTAACTATTTGTTTCGAAAAACCGTTAGTTTGCCGTTAGTTTTTTTTCAAATTTTTAATGAAATCTCGATAACGGTAAAATATATCGGATAATGGTAACTGACGAAATTACGTCACACATCATGCTCTTCAATTCATTCCTACATTCAACTACCAAAAACCCGGTATTTTTTGAGATAATCTCAAAAAAGTGATTTTTTTTAAATAACGGTATATCTCGATAACGGTTTGAGATACTTTGTCTAGTAAAAGACAAAGACGTAAAAATATAAAATAACAAAAAACGCAATTGCGATTTTTAAACATAACAAAAGCTATAATTGCCAATCTGGCAATTATTGAAAACCCGTATGGTGATATTCTTATCAAAATGGTCAATTTTTGCCCATTAACGAACTTATCCTCGCATTTTACGAAAATTTGATCTGCGCAAAATTTCAAGTCTGTAGCTCAATCCGTGCGCCCGCAATCCGCGCCACAGACGGACAGACAAACAGACAGACGGATGGACAGACGGACGGACAGACGGACGGACAGACGGACGGACAGACGGACGGACGGACAGACAGACAGACGGACGGACATGGAAAATTCAATTTTTTTTATCATTCTAAACACACTGGTGTAATTCATTTTTGTGTGTGATGACGGGATCTTGGCGTTACAAACGGTAAGGCAAAGTTAATATACCCTTTGGTTTCACCATACGGGTATAAAAACCGCCATTTTGGTTACTGCCGCTCAACGGATTTCCACCAAAAGTTGATAGGATTATCCCACTCCAGGACCAAACATGCCTGGAAAATTTTAAAAAGCCTAAATTAAGAAGTCGAAATTTTTCATGGATACAATACTTTTTTATACGTAGTATAAGCTACTCTTTTTCCACTTAAAAAATCACGTAGCTATGAATGATACTCTTTTTACAAACCATAGTGCTGTGTCATAAATATCATTATATTTATTTTAAAGAATTAAACTAAGCTCTTAGATCAATCCACCATTCATAAATCAAAAATTTAAAAATTAAAAACAAAAACCACTAATCAATAATAATAAAAATAATAACAACAAAAACAACACTGAAAAATACAAAACCCCTAATAATTTTACAAAAATGTATGTGAGAAAACTCACAAACATCTAAAAAGATAAGAAATAATACAGATTTTGCAATTTAATATTTTCGGGATAAAAATATTTGGGGTAATTTCTAATTCTAACCAAAAAAAGGTTAATTTTTAGTTGATGAGTATTTCTCAATCTGGCATTTCTAAATTCAGGATCGTACAGGTTTGCAAATAACTCATGGCCGAATTACACCGCGTCTTGACCTGGGATTTTTCATCGCAGAGATTTTTGATTGACCAATCAGAGCTCGAGTTGACGGAGGGGAAAAATCCCAGAGAAAAATTTCTTGAAATCTTGCAATAGCAAAATTTCTTGGAATTTCACAATTCAAGATGGCGGAATCCAATTTCTCCCGACAAGTAATTGCAAAAATAACTAATTTTTACAAAATACGATACAAAAAGCTTTGGAAGAGAATATATAACATTAAGGGGTTTTTCTTTTCGTCTGTTCTTCTGTTTCAGCCTTTTCAATTTCACGTATTGCATTAATTGCGAGAGCGGCGACTATGTGTTTTGTTTTCATCAGCATTTTGAGTACTAAATCTCAAGAGATTTTCGGCCCAGCTGTCAAAAAAATCTCATTGCGGTGAGATATTTCTTCGGATGAAAAATTGTTAATCAAGACGTGGTGTTATACAAGGTCTGTTTGACAGCTCAGTTGCTTCTGGCTCTGACGTCATCGGCAAGAAATTCTTATAAGACTGAATGGGAATTTTCCCTAATTCTCAAATCTAGCTAACATCTAGCTAAACAACTCCGTACGCACAATCAACATTACAAAGAATTTCTTGCCGATGACGTAGCAAAATGGTGGCTGTCAAAAAATAACCAGCAGACCTCGTATAATTCGGCCATGCAAATAACTGGTAATTGTTTTGTTTTGTTTTATTTTAAAGAGGTTTTGAACAGTGTGGTGCTATTAAAGAGTGAGTTTTTGATAACTTTCAATTATTTTACATGCAATTGTGTAGTAGTGATGTTAATTATAATAAAATGTCTGTGATTTTCATGTATGTTTAGTGAGTGTGTTTATAACGGTTGGTTTCATACAAAATCCCTTTGTTTGAAATATTTAAAAAATTTCTTTACGAAATTTTCACGTTAAGTGAGCTGATGAAGGATCAGTGGCGTGATCCGAAACATGTCCTCGCTGCCACCTACAGGACCTTCACGGTCTGTACATTTGTACTTACATCCCTACATGTTTTTATACCCGTATGGTGAAACCAAAGGGTATATTAACTTTGCCTTACCAAAAAAATGAATTACACCAGTGTGTTTAGAATGATAAAAATAATTAATTTCTGCATGTCCGTTCGTCCGTCCGTCCGTCTGTCCGTCCGGCCAACCCGTCTGTGGCGCGGATTGCGGGCGTACGGATTGAGCTAGAGATTTGAGATTTTGCGCAGATCCGTTTTTTGTGAAATGCGAGGCTAAGTTCGTTAATGGGCAAAAATGGACCATTAGGGGGGGTACCCCCCTTACGAACGAAATCGTTTTTTCTGAATATCCCAAAAACGGTGAATTTTATCAAAAAAGTGCAAGAACAAAAGTTATTTAGGATATGATTCTGCATAAATCTCCCATACCTCAAAATCCGATTGGAATAAATTTAAAAAAAATCTTTTTGGAAAGTTTGACTTCAAAGTGGAATTTTGATAGAACCGTTCGCCCTTCACTTAAATCACCATACGGGTTTTCAATAATTGACAGATTGGCAATTATAGCTTTTGTTATGTTTATGTTTTGTGATAGGTGTTTAAAAATATTAGATTTTTAATAGGTTTTATATTAGGTTTTCTTATTTTTATGTTTTATTTTATTTTTCATATTTTTTTTTTTTTTTTTTTTTACTATTTCTTATTTATTTGGTTTTGTTATTTTAGAATAGATTAGTCTAGGAGATAGTTTAGCTTCTTTCCAATAAATAAATAAAAATTCCGTATTATGTTTAATTCTATATATGTACTTTTCAAAGTTTCGTTGCAATTACATGTCATGCGTTCGGGATCGTAAAATCCAAATTGTATAAATATTTCGCAATGACAGACAAAGATTTATTTCTACTATATATGTATTGCAAACCGAGATTATCGATCCATTTATTGATGCGAATATCAAAAATCTGCCAATGAAATTAATTACCGAATTGTTTGATTAATCTCCGTAAAAATAATTAATATATTTGCCTCTCTCAGTGTTACGCGAATGAATTATGTGAATTTTCCACACGAAAACCCAACCGCTTTGTGCACAAAATACCTGAAAATTAAGTAAATACAATATTGGTGAGATTTCTTTACAATGGTACTAAACCCGAATATCAGTTAGGGCTCATTTAATTATTGTCCTTCGCATGAAATCCCATATTATCAACGGACAGGTGCTTAAAGGATTTTTATATGCTATTCAGAAGGGATAAACGAGAGATAAATTTAATGATTTCATTTAACTGACGAAATTCCCGATCCGAATACATTATTTTTTTGTTAACCCATAATTATTTAACTGAATATTGTAAAAAAAAAAACATTATTTATTTATTGCAATATTTTTGAAGTAATTTCGAATAGCAAAAAGTTATCATCCTGACTGTTCACCAGCAGGATAAGCATAGTAAAAAAAAATTAAAGAAAATATTTTTAAAAAAAAGCTTTTATTTTTAAAAAAAAATGTACTAAAAAATGCACTAAAAAGGAAAAAATAATTTTTTGGGTGCTGTGTATCACAATTGGAGGACATCGGCACGCGACCGGAACCTCTGGCGAGAGACATTGCGGAAAGACATTGCCAAGACCGGAAACCGGTTGTAGCGACGAAAGAGAGAGAGAGAGAATCACAAATAAAAGCGAGATAAATATTTTTTTTATTTTATTTTTATGATTTATCTCGCTTTTATTTGTGATTCTCTCTCTCTTTCGGCGCTACAACCGGTTTCCGGTCGTGGCCTGCCGCAATGTTTCTCGCCAGAGGTTCCGGTCGCGTGCCGATGTCCTCCAATTGTGATACACAGCACCCAAAAAATTATTTTTTCCTTTTTAGTGCATTTTTTAGTACATTTTTTAAAAATAAAAGCTTTTTTTTAAAAATATTTTTTTAAATTTTTTTTTATCCTTTTTAGTCATTTTTTTTATTACTTCCTTTAATTACCTTATTATTTATTTGTCAAGCGTACTTGTTCAGGTAAATCCGAATGTGAAATTAAAGTAGGGCAATAAATTTAATTAGCGTGCATTGGCATTAAGTTTTCTGTCTTAGAGGACCTTCCGTTATCCTTACAGACTTTTTAACGTCAGAATCGGATTCAGTGATCCCAAAAACCCCCAGGTGAGATTTTTTTCCGGAAAATTTGAGGAAAAGCATAATCATGTTATCCTTACAGGACCTTCCGTTATCCTTACAAGGACGAAGTAGTGAAAATATTGTATTGTCATCGAACTTACGTCTGCGTGCAAAATTTCAAGTGAATCGGATGAGTGGAAGTGGGTCAAAATTTGATTGCAAAATTTGACCCCGACAGACAAACAGACAAACAAGAAGCGAGCTAAATAAAAGCTTTTAAAAATATCTTGAACATCCATAAGTCGGTTTGGTGTTTGTCAGTCTGTCAATAAAATTTGGCCAAAAGTTACCTTGCAAAACGCAAACTTTTAAAGAGCCGCTCCATTACCATGACTTTTTACCATGACAAAAAAAATGAGACACATTTATGTGAAGATGCCTTGGCGAGAAAGGGAGATAAGAATCAACTGCAAAAATTTGTCGGCAAATGCAAAAATAATTTCCCCTCTTTTGTTATGGCGATTTTATGGCGATTTCTACTACAACCACACATTGTCCCTGTAAGTGAATAGTAAGCACGGACACATTCAAACTGTTATTATAGCGTGATGTCATTTTAAAAGCTTTTTCTCCTTCGCATGCATAGTCAAAAGCTTTGTTACCATGCCAATTTGAACATTATATTCATAGCATAAGGTTTGATATGATTGCTATAAAATTGTAAAACTGGAAGGGATAGCGTTTAACTTATATTCAGTCATTCCTTTTTAGATCTACATAAGTCTATCTTGCTCTAGTTTCCTGCATTTTTTTGTCATGGTAAAAAGTCATGGTAATGGAGCGGCTCCTTTAAGCATCACCATGAACGCAAAAGGTCGTAAAGTGGCCATCGCTACCATAAAGCAACGACAAGCACTTTTAGAGCTTTTGGGCTCCTTGGATAGTATCTCTTCAAATTCTTTAAAAAAAATCAATTCCGCTACTTTTCATTGATTTAAAGAAAACTGTGGCCATGCTTTTCACCAACAATTTCCCCATTAAATCAATTATGATCTTGCAGACACATGACTAATCAGTGTGTCGTTTTTGTCACTTTTTATGCTTCTTGTACGCGGATGTGAATTATAGATCTAAATCTTAAGCCCCGATTGCGTAAATTGCTGCGTTTTTAATGTGCAAAGAACAAATCTCATATGTCCGTGGTTTTCGGTGCTATTTGTGGCGTGCATCCCTAACACAACCTAATACACTACCCACGAACTGATGTTAGCAAGGGTATGTCCGTCTCTGAACCAACCCCTGCCGCACCGCTGAGGCAAAGATTGTGAGAAGGGTGCCACAATCCCCTCTAGCCGTATTCACCACAAAACATACCAAAAGAGTTTCCCTTTCTAGTTTTCTAGTAACCGCTTCTCATTATTTTACTGCTCAAAACCGCCGGTAATTATTTTATAGCATAATTGAACGTCATGCTAAACTCCTTGCCATAGAAATTTCCTACCCTACATTTACAGCGCTTACCCACTAAAAATCGCGTTTATAAAGTTCCCAACATATTTATTGAACGACATCAAACAACAAATCAGAAATAGGAGTAAACGAAATTACAAACATAAATCACTGATCCATTCCTCTTCGAACCAAGCAAAAATAAATACACACCTACCTACGTTTTTGTAAATGTTTATTGAAAAGCTATTTTTGATACCATAATAGAAAACCATAGCGAATTCGTAATAATTAGTTGTTTATCTTAGGAAAACCACTTAATCAGTTTTTCTTAAAACATTTTCCGAGCGTTTTCCACTTCGATGCTCGTCTTTCTCTGATTTCAGAAACTCACTCAGGCGTAAAATGTGAGTGCGAACTCAAATCATCACTGAGAACGAAATTTGAAGCTGATATTCAAGTCAAAATGTTTTGAAAGAGTTTTCAATTTAATCAAAAATAAGAAAAAAAAAGTTTGTGAAAACATCACGGAATTAAATTCCATTCGGAAAAATCAAAATAAAAAGATAGAAGAACTCGATTTTTCAGCTTGATCTTAGCTCGTCGAAGATCCGGTGCCGATTCAAATATTTTTTTTTCTTGTAGTTCTTCAAGTTTTTTGCTAACACGCGCTTGTTTAACCCAATCATGACAATATTTTAGTTCGCCAAGAAAAACGTTCTTCCGACATGCAACATAGTTTTTCCGTATTTATGACAGTTTAATTGGAAAACTTCGAATTGGTGGTGATAAAGTTTTAAGTGAAACGGGATGCCAAACTTTATGAAAATTGCGACAGTGACGGTTAAATTGTCACAGTGAGTTTTATTGGTTGAATAATTTTCCGGGAACGAAGTGCCACTAAATTAAATTGTGGGTTCTGCTACAAATTTACGTGAAACTGTGCAATAAATGAAACCAACTCCCGCAGGACACAAGCCAGGTGGCTGATTTGTGTTGAAATTCTGTGAAACTAGAGTTGGGAAACTTTATTACCAGTTCTGGATTTCTAACGTTTAGCCGTAGGTACTTGGATAGCCATCAACGTTTTTTTTTTTTTGTTCTTTTACATCCAACACATTCTACATAGATTTTGGGAAATTCAATAAATCCAAGCTAAAAGCTGAACGTATCCCTGACAAGGTAAGTCAAAGACCTCAAGCGTCCGTTGTAATGGTTTAGATTTGTCGCCCGAACGTACAGGGAAAATTTAGTGAATGTCGGAAAATTATAAACGATGGAGTTTCCTCTGGTGAGGCGGATGTACAACGAAGGCTAGACGATAGAGAAATCACTACTTTCCCTCTCTGTGGTGTTAATTCTATACGGATTTATAGGTGTGATTGGGGTTTTCCTTCACACCCATTGAGGGTTGCCCTAGAAAGGGAATTGACTAGCGGTTAATCGAAATTGAGCAAGGACACGCAAAACTAAACGGAAATATATCTAAAAATAGTCGCGCTCTTCGTTATTGGAGCGAATATATACTCTGGAAAACATAATTGGGTGCCGGTTGATTGTTTCATTAAAGAAAATTGCCTTTAATCCTCCAATAATGGTCACCAATAACGTTGACGTCACACATGATTTTGAGTTATTCATGTGCATGAACAAACAAACAAAATTCCATCACCTTTAGAATAGACAAAAAATAAACATAAAGTTACTTGAAACAATTACATTTTTACTTTTTGAAAAATTTTCTTCATGAATTTTTCATTTCGTGTGTGTGTTTTCCCCCCGATTTCAATTCATTGTTGATTTCTTCGTGTAAAACTATTTTTCTATAAATATCTATAAACATTTTGATTGAATAACATCGCATACCGGGATAAGAAACATTTGAAAAATTTAATAATTTTGATGATAATGACGTGTTTGGTTTATTCACTTGTTAAGTTTTCATATGTATAGTAATATGACATGACTCTTAGTGTGAAACGGCCTCCATGCGATGTCGAATAATCGAGTCCACATATCAATGGGGAAAATTCCTAAGTTTTCCATTGGCTTCATTCTATTGGTATCCGTCCGATCTGATAGAGTCCAATGTTCGAAAAAAAATACTACGTATAGGCTGTAACTAAATTTAGATCCGCATTAGAAATGGACTTCTGTTTGTCTGTGAGAATATTTATAACTCTAATTTGGAGAAAGTTATGATAAAATTAGTTTCGGTGTAAATCAATAAGAAGAAACGAAAAAAATTAATAAGAAATTGTTTTGTTTCAGGTTCAAGAATTAAAGAAAATTTCCACTAATTTGTGGCTGTGCGTTTTTTTTATAAACAACGACTTTTTATTTATGACTTCATCCTCATAGTGTTATTTTTTGTTTTTACATTATTTAAGTGATACAGCGAATATAGCTTTTCAACTTTGATTAGATGGTTGTGCATTTGTAGCATCATAGCTTTCTAACAACCGAATGTAGTTACGGCGTTGTGTCAGAAAGAAACTTTGGGCTAACGTTTGTAACACTGCAAACATTTCACGTGGAATTTTCAGAGACGGGTTTCGGCAATCTGAAGCCCTAGGCGCAGTCAAAATTTGGGGCCTCTTGGCAATTTAATCCATTAAGAAGTTCGATATTTTAACCCTAATAATGTAAGCTTGAAATAAAGATCGATCATTTAAGCTTGAAACAGGAAAAATGCGCCGCGGGAGAAATTTCTTTGACCAAGGATTAGTTTTAAAAAATACGATGGAAATTTTTGCGATATAGTGTCATGAATTCTCCAATTTTAAAATTGAGCTCCAAAAAGTCGAAGACTCAATTTGTTTTATCATCGCTTACTCTCTTGCATATTTGCTTTATTTCGAGGCCCAACAGCCCGATGGAAACCCAGTAGCCGAATTGAGCCACCAGTAGGGGCCCTATTGAGGTTGGGCCTTCTTTTTCTTTGTTTATTTTAAGTATAGTACAAATACGTACTTTGCTCAGCCTGTTATTCTTTTGTTGATAGGTATATATTTATACTCTATATTATATATCATATAGGAGTATATTGGATTTAGTATACCGCTTGTAACGCATCGAATCAATCATCGGACACAAAAATGAACTACACCAAGGTGTTATGTCCGTCTGTCTGTTTGCCTGTCTGTCCCTGAACACCATAACTTTCAAAAGAATTGAGTTAGAGATTGAAATTTTGTATAATTACAAAATTTCAATCTCTAGCTGAATTCTCGGACCATTCCTTCTCCCCTGTTGCGAAATCGGACCATTCCTTCTCCCCTGTTTAGAATATTGTATGATTTTACATAACCGTACATACATCAAAATCCAATCGGACCACTGCTTCCCCAAAAATACATACAAATAAAATACATTTTTCCTGTTTTCTCGAAAACTAGGCATCGTATTGAAAAATTTATAAAGATGAAATGTCAAAATACAATAAAATACAATACAAAATTACAAGTTAGAAATGCCGAAAATCAAGAACAAATTATAATTAACTAGCTTTCATACCCGTCGTTGCCTGGTTAAAGTTGTTTTGTATAAATTTTAGAACACCGAAAAAAAACAGAAAAGAACTTAAAAACTTTTGAGAAAAATCCGATCCCGGCAGGCCTTCCGTTTCAACCTTGCACAAGATTCGTGATCAGCGACCCCGAAAATTCCTTAATACAGTTTTTCCGGAAAAGGATTTTATTATCCTTTGCTTTATCCTTACACGACCTTTCGTTAGGATTTTTGAAATTGTAACACAAGATTCGTCATCAACTACCCCGAAAACCCTCTAGTGCCAATTTGTTCTGAGAAAAACGATATTTTCGTTATCCCTACGTGACCTTCCGTTTTGAATTTTGAAATTCTGTTACCGGATTCATGATCAGCGACCCTGAAAACCCTCAGGGTAACACTTTTTAGCCTTCAATCAGTCAGTCAATCAGTCAGTCAATCAGTCAGTCAATCAGTCAGTCAATCAGTCAGTCAATCAGTCAGTCAATCAGTCAGTCAATCAGTCAGTCAATCAGTCAGTCAATCAGTCAGTCAATCAGTCAGTCAATCAGTCAGTCAATCAGTCAGTCAATCAGTCAGTCAATCAGTCAGTCAATCAGTCAGTCAATCAGTCAGTCAATCAGTCAGTCAATCAGTCAGTCAATCAGTCAGTCAATCAGTCAGTCAATCAGTCAGTCAATCAGTCAGCCAATCAGTCAGTCAATCAGTCAGTCAATCAGTCAGTCAATCAGTCAGTCAATCAGTCAGTCAATCAGTCAGTCAATCAGTCAGTCAATCAGTCAGTCAATCAGTCAGTCAATCAGTCAGTCAATCAGTCAGTCAATCAGTCAGTCAATCAGTCAGTCAATCAGTCAGTCAATCAGTCAGTCAATCAGTCAGTCAATCAGTCAGTCAATCAGTCAGTCAATCAGTCAGTCAATCAGTCAGTCAATCAGTCAGTCAATCAGTCAGTCAATCAGTCAGTCAATCAGTCAGTCAATCAGTCAGTCAATCAGTCAGTCAATCAGTCAGTCAATCAGTCAGTCAATCAGTCAGTCAATCAGTCAGTCAATCAGTCAGTCAATCAGTCAGTCAATCAGTCAGTCAATCAGTCAGTCAATCAGTCAGTCAACCAGTCAGTCAATCAGTCAGTCAATCAGTCAGTCAATCAGTCAGTCAATCAGTCAGTCAATCAGTCAGTCAATCAGTCAGTCAATCAGTCAGTCAATCAGTCAGTCAATCAGTCAGTCAATCAGTCAGTCAATCAGTCAGTCAATCAGTCAGTCAATCAGTCAGTCAGTTAATCAGTTAGTCAGTTAATCAGTTAGTCAATCAATCAGTCAGTCAATCAGTCAATCATTCAATTAGTCAGTCAGTTAATCAGTCAGTCAGTCAGTTAATCAGTCAGTCAGTCAATCTGTCAATCAGCCAGGCTAAACGATTATTTTTATATAGATTAAAAAAAGGGAACAAAAAAAAATTCTTATTGTTGCATCTGAATTTTACAATATAAAAATGTATATTTTTATCTTGGGGATTATAATTTAATATCCATTTCAAAACTTTTAAATACCGAATAATAATTATACAAAATTTCAAAACATTCATTAACATATTTAGTACTCAAATTAGTATCATTCTGTAATTATAGAACAATAGTCCTAAAAAATGCACTTCCTTTTTAAAAAAAGATCTGAAATACTGTTTTTATTTGTGGCTTAGTAAACCGAATTCACAATTTCCAATTTATTTCAGCAGAACTTGTTATTTCTTATACTCTTCACGAAAGGCAGAAAATATCCGTGAAAAAAAACATGAAAACATGAACATCTCATCAGTTTGTTTAAACTTTTAATGACTTTCATGACTCGAATTAATAAGGTTTGAAAACTCCATCGTTGGTAGCTTTAGATTTACGTTCTATTTATACGAAACGCGATTTTTTTTTTTCTTACTCTTAGATAACAAAGTTTTAATTAATGGTATTCGTAGATTTGATTTCATTGGAATTTATTTCATATTTACTTAATCACTAAAAACATTTCCGTAAAAAATCAAATTAATTTTGTCTATCATTACATTTGCATTTAGATAAATTCTTGATTTGTTAACTTTTTAATTCTTTTAATTGTTTTTTAAGAATAATTATTTGCATATTTTCAACGGCGCCATACTGAATAAAATAGCGGAAATATTTTATCGTATTTGTTTTAAAATTAGTTATAGCAAATTACCGGAAAATATATTATCGCTACGGTAGCATAGCTTTCTTTCTGTCTTGTATGTTTTCTAGTTTTTACGCGAGAATCCTAATAAATAAGAAAAACAGTACTCTAAGATAATAATTTAACCATGCTAATAAAAAATCGGAATTTCATTCACTCTTTTAAAGTTTACCAATTTTTAGATATGGGCAATTTCATAATACATACTAATTACTGAAAAGCGTTTTTGAAATCTTGATTTTTGTCAAACTGGTTAACCATTGGTGATATGATTTTAATTTGCGTTTTTTTTAGTGCAATGCTGAAGACTATTACTCAAAACTTACGCCCTTCCTTTGTTCTGCCACCTGTTTAACTTTTAAATGGATTTTGATCCGGTTTTCACTGTTATAAATATTCTTCTTAAAAAGAGAAATTTAAAAAATAAATTTCCTTCAGGAATTCCCTCTCTAAACCATAGCCAAATATCTTCAGAATTACAGGAGGTAGCAGCAGAAAGGTTTAGATAGGGAAGATGGCGGAGAGAGGGGGAAAGGAGGGGGGAAGGAGGGGGGAAGGGTTAAAATGAGAAGAAGATAGATGTGAGTGGTCTAAAAACCTCTGCAAGAGATGGCCTCTGCAATGGTGACAACCGGATATGAACACCTTCAGCGGTTCAAGAGATGTCCGAAGAAGAGTTAAACAGAAACGGGGAAATTTGAAAAATAGAATAGCCTATGTTAGTCTGTATGATACCCTGAACCTACTGATAATTTATGACCTAAACACATGTGCAGAATTCTGCATGCAGCGGAATTTGAATACACACGTTTATATGAAGTGGAACACACGTAAATTCTGCATGCAGCGCAGAGCTGCATGGTGTCTCAAATTCAACTTTCTCTGCGCAGAAATAGTGATGCCAACCGAGGATTCTTTTTTGGTGTTTGGCAAAATCGACTGTTAGCAAAGAGACTATGGACTAAATTCGTACATAGTGGAAAAGGAAAGAAAAGCAAAAGGAAAGTCCAGTAGAAAATATTCAATACTGTGTATTGACGTTATCTACGTCTTTCAGGAACATGAGGTGATCCATCCATTTCCAAAAGGTGATCCATCCATTTCCAATATAAAAATTGACCAATTCTTCTTCCATTGTTGACAGCAGCCAATGCGATGAAATGTCAAAAAAATCTGCTCATGTGTCTTAGCTGCAGATATGCATGCAGCTCTGCATGCAGAAAATCTGCACATGTGTTTAGGGCATTAAAATTATTTTTTTGGGCGCTATGTATCAGAAATAAAAGTGGGAAAAAGCATAAAAAATAAATTAAATATTTATCTCGCTTTTATTTTTGATACACAGCGCCGAAAAAATTATTTTTTCCTTTTAACACGTTGACTGCCGAACAAATTTTGCAAATATTTAAAGAAAATGCCAATACATGTAGACCTGTAGAATATATGTGTGTATGTATGAATGCATGTAACTTATTTTCGATAAAATGAGTAGTCGAAGGAAATCTTTAGATGACCAAAAATTATTACGCAGGTCGGCACTCTTTCTGGTGCATACGATATAAGAGTATTTTCTGGGTAATTTGGGATCGCTGAATCCGAATCTGGTAGAATTTTGGCTGTACCAACTCTCGTTTTTCAAATATGAAGGGTGATTCATAAATTGGTTTAAATATTTATAATATGGAAATCAACAATTTTTTTTCTTCATATTTTAAAAACAAGAGCTGATCCGGCTAAACTACGGCCAGATTCGGATTCAGCGACTCCAAATTAATTAGAAAAGATTCTTATATCGTGTGCCCCAGAGTGAGTGTCGGCCTGTTTAATCAGTTTTGGTGAAAAAGGATTCCCTTATCGGTCGACCGAAAATAAGTTGCATGAAGCCGCCGCTGGCTATCGAAAATAATAACCGGGCCTCTCATAAAACTTGTGCCATTTTTCATTGGCTATCAAAAATAATAGCCATGGCAGTCAAAGTGTTAAGTGTATTTTTTTTAAATAAAAGCTTTTTTAAAACAAATGTTTGATTTTTACTTTCTTCTACGGAGTATAATAAAGTATTGTATTCATGAAAAATTTCGACCTCTTAATTTTGCCTAAAAAAACATTTCCCGATCACTCCTGAGTCGATTGGAGTCATATTAAAAAAATGTCTTTCTGTCTGTCAGTCTGTCTGTCAGTCTATGTACAAGATTTATCAAAAACTAATAGAGCTAGCGCCATGAAATTTTATAGGCATGTTGGATCCTGAAATGGGACGATCCTATCAACTTTTAGTGGAAATCCGTCAACCGGAAGTATCCAAAATGGCGATTTTTCAAAAATCGCAATTTCGTTTTTCTCGATTTACTCCCAAACTACGCGTTTTTTAGTGGCCTTAAGTATGACAAAACTTGGAGAAAATAAAATTTCCCACACTTTTGTCTTTAGCTATAACTCGATATCTCAACCTGTTGTCGAGATAAACCGTTATTTCCAAAAAACCAGTTTTTTGCGATTATCTCGAAAATTAACGGATTTTTGCTGACTGAATGTATGATGTGAATTAATGAGAATGGCATTCTGCACAATTTTGTTTGTTACCATTATCCGTTATCTTTTACCGTTATTGAGATATTTTCATTAATATGTAAAAAATCATATTTTTGCGAATAATTTGCAAACTAACGGTTTTTCGACAAATCAGTAAAAAGAATAATTAAAGATGTTAACATTTTCTACATGTTTGCCATTTACCGTAAATTGATATCTTTTACAGTTCTCAAGTTATCTCAAATTTTGTACGTTTTTGATATTTTTGAATAAACCAAGAATTTATTGGGAGGTCGTCTTAGGTTGACAACGCGACATTGCTCTAGCGTAAATTGCGCAGGGTCGTAGATTTTGTCGAAGAAAGTTTTGTGTTGACCACAACTGATATTTTATATATTGTTGTGCATTTTCCTCGAAAGTTCGAAATGGTTTTTGAATGTACTTTTAAATGAATTTACATGATTTTTTAAAATATATTTTTGAATAAAAACTCTTGATTTAAACATTTCTTAGTGCCATTTTTGTTTGGAAAATAGTGAAAATATTTAATGGTTATGCCCAAAAACCCGCCACATGTGGTCTCTTAAATTAATTCAGTCAAATATTTCAGATTTTAATGTTAACCAAGTCGTAACATATCCTAGATATCCATCTTCATAAACTTTGATCACAGCTTTATATTCAGCAGTGGGTAGCATGACTGCAAGTCTTTCGCTGGTAACTGAAAGATTTCTAACCCAATATTCACCCTGAAAAAATGAGAATTTTATGTTGGTTACTGTAAGGACAAATATTTTACCAAAAAAGGACACGGATGACCGATATTTGAGAACTCTTTAACCAACTTATAGACAAAATTTCCGAAGAAATTGCTCTTTTTTCCATCTAGCAAATCACAAACATCGAAGGTCACGTTTACAATAAATGGTTGATAGCTGACCGTGTTTTTCTTATTTAATTGAAAATTTAACTAATGAACAAAAAATTATTTTATCTCAACCATAACAAAATCAAAATATACATAACTATTAATTTATTTAACTCCTTTCCTGCAGTTATATTAAGATAAGACGATGAAACATATCGATTAATAGCACGAATTTTGCATGATACGTTGATGTATTTTGAGACCGATTTACACTCAATTTTTGTAAATTTAATCATGTTGATTACCTGTAAGAAATATTTTACATTTTATTCACTAATTACATTTCAAATAATTTTGATAACCGACTTTTGGTAGCTTGATGCCAGACTTTTGAAGGCCGGAAATCAATAAACTAAAGAAAATTACTGTGATAAACAAATATTTTGTAAACTGCATCTTCAAATCAAAAACTAAACACTACTGGAACATATAAATTCTAGGTAGGTTACATAAATCACAATCGAACACGCAATGTATACTAAAACAAATTTTTCGAAAACTTCGTTTTATATTTTCTGCCACTAATATTCTTTATATTTTGATAATTTTATAAAATTTACTTGTTGCCACGTTAAAAACAGATTTAAATACCAAATACAATTTGTCGAAATCATTGTTAAAAAGTCATCAAATGTCGAAAACATTGTTAAAAATTCATTTTCTGCTCAATAAAAAATCATTTAGTAGGGGAGACTGGGGTCTTCTGGACCGCATTTTCATTTTGGCGAAAAACTCGCAAAAAAAACTTTTTCTGAAAATTTCAAAGCTTGAGTTTGTAGTACAAGAAATAACCTCTCTTTGGGTCGCAGCAGTTCGGTCAAATTGTATTAAATTATACAGATTATATCAGTTGGCGCAAAAAGAGCGTTTTTGCGATTTTAAAAAATCTCGGGGAATTGTGGACCACTTTGTAAATCGATTAAAAATGGAAAAATGTGATAGAAAAACTTTATTTTTGATTCGTATATTTATTATATAAGAGACAAAGTGAAATGAAGTGAAAATTTGCAATGAAAATCACTCCAAAACGCAATGTTCGCAAGTCCAGTAACTTGCAGTAATTCCGGCGCATTCCAAGTGAACAGCTCGATCGCACACGTTGCAATGGATGGTATTTCGGCGGTTCATTTTTTTTGCATATTTTTCTTACAAATTATGCAGAAATCGATGTATTCTTCCACCTCACAATCGGTTGAAGATGGTTGTTTCTTCTGTGGTGTCTTCAATTTGGCACGATCTTTTTGCTTTTTCGATTATGGTTTATCGCCTTTCCTCTCCATTAATGTTCGGGTCTTATCAGCCTTCTCACGAAGCTCATTTACAACCTCTGGCAATGTACAGATTCTACAGATGTAGGTACGATTCTACAGAAGAGAACCTAACCTCTACATTGTATACTTACATTTAAAAAATTATTATCGTACCAAAAAAACTATTAGGAATTGCCGAAAAACTAATGCTAATGCTGTGTAATACTGTGTTTTTGCATGAAATACGCATCAAATACACGAAGTTAGCTTGTCAAATGTCAAGAGCTGAGTGGTTTGTAATTCCCCGACAAAAGTGGTCCGTAATTCCCCGAACGCCCTTTTTTACAATATGGCAGCATATGAGTAATACAATGCAAATTTCATGCGAACTGATTACAGTTATTTGCAGCTACCAACCACTACTAGGGGAAAAAATATAACGCTGGTCCGCAATTCCCCGTGGTCCACAATACCCCAGTCTCCGATACTTATTATTATTTTTTTTAAATTTCCCTTACGAAGAATAAAAAAGTGTTGTATTCCACTTCCACCTCTGGTTAATATTATTGACCCAATTAAGTTTGCTTACTCTTGCAATAAATGGGTTGTTATTGAGGAAAATGTTATGTAAACAAATAAGGCACGATCTCCATATAGCCGATTTTTTTATCTGATAGAATATTAAAAAGACATTTTCTGCTCAATAAAAAGTAATTTCTATCCGTTAATCGGAAGTGATCAAAATGTTAGTTTCTAAAAATCGTAATTTCGTTTTTCGAGATTTACTTCGAAACTAGGCATTTTTCAGTAGTAGAAAATAAAATGTCCAACGCAAGCATTCAAATCGGTCAAGTAATTTTTGAGCAATTTTGTCTCAAAAACCGACTTTCCTTTTTTAATAGCTCAATCTTCCGTACCCGTTTTTGCCGGATTAAAATTTTTTGCATCCAAAAACAAAGAAATAACTTAAAAACTTTTGAGAAAAAGCCGTTATTACCGAATTTTGAAATTCTAACACCAAATTCGTGACCAGCTGTCTTGGAAACCCCCTATTGTCAGTATTTTTCGAGCAATTTTTGCTCGATATTTGAGTTATTCTTACAGGACCTTCCGTTTCGAATTTTGAAATTCCATCACCATATTCGTGATCAATAAAAACCCTCGGGCAACATTTATCAACCTCCTAAGAGGTAGGCTTCATGGCAAAAATCAATGTTTTATAACACCCACAGACGTAACTACATACCTATAGGCGAAGTGAGCAAATGCTCAGGGCGCAAGGTATTAAAGGGCGCACAAAAAAAATTGGATTTTACTAAAAAATTGAAAAAAAAAATTTGCTTAAAGAGATTAATATGTGTTCTATTACAATTTTTGCTACATTTAACGTTATAAAGAGACTAAACTGTCTGCTACATTTTTAACTACAGTTCGAATCGAATTTCAAACGTCAAATTTAGTTAATTTCGTTTCTAGAACAGTTCACTTTGACTTGTTGTAGCTAACATTTTTATCTAGGTAGCTTTTTTGTAATTGTAATGCCCTAAACACATGTGCAGAATTCTGCATGCAGCGGAATTTAAATACACACGTTTATATGAAGTGGAACACACGTAAATTCTGCATGCAGCGCAGAGCTGCATGGTGTCTCAAATTCAACTTTCTCTGCGCAGAAATAGTGATGCCAACCGAGGATTCTTTTTTGGTGTTTGGCAAAATCGACTGTTAGCAAAGAGACTATGGACTAAATTCGTACACAGTGGAAAAGGAAAGAAAAGGAAAAGGAAAGTCCAGTAGAAAATATTCAATACTTTGTATTGACGTTATCTACGTCTTTCAGGAACATGAGGTGATCCATCCATTTCCAAAGGTGATCCATCCATTTCCAATATAAAAATTGGCCAACTCTTCTTCCATTGTTGACAGCAGCCGATGCGATTAAATGTCAAAAAAATCTGCTCATGTGTCTTAGCTGCAGATATGCATGCAGAAAATCTGCACATGTGTTTAGGGCATTATGCAGAAATCTCACCATTAATTAAATTGTTCTTGTAAAGGCCTATGACTTCTAAACCAATTGTAGCTTTTTATAGGAAAAAAAGAAAATTCCAGAGAGAAGAGATTTCAAAAACTCATATACAAATATCAAGTTTTTTCACCACAAAAACGCAAACTGTATGCGAACTAACCATCAACAATAACAAAACAACACCTACATCTCGATTCCAAATTGTCAACCACAGCAACAAGATGAATATAAAACAGATTCCGTATTTTTTCGTGAAATGGTGACTAATACTTTTTTCTAGTCTCTGAAGGGCGCAAATCAAATTTTTGCTCAGGGCGCAAAAATTGTAGTTACACCACTGATAACACCAACCCCTTATGCGTAGAGTTTTGAAACTCCGTTTATTAGCGACCAGTTTTGCAGTCAGATGGATCTGTGTGCAAAATTTCATGGCAATCAGTTTGGTCGTTCGAGAGATACTGCGATGAGTGAGCTGTAATGAGTTTTTATATGTACGTATAGATTATGATTATGATATGATTAGAAACAATTCCTGGCAAATTCATAACAAGTAACCAGAAACGCCCCATAACGATTACAATAAACTTTATCTCTCCAAAACTTTTCATAATTTCAATTTAATTGAATTTGTGGTGTAAAATATTCCTGCAATAAATTAACGTTTAAACAGTTTTCAAAAATTTGCTATAAATCCATCTGTGTTAGAGTTATCTGAAATTTACTTCAATTTGCTATTCAAAGAGTTATATTAAATCTTAAGAGCCATATGGTAAAATATAACGAAAAACTTTTACAGTTCTCAAGTTATCCCAGAATCATAAAACGAATACTTACGAATTCTTCAATTGCAACAATGATCGAAACCATTCGTTTCAAATGGTGGAAACTTTCCGTTTCTCATAATGCGAAGCAGCAAACTTGATCAAAACTGAATGAAACTATATACGACCATCCTCTGTTGGTAATATCTTTTTGTGCCATCATTGATGTGGCAGTATAAAAGTATCAAACGATTGAAATCTACGTGAATATTTGCATAAGGCCAAGGAAATTGATTTCTCGAAGCTCTTCTTCATATTGCAAATAGCTTTCAAGACGTTGAGTTTATTTTTATTTTGCCATAAAAATTCGAAATCGAACATTCTGACTCCATCCACTAAAACTCTCAACTTCATTTTCATTTCAGGACTTTTCATGCGACTAGAGGATTTTCCGGGTGTAGAAAGGTCCCCAGGAAGGCTGTGAAAACTGTGAAAACAAATCGAAAAAGGATGTAGTGAAATTCTGCAGCAAGAAATTCCATCACGTAGCAAATGTGTGTGTTTGTGGTTGATGACTATTTTGGAATATTTGGGATCCTTTCCCAACTTGTTTGACTATGCAAATTGACTGGAACGACGGCAACGATCATGTTGTAAGGAAAAAGGATCCAATGAGCACGCTTAACTGTAAAGTGACCCTCTGGAAACTTTTCTACAAATATTTTCGAAAGTGAAATTGTTTGATTAATTCAATTTCCTTGATATTGAATGTAAGCACAAAGAACAGGACCGAACTACACATGCGAACATATGCGGACATAGCTGGAAAACATTCGTGCAAAATTGTTGCCCATCGATTGTAAATAAAAGCAAAACTCCGGGTTTTTTCCTTAACGGTTCCGGGAAAATTTAATAAAAAATCGATTTTCGCACTGCCACTCTTTGAAAGTGTTTTTCGCATACAGCGAAACATTTCTATAGTTGGATAGTTTTTCAATCGATACGAAGTGTTTTCCTGATTTGAAGTCGCGCCGAAAGAATCACCACACGCTCGTAAATTAATCAAAACATATACGCTATTTATACAGAAACATAAAGTAGCCAAGTGATATAGTTTTATATATATAGGAATAAAAACCCGTGTTGTAAAAGATGGGATGTGAATTAAGTAAATTAGCATCGGGCTCGAAGTCGGATGGCGGCAATGTCCTGGGTCCAAGTGAACCTCCACCCCCAGCCGCACCGGATCCCCGGCTACCATTAACCGCTAGGCAAAAATATACAATGATGGCCTCATGGAAGGGAATTAGTCGTGCCACTCAGACAACAGGAATTTTCATGTTTATCAAGTAAGTGTTTTTTTTTAAATATTTTATATATTTTTTTTTAAATATTTAGACTACTTATGGTGCTTATATGATTGTGATAGGATTAAAGTTGCGATCTGCAACCATGAAAATACACTCTCGAAAAAATCCGGGGACAAATTAACACTGCCTAAAAACATAACTGAAAGTAAGAACCTCGCTGTGTTATTTATATAGAACTAGCTTGCATACCCGTCGTGGCCGGGTTAAGTTTTTTCAATTTTTTTTTATGGTCTGTGTTGGAGCTAAACTTTAGGCCAATCGGCTCGGTAGTTTCCCCGCGAAAGGGTAACATAGCGCAAAAACTAAGTTTCTAAATCACTTTACCCCCTCTCCTTACTCCCCCCACCCCTAGCGCTACTTTTCCGTATGCCTATGTTGGAACCATAACTACCGCAGACACTCATGCCAAATTTCAAGTCAATCGGTTCAGCCGTTTTTGCGTGAAAGAGGAACAGACATACAGACACCAACTCATTTTTATATATTAGTATGATTTAACACTCGGAGCTGTTTTAAGGAGTTAAAAATTCACGTTTTGGTCTCAATTATGAACGAATTCCGAAAAGGATTCAAAAATTCACCTGAACTCCTTTTAGGAGTTATTTCCATTGTAAAGGGTGTGTACACGTTTAGAAGAAATTTTCCAATTGGCTTGTATAGTCTTCTGACAAAGAAAATGGCTTTTAAATCGAGAAATTCCTAGTTTGAGTCCCGGAACTGCAAGAAAATTTTAATATTAACTTTGAAAATATTTTTTAAAAAAATCAAAAAAAAATCAAAAAAAAACCTCAAATGTTGCTTGCAAGAAGTTGGTTTAACACCGCAAAATTGTTAAAAAATTAACACCCACAGGGAACTGTTGTGAACTCCCTAGCCCGGAGTTCGATTTTCTCCGAAAGGTGATGGACTCCCTCAAGCCCCTCGCCCTTCGGAAGGAAACTCCGTTTCGGTGCGTAATCGACTATGTTTTTTTCGACAGTGTAGTTTTCGCATATTGACATGAGAATCGCATAAAAATTATGCCGTAAGGAGGAGAGGGTAGCAAAAGATGAAAATTATTAACGCATACTGAAAAAAAACATGGGAACCGTTCCACCAAAAATTACATGCTTAGTCCCATATTTATGGGAAAAAACGAAATAATGGCCAAATATGGGAGTCATTCCTATTTCCCAAATTTTTTAGGACAAATTTTAAAAATTCTCGTATTATTTTTTTTCGTGTAATAATCCCCAAAATTATGGGAGGGATTACTGTATATGTTAGACATGTTACGACAAAAAAAATAGGGAATATTACATTTTGCAAGGGACTCAATTCCAAAACGAAAGAAATGAATCCTATAAAACGCTGTAATGCCTCTGTCTATTTGTCTGTCTGCCTGGGTCAAATCTTGCAATCTAGTTTTAGCCCACTGCTACTCATCCCATTGACCTGAAGCCCTATAAGGATAACGTGATTATCTATTTCCGCAAATTTTCTAGAGAAAATCTCATCCGAGGGTTCTTCGGGTCGTTAAATCCGATTCTGGCATTAAAAAATCTGTAAGGATAATGGAAGGTCTTGTAAGGACAACGTGGTTATTCTTTCCTCCAATTTTCCAAGAAAAATCTCATCTGGGGGATTTTGGGGTCGCTGAATCCGATTCTGACGTTAAGAAGTCTGTAAGGATAACGGAAGGTCTTGTTAGGATAATGTGATTATTAAGTTTTCCAGGAAAAATATAGATGTTAAGAAGTCTGTAAGGATAACGGAAGGTCCTGTTAGGATAATGTGATTATCTCCTCAAGTTTTCCAGGAAAAATATCTTTCGGGGGTTTTTAAGGTCACTGAATCCGATTCTGACGTTAAAATTCGCAAGGACATTTCAACAAGGACATAACAATTTTGTATTTAAATAAAACACAGAATAATTGAGATATCGGGCTGAAATTTATTCCAGGTGTAGTGGACAAGTTACATTTAAGTATGAAATTCGATTACGTTCATATGGCCACCGCGAGCACGTTTGCTGATTGATTCTTTGGAGCCAATTTTCCACCACTCTTTCACACATATCGGCCGGAACGTTGGCAATTTCGCGTTCGATATTGTTCCTGAGCTCCTCTAACGTTGTTGGCTTGTTGGCTTGTTGGCATAAACCAACGACTTAACATAACCCCATAAAAAGAAATCCAACGGCGTTAAATCGCATGAGCGAGGTGGCCATTCGACCGGACCATTTCATCGGACTCAGAATTTCGGTAGTAAGTTTTAATAATTTCCAAACGTTGCTCGTTCGTGAACTTCACCATGATAAAAAAGTAAACCTTGACTGACGTTTTAGCATTTCCAGATCATAAAAAAAGTTTTAGGGTGCGTTTTTATTAAAATACAAAATTGTTATGTCCTTGTTGAAAGACCCTTTATATAACCTCAGAATTCCAAAATGTTCGCCAGCGACGCATTTCTTCGAGGAATTATAGCTATGGCGTGGATTTTTCATAAAACGGTTTGCCAACGGCGCATTTTTTTTTTGTTTATTTTTGTTTGCAAAATATGTTTTGCTTTAAAAAATTGTTTCATAGTCAACCCAAACAGAGAACGAAAGGAATAGCAACAGATCTATATCTCTCTCTCTTATGTTGACTATAAATTTTTTTAAACAGTTGACTCTAAGTCATTTTTTTGTAATATTTTTAATGTGTCCAGCATTTCGATCGCTATGTCCGCTATTTTTCGCTCATGAGACTCATGAGTCCTAGTTTCCCGAAATTTGTTATGGCTGGCAACCTTTCCTATATACTACATTCTAACAATTACATTAATACTTTTGCTATTTTCATATTATTAGTGACCTTTGAAGTGTGAACAAATTAAAAGAAAAGGCCAACAAAGGACTCCGTAATTAATAATAATATATCGCTATTATTTATAATACAAAAGCTTTCATAAAACAACACAATATATGTTGGGAAACAACTTCTGATCAATGGTATTATACATTCTCAGGACTCACATATATTTATTAACAAAGGGTAGGTATATTAAATATAACAGTTCAATTAGTAACAGATGAATCATCACGAAATCCTAATACTAATGATTTTTAACATGATCTCCATTCAAATATCCAATTTAATAATTTCGTGATGCTGTAACTTTTAGACATTTTCAATCTATACCACGAAACTTTATTCCTCATTAACAACGCAGAGAGTTGAAGTGAATAAAAACGGTCCTTTAGTTAGAATAACCCTGTTGAACAGGAATCAAAATTAAGCATTGACCTTTGTTAATTAAATCAATTCAATGAAATTTCGTCAGATCCTTTTCTGCACGTCGAGTGGCGCCTCTTGGTAGTTAGTGGCATTTCATCCCATCAGGCTTTACTTCGAAATGCTGATAATGATTGTAAATTTCAAAAGGATCTTTGGAATTGAATTCAAAAGTAATTAGCATCCACACAAAAGCCAAAAGGATCAAAATTTCCTTTGATTTCAAACGTACTTACGTTGGAAAATGAATTGATAAAATTTCATAATTTCGCCCTCGCATCTGTGAATTTCTGTTTTAAGACATGTATGGCCTGAATCCTTGCATATTAGAATGAGTGAAATGCTTCTTCTTTTTCCGTGAGGCTTAACCATAAACTTCCGTCCATTCCTACCAGAGACTGATTCTCACTTTCTTATACGAAGTATAAAAAAGTATTGTGATCATGAAACATTTCTGACTCTTAACCCCTTAAAACCGAGGTCTACTAATCGTGAGATGCAGAAAAACTTTTTATGGATTCATTCTTAAATATGACAGAAAAATAAATAAATTAGAGTTTCTATCCGGTAAATTAGAGTTTCTATACAAAAAGCTGGTGGGGTCGTATCTGAACTCGCGGTCTCAAGGGGTTGATTTAGCTTAGAAAGCGATTCCCGAGCACTCCCGAGTCGATTGGAGTCATATTACAGGAAAGCAAATAAAATAGTTAATTTCAATCACAATAATTATTTGGGTTTTTTAAAAACCGACTTAAAAAATTAAAACGGTAATCATCATCATACTAATATATAAAAATGAGTTGGTGTCTGTCTGTCTGTCTGTCTGTCTGTTCCTCTTTCACGCAAAAACAATCGGTTGAGCCGTTTGGCATGAGTGTCTGTGGTAGTTCGGGTTCCAACATAGGTATACGGAAAAATAGCGCGACGGGTGGGGGAGTAAGGGGAGGGGGTAAAGTGATCTCGAAACTTAGCTATTCCTCTATGTTACCCTTTCGCGGGGAAACTACCGAGCCGATTGGCCTGAAGTTTAGCCGCAACATAGACCATAAAAAAAAATCTGAAAAAACTTAACCCGGCAACGACGGGTATGCAAGCTAGTTTGAAATACTGTCAAATTTGAGTGCCAGAAAAATTTAAATTGTTTCTAAAAACTAGCGTAATGAGTATTTGTTATATTCTTGAAATATATTTTATTAGCACTTAAATTTGACAGTGTTTGAGATCTAAAGTAAAACCGGTTTTTAAGAAAATCGAGAAATTTGAGTTAGTATTTGTGTAAAATTTGGAGTCGGTAAGCTAAGAGGGAGGGACATAAGAGGAAAGGAGCTAAAATAGATAGCGCAAATGGGGAGCTATCTAAAAAGCCTTTACTGTAATTAAGCTCAACACAATACAAAATGATTCAAATCGATATCTCTGACGATGAAGAATCTATAAGGCGATGGGGTTTAGGAGGGGGTTGGAAAAGGGAGCTGGAAAAGGGGGTTGAAATTGAAAATTCTGACCTGCGGCGCAGTTTTTATATTTATAAGATCGTGTCTTTTTTTAAAACCCCTGCGGCGCATTTTATTACAATTTTTTCGGCATATATATCTCTCTAAAAATTTTGCCTGTGGCGAAACTTCTGTAAGAAATAAAACCTACAAAATGTAGCAAAACTATTAAACAACTTAGGGCCTCAGATTAGGGCCTCATTTTCTCTACATTTTTACGTTTTACAGTAAATCGATATCATTGTATGTTTAACCATTGAGTCATTTCAGAGTTTTTAGTCAACCTTTCTATTGGAATTGAATTCTATTGGAATTTCTCAGCTTATAGGTCATAAAAAAATATATAACAAAATATTAAAAAAAATTGTAGATGTTTTCACATCCGAAATCGATATCTTTTATTGTCATCGATTATTTCAGTTTTGTGGAAAAAAATGATATTTTTATTCGTCGATTAATAGTGTAAATTGCGCACGGATACAGATTTTGTATAAAAAAGTCATGTGCTGTTCACATGAGATATTTTTGGATAATATGCGTGCGAATATGAGTGCCATAAATTTGAATAAATCACATCCAAAAAGAACAACACAGGGAACGTGTTTGTCCATACATTACTTGTAATTGGATTAAAGTGAAATTCACCTCGTTGAATATAAATCATGCAGTTTTACAAAATTACAGATATTAAGTAACAGAAATGCCTCCCTTCAGCATTTGAGAAGGTTAATGTGAATTGATCAAAGCATTTTTTTTCAGCCATTTTAGTCAAATTAATAGCAGCACCAAACCAACACAAAATAATTTAAATTTTCCTCGCTTACATAAGCTTTTATCAAATTTTTATTAAGCTGATCTTTTTTCTGGGAAAAGTATTTTGTTACAAATTATGTATTTAAAATACAGTGAAATCTGGTATACTTGAATAAAAATAGTTTCGATAGAAAAAAAAATTAAAAAATATTCTTTTTAAAAAAAAGTTTTTATTTATAAAAATGTACTCAAATGGAAAAACTAATATTTTGGGCGCTGTGTATCAGAAATAAAATCGTTTTTATTTTTGATACACAATCTCCAAAAAATTATTTTTTCCTTTTAAATACAAACTTTTTTCAAAAATTTTTTCTTGTTTTTTTCTAATTGTTTTTTTTTTGTTTTATTCTTTTTTTTTTTTTTTTGTTTTAGTCATTTTGTATTTAATTAGTATGACTAAATTTCCAAAATGACGTCTGTTTTCGCCACTCTTATACTCGTATATACTTTTTAAATCTTCGAATAAGTTATCCTTAAAGATTTCTTAATGCCAGAATTAGATTCAACGACCCCAAAAATCCCCGGGACACATTTTTCCAAAAAAAAATCGAGGAAAAAGATAATCACGTTATGCTTACAGGACCTTCCGTTATCCTTACAGATTTCTTATCCGTACAGAATCTTTACAGACTTCTTAACGTCAAAATCGAATTCAACAACATCAAAATCCTTCAATTGACATTTTTTCCCGGAAAATTTGAGGAAAAGGTGAATCACGCTATCCTTACAAAACCTTCCTTTATCCTTACAAGGACGAAGTAGTGAAAATATTATATTGCCATTGGAGGTGTGCGAAATTTCAAATAAATCGGATGAATTTATTTAACCCTCTAACCGGAATATTTCCGAGAAAAATTCACTAAAATATGACTTTCAACTTGCGACAGACCGTAACCAAGACAACGTACAGGGCTAAATTTTTTCCAGCATGTAAAGCGATAACTTACAAAAGTCAGTGTAAGACGTTCCGGCGATTTCCGGCGATTAAAATTGTTACCCGTTATAAACAAGCGAATTCCCTGAAGCCCGCCTTAAGGCGGGCATTCCGGCTAGAGGGTTAAGTAGGTTAAAATTAGATTGCAAGATTTGACTCTGACAGACGAACAGACAGACAGACGGATAAATAGACAGATAAGAAAGCAAACTAAATAAAAACTTTTAAAACTATTCCAAAATAACCTATAGCCCAATTATCAAAATAAAAAAATATATTAAAAATCTAGAGGTCGGGAAGTTCAAATAGTTAAAATCAGTGTTGTGCCGCGTAGTCTACGTGATGTAGACTACACCATTGTCTACGCGTAGACTATTACTGTAGACAATAGTCTATTCTCTACGCGTAGACAATGTAGACAATTAATAAAATAAAGGATAGCTGATTTAGTTTTTCTTCAATTAATTTTAAAGCACAATTTCCAGGAAGCAATCGCCAAATGCTGTACATGAGAACTTCGGAGCAAACTTTAATGGCAATTCTAATTCTATGCATGCAATCTAAGCGGTTTTTTTTTAATTTTTGCGAGTGAAATCACATTGAATTCTAATTTCATTTTTGTTTCACACATTTTTCAATATAACGAACCGTTTATTTAAAAAACTGATTCATTTGTATGGGATGGCTTTACTCATTTAAGAATATCTGTTTAATTTTTTCGAAAAACACATTTGTTTCTAGTCTTTAGCTCAATTCCGTTAAGAGTTGTCGTACACAATTTCACTGTGGTCACATACTCACTGCATAAAACGATAGGAAATGAGATTAGATTCCCATACAAGCAAAAAAGACAATAAATGCACGACGCTGGTGTCGCTGAGGAGCCCAGTTAGCGAGTTTTCATATAAATTTAACTCTTTAGGGACACCACCGCCTCGACATTTCTTGTAATTGGCCATTTCCTATATAGTATAGTATCAGATATAATGAGTTATACTGATAACTTTGTTTTGACAGATATGAGAAAGTCTACATTGTCTACGCAAAGTCGACATTGTCTACGCCAATGTCTACATTGTCTACCCCAAATCTATTGTCTACGCTATTGTCTACACTGAAGTGTAGACAATTAAAGTCTACGCGTAGAGGAACAACACTGGTTAAAATACAGTTTCATGATAAAAATTCATGCAAATCTTTCTTCTTCACATGCTCGAAATACGAGAAAAAATATTTGTTTTTATTTATAAATAAAAGTTGTGACAAATAAAATATTTTTAACTTCCAACAAATGCGTAAAAATGCTTTTCTAGCAGCATTTTTGTAACGATTTTCCACTTAGGGTGCAAAGTTTATTGGTATTTCTACAATTTCAATAGCGATTATTATTAGAACATGAAGAGCATAAAAACTGGAATTTACATTTTCTTGGAATTGTGTAGCTTTTGATTTAAATCATTGCGTCGCATTCTCGTCGCCTGAAAAATTAGGTGACACATGTAGGTTTTTTCGGATTTTAAGTTAAAATCAGTGCCTGAGGGTTTTGCGGCTGCTCTTTAATTCGGTGCAATCAGTTTTTAAAAACAATTTTGTATGCTATAAAATTTGAAAAAAATCAGTGTGCTGTAAAAAAAAAATTTTAATAGTTTTACCCCAATTCACTCAAAAGGATGGAAAGTTACATATACACATATTTTTTTAGATGACGCAGTTCTGATTAAAAAAAAATCCGCTGTGACGCATTTTTATTGATTGTTTGTCCCCGGATTTGATTACTTGGTATTATTCCAAATCATTTTCATTCTTATTTGATTACTTGGTATTATTCCAAGTCATTTTTTATACGTAGTATAATAAAGTATGGTTTTCATGAAAAATTTCGACAACCTAATTCATCCTAAAAATAACATTTCCCGAGCACTCCTGAGTCGATTGGAACATTATTACAAAAACCGTCTTTCTGGTATAGGCATGAGTTAAAAGCATTTAAATAAACACAGCCCATTGCATGATATATTTTCCCATAAATACGGTGACTACTCGCTGGGATGGCCCCGGATTTAGGTTTGTTGTTTCGGCGGCGTACCGGAAACTAAATTTTTGTGCCGGATTTTTTAAATTAATGTGATAACTTTTCAAACACAAGAAAACCGATAAATAAATATGAAAAACGTACTCTATTTCGAATGGAGGTTGCTCAAGAGCACATTTTTTTTCGCCTGCGACACATTTTTTCAACAAGTTTCCAATTATCTGAAAAAATGTGGCCTGCTCCGTATCTCTCATTATTGTTATTTTTATTCACAATTTCCTTTGCAACTATTAGAAAACGTACAGAGCGCACAAAATTAGGTTAATTTTTGCTTGGGACTGTGTATCTCTGGATTTAAATAACTGCGCCGCATTCTGTTTATTGATTTTTTCCTTTGCTTTTAATATAAGTCAAGTGTTATTTTCTATATAAAATTTGTTACATATCTTGTCCCTGACTGGCCCCAGAACAAGTATGGCACTCTACCCATGAAAAAGTTTTTGCACACAATCCTTCTTCGCAACCCCCCCCCCCCCCCTCCCTCCGTTCCCCACAAAAATTCCTGCGGACGACCATGGGTCACATTGTCTTTGATCGTCGTCACGTTGGGAACAATGATCATTTTGTAAGACTAACTAACATTAATAAAGGGTGTTTTTTTAGACGTGTGGTTTTCAATCTCGCACTACTTTTTTCGGAGTTGGTCTTTTTGACAGTTGTCACTTGATTTATGCTCAGTTTGGTTTGCCATTTCGTCAAACGACCATCAAGCGCGTCGCACGTTCGGTGAATGGGCCCAAAACGAGATGGCCACCGATCCCGATTTTCACAAGAAAATTTTGTTCAGCGATGAAGCTCACTTTTGGTTGAATGGGTACGTCAATAAGCAAAATTGTCGCATTTGGAGGATGTTGATGTGGACGACCTTTGGTTCCAACAAGACGGCGCTACATGCCATACAGCCAACGAAACAATCAATTTATTGAAGGAAACTTTTGGTGAGCGCATTATCTCGCGTCGTGGGCCTGTGGCGTGGCCTCCAAGATCGTGCGATTTAACACCGCTGGACTATTTTTTGTGGGGTTATGTGAAGTCGCTTGTCTATGCAGATAAGCCCGAGACGATTGACGCCTTAGAAGAGAATATTCGGCGCGTTATTGCTGACATACGGCCCCAATTGCTGCAAAAAGTGGTCGAAAATTGGGCTTCTCGGCTGGAATTTATTCGAGCCAGCCGCGGCGGCCACTTGCCCGAAATCATTTTTAAAACATAATGGCAAACCCTTATCTTTATAATAAAGCTAAACTCTTGGCCATAACATTAAATTATATGCGTTTTATTTCTTCTTGAAAACCACACGTCTAAAAAAAACACCCTTTACTATTTAATATATTTATACGAAGTACTAGATCCGTGTTTCTTTTCTCGATCCATACCTCATCCACAAAGTTTTTAGACTGCAGAAGATAACAATAAAAAATTAAAAATACAAATAAAAGTACTCTTCCCTAATTTCTAGACATTTATAAGCTATGTAAATGTCTCACTTACGAGTCGTAAACATTCAACGAATTTAAACACAGAAATAAATTAAGCAATATTCAAATTAAACGATTTAAACGGGAATATAAAACACTAGGTTAGCTTCTTCCAAAACATCAAAATTGGCAAAAAAAAATATATTTTCTTCCCAATTTGTATGAGAAACATAAATTGCATGGATGTTTACGGAACAGAAGCATAAGTCATATCTCTGGAAAAGCATTTTATTAAACAAAAACAAAAGTTTTTTCTGTTTTCCACACCACCGCTCTGTACCTTTGGAAATACCTTATTTTTTATTGGATATAAAGATACAAAATACTCTCGAAACAGCATAGGTAAAAATTATGGCTCCAGAAATCTACAAATAACAAATTTGATTACAAATGTGATACGTGTGTATGATTGGTCTGTTTTCCTTTTAACCAGGCGACGTTTATTTCATGCAAATTATACACAGACCTAGTCAGAACTATACAAACAAAAAGTTCCAATGTTAAGCATAGCCAAATAATGTGTTATTCATGTTCGTTTATCAACTCATACCAAAGTTATTGATCAACTTCGTTTGGTAAGGATAGGTTAAGCAAGGTAAGTAAAAAGGACCGCTTCAAAAGCTCGGCATGACAAGGACATCATAAAGTTTCATTTCAATAACCGTGGATACATACTAAACAAAAAGAAAAGAATATAATATTCTACGGTTCGGTGGTGGAGTTTTTTGGATGGTAGAAATCGATACCAATTTGCCTAATGCTTGTTTACTATGCAGATCAGACGATAGGAGAATGTTAAAAGGGGGGTGAAAATTTCGAGTTGAAGGGCATAAAATCAGGTCAGGAACCTACCATCCAAGCACCTGTACTTGGTATCAAAGAAAACTCAAACCTCTATACGTAATTCGAAATAACGAAGAAAAAGGCTTTTTTCACAGTGCGTCTTGAAAATATCTTAAGGTACACAATATATGGAACATAAATGTGCTCCTTAGTGATTACACTAAATATACCCTTTGCTAAAGCTTTTGAATCCTTACTGACTGAATAATGGCTGGATTGGAATAGAATCCTTGAGAGATCATTACCTTTCAAAAGTACGAGTATTTCGGAAAATAGATCCGTACTGGGATTGATAGAAGTCATAATTCTATTAAACGTAATTCATGCATCAGAACATCAATAATTCTTTGACTGTCAGCAGTGATTATTTATCAAAGGTTTTTATGCATACTCGGTAATATCAATGTTTCATTGTACGTACCATCAAATGTATAATCTTTAGCATTTAAATCCGAAAAGCATGTGAAGCATTAGCGACATCAAATAATGGTTGGTGAATGCGGCGTCATTAATCATCCGTTTGAGACGTTCATGAATTCATGGAGAAGAACATTGAAAATACTCTATAAATTTATATGACGAACTTAAATGCCTTTCAAGCGGGATCACTCAATATATTGTAAATCGAGGGTTTCCTGTTTGTGATTTATTAAATTTTGCTGATATCTTAAACTATCTATACCTTTTAAAGACAAAGCGTTTTTGTGCGATAGCTATAAACAACACTACCCCAGCAGGTCCTACAGGACGAATTCTTTTTTTAGCGCTAGCTCGATGATAAATTATTAAAAACTAAAAAAAATAGTGTTGACACATCTACAGATCCACAGTTTTGTCAATACTAATTTTGTTTTTAGTTTTTAATCATTTATCATCAGCCTCGCGCTAAAATTGCCTATCTGCTGGTAAAAATAGAATGAAGAGTCCTAAAGATAGTTAAAAGAAAAAATGACTCTGTTTCTACTTTGAAACCACTACCGGGACCATAAAGTTGGTACGCATAGGGTGTCAACATTCACGTTTCAAACAAGTGAAAATATTACTCTTTAGTAGCATTATAGATTAGTACCAGGAAGACGGAGCCATGCTCGGAGACCTCAAAATCCTACTTTTGCTGATTTTTGGGGAAAAACTAAGTTCACATTATCTTTATAGAACTTCTCCAGAGTTTTCAAATTCCCGACCTAGAAAGCTAGAACTAAAACTAACGCGCGATAACAAAATTTCATAGAAATCGGTTGAGTGGTTATTGAGTAATCGCTGTCACCGATTTTTGACACGTTGTTTTGAGACACCAGGTGAGGGTTATCGAAAAGTTAGGTTTGTAGTGGAAAAATCGAAAGCCCTTAGCCCCCTTAGTAATACTGTAAAGTTTCATTAAGATCGGATCACCCAATTCGAAGATACCAGGCGAGGGGTATCGAGGGGAGGGAAAAGTCAGGTTTGTATTGGAAAAATCGAAAGCCCTTAGCGCACTTAGTAATACTGTAAAGTTTCATTAAGATCGGACCACCCAATTCGAAGATACCAGGCGAGGGGTATCGAAGGGGAATTTTCTCAGGGGTGAGGCCTATCTAGATCGGGTTTTTGTCCCCGAAAATCCCTAACCCCCAAGTTTCGTGAAAATCGTTACGCGGGTTTTCGAGATCGTTTGTGCAAAAAGACAGACAGACAGACAGACAGACATTTCTCGTATTATATTATAGGATAGTCACAACCAGAGTGACTCAAATGTCCCTTCAACCACATTTTGCAGACAAATATGCAACTAAAATTGCCAGTTGGGAACCCTACTCAATTCCGAATATTATTTTTAGAACCGGAGATTTTCCGTAGCTCATATATACATTTTAGGCTGCGTTTTATGTGATACTAAGTGTACATAAAGCTACGTCAAATTCCCCATAGCACAACAAAAAGTTGTTTTCTTACTTAAACAAAAAAAAACATCTGAGAAAAAATGGAAGAAAAATGTTTGTGTTTAATGTACGAACACTGAAAGAAAATCAATATCCTCTAGGAAAATCAAACTGTTGAATGTAGAATGTTTTATTGCTAAAAAGTATTTTTTTTACTCTTGTTTATATTTCCTTTGTCGATTTTTTGTTGACCTTTATGAGGCGGCCCATAAATCAAAATATTTGTTTTATTCTACAGTGTCCTTTTCCCCCTATTAATTTAAAATAGAATTCGAATTTCCATTCTTACTTCAAAACAAAAAAAAAAAAGGAAGACAGTATCAAAAAAAGTGAAATTCTACCTATTTAGAAACCGAGAAAAGCAAGAATTCAATTAAAGTTTTTAGAAGTTCCCATCTCTACATTTGAGGCCTTCTCTACCAACTTCTGTTAACCAAAAGCAAGCCAGAATTTCCGACCACTTTTCCCTTGTTCGTTATCCTGTTTTTTCCGGAAGGCGGCAGCCAGGTCACATAATATGGGAAAATTTATCCCTGGGATTAAGCTTTATTAGGGATCCACGAATACTTATAAAGTAATACCAGACTTTATGGGCGCACCATAAAGTTTTTAGTCGATGAAGGAATTTAAACTCAAATTATGCTTAGAGGGGCCAGTATTTTAGAATAGGGTTTTTGTTACACATACAGGAGGTCTAGCGGTTGAAAGGATCTGATTCTAATCTTCTTAGGCAACGCAAAACCGGATATTTTTGGTCGCCGGAATTCACTTGGCCGTTGCCAACTTTACCACCAAATAATGACAGGTGTTGCATATTCTATACTTAAGTTGAAAGCGGATAAAGAGAAATAAGTCCAACATAATCCAGAAATAGGAATCATAGAATTTTGTTTTTCGAAGAAAGTTAAGAATATTTTAACTATTGGCCAAATAGATTATACAAATATTCATTTTTTATGTTTTTTATGAAAATAAATTGTTGCCGTTATTCAATACTGTGGAAAGTCTGTTTTAGAAATTTTATATCTTTTAGTTGTTTTATTTATTTTTATTTAAATACTGAAAAGGTGATTTTTACTTTTTCGGAGTAAGCATATACATACATATCTGTAAACTCCATAATTCTTATGGCGTATTCGACAGAGATATAAACCAAAACTTTGTTGAGTGTGGTTCGGTTTTGGTTCAAGGGTGAATTGGATTTCTGATTTATGGTTTCGGTTCCTAAAATTTCAAAATTTGGTTCAGGTTTTGGATCACTGAATTTTTAATAGTTAGTGGTTTTGGTTCTTACACAAGACTGGCATGTTTTTGTACTAGATTAAAATAAAAAAAATGCTGGACTCTAAATCTGATCGAAAATAGAAAATAATACAAGTTTTTCGATCCTCAAAATTCTAATTTGAAACGGACGGAAAAATTTTGTGGTATTTGGTTACAGCATTTGTTTTAAAAACTGATTTGGGTTTGATTCATCTTTTTTAAAAATGGTTTGATTTTGATTCAATTCGGCCATCATTTTTCCAGAGTGGTTCAGTTTATGGTTTGATTCACTAAAATTCAATGGTTCAGTGGTTTTTGGTTCGGTTCAAAAAAACGGCTTGGTGGCTCTCTTCGATAACTTATATTCAACTGGGATTTTTGTATCACTCGAAAAAGAGACGTATTCGAGTGACCAATGTGAGACCATTAACCCCCTGCCTGCGATTGTATTTTAAGTACATAAAGAAATTTGTAGAATAAACCAATATTGGAGTCCTCTGTTTTTTTTTTATTTACAACCGTCGTATTTTATGAAGTACATAATGAAAAACATGATTTTCCGACTCATTTTTTTTTCAATTTTGTTTTAAATGTTTTTTTTTTGAATCCTAAGGAACCAACCCTATGAGTTTCATTAATTATATGAGTCGGTCTTTTGCCTCACTCGCAGAGTAGAAAGAGCCACATAAAAGTCATGCTGGTTTTTTTTAATATAAAGGGTCTTTCAATAAGGACATAACAATTTTGTATTTAAATAAAACACAGAATAATTGAGATATCGGGCTGAAATTTATTCCAGGTGTAGTGGACATGTTACATTTAAGTATGAAAATCGATGTCGTTCATATGGCCACCGCGAGCACGTTTGCACTGGTTGATTCTTTGGAGCCAATTTTCCACCACTCTTCCACACATATCGGCCGGAACGTTGGCAATTTCGCGTTCGATATTGTTCCTGAGCTCCTCTAACGTTGTTGGCTTGTTGGCATAAACCAACGACTTAACATAACCTCATAAAAAGAAATCCAACGGCGTTAAATTGCATGAGCGAGGCGGCCATTCGACCGGACCATTTCTCGAGATTACACGTTTACCGAACTTGTCCTTCATTAGATCAATTGTTTGACCACCTGTGTAACATGTAAACCTAAAAAAAATCTTAAAAATAGAAAATGTAAACCTTGACTGACGTTTTAGCATTGCCAGATCATAAAAAAAGTTTTAGGGTGCGTTTTTATTAAAATACAAAATTGTTATGTACTTGTTAAAAGACCCGATATAATACAAACAACACAGATTTTACAAGTGATTGACAAATATTTTACGCGCCGAAAACAATTAGAATAGTGAAAGCATTTTAATAAAAAACTTGTGTTACCTCCATTGTCCGCATCCTTCGTGGATCAAGTCAGTGACAGACGTCTAACCCAAGTAACCAAAAGTAGTCACATGCTGGTAGGCTGAGGGTCACACAAATTGGTTCCTGACACTTCACAGCAACGCTCCTACAACGGTTAAGCAACCGTTTTTGCCCAGGTTTTTTGTGACTATAGTTACACAGTCACGGTTGCACAACAGTTGCCACGAAACTCTTTTGTGACACATTTTGCAAAGTAACTGTGGTACAACTGTTTCACGAAAAACAACAACGACTTGGTCACAAAGTTACCGATTTGCAACGGTTTCATTGAGACCGGTCACAAAATAACCGATTTGCAACCGGTTTCATTAGCTACGTTCTCTAGCCATGAAAAAACTACCGCGCAGTACTAAGGAATGTTTACTGCTACACATCCTCTCACTCCGAAGTAAATTTTCGTGTGCAATTTTGATAAAAATATCCGCCAGGTTTCTGAAACTTGCTGTGTTCGTCAATAGATCAATTTCAGGTTTTTAAAGTTAGAAAAAATCGTCACACTTGTTTATTTTCTTCCTTTAGAACACATCAGCTATGAAAAATAAAGAAAGACATTTGATCTGAACTAAAATTTTTCTCCAAAATGGAACTAGATTGCAGTTACTGTGTTAAAATATCCACCCGAACGTCTAATGCCTCGAAATTGGGCTAAATGTTGAACCAAAATTGTATTTTGTTTCTACTTTCAAAATTATGCCGATAAGGTACAAAATATGGTCTTGCTTTTATATGTATATATATTTAAAAACTACTTACCGGCACCAGATAAACTAACGAGCTATAAATCCCAATAGGGTTTTTAAAAATTTCAAATAAATCGGTTGAGTGGTTATTGAGTAATGGCTGTCGCCGATTTTGGAAATATAGTTTTCAGAAAATCACGATTACGAAGTATTTTCGTAAATACTCCAAATTCGGCTACAAAAATTTTAAAGATGCCAAAAAAAAAATTTCCATTAAGTGCATTTTTTTTAACAAAAGCTTGTTTAAAAAAATGTTTTTTGTTTTTTTCCTTTTTTTAGTATTTTAAGTGTGTTTAGGGTTTCGATCGCTATGTCAGGGGTTTTTCGTTCATGAGTCCTAATTTTGTAAAATTTGTTATAGCAACCCTACCTATACGATTCTCATATAGAGTATAAAGATTTTAAATATTGTAACAATAACCTTCAACAAAAATTTAAAAAAAAATAGTTTCATAATTTTAGTTAAGCGCCATTAAAATCTCATTTTCAAAATTACATGTACATTTAGCTTCAATGAAACACTTTTAAAATTCTGCTACTAGTATTGTAAGTACTTCCAGTTATATTAGTTGATTTAGCTATGATGAAGTTGCTTTTGATTTTTCTGCACCTGAATTTTTATTTCGTCGAAGCTGTAATTGCATTTTCATGGATTATAACTACCAAACTATTTTTTTTTTTTTTTTTCAAATTTTAGCCATATTACTGTTGTCATGTTACAAAATTCAGCAACTGGAATGAGGGAAAATTTGGTTCCGTGTTTATTGAACCAATAAATTGTCACGTAAAGCACCTTTGCTTCAATGTAACTTTCGATGTCAAGAAACCAATCAACAATATCACTGGCTACCTATCAATAGCCGGGATTTTTTCCAATCAAAATAAAGTTAAGAAACGTATGCCATTCATAAATGCAAATTTTGATTTCTGCAGGCTTTTAAGTCGAAGGGCAAATTATGGTGACTTATTCTATCAATGGGTCGCCAGCAATTTACTTAAAAATGATAAGCTACCAAAAGAATGTCCAATGTTGGAGGTAAATTTTTTCTTCGAAATTTCTAAGTATTTTTTTTAAATCCTCACATCATACAACATTTTAGGGAATTTATCGAATTGAAGATTTTCTTCTCAATACAGAATTGGTTCCAGCTATAACTGACAAGGGTCAAACCAGTGCAACATTCACCGTCACTATAAATAAAAAGGTTCAACATAAATTCACTGCTACTACAATTTGTGAAAGAATACCCTCAAATCAAAATTGTGTAGTTCTTTAAGAATCATACTTCAAAATTTGATCTGGAAAATTTATTTATATATACATATTTTTTGTTCAATGGGGAAAATTAATAAAGTTTTGAGTTTGTCTGCTAATTTTATGGTTTTTACTAAAGGCACCGTACCTGGTTGTTCCGCAGTTTAACGATTCTTCTCCTTGGCATTAAAATATATGCCCTGGTCTTCCGTTTTACTGGTTCACTCGGCACGCGGTGTCAAATCTGACACATAGTGCTGAAAACCGAATCAAAATGTGCCTGTTTACATTAGGACTCATTTTGAGGCGGTACGTCTTTCGCTCCGGCCAAGTGAGGGTGAGGGACGCAGTAGGGAGGGAAACCAAAAAGAGCGAACGAAGTTTAGATTCACTTAAAATTATCGGTTGCAAACCGGTTTTTGAGTCTGGTCGTTGAAACCTGTCGTTTAGTTTTGTTGATGAAACCGCTTTATAAATCCAGATAAAGCAAACCGTGTTCAGAAAAGTGACGAAAGACGTGCCGCCTCAAAATGAGTCCTAATGTAAACAGGCACAATCCCTTCAAAGATCTAGGAACCATAAGGAGTAGGAACTGCAAAGAAGTAGAGGAGGTGGATTTTAGTCAGGCTACTTACTTTTGTGTTTCACTTGACTTACCGTTAGCCTTGTCACCCGCAAAACGGGCTGAATGAAAATCCCTTTTACGATTCAGCAAATACCAGGAGAGGGGGTTCGATATGGTAAATTTCTGTTATCATACGAGGGCAGCCATTTATATTTCGGGAACTCCCAATACTAGTAGTGGTAAGTGCAATCTGACATCTGCATCGTAAAGTTTGACATTTTCGACAGTATACGAACTCCGAACGTTTTGATATATGGACGCTATTTGTGTTGTTTGCAGTGACTTAAAAATTTAATCTCGGGCAAAAAATGGAATTAAAGGCCCAACTACAATCGACATAGGAGCGCATATGTAGCTGCATATGTCATTTCCAGAATAAGAAAGTCAATGTTATTACCCACAATAGACATGTGTCAAAGTGTTGCCACTTTTAAACCTTCGTTAAACTTTTGTTAAGCATGAATGATTCTATACAAATGAAACTGGCATAGGAAAATAGTGAACATAACCTAAAATTTTAGTGTGAATTTAATAATATTGTGGCCATATTAATTTCCTCTTGAGGTAAAATGAAGATTAGCTTTTATGTTGACAGCTACACATTACAAAATGGGTTTAACATTATTTACAAAATGGGTTTAACAAAAAAAAATTCGTAAATATTACTGAAGTTTTGTATATATCGTATAGTTACTAAAATTTGTTAATATTACGAAGTATATACAAACTTCAGTAATATTTACGAATTTTTTTTTGTTAAACCAATTATTTTTTTCTGTGTATGTATGTCAACATTCGTTGGGAATTTGACATTAACATATGCGCTCCTATGTCGATCGTAGTTGGGCCTTAACTCTTGAGCATTTTCGTGCGATTATTTTTCACAACTTTCGACGTGGATTATCTCAACAACAGTGCATCGATGAACTTAACTCTTAATATGGCGATGAAGCACCATCAAAGACTACTGTATATCGCTGGTTTAGTGAATTCAATCGTGGCCGAGGTTCGCTCCAGGACGAATTTCGTGAAGGTCGTCCAACATCGGTTGTTGTGCCACAAAACATCGATGCTGTGCGTGAGCTGATATCGCAAGATCGTAATGTGACATACAGGGAGATTGAGGCATTCCTGGGCATTAGTAACACCAGCGTATTTGAGATATTGCATGAACATTTAGCCGTGAAGAAGCTATGTTCGCGTTGGATTCCATATAATTTGACAATTGCTCAAAAAAATGCTCGTGAGATACCATCTGCACAGTGGCAAAAATGCTTTTCGGATTGGTTCAAACGCATGCAAAAGTGTATTGATCATCGTGGAGAATATTTTGAGAAACAATAAAACCATTTTTAATGATAAATATTTGTTTTTGTTTGTTATTCCCGAAATATAAACGACTACCCTCGTAGAAGTTCGTCTAAGAAATACTTTTTCAATTCAAAAGTCCACATCACAATCGGTTCAACAGTTTGACAGTTACCAGCTGAGGGGCTATGAAGAAAAAAGAAGAGCGCGGAAGTCCAAGTTGTGTTTTTTTAACTATACATGAGTGGATACAGATAAGATCATCATAATATTAAGCAAAATTTGTATTTAAACTTTCTCGTGTGGAAAATTTGCTAGTTGGAGGTTTGTTTGCGTATCGATCTCAGTCTTGCGTAAAATCTAAACTAAACAATTTGTTTTTAATCACCAAAGCTTTTTGATCGACTAAGATTACCAAAACATATGCCATATCTAACCAGGCTCAGCTGTCATCGATTCAATTTTCATTTGGATAAAAGTATCCGAAGTAACTGGGCGGCGACTTTTTACTTTTAGTTATGGAGAATTGAACCACATCTCAGGAAAATCCTACAATGTATATTTATTCCCTTTAAAACTCTATTTAGAACCTCATTACAGGTTCATTTATTCTCTATACTTTCACTTTCTTCTCAGAATTTTTTGTATTTTGTTGATTGTGAAAATTTTTTCATATTTACAATTTTCAAACTCTGCACGCTCTATAATTGAGGCGTTGAGAGCAAAAGTGGCCCAAGCTTTTCGACTTTAGTACTATTATTGACTGTAAATTTTTGGAAAAAAAACATTCTGTGGACTTTTTTACTCAATGTTGAAATGTTCTTTTGTGCATCCAAACGTTTTTATCTAAAAACTCACTCGCAATAGTGATTCAAACACAAAAAAATTCACGATTTCGAAATGTGGGTTGGGTGGGCCACTCTTGCTCTGATAGCCTCAATTGTGAGCTTAAATTTTGCTTACAATCATCCAAAAGGACGTTCCTAACGAAAATTACTGGCCAGTACTGCTTAGTAATCTTTACATAAGTCGGGTACGCAGCTATTGTGACCGGTCACAAAGTGACCGGTTTGCAGCAGTCAATTTGTAACCTGTCATAATGTAACCAATTTGCAGCGGGTCTCATTCCCAAGGAGCACAAAGTCCTAAGAAAATGTTCACGACCGCTTGAAGACGTCGTCAATATTACTTTTCAGATGCAAAGACTATCTCCGATCGTAAAACTGTCTGGTGGACTACAAAACAACTGGTTGTTGCGTAGTCGTAATTTGCATTATTTCGTAGGGCTAAAGAGCCAAATACAATGATACCCACACAACATTTACGGCGACATTTCAGGTTTTAAACTCATAGGACTCTATGCTTCTATATACAATGAATCCGACCAACTTTGCAGCCGTAAAAAGTTTAATCGAATTTAACTTTTGTCGGCCAGCCCGCATACAAAATTTAGTGGTTGATTCAAAATGAAATCTTATGGGGATGTCATAAAATCTAAATTTCTTCATTTAAAGCAAGTATTAGGAAATATAGTTCGTATGCTGTGTTGCTTAGATTTTATGATAATTGGGTACCAAAAATTTTATATGTAGCTCACTGACTGTCACAATTCAAATGAAAGAAATAAAGAATAATCAAGACCAAGGAATGAAAAAAATGAATTTCGAAGAACAATTAATTGAGTGCGTGCGTGAATAAAAAGTTTTATCTGTGAAAAGCAAATTATGTTTAGAACAACAAAGTGTGCGCCATTGTATATGGAGGGCGACATTGTCGCCGTAATCTGTAGCCGTAAATGTTGTGTGGGTATCATTGTATTTGGCTCTTAACGACTTATTACGCAACCATCGGACTACTTTTCAGGCCAGGATCAATCTAACCTCCGTGCGTAATTGGATCAATCCAACCTCCGTACGTAATTATGGGTCAACCTTACGACGGTCGTAACAAAGGTCTTTAAAACCACGTTACAACCACTGATGGAACTTGATACCGACCCGGTAAATTATTGCTCACTGAAAACATTTTCTCTCTTTCCAACTTTGACATTTATATAAATCAATCTTAATTAAATGCTGCTTTTTCTGTTATTCTTATTTACTGGGCACCACATAGAAGTTAATTTATTACACTATTAATGATCTCAGACAGCTAGGATTATGTTTTTAATCGTTGATATTATTTAATATGAAGTCAACAATCAATGGGAAATGAAAAAAAAACCAATACAACGCGAATATAATGGAAAATACGTATGGGCCTTACAAACGGCTCAAATTCCCAAATCGAGGAAAAGAGAGAAATGTCAAAATGATATTTATCATTTTCCCTCTAACCAGTGTTCTCGCTCATAAACTTTTCTAAATTAAATTTAGAAAAAATATTTACGATTTCGACTTTTATTATCGTTTTTATTAGAGCTTTTACTAGAACCACGCGCTACATCATATTTTGTCTATTTTATATGAAATATCAACGGATATGATCAATTTGATCATTTTTAATAAAGGCAACTAAAAGCAATTATGAAAGTATTTTAAATCGAGCAAAATAAAGAAATGGCAACTCTGTTATTTGACAGCAATGAACTAAAAATGGAGGTAAAATACAAATTGAAACGAAATTATATAAAAATCGAAATTTTAATATTAGTGTGAATTAATTTGTGTCAGCATTTTATGGTGAGAATTTTTTGTCGTTGTGTAGCATCTTCGCTCATTTTTTCTCTCTCGGTCGTGGGTTTCGGCAGACTTATCAAAGTTCTACCGCGGGATATTCGACGTCTTCAGGCGGTAGCGGCTATTCGCCACTCAGTCATATTTGGGTCGTCAGCACTTCTTCAGTACCACAATTTCAGTAATAAGGACGGTCGTGAGTCATGACTTTCAGTCGGTTCGTGTGCCATAGGACTACTTCCCAACCGAAAAATGCTCCTTGGGTTACCACCGGCACTTTGCGACCAAGGTCACGTTATAACCTGAGTTGCAAATGGTTGCTTGCAGAGATATCACTCTGAGGTCCACCATTACATTCTTGTGATCAAAACTTGATGTTTCCTACCAAATTTTTCCCACTTTATGTTCTTTCAATTAAAATTACTTGCATTGTTTTCAAGGAGACATCTGGCACTTGAATGGAAATGTTTTCAAGAACTACAAAAATATTCCAGATGCCCAATAAAGTTCTGAAATTTCAAAGTATCAGAATTTCTGTGGACAAAAACAAAAAATGTACAGGCAAAAGCTGTAGGTAAATATTTTACTAACTAATGTATGCTTATTTGTTAAACATGAATTGTACTAACCTTCAACACATCAGCCAACAATACCAGCGTAGAAAACGGTCTTCATATAATGTTTGAAGGTAAAATATTTTACCTTGGAAATACTAATATTGCATTCATCAAACATTAAAACCAATACAATGGGGATATGAAATTACTTCAAGGAAGACATTCCCCTAAATTAATAAAACAGAATTATATGTCAAGGAACTCAATACTCGTAACCGTCTAAAATATCCTTTTTCAGCTACTTAAGATCTATCCGACCTTATCCTGCACACCCTAACTGTTGCTACGAACTTTCCCTTCAAATGACGTAAATTTCAATAACTCCGTCTTATCTTTCCTGTCTTCCAAAGTTGCTCTTTACACTCCTTTGCCATTCTTCTTAGCTCTTCGACTTGATAAAAATTTTCCTTTATCTTCATAAAAACCCAAATTTCATTTCAGCAAACATTTTCCTCTCCGTCGTCATTTTTAATATTTTCCGGAAAATGCTGAACGAAATAAAATATTATTTGGGTGGAAGTGAAGAGATCCAAAAAAAAAATGGAATTATTAAAAAAATGTTTTCCTCTGGGCTTAAAAATTTCGAATAAACCTGAACCACTTGAGGTAAATAGGATAAAAAGCCTTCTCGTCAAGTCCAAAAAAAGCCAGAATTTCAAGCAAAACACTTAATTTTCCCAACAGACATTACAGACAACAACAAAACAAAAACGCTGATCACGCTTCTTTTGGAAAATATAACATTTTATTATTTCATATTTTTTTTATTTCTTTCCCCGCTCGTATTGGAATCTCCGCGCTCATCAGTTCTCTGAATTGCGTATTCCCAAACGAAAAACCCTTTTTCTTAACTTCGGCATACAACAAAAGAAGTGAAAAACTTTTCCTACCCTAAACAAATTTTTAATTTTTAATTTGTTTCTATTTCCAGCATTATTTCTCTTTCCCCTTCAATGCTATAATACGCCTTCATACCCATAAACAGATATTTCCGGCAAAATTATTCAACTTGAAAATTTTATACATTTTTCTTTATTATACAGGCAAAATAAGTTTCGATTTTTTTCCCGTTTTGTCTCAATTCGTCGATAAAAATAATTTAATAATGTTACATAAGCATTAAACACTTGAGAATATCCTATTTTTATACGTAAGGGAGAAGAATAAAAAAAAAACCTGTCTACAAAACCTGAAAAGTAAACCTGCAAAGCCTGAAGTTCATTTCTCATATTTTGGGAATCCCTGTTGTGTTCAATTATTTCCACATTATTCTTACTTTTCTATACTTGTGTGGCCTATGAAATGGTATGTGTAAGGGACAAACTATATTTGTACGTATATTAACAAAGAAAGGCGTAAAAACGAGTCTAAAAACCCCAAAAGGCTGTAAAGTATTTTCAACAATACGTGACGACACTCCTGTGTTAGAATTTCAAATATTCTGTTACGTATAGCGTCAGAATTTCAGATCCTTCATAGCAAAATAGACACCTGATTTATTTCCAAGAACGAAACTGACGAGGGTTTTTTACCCCTTGATATTATCCACACTATCCCACCACCTTCTACATTATAGAAAAGGTGCGGTCAACATTTAACGTAATTCTAGTTATTCATACAAGGACACGGCATCAATTGCTTCTGATTCCTGTATTCTGATAGCACAGCGAATATAATGAAGGCAAACTTTTTGGAAAACCCTTCATGAACATACGGTTGAAAAACGAAAGAAAAGAAATGGTCAAATTTAGTTATTCGGCAGCCTTTTTTTCATTCAGAAACTCTAATATATGGCAACACATGAATGAATTCCGTCCTAAAATTAGATAAGATCCTTTTTTACCGTGCCCAGCAAGGACGAATCGAATGAATGCTGGATGTTGAATGATGAGGACCACAAAAGATTAACCTATAGAGTTGATGTGTATGGAGCAGATAAATACATGCCCGAATCACACCTTCGATTGTTATCTTATTTAATACCAAAACTGACTTATGAGCTTATGGCAAAAGAGGTCATGTAGTGATTTACCTGAAATAAACCATCTTAAGCTTAGAAAACGCTCTGCACGTTTATCGTATTTGTATTTTACTGAATTTAAATATTTGAAGAGGTCAGACAGAGATTTAAGGGATGGACGTCAGTGAAATAAGGTTCAAAATTCTATTTTCATTGGGACTACTTGGGCAACAACCGCCCACCTTTGATGGTGTCCTTATCAATTGCTCTACATCAGATTCAAAAGGATCTGATCGGATTGGTTTCTTTTACGGTTAAATAAAAAAAACAAATTTTTTCTATATAAAAACGAATTTTCCCAGAATTCCGTCAAAAAAGAGTTTAAATGGAGATATAAAAAACCCCTTTTTGACGGAATTCTGATCATGTACCTAATTGGAAAAATCACGAAAAAATTTCATTTTTTATTAACTGTGCTAATGCAATCATAGTTTACATCCTTTATGTAACCTATTTTCCTTTTTAATATTCTTTTTAATAAACCGAAAAATTCTGGTACTTGCGAAGTTTGCTTTTAGTTTTATGCTAGGGACTTCGCTTTTGACCGCTTCGTGGTCCAACCTCTGACCAAGAGTTGGCCTCCGACCTCTTCTGACCTCCGGCTGGGTGTATACTCGGCATTTGGCCTCGCGCTAAATTACGTTAAAATTACTTTAAAACATAAATAATATCCATTAAAGGTTAAAGGATCAATAAAAATATTACGCGAATAATGCCAAAAGACCAATTTATTTCAACAAATTAATATTTGGCCATTCGATATATATTTGTACCTGTAACATATGAATTTTTTGACCATATCGTTTCAAGAAAATGGAAAATTTGAAAATTTTGACAAAATACTGAATCCATGTAAACAACATTTGAGAGTTTAATTTAGTAATTCCAGCTTAGTAGTTGTTAATGATTTAACGGTACATGAGTCGGCAGGGATGGGACGGGAAACTGGCTTGAGTTTATTTTGTACTTATGTTAACTCACCTTAAACCCAGTCCATAATGCTCCTCTGGTAATTTCTTCCAAATCGGTTCAATGGTTCTCAAGTTTTAAGCGAACATACAAACGGACATACAAGCCTATAATATAAATGATTAAAAAATGTTTAAATATTCTGAAATTCATTTTGAAACATACTAAAAGTTTTCAAACCTCTCATGCTCTCCCTTACATGTTTAACAATGATGTCCAGTTCATGATGTCTCTACCAAATAACGCAATTACTCGTATATCAATTACATGAGTGGCAATTTTCTCGAAAGTCAATTACGATTTTTTTCCTGTCTGTTTAATTTCATAATTACTACTGCAAAACGTGTCAGTCTTTTTCCGTTCACATCTACAATGAATATTGAAAAAATGCAATTATATTTCAGTCATTGATTTGTGACACTTTTTTACACCAGTTTCATTCAAATATTTAAAAGGGCGTCAAATGCTGCAAACATATATCGTATATTGGCTGTTTTTTAAGTGATCCGATTAAGAGAGCTATATGGATCATTAAAAAAATGATTGTAGGTTTAAATTTGTTTTTAGATTATATTAAAACGAATCGTGACGTACTAAAAACCCATATGGGTGGCAATTACTTTTAAACTCACAAAATACCATTCAATAACCAGCTAATTACCAGTTCGAATAATAAGCTTATGTTTCTCTCCGCTATGTTATTTCAGTTTTCGAATAATAACCTTAATGTCATGGAAATAGTAGGTCTGTTCGATATAAGTCCTGGACTTACTCCGAATATTTTCACTTTACTCCACAAAATGGCGGATTTTCTTACTCTGAATTTGTTTTTATCGAACAACTTGGAGTAAGTTCAGAGTAAGTCACGTTTGAACTGTCAAGGTTGAGGTTAAGTTTTACGTTTGTGTACAACATTTTTAAAATGAATATCAAGGAACTAATCATGTTTAATTTGATTTCTCTCCAGAATGATTTTCAACATATAAATTTTCATAATTATACATTTTATAAATTTTTCTTGACTTCCAAACACTGTAAAAGAGAGGTTATGTCTGACAAATATCAGCTGTCAAAAGTTTACTCCAGCTAAAAGCAAGAGTAAGTCCAGGACTGAAAAGATGAGTTCTGGACTTACACTTTTCTGTTCGATATGTGTTCGGAGTAAGTCCAGGACTTATATCGAACAGAAAAGAGTAAAAATTTTTACTCTGAGTAAGTCCAGGACTCATATCGAACAGACCTAGTAGTCAATATCTACACACCTATGAAAGCGAAGTCGGAAGCTGAGACATGCACAAACCCAATAAAACTTAGAAACAAATGTTAGAAAAAAATGTCGGGTTCACAGTTTAGAGAAAAAATGCAAAATTTTATTTTCTGAAGAAAGTTCAAACCCTATCATGGTAATTGAGGGAGCAAGTATTCAATCCTGACTTAAACTATTCTAATGCGGACAGGTATCCCTCGAGTTACGCGGTACTTGAGTTACGCGGTTTTGGAGCAATTTTTATTTAAAAAAATATATTGTAATTATAAATGAATGTTTTTATATAAAAAAGATAATAGGTATGTATTGTAGTTTGCACTAATCCTAAGTCTCCACTTAAGCGGTTTCGACTTACGCGGGACCAATTAACCGCGTAACTCGAAAGATACCCGTATATGGTTCAAATTGTAAAGCGATGGGCTTCGAACGGGAACGTCTGGGACTCGATTTCCGGTCTCGTTTTTTTATTTTTTCTTTGTTTTCATTTTTTTTAATATCTTTAATATACACTTATTTAAACACGCTTGCAGCATCGAATGATGCGTAAAAACTTTCGGAAAACCATATTCGACGTTTTAAAATTTTATTGAATTGCCATCAGCGCCATCTATTGTATTGAAGCATTATGAGATACATATTAAAGACACTTGAGTTACGAATTGTATCTGAATCTCTAATTAGATAATTTAAAAAAACATAACAAAAGCTATAATTGCCAATCTGGCAATCATTGGAGACCCGTATGGTGATATTCGTATCAAAATTCGAACAGTTGTACCAAAATTCCACTTTGAAGTCAAACTTTCCAATAAAACGGACGGACGGACAGACGGACGTCCGGACATGCTAAATTCAACTTTTTTTATCATTCTAAACACACTGGTGTAATTCATTTTTTTGTGTGATGACGGGATCTTGGCGTTACAAACGGCAAGGCAAATCTAATATACCCTTTGGTTTTACCATACGGGTATAAAAAAAACTTTTAGAATCAATATTTGAACGAATATATGGAATAATGCAAAGGCTATCACTATTTAAAATGCGGATTTAATATTCATCAGTAAAACGTGAAGTAAAACGTAAAAAACGGATGCATTAAAAACGTCGAAAACGTAGAACATCATGACAGCTTTTTAATTAAAATTTGTAATCGCTACTAGATAATAATTGCCAGTACTTTGAACAGATTGTCGCGTATTCACAGTCGTTTTTGTTTTTGTTAACCCGTTCGGTACATGTTTTTTTCTATGTGGGTTAAAGATTCTCTCTATACAAATTAATGATGTTTTTGCTATTAGTATTCATTTAAAACAAAAAAAAATTAAAAATTTTTGTTTTTTTACAAATACGTCCACTGTAGTCCAGCTTTTTACTCTGAAAATCAAAATTGGGTCACAAATGCACTTAAAGGTGCACTGAATGAGAATAGAGTGTTGAAAATAAATAAATAATAAGACAATTCAAATTTTTAACTGCGTTGCCATATGGCATCAAAATACCGAATGGGTTAAACGTGAGTTTAAAGTGACAAAAAACCATAGCTATCTGTCAGTTAAAACTCATGTTAAAAGATTACTATGAATAAGCTTTATTGTGTTTACCCAATTTTTGTCCTTTATTTATTTTTACTAACCAATTAACTTCATTGTTTATGGAACTTTAAACATTTTAAATTTATGGAACTTTAAACATTTTAAAAATATACTACATACTATGTTAATCAATTAAACATTTTTAGTCAGGATAATGCAGAAATACTTTTAGAATGGAAAAATCTCCATAATCATATAAATTAACAGGTGGGTATTTGGACAAAAATATAACGTATCATTCTTACGGATTTTTCCTAATTACGGATTTTTCCTAATTACGGATTTTTACTAATTATACAGGGTGCGCCATCTGTTCCTCCGGTATGAGAATGTTGAATAACTTTTTAAAGAAACAATAGATTGCAAAAAATGGTGTTTTTTTATTTAGTTCAATCCTTTACAATTTATGTGGACTACTTTTTGAAAACAACATCGATCAAATGACCACCTTTATTGGCCACCGCAAACTGTGCTCTTTTTCGGGCATTTTCCATCACTTCTTCGAGCATCTCCGTCGGTATGGCAGCTATTTCGGCACGAATATTGGTCTTGAGCTCGTCAATGGTCTTCGGGTTGCTGGCGTAAACTTTACTCTTCAAATAACCCCACAAAAAGAAGTCTGGGGGGGTTAAATCAGGGGATCTTGGTGGCCAGTCAATATCGCCTCTTTTCGATATCACACGTCTAGGGAATTTTTGTTGCAAAAACCGTATTGTTTGGTCCGCTGTGTGGCATGGCGCCCCGTCTTGCTGAAACCAGAAGTCAGTCAGACCTTTTTCACGCATTTTCGGACACACAAAATGTGCCAACATCCACCGATATCGATTACCATTAACTGTTTCACCTTCATTGAAGAAAAATGGCCCAATGATGGTTTTTGCGCACACGCCGGCCCAAACAGTCACTTTTCGATCATGCAATGGTATTTCATGAATCTCGTGAGGATTTTCTGTCGCCCAAATGCGGCAATTTTGTTTATTAACACCGCCAGAGGGAGTGAAATGTGCCTCGTCGGTCATTAAAACTTGCATCCAAAATTGAACGACTATTTTCAATGTACATCGTCACTATTTCGGCGCATTCTTTCGGTGTGAAGCGGTTCATGGTTAAAATTGTACTGGTTTGACGTTTCCAAAACGTGTCTAGGAAAGCAAATCGGTTGACAAATGGCGAAGTTATTCAATGTTTACATACCGGAGGAACAGATGGCGCACCCTGTATTTAATATGGAGGATATTTTAGAAAAACGTTGACAGACAAACCTGTCGATTAAATCCAGGTATGGGTGCGTATGGATACAAACGATATAGCGCTGAAAAGATGAAAGTATCCCCTACCCGCTATATATCAGGATTTTTTGATCTTTTTTGAACCTTAAAAGTTTGGTTCAATTTTGTACAGAATTTAAAAAATGTATATTACTTAATATTTTACTATGCCAAAAAAAAACCTTTAAAATGAAATAATTTTCTGAAATGTGTTTTTTTTTTGTTAGAAAACTTTGCAAATTATACAATAAAGCAAAAAAAAAAGACTTTCTAATCGTCAATTTCATCAAATTAAGAAAAATCATATTTTAATATATCTTATTAATCGGGTTAGAGTGTAAATTGCGCAGGAACGTAAATTTTGTATATAGGAAAGTTATTTGCTGTTCACATCAGCTATTTTTCCATAAAAGACATCGCAATCAACAAGTAAAAGTTATTCAAATCCTTGAATGTGTTAACATGCATAAAACAAGTTGTCACTTTGCTTGCTTGAGTTTTATTATTATTGCATTTAAAAAGAAGGAAAAAAAACAAATGAAGCTAAAAGTCAACATAAAAAAGTAAAGTAAAACTTTAGTGCATTTTCATTTCTGTCTGGTTGCCAGGGCAAACTATAAAAAAAGAATCATTTTCCAGATAAATCAGCACAACATTAAAAAGAAAAATGTTTCGTTGAGAAAATATCCAAGGATACAACAAAAAAAATTCTGCAAACTACAATAGAATGAGACTGACGCGTACATCGTATACACATGTATAATGGCTGTTTTTATTCTTTTGTCATTGGGATAAGGCAAACCAAAGGACCATCCTGACCTGACGAAACTTCAAAATTACAAAATGTTACGTCAAGTTAAAGTGTTTTAAGCAAGACGAACTAAAGTTGACAGGGATCAGTGTAGAACATTAGCACGTGAAGGATTCTCTGGATTTTCCGAGAATAGCTGATTTTTTTAAAAAGAATATTCCCGCAAAGCGGGGCAGAAATTGCGTACAATTTATGAGATTTATCTTATTCATAAGATTATCTGATCTAAGTGATGAGGAACCACAAAAGATCCTGGAGATTTTCTTGTCTATCTATCATATCAAGCATTATATCACACCATGTGGGGGTGATAGATCTGACAACACACCTCACTTAAGTATTACGCTTTAAAAGCGAAGATAAATGAATCGAAAATTTAATTAATAACAGCGTCTATTGTACTATACAAAGTTTCCAGGGATCATTATGTGAGCTTATATAGCCCACATATGTATTATTACTGATTTAATCTACTATATATACTCATACGACACTTATGCCTTTAATGATGACGGCAAAATTTTTTTTCTATACTTCATATAATAGTCAACGGATTTTTTAGAATCAGTAATGAGGGCGCAGATTTCCGTTGAAAATTATGAATTATTTATGTATATCATAACAGACATGAATATGGTTCACTCGATGTTGAATATTTCATAAATTCTATAAATTCTAAATTGACAATAAATGAAATATTAATATTTTTTTAATATTTTTTTTGCTCATTGCCTATTAAGCTTAACGGTGCGATTTAATGCAAAATTTATGGATTTTATCGATTTTAATATACATAAAGGATTCATAAGTCATATGACTAGCATTCACATGGAAAATCCAGATTATGTGCTCTAAATAATAGTTTTTCATAAGAGAAATTGAAACCCGGCGAATTTAATATTCTTCCCTCTTAATTAAAATCAGATTGCGTACCTATTCGTAGATTGTGGTTGCGGTGAGTGATGAATGATGCCAATTTAATCTTAGGTACGTCATTTTTTTCTATTTCCGCTTAATTATCCCAAAAAAAAGGCTTTAATATGGATGGGCGTATTTTATTTAGCCAATATTCACAAAAAGTGTAACAGGGAAAGAGATATCGTTGATATCAAAAACGTCAAAAATTCTAATTGCAATTCTTATGGAAAGGTTGTAAATACTCGTACATAGTTTCCAAAAAAATTGAAAAAATACTCTATATGATGACAGACAAAATGTTTATTTTAAAAAATCCATTTGTATAGGAGGGGGGGAAAGAGTGGTCCACTTGAGTTTTAATGTATGGAACGGATATTTAAAATCATACTCTAAACAAATTTTTCCTTTATAAATTTTTCAACGTGACACCATTTACGAGAAAACAGGACAAAAGTATTTCATTTGTATGCGAGAGGGAGAAGAAGTGGTCCGATTGGATTTTAATGTATTGAGAAGTTATGTAAAATCCTATTCTAAACACATTTTACCTTCACATATTTTTCAATATGACTCACCGTATTCGATAAAATTGCAAAAAAAAACTGTTTCGTTTGTATGGCGGAGGGGAGAAGGATGGTCCATTTTTGCCCGTTCAAGAACTTAGCCTAGCCATTTACGAGAAACGCAACTACACAAAATTTTAAATCTCTAGCTCAATCCTTTCGAAAGCTATGGTGTTCGCTGACAGACAGACGGACAGACATGCGGAAATCAAAACCTTTTGTCATCCCTAACACCCTCCTCATTTTTTCAAAAACTACTTTTGTCAAAAATTCATGAAAAAATCAATCATTTAAATACCTATTAGTCATAAACTGATACAAGTAAAATTTGAAGCCAAATAAGAATGCATTAACATTTTTCAAAACTTTTTTTTTTCAATGAAATAATGAATTTGGTTTTGTTGTCATTTGAGTTTATGTACCAGAGCTGTTAAAAATTCCACTCCCCATTTTTGGAACAAGCTAGCATCAGACGAGCACACAAAAGTGTGAGAAGTGACGTAATTTTGACGTCACAAAATTGTCACACCAGTTAACACCGCCTGATAACTTAAATTGTGACAGAATTTTTGTTTACACACCGTATGATAACCTGTGTTACGACCATTTTTTTGACGTGTGTGAAACGAATTTTGCCTCCGTCTGATAACCCTGTGTAAAACGTGGTATGTGTGATGACATTTTTCGGTTTGTGTAAAGATTGTGTGACAATGTCCCAATGTGTGAATTGGCATGAATTCGTGCCATTTCACACATACTGTGTTATAGCGAATATCTTAAAAACGGTGCATCTTATCAAAAAAGTGCAAGAACAAAAGTTATTTAGGATATGATTCTACATAAAACTCCCATACATCAAAATTCGATTGGAATAAATTTTAAAAAATCCTATTGAAAAGTTTGACTTCAAAGTGGAATTTTGATACAACTGTCCGCTGTTCAATTAAACTTCAAATAATGCCATATCACCAAACGGGTTTTCAATTATAGCTTTTGTTATGTTTCTATCTGCGACTTCACCAATTGTTAGCAAATTATCGAATTGACCGACCGACATCCGTAAGAAATTTCGATACAATTCAGATTTTTCAGAGCGCAATTCGACCATCAATTTGGAAAAGAAACCCTCTTTCTCGCGTCGCGACACCCAATCCTTTGTGCAACAACTGCGCTTTCGACCCATCGTCGTAAAGGTTTTCGTCGTCGTCACTGGTCTCCAAAATATAGGCTGCCAAAATCGCCATCTGCAACGCAGATCATTTTGCAAAAAACGGCGTAAAAATCGGTCCAGTAGTTTTTGAGTTTTGTAATCACAAACAAACAAACATCCATTTTTATATATATAGATTGAAAATAGCGCACAATTTTGACAAGCAATGACCGAGAAAAATACACAAAATGTCAGAGAGCTATCACAACGTCTGATAGCAAATCAGTGTGTCAGACGATTTTGATTGCTGTCACACGTCTTCCATCATCACACCTTTTGAGACGTTTCACTCCGTCTGATAACTACTCAATCTGCGTCACACAGAATTGTGTGAAAAAATTTCGTGTGAAGACTAGCGTCGTTAACACGTTTTGGGACAAAAATCCGATTGTGTGGAAAAAAATTTCACACGGACGTGTCGTGTCAGATGTGTGTGAAATGTGTGTTGAGTTTTTTTCGTGACGTCAGTCATCACACGTGTGAAGGTTGTGTGTGCTCGTCTGATGCTAGCTTAAGTTTTCGTTTACATGATTTACTATCCATTCTAAAAATTGAATCCTTGGAGAAGGATTGCACGCAAAATATTGGACCACTTCCCAATAGATCGAGTGCGTATTTTGTAGATCTGTAGACTCCATCGTTAGAGGGCTGGTGTTAAATCAAATGGCGGCCGAAAAAAAATGTTATGCCTTCAGGACCTCCTGTTTCGAATTTTGAAATTTTAACACCAAATGCGTGATCGGCGGCCCCGAAAACCGGCTAATGCCAGAATCGTCCTTCCGGTTATTTTTTTCAATTTAACCTCTTCCCCAGCACCACCCCGAGGTTCTTTGACTAGCAGTTTATTGAGAATTTAAGCGCCTCCACACGTTCAATGTTACTTGACAATTTTACTTGAATGACTCATGTTTCAAGTAACATTGATCGTTTGGATGCTCTTCAATGTTACGTGTGGAGGCAATTTCCATCAATGTTACTTGACGAAAATTTTCATCAATAATACTTGTCAAGTAACATTGAACGTGTGGAGACTCCTTTTTATCTTTGGTTGATTGTAGTAAGAGAATACTAAAGGATGTAAAAAAACACTTTATACTACTGATGTAAAAAACAAATTTTTTTAGCCGACAAACTCATTTTTCTTGCTCCATTGTAAGCCCATTCTAATGCAATGGAATTTTTTAACCGCGTTTTTTCACATGCCCACTAATAAAATGTTCCAAAATTTCTATTTCAAATAAAACTCTTATGTTAATTAGTTCAAAATTTCTTAGATAAACATTTGATAGTCAAATTATTTTTGTTTTTTAGATAATTAAACAAAACGGGTAATTTATTTGATTGCCTTTAAAATGTTTTTCAAAGATTAATAGGGATTTAGAACGTAAACTAATTAGTCTTCAATTTCTCACTAGAAAAATTTATTTTGTTTGGAAACTTCAGAAAACTCTTAGCTGTTATAAAAAAAAACCATCCCTCTTATATGTCTATCATGTATATTTAATCCCAATGGATTTTCCCTCATCCTCATTTAACTCAATTGGCCAAATTATATTACTTGAAGTGATCAATAAGACTTTGAAAAGAAAGAAAATTTATAAATATCGAGTTATCCTTGATCCTTGATATCATAAAATAACGAGAATCTGACAACTTTCGTACAACATTTTTCCAGCCTTTCTATCACACACGACTTTGGGGTAATGTTCATTAAATTTGACGATATTTTCGCTTAAAAATAAATTTCCTTTTCCCCCTCAACTTTCGTTCTCTGACTCATTTCCGAGAACAAGAGATCGGGCATGCATGGAGAAAGACGAAAAACATTGACTTTATCAGGCTGTATAGATTTACATACTCAACGGAAACTGGTTTTCCATTTATTTTTCTCATAGTGAAAAAATGCGAAAAAAAAATCTCGACGAAAAGTTCTACAGAAACATCACATTATAATACAATAAATGGAAATGTATCAAGAGCAGTTTTTTATGTTGACTGAAGAATATTTCAAACGATCTTGACATATTTTAACATAATAAAACAGTATTTTATATTTGTGTTTGGAGGAATTCCAGTAATGACGATGATCAAAGAATACATTTTCTTATTATTTTCAGTGATTACTACATTATTACTATAACCGTACACAATTTTACTTCATAAAAAAGAGGAAAAAATACTCCAATGAATTTTACAAGGATATTCTATAGGGGAAAACTAATATTTCGTTACTTTTCATTTGGGAACAGAACTTTACACATTAGTCAGTGTCAAGTGGTCTGAATAGTGTTGGTAAATTACGCGTAATTAACTGATATTTTAACGTGATACATTTAAATTAAAAAAACTTAATTTTCCTATATACAAATTATTTTAATTTCTCCACCTCTAGGATGTTAGTATTTTTCTTTTGAATAATTAACCATACTTGAATGGAAAAGGTTTCTAGAGAAACCCAAAAAAATGAAATATTCCAATGTGACATATCCTGTAATCCAGGCTCATAGCCTGGGAGTAGCTAGGGGACTTTTCGGCCCTTGGATGTTTTCGCCTGCGGCGCAATTTTCCCTGATTTATGCCTACTAGTATAATGCCTTTATTTATTTTTGAAAATGTTGCTTTGTACATAGTGCCTAGTGTGCATTAAAAAGTATTTATTTCTGCATTAAAAAATATTATTATATATTAAAAACATAACAAAAGCTATAATTGCCAATCTCGCAATTATTGAAAACCCGTATGGTGACATTCGTATCAAAATTCGAACAGTTGTACCAAAATTCCACTTTGATGTCAAACTTTCCAATAAGATTTTTTAAAATTTATTCCAATTGGATTTTGATGTATGGGAGTTTTATGTAGAATCATATTCTAAAAAAATTTTGTTCTTGAGCTTATTTGACAAGATGTACCGTTTTTGAGATATTCACAAAAAACGTTTTCATTTGTAATGATCCATTTTTACCCATGAACGAACTTAGCCTCGCATTTTACGAAAAACGGATCCACGCGAAATTTCAAGTCTCTAGCTCAATCCGTGCGCCCGCAATCAGCGCCACAGACAGACAGACGGACGGACAGACGGACGGACATGCAAAAATTAAATATTTTTATCATTCTAAACACACTGGTGTAATTCATTTTTTTGTGTGATGACGGGATCTTGGCGTTACAAACGGTAAGGCAAATCTAATATACCCTTTGGTTTCACCATACGGGTATAAAAAAATATTTATTTCCTGTGCAAAGTTTCGGACATTCCTGTGCTGTAAGCGACTATGAAGTCTGCAAGCAACCATGAATTTCACAAGAATGTCCGAAACGTTTTGGTAAATAAATAATTATTCGTATTTTATTTCTCAATTTTACGCGCACAGTAAAAAACCCTGGGGTACTTTTTAATCCAAAAATTATATTGACGAAATCTTGATACAATTTTCGCTTAGAATTTAATGCATGCGAATTATTCAAAATATTTGAGGCAAAAAAGCCTTCGCATTTTATATATTGTGAAAAAAAAATCATTTTTTTTATACATATATTGAACTTAAATACTTTTAGTATTAATGTCTGCAATTTAATCAACATTGCAGACTTTATTACCAAAAATTGAACCAAAAATAAATTTCATACTAATTCATACTATTGGATTAGAATTTTACATTGGATTACATATTAGTCCAAATCGTAATCGCAATCGTTAGTCTCAATTGGCCTTTAGTTGGAAATAACGTAAACTTTAGTGCGGCATTTCGGAACACGATTTGGCATTTGCCAACTAAAATATTTGAATGGAAAATATTTCCAAAACTTTTTTCATAATTAAATACCTCCCTTATAATTGTTTTAAATATGTATACTCGAGCAAATCTGAAAAAGTTAACTGTGCCAGCTCAACTTTTGTTTTTTGGAATCCGCGGGTTCGCGTAAACCGTATCCATTTTGGAACAACTTTTAGTGGCTACTAATGGAACGTGGCCCTGGCAATCTATATAAAGTAGACCCCCGATAAGTTGAACCTCGATAAGTTGAACCTGGATCACTGGAATACCTTGATAACTCGCAGTTTTTCCAACCCCCTTAAACTGTATTTCGATACAAAATCAAGCTCCATAACTCGAAGTTCTACTGAGCGGGGAATTTTCTTTGCTATAGAAATAAAGAATAAAAAACTACTGTTTAATCCCAACAAAATTTTTATTTAAGAAGTAGTGGGCATGCCAAGAACATCTCACCGTAAAAACAACGTAATGAAAATGATGATAATATCATCAACAGACAGTAATAACCACAAAGACTAGGCCTCCACATCAATATGGACGAAATTTTTGGAATTTATGAAAACCAAACTACAAAAGCGCGCAAATCCCGTACGGAAAATTTCGCGAAACATATAAAATGAACAACGTTGAGAAAATTGCTAAATTACAAAAAAAAAATCTTTGTTTGAATTGCAGAATTATGTTCACAGGAAATCTTTCTAAAAAGAGATCAACCAAGTAAATACAACAACAAAAAAAATCAATTTTTTCCGTAATTTTCCTCACAGTCGGAGCGCAATGAAGTGGTGGAAAATCGGTTGGGGTGGCAGGGATAAGAAATACTATATGATATTCCTCTGCAAAATTCTTCCTTAACTGTTTTTGGCTGCCGTCTTGTTTATTGATACCGACTATGAACGACTCTATCGATTTCAATTTCGTGTGTCTTCATAGTTTATGTGTTACTAAAGGGCACAATATTCCCGTCTGATAGCATGAAATCACTGTTTTTATAATCAATGATATCATTTGCCAATAATAATAAATTTTGGGAAAGCGAACTTTAAATCAAATTATGAGTTACTGTTCGTTCATTTTTCGAACTTTATTTGTCCCAGAAGATTTAGGTCTTATTTTTTTAGGGGATTGTTTCTTTGAAACTATCATTTTTGTATTTGGAAGGAATAGACCAATGTTGGAAGCGTAATTTAGTTCGAATTAAATACTCAATTAAAAACGTGTAAATAATATTATATAGTAAACGTCCGATTACTCGCATATGTGTGTAATTAATTGAAAATATACAGAACTTTCTGGTAGACCTACTATTTTATTGTCATTTTTGTTCATCAACTTCAATAAATAAATAAAAATCCAAGAGTCAGTAGCTTTTAAGCTGGAATTTATTCATTCTCGGTATTGATGACATTTGTTCACATTCGTAATTGATCACTTTAGCCCCAAAATAGCCTGAAAATATTTCCATGAACTCGCATGACCTAATTTCTAATTTTTCCAGAAGCACAACTAATAGCCTCACATACATAGCCACATATAGACATAGATAGGGAGCTCATAGTTGGCAACCATTCACTGTCAGGGGAGTTCCATAATTCCACGAATGAAAAATCAAATTACTGTTAAATATTTGAAGTTTGAAGGCTGGTTTCATGAAATTTCCATTATAGACAAGAATGATGATCATAATTTAGATAGGCAATGGTTGCTGACACTAGAAGCAGCATGTCCTTCCATATGTCCCATTATCATCTTAACAATCATGACCACATCGTCATCATCACCCGTCATCGTTGTTGTCATGTTCAACCATGAAAAATTCCTTGCACGTTCCTTGTATATTTAATTACGTTTCCATCCAAATTGAAGTATGGCGTCACAGGTCCTGATTTCCGCACTTACTTCAAGGATAATCCATTCGCCCATTCGCTGCCAACGCACGATAAATTATGTCCCATTTAAAAACAAACAGCAACTAAATTCGCTTTCATCATGAACAACATTCATATAAACTTTGGAATTTTTTACTATCATAATTCAATGTTTAACGCAGCCCTTCGCCCGTTAATACCGAAAACCATGAGAAACGGAGGACTGCAGCGCCGGCAGCCCTTGGGCGGAGAGGAAACGCAAGTTCATGGACGACATTGCTTAATGTAGTTTTAGAAGCCTATTTACTGAAGGCCTTATGATGTCATCTATCTGGGCTGGAGTATCGATTTCAGCCTTTCGCTTTGGGAAAATCCACCATTAATCAGTTTGATTGCATAACGAACATTTGAAAACTCTTGACCAAGTTTTTTTTTGTCGTATATTCAAATATCTACTGGAAAAAGTTAAACTTATCGTAAAAAAACGCTTGGCAGTAAATACAAATAGAAGTTTTTAATATTTTCTTTTTGCATGATTTTAATTTTTACACACTGAAAGAAATCTTTTTATCCTTTTTTTAAAAAACGCATGCGATCCGTCTTTGAAAGATTCATTACCGTCTCTCGAGCGTCGTCGCTCTGTTGGGGTACTCAGCACATTCTATAGATATTTCCATGGGAAATGTTCCACTGAAATTTCCCAACTTATTCCTCCACGGTATATTTTCCCTAGACCCTCTTGTGCAGCTGAACGCGCGCACGACTTCTTCCTTGAGCCACCCCTTTTTCGTACAGTAAGGAATAGGAAATCCTTCATTCCGCGAACAACAAGACTTTGGAAGCATTTACCATCCGATGTGTTCCCCTCGGACTATAACCTGCAGAAGTTCAAGGAGAACATTCTTCCGACCATCCTGAGCTGTGCTTTGACATTACAGGGTCTTCCCCTAAGATCTGGCTGGAACTATAAAAAAAACTTTGATTGCTAAATTAAAGTATCAATAGTGGAAAACTTAATATTTTCTATCGACCACCTTCAAGTTCAAATCTTTCATGCGTAAAAAAACCAACAATTTCAAGGAAAAAAAATTCAAAAAACAAAAAAATAATTTAAATTTATTCCCTAAAACAGAAGTTGGTCTGAGATCGTCGTAATAAATATGCAAACAATAGAATATATGTACCTCAAGTTTGAATCCAGGTGACGTGAAGGAAGAGACCACGAACGTAAGTTCCAATACTACAACTTTTCGTCCTGCAATTTTCAGAATCTTTCAGTCCCTTTTCCCTTCCCTTTACATTATAAGGAATATGAGCTACAAAAACCCCTTTTGGCACAAATATGGACCGTCTTGGAATTTTCTATATCGACTTGAGCTGCAGTTATAAAGGTTGAATTCCAAGCCGGACAACAAAAATACCACCAACCAGAATTGACCAAGAATTTGACTTTTTAGAATCCAACCGTCGTTTTGCATTTTTTTTTTTTTCAAAAATTGTGAAAGACGTTTGATGAGACGAAGGGAGGGGTGAAAAGGGCAACATTTTTAATACTTCGAAATTAATCGAATAGTCCACAACAAGGCAAAGCGGGGTCCGCAGAAAAATTATCTTATGCTCCCCATTTTTTTCCAAAAAAGAGGAATTTCTGTATTTTGGTTTCTTTAGAATACAGAAGAAGCTGCGCCGGATGCAAGATTAAAAGGAATAAATATCTCACATTCAAAAATTTTATGATAAAATGCACTGCAGGCGATTTTTCTTAAAACAAGATGAAGACAGAAATTCGTCAAAAAATTGCGCCCCAGACGAAAGTTTTTGGGTTTTGAAACCGAATTGTATAATCCAGAACAAAAATTTGGTTTCCAGGTCGCCGGAAATCAGGTATTGTTCCGGCTAATGCGAGACAGGGGTTCCGAGTTAACGTGTAGTGAATTGACGTATAGACAAAAAATGAATTACCCCCCCCCTCCTCCCCCCGTTTAGATTTGATGTTCCCTTAAAAAAATGATGTTTAGGGTGGGGGAGGGAGTATTGTGATAGAGGAAGGGGTGTGAGAGGTTTTGTTTTTAATTGAAACAATGAAGAATTGGAAAAAAGCGTTTATAGGAAGCATCAAGTTTCGATTCCAAAAATAATGTACAAAAAAAAACAAAAACCATTTTAAAAGGAATTTTTTACTTCCTTCCGCTGAAGAAATTCTTAAGAAAAGAATGATTCCTTCAGTGGAAGGAAAGTTAAGATTCTTAAGAAAATCACAATTAACTCAAGTATGAATTCAACGGATAAAAAAGGATTCGATTTAATTATTTTAATAACAGTATTAGTCGGGTCAAAAAGGTCTTCAAAATAATTTGCGCAGCCTAAAGAACGGCAAAAGATAAAATTACAAATTAACAAAAAAAAAACATAAAGTAGAATAAAATTCCCCTACCAAGTTGTCCAGTTTGTCAAGCACCTTAGCTGTAAATTAATGGGTGTGCAAATTGGGCCATCATTTGACAAGCAAGGATATTTTCGCAATTACACTTCTTACTCCTATTTTTACAATTTTCTAACTCTTTGCGCTGAATAATTAGTTTTCAACTTAATTACTACGTTTTAATAGGACCCCCATATCACAGTTTAAAAAATAACGAATTTACAGTGAAGGTGTGAACTTTTTCGCGTGTAAACATTGCTAAAAACTCCAAAGAAATCAAGTTTTCTCTGTGATATTCCGCGCGTTTTTTTTTTTTGCAGAAAAAGTAAAGCCTTTACGCTAATAGGTAAAAACTTTTCCTTGTGCAAATTCATCATCACAGTCACAGATGGGTGTGACAGCAATTAATTTGAAAAGTTCACTCACTCAATCCATTTCGCAGAAAAACCCGGAAATGTAGATTTTCATCCTATTCAGGAAACTGGACTAGTTTCAAGTTATGCAAATATGATTGCACTTTAGTAGCTTCAATTCAATATATCTAAGTTTGTGAATAGCATTTTGTGAGTGCTGTACTTTTTAGCTGGCTGTCATATCCCTACTCTACGTGCACAAATTTTGTAGTCTACATAGTTCCATGTCGAACAAGTTAACCTTCCTCGCAATAAACATAGTGCAAGTAGAGTATATTAAACTTCACTTTAACTTGGTTCTATCAGTTATTTGAACTTGTGCTGTAAAAGGAGTGGCGAGACAGGCAGGACGGCAAAGACAAATGATCAAAAGTATAACTAACATTATATGGTACGGCAGAGCATACTCATAGTACATCAAGTTATTTAAACATAGGGTAGGACTATAATAGCCAATGGTCAACTAACGTCATCTCGTCCATCCATGGTGGTGAATGGGGACAACTTTAATGCATGAATGAATACTCTGTGAGATGACCATGGTACGAAGCAAGTACTAAAGTTCGTGTCTATCACAAGTTTTCATGGATTATACAAACTGTACGACAGAAAGACATAAAACAGTGACAAGTTGTGTTTTATTGGAATTATGTAGTCGTTTCTCAGAGAAAGTTACTTAATCTGTTTTATTTTCTTTTCGGACACACCAAGAGAAAAATATATTATTCGATAAAAATGTTCTTTTCTGCCAGATAAAATGACATGGAATTCGCAACAAAATCCGGACTTCATCTTCAGGCCAGTAGAAAGGACGGTATATCATCGAAAAAATTAATAAGACTACTATTCATTCCAGTGAATAGGTTTAACAAATTAAGCATGTACGAAGCTTTTACGTAATATTTTTCATCTACCCTTATTAGTTATCTCTTTTATCGTTTTACACAAAAACCTTTTTATGTTAGGCTAGAATATAGACCCCTTATTGTAGGGTTATAGTATTTTATATAAATCTTAAGCGAAATTTACATCTGACACTTTACTCTGTGAACATTATTCTGTGACAAAAGATTCTAAAATTTATTCCTGAAAGTGCCAGAACTGGATTTTTTCCATATAAAATCGCCAGAATAAATTCAAGTTTTGAAAATGTTATTGGGAGTACAAATGGAAAACCGCCGTTTTCCAATAGATGGCGCTAGCAGTAAAATGCTGGTCAAAAATGTCAGATCAGGAAAGTCAAATGAAAAGCGCAGCATCTGGCAACAACTGCTTATCATTAAATTTGTGAGCTTTTATCGGCGTCATATTTTTGAAGTGAAAACTTCTTTAGCGGCGTTGTGAGTGATTTCAAACTCGATGAAACGACAGTAAAAAGAGATAGGATATTTTAGCCTACGAGAAAATGAGATAGAATACAGATGGGTGCCAGTCAATTTATCGTAAACAAGATTGATGGGAAGCGGGAAGGGGTAGGGGAAGAGGGCGGGGTACGGGAAGGGAAAGGGGAGAAGGGAGAAGTGTTAGGAGGGAGGAAGTGGAGAGAGGAGGCGATAAATTATGTTTCGTCATAAATTGCAATGTATACATATGTACTCGTATATAAATAAAAATGGATGTTTTATTGTTTGTCTGCCTGCCTGAGATTACAAAACTCAAAAACTACTGGACCGATTTTTATGCGGTTTTTTGCAAAATAATCTGTGTTGCCAGGAGCAGGTTTTTAGCTATGTAGATTTTCAAAATTCGAAACGGAAGGTCCTGTAAGGATAATGAAAATATCCTTTTTCCCATTTTTCCCCGGAAAAATTTGCATTTTAGAGTTTTTGGGGTCGCTGATCACGAATCCGGTATTAGATTTTCAAAATTCGAAACGGAAGGTCCTGTAAGGATAATGAAAATATCCTTTTTCCCATTTTTCCCCGGAAAAATTTGCACTATAGGGTTTTTGGGGTCACTGATCATGAATCCGATATTAGATTTTCAAAATTCGAAACGGAAGGTCCTGTAAGGATAATGAAAATATCCTTTTTCCCATTTTCCCCGGAAAAATTTGCATTTTAGGGTTTTTGGGGTCGCTGATCACGAATCCGGTATTAGATTTTCAATAAAAATATAATATTACTTTTGAACCTGGTACCAATATTATAATAAATAAACGCTATAACTATCCCACCCCTGATACCGCATTCGTCTCATTCTCTCGCTGTTTAGTTTTCCTAAGGTTTCACTTCTACCGCGTGTGCACTGCACACACATGTTTTTTTTTTTTGTGCGTGAAAATGTCGAGATTTGATCCAAATAAGCGTCATTTGCGGGAATTTTTTGCTTTTTGTCTTCAATTGTCTTCAATTCGAAAAATTCGAACACTTGTACCAAAATTCCACTTTGAAGTCAAATTTTCCAATAAGATTTTTTAAAATTTATTCCAATCAGATTTTAATGTATGGGAGTTTTATGTAGAATCATATCCTAAATAACTTTTGTTCTTGCACTTTTGTGATAAGATGCACGGTTTTTGAGATATTCGCAAAAAAAACGAATTTAGCCTCGCATTTTACGAAAATCGGATCTGCATAAAATTTCAAGTCTGTAGCTCAATCCGTGCGCCCGCAATCCGCGCCACAGACGGACGGACGGACGGACATGCAAAATTCAACTTTTTTTATCATTCTAAACACACTGGTGTAATTCATTTTTGTGTGTGATGACGGGATCTTGGTGTTACAAACGGTAAGGCAAAGTTAATATACCCTTTGGTTTCACCATACGGGTATAAAAATAAACTACTATATACCACAGTTTTCTTTAAAAATTTCAAGAAAAACTTAAATGTCCAGCATTAGGGAACAATTTGTGTGGTTGCACAATTATCGAGAGATTTTCAAGTAAGAGTTGTTAGAAACAGTTTCCCTAATATTGATTGCTTAACTTTTCATCTCCAGTTCAACAAGAGTTTTATTTAAAAACACAGTCTTCTACACTTTTCCATACATAAGAAATGCTACTAAATATTACATTTACACTCACCAAATATTGTTTAAAGAAAATTTCATCTCATTAGTGAAATAACCAATTCTTAAATTTAAAAATAATTCTCAATATGTTTTCATAATGCCACCTCATTTTTTATTATAATAAATTGCCGCGTGAAAAGTATTTTTTTGATATTTTGAATCTTTGTTTTACGAATTGGTACACATTAATTTTCATAATAACCCAATCAAGTCCATATTGCTAAACAGCAAATAAAAGTAGAGAATCATTCAAAATCTATAGGCGTTCATTTTTCAAAAAAAAAAATATGGAGGAAACTAACACGACTAAAAATATGTATAAAAGACAAAACATTGACGCCATACAGATTTCTCGCAGATAACGATATTACAGTGAAAATTTTTGCCAGAATCAGCTCTGATGATGTGGCAATATTTCCCAGATACTTTTTTTGTTTTGTTTGTTCTTTATTTTCACTTTCTTTGGAGAAAAACCCAAAAGAACCTTGACCACCTTGAAGACAGAGGAGACTCATGAAAAATTATATACCCCATCACTGGCGAAGAATATACGATAGTGAACAGAAGAATATACTATAGTGACCATACTTGCTATAGAAAATACAAACACAAACACAAACAAACCAGACTCTGAGGCTATCAGATTGGAGAGGATATCAAACACTACCAACGAGGGAAGAATTTTTTTTTTGGTTCTCTGTGGGATCGGTTTGGTAAAAATATTACCGCCACCAGGCATTTATCGACATGATCACAATAACGAGGTGAAATCCATTTATCCATGGTGCTGATTGATTGGCTAACAATTAGATGAGAATCCACCCCTTTCCGTTGTATCCTAAAGGAAAACTTAATTGCATTCCATAGCCAAACAAGTAATCCTTCACTGCTTCTTAGTGCTGAATTGCAAATCATGGCTAAAATTTCAAACAATCGTTATTGCGATATTTTCGTTTTTCCATAGTCCGGTCCCAACTGGAAATAAATGAAAGAAAATAAAAGAAAATATAAAAAAAGGGGCTTGGTATTCGGGAAAGCGCTCCAAAAGTAATAAATCTCTGTATTTTATTATTTTTACTCCCACTTTTGGGAAATCTTAATTTAGTTTCCAGCCTCCATACACAAAAGCATCACTTGCCTTAGGTATTATTTCCTTTGCAGTTTTTTATGCTTCCGTTTCTAATTAAAATGATAATTATGAAAGTTTCGCATCCTTATTTAAATCAGGAATTTGGGGATAAAAATTTACCATTTGTAAGATTTTTCTTTCCTGGAAAAGTTCTTTATTCACTTACCTTGGAAGAATCGAGCGCCATATTTTTTTTGTCTTATACGCAAGGATGGCAAACGAAAAAAAAATCGTAACTTTATACATTTCGTTATGTAACAAATTTCAAATTTTATTTCTTTACGTTATTTCGTTTTGTGACGATACAAAATTTCATTTCGGTATGTTATAATAACGTTACACATTGAACTGAAACTGAAAACTAAAAAAAATTGCAAGTTTCCATAAAAATAAATTCTATAAAAAAATTAATAAAACTTAACAAAAAGAAAATACAAATAAAAACAAAAAAAACTAAAATAGTGATTCTTAAATAAAAACATCAATAAAAAACTTAAAAGGAAAAAAAACATATAAAAGTTTTGTTCATTAAAAAAACGACATTTTTTCTGTCAATATCAAAGATATTGAATTTTATGCTATTTTGGCGTCGCTGATTCTGAGTTGAACCTTGCTTTCGCCAGATTCATCCTACTTCTAGAGCAGCCCTCTGCAGCCATGTGCACCAAGGGCAACTTCGAGGCTCAAATTGCCCTTCTATCCATCGATTCTTCATGCTACCCGTTTCATTCTGGCTTGTACGCAAACTGCATACATACGCATATGAAAGAAATAATCTGTTTCACCTTGCATATAACCCGTTCTGCTTCCACTTGGGCATTTTGCATATCATGGAGCTTTGCTGAGTTCTAAGCGAGGCCATTTATGCGAGAGATTTTTATTAGCTCAGTTGTCATTAGGACATTGACTGAAGCAGTGGTGTATTTCACACTGCTGAAAATCATGAAAAATTTAACACTGTTGAAAATCATGAAGCGTTCTGTCTCAAAAGACGACACGAATTTTGGACATGATTGTTTTCTTATTCGGTGTGATAACACAATGCAATGTTTACTATGATTTCAGGAAATTAAAACAATAAAAAAATACAATTTAAATATGCATTTTCAGTCGTTTCATAAAATATCAATTGATCAAATTAATGTTTCTGGTTTTATGAAATTATTTTTATTTTCCGATTGTAATTCGGAAATTTCATATAAAAGTTTTTCATTATCAAAACTTCTTTTCAACGTAAAGTAAAACAATTAACAGTGTCAAAACCAAGCATAACGAAAAAGAGCTTTCAACAAAGTGGCTCGGAGAGTAAGCCATATAAACAAGTAAATCGCTTGTCAGTGGTAGTGGATGCCCGAGACCTTTCAAAGCTTTCCTGGCCCTGTTCTAGAGATACCATAAAGAAAATATTTTCGATACCAAAAAAGTTGCTTAACACGTTCACTGCCAAATCGATTTTATTGTGTGTACGCTATTTGCCAACACCAATTTTTCATAAAATATAAAAAATTAAAACCTGGGATTTTGTGTGCATATTAAATTAATTTCTTATATGCAATTTCTCCGTTGGCAAACCAAAAATCAAAGTCTAAAGCGTCGTTGTCATTGATCAAGTTACTTGAATCAAGTAGTCGTACATGCACGATATTTGACGTTGTGTACGTCGCACGCATATGTGTTAGTTGCTGACAAATCAACTTGATTCAAGGTAGACGGCATTCCTACTTTTGTTTCAACTTGATTCCAACACATGCTCATAAAAGCGTGTGGAAACGAAGCAGTTCTATATGTGTGTGTTTAAATTCATTTTGTTTTCTGTTTTCACTGCCTAATGCCAAAAAAAAAGTTTCACTGCCTAATGCCAAAACAAACACAATTGTCACAAATCTTCGTACAACACAATTTAAGGTTAAATTTAATATAGCGATTTATTTCCTCAGAAAATTTTAGGTTAGGTTTTCGCCCAGATGTCAATTTTACTTGCAAGAGTTACTTGACACAAATGAAATTAGCTCATAAAAATAATACGCCAACTACGAGTATAGGGTAACTCACGGATAGATGCCCCACATTTTGACTTTGCCATATTTCACAATGAAGAAAGGCATTTTCGATTTTTATTTTTTTTTAAATATTAGTCTTAACATTTATCTACAATTTCAGCCGAAAAAAACTTACATTATGTTTTATTGTTACTGTGATAAAACTGTTTTTGTTAGTCTTTACTTTTTGGGATAGATGCCCAACCTATGGGATAGACGCCCAACATGACAAATGTGCATGTGGGATAGATGCCTTTGAGGAAAAAAAAAACATTTTATTAAGTTATAACAAAATTTTATTATGCATTTTAATTCATTTACATACATAAATGTCTATCCAATATACACATACTGCAATATAAAAAAATTTAATTAAATAATAAAGAAAAAAAAAAAATTAAAAAAAAATTTTTAAAAAAAGCTTTTATTAAAAAAAATGCACTAAAAAGAAAAAAATAATTTTCTGGACGCTGTGTATCACAAATATAAAAGCTTTTAAAAAGCGAGATAAATGTTTATTTTATTGTTTTATGCTTTATCTCGCTTTTTAAAAGCTTTTATATTTGTGATACACAGCGTCCAGAAAATTATTTTTTTCTTTTTAGTGCATTTTTTTTAATAAAAGCTTTTTTTAAAAATTTTTTTTTTATTTTTTTTTATTTTGTTCTTTTTAGTCTTCGAATATATAGCTTTACATTTGAGATGTCCTTACAGGCTTTTTAACTTGAGAATCGTATTCAGCGAACCCCAAAACCCGCAGAATATATTTTTTCCCGGAACAATTGAGAAAAAGGATAATCACGTTATCCTTACAGGACATTCCGTTATCCTTACAGACTTTTTAATGACAGATTCGGAGTCAGCGATCCCAAAAACCCCAGAATAGATTTTTTTTCCGGAAAATTTGGAGAAAAGGATAATCACGTTATCCTTACAGGACCTTCCGTTATCCTTACAGACTTTTTAATGACAGATTCGGATTCAGCGACCCCAAAAACCCCCAGGATAGATTTTTTTCCGGAAAATTTGGAGAAAAGGATAATCACGTTATCCTTACAGGACCTTCCGTTATCCTTACTGACTTTTTAATGACAGATTCGGATTCAGCGACCCCAAAAACCCCCAGGATAGATTTTTTTTCCGGAAAATTTGGAGAAAAGGATAATCACGTTATCCTTACAGGACCTTCCGTTATCCTTACAGACTTTTTAATGACAGATTCGGATTCAGCGACCCCAAAAACCCCCAGAATAGATTTTTTTCCGGAAAATTTGGAGAAAAGGATAATCACGTTATCCTTACAGGACCTTCCGTTATACTTACAGACTTTTTAATGACAGATTCGGATTCAGCGACCCCAAAAACCCCCAGGATAGATTTTTTTTCCGGAAAATTTGGAGAAAAGGATAATCACGTTATCCTTACAGGACCTTCCGTTATCCTTACTGACTTTTTAATGACAGATTCGGATTCAGCGACGCCAAAAACCCCCAGGATAGATTTTTTTCCGGAAAATTTGGAGAAAAGGATAATCACGTTATCCTTACAGGACCTTCCGTTATCCTTATAAGGACGAAGTAGTGAAAATATTGTATTGTCATCGGACTTATATAAGTGTGCAAAATTTCAAGTCAATCGGACAAGTGGAAGTGGGTCAAAATTGGGTTGCAAGATTTGATCTGACAAACAGACAAACAGACAAACAGACAAACAAGATAGCGAGCTAAATAAAAGCTTTTAAAAATAACAAAATTCAGTGTCTTTCGGGAGGAAATCGAACGGCCTCTAATTTCTGAATATGACGCACGAGCCGTTTTTCATTTTCGAATCCAAGGATAGGATGTTTACCTATAATAAATAAGTATTTTCAATGAATGTGGGAAAGCAAATAGGTATATATTATTACCTAGAGTTAATTTGCCCCTAAGGTCAACTATCCCTTTAAAAAAGAAGGCGTCTATCCTTTTCATACCGGATAGATGCCCCAATTATTTAATAAATTAAATGTGGATAAAAAGAAAAAAAAATTTTTTTTCACAAACACTAAACACTCCATTTGACACATAAAAAATAAAAAAATATATACATACTTCTTTAAGCAAAAGTTCCAAGAGTTTTTGTGCAGCTCAAAATAAGTTTTTGGAGTTTTCCCTTGTTCGAAAACAAAAATGGCCAATTATCCCGCAACACGCCCGACTCTCGCGAATTTTAACAACGCACTGAAGTTTCATCGAGCAAACACTTCATATGTAGAATGTGACATGTTACGTTTTGTTTCCTTAAGTACCAGTTTTTAACAGTGAGGCATCTATCCCAGTGGGGCATCTATCCGTGACTTACCCTATTCGATTTAGAATTAAAAATATGATTTAAAAAACTACCCCAATATTGTTAATCATATTTTATTGAGGTGGTAGGTCTGTGGGGTTATCCCTAATGAACTTTTTCACAAAAAACATTTCACAAAAAATAATAAAAATAAATAAATAACCAAAAAACGGAATCATTTTGTTGGTTTTCGTTACGTTTTTCGTTACTGTAACTGAATTAAATTAAACGTTATAACAAAATTTTGAGGAAAAAACCGGAAAATCGTTATTTCGTTACGTTACGATAACGTTTCCAATCTCTGCCAATACGCCAATATACAGACTGCTAAAAAATCAATTCATAAAGTTTATAAATTATCTTTTTAAAACAATCTTTTTTGAAGCTAATTTTTCCGCTGCAACATTGCAGCAGACCCCATACAGGAGCCTGTGTTACTTTGACTCTTCCCCATCACCGGACGTCATCCCGGAATAAACCAAAAAAATATTGTCATACTAGGTAGGTAGGTTAGAGTGGCGGTCATCCGACCCACTTAGACCAATGAGGTCCATTGTGATACCACATATATATTTATTTAATTCTTCTCTACTCGAACCAGTGTGAGCTTTTTATGAAGCCTAGGAGATTGTTGATGTTTACATCTTCCAATTCATTAGTATTTTCAAAGAAAAAGGATCCTAAAAATAATTTCCTTCTGCGAGCCAGTGCTGGGCAGGTGCAGAGCAGATGACCTACAGTCTCCTCCTCCTCTACATCTTTGCAGCTTCTACAGAAATCGTTGGAGGGGACACCAAGTCTACTCGCATGTCTCCCTATGAGGCAGTGTCCTGTGATCACGCCTACAATCATAGTAATATATCTTCGGTGCAGCAGAATCAGCTTGCATGTACGCTTTTTATCCAGCTTTGGCCAAATAAGTTTGGTAGCGTAACACGAGGTGCCTGAGGACCACCTTTGATTTGCAAGCCTAGCTGCTTCTTCCCGAATCAGCAATTTGCACGTTGCTAATGGTGCACCCAGATACTCCTTTTCCGGCATGATTTGGAGTGTAGTGCCGTATCTAGCGAGTTCGTCCGCTTTGCAGTTACCCGGAATGTCCCTGTGTCCAGGTACCCAGATTAATTTGATATTGAAGAACTCGGCTAGCTCGTTTAGAGTTGCCAAGCACTCAATAGTCACTCTTGATGTTAGAGATGACGAGTCAAGTGACTTTATTGCCGCTTGACTGTCCGCCAGCCAGCTTAGGGCTTCTTTGATCGCCATAACCTCGGCTTGAAAGACGCTGCAGTGATCCGGTAGGCGAAATGCAATATATAAGTTTAGTTGTTCAGAGAAAATCCCTCCACCGACTCTGCCCCCCAACTTTGACCCATCTGTATAGACATGGATCGTCTTTTTCTCCAAAACTCCTCCCCCCTCCCAGTCTTCCCTGGAAGGAATAGAAGATTGGAACCCTCTGTCTAGCGATAGCAGTGGTAGGGTATAGTCGATGTTCTCCGGGAGTGTTCTCTGAGACAGCAGTATTGAGGCATGTCCATTTTGCGAACTATGCCATTGTGATGTTGCTTTGAGTCGGATGGCTGTGCTGGCTGTTATCTGTCTTCCTGTGATGTCTAGAGGTAATAGGTGTAGCATAATCTCCAGTGCGTGCGTCGGGGTTGATCTCAGCGCGCCACTAATATAGAGAGATGCCGTCCTCTGTACCTTGCTTAAGAGATTGCAATTACTCTTAGTTTCAAGAGCTGTCCACCACACCACCACCCCATATAAAAGTATGGGTCTTACGACAGCTGTATAGAGCCAATGCACAATCCGTGGTTCCGACCCCCAGGTTTTCCCAATGGAGTTTTTACACGAGTAGAGTGCAACAGTGGCCTTCTTTATCCGTTCAGTGATGTTTTGTTTCCAACTAAGTTTCATATCCAGAATAAGGCCCAAATATTTTACCTCTTTTTTGAAGACTAAGCTGGTGCCATATAGTCTGGGAGGGTCTACTTGTGGAATTTTATACTTCCTTGTGAAAAGGATTACCTCTGTTTTATCCGGGTTAATCCTTAAGCCACATTTGTAGCTCCAAGTTATTATGTGAGAGAGCGCTGTCTGCGTTAGGTCTCTTAAGGTGTCCGGGAATTTACCTGAGACAACTACGGCAATGTCATCCGCATAGGCAATGACCTTAAAGCCATTTCCTTCCAGTATTTTTAGTAGTTTGTCAACCACCAAATTCCAAAGAAGGGGAGAGAGTACACCACCTTGTGGGGTGCCCCTGCTCACGAATCTCTTGGCAGATGACTCGCCCAGCTCTGTACTAATGCTTCTGCTTTTGAGCATCTTGCTGATTAGTACCCGTAGCGACTCATCCACACCGACATCCGCCAGCGCCGTAGTTATTGCCTCTGGTTTGACATTGTTGAATGCTCCTTCTATGTCAAGAAAAGTAATCATAGTATACTCTTTTTGTTCTAAGGATTTTTCGATGGTACTCACAAGGGAGTGTAAGGCTGTTTCTACAGACCTTCCCTTACAGTATGCATGTTGGGACGCTGAAAGTTGGTTATGGACCCCTTTGCAGCGTAGATGTGTCTCTATCAGTCTTTCCAATGTTTTCAAGAGAAAAGAGGACAGACTTATTGGTCTGAAGTCCTTTGGACGACAGTGGGAGTTCTTACCCGCTTTGGGTATGAACAGAACCTTGACTTCTTTCCACAAGGTGGGTATGTGGGCAAGATCTAGGCATGCCTTGAAGATAATCTCTAGCCAGGGGAGAGAGATATCTAAGGTATTCTGTATATCTGCCGGGATGATGCCATCGGGCCCTGCGGCTTTGAATGGATGGAAGCTGTTCACTGCCCATCTTATTTTTGGTCTGGTTATGATTTTACCAGAATTATTGGAGGGAAAGCACATGTCTGTCTCCTTATAGGGTTCTTTTGAGTTTCCCGGGAAGTGTGTATCAATGAGCAGAGTGAGTGATTCCTCACTTGAAGAAGACCACGAACCATCCTTTTTCATAAGATGGCTAAGCTGTGGTGGTGAGTTAGTAGAGAGAATTTTCCGTAGCCTTGACGCCTCAGAGACTGTTTCTATTTTACCACAAAAAAGTTTCCAAGATTTGCGTCGGGCTTTCCTCAATTCGGTTTTGAATAACTTTAGGCTCACTTTATAGGAGTCCCAGTCATGATCTGTTCTCGTGCTTTTGGCTTGATTGAACAGCCTTCTGCACTCTTTCCGAAGAGCTATTATCTCTGGTGACCACCAGGAAGGCCTTGTCTTTCCCCTCGATACGCCTAGGGGGCAAGATTTTTCCGATGCCTTACTGAAGATCCCACTGAGTTCCTCCACCATTTCGTTAAGCTCTGTTACTGAGGAGGGGGGATTCGGAGATCCCGGTGAAATAAGTTCTTCAAAGGAAGCCTTATGTTTTGTCCAGTCGGTTTTCCGTCGATTACGATAGACCGGCTTACTAATAGGCTGAGTTACCACGTCAAACTGTATATAGCAGTGATCTGAGAATGAGTGGTCTTCAGACACCTTCCAGTTTTTGACTAGGTGACTTGCCGCCTGAGAGACTATTGTTATATCTAAAACTTCCTGTCTATTTTTAGTAATAAAGGTAGGTTTGCTTCCAGAATTACAAATGTAGAGGTTAGTACTTAAGATGAAGTCAAAAAGTAACTCACCTCGTTCGTTGATGTCGGAGCTACCCCATATAGTGTGATGCGCATTGGCATCACACCCGAGGATTATGCAGATGTTCTTTCCTCTCGCGTCCGCTGCGAACCTCCCCAGGTTATCCGGAGGGAGGGGCCCTAGGTGGTCGTGGGCCAAGTATACGGATGCCAGCCAGAGAGTTAGGCCACTAACCTCTAGACTAGCCGCTACTATGTCTTCGCTGCTATATGACGGGAGAAGAAATGCTTTTAAGTTATTTTTAACTAGAATACAGGATCTGATTTTACCATCCATCCTTGTGTGGAGCAGTTTGTAGCCTGGAGTGTTGAGCCCAGAAACCCGATTTCCAACAATCCACGGTTCCTGTATCAACACGACGTCCTCCCCCACCTTTGACAGGCGAAGGAGGAGAGCGGCAGATGCCGCTTTGGAGTGGTGAAGGTTAATCTGAACTAGGCGAAGCATTGGAGCTTCTTTCTAGTTCAGACACCCCCACCACAGTGGTGTCGGTTCCTGCATCGTCCGAGTCCGTTTCTAACAGTTCGTCGTCCGTCAGGTGCAGTCCCTTAACTGTACTTATTGTCATACTACAATTGTACCACCTTATGCGATTCATGATTAAAAAATTTCACAATCGAATACACTCAAAAAAATAACAAAAACTTCGTTCCTATTGACACAATTTGTTTTATTGAATCTCTACCATTTTTTTTTATTTAATTGATTTAAAAAATCGTTTGAAAAACAAAATTTTGTAAATGTAACATTTTTTTTTTCATTTTGACAAATTAGGCACTCGGCACACCGAATACGAATTCGCACCGCATTGCGAAAAAGTTCATGTTTACCACGCGATCTTATATCATATGTTATCTACATGAACTCTAATTTTGTATTACGTAACAATGCGGTCTCCCCAAAATAGCAGTCTCTGCAAAATTAGAACTCATGTAGATTACATACAATATAAGATCGCTTGATAAGTTTGAACTTTTTCGATATGCGGTGCGAATTCGCATTCTGTGTGCCAAGTGCCTTAGGCATTGTTAATTTACCAATTGTTTTATTGATTTAACAAAAAACCATTTGTAAGTTTATTTTTCTTAAAATAACATTTTTTTTGTTGAACAAAGATTTCTTTCCAAAAATTTTTGTTCCAATAGACAATTTTTTCCGTGATTTTAACCAAAATTTGGTTAATTTAACAATGATTTTATCCATATGACAAAATTTTTCATTTACAGAGTCATAAATTTGACAAAGGGAAAACTATTTTGTTGGCTGATATATGATAAAAAATTTGTTGTTTTAACAATGATTTTATGCATATGACCAATTTTTTCTCTGAGTGTATGCTACCAATTTACTGTATGAAATTTTATGGCCCTTTAGTGATTGTCACATCATTTTATCTTTTCAGTTTTTTTCCAAATAATGAAATTTTTTGGAAAAAACCGGAAAGATAAAATGATGTGACAATCACAAAAAAAAGAACATTAGTACAATCAAATCTACCTTTTTGTCAAAAAAAAAACTTTTTCAAATGTTGCGTAATAGAAAAATTTGATTGAATTGAACTGAAATCTTTTTTTCAACAACTCTAAGAAAATTACCAGCAAATTGTGGGAAAAGTTTGACGTCTTCTGTGTCTGTCATTCTTTCCTTTTATTTTTGCTCCTTCTAATGATTATAGCAATTCAAATAAAAGATAAAACACATGCTCACGCAAACTCGTTACACAAGTAATTTTCTGTGTTATTGAGTTTTTTTTTATTAATTCGCTGTTAATTAGAATCAATCCCAATGGGAATACTTAAAAGTCACGCTTCATTGTGATTAAAGTTTGCAAGTAAAATCTAATATTGGAAAATTTTCCCACTTCTTCTTTTGTATATAATTTAGATAGCGAAAACTTTTCCATTCACATCAAAGCCACCGCTCTTCAAATGGTTTCCGGCAATGGTCTACCACGAGTCAGTGGTGAAACGTGAATTATGGCTGCTTCTCTCTGTTAATAATAATGTTAAGAAATTTACCAAAATCCAATAGAAGTCATTTAGGTAGCAAAAAGCGTCAATATTTTCTTATTATGAAGTTGAAAATCATGTTTAGCTTCAAGCCCTTCGAACAAGGAGTTTAATGGCGTTAGACGACCTCAAAGTTACGAGGTCGTGCGTTCATGGTTTCAAACTTAATATTCTCGATTGTTAACAAATATTAATACAATCTAGGTATATAATATTTATCTATGCGATACATACAGATCGAAAATCACATTTGAAGGAACATGTCAAAGAAAAACGTTATGAACTATAATTAAGTTTTCTTACTTTATAGCTAATTAAGCAATTAATAAGTTTAACCGAAAGACAAAGAACCAAAATGAGATTTTTTTTTGTATTATGCTCCTTAGTGAGGCCTACGCAAACATTATTTTACTCTTGTCTTATTAGTACCATCAGCCCCTATTTAACCGCCAATAAGTGATTTACACAAAAGTTTTTCGTGTTTTTGGCAACGCGGGATCTCCTTGATGAAATAACCGGGAACCAGAAACTGCTGGGCATTAAAAATCCCAAAAGAACCAGGACCAACAATTTCAGTTTCGTAACACAAAACTCATACCTACATAAATTGCTACCCAAACCATAAAAAAAATTTCCGATTTCCGAATTTCGTCCAGTATCCATCGAGTGTGCGTTCTTTATGAGATTTTTCCAATTTTCTTTTTGTTCGTTGCAAAAGTTTTTCCCGTATTTTCATTATAGGTTTTTACTTCAATTTTTCTGTCAATCTCAGTCTTCTTATAACAATCGAAATACTTCCTCGTTTCTTGTTTAGGTTATATCGAAATCAATTCGAGTGGTTCTTCTCAGTTTGATTACTTTTGCCAATATAATCAATGGCAACCTAGTCAAGTAGGCTGGCGGTGTTTATCTATACATAAACAATAATGGATTATGTGCTACCCTAATGTATATACGAATTTGTATTTTTGTACAAAAAAATACCTTTAATTAGGATCAACAAAATATTTATTATAATAAAATGAATATTTCATATTAAATTATGTTTTGCGTTTCACAACACACTTAAGCGAGGTGTCCCACTGGCCATCAGCTGCTGCAGCTGACTGATCCCGATATCAGTTGCACATGTAATCCAATGGCGCATGGCACACTGCAAAAAATGTGCAGCTTCATGTCTGCGACACAAAGCTGACTTTTTTGAACTGATCTAAATGTAGCTGATATCAGGAACATGTCGGGTAGTTTCTAATGCCATTTTTGTTAGATTAAATAAAATAAAATGATAATTTTCAATATTTTTTTCGTCTGGCGGTAATAATTGTCATCAGTGGCACAGTCTATAAAGGTAGCATGGCCACTCTCTAGGTTATAGGCTCTCTACTTCATAAAATGTTGACTTTACAATATTTACTAGTTGGGGACATCATAAAATTTTGACAAGTCTGTTTAACTAATAAACTTTTGAACAAGTGGAAATAAATACGATGTCCATCGAATAGGAAAAATTAAACACAGGAATCGTACAAGCTGTAGGAAAAGGTAGATGTTTGTACGATTGCACAGATTCAGTTTTTTTTAGCAGAGAAATAAGGAGAAGGTCTTCCTCCGAGTCCGACATTTTGACGTTTGAGGTCAGCTGATCCCAGTTCAGTGTGTCATGTCAACTGATCGAATCAGTTCATGCAGCTGCGCGACCTGATGTCGGGATCAGTCAGCTGCAGGAGCTGATGCGCCAGTGGGACATCTCCCTAAAAGTACCCCCAAACAAAACGGACAGGTTCCACTGTTTGCCACCAATTCTCACTCTTTGCCACCAACTCCTCACTCTATCGCCTCGTGCGCCGTTTCATCCAAAATTCACACAAAGTTACAATTCGTTACCTGTGATTTCGGTTAAAATGTAAAAATATAGTTTAAACCACCTTCTTGATTAAATAACCGGGAATCAGGAACTTATTTGAAGTAAAATCATAAAATTCATTAAAAAAAATGCACCGCAGGCGAATATTTTTAGGAAAAATTAAAAAATGCACCGCAGACGAATATTTTTTCAACCTAAAATTTTTAAAAAGAAATCATTCTAAGATTTTTTCTCAAGAAATGTTCATACGTACAAATTCCTAGCTCAAAAAATCGTGTCCTTTCAAAAATGTTGTATATCTCATATAACTACAGGGTGTATCGCAACTAATTGTAGTTTTCCTATTTTCAAAAGGCTGAAGATATAAGTAGGTGGATTCACAGAAATTGAGAATGAAAATTTCTAAATAATATCTGATGTGAACAGCACTTGACTTTCTTATACAAAATCTACGTTTCTGCACAATGCGAATTTGTATTTTTGTGAAAAAAATACTACATAACGAATAAAATATTAGTTTACACAAAAATATGAATTTTTATTTTACAAAATCTGAAATATCTCGTTAATGGTAAAAGATATCGATTTACGGTAAAAGGCAAACATATATGTAGAGGATTTTAATACCTTTAAATCTGCCTTTAATAGTTTTTTTTTTTTTTCAAAAAACCGTTAGTTCGCAAGCAACTCGCAAAAACCTACTTTTTTAAATATTAATGAAAATATCTCGATAACGGTGAAAGATATCGGATAAAAGTAAAAGACAAAATTATGGCCAACATTATTCTCTTCAACTCATCTGATATATTGAACCACCAAAGACCCGTTATTTCTCGAGATAATCGCAAAAACTATTTTTTTAAATAACGGTATATTTCGATAACGGCTTGAGTTACAAAGTTCTAGTAAAAGACCAAGATGTAGAAAATTTTATTGTCTCCAACTTTTGTTACACATAAGCAGTGTTGCGGCCAGATAATAATTTTTTTATCTAGATAAGATAAAGATAAATGCTCATAATGTTTATCTAGATAAGATAAAATTTGAAAGATAATAGATAAGATAAAACCCAAATTAATCTAGATAATTTTTAAATAAATATTTATTTTAACATTGTACTATAGTGTACACTGTAGAAAATGAATTTGAATTTAAACCGAAAAATGGGGTAAAAACGGGGTAAATTTGCAAAAACGTCGTAAAATTTCGAAAAAAAATCAGAATTTAGCTCGCACACCATTTAAGTTGTAAAATCACCCAAAAAACATTAATCTTACACTAGAAATAGGCTAATTTTAAACCTTGCGTAAAATTTCGACCAATATTCGTATTTTTACTCTCATTTTGGTGTAAAAACACGCTCGCAGGGTATTTTTGCATTATTGTACGGACAATTTAACCTTAACCTTATAACTCGCATAAGGTTTGTGGCATCGGAGTATAAATACTCGAATCGAGTTTTACTCTGCCAAAATCCTGTGTGGCGCCTGCCACATGGCAGACATGCCCGGGAAATTTGGATGTGAAAACATCCGCAAAAATAATATAATATTTTTGTTTTTGCAGACCGTATACGCCGAGAAATTCTAATACCATTTTCGGTGTGATTTTAAACAAAAAATGTCGTAAAATTACACCTTTAAGACGGCAATTTTAAACATCCATGTCGTAAAATTACACCCGTATTGTACTTTTACTTCTTATTTAGCTTAAAGTTCCCCCGTAAAAGAGGCTTTTGTACGCCACAAAATGAGTAAAAATGCATAGCTTTTAAGCCATTACGACTCGGTGTAATTTTACCCGAGTGTAATTTTACCTCGGTGTATTAATAGGGGTAAAATTACAATAAAATTTTCTAGAGTGTAGATAACCGCAACACTGCACATAAGACTATTGAAAAATGTGTAGTTTCTTTACTTCGAAACTACAAGCGGTTTTTTACGCGATTTTTTTCGCGATTTTTCACGCGTTTTTTTACGTGGTTTTTTACGCGGTTTTTACGCTATTTTTCACGCGTTTTTTACGCGTTCTTTTGCGCGATTTTTCTTACGCGATTTTTTTTTTGAGACACTCACAGAGGGGAATTTTTTATTTTCCATTAAGTCAGATAGCAAATCAGATTATAATGCCGATAATACTTGGGTTTGTATGAGAATTAATTCGGATCTCTGATCGGATCATTTATGTAACATAGTAACATAGCTTTTATGTAACATAGTAACAAAGTGAATAATATTAGTCTAAAATGGAGCCTGTTGTCACTCGCTTTAGCTTAATCCGATTTATCTAAAATTTTTATTATGATTTCCGATAAATGTTATGAAATTCATCTCAAATTATGTTTTCTTTTCGAAATTTGTTTCCGCATTCCCGAAGAATTAGAAAAATCAAGAACAAAATAGTAATCATATTCAACAGAAAAATGCTTCTCCACAAATGCAAATTTAAGGGGTGAAATACATTACTAAACGTTAAGTAAGTAATAAAGAATCCCAAAATCAGAGCTACTCGCTATACTTCATTCTTAATACTAAGGGATTGAAAAAAAGACATATAAACTCTATAAAATATCGGGAAATCAATATCTGAGGAGGAATATTTCGACGGAAAATCTCAAATCTCTGGGAATATTTCCGGAAAAGCGAAGATATCTCTTAAAGATAAATCTGATGCTTGAAGTAATACTAGCTTTCATACTGGATTTCGATGGTAAAAATTTTGAGGAATTTTCACCAATCGCTTGACATTACAGACGACTTAACTTATCGATAAATACGTTTCACCGCATCTACCTATGCAGAAAGATCGATTCGGATATTATTCAACAACATGTGATATGATAAAAATTCGTATTATTGCTGAAGCGAAAGAGTTTTTCATTATTATCATCGTTTTTTAATCACCATGGAAAATTATTTCCCTGATGCTACAGAATCTATTGACCTGGAAAGTTTGCTTTCCCGAAGAAAAGCGGTTTCACACCGAATTGAATTTTTCATTTTCCGATATTCGCCCGTTACTCCGCTGCTATCACATAAGGCTTTTGCATTATTATTTTTTTGATTTCGTTTTATAATTCCCATCACGTCAGACCATTTCAATCGGCTTTTCATCTCCGTTTCAAAACAAACAAAATTCCCACGATATTCTGAAGACTTCTATGGCTCATTGATTTCCAACTGTGCAAATGTAAACAGAACCCAATCAAAAATTCCAGAAAACTCGAAGAGAAAATCAATAGAGCACTGAAAAAAATCTCATCAGTTAAGGCTTCAAAAACTTATTTGAAAAATTCATATTCTGATATGTATTTCCACGTGTTTTTCTATGTTTTCCAAAGGAAATGTAAAAATAACATAATCCGAAAAATTGTCGCAAATTCGAAGGACTAAATCCAAACGGTGGCGTTATGCTCGTCAGTTGTAGCGGAATTAAATCGGATTAAAGTTAAAGTCTTTTTAACAACTCACGGAAAACTCTTGGCACTGAAGCTGGCAATGTAAGAATAAGGAAAAAACAAATATGTCCTTTGGGATATATCATTTCAAATGTTAAATTTCCCAAAACGCGAATTTGTATCCCTTTCGAAGGTGAAAACTTTTCATTTCTTATGTTTTTGATTGCGACACAAAGGAAATCTCACCCGGTTATGAAGCTCGTTGAACTGTTTATAGTAAATGATCTGTGAAAATACGAAAACTCATTTTAAATGTAAGCACGGAATTCCCGCAATGCACGTAGTCCCATTTTTCACGAATTTTCTTAAACAATGGAAGAGAAATAATTCTCAACGGAGAGTGGATTACAAATGAAAATCGATTTCAATTGTTTTTAAAAATCTGAAAATTTTACTGAATGAAAAAACTGTCTGGAAATCGACTATAGATGTTTATACTCTATATGATATATCATATAAAATTATATAGGTATACCGTTTGTAACGCATCGAACCAATCATCGAACACAAAAATAAACTACAGGGTGTTAGGGATGACAAAAGATTTTGATTTTTGCATATCCGTCCGTATGTCTATCTGTCCGTGAACACCAGAACTTTCGAAAGGATTGAGCTAGAGACTTGAAGTTTTGTATAGTCAAATTTCTCGTGTGGCTAAAAGAAAGCTAAGTGGCTACTAGGCTAAGTTCTTGAACGGGCAAAATTGGACCATTCCTTCACCCATACAAGCGAAACAGTTTTTTGAAATTTTCTCGAAAACGGTGAGTCATATAAAAAATATTATTGAAGTAAAATGTATTTGGGATAAAATTCTACAAACCTCAACCACACATCAAAATCCAATCGAACCACTGCTTCCCCCATCTCCCATACAAATGCAATACAAAAATGCAGTCCTTTTAGGATAACGTGATTATCCTTTTTCTCAAATTTTCCGGAAAAATATGGTTTTGGGGGTTTTTGAGGTCGCTGAATTCGATTATGACGTTAAGAAATCTGAGAATGACGGAAGGTTCTAAGATAACATGATTATGCTATTCTTACTGGGATTTTTGATCCTGGAGTGGCACGAGCCTATCAACTTTTGATGAAAATCCGTTAACCGGAAACCACCAAAATGGTGGCTTTCTAAAATTCGCAGCACCAAAACTACGCGTTTTTCAGTATTAAGACAAAAGTTGAAGACAGTAAAATGTCCTACACTTTTGTTACAAGCACTCGATATCTCGAACCGGTAACGAGATAAACCGTTACTTCTAAAAAATCAGTTTTTTGCGATTTTCTCAAAAGCTAACGGTTTTTCGATGATTCTTCGCATGAGATAAATTGAAGAGAATAACAAATATTTTCCACAATTTTGTCTCTATTCCATCAAAATGATAATAAAATGCCTACAAACTAACGGTTTTTCGAAATAAAAAAAATAGATAAAAGAAGACATTAAAATTCTCTACATTTTTGGCTTTTACCGTAAATAGATATATTTTTCCGTTTTCGAGATATTACAGATTTTATCAAATTAAAATTTATATTTTTATATAAAATTCCTTTTTGCAGTTCTGTAGGGACACTAAACACAATCCATACAAAGTCATTCATAATATGACAACTACTATGATTTTGTTGGTAACACAAATTTTGACGTGTATACACGTCATGGTCTGCTAAAGGGTTAAAGATCGGACATCAAATCCTTTCAATTTTCTTACATATTTTGAGACCAGGTTCTTTTGATTTCTTCTTAACAAAAGAAAATTCAGCTTTTATTTTATTAGATACCTACAATTAAAAACAATAAAAAATTATCGCATCAGCAAAAAAAGCTGTCAGATATTATGGATAATATTAATTTCTAGGAAGTTAAATCAATCACCAGTAATCATCTCCAATTTATTTACACTATGAGTAATTTCCAAGCAACGAAGATTATTGTCATAGCCACAATGTCAGCTGTAATTACATACAACACTGAGTTCCCCTTAGTTTACTCAAAAGCGTTCTCCAACATATCAGAACAGACTCATATCACTTTCACATATCGATTATGAATATGGTTATGGTTATAAAAGCGCTAAAACCGACCAGAGGCTTGACAATGTCTACATTTAGTCAGACGATTTTGCAATTAGATCGGCTGGAGTCTTTAAGATTCTTCTAGCAAATTTCATTTAACGTTCGCACTTGTGCTGAAAGTGTTCGATACTGACAATAAATTTTTAGATTAAAGTGTAAAACGAGTGTAAACATCGAATATGTCGGTTAAAATTCAAAAAATATTCGTTGCTTTCTTACTATTAAGTGGTTTTACGCAGTGCCATAGTCAAGATATTCCTCCCGAATTTGATCCTCCAACAAATCCTCCTCCAACAGTGACCACAACTACTACAACAACCACCACTTCTACTGAAATACCAAATGAAATTCCCACCGAGGTGACTTACATGGACGTTACAACCCCCGAAAATTCGATATCAACCACACAGGATCCGTCGCACCCATCAAATTGCGTTATTAAAAGAAGTGGTAAATGCAACCAGTTTTTATACATCTATTATTAAATTTTGAGAAAAACTAAATTTTAGTCTCATGCGAAAAACATGTTTTCAATTTTCAGATAGTTTCTTTTCATCGTGCTGTTTGCTATGCTGCAGATATCATCTCAAGCACAATTTCATTTTCCAATATGTTAACAGGTGCAAAATTATCCCGAAATTTCATTGTTACCACCCACGATATACAGGACTTTCACAACGTTACTACTACCCTTATTGAATTTACATAGGATAGTGAAATATGTACACATAAATTGAAATTCCTTTGTTCAATAAAGTTAACACTTGATATTTTTTAGTTTTCTTATATTGGTCTGCAATAATTTATATTTAATTTTATTTAATAGTCCTTCCACTCAATTAAAACGTTGTAATTGAGGGAAAAACTCATATGATTTTTTACAATTGCAAAATCCCACTTTTTTTTGAAATTGTAAAATTGATACTAAATCTAAAATCGTGGAAAATAATGTTTTAAAAAATCGTGAAAAAATAGTGTTTTAATATTATTTTGATATGTGGAATAGTTTTCTAAAATCGCATTCTAAACACTTTTTGCGAATTGTCTTAAAAAACTTGTTCCTTAAGGGAACGAGTAGTCCAATTCTCTTGTGATGTATGGAATAGTTATGTATTCTAAACAATTTTTGCATTACTATTTTTCGGATCCAACCTCAAAAAATATTTCGTTTGAATACGGTTGCTAAAGGTGACTGGTCCAATAATGAACTGTACTAAGGAAAGTATTTACAAGACCAAAAAAATTTCGTGAGATGAGCTATCTACTAGTGAAAACTTAGTCTAAATCCAGCCAGAATTGTAAGAGATAGCAGTATAGAAGTTCACAGATAGGTCATGCGGTAGATTTTAGTAATCCAAAATTTTCCTCAAGGTACGATCTCGTCAATACTGAAAACCGCGTCTAAATCACTTCAAGAATTCAAAAGATATCAGGAGAGGGTGTTCACATGGTATGAGCGGTTTTGATTTTATTAGCGAAAATGTTTCCTGGGCCCTTTTCACGTAATTATTAAAATGATTATCGTTCGAACGATACCTGTGAACTCTATCGTCAATAATTTGCTTCACGTAACTGAGCCACTGTCGTATCGTCTATCGGTTTTTCAATTAAACTTTGATTGCTATTGAAAATGATTGCCAATACTATAGATTCGAAATAAATTATATAAATTATAAATAATGCGGCGGTCACATGTCGCTGTTTTGCCAGCCGCTGACTGCTGTTGAGTAGTAGCGCTGGCAAGTAGCAATAGCGCCAGCGTACTGAGAAGGTTCACACGATTTATATTTTAGTAGCGCTGGCAATTAGCAAAACAGTGGTTTGACATTTTAATCTGGGAGATTTTTTAAATAATAAACGTAACACACAAATTTAAATAAATAAACGTACAATAACAACTTACAATAAACAAATTTTACCACTTATCAGACTTTTGAAAGCTCTTTTGACATGTAACAGGGTCACGTGATCCCTAGTAGCGCTGGCAAAGTAGAACGGTCTCTACTTCACTAGCGCCGCTAAAATCATCACGCTGCTGCTGGTAGTAGCAACGCATTAGGGTTCACACGGTGCTGCTGAAACGGCTGCTAACAGCCAAACAGCCACTAGCGCTGGCAAAGCAGCGTCGTGTGACTGCCGCATGAGAGATGTATTTAATTACAAATCAGAAAATGTAAGTACTTGATTCAAGTAAAATTAATTAATTAATACAAACACTTAAAAAATTAACTATAAGGTCAGTTACGCGGAAGCAAATAAAGTTAATCCCAATTTATCTAAGGGCTTTAATTGAAAAACCATATAAGGCAAACAGGACATGGAGAGACTGTAGACCAATTAGGCTTCAGAGACAAATTCAACTAAAATATGAACAGCACATGAGTTTTTTATACAAAAATCTAAAATATCTCGATAACGGTAAAAGATATCGATTTAAGGTAAAAGGCAAAAATGTAGAGAATTTTAAGACTCTTTCGAAAAAATTATTAAAATTCCTTTTTTTTTTAGTTTTTTTTTTCGGAAGACCGTTAGTTTGCAAGCAATTCGCAAAAATATATTATTTTTTTGGTTTAATTATGATATCTCGATAATGGTAAAAGATAGTGGATAATGGCTCTAGCTCTACTGGTTTTTGAGAAATGTTGTACACAGACTGACACACTGACAGACAAAAAGGCATTTTTGTAATAATACACCAATCGACTCAGGAGTGCTCGGGAAATGTTTTTTACACAATACTTTGCGTTTAAGAAAGTAATAATATCTTAGAGAAAAATAAGTGATGCATTAAATTTTTATCTTATGAACTACACATTTCGAAAAACTGTTGTTAAAATGTGTACCGAGGCCAAAAAATGTGGCCAAAATTTGATTTCTATGAAAAGAATTGGAGGTGGGCCTGGAGAAGCAGCTTCAGGAGGAAAAAGTGATTCAATTAACTTCTCTTCGTGCTGTAGTTTCTGGAGGCAAATCAAGGAACATTGGTACTCCTGCACCACAAATAAATACTGTAGGAAATTCAAAATGATGAATTCCAAAATACATTAATAGAGCTTGAAGAAAGTCCATCGCAATGGCAAGATGCAGCTGAAGAAACGGAAGAATTTTCGAGAGATAAATCGTATTTTTGTAACCGCCCTATAAGGGTGCCGCTCCACATGAGAGTAAATACGCGAGTAACTCTCAACACAATTTCTTCAACTGTCAATGGCGATAGGATTTTTTAGCAAAAAAAAAAACACTTTTATTTCACTTGTTACGTTGCATAAACAGAAAAAATGCCTGGCAAGGAACATTTTACGGAATGTTCTGCCGACAATACGAAATATCCCGAGAGTTTTGCATTTCTCACACAAAAGCAATTAGTGTCTTTACAAAGCAAATGAAACAGACGACAACGTACTCTTCTTCAAGAAAAAATTTCTTTCGCGTTTCCTAACTTTATAGCTCTAACGGCCAATTTATTCACTAGGAGTTAAATCGCCTTAACTCCCTTAACTCACCTTTTACATGGAAAATAACACTAGCTAACTCCCTTAACTCACTAACTCGGCTTAACTCCTAGTGAATAAATTAGGGGTAAACTATGCTCCTATCGAGAGGTTCTCGCCGTCATTTACTCTCATATGGAGCGGCACCTTAACACTTTAAGAGAAATTTAAAGCAAATAAAAATATACTTTTTATGGTTTGTAAAAAAAATAGAGCATATCTCATAGTTTTACCCTATAAGGTAGTTTACCAATATCGAACCTCTTCGCAATTCCAGATAAATTAAATTTCAAAACTTGGAAAATCCAATATTCTTATCTCAAAACATGTAAAATTATAACGAAAAAAACAACAAAAAAATGGTGTTAGTCAGATTTTGCTTCTCTAAATATGAATAACAAAAAAATTTCACAGATAAACATAAAAAGTTTACTAACATACGAAACAAAGATTAAATATTTGCAGACAATGAATAAGTGTGGAACAAAAAGATAAATTTCCGGCAGTTCTTTAAAATTTCTGTGATCATTTATTGTGCGCTGAAGTCACTTTTGTGACTAATTAGAGATAGTTCCCACAATACATTTTAGTTTCAAGATTAATAAGCAATTATATTAAAGCACGCCATCTTTACTCTTACAAAAATATTTTAATAACAGTTTGAAAACTACTTATCATTAAATTAGTTGGAAATTCTAAAGAAATGACTAATTACAACATATTAACAAAAATTCAATTTTTTTTTGAAATAATAGTGAACAAAAATTGCCCTAATTTCGAGAATTAAATCTAGTACTTTAAAATGTCGGAGAATATCTTGGAGTGAGGAGAGAAATGTCAATCTGGAGGAGGGCGTCTTCGATTCGCCATGAATACTAAAATTTGTTTTGTAATATATCACCTTCAATATTTTCCAAAGGTCTGTCCTTTATCCTTCGATTTTAAGGATACCATGTGCCTGGTAATACTAATAAAGCGGAACAAAAAAGATGACACAAAAAGGACATGTTTTTTGGTCAATAGTGACACCTTATCTTTTGGTACGAGGAAAATAGTGGTAATAAATCACGGTCACCTCATTCAATCCTTGTTTTCTGCCATATCAATGTGTGTAGGTGTCAATTTTATTGGAATAGCGACCGAAACACGCACTGGTATGTAATGCATTACTGATACATTTACCACAGGATTCATATCAACCCAACAAGATAGTTTCAAGAAAATTAACCATTTTTCAAGTTTCATTTTGTTATTCAATTCAATACGGTTGCCAACTAATAAATATTTATCTGTTGTCCTTCTCATATCGTCTGTAATTTGATAATTGTGACGGACAAATATAGATATGTACTTGTATATTGATCTGTAGTTTCATGTCAATGTGATTAAGAGGTAGATGATTAATTAAATTACTAGACACTTGTCTACATTTGGCACCATTCCAGCATGTATTATATTTACAGGTGTGTAGTTATAAGGATTCCTCTAAATAATTAACTATCTTGACAAGGCAATTAAAACTGAATTATGGTCGAACTTGAACATATCCACTATAATACCATAAGTTCATTCTCTGAATCATTCCGGTAATTATATAATTCATTATTATATATAGTATGATTTAAGAAAAATAATAACAGGCTTGATTTTCTATAGAACTACTGTACAAATATTTTCTCAAAATTAATCCAAACAAAATTTTCCGCTAATCAAGCAAATTAATTAATTCTTTATAAAGATTTCTCTGACTCATGATTAATATTTCGAATTGAATATTATTTCAGACTGTTTGAGGAACACTCCGATCTACTTGCAATGTTCTCAAAATTCAAGGAACTGAAAACTAAAGAGGAACAGGCCACATCGGAGGAATTAGCTGAACATGCTAACAAAGTTATGGAGACCCTGGACGAGGGTATTCGAGGACTTGACGATTTAGATACATTTTTTGAATATTTACATCAAATTGGTGCTTCCCATAGAAGGATTCCTGGTTTTAAAAAAGAATATTTCTGGGTAAGTAAGGAAAAATTCACATAAATAATGTATCAGAATCGAATTATTATAACATTAACTTATGTTATATTAGACCAGGGGCCATCAAAGTAACTGTCGCTACATTTACAATCAAAATTTATAACCACTACAAATTAAAATACAGTTCAATGAAGCACAACCTTCCACAAAATGATTTAAAATGAAATGCGTCATGCTAATAATGTACCGATTCCAACTCAAAGCATGATTCGTTTTATTCCTGCGATCTGAAGCCGCAACACACAAGCATTACAGGACACAATAAAAGGTCGATTATAGTGGCTACGCTGTTAAAGCCAATCTGTGTGATGAGCCAGCCGAGCCACTAGCTGATGATGCCTGTATTAGACCTTGAGCTATATAGAGCTAGTGGCTCCGCCCCAAACCGTTCCGCGATTCATCCCCGCCCCACGCGTCAACATCCTCTTCGACCTCCGGCCACCATGAATACTCGGCCTTGGGGCTCGAATCTAACTTCTCCCGGATGATTTAGAACAGGGCTGTCCAACTTTTTAGCTTTCCTGGGCCACATTGGGAGAAGACGAGTTATATTGCGCCACAAATACAATATACTAACCCTAAAGTTAGCTGATTAGTAAAAAAACATACTTAGTTAACAATTTTAAGTAATTTAAACATCGTTAATTCATAAAGTTTGTAAGTATGTATATCAGTTTTTGTTGGGCCACATTCAAACACGTCCTGGGACGCATGCGGCCCGCGGACCGCGGATTGGACAAGCCTGATTTAGAAAATAGTTGGTGATTGGTTCAAGTGGTGGGGAGGGAATAGATTTTCTAACGGTGAACACCGGATCGAAATGTCTCTTGATTTGTAGGAGATTTCAGAAAAGGGGTTTTAAGAGTGGGGAGCAAGTAGATTGTAACTAGGGACATTTTTCTTTAAGGTAGGACATCTGTAATGAAGAAACCTGTATCGAAATCCATTCAGTAGTTTAGCAAATAGCAGGAGAGGGGGTTTACAATAAAGAAGTAGATTTGGATTTAGTTGGCAAAAATTTTCCCTGATCCACCAGTGACGACATGCAAAAAAAAAGATCCACCAGTGAAAATCGCATCAAAATCCATTCAGCAGTTTAGAAAATAGATGGAGAGGAGGTTTACGGGAATGTGGTGGGCTTAGATTAAGTTGTTAAAAATTTTCCCTGATGAATGACCTGCCCAATAGTGAAAACCGTATCAAAATCTATTCAGTATTTTAGGAGATAGCAGAAAAGGGAGTCAGAGGAGAGAAGAATATTTGTCAACCGCAAAGCTAATCAATAATTTCGGAGTATATAGTACCCCTGTGTAAATTTTCAGCTAATTCGGTCCAGCGTTTTACGCGTTATTCCGTTGTATATCTTTAAAACAGGTTTGTGGTGGGGATAAATGATTAAGGGGGAAAATCGTGCGACTTTAGTAAAATAATACATAGCCTATAACCTAAGCAACATATAGGAAAAAACTGCATCAAAATCGATCGGTGGTTTTCGAGCCAAGTCCGGACATACAGACAAACAGGCATTGCCTTTTATATCGGGTTTCTCAACAAGGACATAACAATTTTGTATTTAAATAAAACACAGAATAATTGAGATATCGGGCTGAAATTTATTCCAGGTGTAGTGGACATGTTACATTTAAGTATGAAATTCGATGTCTTTCATATGGCCACCGCGAGCACGTTTGCACTGATTGATTTTTTGGAACCAATTTTCAACAACTCTTGCACACATATCGGTCGGAACGTTGGCAATTTCGCGTTCGATATTGTTCCTGAGCTTCTCTAACGGTGTTGGCTTGTTGGTAAAAACCAACGACTTAACATAACCCCATAAAAAGAAATCCAACGGCGTTAAATCGCATGAGCGAGGTGGCCATTCGACCGGACCATTTCTCGAGATTACGCGATTACCGAACTTCTCCTTCAATAGATGAATTGTTTGACCAACTGTGTGGCATTGCTCGTTCGTGAACTTCACCATGATAAAAATGTAAACCTTGACTGACGTTTTAGCATTGCCAGATCATAAAAAAAAGTTTTGGGGTGCGTTTTTATTAAAATACAAAATTGTTATGTCCTTGTTGAAAGACCCTTTATATACAGAGATATAGAGGACCGCAGCACCTCCCCCTGGATTTTGAAAAAAAAAAAAACTTTCTGCTAATTGAAAACAACTTACGATAAAAAACTAAAAATCAGAAAAAAAAATCTCCCAATGGAAAATGTTTTTTAGGTTCAAAATATTCTACTAGCATTTAATTTTATTGATTACAGATATTATAGCAACGATTTTATATGTCCGAAACGATATAATTATACTTAACAAGGAAGAAATCAATTGCGAGTTTTCCAATTTCAATCTTTAAGTCAGACATCATCAGCTAGTGGCTCGGCTGACTCATCACACAGATTGGCTTTAACAGCGTAGCCACTATAATCGACCTTTTCTTGTGTCCTGTAATCCTTGTGTGTTGCGGCTTCGGATCGCAGGAATAAAACGAATCATGCTTTGAGTTGGAATCGGTGCATTATTAGTATGACGCATTTCATTTTAAATCATTTTGTGGAAGGTTGTGTTTCATTGAACTGTATTTTAATTTGTAGTGGTTATAAATTCTGATTGTAAAGGGAGCGACAGTTACTTTGATGACACCTGCTTTAAGTCATAACAATCAAAACCATTTAGAAAAGTAGTCAATTTGAAACTATCAAACTTAATGTTGTTGTTACTTGGCGAAATTCCCTATAGTCATCCGATTTTATGACTGGCAGTAAATATCCATCGATTTCACTTAATCCAAATTTCCCGCACAGTTGGACTCGTTCTTGCATACAAATAATAAGAAAGGAATTGAAAATTCAAATCATGAGCAGAAATGCCCAGCATTTCTATCAGGAAAATACAATAGAAACATCAACTGCAATCATTTTTAAATTTAAAGATTTTTTTTTTTAAATCTAACAATTTCCAGCCGCTTTTCTATACCAAATTTGATCCAAACTTTATTTGAAGAGAATGGGGAATTGAAATAATAATATGAGTTGTCATTTCATTTTTTAAACATTTTAAGAACATTATTTAAACACAAAAATTTTTTTTTATAAACAGTGAGGTTTTATTTGTGGTTTTAAAATGTTATACATTTTTTTACATTATTTAAGTGGTACTAAGACTAGAGCTATATACAAAAATTACCGCAGTATTTATGTCTCTGCTCCCTTATCTTTTGCAAGATCTCTTGATGTATTACCATTTGTAGATGAGATTTTCATCATTTCCATCAGAAACGCTTATTATTTCTTTGCGTGCGTATAGAGATCTGAATTATTTATCGCTGGAGACTAACAAAAGACCTTTTCCGGTTTTAAACCTCATCCCACAACGATCCACCTCAGTTCTATTTGTGCCCAGTTCTACTTGGATTTCTGTTTTCCATCACTTTTACAAGTTGAATCCGGACATGCTTTGAATTCAAACTGAACTTGCCAAGATGGAAAATGTCTTTCGCTATAATTGAGATACATATTTCAAAACAAAGCTCTTTTCTGTCTCATCCCATTCCGTATTCTAAAAATATGGAGAGAATTTAATCAAACCATTCCATAAAGAATGTAAAACCGAGAAAGTGGAAGGAGAATTTTTTTTTACTTTTAGGGATGATTTTCCTCCTAAAAGTAAAATAACAAATCGAAAATTATTGGGTCTGCTTTTCCTCATTTGCAGATTAAATGGCTGAAAAGCAAATTTTTCTTGCCTATCAGATATTTATTTTAATATTGAAGCAATACATTAAATTATCGTTTTTTCTTCAATAAGAAATTCAAATTGTGCGTTTTGTTTATCTCCCCCATTTTCTTTCATTTAATATTTTAATAATACTTGGTCATTATTTCCATTGAAAACTTCGACTGGAAAATTCTTGTGATTTATCATGTTTCCAATCCCCCCACCCTTCCTGGATTTAAAAAAACTATTGTTTTTTATATCCCTTTAATAAAGGTGAAATTACAATGAAAGCGTAGTGTGCTGCGATGCGCCGAAAGTTGGGCATCGTGCTGCCTTCACTCACTAAAGCGACGCAACGCGAGAGTGAATTCAGTCTTTACTTTTGGCGGCGTCACCTGTATTTTAGTAGTTTTTTAAGCACGAAAATCTGAATTTTTTCAAAGTAAAATGAATTGTTGTTATCTGTTAATTTTTATTCAGGGTATTCACAGTCCTCTTTTAATTTTCGGTATTCGGTGTTTTCGGTAATATTAAAAGACTGAAAATATTCTGCTGTGATCACAGCACAGATTTGAGAACAGCGCTTTTATTGGATACGTGACCAAATCATGAACTGCGAATTTGATTGTAAAATATGTCACATACCTTTAAATACATGTTTGATGTATTCTTTTGAATTTCTATTGTGGCAACGGCTATCAAAATTAAAAATTAAAAAAATTTGCATCAGTCCGATGAGATTAACAAAAAACCAGCGAGAAAATTTGACAACTAAAAACATTACTAGCGCCACCCGCGGTTGATTCTTGATACCGAATAACCGGGCCTGAAAACACGACTCAAGGCATGTATACAATTACCGAATCCGGTAATTCATTTTTACATGAACCAAGTTACCGTCTCGGTAAAAATCTGTTTAATTTGACTGAATTACCGAGCAGTAAATTTACCCGCAATTTAAAAGACGACTGTGAATACCCTGATTGTTTTAAAATTTATTGTTATTTTTTTGAAAAAGCTTATTAATAAAAGCAGCCCATTGCATGATATATTTTCGCATAAAAAGGGTGACATCACGTCTTGGAATGGCCGGGACATCCCCGGATTTAGGTTTATTATCCCGGCGGCCCAGAAAAAAACTTTTTGTCCCAGATTTTTCAAATTAGAGCAATAATTTTTCAAACACTGGAAAAAATGATCACTAAACATGTAAAACGTACTCTATTTCAGCTAGAAGTTGCTCTAAAGTACTTTTTCTCAACTGCGGCACAGATTTTTTTTAAAAATTTTCCACGAAAACAGTCACATTCTTTTAAAAAATTTCACCTGCGACGCAAATTACTGTTTTTGTCCTTGGTTTTAATCTAAGGCTGCAAACAAAGTAAATGCGATGAACTATGCGATGCGATGTCCGATGCGGTTGTAAACGACGGGTGCACATAGTGTGGAATCCGATGTAAACGATCTTTGACAGCTGCAAACTTTATGAGATTTCATTTAATATAACTTAAGGGGGCCATTTCAATCATTTCTAACCATAACATCTCCCAGATACAAAAAACTTACATTTGTTAAAACTTCAGAAACAAATTTCATAACAATTTTGCGATTTGACAACATTTCTCAAAATCACAAAACCTTCAATTATTTTAAACAAAACTTATTTTTATTCACTCTGCCACCTTATTATTACTAATTAAACTAAAAACAGAATGTAAGGTGCGATAAAACCGCATTTTAATTTGAAATTAATTTTTGAACTGTGAAAAGGTAAACGACGTATACGACGAAATGCTTTCGATTCTATCGCGTCGTTTACATCGTACAGCATCGTGTATCGCATCGTCGCCAATATGGGTACTTCCATTTAGTTCAATGGTTTCCTTAGCATCGTGCATCGCATCGCATAGTTCATCGTATTTACTTTGTTTGCAGCCTCAATCAAGTTTTATTTTCTATATAAAATTTGTAGCTCATATTGTCCCGAATTGCCGCCAAAAAAGGTATGGCTTGCGGAAAAATTCCTGCAGATGACCGTGTTTCCAATATGCTATTATTTAAACATCCGTAACGTAAAGATTGATCAATGATTTATAAACATACCCAAATAGCATCGAAAGGCACGGGCGCATGAGATTTAATCTTTGCGGCTTTAAAATGCAGCAATTTACGCAATCGGGGTTAAAAATTGACACCTATGATTTACATCCGCGTACAAGAAACGTAAAAAGTGACTAGCACGACACACTGATTAATAATGCGTCTGCAAAGCCACAATTGTTTTAGTGTGGAAATCGGTGATCGACGGTTCGTCTTTGGGCCAACATTCGCTTCATGAAAATCCTGCAGCGATAGAGCAGCATTTGGCGGTTTTCGGGTCGAAACAGTGATTAGCTGTGGAGCCTGAATGTCGGCTTCACTTTGAAGAAGCGTATAATGGGAACAGGGTCGACACGGTTGCCCTTAGAGTTACCTCAAAGCCCCCACTTTACATACAAAATTTATCAATCACACAGAAAATTTTTTAGCTATACTTTCCTCTGCGTACCTATAGCGGCGATGTATTGTATTAATGACGGTGACCGACTCCAGAATGTGCAGACAGAACCTTTCCGATCTCTCCGATCAACACAAAAAGCGTTTCAGGGAAAAAGATGAAGAAAGGATCGGTTTTGTCAGTGTGATCAATTAAGAGACTTTTTTTCAAAGCCCATGTCTTTAAATCTGAAATCATTTTCGCAATAAATTGTCAAACAATCACTAAACTTTTTATTCATCGTAACCATTTAATTTAAAACATCGTAACCGTCGAGATAAAGACGATATTAAAATCTTTTCCTCAATATATTAACTTTCTTGCTCACCCTTAAGAAATTTCGTAAAATCTCTCAGACGAAAACCATTTCTCGCCGACGAATTCCATTTTATATTGTAATTAAAATTAAAATTGTAAAGTAATCTTTCTATCCCCCGTTCGGCACTTTACACCTTTCAAACATTCTTCATAATAGTAGCAGTGCCCCTGTTGATCCCAGCAGAAACTAAATGAAATTGTCTTTAGTGCTGAATATCTTGAATGCATTAAAGAATGCTTCCTGAAAACAATGGAGCCGCATATCATTTCAACGGTCTGCACATAGATTCTACCCACGCTGATGGTGTCCTCATACCGTTCAACATTTCTCATGACAGTGGTTCCATTAGAAGATCCTTCGAGCATATGACATAAAGTGAAATATGAAAGAAGCGGATCCTAAGATGATGAATGATGGAAAACCTACAGGAATCCATGCAACAGCAGAACGTACGTAAATCCCTTGGAAACGAGGCACAAGCATAATTGATTGCTTTACTTTGCACATTCGCTTCCTCACTAAAGTTCACCCACCCATCCACGACGCCTGCAATTTTCCATCTTTCTAAAGAGTTGGCTGCCATTACCAGATATCGCTTTACAGGCTCTCGGTTCAACTGATAGTTTCCTTCACGTGCATTTTTACGCTAAAAATAGCGCTGGCTTCTCCTTAAAGCTTAGGTTTTGCCAGATATACAAACAGATCGTTCGCCTTACCCATGTTTAGTCGCTTTACCCGTTTAAGGATAGAATGGCTGTCATTCAATACTACCAGGAAACCCGGACTTTTCAATGGCTAGCTATGTAATTTTTCCTATCGGCAGTGCATGTAAGAGATCAAAAAGGAAAATAAACTACACAACTATCTGTAAGTTTTCCACTTCAATCGATTTTACATGATTTCCTGCCACTTAGCGTATTTCATCGTCCTAAGCTTATAGCTCTGCTCAACTCCTAAGTGAAGGTAAACTGAACTTATATTTATATGCAGCATCATTTATTTTTGGAAGAATCATAAACATTTTATTTTTATGAACAAAATCCATTTGTTTGGGAGAGGGGGAACGGTTCGTTCGATTGGATTTTGATGTATGGAAGGTTATGAAAAATCATATTTTAAAGACATTTCGTCCTTTTTAGAAAACAGTAATCAATTTGTATGAAGGAGGGCGGAATAAGTGGACCAAGTAGTTTTTTTTTTGAGAAAGTTGTAAAAAACTGTTTCGTTTGTATGGGGGAGGGGGGAAGGAATGGTCCGATTTTGGTCCGAATTCAAGAACTCAGCCTTGGCATTTACGAGAAATGCAACTAAATATACAAAATTTCAAGTCTCTAGCTCAATCCTTTCGAAAGTTATGATGTTTACGGGCAGACAGATAAACAGACAGACGCACATGCGAAAATATAAATATGTTTTCAACCCAATTACCTTGGTGTAGTTCATTTTGTGTCCGACGATGCATTCATCGACCCAAAAATTCCCCGGATGAGATTTTTTCCGCAAAATTTGAGGAAAAAGATAACCACGTTATCCTTATAGGACCTTCGCTTATCCTTACCAGGATGAAGAAGTGAATATATTGCATTGTAAACGGAATTACGAATGTGTGCAAAAGTTCAAGTCAATCGCATGAGTGAAAGTGAGTCAAAATTAGATTACAAGATTAGACCCTGACAGACAGACATACAGACAGATACGAAGGCGTTTTTAAAAATCAAGCTGAATGTTTTTTGCGAATATCTCAAACACGGTGCATCTTATCAAAAAAAAGTTCAAGAACAAAAGTTATTTAGGATATGATTCTACATAAAACTCATACATCAAAATCCGATTGGAATAAATTTTAAAAAATCTTATTGGAAAGTTTGACTTCAAAGTGGAGTTTTGGTACAACTGCTCGAATTATGATACGAATATCACCATACCGATTTTCAATAATTGCCACATTGGCAATTATAGCTTTTGTTATGTTTTTTAGTTCCAGGCAGAGCTTAGGGGAAAACCCTTTAATTCCGAAGCACAGCTCAGGATGGTAATTTATAAAACCGTGTCATTTTTTAAGTCCTAACATGAGAAATAGATCCCTAAAAAAATTGTAAATATTGGGCTTTGGTAATAAGCCTTAAAAATTGGTATTTTTTTTAAATTTTGGAAGAACTTCCTATTATTAGGGTTGAATTCCCGTTGATTTAGGAGTAGATTCTGATAAGGATTTTTATTGTTAGATAGATCATGTCTTGAAAAAAAAATCGAACACTAAAGTTTACATCACCTCGTCCTTTTCAGCCAATCTCCTGCAATCTTCTAGAATTCTGATGGAATTTCCATCAGGTATTCACTATTATAGATATGTCGCTACTCCGGAGGAAGACTGTCACAACTCAAAAATTGTAAATTTTGGGAAATGACGTTTTAAAGTTATTCTGATATTTTGTGTTAGTATTTTTGATATTTAGAAAATATCTACAGTAACAAGCTTTTGCTTAAGTTACAATTGTGACACTCTTCTACAACTTCTACAACAAAGTATACCATATTTACCACTCTTCCGCACCTTTAGTACAAATTCGACATTTTTTGAGTTGTGACAGTCTTCCTCCGGAGTAGCGATGTAATGTCTTAGGGGTGGTCCATAAATTACGTCTTATTGTTAGGGGGATGAGGTTTTTGGAGTACAAGCTTTTGTAAAACAGTACTCGGGACAGAATGGTCCTCTTATTCTCGCCCCGTTTATGTTAGTGTGTTTTATATTTGCTATTGCCCGAACAACTCCGACTACTTAAAGCTAGTAGTCTCCTATATGTATGTTATAATTCTTATAGGAATCTGTCCAATTCATTTCTATCCGTGTAAATATTTACTTATTACAACTAAAGGTGATGACCCAATAGAAGCTTTGCTTGCTTCGTTTGCTTTACTCGCTTTGACAGCTGAATTGAACTCTGTGTTTCCTTATGGGAGCTGGCCCAATATACAAGCGTTTAAAGGCCGCCCTCCATTACCATGACTTTTCCCAACTGCAAAAAAATAGAGACACGTTTATGTGAAGATACCTTGGCGAGAAAGGGAGATAAGAATCAACTGCAAAAATTTGTCGGCAACTGCAAGAATAATTTCCCGTTTTTTTATGGCGATTTTATGGCGATTTCTACTACAATCACACATTGTCCCTGTAAGTGAATAGTAAGCACGGACACATTCAAACTGTTATTATAGCGTGATGTCATTTTTCTCCTTCGCATGCATAGTCAAAAGCTTTGTTACCATGCAAATTTGAACATTATATTCATAGCATAAGGTTTGATATAATTGCTATAAAATTGTAAAACTGGAAGGGATGGCGTTTAACTTGTATTCAGTCATTCCTTTTCATATCTACATAAGTCTATCTTGCTCTAGTTTTCTGCATTTTTTTGCAGTTACAGAAGTTATGGTAATGGAGGAAAGCCTTAAGGCAAAGCGAAGCAAGCAAAGCTTCGATTTGAGCAATTCTCAATTCGGCGGTTTGCTTTATGCTCTTTGACCGTTCTGACAAGTTAGTTTTTCACCTAATCGACGGAACAAAACACAAATAGCATACAAAATACATGATAAATGCTTTATAAATTAATTTTAATTGTTAAAAGGTTTGCACAAACTTTTTTTCCACTCAGATTATATAAATTCAATATGTCAAAGCGTTCATAGCAAAGCGTACATTGGGCCTAGAGTAGCTTTGCTTTCTTTGATCGCCTCAAATGATTCAGCAAAGCAAAGCAAGCGAAGCAAACAAAACTTCTATTGGGCCATCACCTTAAGTTATTCCCAAATTTTGAGAATAACAAAACACATTCTAACATCTAAGTTTTCATACTTTATATAAAATCTTTCGTCTTTAATTAAATAAAATTAATTAAAAAAATTTCTTTGTTTCAGAAAATTGAAAAACCATTTTTATCAGCGGTTGAGACGACTTTAGGTGATCGATATACTGAGAACGTCGAAGGCATCTATAAATTAACAATAAAATTTATAATTGAAACATTAGTAACAGGGTTTGAGTCCAATAGTGCCAATAATACATCAACACCAACAACAAATAACACGACTGAACAAAAACCACCGTCAACAACTGTCAATTCATAATCGAGAGATAAAAATATAATAAAACTATCTTAAAGAAATACAAAACCAATTTCAACAATTAATCATAAACACAAAATTTCAGAAAAAAAAATTGAAAACATTTAACAAAAAATATTTAATACAAAAAATATTTAATACAAAAAAGAGAGTAAACAGAACAATTAAAACAAAAATTATTATTATATTTTTATATTAGTACGAAAAACATATTACTTACGAGTAATAGAAAAAAAACTTATTGAAATAAAATAAAAAATTGAACCAAAAAATCACATTCTACATGAAATTCAGATAAAAGATGACCCGCCCGAGTGCGAGATGACTACAGGTTAAGAAATTATTTGAGATGACTACAGGTTAAGAAATTATTTGTGTGAAAAATGGCGAAAAAAATGTGTATAAATAAGAAAACAAAAATACAACACTTTAAACAATTTATCTAGCGCTATACAAATACAATTTTCCTCCTCTGTTGTCTTCTCAGCTCTTTTATATCCTTAACAAAACATTAAACACTCTATAAAATTTAATTTCTTTAATTCTATCTGATGCCCTATTTTTTGTATATTTTTGGATGAGCAACTTGTGGCTCCGAGCCAAAACGAATTTAGAAAATGTCATTAATTTAAAATACAGGTAAATGTAATCAAAAAATAAATTACCAAACGCTTTTAACCACGAAAAAAAATATAATTGAAATCTTTTAAAGGGAAATAAAAATAATTTCTGTCATGGTTTTTCTCGTTCATCTCCATAAAATGTCGCCATGGCGGCGATTTTATTCAAAAGGACTAAAAGCTGATTGCATTAAAACTTTCATTAACTTCGTTTAGATACTGTCCGTAATGGACATGGTCGAGTCTTATTTAATATATTCAAAATAAAATAAAATATCTTTTTGTAGAGCTTTTCCGCAATAACATTAACTCTTTCAATTAAATTGTTCTAGCGTTGCTAATAGCATTGTCAAAGGGTTTACCAAAAGAACTGTTTTTTTTTGTTAGTTTAGAACTGATAAAAGTTAGGGACGGAAATTAATTAATTTAATGTAAATGGATTTTCGGATCAGCAATTAAATAAATTTTGATAAAAGATTGTTTTGCGCATTGGTTATGAAGCACTTTTTTGGACGCCATAAAAATATGTTAAACTCAAATTCGATGTCCAAATATTCGTACCTAAGGAGAATTTTTGTCAACCGTTACACCAAACAGGATGACCCAAATTCTTACAAAATTAACGTCACGTGACATAAATGTTGCTTGAATGATTAAATTTTATTGTTTTTGTTTATAGAAGACATTAAAAGTCCATAAAATACGTCACGCTAATTTTCGACCTTTCGAAACTCCCACCTCCCCGCCCCTTCGTCAGGCGTTTTCAAGATATTTGGTTTGGGGTTTACTACCGCCGTCACAGTATATGAAAGTACTTTGAGGGGTCTGTTTCAAGAACTGGACGCAAGAAACAAGTCGACGCGATAGTAATGCATGAACGAAATTGTAAATGTTGAAAACTAAATTGTAAATTGAAAAAATCTTGATTTACGAGGCGTCAATTGTTCCTGGTTTATCAGCATATCTCCACAGAAAATAATCCAATCGGATTAAATCACATGATCTTGGATTTACCGCACAATTTCTTGAAATAATGTTGTCATGAAATTTGTCTGTCAATAAAGTAATTGTTTGGATCGCTGTATGACACGTAGCAGCGTCTTGCTAAAACCAAAAATATGATGCCTCCAGGATATATATCACACCAAATGGTACAGTACATTTTTGAGGATGTGATGGAACCGGGTGAACATCTTGAGAATTATTCTCACTACATAATTAGCAATTTTGTTTGTTAACGTAACCATTTCACCAAAAATAAGATTAACCCCTAAACAAAATTTTCCGATCCAAAAAATTCAAAAAAAATTTTTAAAAAAAGCTTTTTTTTTTAGAAAAAATGCACTAGAAAGGAAAAACTAATTTTTAGGTGATGTGTATTAGAAATAAAAGCGAGATAAATATTTATTTTATTTTATTGTGCTTTATCTCGCTTTTATTTCTGGTACAGAGCGCCCAAAAAATCATTTTTTTTCTTTTTTGTGATTTTTTTTAAATGAAAGCTTTTTTTAACTTTTTTAAAACTTTTTCAGTCATTTGGTGTTTGATTAGGATTACTTTAAATCCAAAATGACGTCTGTCTTCCGCTACGCTTATATCTATATAGTTTTTAGTCTTCGAATTTATATCAATGCTTTTGAGATATTCTTACAGACCTCTTAATGCCAGAATCGGATTCAGCGACCCCAAAAACCACCAGATGAGATATTTTCCGAAAAATTCGAGGAAAACATAATCACGTAATCCTTACAAGACCTTCCCTTATCCTTACAAGGACGAAGTAGAGAAAATATTGCATTGTCATCCGAATTGCGTATGTCTGCCAAACTTCAAGCCAATCGGATGAGTAGAAGTAGGTTAAAATTAGATTGCAAGATTTGACCCTGACAGACAAACAAACAGACAGATACGAAGACAAGCGAAATAAAAGCTTTTAACAAAGTTGATAATTTTGCAATTGTCTTTCAGCCCTTTCACCAAACAAACGACGCAAACGATGGTCATGTAGCTTCAGATCTTGGACCAATTGGATCTTATATGAGTGTAGACCAAGGATCTTCACGCAAAAATTTTCATAGTGTGGAATAACCGAGGTCAACTTGTTGAGAACGGCGACGAATAGACAAAATCGGATCTTCTCAACACTTGCACTAACAGCACCGATATTTTCTTCGGTACGTATTTATTCCACGGGCACCAAAATTTCTCTTAGTTACATGAAAATGTAAATAACGATGGAAATAAATTCAAATTTAGCTAACGTTTTTCGTGCCTATTAAGTTTATTTGTGAACAAGTGAATAAAATAATAAGGAAAAAGACATGCCAAAGACTTAAGTCAATAAAAATCGTTTAGCATTAAGGAACCTTAAATTTCGATTTCATTAATACACACTCCACATTTATATAAATTCATTGTATGCCAACGTCCTAGAACTTGATTCTCATTCGCTTTTTCTCCTAAATTTCCTACTGTTTGGTATTTTTTACAGTCTGTGTTTGTTTATTCACTCCAAATACTAAGGATCAGCAACAAAAGTTTTATAGTAATAAGAGAAATTACACCTGACTACCTAAATATGTAATACCTACGACCAAACTTTGAAAATGCTACAAATACTAAGAAATCTAACCATTTTTACTATAACCACGCCTCTACAACCCCCTGAGTTTTTTTTTTGCTTATAGCGCATCCTTATAAACTGTATGTTTATATGAGTGTGCCTATCAGACGAATACAAATATACTCATATTACAAAAACACTTCTGACATCATTGCAAAGAAAGACCTTTTCTTTTTTTTCAATATTTACAAAAACTTTTATTGGAGAGCCGCAAATTTCAAGTTTTGTACAAAAACGAACGATTGGAAATGGCAAAAAATAAATACATTTTCCCATTTTATTTTTAATTTTTTTTATAAGGAAGTATAGAATAGAAATAGAATATTATTGTACTTGCAGCAGAAGACGAAACTGTTGACTGAAGTGCTGCTTCTTGTTGATTGTGGACTTTACCTTGTGGATGGCCTTTGTTACATTTTCTTGTTTGGATGTCAAGTATTTACACTCCGCAATGAAAATGGTTCATCGCAGCACTTAATTTCCCTTTTAAGCTGTATATTGACAAAATATTTGAATAGGAATTGAATGTGGCCTCAGCACCCTTCAAGATAATTTCACAGATAACTTTACAAATTGAACAACAGCCTAGTTTATCTTGGTTTCAAAATATTACATAATTGCAAAATTGATTTAATGGCGGAAATATTTTCAGAATATTGACACAAAATACGAGTACATCCATTCTTCTTTTAAGGGGGTACGGGCCGAAAAAATAAAAAAAAAGTCTTTTTTATTTTCTTTTCTTATTATACACTAATTTCCCCACAGAATGTCACAAACCGCAGGTCTCTATGACAACTAGAAGTGCTTCTAATATTCGTTCAATAGGTCGGGTGTTACAAGGCCGGCCGTTCGGTGGCCCGACCCACCTCACCCCATTCTGTTCTCATCTTCCAATCGCCACACATTACTTTCCAATTTATAAAACTTTAATTTTATTATAAAACTACTCCGAAGAAAACCTTTTGAAAAATAAGTTTTTTTGTTTTTATTCCAAAAGTACAAGACATAGGGTAAAATACCCAGATCTGAGCCCCCTTAAGCATTTTTTCACTTCATATCATATTTTCTTTGTCTTCCGTATACTTTCTGATAACTTATACTTACTGGTCGAAAGTATGGAATATTTAAATTAAATTAACATATACATATTTCTCAACAATTTGGATAAAAAAAAGAATTATGTGTAAATTTGGAAATTATCCCAAAATCCAGTTCTGAGCCCCCTGTATTAAATTAAGTACGCCTAGTAACTTATATAAATAAGAATAATTGCGTTGTGAAATGTGGTTTAATCGGCTCAATCGCACACAATTCTTGTTTTAGCCGGAAAATTAACAGGGGTGCTCAGAACTGGTGCCGGGGCTCAGATCTGGATACTTTACCCTATTGTCACAATTTTTTTTTATTTGAAGAAGACACTGGCTAACAAAATAGCTGTGGAAATGTCAAAACTCCCGTCAGTTTTTAAAATATGGAATATAGACCGTCAAGAATTATCACCCAAAATAACAAAAAAGTTTCACATGTGCTGTAGATAACGGTTTTCCTCAGAATAAAAAACAAACAAAAAATCCTGGAGTATTTTTCAATCCAAAAATTATATTGACGAAATTTTAATACATATTTTGAATTGGAATTTAAACATGCGAATTTTTGAAAATATTTTAGCTTTTTTTGCAGTCATAATTGAACAGTTTTTTTAATATGTATTGAACTTAAATACTTTTAACATTAATGTCTACAATTTAATCAAAATTTTAGACTTTAATACTGAATTAAACCAAAAATAAATTTATAAAAGTTTCTAATCTACTCGTATGTATATTATTGGATTAGAATTTTATATTGGATTACATATAGGTCCACCGTAATCCAGTTTTGATTGGAATTTACTCCAAGATTTTTTACTGTGTAAAAATATGTAATTTGGCATTAATAAAAGGTGTGCAAAATTTGATTGAGCTACCATAAATGGTTTCTGAGAAAACGGGTCATTTGTCCCCCCATAAGACACCATGTAAAATAGCCTTGCTGCCTTACCCCCTTAAAAATAGTGGACACGCTCCAAAAAGTTTCCGGGTTGTGCCCAAACAACAAGTAGAAAGTTTAAGTAAAAGTCGTCCTAATATTCTAGAATTAGCTAATTCTGCAACCCTAATGAGATTTTTTCCGGAAATTTTGAGAAAAAGAATAGTCACGTTATCCTCACAGGACCTTGCGTTATCCTTACGAGGACGAAATAGTAAAAATATTGTATCGCCATCGGAATTACGTGTGTTCGCATAATTTGATTCGAATGGGTGGAAGTGGGGTCAAAATTAGATCACAAAATTTGACCCTGACAGACATACAGACAAAAAAAGCAAGCTAAATAAAAGCTTTTAAAAATAACTGTAAATTGCACTTTTTCCGTTAATCGAAAACACTTAAAATATATAGAAAAAAATATATAGCTGCAAATTACAAACAATCAATTTTAAGAAAAACAACTTGTATTTTATTAGACTAAACTTAGTCACAATGTTTATTATCATCTAAAGGCATTTTATTATTTGAACTCATTTCACAACCCCATACAATTATATTAATATAGACTCGAGAAATATAGACAAAAATCGATAAAAACAATTTCATATTTGTGGAAGTCTCAACGTGAACAAGTTGGATTTCATCAAGTGAAATGGGTTAATGATATCGTGCCTTTTGACTATAAAAACAACAATTGAGCGTTTATAAAGAATTTCCTTTGACAGCTTTTCCTTTTTTTGGTTGAACTGAGAGAAAAAAACGAGAAATCGAAGTTCTGTTTTTGTAGGCGAAAAGGTGAAAAATGTCATTTATTGGTCGTAAGCCATACTCATATCCATTACTAAGTACTTTTCGGATAATTTAATTTTTATTGAAGAATATTTACAGCAAGAATTTACAAGGGAATTCCCATCTGCTGCGATAATAAATAAAATTTGGTTATTTATTATACATACCGCAAGCAGTTTTTTTTTTACCTTTATATCGAAAGAAAGATATAGTTCAATAAATTCCAAAAACATGTCAGACAAAAAATATCAATTGTGATCAAAACATATTAAAATATAATTACAGGAAATTTTATTTTCTTTGAAGTGGTTGTTTGTATTTTTTCTCAAGAGCACAAATTTTTTGAGAAATTTCCAAAAAACAGATTTTTTTAAGAAAAAAAATTTTGTGCGGGGTACCCGTTACCGTTATAGCTACCGTTACTTTCCCAGAAGTTGATAGAAAATTACGATTTTCGTAAAACTCATTTACAAAAAAAATTAGGTCGTTAGCTCAACGCAAACTCGAGTTATTTCAAATATAAAAAATGGACAGAACGACAGACCGATGCACTGACATCCCCATAATTTTGCCTTAAGCGGATTTCGTACTGATCAGAAAGTTTCTATCTGCCCCCGACCTCGAGTTGGTATTCATCATGAATACAATACTTTCCCTCTATAGCAGAGGAAAGTAAAAATATACTTACCGCCCCTCAGACTTTTCGCGCTAGGTATAATTGCCCAGCTTATCCCCACTAAATCAGACTCTGCCTAAAGATGTAATCATGGTGGACAGGGAAAACTTAAAAACATTGATTGTAGCATAAATACTGGCAGTTCGAAGGAGAAAAAATGTCAGTTGGGAGTTTTCGGGTCGCTGATTACGAATATAGTGTTAGAATTTTAAAATTCGAAACGGAAAGTTCTGAAAAGGTTACCAAATATGCGCCGCCGGTGAACACTTTCAAGACATATGTGACCTAGATAAGATACGTTAAAAAATGCGCCGCAGGCGGAAAAAATATTGTTTATAGCAGCCCCAGGATGTATGTTACACATGTTTACTGATGGTTTTTTAGTGTTAAATAGATCATATCCCTAAGGAACGATGCACGATTTTGCCCCTAAACTAACCTTTGAATCAGTGTAGTTTTCAGTTTGGTTGAGTACTTTTTAGAAACGGTACAGTCTCTAGTTTCATCCATATATGGCTTCAAGAGCTACCGAATTGCAGGGGGTTGCAATTATGTTGTAATTCATCCATGTTTCGCAATTCATGTAAAACTGTAGGTGCGAAGCAGGGAAGAAATGTAGGGGGATGGTGAGGGGTCAACGAACTTTCTCCTGAATGCATGCATGCGTTACGTGAAAAATCACGAGAAAGTTCGTTAACCCCTCACCCCCCCTGCATTTCTTCCCTGCTTCGCACCTACAGTTTTACATGAATTGCGAAACATGGATGAATTACAACATTTGTAAGGTTTTACGTTGCAACCCATCAACAGCAGAGGCCGTGATAGCAATCTAGACCGATGATGTCGTTAACACCAAGCGGCAACTATCATTTCGTAAACTCATTTCGTAAATTTTACTCAAAATTAAATTGAAATTTAATATTGGTAACCCAAGCACTTTTGCCTTATTAATTTTTTTTAAAAAAACATAACAAAAGCTATAATTGCCTATCTGGCAATCATTGGAGACCCGTATGGTGATATTCGTATCAAAATTCGAACAGTTGTACCAAAATTCCACTTTGAAGTCAAACTTTCCAAAAAGATTTTTTAAAATTTATTCCAATCGGATTCTGATGTATGGGAGTTTTATGTAGAATCATATCCTAAATAACTTTTGTTCTTGGACTTTTTTGATAAGATGCACCGTTTTTGAGATATTCGCAAAAAAACGTTTTCATTCGTAATGGTCCATTTTTGCCCATGAACGAACTTAACCTCACATTTTACGAAATTTCAAATCTCTAGCTCAATCCGTGCGCCCGCAATCCGTGCCACAGACGGACGGACAGACGGACGGACGGACATGCAAAATTCAATTTTTTTTATCATTCTAAACGTGTAATTCAATTTTGTGTGTGATAACGGGATCTTGGCGTGACAAACGGTCAGGCAAAGTTAATGTACCCTTTTGTTTCACCATACGGGTATAAAAAGTGAAACAATTTTGCGTAAAACCCCTTTCACTTGTATGGGCGATGTAGAAGAGGAGAAATGGAGGGTTCAAAACAGCGAAAAATGGCGTAACGTATTTTAGGGACAGTCCCTTACAAATAAACTGCTTTGTATACGAAATTTCGAGTCTCTTGGTTGCTAGTCTGGACTCTGCGACAAATGAGGGAAGGTGCGATCAAAAGGAGCCAACATTCAAAAAACGTTTTTTATAGGCACCGCTATAAGCACTTTAATCTGACTTTCAAAACAGCATTGCCAACCTCTTCAACAGACGTGGCTTCTTCTTACAAGTATAAACCGAGAAATTAAAAAAATTAAATTTTTGCTGATCTGAAGAATAATTTATATTATTACTAGCTTGCATACCCGTCGTTGCCGGGTTAAGTTTTTTCAAAAAAAAATTTATGGTCTATGTTTGAGCTAAACTTCAGGCCAATCGGCTCATTAGTTTCCCCGCGAAAGAGTAATATAGAGGAAGAGCTAAGTTTCGAGACCACTTTACCCCCTCCCCTGACCCCTCGCGCTACTTTTCCGTATGCCTATTTTGGAACCAGAACTACCACAGACACTCATGCCAAATTTCAAGTCAATCGGTTCAGCCGTTTTCGCGTGAAAGAGGAACAGACAGACAGACAGACACCAACTCATTTTTATATATTAGTATAATTTTTCTTGTCTGATAATATATAAATTAAAAATGCCTATAATAAAAATACCTCAATATCAAATTCAACACAAATGTATTAAATTTCAATTGTAACTTTCTTTAAATTAAATTTTTTATCATATCTCGAATCTCTCCTCTAGAATAAGACGATAGTTTTCTCAAGGACTTCAATATTGATTTTTTTTGTCTACAAAATGAAAACAGACGTGTTGGTTGAAGTTCGAAACTTAAATGTTTAAAAACTCTTGTGAAAGAATAAAGTTTAAAGATACAAAAAATGTGACGAAAAAAACTACTTGTGGACATATCATGACTTTAAAAAGCAAACTCTTTACTATTACTATGAAGGAATACTAATATTTGAAAAAAGAAGATTTGTCAATAAAAGAAGTTTTGAAAGTTTTCTGGAAACTTATACTTTCAACTGAAATCTATTAAATAAATAGAGGGAAAACTTTGTTTGGTGTAAATCTTATGGTGCATGCGAGCTGGCTGTTAATAATGAGCACACATAAAATAAAGTTACTTTTGTAACATTTTTTGTGAACATTTGTGTACAAATTTTGAAAATTTGATCTAGTCACCACCACGATTATATATAACGGGCTTGGATGGGCCCGTTTGTATGTTCGTGATATAAATCTAACAAGAGAAAATTAAGCAATTAAACAATTACAAATTTAAACTCTAAGTACTCTATTCAGCGCTCCGCCGAGGGCGGCGGGGCGTGCAAATGGGCAACGCCCTTGGGACGCCAAATTGCCACCGGATGAAAATTTTAAATGAATACCACAATTTCAAACCAGTGACTTTACAACATGATCAATTGTTCACAGTTTTACAGGTTTGAATCTGTTGTTTTCAATCTTCCATTAAGGCTGGGTTCTAGCACAAAGACGTCATTTTTCTGAAGCGACGCTTTAGGCGACATTTAGAAGTTCGCTGCATCAAATTCGGACTTCAGAAAGGACAAAACACTAAGATACGCTTTTCTCGCAACTTTTATGTCAATTTAAAGATGTTGACCTCGGTAATCAAAAATTGTACCTGCGGCGCAGTTTTTTTAAAAATTTATGCATATTGTGCTTTTTTTTAAATATTGCCTGTAGCGCAATTTTCATTAAAAATACCAATATATCTCTTTATCTATAGATAATCGCAAAGAAGAATTGAAACAGCCCTCTTTCTCCCTGATCTATAATTCTAAATATCCAATTTTTTAGAACGAGACCCAGGAAAAACATTTTAGTGAAATTAACAAAATCGCTATACACAGCTGACACATTGTAAATTTTGTGAGAGCACCGCCGAAGAGAGCCCGACAGAAATTCAAACGTTTAACAAAAAGCGTTAATAAAAAAAATTGAATAAGATATTTTCCGCCAAAAATACGCTAAAATTAAAAAAAAAATAATGTAAGGTTTCGTAAAAACGGCCTAAAATATTTCAACACAAAATCACAGCCATTACCAGTCCTCATCCAAAAAAAAAATCTACGTTTCCATTTCTACTTAATGCGCACTAATCTCACACAAATTTTATATTTAAATCTAAATAAATCTAAAAAAAATAATGATAAAACAAATCTAACTAACTGACGTATTGTAATTTTTTGTATTTCCAATAAAAGAATCCTCGATGTCATTTCATTTATATGTAAAATAATAAAAAAAAGATTAACATATGAAAGAAAAAAAATTAATCGCGATACAGAATCAACTATGGAAAAAAATTATTAATAAATGGTAAACACTTAAAGTGGTTTCTTATAAATGTTTTAAAACAAATGGAAAAATATAAATGAGAATTATACTAATTAATTAACAAAACGAAAAGGGTTATTAATGGTTATAAAAAAAAAAGAATGGAAACAGAACATAGAAACACATCCATACACAAAAATATTACGAGAAATATGTAATGTGAATAACATTCAGAGAAGACATTATACATTTTAGGTTTAAGTTATTTAAATATTTAAAAAAAAATGAAAAAAATATAATAACAAAAAAATATGAAAAAATGAGAAATTATACATATTTGTAAGACGATGTAAATGTAAATGGACGAGTTGAATAAATTAAAAAATTAGAAAAAAATTGGTGACAAAAATGTTTAATTTTCTTTGTAAAGTAAGGGCCACAGCTATCAGTTATCCATCAGTCGCAACTGTTACGGTAGTCGTCAGTTTTCCATCAGTTTTTTACATCTAATTAAGCGTTCACATCTATCAATCACGACTGACAGTTTTTTGTGAAAAGTTTCTATTCATTTTGATTGCAGGTTTTAAAAAATGCGTGTGGATAATCGAGACAGAGAGTGTTTATGCATTATTATTGCATTAAGTTCAAAAAATAAATTTTGATTCTGTTCTAATGCGATACGACCGACGCGAACGTTCACACCAATCAGTTTCCCATCAGTTTCCCAAAAACTGATGGAAAACTGATAGATGTGGCCCCTACTTAAGTCAAATGGAGACCATATGTAGGTTAATACCCCTATTATGTAAGTCGAGCGGACTAGTCAGTCCGCAGCGATAGTTGAGTCCGTTCCGCAGTGATTTGGTATTATGTAAAACCCGCATGCCGTTTGCGGACTAGACTCTCTGCGATCATATGCGTTGGTTCTCGTTGAACTGTCAAACGTGATAAAGATTCGTTTCAGTTGTCAAAGATTTTATTCATTTTTCAAAAATATAGCAATGTTTCCAAGTGTAGCACTTTTTTCTTTAATGATAATAACAACACTGATATGAAAATATAAGAAAATCAATTACAGATATACACTGCCGGTCAAAAAAAACTTGACCGATGATAAAAAAACCAATTTTTCGATTTTTCACTCCCATTGTATGTGCAAGTTAAGGTTTTTTATATACATTCAAGGTGAATGATAAGAGAAGAGACATTTTCAATTTTGAATTGATCGATATTCGATTATTATCGGCTTTTCTCGGCTGCAATCGCCTCGGCTCGAGGAAACGCGGCCAAGTCGGCCGAGCGCACCCGATCACGCATCATTGTTTATGTACTGTCAACAATCGCCAACGACAATTTTTCATCATTTGATTCCTTGTTATTATCACGAGTATGACCGTTCATGTGTAATAAGCGTTTAATAACTAAAAATACGGAAATATGTATATTTTAGATCATTTTTTTTTATTTTATTTCTTTCATCATGTTCATCGAATAATAATTTCAAAATGTACAATACATGAAACATGAGTGAAAAGTCGAAAAATCAACATTTACAATACATGAAACATGAGTGAAAAGTCGAAAAATTGGTTTTTTTTATCATCGGTCAAGTTTTTTTGACCGGCAGTGTATAAAAAAGAAAAATCATTTACTTACACAGTCTTTTTATACCCGTATGGTGAAACCAAAGGGTATATTAACTTTGCCTTACCGTTTGTAACGCCAAGATCCCGTCATCGCACAAAAAAATGAATTATACCAGTGTGTTTAGAATGATAAAAAAATTGAATTTAGCATGTCCGTCCGTCTGTCTGCCGTCCGTCTGTCTGTCTGTCCGTCCGTCTGTCTGTGGCGCGGATTGCGGACGCACGGATTGAGCTAGAGACTTGAAAGTTTGCACAGATCCGTTTTTCGTAAAATGCGAGGCTAAGTTCGTGAATGGGCAAAAATGGACCATTAGGGGGGGTACCCCCCATACGAACGAAATCGTTTTTTGTGAATATCTCGAAAACGGTGCATCTTATCAAAAAAGTCCAAGAACAAAAGTTATTTAGGATATGATTCTACATAAAACTCCCATACATCAAAATCCGATTGGAATAAATTTTAAAAAATCTTATTGGAAAGTTTGACTTCAAAGTGGAATTTTGATACAACTGTTCGCTGTTCACTTAAATCACCATACGGGTTTTCAATAATTGCCAGATTGGCAATTATAGCTTTTGTTATGTTTTTCTCCTAACCTCGAAATGTCAGTGGAAAAGGTAAGTCCGCAGCCAAATAGATGCGGACTTGAAATTGGTTGAAAAACAGGTCTTGCGGACTACCATAATACCAAAACAGTCCGCAGTGGCAGATTTGCCGCAGTACGACGAGTCGCGCGACTTCCATAATAGGGCTATTATTCATAACTTTTGAACTATTTTAGATATCGGCGTCAACTTTTTTTTTTGTTTCAAAGGTCGGCAAGAGGGTCTCGTTCAGGATGCTTAAGCCCAATTCAGACTAACAATTGCGATTACGATTGAACTTTCTCGGCCAATGAGATCAAAGCTTTCATGATCCTATCGTTGAAAGCTTTGATCTCATTGGTCGAAAAGCCTTAATCGTAATTGCAATCGTTCCCAAGTAACAATTTGAGGTTACATTCCGGTTAAGAAACGTATTTGAAACCATGGTAACAAAACTCAAAAGCTTCACATTTGGTTTCTGTAACCTTTCAGAAACGTTTTAGAAACCTCCATTTAGAAGTTGGTTTCAAAAAAAACGTTTTTGGCGGGTTTTTCGGAGACCATCTAAAATGTAACCAAAATGTAACCTAAATTGAAGTTTTTTTTTGTAACCACGGTTACATATTGTTTCTTGGGTTAGTCTGATTTGGGCTTTAAATGGTTAAAGGAGGAAGCAGCAACGAGTGAAAGAGTTCAATACTTTTCAAAGGATAAAACAATCGATTTTTCCAATTAGCCGCAAGCGCATGGAAAAATAGCAATGAACAATATAATCTGACACGACTAGGTATGTATATGTCCCAAGGTTTGAATATTATAGTACACTAGCTTGCATACCCGTCGTTGCCGGGTTAAATTTTTTTCAATTTTATTTTTTTTTTTTTATGGTCTATGTTGGAGCTAAACTTCAGGCCAATCGGTTCAGCCGTTTTTGCGTGAACGAGGAACAGACAGACAGACAGACAGACAGACAGACAGACAGACAGACAGACAGACAGACAGACAGACAGACAGACAGACAGACAGACAGACAGACAGACAGACAGACAGACAGACAGACAGACAGACAGACAGACAGACAGACAGACAGACAGACAGACAGACAGACAGACAGACAGACAGACAGACAGACAGACAGACAGACAGACAGACAGACAGACAGACAGACAGACAGACAGACAGACAGACAGACAGACAGACAGACAGACAGACAGACAGACAGACAGACAGACAGACAGACAGACAGACAGACAGACAGACAGACAGACAGACAGACAGACAGACAGACAGACAGACAGACAGACAGACAGACAGACAGACAGACAGACAGACAGACAGACAGACAGACAGACAGACAGACAGACAGACAGACAGACAGACAGACAGACAGACAGACAGACAGACAGACAGACAGACAGACAGACAGACAGACAGACAGACAGACAGACAGACAGACAGACAGACAGACAGACAGACAGACAGACAGACAGACAGACAGACAGACAGACAGACAGACAGACAGACAGACAGACAGACAGACAGACAGACAGACAGACAGACAGACAGACAGACAGACAGACAGACAGACAGACAGACAGACAGACAGACAGACAGACAGACAGACAGACAGACAGACAGACAGACAGACAGACAGACAGACAGACAGACAGACAGACAGACAGACAGACAGACAGACAGACAGACAGACAGACAGACAGACAGACAGACAGACAGACAGACAGACAGACAGACAGACAGACAGACAGACAGACAGACAGACAGACAGACAGACAGACAGACAGACAGACAGACAGACAGACAGACAGACAGACAGACAGACAGACAGACAGACAGACAGACAGACAGACAGACAGACAGACAGACAGACAGACAGACAGACAGACAGACAGACAGACAGACAGACAGACAGACAGACAGACAGACAGACAGACAGACAGACAGACAGACAGACAGACAGACAGACAGACAGACAGACAGACAGACAGACAGACAGACAGACAGACAGACAGACAGACAGACAGACAGACAGACAGACAGACAGACAGACAGACAGACAGACAGACAGACAGACAGACAGACAGACAGACAGACAGACAGACAGACAGACAGACAGACAGACAGACAGACAGACAGACAGACAGACAGACAGACAGACAGACAGACAGACAGACAGACAGACAGACAGACAGACAGACAGACAGACAGACAGACAGACAGACAGACAGACAGACAGACAGACAGACAGACAGACAGACAGACAGACAGACAGACAGACAGACAGACAGACAGACAGACAGACAGACAGACAGACAGACAGACAGACAGACAGACAGACAGACAGACAGACAGACAGACAGACAGACAGACAGACAGACAGACAGACAGACAGACAGACAGACAGACAGACAGACAGACAGACAGACAGACAGACAGACAGACAGACAGACAGACAGACAGACAGACAGACAGACAGACAGACAGACAGACAGACAGACAGACAGACAGACAGACAGACAGACAGACAGACAGACAGACAGACAGACAGACAGACAGACAGACAGACAGACAGACAGACAGACAGACAGACAGACAGACAGACAGACAGACAGACAGACAGACAGACAGACAGACAGACAGACAGACAGACAGACAGACAGACAGACAGACAGACAGACAGACAGACAGACAGACAGACAGACAGACAGACAGACAGACAGACAGACAGACAGACAGACAGACAGACAGACAGACAGACAGACAGACAGACAGACAGACAGACAGACAGACAGACAGACAGACAGACAGACAGACAGACAGACAGACAGACAGACAGACAGACAGACAGACAGACAGACAGACAGACAGACAGACAGACAGACAGACAGACAGACAGACAGACAGACAGACAGACAGACAGACAGACAGACAGACAGACAGACAGACAGACAGACAGACAGACAGACAGACAGACAGACAGACAGACAGACAGACAGACAGACAGACAGACAGACAGACAGACAGACAGACAGACAGACAGACAGACAGACAGACAGACAGACAGACAGACAGACAGACAGACAGACAGACAGACAGACAGACAGACAGACAGACAGACAGACAGACAGACAGACAGACAGACAGACAGACAGACAGACAGACAGACAGACAGACAGACAGACAGACAGACAGACAGACAGACAGACAGACAGACAGACAGACAGACAGACAGACAGACAGACAGACAGACAGACAGACAGACAGACAGACAGACAGACAGACAGACAGACAGACAGACAGACAGACAGACAGACAGACAGACAGACAGACAGACAGACAGACAGACAGACAGACAGACAGACAGACAGACAGACAGACAGACAGACAGACAGACAGACAGACAGACAGACAGACAGACAGACAGACAGACAGACAGACAGACAGACAGACAGACAGACAGACAGACAGACAGACAGACAGACAGACAGACAGACAGACAGACAGACAGACAGACAGACAGACAGACAGACAGACAGACAGACAGACAGACAGACAGACAGACAGACAGACAGACAGACAGACAGACAGACAGACAGACAGACAGACAGACAGACAGACAGACAGACAGACAGACAGACAGACAGACAGACAGACAGACAGACAGACAGACAGACAGACAGACAGACAGACAGACAGACAGACAGACAGACAGACAGACAGACAGACAGACAGACAGACAGACAGACAGACAGACAGACAGACAGACAGACAGACAGACAGACAGACAGACAGACAGACAGACAGACAGACAGACAGACAGACAGACAGACAGACAGACAGACAGACAGACAGACAGACAGACAGACAGACAGACAGACAGACAGACAGACAGACAGACAGACAGACAGACAGACAGACAGACAGACAGACAGACAGACAGACAGACAGACAGACAGACAGACAGACAGACAGACAGACAGACAGACAGACAGACAGACAGACAGACAGACAGACAGACAGACAGACAGACAGACAGACAGACAGACAGACAGACAGACAGACAGACAGACAGACAGACAGACAGACAGACAGACAGACAGACAGACAGACAGACAGACAGACAGACAGACAGACAGACAGACAGACAGACAGACAGACAGACAGACAGACAGACAGACAGACAGACAGACAGACAGACAGACAGACAGACAGACAGACAGACAGACAGACAGACAGACAGACAGACAGACAGACAGACAGACAGACAGACAGACAGACAGACAGACAGACAGACAGACAGACAGACAGACAGACAGACAGACAGACAGACAGACAGACAGACAGACAGACAGACAGACAGACAGACAGACAGACAGACAGACAGACAGACAGACAGACAGACAGACAGACAGACAGACAGACAGACAGACAGACAGACAGACAGACAGACAGACAGACAGACAGACAGACAGACAGACAGACAGACAGACAGACAGACAGACAGACAGACAGACAGACAGACAGACAGACAGACAGACAGACAGACAGACAGACAGACAGACAGACAGACAGACAGACAGACAGACAGACAGACAGACAGACAGACAGACAGACAGACAGACAGACAGACAGACAGACAGACAGACAGACAGACAGACAGACAGACAGACAGACAGACAGACAGACAGACAGACAGACAGACAGACAGACAGACAGACAGACAGACAGACAGACAGACAGACAGACAGACAGACAGACAGACAGACAGACAGACAGACAGACAGACAGACAGACAGACAGACAGACAGACAGACAGACAGACAGACAGACAGACAGACAGACAGACAGACAGACAGACAGACAGACAGACAGACAGACAGACAGACAGACAGACAGACAGACAGACAGACAGACAGACAGACAGACAGACAGACAGACAGACAGACAGACAGACAGACAGACAGACAGACAGACAGACAGACAGACAGACAGACAGACAGACAGACAGACAGACAGACAGACAGACAGACAGACAGACAGACAGACAGACAGACAGACAGACAGACAGACAGACAGACAGACAGACAGACAGACAGACAGACAGACAGACAGACAGACAGACAGACAGACAGACAGACAGACAGACAGACAGACAGACAGACAGACAGACAGACAGACAGACAGACAGACAGACAGACAGACAGACAGACAGACAGACAGACAGACAGACAGACAGACAGACAGACAGACAGACAGACAGACAGACAGACAGACAGACAGACAGACAGACAGACAGACAGACAGACAGACAGACAGACAGACAGACAGACAGACAGACAGACAGACAGACAGACAGACAGACAGACAGACAGACAGACAGACAGACAGACAGACAGACAGACAGACAGACAGACAGACAGACAGACAGACAGACAGACAGACAGACAGACAGACAGACAGACAGACAGACAGACAGACAGACAGACAGACAGACAGACAGACAGACAGACAGACAGACAGACAGACAGACAGACAGACAGACAGACAGACAGACAGACAGACAGACAGACAGACAGACAGACAGACAGACAGACAGACAGACAGACAGACAGACAGACAGACAGACAGACAGACAGACAGACAGACAGACAGACAGACAGACAGACAGACAGACAGACAGACAGACAGACAGACAGACAGACAGACAGACAGACAGACAGACAGACAGACAGACAGACAGACAGACAGACAGACAGACAGACAGACAGACAGACAGACAGACAGACAGACAGACAGACAGACAGACAGACAGACAGACAGACAGACAGACAGACAGACAGACAGACAGACAGACAGACAGACAGACAGACAGACAGACAGACAGACAGACAGACAGACAGACAGACAGACAGACAGACAGACAGACAGACAGACAGACAGACAGACAGACAGACAGACAGACAGACAGACAGACAGACAGACAGACAGACAGACAGACAGACAGACAGACAGACAGACAGACAGACAGACAGACAGACAGACAGACAGACAGACAGACAGACAGACAGACAGACAGACAGACAGACAGACAGACAGACAGACAGACAGACAGACAGACAGACAGACAGACAGACAGACAGACAGACAGACAGACAGACAGACAGACAGACAGACAGACAGACAGACAGACAGACAGACAGACAGACAGACAGACAGACAGACAGACAGACAGACAGACAGACAGACAGACAGACAGACAGACAGACAGACAGACAGACAGACAGACAGACAGACAGACAGACAGACAGACAGACAGACAGACAGACAGACAGACAGACAGACAGACAGACAGACAGACAGACAGACAGACAGACAGACAGACAGACAGACAGACAGACAGACAGACAGACAGACAGACAGACAGACAGACAGACAGACAGACAGACAGACAGACAGACAGACAGACAGACAGACAGACAGACAGACAGACAGACAGACAGACAGACAGACAGACAGACAGACAGACAGACAGACAGACAGACAGACAGACAGACAGACAGACAGACAGACAGACAGACAGACAGACAGACAGACAGACAGACAGACAGACAGACAGACAGACAGACAGACAGACAGACAGACAGACAGACAGACAGACAGACAGACAGACAGACAGACAGACAGACAGACAGACAGACAGACAGACAGACAGACAGACAGACAGACAGACAGACAGACAGACAGACAGACAGACAGACAGACAGACAGACAGACAGACAGACAGACAGACAGACAGACAGACAGACAGACAGACAGACAGACAGACAGACAGACAGACAGACAGACAGACAGACAGACAGACAGACAGACAGACAGACAGACAGACAGACAGACAGACAGACAGACAGACAGACAGACAGACAGACAGACAGACAGACAGACAGACAGACAGACAGACAGACAGACAGACAGACAGACAGACAGACAGACAGACAGACAGACAGACAGACAGACAGACAGACAGACAGACAGACAGACAGACAGACAGACAGACAGACAGACAGACAGACAGACAGACAGACAGACAGACAGACAGACAGACAGACAGACAGACAGACAGACAGACAGACAGACAGACAGACAGACAGACAGACAGACAGACAGACAGACAGACAGACAGACAGACAGACAGACAGACAGACAGACAGACAGACAGACAGACAGACAGACAGACAGACAGACAGACAGACAGACAGACAGACAGACAGACAGACAGACAGACAGACAGACAGACAGACAGACAGACAGACAGACAGACAGACAGACAGACAGACAGACAGACAGACAGACAGACAGACAGACAGACAGACAGACAGACAGACAGACAGACAGACAGACAGACAGACAGACAGACAGACAGACAGACAGACAGACAGACAGACAGACAGACAGACAGACAGACAGACAGACAGACAGACAGACAGACAGACAGACAGACAGACAGACAGACAGACAGACAGACAGACAGACAGACAGACAGACAGACAGACAGACAGACAGACAGACAGACAGACAGACAGACAGACAGACAGACAGACAGACAGACAGACAGACAGACAGACAGACAGACAGACAGACAGACAGACAGACAGACAGACAGACAGACAGACAGACAGACAGACAGACAGACAGACAGACAGACAGACAGACAGACAGACAGACAGACAGACAGACAGACAGACAGACAGACAGACAGACAGACAGACAGACAGACAGACAGACAGACAGACAGACAGACAGACAGACAGACAGACAGACAGACAGACAGACAGACAGACAGACAGACAGACAGACAGACAGACAGACAGACAGACAGACAGACAGACAGACAGACAGACAGACAGACAGACAGACAGACAGACAGACAGACAGACAGACAGACAGACAGACAGACAGACAGACAGACAGACAGACAGACAGACAGACAGACAGACAGACAGACAGACAGACAGACAGACAGACAGACAGACAGACAGACAGACAGACAGACAGACAGACAGACAGACAGACAGACAGACAGACAGACAGACAGACAGACAGACAGACAGACAGACAGACAGACAGACAGACAGACAGACAGACAGACAGACAGACAGACAGACAGACAGACAGACAGACAGACAGACAGACAGACAGACAGACAGACAGACAGACAGACAGACAGACAGACAGACAGACAGACAGACAGACAGACAGACAGACAGACAGACAGACAGACAGACAGACAGACAGACAGACAGACAGACAGACAGACAGACAGACAGACAGACAGACAGACAGACAGACAGACAGACAGACAGACAGACAGACAGACAGACAGACAGACAGACAGACAGACAGACAGACAGACAGACAGACAGACAGACAGACAGACAGACAGACAGACAGACAGACAGACAGACAGACAGACAGACAGACAGACAGACAGACAGACAGACAGACAGACAGACAGACAGACAGACAGACAGACAGACAGACAGACAGACAGACAGACAGACAGACAGACAGACAGACAGACAGACAGACAGACAGACAGACAGACAGACAGACAGACAGACAGACAGACAGACAGACAGACAGACAGACAGACAGACAGACAGACAGACAGACAGACAGACAGACAGACAGACAGACAGACAGACAGACAGACAGACAGACAGACAGACAGACAGACAGACAGACAGACAGACAGACAGACAGACAGACAGACAGACAGACAGACAGACAGACAGACAGACAGACAGACAGACAGACAGACAGACAGACAGACAGACAGACAGACAGACAGACAGACAGACAGACAGACAGACAGACAGACAGACAGACAGACAGACAGACAGACAGACAGACAGACAGACAGACAGACAGACAGACAGACAGACAGACAGACAGACAGACAGACAGACAGACAGACAGACAGACAGACAGACAGACAGACAGACAGACAGACAGACAGACAGACAGACAGACAGACAGACAGACAGACAGACAGACAGACAGACAGACAGACAGACAGACAGACAGACAGACAGACAGACAGACAGACAGACAGACAGACAGACAGACAGACAGACAGACAGACAGACAGACAGACAGACAGACAGACAGACAGACAGACAGACAGACAGACAGACAGACAGACAGACAGACAGACAGACAGACAGACAGACAGACAGACAGACAGACAGACAGACAGACAGACAGACAGACAGACAGACAGACAGACAGACAGACAGACAGACAGACAGACAGACAGACAGACAGACAGACAGACAGACAGACAGACAGACAGACAGACAGACAGACAGACAGACAGACAGACAGACAGACAGACAGACAGACAGACAGACAGACAGACAGACAGACAGACAGACAGACAGACAGACAGACAGACAGACAGACAGACAGACAGACAGACAGACAGACAGACAGACAGACAGACAGACAGACAGACAGACAGACAGACAGACAGACAGACAGACAGACAGACAGACAGACAGACAGACAGACAGACAGACAGACAGACAGACAGACAGACAGACAGACAGACAGACAGACAGACAGACAGACAGACAGACAGACAGACAGACAGACAGACAGACAGACAGACAGACAGACAGACAGACAGACAGACAGACAGACAGACAGACAGACAGACAGACAGACAGACAGACAGACAGACAGACAGACAGACAGACAGACAGACAGACAGACAGACAGACAGACAGACAGACAGACAGACAGACAGACAGACAGACAGACAGACAGACAGACAGACAGACAGACAGACAGACAGACAGACAGACAGACAGACAGACAGACAGACAGACAGACAGACAGACAGACAGACAGACAGACAGACAGACAGACAGACAGACAGACAGACAGACAGACAGACAGACAGACAGACAGACAGACAGACAGACAGACAGACAGACAGACAGACAGACAGACAGACAGACAGACAGACAGACAGACAGACAGACAGACAGACAGACAGACAGACAGACAGACAGACAGACAGACAGACAGACAGACAGACAGACAGACAGACAGACAGACAGACAGACAGACAGACAGACAGACAGACAGACAGACAGACAGACAGACAGACAGACAGACAGACAGACAGACAGACAGACAGACAGACAGACAGACAGACAGACAGACAGACAGACAGACAGACAGACAGACAGACAGACAGACAGACAGACAGACAGACAGACAGACAGACAGACAGACAGACAGACAGACAGACAGACAGACAGACAGACAGACAGACAGACAGACAGACAGACAGACAGACAGACAGACAGACAGACAGACAGACAGACAGACAGACAGACAGACAGACAGACAGACAGACAGACAGACAGACAGACAGACAGACAGACAGACAGACAGACAGACAGACAGACAGACAGACAGACAGACAGACAGACAGACAGACAGACAGACAGACAGACAGACAGACAGACAGACAGACAGACAGACAGACAGACAGACAGACAGACAGACAGACAGACAGACAGACAGACAGACAGACAGACAGACAGACAGACAGACAGACAGACAGACAGACAGACAGACAGACAGACAGACAGACAGACAGACAGACAGACAGACAGACAGACAGACAGACAGACAGACAGACAGACAGACAGACAGACAGACAGACAGACAGACAGACAGACAGACAGACAGACAGACAGACAGACAGACAGACAGACAGACAGACAGACAGACAGACAGACAGACAGACAGACAGACAGACAGACAGACAGACAGACAGACAGACAGACAGACAGACAGACAGACAGACAGACAGACAGACAGACAGACAGACAGACAGACAGACAGACAGACAGACAGACAGACAGACAGACAGACAGACAGACAGACAGACAGACAGACAGACAGACAGACAGACAGACAGACAGACAGACAGACAGACAGACAGACAGACAGACAGACAGACAGACAGACAGACAGACAGACAGACAGACAGACAGACAGACAGACAGACAGACAGACAGACAGACAGACAGACAGACAGACAGACAGACAGACAGACAGACAGACAGACAGACAGACAGACAGACAGACAGACAGACAGACAGACAGACAGACAGACAGACAGACAGACAGACAGACAGACAGACAGACAGACAGACAGACAGACAGACAGACAGACAGACAGACAGACAGACAGACAGACAGACAGACAGACAGACAGACAGACAGACAGACAGACAGACAGACAGACAGACAGACAGACAGACAGACAGACAGACAGACAGACAGACAGACAGACAGACAGACAGACAGACAGACAGACAGACAGACAGACAGACAGACAGACAGACAGACAGACAGACAGACAGACAGACAGACAGACAGACAGACAGACAGACAGACAGACAGACAGACAGACAGACAGACAGACAGACAGACAGACAGACAGACAGACAGACAGACAGACAGACAGACAGACAGACAGACAGACAGACAGACAGACAGACAGACAGACAGACAGACAGACAGACAGACAGACAGACAGACAGACAGACAGACAGACAGACAGACAGACAGACAGACAGACAGACAGACAGACAGACAGACAGACAGACAGACAGACAGACAGACAGACAGACAGACAGACAGACAGACAGACAGACAGACAGACAGACAGACAGACAGACAGACAGACAGACAGACAGACAGACAGACAGACAGACAGACAGACAGACAGACAGACAGACAGACAGACAGACAGACAGACAGACAGACAGACAGACAGACAGACAGACAGACAGACAGACAGACAGACAGACAGACAGACAGACAGACAGACAGACAGACAGACAGACAGACAGACAGACAGACAGACAGACAGACAGACAGACAGACAGACAGACAGACAGACAGACAGACAGACAGACAGACAGACAGACAGACAGACAGACAGACAGACAGACAGACAGACAGACAGACAGACAGACAGACAGACAGACAGACAGACAGACAGACAGACAGACAGACAGACAGACAGACAGACAGACAGACAGACAGACAGACAGACAGACAGACAGACAGACAGACAGACAGACAGACAGACAGACAGACAGACAGACAGACAGACAGACAGACAGACAGACAGACAGACAGACAGACAGACAGACAGACAGACAGACAGACAGACAGACAGACAGACAGACAGACAGACAGACAGACAGACAGACAGACAGACAGACAGACAGACAGACAGACAGACAGACAGACAGACAGACAGACAGACAGACAGACAGACAGACAGACAGACAGACAGACAGACAGACAGACAGACAGACAGACAGACAGACAGACAGACAGACAGACAGACAGACAGACAGACAGACAGACAGACAGACAGACAGACAGACAGACAGACAGACAGACAGACAGACAGACAGACAGACAGACAGACAGACAGACAGACAGACAGACAGACAGACAGACAGACAGACAGACAGACAGACAGACAGACAGACAGACAGACAGACAGACAGACAGACAGACAGACAGACAGACAGACAGACAGACAGACAGACAGACAGACAGACAGACAGACAGACAGACAGACAGACAGACAGACAGACAGACAGACAGACAGACAGACAGACAGACAGACAGACAGACAGACAGACAGACAGACAGACAGACAGACAGACAGACAGACAGACAGACAGACAGACAGACAGACAGACAGACAGACAGACAGACAGACAGACAGACAGACAGACAGACAGACAGACAGACAGACAGACAGACAGACAGACAGACAGACAGACAGACAGACAGACAGACAGACAGACAGACAGACAGACAGACAGACAGACAGACAGACAGACAGACAGACAGACAGACAGACAGACAGACAGACAGACAGACAGACAGACAGACAGACAGACAGACAGACAGACAGACAGACAGACAGACAGACAGACAGACAGACAGACAGACAGACAGACAGACAGACAGACAGACAGACAGACAGACAGACAGACAGACAGACAGACAGACAGACAGACAGACAGACAGACAGACAGACAGACAGACAGACAGACAGACAGACAGACAGACAGACAGACAGACAGACAGACAGACAGACAGACAGACAGACAGACAGACAGACAGACAGACAGACAGACAGACAGACAGACAGACAGACAGACAGACAGACAGACAGACAGACAGACAGACAGACAGACAGACAGACAGACAGACAGACAGACAGACAGACAGACAGACAGACAGACAGACAGACAGACAGACAGACAGACAGACAGACAGACAGACAGACAGACAGACAGACAGACAGACAGACAGACAGACAGACAGACAGACAGACAGACAGACAGACAGACAGACAGACAGACAGACAGACAGACAGACAGACAGACAGACAGACAGACAGACAGACAGACAGACAGACAGACAGACAGACAGACAGACAGACAGACAGACAGACAGACAGACAGACAGACAGACAGACAGACAGACAGACAGACAGACAGACAGACAGACAGACAGACAGACAGACAGACAGACAGACAGACAGACAGACAGACAGACAGACAGACAGACAGACAGACAGACAGACAGACAGACAGACAGACAGACAGACAGACAGACAGACAGACAGACAGACAGACAGACAGACAGACAGACAGACAGACAGACAGACAGACAGACAGACAGACAGACAGACAGACAGACAGACAGACAGACAGACAGACAGACAGACAGACAGACAGACAGACAGACAGACAGACAGACAGACAGACAGACAGACAGACAGACAGACAGACAGACAGACAGACAGACAGACAGACAGACAGACAGACAGACAGACAGACAGACAGACAGACAGACAGACAGACAGACAGACAGACAGACAGACAGACAGACAGACAGACAGACAGACAGACAGACAGACAGACAGACAGACAGACAGACAGACAGACAGACAGACAGACAGACAGACAGACAGACAGACAGACAGACAGACAGACAGACAGACAGACAGACAGACAGACAGACAGACAGACAGACAGACAGACAGACAGACAGACAGACAGACAGACAGACAGACAGACAGACAGACAGACAGACAGACAGACAGACAGACAGACAGACAGACAGACAGACAGACAGACAGACAGACAGACAGACAGACAGACAGACAGACAGACAGACAGACAGACAGACAGACAGACAGACAGACAGACAGACAGACAGACAGACAGACAGACAGACAGACAGACAGACAGACAGACAGACAGACAGACAGACAGACAGACAGACAGACAGACAGACAGACAGACAGACAGACAGACAGACAGACAGACAGACAGACAGACAGACAGACAGACAGACAGACAGACAGACAGACAGACAGACAGACAGACAGACAGACAGACAGACAGACAGACAGACAGACAGACAGACAGACAGACAGACAGACAGACAGACAGACAGACAGACAGACAGACAGACAGACAGACAGACAGACAGACAGACAGACAGACAGACAGACAGACAGACAGACAGACAGACAGACAGACAGACAGACAGACAGACAGACAGACAGACAGACAGACAGACAGACAGACAGACAGACAGACAGACAGACAGACAGACAGACAGACAGACAGACAGACAGACAGACAGACAGACAGACAGACAGACAGACAGACAGACAGACAGACAGACAGACAGACAGACAGACAGACAGACAGACAGACAGACAGACAGACAGACAGACAGACAGACAGACAGACAGACAGACAGACAGACAGACAGACAGACAGACAGACAGACAGACAGACAGACAGACAGACAGACAGACAGACAGACAGACAGACAGACAGACAGACAGACAGACAGACAGACAGACAGACAGACAGACAGACAGACAGACAGACAGACAGACAGACAGACAGACAGACAGACAGACAGACAGACAGACAGACAGACAGACAGACAGACAGACAGACAGACAGACAGACAGACAGACAGACAGACAGACAGACAGACAGACAGACAGACAGACAGACAGACAGACAGACAGACAGACAGACAGACAGACAGACAGACAGACAGACAGACAGACAGACAGACAGACAGACAGACAGACAGACAGACAGACAGACAGACAGACAGACAGACAGACAGACAGACAGACAGACAGACAGACAGACAGACAGACAGACAGACAGACAGACAGACAGACAGACAGACAGACAGACAGACAGACAGACAGACAGACAGACAGACAGACAGACAGACAGACAGACAGACAGACAGACAGACAGACAGACAGACAGACAGACAGACAGACAGACAGACAGACAGACAGACAGACAGACAGACAGACAGACAGACAGACAGACAGACAGACAGACAGACAGACAGACAGACAGACAGACAGACAGACAGACAGACAGACAGACAGACAGACAGACAGACAGACAGACAGACAGACAGACAGACAGACAGACAGACAGACAGACAGACAGACAGACAGACAGACAGACAGACAGACAGACAGACAGACAGACAGACAGACAGACAGACAGACAGACAGACAGACAGACAGACAGACAGACAGACAGACAGACAGACAGACAGACAGACAGACAGACAGACAGACAGACAGACAGACAGACAGACAGACAGACAGACAGACAGACAGACAGACAGACAGACAGACAGACAGACAGACAGACAGACAGACAGACAGACAGACAGACAGACAGACAGACAGACAGACAGACAGACAGACAGACAGACAGACAGACAGACAGACAGACAGACAGACAGACAGACAGACAGACAGACAGACAGACAGACAGACAGACAGACAGACAGACAGACAGACAGACAGACAGACAGACAGACAGACAGACAGACAGACAGACAGACAGACAGACAGACAGACAGACAGACAGACAGACAGACAGACAGACAGACAGACAGACAGACAGACAGACAGACAGACAGACAGACAGACAGACAGACAGACAGACAGACAGACAGACAGACAGACAGACAGACAGACAGACAGACAGACAGACAGACAGACAGACAGACAGACAGACAGACAGACAGACAGACAGACAGACAGACAGACAGACAGACAGACAGACAGACAGACAGACAGACAGACAGACAGACAGACAGACAGACAGACAGACAGACAGACAGACAGACAGACAGACAGACAGACAGACAGACAGACAGACAGACAGACAGACAGACAGACAGACAGACAGACAGACAGACAGACAGACAGACAGACAGACAGACAGACAGACAGACAGACAGACAGACAGACAGACAGACAGACAGACAGACAGACAGACAGACAGACAGACAGACAGACAGACAGACAGACAGACAGACAGACAGACAGACAGACAGACAGACAGACAGACAGACAGACAGACAGACAGGCAGGCAGACAGACAGACAGACACCAACTCATTTTTATATAGTACCAGGAAGACCAATCGGCTCGGAATCCTCCTTTTGCTAATTTTTTTGGGGAAAAAAGTAGATTCACGTTAACTTCACAGTAGTTTTCCTGAGGTTTTAAATCTCCGATCCAAAAGCCCACTCCGCTAACTTCCTCGGAGAAAAAGGAAAGAAAGAATATTTTTGTTGTCACCACAGGACCTTTCGTTTCGAATATTGAATTTCCAACATCAGATTCGGCATCAGCGACCTCAAAAACTCCCTAATGTATATTTTCCAGAAAAAATAGGATATTCGCGATATTCTATAGGACCTTCCGTTTCAAATTTTAATTAAAAATTAAATATTTATATAAAAAAATGTGTTTTCATGACAATAATAAGCGCTATAAAATTGTATCTCTCTCTCTCTCTATCGGCACTCTATCGGTTTCCGGTGTTGTCCTGCCGCAATGTCTCCCGTCAGAGGTCCCGGTCACGTGCTGATGTCCTCCAGTTTTGCATCCCAATTCTCTTCGCGTCCTGATCAACGCCGTCTTGCCATCTAAAGTTGGGACTTCCTCGTCGCCTTGTTCTTAATAACCTACCGCAGAAGACTTTCCGAGCCGGGTCACTTTCACTCATTCGAGTGGCATGACCAGCCCACCGGAGTCGGTTGAGTTTTATGAGCTTCACCAAGTCAAAATTTGATCCTTACCATAGACACTAAAGGGCCAAAAGTGACCCTGGGGACAAATTTGTAAGAAAACTTGAGGGTTAAGTAGAAAGCTACATGTATTTTTATTTTATTATAGTTCATAGTCTGAACAATTCTAAAATGCAGGGCTGCTAAACTCTAGTAATTGGTCATAGATAAATGTTGTGGTTTGACATTAATTAAAAATTTCAAAATTCCAACTTCAAAACTTTTATTAAATTAATGTTACCTACAGTTATGTGAGGCGCGGGCTGCAAGTAAAAATTTCAATTAAATTGAATCTATTTGAGAATTTTGAGACACACCGTATAGGATATTTTACAATTTCCTGGCAATTGTTATTTTTATTATGTTTCATACTCGTATGTATAACTAATAATTCCCCAAAGGAATTTTTGTTATTTTTATATCTCGAAACTTAAGGTTTATTGGTCGATATTTGTTTACCCCCGACGGAACGGAGATGGTATATGCGTTTGGCTTAAAGTTTGTGCGCATTGAGTTTGTGTGTCCTTAACTCATAACTTGTGAACCACTCAACCGATTTCGGTCCCGTTCTTGACATTCGGCTGGATATGGGTGCCGCAAGGTTCTTGCGTCTAAAAATTCGCCCTTTCCCCCTCAATTTAAAGCCCCTCTCCTTCTATCTTCTGATCCACTGAACCGATTTCGAACCAGCTTCCGGCATTCGATTGTAAATAATGAAAGAAATATTTTAGTGTACAACAGTTACCCTCCCCTCATCAATTTAAACACCCTCTCCTTGTATCTTCTGATCCACTTAATCAATTTCGATCCCGCTTCCGGAATTTGGTTGTAAATAATGAAAGGAATAATTTGGTGTACAAGAGTTCCCCCTCCCCCCTCAATTTAAACCCCCTCTCCCCCTATCTTCTGATCCACTGAACCGATTTCGATCACGCTTCCGCCATTTCCTTGTAAATAATGAAAGGAATATTTTAGTGTGTAAGAATTCACCCTCACCCTAACGTTACCTCTCCTCTCCCTGTGCATTTTGATTCCCTGAACCGTTTTCGATCCCGCTTCGGCGTTCGAGGGACATTACTTGAAAAAAAAATGTTAATCTTTAAATAATTATTACAATACAAAATGGTTACCAAAAAACTTTAAATTCAATCGGACATAAAAAGTTTGTTCACTGTTATCTTTAAAAAGAATGAAAAACAAAAAAAAATTGAAAAACCCCCGACTAAAGAAAAACCCTAAAAAATTGAAAAACTCAGGAATAAAAAAAATCCTTTAAAAATGATAAAATAATCAATATAGTAAATTTGAAATTTGTGTGCGTCGGGAAAGTCTATTGGTCGTTGAATTTGTGGAGCAAGGTTGTCCTGATGCAAATCAATTTTAAATTTACTCCAATGATTATATTGTTTTATCCTTTTTAAAGGATTTTTTTTTATTATTAGAGTTGACCTCAGTAATTTAAATATCTCGAAAGTTATGCCCCAAAGTGCCTGTTTAGATTAGCCGATCCAGCCGCCAGACCATGAACAAAACTGTTAAAATACAGGCAAGACGAGGAAGTGGGGGTGTCCCTGGCGCCTGGATCGGCTAATCTAAACAGGCTCAAACAGATGAGGCGTCAGTCCGTGTTTTTTTCAAAATTTTTTTTAATAAAATTCTTCGTAAGGGGCTCAAAATTGAAAATCTACACAGAGCCTAGTTATGACTAGATACGGCCCCGCTTATTCTATACAAGATTGTAATTCAAAAAAATGTAAGTAAAACACGGAAACTAGTAAAAAATATATATTTGCTTAAAATTTACATTGATTTTATCCAACAAGTTTAATTCTTCTTTGTAGCACTTAAATATTTTTCAGAATAAATCCAGAATTGATTCTAAACTCAAGATTTTGTAACGGAAAAAAAGAAAAATAAATCTATTTATCCGTATTTAACACCAATGCAAATGAAATAATGTTTATTGCTCACTGACGATTTTGAAGTTAGTTTTCAATTGAAACAAAAAACAAATACAATAAGTTAAAAGTAAAATATTAAACTAAAACGCTAAAACCGCGTAATGACAGATTTTTTTACGGCCGACAATAGGCGGATTCATGGAATCGCATAAAAACCTCGTAAACTGCGTAAATTTATCACCTCGTAAATGAACTGTCAAAGTTTGTATGACAAATCTGTTACGCGGCCGTCGTAAATTTACGCCACGGTTTTGGTGTGCAAATAACCCCGTAAAATTACGCAAAGGTCATCTAGGGAGATTTCAAGAAATTGTGAAATTCAGGTGCAACAATAAGAATTTCTTTTACGCTATTTGTTTCCATATTTTAATCAATTCTAGTTTTTCACTGATTCTCGGCATTTTCAACTTCTAATTTTGTGGCTGCTGTAGAACAGCTGAACCATTTACAAAAAAAAATATTTGAAGAGTGTGTCCATGAACGTCTCCGTGTAAAAATAAGCAATGCGTTCTTTTATCTGATTACATGAATACCCATAATATTAAATAGAAGAAATATCATAGCGTTTTGTGTATAAAATCTCAAGAATGGTCGACATAGAAATCAAAAATTCTGATAAAGAAAAAAACATTTCAAAATGATTAAGTATGTAAATGTGTAGAACTTTTTAATTTCCGATATTGTTTTAAACAGATTTAAAAAAAAATCTATGCTAGAAGGAATTTTAAGGTAATGATAAAAATATATTCAAACTTGAAAATCTGAGAAAATATGAAATATAACAACTATTTTATCCTAAACAGGTGGAAATTCAATATAATTAAACACTAATTTGTTAATCTTACTTTCCGTTTCTCCGATTGATTGACGTTTTATGAATGGTGCATAATATTTACATATGAAATTTAATATAAAATCGCACTTTAATTTTTAATCATTTTCCTTTTCTATTTGTCTAATTTTAAAATCTTTCCGATCCTCCTGCCCCAGTAGTCTAAGGTCCAGCTCATTCGCCAGATGTAAAATTGAGTAGAAAGCAACGGACGGCGACAGTGCCTCACACATATTGTTCGTTAAAAGAGTGGGGAGCGTTGTGTATACACTATTGAAGCTAGCAAACCCTTTAACATAGTTTTCATTGAAATCTGACTGTGGCTCAAGTTCCCTCAGCGTTTCCATGAGTTCCTTGGATATAATTCTTGTACAACATTTTTTCAACTGTTTCATATCCACCACTTTCGCTCTCCGCGCAAACGGAACAATGATTTTTGTCACCTAAAAACCGATCCAGCATTGACAAATTTTTCTTATAAACTCAAATATCGCGTTTACCTTATCTGGAGCACCTTCGAACTCGGTCGCAATTTCAGCAACTGTTTGATTTATTAAATCGCATGTCTGTTCCGTGTCTGGCATAGGAAGGTCATCTGCATCTGCGAAATCATTCTACGAAAGAAAATTTTTCCATTAACAATTATTTCAATAATTCCAATAAAATCATCTTACATTCATGGGATCACTGTGGAAGTCCTCTTCATTAGATTGTGGTGGCGTATCACAGATTACCTGATTAATGTCTTGCAGCGATACTCCCGGACAGAATAGAAAAGTATCGAAAGAGTCCTTATCGATTTGTAAATCTGTGGGAAGTTTGTATTTTTTCGGGTCCCATTTCTTCTGCACGTTTGTCTTTCGCAGTTTTGTCGACCTCTCATCGAGCGACTGGAATTGAGAATCTTCGATTTCACCGATTGGTACATGTTGCGTTCGGAATCTTAACGCTCTGGTGTTGCGACTTCTAGCGTTGCGCTGCCGCTGAGCTTGATCGATATTGCTCTGAAATCCAGAGAAACGCTGTCCAATACTGAGACTCTTGCCACGCGATCTCTTGAATTTCCAATGTGATGGACCAGCCCAAAACTGACTGATTTTGTCTAGAGGTCGATAGGAGTACTCTAGCTGTGACGATGTAGAATCCACTGGTCGCATATCTTCAATGACAACCGGTTTCCGTCGCAGGCCTTTGCAGTTGTTTATCGCCATTTGTTCTTCCACGGTTAATTCATCGAATTCTCCAGCATCTGGGGGGGAGGAGATATATTTTAGTAATTTTAGTTGAGAATTTTTTGGTTTTTGGAATTTACCCATATCCACATCGATTAACGTGTGTGCAGACGGTACAATCGGTTCTACATCGGCATTCATATCGAACGCAACATCTGATTGCATGTAGTTGTCCTCCGGGGGTGATGGAGATGGTGGTAACATATCTTCATCACTAAAAAGTAAATTATGAAAAATTACTGATTTTTGATGCCCATAGCGAGAGTTTTTACTTTCTTATTCGAAATACTCTGAACCTAGTGTAATAAAGTCTGTGGTAATAAGTTAAAGTACAAGCTGAAGTCGATTTCAGCTCAAAATGTCTCTCTGTCTGTCAATCTGTCAACACTTTTGTCTTTTACCAGAACTCAATATCTCAAACCGTTACCGAGATATCCCATTATTGCAAAAAAAAAATCAGTTTTTTGCGATTATCTTGAAAATTACGGGGAATAATATTGGGAGTACAAATCAAAAACCACTGTTTTTTTTTTTTTTTTTTTTTTTTTTTTTCAAAATTTGAGGCTTTTTTGTGGAAAAATGCTTCCAAATTCATTCTTCAAAATATTGTCCATCAACTCTTTCCCATCTTTTTGGCAGCACACGGATTCCACGTCGAAAAAACTGCTCATCCCTTGAGGCGATCCACAAATCGACCCAATTTTTGACCTCTCCGTAATGGTGCCGCTCCACATGAGAGTAAATACGCGAGTAGCTCTCAAAAACTCTCGAGAGTTACTCGCAGGAGGTTGTCCATTTGAGAGTTAATTTCGGCGATTTTTCTCTTTTCAAGGCCAATATCTTGATTTTTTGACATCTTGCTTTAGCGAGTTCTCGAGAGCTCCTAGCGAAATTCAAACGCCGTTCGTATCTGGCGAGCAACTCCCCGAGAGTTCAGTGGGTGCGTATCGACTAGAGCAGACGTGGGCAAGAGAAAATTTAAACGGGCCAAACATATACCAACAAGCCAAAATAGACTTCAGAAAATCGAGTACACTGTGAGAAAATGTCTTTTATAAAGTCCCGTCGCTGAAACATTTATTGTGCTGTGCGATTTTTAAACTGACTACAAACGAAGCTTTTTTTATTGCTTTCGAATTACATGACTTAGTTTTCTGCTCTGGTATAACATTAGCAGTGCATGTAGTTTTCTTTAGAAAGTCTTCTTTTAATTTTGCAAAAAATAATTTTCTCCTTTCACCATCAAAATCAAAATCCCTTTTGTGCTTGGCTACTTATTTTTTGATGTGGGAAAGCTTAAGAAAACAAACCAAGCACTGTACCAAGCAGGGATTTCTACAAAAACAATATCCTCCTCCCTTTGATCTTTAAAGTTTCTATTATTATAGAAACGCTTCATATTTATTTCAGTGTATATGCACAAATAACAAGCAACACCACCTACTGAGTGGAGTGCCTGATGGCGAATGACATGAAAACAACTCAGAGCGACCGATGGCTGTGATGTGTTTTCGCTCATCGCTGTGAAAGTAGAGAGTTACAAGCACTGTGTAAGCATGATACTAAATTTGGCCCAGTTGCAATTGTATTTGGCCCAGTTGCAATTGTATTATTTCGGTTGTCTCAAACTGGGCCAAATGGGCCAAAAAGGCCACACTTTGCCCATGGCTGGACTAGAGAGTACAATCACTTTTGACAGCTCGCAGAAACTAGCTCGCGAGTTTTTGTGAGTTTCTGTGAGCGACCCTCAGAGACGTGTCCATTTGCGAGTAGCTACTATCGAGAGGTTCTCGCCGGCATTTACTCTCATGTGGAGCGGCACCTTAAGAATGGAAGTGCTGCTCAGCCAGACCATGCGTCATCGATCGGCATAGGTGGTAGTCGGAAGGGGCGATGTTTGGAGAATATGGCGGGTGGGGTAGGAAGTCCCAATTCAGTGTTTCCAGGTAGGTTTCAACGACATTAGCAACGTGAGGCCGACCGTTATCGTGCTGAAAAATCACTTTGTCATGTCTTTGCTCGAATGGTGGAAGTTTTTCCTTCAATGCTCGGCTCAAACGCATTAGTCGTGAACGGTAGCGAGCTCCTGTGATGGTTTCACCCACTAATTTTTCAGCTCATAATTTTTCACCGGTCCAGGACGCTTCTTATTTTCCACGTCAACATCACCACTTTTGTAGCGTGAAAACCATTCGCGACACGTTCTTTCACTAATAGAAGCCTCACCATAAGTTTCTACAATTATTCGACACGCCTTAGCCGCAGATTTTTTCGAATTGAAGGCAAAAAGCAAAAAATTTCCGCAAATGACGCTTATTTGGATCAAATCTCGACATTTTCACGCACAAAAAAATATATGATGCCGATAAAAGTTCACAAATTTAATGATAAGGAGTTGTTGCCAGGGCACCAATCATGTATTCCGACGCGTCTCTGTCTTTGGACTTCCATACATTTCCATACATTTATTTCCCGCGAGTAAATCGTTGCGGGACCAATCAATTAAATAGAAAGTTTGAATAAAAATGTGAATTTTATTTATACATTCAATGAATTTTAACTAAATATAAGTTTTGAAGGTCAGGAAAAACTAACTAGACGCAATACAATCATTTAATTGAACAAATAAAACTTCATGCGTATCAAATCAGCTAATTGTCAAAAAATTCAGCGCGGGGCTGAATAAAACTGCGTTTCTACGTCTACTAGAATAAGAAAATTTCATTCGATCGAGATAAAACTTGCGTGGCGTATACACGTCCCGCCGGTTACGGGAATAGGGGTGAATGATTTTTTTACTGAAACTAATTGCTAATTTTTTGAGATTTTGAAAGAAAAGTGTTCAGCGTTTAAAATATTTTATTTACCTTGCAAGATAAAAGCAAAAACAATTTTAAAAAAACATAATAAAAGCTACAATTGCTAGGAGGCAATCGTCAAGGGCCAGACAAAATTTTTATTTAAAAAAAATCTATTTGTGGGGGGAAAATCCGATTGGATTTTGATGTATGGAACGGCTATGTCAAGTCTTATTCTAAACACATTTCATCTTTATAAATTGTTCGATACGTTGCACAGTTTTCGAGAAAATCACAGAAAAACTATTTTATTTGTCTGGGGGAGGAGAGAAGTAGTCAAACTGGATTTTTATGTATGGATTGGTTATATAAAATCATATTTTAAACACATTTTATCTTTAAATTTTTCAACACGATTCACCTTTTTCGATAAAATTGCAAAAAACTGCTTCATTTGTATGGGGAAGGAATGATCCAATTTTGCCCGTTCATGAACTTAGCCTTGCTATTCACAAGGAACGCAACTATACAAAATTTCAAGTCTCTGGCTAAATTCTTTCGAAAGGTATGGTGTTTACGGACAGGCGGACAGACAGACAAACAGACGAACAGACAGACGGACAGACAGAAGGGCAGACAGACGGACAGACAGACTGACGGACAGGCAGACAGACTGACGGACAGGCAGACAGACTGACGGACAGGCAGGCAGACTTACGGACAGGCAGACAGACTGACGGACAGGCAGACAGACTGACGGACAGGCAGACAAACTGACGGACAGGCAGACAGACTGACGGACAGGCAGACAAACTGACGGACAGGCAGACAGACTGACGGACAGGCAGACAGACCGACGGACAGACTGACGGACACGCGGAAATTAAAATCTTTGGTCATCCCTGCTGTAGTACATTTTAGTATCCGACGTTTGATTCGATGCGTTACAAACGGCAGACTCAATCTAAAGCCCAATTCGCGATTGCGATTACGACTGCAGCTTCTCGACCAATGAGATCAAAGCTTCAACGATAGGAAAATTAAAGATTTGATCTCATTGGTCGAGAAAGCTCAATCGCAATCGTTAGTCTGAATTGGGCTTAATACACTCCTATATGATATTATCATATGGAGTATATGAATTACGTTAAACTTTTATACACATCACCCAAAAAACTATTTTAATGAAAATTTGTTTTTCACTTTGAATTCCTAACATCTCCCACCAACAGTTAACGGGTTTAAAAAACAAAAAAAAACGACTTACTCATCCTGTTCGGCGGGAGTATCCTTAATGACGTATCCTGAATGCTCTGGACGTAGCAAGGCATCGTGGAATGAAACCCTTTCGAATACAGTTCCATTCAGCTTCTTAGATTCCGAATAGTCGTACTCATCTTGAATCGTGATTGGTTCATTTGCCTCTGAATCCCAAAAACGATTATCCATTCTAAAATAAATATCATGAAACCCAATTAACACCAAATCAACCTCAAATGAAATCTCAACAGACCTTAATCTCAACTCTGATCCATTGGATGACAAAATATTTTGTAGCAGACGATTTGAGCTGTTGATGCTGCCAACTATTGAATTGAGTTTAGCAAAGATGGGATCTGTGAAGGGATTCGTATCCAATCGTCCATTGATGGTCTCCTTGTTTTTCGTAATAGTTGACATATGCCTTTTAGCACGTTTCTTTACTGGTGGAGCGGCTGGTCTATCCGGTTCTCCACCCTGATTGCCTTCGGCAGCGTTTGGTACAGAGTCATCGTCGTCGTTCGCTTCCGTGACTTCTGTGACTAAAAGTAAACAAACGATTTTTCAAATACTGAAAATTGGGTAGAAACTGGCTTACATTTTTGCTTATTGAGTCCGGACGAGAGTCGCAGGACATCCGTGTGAATACAATCCACTCGAAGGCCATAAACTTTGCTGGACGCCTCCAGAGAAGATCCCGCCACCTTGAAATTGCTCAGAGATTTGTGATGTTTGTCAAGCAGCACCGATACTGCATCAATGACGGACATGGACCAGACGTTCTCCTTGCTGAGTTTCTGGAATTATGGATGAACAGAGATTAGGGGCATTGTCAAGAATGCGAGACGTGTTAGGGGAATCTTACATTGTCGTGGTAGAGCTGTAGACATCTCTTCAGCGTTTCATTCTGTTCGACAGTGCTGGACGAAGTGCTGGTGTCAAGAATGGTCCGCCGACGGGCTTCCCTCCTCTCGGCCTCGTCGTCATTCTATGGGAAAAGCAAAAGCACAACACAAAGCGTTAAAAAATTTTCTCAAGAGGCTAGTGTGAAATGGCTGTCCTGTCGAAGCAAAGCCCCAATCACAAAACTGCAACGGATGCATTCAAAATTGCATCACTAGACAATGGAAACTACCCATTGACAAACAATCGTTTTGGCAGACCGAATTTGTTGGGCCATCGCACGAAATTGACACTTCGCTTCGTGGGCAGAAGGTGCTACAATTAGGTCACACTGGGGCAAACAAAACTTTATTTTACTCACGATCTCGGGGGCTGGCTGCATTGGAGTCCGGAAAACCCCCACCTCGGACCTCCGCAGCGGCGTTTCCGTGTGCGTTGGGGTCATCGTCATTAAAATTCCGCACAAAAACACAGTAAATAAACGAAACTTGCCAAAATGACGCTTGCTACCATTCAGTTAGCGAGAAAATTTCAAACTTTTTGATGCGATGCAATCGAACTAGAACTGTGTGGCGAGCGCTAGTCTCCAACATTTTTTGATTTTGAGAACCACTGTGGCGAGTTAGAGGAATAGTGAGTTCGGTGTGCACAAAAAAACGTTTGAAAATTCAAAAAAAAATATATTTTAGAATTAAAATTTTAATCGCTGCAATTACATTTCACTTCTTTGTGATTTTATTATGACCCTAATCCACCTGAGATCAGATAGTCTTAAAATTGAGCTGAAAAGATAAGTAATCAGAAAAAGCGGCACGATAAATTTCAGAACAATATTGAACTTAAAATGGACGCAAGTTCTCAAATTTCAAAACAATGCGGTAAAAATTTACCGTTGTCTTTCTAAATTCGCGCAATTTAAAGACCAAATTTTGATATCAATTTTTGAGCGAACAAACGCATAAAAAATTTAAAAATTCTCGTTTACTATTTTGTAAGCAATAAAAAAATCATGGCTATTAGAAAAAACATTTTTTTGGATTATCTTTCTCTAGTATTTGCTTAAATTTTTTCCCAAAAAAATACAAAACTTCAAAAACAAAAATTGGAAAAAATACTTTTTGAACTCAGTTTTTGAAAAGTAAAAATAAAAATATTACTTGTAATCAAAACAACGGCTCTTTAATTAGAAATCAGCTAATTTCATTCTTCTGTATTTTAAAGGTTTTTTAATCCATTTTTGGTAAAATCTTCAAAGAAGATTAACATTTGAACTTGTAATATCTACAAAAAAAACAAATAATAATCCACACGTTCGTCGATTAAGGACGCCTCGATATAAGACGGTTTAATTTATTTTTTAACTAGAATTTGGACCCGGCTTCGCCCGGCTAAAAGCGTGAACAGAAAAAAAAATTAGGAAAACTAAATTCAGTTAGTTAAAAATTAGGTAGCCTGCATGCTGTTCGTTAGTTTTTCTCTTCGGAAAATGATTAACAAAAAATTCCAGCACTCGCATTCGGTATTACTTTACCTCCCTCGGCTTACTCCCCCACCCCTCGCGCTACTTTTCCGTATGTCTATGTTGGAACCAGAACTACCACAGACACTCATGCCAAATTTCAAGTCAATCGGTTCAGCCGTTTTTGCGTGAAAGAGGAACAGACAAACAGACACCAACTCATTTTTATATATTAGTATGATATTAAAAACATAACAAAAGCTATAATTGCCAATCTGGCAATCATTGGAGACCCGTATGGTGATATTCGTATCAAAATTCGAACAGTTATACCAAAATTCCAATTTGAAGTCAAACTTTCCAATAAGATTTTTTAAAATTTATTCCAATCGGATTTTGATGCATGGGAGTTTTATGTAGAATCGTATCCTAAATAACTTTTGTTCTTGGACTTTTTTGATAAGATGCACCGTTTTTGAGATATTCACAAAAAACAATTTCGTTCGTATTCCATTTTTAATGGTCCATTTTTGCCCATTAACGAACTTAGCCTCGCATTTTACGAAAAACGGATCCACGCAAAATTTCAAGTCCCTAGCTCAATCCGTGCGCCCGCAATCCGCGCCACAGACAGACAGACAGACGGACAGACAGACGGACAGACAGACAGACGGACAGACGGACGGACATGCAAAAATTAAATATTTTTATCATTCTAAACACACTGGTGTAATTCATTTTTTTGTGCGATGACGGGATCTTGGCGTTACAAACGGTAAGGCAAAGTTAATATACCCTTTGGTTTCACCATACGGGTATAAAAAACACTGAACTTTTCTTCTGAATTTTACCATGCATAAGACGGTGTTAGCGGCACCAAATATGCACCTCATATCATTTGTAAAAGTATTACAAATTAAAATCATTCCAGCACTTTCAAGTCCATTATGGTGTATAAATAAGATGACCATACGTCTCATGTTGTCCCCAGGTCCGAAAACTAAGCTTTTATCCCGGATTTTTCAATTCAGTATTAAAACTTATCAAATGTTAGAAGAAACAATCACTAAATATCCAAAATATGTTTTACTTCGACTAGAGGTTGCTGTAAATCACATTTTTTCGCCTGTGCAGCATTTTTTTCGGCGATTTACCGTCTAAATTTCACCTGCGGCGTATTTATTTTTACTGATACTTTTAAAATGTCAGTTGCATTTATTTATGGAGAGTGAAGGGCAAGAAAATTTGTAACTGTTGATTTTAATCATTGTTTCTCATTGTGTATACAAAATTTCTCCGGCGGCGCACATTACTTTATTGTTCTCCTTGGTTTTCGTCCAAATCAAATCCGATAGGCATGACAAGTTGATTCTTTTCCACGACATCGCAACCCACACATTGCTCAGCCGGGCAAAAAATACCTAAAAGGGATAAATTGGGAAAACCTTCCTCACCCGCCATACTCCTCAGACATTGCTCCTTCTGATTACCATTTATTTAGATCGATGGAATCGGGTCTTACAAGAATGCGGTTCTATTCAGATGAGGAGGTGAATAAATTGGTGCATGACTGGATCAGCGCGAAAAAGCAAGCCTTCTTCACTCAAGGAATCCGTCTTTTGCCTCAAAGATGGGCTAAGGTTATATTTATGATCCGCTCAATTGAATTTATTAACCACTTGGTACATATAAATACATTTGGCATCCATATTACATAGAAATTGGCATCGATATTACTAATAAACATTTTTTTTAGTGAATTTTGCATTACAATACAACGGATCAAACACTTTGACTTCTACGTCAGTAACACGAATGTTTTTAACTGAAATAACAAATACCGGACGTATTAACGGTTGCAGGCACGTGCCCAAGAATCTAAAATTTAGATAAATTTTAAAAACTGCCGCCAATTTGGCTACCACCCTTCGATACAGTTCTGCCAGTAAACTCATAAAAAGTACGATAGAATTTCATTGTTTTGATGTTTTATCCCTTAATAAGTACAACACTGAAGACAAACTATGAACAAACGAAGTTTTTTATCACATCAGCATTAAATTAAATGAAAAAATTAGAACGAAATACTTTTTATGCTTTATTCTTATAACAATCCACAGCGAAAATTTAATAAAACTAACATTTTTACAAAAATATGTCCGTAATGCAGAGCTAATTAGCCTTTCAAGTATATTTTCTCTTAAATTGGTTCCGGTAAGGTTCCATCTCGAGTTCGAATCCAGAATTCCTGCACCCGTCTTAGCCAAGAACTCCAATATTTCCTCAGATCGATGTCCTCCATTCGATGAATGTTCGCTGGGCTCCCATCGGTATAGGCGACCACAACGAATCCTTTTTTGGCCACTAAATTATATCGCGAATCCGCGCTAAGAGCTCCCAAGTACGCGCATAACTGCAATGGAGCATCAAAAGTAGATGCAATGCTCTGTTTATGTCTAGCAGACTTTTTCCATTCGATAACGCTTATATCGGGTCTGAAATAAATCAGAAATGTCTAAAACTTCTAACCAGAATTGCAAATCTCTTAAATGTTACCCAATTGTAGACACGCAATCTACAATTCCGCGGTATTTTAGTAGAGGATGTTCAAGGGGGGCTTCAGCGAATTCAACTTTTGGCTGTAGGATGTTCAGAGCTGGTCTTATACTCTCCCAGACCCCTTCGATTAGTTCGTCTACGGCAGGGGAGTCTCCAGTGAGTAAATATGTTTGCAAGGCCTCGTGAAATCGTTTTCCTTGATTAAGCGTTTCTAAAGAGATTTCTAGTTATATAATTATTGAAATTTTCAAAAACTTAAAATCTTTTTACCCGTCTGGAGCAACGCAAAACCTTCTTCGCCAAGTTCTGCAATTTTCTTCGCTTTCCAATTCTGAAGAGCTATTCGCGCTGCATCTGGCATTGTCGCTTGTAGAATTTTTCCCACCGAAGGATACTTTTCAATAGTCGTGGTGCCCTCAGGATCGAAGGGATGCTTCTCATAAATTAAAGGCACTTGGAGCAGGCTCTTAAGCTGGTGGTCAGTGAAGGGAATTGCGACGTATTCTTTTACTGACTCCGATTGGGAAGACGACGAGTTTACTTTGTTTAATTTTAATTTATTTTGCTTGGGCTGCTGTGAATGTTGCAGAAGCCAATACATTTCCGACGTTAAGTCATTTTTACTGGTACTCGCTGGTTGTTTAATATTTTCCACAGGAACCTTTTTAGTTTTCTTTTTGGCTGATACTACGGGCCCAAAAAGTTTCTTAGTCTCTGAATGCAGCCTTTTCATTCGACTGGCCTTGGTTTTAGCTGATTCCTCTACATTTGTTGATGAAAATCGAGCAAAAACACTGAAAATCCGTCTATTTATTAACATTTCTGTCGGTGAAATTACGACTTACACGCACCTAACCTCACTTTTCCGCACTGAACTAAAATTGTGTGGATGGCGAAGCGAGGTTTCTCATAGTTGTTTGGATTTTGAAATTTTGGAGACTTTTGGTAGAGTTCGTTGGAAAACGAAAAAAATATTGCTATTTTCAAATTAAAAGCAACAAATTGTTTTAAAAGAATATAACAAACCACAAAATTAGTTTTCCATTTTGGGTAAATATTTTACTTGCAAGTAAATTCGGTAATATTTCGTGTAGTATATAAATTATGGTAAAAATTATTGCTTTTTTCAAATTAAAAGCAACAAATTGTTTTCAAAGAATATAACAAACCACAAAATGAGTTTTGCGTCTTGTGTAAATATTTTTCTTGCATTAAATTAGGTAATATTTCAGGTAGTATATAAATTAGAGTAAAAATTTTAAAAGCTTCTAAATACAGTGGAAGAAATTTTCGTAGATTTATATATGTGGACATCGTGATAGTGATTTGCGTTGCAATTTTCAAATTGTCCGTTGATATTTCCAAATTTTTTGGTCATTATCAAATATTTGAAAAAAAAAAGTTTTAATCGATTCATTTAATTCATTTAATTCATTTAAGTACAGTTTCCTGGATCAAGGGCTTAACAAGTTCAAATACAGTAGAATCCCGATAATTCGTACCCCGATAATTCGTATCTCCCGCTAATTCGTATGAATTTTCTGGTCCCTTGAAAAAAATCCCGATAATTCGTACCCCGATAATTCGTATATCCCGCTAATTCGTATGAATTTGCTGGTCCCTTGAAATACGAATTATCGGAATTCTACTGTATAACAAATTTTTTAAAGTAACTACAAATAAAGTTGATTTTTTAAACAAAATATACGAAATAAAACGGTTCGAAAACTTTCTGCAAAACCCTTCAATTGTTCGAAACAGCTGTCACTTTACTTCAACTGGTCTTCACAAGTTTCGCTGTGCTCGTTTCATTTTCTTCGTGTTGTTTTTGCGGGGGTTGTTTTTCCAGATTTTCGCGTTTTCACGCAAAGTTTTCACTTGATTTCCCAATAATCTTGCATCGAACGTCGCAATGAGGTTTCTTTCGTAAGAAAATCACAGTTTCAACAATCATAAGAGTGAAAAATGGACACATAGTGTAAGAAAAGCGACTGTCGAAGTCCAAATTAGCCACATCGACGAATCCATATGGAAATCGTTTCATGAAAATATCCTACACATTCATTTATTGGTGAAAAAATGCTATCTGCTCTGAAGAAGTTAACCACGCCGAAAGATGCTTCTCCAACGACGACATTGCTACCAGACTCTGCGGGCCACACGATGTCCGGGTCGCTGCAGAAGAAATTCGCTCGAGGAGTTCAATATAACAGTAAATATAAAATAATACAATTAATTGTTAATACATAATTCAAGGAATACTTCTGATATCACTTCAGTCGATTTCACTTTTATGCAAAATACAGAATTACATTTTGTTTCTTTGATTTTAGTGAAAATAATCATCAAAGGCGATCGAAATGTTGGAAAGTCTTGTTTACTGGAGCGCCTACAAGGTCGAGGGTTTATTGAAGCTTATTCGCCCACGGAGGAAATACAAGTCGCTTCCATTCAGTGGTCGTTCAAAGCGACAGAGGATGTGGTCAAGGTCGAGGTTTGGGACGTGGTCGATCGAGGGAAAGCGAGACCAAGGAATACGGGGCTCAAGCTCACCACAAATTCACCGCTGCCGGAGACCCCAGCTCTGGATGCTGAGTTCCTAGATGTCTACAAAGGCACACATGGGGTTATCTTAATGATGGACATAACGAAAACATGGTAAATGCAATCGCGATAAGTTTTGTTATTTTGTTTTCTGAGTTAGATAAGATTTATTAGCGTGTAGAACCAATTATCCATTGGGTGTTTGCTGAACTTAGATTAGGTTTTATCAACATCGCAAATGTCTTGTCAAGTGATTGCAAGTATAAACTTTTTTGTTTGGTTTTTTTTGTAAACAGTCCAATAAATAGAGATTAAACTACAAATTTATATTTTTACAATGAAAAAGGGATTTTAGAATTGATATTTAGAGGTAATTATGGAGCCAATATCCGATTCAGAATTAAATTTTACTCTAAAAATCTACCAAAAAAGAAATAGTCAAAACAAAGTAATAATAGATCGATTAAACCATTTACTCTATCTGTATTAAAAAAATCACAAAAAGTGAAGATAATTTATAATTGACTTATATAGAGAAATCGTCTCTCATCCACATCCTTCGTGGTCAGTTTAGTGACAGAGAGCTATGACGTCACGCTGATGAGATTTAGCCGTTAGATTCTCGAGATCGAAACTTGATGTTTCCTATCAAAAAACTTTCCAGTTCCCCATTGTTTCTATTTAAATTTCATTTCATTGTATTATTCGATTGTGTCCATGAAAACTCCGGTACTTGAATAAAAATACTTTCGATAGAAACAAAAATATTCCAATAGTCCAAAAATTATTAAAAATAAATATATTAAAATCCTATAGGTCAAGAAATGCAAATAATTAAACATCTATGCCGAAATTCACGGTTTATAATAAACTCAATATAAAACCAGGGCTAAATTTCGGGGAAGCGCGGTATATAAAAAGAGTTAAAACCTCGAGCGAATTTCGCAAACGAAAAAATCTCCCAGACAACTGGAAGCAGACTTGCATGCGCGCTTCCTTGCTGCTTTTCACGTGTTTCACATATTCCGATTGTCACTTTAGAGCAATTCTAGATACTTACCACTGCGGTGCACTTCTAGACTTACACCACTTTACGAGCAGTAGTATGATTCGCAGCGTTCACTGCACAACCAGCCAAAATTGAAAAAAAAACATTTCTGTACGCAAAATATTTCGTTTTTTACAAATTTCAATTTTTTTTTTTGCTTCATCGTGATTGTTTATTGAAAACAGCTTTTCATTCTTTAAAACAGCGCCATCTGTTATTAAGAACTTTACGCTAATTTCAGAGCTTCGAACCGAATCTGACCTCAAACTACAGATTTTCATGGTTTAGAATTAGATTTATACTCAGATTTAGATTTCTCTCCAGTTGTTGAGAAGCTGAACCTCGGAACAATCAAATTATTGAGCGAGGTGTTGTGGTCCGAATTTACTCAAAGAGGAAGTTAGGGGAGCAACTTAGAATCAAAAACGAAAATAACTTAGTACTTTAGTTTTAACTTTTATTTTATCAAATCAACCTTCTACTCCGACCGTTCAAACAACAATCTTCTACGCCTTATTACTTAGACTCCTCAAACAATACTCATCAAACTTACTGCTAGCTTAATTCTAGCTGGTGACGAATGTCGAGTCCGCACTTTTTGTGTCTCACTCTCACGGTGAGCATCTTCATATCTATTCCAACGTGAGGCTTTTTGGTCACGTTGTGTTACCATATCTCGAGTCAGCGGTTTCGCTGTCGCGCCGGACTTACAGAAGGGTCAGATATCTGTCTCCTAGAAACTGGATATTTGCCCCATGACTAAGATATTTCCGCTGGCCTGGACAGAGGTAACTATGAATTTTCTTTTCTCTTTTGAACTTGTTCGGCTTCTACGGATTCAGTTGGGAAAATTAACCTTGTCGATTTTATTTGATAGGAAGGAAATTGGATAAAGGTGTTTTCGCGAATATCTCTTTTCTGTTGAATTTTAGAGCTCTTTTTAATGCAAAAAAAATGAATTTTGGTTCTTTATTGAAAATTGTGTATTTTATCGCTCAGTTTTTTTCCAACTAGACCAAATAATTAGAAATGCAAACCACAGCAGCCGAATTCAAAAACGTGCGATCCGACTGATTGGAGACAAGTCTTTGACAGATTTATTACCGTCTCTCGAGCATCGTCGCTCTGTTGGGGTAGTCAGAATATTCTATAGATATTTCCATGGGAAATGTTCCACCGAAATCTCCCAACTTATTCCTCCACGGTATGCTTTCCCTGGGCCCTCTTGTGCAGCTGAACGCGCGCACGACTTCTTCCTTGAGCCCCCCGTTTTCGTACAGTAAAATTTAGGAATTCCTTCATTCTGCGATCAACAAGACTTTGGAATGATTTACCATCCAATGTGTTCCCCCGGACTATAACCTTCAAGGAGAACATAAACCGACATCTGCTTTCGTTCTTCCTACCATCCTGAGCTGTACTTCGGCATTAAAGGGTCTTCGTCTAAGCTCCGGCCGAAACTATAAAAAAACGTTCAAATATACTAGAACCTAACAAAAGCTTTTTAGAAATTTTTGAAAAATGTTTTTCCGGTAGAAGATCAGTTTTAGTTTAACATTGAAGGGAAACTCAAGTTGTATGCGAATTACAAACACCAAGCAATTTTTTGCCTTTTACTTATCGATAGCACGAGTTATAAAACTTTTGGAATATTTTTGATAACTTTTCATTTCAAGCTGAAAGGTCTAATGAACCGGTAAAGACATAAATATGAAATCATAAAGGATTTACAAATGGTTATTATGAAGTCCTCGGTTTTTAGCTTGTGCTAACAGTAGCTATCTTAAATTTGCCAAAATCAATAAAACTTTTGATCTTTCAGGTAATAATTGTTGTAATTTTTTTATTATAGGACATTCGAATATGTGACACGGGAGCTTCCAAAAATCCCTCCTGAAATTCCAGTTCTGATTTTGGGAAATCATTGCGATATGGGCCACCATCGCGTCATTTCTCAAGGCCAAGCGACAGCTTTAACTGAAAATTATTTGGAGTAAGTCAGAAAATTTAAGTTCAATACCAAATTATATTATGTACGCGACATCATTATTTTTGGAACATAATCAGAGTCTTCTGCGTATGAACAATTCAACAAAATACAAATCAAAACGAATTCTAAATATTGCTTGAATTTAATTTTCTCTATTAATGATTTCAGCCGTCCCGCGGAAGTTCTCTATGCAGAAAGTTCGATGCGTAACGGATTTGGTCTTCGACTTTTGCACAAGTTTCTCGGTCTTCCCTTTCTCCGACTACAGAAGGAAACACTGTTGGCGTTGATTGAACGGAACAAGCGTGACACGGAAATTTGTGGATTCGAAATTGCCGAGTTTCTGGTAGGACATAAAATCCTTTTTCGAATCTATTTCTAACAATTCATTTATTTTTCAGAAATCGGAGGATTCGGATTATAATAAATTCCTCAACAATTTATCGAGCAAACGTCGTCAGATTGCAGATTCAAATCCAAAAACGCTGTCGCCAACGACTCCCACTTCGTTGTCACATTCAGCCAGCAATACGTCAATTGGATCGACCGGTCAACGTTCGACGATAGCCTTGCCAACGGAATTGCGGCCAACCAAAAGCATTATTGTTGGTGGCGGGCAGCCAATAGTAATTCCTGGCCAAGTCAACATAACGCAACAGGGCAAAATTCAGAGCAATTCACCATCGATACCACCAACTCCGAATCGTTTAGATAACACAACGAAAACTGCCAATTTAGTTACCAGTCTTTTCAAGAAAACCGAACTAAAGGACATGCCAGACATACGGCAATTGAAAATCGACGAGCACAAAATCGCTAGTGTCGAGGAATTCTGTCCCGACGAAGGAGTCTTAGATAGAAGTTTCCTAGACGATTTCACAGCAGCAGCAGCAGCAACCCATGACATACAGCCGAATCAATCGACTGAGCTCAATGATTCGGACAGCGACAATGAAAATGGAAATCCCCTGGTCGCGAAATTTAATGATGATCCCGATGAAAACGTAGACGACAATGTAACGCCGGTGTCAGACGTTCAGTCGGAAAGTAGTGAAAAGAAAATCGAAACTCACGCGCCAAAAGTCAATCCATTACTGAAAAACAGTAAAAAGTCAGCTGATTTCAGCGTTGATGAGAAGATAGGTAGGAAATTTTCAATATCCAGCGAGGAGATTGGCGATACATCGAACGTGGCAAGCGATGATTTTGAAGGCTGGTCTCCGGACGCATCGGTGAGAAGGTCACCGGAGGGTGGAGAGGATACTAGCTCCGTGCCGAGCATTAGCCAGGACACTGTTGAAGGGCATAAAGATGACAAACCTACGGAGAAGAAACACAAGCACAAAAAGAAACGTGACAAAAAAGACAAGGAGGAACGAAAAGAGAAGAAAAAGAAACGACGATCAAAGGGCAATGAACTGGAGGACTTTTTAAATGGCACCTCGGATGGGGTGGAACGTGTAGATGAAGCTTACGAGGCTATTTAACAACGGCCTCTACATCTTCTTCTGTCTCCATCTTGGCGTCATAGTTTCGGACCTGTGCTAAAGCTTCAAAAATGAAAAAAACCATTAAATTTTATTATAACTGTTACAAAAAAAATATGAAAATGAAAAGAAAGCAAAAAAAATTATCATTCATTCAGTGTTTGTCGCTTAAAAAGTTTAATTATTGCGACGCTACAATCTATTCCAATCATGAAATAATATTATTCCACATTGCGATTAATTAACTATAAATGTTGTCAAATATTTCGTGTGACTGCGAACATGATGTTAACAATTTTAGGTTTTTTCTTAAAATATTTAATTTAATGTTTTTATGAATATTTTTTTATTATTATTATTTTGAATCATTGTTGTATATCTAGATGAATATTATTATAATCAACGAATTTTTATTTTTGTAAAATTTATCATTATCATTATTTTTTTAGCCTTGTTTTTGATTACCAAAAATAAATACGTGTAAAATAAAGACTACTATAACTGGTTTTATTGCCGACGAATTTATCTGCATTACCATCTCTCAAGTATCGTCGCTTGGTTTCTAAGTTTTTTAACTTTATGTAAAAAGTGTGAGTACTTAATTTAAGATATAACTTTCATGTCTGCTTCCAAGACACTCCGAAATGCTACTTTTTTTTATAGTTCCAGGCAGAGCTTAGGAAAAGGAGTTGTCGGTTTATGTTCTCCTTGAACTTCTGCAGGTTATAGTCCGGGGGGAACCCATTGGATGGTAAATCATCCCAAAGTCTTATTCGCGGAATAAAGGAATTCCTCAAGAAAGAAGTCGTGCGCGCGTGCAGCTGCACGAGAGGGTCTAGATAAAACATAACGTGGAATAATAAGTTGGGAAATTCCAGTGGAACATTTCCCATGGAAATATCTATAGAATATGCTGAGTACCCCAACAGAGCGACGATGCGATGCTCGAGAGACGGTAATGAATCTGTCAAAGATTTGTCTTCAATCAGTCAGATCGCACGTTTTTAAATTCAAGTAAAAGAACGTTTAACACATTGACTGTCATGGCTAACATTTTTGATAGCCAGTGAAAATTGGCACTATGATTCATGAGCGACCAAGGCTATCATTTTCGATAGCTGGGTCTACAATCTACATGCATACATACATACATACATACATTCTACATACGTCTACATATGTATTGTAGACGTATGTAGAATGTATGTATGTATGTATGTATGCATGTAGATTGTAGACCCAGCTATCGAAAATGATAGCCTTGGTCATATGTATTGGCATATGTATTGGCATCTCCCTTACATTTTTGCAAAATTGGTCTGGCGGTCAACGTGTTAAAATAAAATTCATTGTGGAGTTTAAAATCCTTGGAAACTTCTGGAACCGCTATAATTGGAACTTATGTTTGTCTAAATAATTTATGTTTGCCTAAATTGTAAAAAATACATATTCGAATGTCCTATAATAAAAAAGTTAACAATAATTACCTCAAAATTTTTATTAATTACTAACAGACCCTACGTGGCCAGCTTAAAGTTTTTTGTATAAATTTTAGAATGCCAAAAAACCATAAATAACTTAAAAACTTTTGGGAAAAAACGTTATCCTTACAGGACCTTCTGTTTCGCATTTTGAAATTCCAACACCTAATGCCGATTGCCGAGGTGACATCGGAAACCCCCTAATGCCGATTTTCCCGGGGTAAACGGGAAAAAGGATATTTGCGTTATCTTTACAGGACCTTCTGTTTCGCATTTTGCAAATGTAACATAGCTTAAAACCTGCTCCTGGCAACGCAGATCATTTTGCAAAAAACCGCGTAAAAATCGGGCCAGTAGTTTTTGAGTTTTGTAATCTCAAACAGACAAACACCCATTTTTATATATATAGATGACATATTTAAGATAACTACTGTAAACACAAGCTAAAAACCGAGGACGTCATGATAACCATTTGTAGATATTTTATGATTTCATATTTACAGTGAGTGTAAAAAGTCAGCGTACGGTGACGATTTTTGAATAAAATACCAAATATAGCAAACACTGTATTTATTTTTCAAATTCTGGTTACAAGATTTTGTTGCCTGGACAATTCTTTACAGATCTGTAAAAAAAAATAATTAAAAAAATAATAATTTATTACTTAAATTTATTACTTTAACTAAAAATATGCTTTTTTAAGAGCGCAAAAAGTCACCGTACAGCTATTAAAACAACCAATAAATATGGGCTAATTTACCGTTAGTATTTGGTTGGGTATCCATTAGATCGAATTACTGCTTGAAGTTGCCTGGGCATCGATTCTACCAACTTCCGGGTCAATTCCGGGGTTATTTTTGCCCAATTCTTCTTGCAACACCGCCTTAAGCGTTTTCTCGCTAGTAATAATGTGGCTGCGGATTTTCTTGTCAAGCAAGTCCCATAGATGTTCGAGGGGGTTTTTATCAGGAGAATGGGCTGGCGTTTAGAAATATTTGGGAGTGTTGTAGAGCAGCCATAAGCGTGTATTGAGTGATCTATGCTTCGGATCGTTATCCTGCATAAACACAAACGTGTCCTTAGTCCCATTTCTTCAGCGCTAGCATGTAAATTTTGTTTTAATTTGTCAATATACACATACTGGTCCATAACCTCATCAATAAAATGCAGCCTACCCACCCCCCGCCCCGCTCATGCCGCCCCATACCCTGACTCCATACTTGAGGTTTTCCTTTTGAAACTCCATATTCTTTTTACGCCACAAAATTGGCCTTTCTTCCGATTGGAAAATGTTAAATTTACTCTCGTCAGTAATATTTACTATTTACTGACTAATATTTACTGACGAGAGTAAATTTTACATTTTCCATGTATCGATGTTTTCAGGACGATGTTTTTTAACATGGATGTCGCCTTTAAAAAAAACATCGATTTTCGATATATCGAGGTTTTATGAACGATGTTGCATCCCTATCTGTGGCGCGGATTGCGAGCGCACGGATTGAGCTAGAGATTTGAAATTTTGTGCAGATTCGTTTTTCGTAAAATGCGAGGCTAAGTTCGTTAATGGGCAAAAATGGACCATTAGGGGGGGTACCCCCCATAAGAACGAAAACTTTTTTTCTGAATATCTCAAAAACGGTGAATTTTATCAAAAAAGTCCAAGAACAAAAGTTATTTAGGATATGATTCTACATAAAATTCCCATACATCAAAATCCGATTGGAATAAGTTTTAAAAAATCTTATTGGAAACTTTGCCTTCAAAGTGGAATTTTGGTACAACTGCTCGAATTATATATCACCATATGGGTTTTCAATAATTGCCAGATTGGCAATTATAGCTTTTGTTATGTTTTTCATCTGAAGATGGGTATTTTTAGCCCGTGTCCGAAGATGGAGCCGGTTGGACCGTAAAGAGATCAGGGCTGTGACCCTAATAAAACATAATTTAAAGTTTTTTTTATTATTTATTGTCGTTTATTTAATAGCACATTATATTTCACATTTAAAACGATTTAAATACATTGACATTTAATACAAGTTTTTTGATAAGATTTTCAAAACCAAAAGAATCAAAATGATAGTTGTAGGTACCATAAATAGTTTGCAAATAGATAGATTTTATTACAATAATATTTTTCGTTAAATTTAAAACAAAATTTTTTAATACATAACATTAATAAATAGTTGTAATGAATTCTGTATAATATTTTTTTAATATGTATATATATTTATTGTGTATATTTAATATGTATATTTGTTTTTTTTTTATTTATATTTCTGTGCATTATTGTTTTGCTAAAAACATTTTGCATGATTAAATAACACATCGGTTTATCAATGTGTTAATGGAAGACATGATTTTTTGCACAAGGTTCTCAATTTAGATATTTTTTTTACTGTATGAATGAATCTATGAACTAAACTTAAAATTATTATCAGGTTTTTAGTTTTATTCACATTTTATATAATGTATTGTTTTGGTACTATTTTTAATAAATTTGATTTTAATTCGTAATAAACAAATTCATAGTATAAATTGTATAACTAATATTTGAAATTAATTTCTTGTGGAAGACATTTGATTTTTTTATGAATAATGTTTTAAATTTTGTTAAAAGTTAATAGAATTTAAAAAAAAATTGAAATTAAATCAAAATGATTTGAGATTTTCGGCTGTTAGGTCCCGTTTACACTTGCGATGTTTTTCTTGAATTTTTAGCCGGAAAATTTTGTTTACTGTCGCAGAATAAATTCACTGAGCAAAAGTTGCCAAAATTCGAATTTATTCCGGTAGTTTTATATAACAAAATTCGAGTTCGCGCGTCTTTCAGGAAAAAAATACGGGATTTTGTGTCGTAGTGTAAACGATTGTGACATTTGAATCGCAGAGTGTCGCAGAATAAAATTCACGGAATATAGTATTAGGGGTGGCTTCATGTAACTTATTTTCGATCGACTAACTAGTCGGAGGAAATCATTTGTTTATCAAAAATGATTAACAGGCAGATACTTATTATGATGTACACGATATAACAGTATTTTCTGCAAGATTTGGGATCGCTGATTTCGAATCTGACAGTAGTTATAAGATTATATAATTTCAAGGGAATCACGACAATTATCGTTTTGGCTCTTTAAACCTGTCTTTTAATTAATTTAAAAATATTGTTAGAAGTAACCTTTTTTTTCTTGAATCTTAATACATATTGTAAAATCATCTAAACTATTGTATAATTGGAATTATTTCTGTTCAATAGTATTGTAAATAAATAAATCCGATATGGCGGGTAGTTCATAAATTGTGGATTTTTGCATTGACAATGCAAATGGTTTTCGACTGTGATTCAAATGAAATGAACATTTGTTTTGTTTTAGCTTTGCCTTTATCAGTCGTGAAAGTTTTTTTCTGTTAAACCTGAATTAGGTCCAGTGCAACTGTGGCACTGTGTTATCACCGTGAAGGTTCATGTTTGTTTCGGGCTCAGGGGAGTGACGAAGCCCTCGTCAGACAGAGTAGTGTCAACTCCTCCTGCTCTCTATTACAGAAATTGTTTATTGGATGGATCATAGGAACTTACAAGAAGTTTATATATTCACCATCTGATTTAATTCGGCTTGTGCGAATTATTTTAGAAATCTCCGGCTCGAGAACTTTATTGTGGATTTTTGCATTGACAATGCAAATGGTTTTCGACTGTGATTCAAATGAAATGAACATTTGTTTTGTTTTAGCTTAGCTTGTTTTAGCTTAAACAAAACAAATGTTCATTTCATTTGAATCACAGTCGAAAACCATTTGCATTGTCAATGCAAAAATCCACAATAAAGTTCTCGAGCCGGAGATTTCTAAAATAATTCGCACAAGCCGAATTAAATCAGATGGTGAATATATAAACTTCTTGTAAGTTCCTATGATCCATCCAATAAACAATTTCTGTAATAGAGAGCAGGAGGAGTTGACACTACTCTGTCTGACGAGGGCTTCGTCACTCCCCTGAGCCCGAAACAAACATGAACCTTCACGGTGATAACACAGTGCCACAGTTGCACTGGACCTAATTCAGGTTTAACAGAAAAAAACTTTCACGACTGATAAAGGCAAAGCTAAAACAAAACAAATGTTCATTTCATTTGAATCACAGTCGAAAACCATTTGCATTGTCAATGCAAAAATCCACAATAAAGTTCTCGAGCCGGAGATTTCTAAAATAATTCGCACAAGCCGAATTAAATCAGATGGTGAATATATAAACTTCTTGTAAGTTCCTATGATCCATCCAATAAACAATTTCTGTAATAGAGAGCAGGAGGAGTTGACACTACTCTGTCTGACGAGGGCTTCGTCACTCCCCTGAGCCCGAAACAAACATGAACCTTCACGGTGATAACACAGTGCCACAGTTGCACTGGACCTAATTCAGGTTTAACAGAAAAAAACTTTCACGACTGATAAAGGCAAAGCTAAAACAAAACAAATGTTCATTTCAGTTCATAAATTGTTTTAAATATCTATAAGTAGCTTGCATACAGTGTTGTGCCGGTTTTTTACGTAAAGTAATTTACCTAGTTTTTTACGCGTAAAAAACCTCAATTTTAACGTAAAAAACGTAAAAAACGTAAAAAACTGTAAAAAACCTAAAACATTGATGATAAAAAATTTAATAAGTAGCCATTCACTAAATATAGTAATTATTCGTAAATAAATCATCTTAGAACAATAAAAAGGTTAATAGTCTTCAGCAAACACAGAAAAGAATTCAAAAGCATTTCCTCTTGCAAGTGAAAAAGATTTTAAACTCGGAGTTCAAAAACTGTTTATATCCTTTCATTACATTACGTCCGCCTACTCATTTTAACGTTAATTAATGTGAATAATGTGGAGAGATTTGCGACATATGGGCTATTTTAACCCTTTGTTGCAGTGTTGTTGTACAACACCTTTTCTAATTGAGTTTTTTAATATTATAACATATATTTCATGCGCTTATATTGACTAAATTCATTTCGTAAGTATCCTAGGACATCAATTGTTATGAAAAAAAAGTAATATGCGCTTTTTGTTATAATTACTGCATTTTATAAATAAAGAGCAAAAAAGTAGCTATTTTGCAGATTAAATGTAACCGTGGCAAAACTATTACAGTTAAAAAATCGGTAATTAGCTTTATAAAGGTTTTTGGGGTCGCTAATTACGAATCTGAAGTCAAAACTTCAAAATTCAAAATGGCGGATCCAATATGGCGGTCAAAAAAGATAAAATTACGTACTAGTTTTCACCGTAATCTAATGAATTTTATCTTTTTCCACCGCCATATTGGATCCGCCATTTTGATTTTTGAAGTTTTGACTTCAGATTCGTAATCAGCGACCCCAAAAACCCTTGGATACCAAAAATCATGAAAATGAATTCCATAGAAAAATGTATGCATGAAAGGGTTAAAGAAACATATTTGGACTAGTTCTTGCAGCAACAAGCGTAATTTTAAAGTTTGCATCAAAAAATCGTTTTTAAACACAAGGAGACTCATTCCGAAGGCGGAAATTGAAACAAAACTGGAAAAAGGGAAAAGAAATTCTAAAAACTGGAAAAATTCCATTCAAACAACTGTTCTAATTTGAGTTAATAGACTGTCCTACTTAGTAGTACAGTCTATTAAGTGCTGATGTCCACTCTCTATATTATAGGATCTCTAATAAAATGCTGAGAAAAACAGACTGTCATACTTTGTAGGAACTGCGATGTCCCATTTTTTAGGTTTTTTACTGTTTTTTACGTTTTTACGGTTTTTTACGTTTTTTACCAGTTTTTTACGTTTTTTACGTTTTTTACGTGAAAAATGTAAAAAACTGTTTTTTACGCCGTTTTGCCCAACACTGCTTGCATACCCGTCGTTGCCGGGTTAAGTTTTTTCAAATTTTATTTTTTTTGATGCTCTATGTTGGAGCTAAACTTTAGGCCAATCGGCTCGGTAGTTTCCCCGCGAAACGGTAACATCCCAAGTAACCAAATAGGGCGTAAAGTGGTCGTGGCGACTTTAACATCGAATCTTTATGGTCACGACCACTTTACGCCCTATTTGGTTACTTGGGATAGAGGAAGAGCTAAGTTTCGAGATCACTTTACCCCCTTCCCTTACTTTCCCACCTCTCAGGCTACTTTTTAATGGGTCTATGTTGGAACTGGACCCCCGACGAACATCTATGCCGAATTTCAGGCCAATCGGTTCAGTAGTTTCCCCGCGAAAGAGTAACATAGCACAAAAACTAAGTTTCGAAATCACTTTACCCCCTCCCCTTACTCCCCCCACCCTTCGCGCTACTTTTCCGTACGCCTATGTTGGAACCAGAACTACCACAGACACTCATGCCAAATTTCAAGTCAATCGGTTCAGCCGTTTTTGCGTGAAAGAGGAACAGACAGACAGACAGACACCAACTCATTTTTATATATTAGTATGATTTTTATATTCATCATTTCTGAAATAGTAGAGCTGGTACAGCCAAACTACTGTCAGATTCGTAATCAGCGACGCAAAATTACCCGGAAAAGACTCTTATATCGTGTGTACGAGAAAGAGTGTCGGCCTGTTTAATCATTTTTGGTCAACAAAAGATTTCCTTCGACTAGATAGTCGATCGAAAATAAGTTACATGAAGCAACCCCAGATGTAAGCAGCGCTTTAAATGGACCGTTTTGAATAATCTCGAAAAATATAATTAGTGTATGATGTAAATAAATTATTATGCCTGGTTCAACAGTTTTTTTTTATAATAATTTTAAAACAAATTCTGTAACTAGCTACGAGCTTTCTAAAAATTTTCACAATTCACTTCATTTTTTTTTTCTTTTTATTATTAACAAATATTAGATTTTATATTTATTGTCATTTTGTTAATAGATCCCTTATTAATTACATATTTTGTTTTATCTTTTAATAATTGAATAATGGAAGACATTAATTTTATTTAATTGCTTGCTTAATAGTATCGTACCTTAATATTAAAATTATTTAACTATTACACTTTATTTAATTGAACAGCATTTTGTTATTTCATGGAAGACTTAGTTCATTTTATCTTTGATTTAATTAATTAATTTTTATTATCATATGTGGTTTTGTGTTTTTTTTTCTTATACTTCTTATGATATACGACAATTATTCATTTTACTTTTACAAATTCTTATACAATTTGAATTTAAAATTTTGATTAATTTGGTAAAAACTAATTTGTTTAAATTTCTCATTATGTAATAATATTTCAGCTTATACTTGTTTTATAAATCATTAACAATTTCGTTTTGAAAAGTAATTTGAACTTTCTCTTTCAAATAGAGATATTTAATTCTTTCTTAATTGCCCAATTTCGAATGAAACCAATAACATTTAAAGCTGAAAGATTAATTAAACAAAAGAACATTAAAATTATATCTAGGTTCACTACTGTTTTAGAGATTGATAAGAAGCTTGTACGAAAATTAGGTATGATACGAAAATAAATTAGAAGCCTTAAAAAATAGACGAATATTACAGTTACATCTAACCGAAAGATACTTCGAAAAAAGGATATTTTTTTTAAATTCCTTTAACAAAAACTATTTTCTTTCATTAATCGTTCGTTTTTCAAACAGACGAAGTTTTTTGAAAATCTCTATACATATCTTAAGAACGGCTTGAGATTTTAAATTCAAGTGAAAAACAAAAGTTGAGGAAAATTTTATTATTTTCAACTTTTGTCATAAACGCATTTTTCGGAGTAACTTTCGGTTAACTGAATTCCACCATCCTCATTCCAGGACCAAATATGTCTGCAAAATCTTATGGCTGTAAGTCAAGTAGGTTTTGTGAAAACTTGCACAAAGTCTTAAAGAGAAAGAAAGTCTTTTTTGTGTCATAACTCAGATCCACCCGAAGAATGTTCAGGATGCTGTTAACACTATTTTATACCACAGATTTTATCTACTATTTTATACTACGGAAATCAATGCATTTCCGGAATCGTAAATTAAGTAAAAAGACACCCCTCATAATTAAAACACAAAACGATTCTCCAACCTTGAACGTACTTTCTTAATAGACTTTTTGACTTTTCTTTTAATCACAATATCAGAAGACTATAAAAAAGTGAATGGAAGAAAGCATTTCAAACTTTAAAAACCATTTTAAGTTACAACTATGCGTGTCGTTTAGTATCTGTGGTAGAAATTGTGTCAAAGCCAAACCTCGAGGTCGGATTTTTTCATAGGTCTATGCTACGTACTGCGAACATAAAAATTGAGAGAAAGAACATATAATAACTTTCTTGTTATAAAGCTCTGCCTCTGTGCATTTCCTAATTTAACTCAGAGGTGCTGTGAGTCGCAGACGAGTTTCTAATAAATTCATAGGTTATATAAAAATTCAAAAAAATGTACACTTTGCGGAATATCTCAAGAACGGTACGAGATATCGACCCACAATTAACACGTTGAGCGCCACGTGCCCACCGATAGTTAATCTTTGAATTACACAGTAGACCGCATGCTTACGAGCGGGTATTCCTTGGGTGAAATTCTTGGACCAACATTTTTTTTAAATTTTTTTTATTGATTTATTGTAAGTACTACCAATTCCAAGTAAAATAGGTTTACATCCTGGGACCAAACTTAATATTTCTCAAAGCTAAATATCTGTAAAAGGTTCCCACTATTGGTCACGATGTCTCGAAATGAAACAAGTAGTGTGTCCACGGGTGGTCACGTTATCCCACCATCGACATCCAATAATGTTGGAAAATTAAAATGCTCACCAGTGGGCACGTGGCGCTCAACGTGTTAAAGACAAAAATGTTGAGATATTTTTGTCTTTAAAGGTAGAAATACACGACGAGAGACTTTGGTCTCTTAGACCAAAAATTTCGCCTCTGCATACAAAGAGACCTGTGTATACACTTCGGAGACCGGAGATTTGTCTCCAAGTATCAAGTCTCTAGGGTCTCTGGGAGACTTAAGTTTCTTGCCGTGTAGCTACTAATGAGAGAGTCTCTTTAATGCGTCTGCGGTCTTTAAAACGTTTTGATATCTATCTCTTGGTCTCCGGAGACGACTTTTGACATTTCAGGAAATTGTTTTGTGGGAACGAGAATTTGTTTCGTTTTTTTGAGATTAAAGGTCAGTTTTTATAAAGAAAGAAAGTGTTTTTACTTATTTTATATTTTAGATTAGTGATATTGTTGTTATGCTTGGAGACGAGATACCTGCGTCGTGTATGCACTCCAGAGACTTTGCTTTTAGAGACTTTTTAGTAAACGTCTCCGCAGATCTTTTTTTTTTGATCTCCAGACTTAAATGTCTGTGATCGTGTATACACTTTGGAGATTTTTGCCTTTTGTACCCTGGAGACCAGAGACCAAAGTCTCTCGTCGTGTATTTCTACCTTAATTGTTGAGTCTTTACGTTTTATTTGATACGTATTTAAAACCCTTCCCCCGTATGAAAAAATAATACCATGTAGGGTAAAGTAGGATAATATGGAACCCTTTTTTAATTCTTAATAACATAAATATTAAGATGTTGGACATGTTTGTCAAAAACCCGTATCACCTGCATGGCAGGAAGAAATGGCACCCCTATACGAATATCAGATATGCGAACAGGTATAACTCAGAAACTGATTGGAGAACATTCTTTATTCGAAATTAGCATCCTGTTAAAATGTGAAAAAATCTTACGACTGGTTTGATCAGCCAGAATTGAGTTAAATTACGAAATAAGTTGTAAAACTATAATTTTTCTGACCATAAGATTTTTCAATTTATACCTAGATCAGGCATGGGTACTTTCGCTGCTCTGCACGAAGAAAAACAGCGGTTGCAAAAATTTACAATTTTCCTTCGTATACAGCGCAGCGAAAGCCGCCATGTTTAATCTAGGCATAAAGTGGTATTTTTTGTATTAAAAACAAAGTTTTTATCTGGTCTGTTACAATATTTTGCAATTTAATTAAGTTTTAATCAATTAAATGAAGTTATTGTGATAAAAGAGATTAAATCATGCATCCAATATCTCCGAGAAATTCACCCGTATTGCGAATGTCGTGTCGTTTTCGACAAGAGTCGTTTCACATGTCGTTGTTAGTGTTTTTCTACCAACAACACGACTCTTGTCGAAAACGACACGACAATCGTAATACGGGTGATTATCTTTTGAAAAACCTTTGAAAATTTTGGGTGAAAAATACCCTTTTTCTGGTTTTTATACCCGTATGGTGAAACCAAAGGGTATATTAGATTTGCCTTACCGTTTGTAACGCCAAGATCCCGTCATCACACAAAAAAATGAATTACACCATTGTGTTTAGAATGATAAAAATAATTAATTTCTGCATGTCCGTCCGTCTGTCTGTCCGTCTGTCTGTCTGTCTGTCTGTCTGTCCGTCTGTCTGTCTGTCCGTCTGTCTGTCTGTGGCGCGGATTGCGGGCGCACGGATTGAGCTAGAGACTTGAAATTTTGCACAGATCCGTTTTTCGTAAAATGTGAGGCTAAGTTCGTTAATGGGCAAAAATGGACCATTAGGGGGGGTACCCCCCATACGAACGAAAACATTTTTTGCGAATATCTCAAAAACGGTGCATTTTATCAAAAAAGTGTAGGAACAAAAGTTATTTAGGATATGATTCTACATAAAACTCCCATACATCAAAATCCAATTGGAACAAGTTTAAAAAAAATCTTATTGGAATATTTGACTTCAAAGTGGAATTTTGATACAACTGTTTGTCGTTCACTTAAATCACCATACGGGTTTTCAATAATTGCCAGATTGGCAATTATAGCTTTTGTTATGTTTGTTAAATAGCTTTAATAATGGTGAAAACTATGAGACCAAATTTTCATAAAGAAGGGGAGGTAAACTAAAATGACCAACAAATTAGGAACCGATTGTCATTTTATTTATTAAAATTTATAGAGGGTGCCATATCTTCCGGAGCCATATTAGCCGACTTTATCCTATACAAATCAACTAAAATAACCCGAGAACGAATACAGAATCAAGGTAAAATGTTTGTGAGAATTGCCCTTATCTCTCAAAAATAAGTTAAAAATGAACTTTTTTTTGAGTATATCGAAAAGCAAAATCAAACACATATATCGCGAATAAAAATTGTATTGATAAAAAATTCAATTTATGATTTTTAAAAAGTTGAAAAAAATGTTAGGTCTAGAATTTCCCGCATATAGATTTGGAATACTCCCGTAATAAGTGTAAATCAGAAACGACTGAAGCTAAAAACTATGTGAGATGTGCAAATTTAGTTCAAAAAATCTTCTTAGTATTTTGATAGTGTTTCCAAACAATTTCTGAAAAATTGATAGCAACAAAATAAATATTTTTTACAATATTTTGACTAGTTTTGTTAGGTGGGTTTTTTTACTCTTAGTATTTTCAATTTGATTTTTCCATCAGGGAGTCAAAATTCTCATTTACGATCATGCAAATTCTACTCAATTTTGAAAGATAGTTCAAATTACTTTTATTAAATGTGATAACAATAAAATTCTTAAACTAAATTTGTTTAAAATGGAAGACCGATTTCAAAAGCGGAAATCAATGCATTGCCGGAATCGTAAATTCCAATGACGCCGAATAGGACGCCAAGGAATATTATGAAATAATTATAATATATCGTCTTCTGATCTAAGAACTGTCCCTTAATTTTAAGATGGAAATAACATGGCCAAATAAAACTCAACATCGTGCCAGTAAAACTACCAATGAATCCCATCAAAATGGAGAAGTGTGGTATGAAGATTGCCATTAAAATTGTGCCAAGGATAACACCAACGCGAAAAGCCAATCCCCACACCTTGAGCTCCCCATCCAAATGCCAAATGGTGGGGAATTTCGTTTTTGGGGGACCACGGAAAAAGGACCTCTCCAACAATTCACAGGCAGCATAGTAAGGAAGCGGATAGCTAAGAATAGCCTTAATGACGAGGAAGAAATTGACCAGACCCTTGAATCCTGGCGAGTGTAAATTGTTCGTAATCACCTGTTGGGTGTCATTTTGAAACGTCAGGAAACAAATATAACCGAAGAGCGCCTTAAAAATGGCGGCCGCAATATGTGACCAGTCCAACATCCAATTGAACTTGGACCGGTCTTCCATGTTGCCTTCGAGCGTCGGCAGGAATATCTGCGACGTATACGAGAAAACAATTACACCCAGCGAGATGGGGAAATTCGCCCAATCAATGCTCAATCTAACTTTAGACCAACCCCAGTCACCAATCTCTAGAAGGCAGTAGCCCAGAATTATCGCGTTGATCACCAAATGCGACATGGTGCACCAGAACGACAGTAACGAAACCATACGGAGTGATTTTAAAAATCCTAACGGTATAAGAAATATACCCGTCAACATCATCCATGAACGGGTATCGAGAGCTCCCTCCGGATAAGTTCCGGCTAGTAGATCCCCGCACACAACCACGTACAGGATGCAAGTCATTAGCAGCTCGATGATCTGTGCGGTACTTACCACCCGCGAGCCAATTTTCGGCCCAAAGCAGACTTTCGCTATGGCAACGTAACTGTCCCGGACGCGAACTGGTTCTCCGGTATTTGGATCCGGTTCGTATAGACACTGGACCAGAATCTTTCCGGTATAGCAGCAAATATGCGCGATTCCAACCATTGCAATAATGGCCCAGTAGCCACCGCGCAGCACTGCGAATGGTAGGGAAACAATAAACATTCCCTGGATGGCATTGGTCACATTCCAGGCAGCTTGATATTCATTGATCTTGATGTCGGAGCGTCCTTCTCCCTCACATGCGAATGAACTCTCCGATGACGCTACACTACCTTGCCTGAAATATCGATAAAATTTATTAAATTTATTTTTTTTGTAACATTTTTTAAAATTTAAACTTTGTCTCGGTTACACATAACATGTCGTGCATGTTATATTACATTAACATTACATTAATTTCCTGTTACATTAGAGTTCCTGTGAGGATGGCATTTGTCGGGGTATTTCTGATGCCTTGGACAAAAGTGTTCGAAAAAAATATGTCTGCATGCGTTAAAGCCGAATTTTATGTTTCGAGACTTAATTGTTTGGCTTAATTGATTTTTGTAAAATATCAATGCTGTTCAGACCGTGCAAAGGAGAAAAAAGTTACTTTCTAACATAGAGATAAGAAAATAATCCTTAGAGAACAGGAGTGGTATTCCGTAACTTGAGCGTTTGTTTCGAGTTAGAAGAAAAAGTAGTATTCGCTGTCTCTGTTTCGACCAAAATAAATGACAGGACGAAACAGAGATAGCGAATACCACTTTTTCTTCTAACTCGAAACAAACGCTTGAAACAAGTCACGGAATACCACTCCAGAACTATCAACTATGTATATGGTAATGTTTTAGATCAGGCTTGTCCAACCTGCAGCTCAGGACTATAGCATTCAGCACCGAGACAATTTTAAGGAACCGGGTTTCGGTGCTAGAATCTTCGAGAACCGAGTACCCGGTTCTGGAACCGATGCTGAAAATGTAAATAAAAAATAAGAAATTACCAGTAAAAAATTGCAATTGCAACATTAAATTTAAACCTATACCATGGAACAATTACTATTATAGAAAGGAAAGCTCTAACAATTTTTTTGCGTTGGAAGCGTACATCCGAAAATTACAGTTAAAAAATTCACATTTTGAATGACTGTGGCATTATAAGAAAACATCATATTTGATTTTTTTCAACGAGTGTATGACAGCAGAAAGGAGAAGTAAGACAACAAAACCAATTTCTATAGTGTAGTGCTTACTCTAGTGGAAGTTAATGAGGAAAGGTCTTATTTTCCATTCTATATAATAGTTGTTCCCTGCCTATACATAAAAAAACCATTTTAACTTTACAGGAAATTTAATACTTTCTGTGAGCGCATATAAATCTATTATATTGTCGTTGTTTTAAAGAGACTTTGTAAAGAAAATGTAATCGGATGGCTTAATTTTGCATTAATCTTTTAATTCACAGTCATTAATTACAGAAATATGTACTTACATTATTTCGTAATGTAAATATTCAGCAGCGAACGAACAGTATTTTGCCTATTTTAGCATGTAAGAAATTGCTTGCTTTCAGCACCGAAAACCGGGTAATTTTACCCAATTCTAACCCGGTTTTCGGTTCCAGAAAAAAGGCCGGGATTCCCGGAAACCGGGTTTCGGGAACCCGGTATTGAATGCTCTACTCAGGACGTATCAAACAAAAATTGATATATTTATTTACAAACTTTACGAGAATGCGAGTGAAAAAGCCTTACTAAATTGAGCACGCTCTTTAGAAATGAGAAAAATATTTTATTTGTGGGCCAATATAACTCGTATTTTCCCAATGTGGTCCAGGAAAGCTGAAAGGTTGGACACCCTTGCTTTAGATGAAACCAAAGTTAGAATCAAAGTTCCTCTAATAGATCCAAAGTAGAACCAAAGTTTAATTTGTTAAGACAAAACATAAGAAATGCTACAATTGCCATGGGCCGATTCTCAAATACTCTATATGATGACAGACAAAATGTTTATTTAACCCTAGACCCGTGTACTATAAAACTTCCATATATCGTGTACCTACTTGGGCACTCAGTGCCCAGATGTAATTCTAATAGAAAATGTATGGCTGGTTTGTTTAAAAATCATAAAAATGTGGTTTATTCGTTAAACAAGTAAGAAATACAATGGGCATTTCATCATATTCTTTATTAAAAATATTTTTAATTTCGGTTCAAAAATCGTTCTGGGCACTCAGTGCCCAGTACACGGGTCTAGGGTTAAAAAAATCCATTTGTATAGGAGAACTAGCTTGAAAGAACCCGGCGTTGCCCGGGTAGTAATAAATTTTTGAATATGAAAAAATCCTTTTTTTTTCAAAAGTATTTTGATGTATAGAAAAAATTATGCAGTAATTATATTTCAAACAATTTTTTGTTCATAATTTTTTTGGTTTAAGGCACTGTTTTCAAGAAAATTGCAAATATTTTTTCCATCTGCTTGGGAGAAAGGGAATAGAGCGAATTCCCTTATTGCCAGACACTTAAGATTTTTGCATTTATGTTGTAACATATGTTGAACAACCATAAAATAGTTTCAGAGATAGCTGAGAAGGGGATTGGTCGAAAACTTACTTTGACAGATAACCTATCCAACACTAAAAATTGTATAAAAATCCGTTCTGTGGTTTAGTAGATAGCAGGAGAGGGGGCTCGCACCATGTAGAGCGGAGTAGTTTGAGCACGGTAAAAACTGGAGTCTAATTTTAAGACTTTTTTTCCTACATATAGGTCAACACCTTTTTGAGCCTAAAAATCAAACTTTAAAAGTTTGAAATTATTTTCCTTTTAAATAGTATTATCCGGTCTAAATTTAAGGTATTAAAATTTAAATTTTAGTCTAAAAAATCTAAAAATTAGTTCCAAATTTCTAAAAATTCTCAAATTAAAACCTTATGGTTTAAGTTTAAGATGCCTGAGTCTTAAATTTAGACTGGAATGGTTAAAAAATAGTCATAAACTTCTAAAATTCGTGAATTATCCGGGTAAATAAGACTATCCGGTCTAAATTTAAGACTTAAAAGTTTTAATTTCAAACTGAAATTACTAAAAAGTAGTTACAATTTTCTAAAACTGACTCAAATTTAGACTTCGAAGTTTAAATTCCAAACCTTTTTTTTATGTTTATGCCAGGAGCTTAGGCAAATTGCCTCTAATGCCGAAGTGTTTAGGGTCCATGAGCAGAAAAACTTCCAAATTCAAATTCAAGCCGAATTATTTTTGCCCTGAGTGGGATTTGAACCACTGCTCTTTGGATCACAAGGCAAGCACTTAGCTGACTGAGCCATCCACGCCCGCAAATTAAATTCTTAATTTTAGATTAATATGTATAGAAAATATACTCAGACTTCTAAAATAAACCAATTCCAGACTTTACTTTCTAAATTTTAGAATAATGAGTTTTAATTATAGGCTGAAATGATTAAAAAGTAGTCACAATTTTCTAAAACTGAATAAATTGTAGACTTTGAAGTTTTGTTTTTAGACCGAAAAGTCGAATTCGAGCCTCGCGACTTTTCTAAAAATTGACCGACCGACTGATGAATTTGAAAAAGAAAAATAAACTGAAAAGACTAAATATTAGACAAAAAGTTTAATTCAATTTTATCCGAATTGAAGTAAAACTTACAAGGTTTAGTTCTCAAACTTATAGGTCTAATATTTCGATTAAAAGTCTAGAAATAAGGCGGAGAGGTTTAAAACAAATTTTTAAGAAAGAAAAAGTTTACTTTTTAAACTATAGCCTTAAAAATAAACCGAAACTCACTAAATATTAAACTTTTCGACTAAAATATACTCTAAACTTTCAAAAGTTTAAAAAATAGAAGGAAAAAGTCTTAAAATTAGACTCCAGTTTTTACCGTGAGTGGATGAAAATTTCTTTTATGATTGACCTGCCCAACACTGAAAACCGTATTCAAATCCCTTCAGTGGTTCAGAAGATAACAGGCGAGGGGGTGAAAGGGGAGCCGATACCGCGACCACACCTAACTATAAACCGTGGTCATGATACATAGTCTATGTTGGTGCAGTGGTTCTTGAGTTTATACGTTACTCCATCTCACAAATCAAAAAAAATTATAACTATCTCACAAATCAAAAAAAACGTTTCCGCACCCAAGTTTGCAAGTTTGTTGCTGCATTCCAGATTGGGGACCTCCACACTATATGAGAATCATATTGAAGTATATTAGATTTAGTTGTAACGTATCAAACCAATCGCTGGACAAAAAATGAACTACACCAGGGTGTTTGGAATGACAAAAGATTTTAATTTTGGCATGCCCGACCGTCTGTCTGCCCGTCTGTCGCTCTGTCGTCTGTCCGTCTATATATCCGTGAATATCATAACTTTCGGAAGGATTGAGCTAGAGATTTGAAATATTTTCAGTTGCGTTTCTCGTAAATGGCAATGCTAAGGTCTTGAACTGGCAAAATCGGACCATTCCCTTCTCCATATAAATTAAACTTTTTTCGCAATTTTCTCGAAAACGGTGAATCGCATTGAAAAATTTATAAAGCTAAAATGTTTTTTGAATATGATTTTATACAACTTATCTATCCAGTTGGACCACTCCTACCTCCCTCTCCCATACAAATAGATTTTTTTAAATAAACGAATTGGTCGGTGACAAAATACATTATTTAAATTCGTTCTCTATAAAATGAATAATTTAAATTATCAAATTGCACAAAAGCAGTGGATGAATAAAGGAAATTTGTGTTGATGCAAGTCCAGATTCGATGTGCCGCTAACCTCACTTTTGGAAATCACTATGTTCTGGAAAAAATCACAAAATTCAACACCAATCCATTTACGTTCACGTGGTCACTGAGTAAATTCCTTGATTCACTTCGTTGTACACAAAATAAAATACTTTCGACGATTTAAAAGTGGGAAAAACAGCGATAATTTGCGCACTATATCGATAAACAACCGCTTCGCATCGATCATCAATGAGGAAAGAGCGAATATATTTCTCAGTTGTCAAACGCGAGTCTGAGAGCGTAACGCCATCTGTTGGCGATAAAATTATTGTGAGGTACAAAATTTTCCGTTTTTCAATTCCAAATACAATATTTTCTCCTTCCATACCAAAATCCCATACAAAATGCAAATTTCAATTTTTCCGATATTCCCGTTTTTCCCCAAAATTTTTCTCGACTTTTCCAACAAAACGAAAAAAGATTCGAGATTTTTGATTTGGAATTACTGAAAGTGCAAACCAGAAAACCGCTCCCCTGAAAGTATGCAATTTCGGTTTTCCAAGATTTTCCAACTTTTTCGGTAAAAATTTCCAATTTTCGGCTCCGTTGTGTTTTTATATGTTGCAATACGAATCCAACAAAAAAAACCCCATGCAAATCGGATTATATTCAGCCGAGTTATGGATAGTCAAACGGACCACGATTCATTTTTATATATAAAGATGATCCGATTACATATTCATGTATGGTACGGTTTTGTAAAATCATATTCTAAACAGATTTTGCGTCTACAAATTTTCCAATACGACTCACAGTTTTCGAGAAAATAAAATAAGTACTCAATTTGTATGGGGGAGGGCAGAAGAAGTGGTCCAACTGGATCTTGATGTATAGATAAGTTATGTAAAATCCTATTCTAAACACTCTTTATCTTGATTAATTTTTCAATATGACCCACCGTTTTCGAGAAAATTGCCAAAAATTGTTTCGTTTGTATGGGGGAGAGAGGAAAGCAATGGTCGAATTATATCCGTTCATGAACTTTGCCTTGCCATTTACGAGAAACGCAACTGTACAAAATTTCAAGTCTCTGGCTCAATTCTTTCGAAAGTTATGGTGTTCACGGACGGGCAGACAAACAGGCAGACGGACAGACAGACGGACGGATATGCGGAAATCCAAATCTTTTGTCATCCCTAACACCCTGGTGTAGTTCATTTTTGTGTCCGATGATTGGTTCGATGCGTTAAGGCCAATTCAGACTAACGATTGCGATTATGATTGAAGCTTTTCGACCAATGAGATCAAAGCTTTCAACGATAGGGACATGAAAGGTCATTGATCGAGGAAGCTCATTTGTAATCGTAATCACAATCGTTAGTCTGATTTGGGATTTACAAACTGTATTCTAAAGCGGTCCCTACACGTTCAATCTTGCAGTCAATCATCGCATGCTGTGACAGCATTTTGAACGTCTATGGTGATGCTGTCATGCAAATTCCATGATTGCCAGCATGCTGGCCCATATCAAAATCATTTTGATATTTTTCAACGGAGCTTTGTGAATGACAGCATGCTTGAACGTGTATGGCGATGCTGTCAACCATTTCGTCATTTCAGGGGAATTTTTAGTAGTGAAAAGATGTCGCATATGAAAGACAAGGTTTTTTGGGAATCCTTTTTTGTGTTATACAGACAAAGAAGTGAGTTGTGGATGACGAAAAGCGAAAAATATAAGGACAAAAATTGTTTAAATTCATATTTGTGCTTTGTGCTGTCGGTTTGGCTGTTTCGAAATAAGTGATGCTTGCGTGCATGATTGAGCGTCTATTGCAAATAAGCTTTTTGCTGTGACAGCATGATTGACTGCAAGATTGAACGTGTAGGGGCCGCTTTAGCCTGATTTGGGATTTACAAACGGTATTCTAAATTTAATATACTTTTATATGATTCTCATCTATACATATAATAAAACTGGGAGGGTATTTTTTTTTTTAATTTTGATGTTCTTAGAAATTTTAATGCACATCGATGTATTTTATTGTACTGATACCAAAAAAAAAACATTTTTAATTATTTTGTTTGTCGGTCTGAATATTTATTCCGGCATCACGCGAAAACGGCCCAACCGATTTCGACGAAACTTTGCACACAGGTAGAGTTACTTACAGAATAAAGGATAGGATACTTTTTATTGACCTCCCTCTTCTCCTTCGATGCCCCTCCCCTGATAACTTTTGAAGCGTTCAACCAATTGGGTTGCGGTTTCCACAATTACAGAAATTATACCTTAGGAAAGATGTTTGCTCACTAATATCTACCCCCTTCTTTCTCTATGAATCCCCTCACCTGCTATATTCTGTAATTTTGATGGGATTTGGATCCAGTTTTCACCATTAGACGGATAAGCTCTAAAGCAAAAATTGCGCCCAAGCAATAATATCTACCCCACTCCTTGAAAAGTCAGACCCGGAATGAAAAAAACTTTTTCAAGCTGAAAATTTTCTGATGAAGTGTCCTGTAAAAACAGCATCAGAATATTTGCAAATATTCAGGCGATATCAGGATATATACAGACGACGATTTTAATAGCGAAAATTCGATTAAAATAGCTTCAAACTGCAGAATTTAGAAGAGAACAGAATATGTGTCGAGTTATGCGTGAGTAAACGAAAAGATACAACACTTTTGCTCTAATTAGACTCATACTGAACGGCTTTTTTAAGTTAATTAAATTTTCATACCTATATCCACCGGATTGTTGATATCCTTGATCATAGTCCTGTCCTATAAAGGATGTATTGGCAGTGCCGCTCGTTTCGTGACCTGAAGTGTCTTGCGTGTATCCATTTCGAAAAGGATTGAGTTCGTGTGTCTCACCAGGACCCTCTAAAAAATCAGTACAAGAAAATATTAGAAATCAAATTTCCAAGTATATTAACTGCCATATAAAGGCGTTAAATCAGGAAAAGGAACTAAAGCGAACTGACCTTCCATATCAGCGAATCGAACGTTTTGTGGGCGCGGAGGTACAGCGGGTGGTACATTCCCAGTGGGCTGTTCGTATTCGGCCTTCTTGGGCTTTTCAGGCATCTGTTGTCTGGCCGTCTGAAGTGCAACATTTATGACATTCTTAATTGGGGGCAGGGGTATTGATCGAACTTGATTTAGGAATGACATGTTTCTAATTTCGGTTCTTTGACTTTTATGCTTGTTTAATGCTTTTATGAGAAGCCCCTTTGCGGTCTAATTAGCTCTAAAACTATCGATTATATGGCACTGCACAATTTTCTTGTTTTTTTTACTAATGGATTTTGCTCTAATTTTCTAGATATGTACACGAGATGCTTAATGCTTCAAAATGGAAAACTTTCGTGATATGTGCGATTAAAGGATAACAGGATTCTTTCATTGAAATCAATTAAAGAATATGTTTTGAATATTTTTCATGTACCTTGGCTATATGCAGCTAATATGGGTTTTATGAACGTATTTTGTGAGTAATAATGTGTTTACATAACGAAAATTTAAATTTCTCGATATCTATATTGTATAGCCGTATATACGAACATTTAGATTTAGATATCACCTTTTCTTTTCTTTCTTTATTACTTTCTTTTCTTTTCGTGTATATATGTACATACACTGTACATGTGTTGTAATAATTTATAATAATGTAGATTTATATAAAACTATATATACATATAAATTGCACTACATATACTTTCGTTTTTCTGCTTTTTTTACTACGAGAGAGAAAAATGTTTTATCACACACTGATTTTTTTTTTTTGCTAATTTTCCTAATTCCAATAGTAAAAATTTTCAATTTCGCGTATAATCGAATTCGTTGGTATCTAAACCTGAATCGAGAGAAAGGTAAGGAAAATCGAAATTTTCCCTTGAATTTTCGTATCGACGTTGCCTTTGACGAAATTTTTTTTACTAACGCCGAAACTTATGCAACACACACTCTTTATGGAACATTCTTGGTATCTGGATGATTTTAAAACAAGAAACTGAAAACAAATGATTTCAATTAATGCAAACGATTAAAAATGATTTCAACAATTTTTTGATTTAAATTGAATGAAATAAAACTTTCTTACGTGAAATAAAGATTGCAGGAAAAATCAAGAACTAATCAATTTATTTCTCACCCTTTTCGTCTAATAGGAGAGATGCGATGAAGAGCTTTCCTGCGCGAGATGAAATCCTTACCAGCAGGACTCAATGGCAATCAGCCATTACGGAACATCCTTGGTCCTTATATCTGTGGATGCTGTTATCAGGTTTTGGTCGTAAATAACATCCTTGCATGAAAAACAAGAGTTCTGGAAAATTGCTGTTAAATCTGAATTTTACAATTTCAAGTAACAATTGAAAACATGGGCGTCCGTACCGGCAAGTGGGAGCTGCCCCCCACCCCCTCTCCGCCATAAATTTTGAAAAAAACTGTTCGTTTTTTATATTCCTTAAATTAAAAATACGGGTATAAATGAAAGCGTCGTGTGCTGCGTCGTGTGCTGCGTCGCATCAAAAGTTTAACATAGTGCTTTCTTATGGGATTTTTTTGAATTAAAGATGTTTAAACTACTTTAGCCTGCTTCCTTTCAGCGTACTATAGGCAGTACATGAAAAAAAATGTGGCATTAACCAACATTGGCGCAAAAATCTGCCATAGTTAAATTAATACGTCATCCCCTAGTTTGATCTTTTGCTAAATACGATACACTCAATTTTTGTTCAATTTTTTTAAATGTTTTTTGAATCTTAAGGAATCGACTCTGTGAATTTCATTAATCTACAATACAAAAAAGGTTACCGGTAGGCAGAAGGTTAACCCATTTGGACCCACCATACCATATACGGTACAGTATCATTTTTTTGAGTATGTGTGTGCCTACCGTACCATTAAGGACGAGTTATTCTCAGCAACACTGATATGCTAATTTTTTTTCATGTTTTTCTAATGGTTTGTAGGCTTATTTAATTATATTTTTACCGAAAATTTCATAAAACTATATCTTAAATAGTTTCGGGTCTAAATGGGTTAAAAGCGTTTAAATAAAAACAGCCCATTACATGATTTTTCTCCCATAAATAGGGTGACTAAACATCCTCGAATCGCTGAGATAGCCCCAGATTTAGGCTTGTCCCGATGTACCGAAAACTAAATTTTTGTCCCGGTTTTTTTAAATTAGTGTAATAATTTTTCAAACACAAGATAAAATGATCAATAAATAAGAAAAACGTACTTTATTTCGACTCGAGGTTGCTCCAAAGTACATTTTTTTCGCCTGCGGTACATTTTTTCAACAATTTTTCATGAAAGGTGCATTATCTGAAAAAATTTGGCCTGTAGCGCATCTCTCTTCATTGTTATTTTTATTAACAATTTCTGTTATGACTATTTATAATAACGTACAGAGCGCAAGAAATCAAGCTAATTTTTGCTTGGGACCAGTGATGCTATATCGAGGGGAATTCCCCTTTTTGGAATTTGACTATAAAAATTGTTAATAGGGGAAAAGGGGAAAACGCTTCAAAACGAGGGGAAAATCTTCGCCTTTCAACTAAATTCGAAATACTTTTAAAAAATTACGGAAAAGTAGAAGTACAAATAATTAAAAACAATTACAATCCAATTCCAAGCTTAGGCAAAGGTAAAGAGTGAAGGAAATGCCCTTATTTATGCATATGCCACTTTATATGTAATGATCTTATTGCAATTGTAAAGTACACACCAATTTTTTAAACGAAAGCACTTTAAAAGGGCTTTGGAATGTACGTTTAACCGATTTTTCAGTGTTACTTTTGGACCGCTTTGAAAAAAGCACATTAAAAAGTACCATTTCTCATCTTATTCAAATTAATTACTACTTTAAAAGACTTTGATGGAAAGTAGTTTCCATGAAAGTTCATTGACACATATTTTTTGTTCGTTTTTCGGATTTCTTAAATATATTTTCAATAAAAATATTTTAAATTGCAACTCAGCAGAAGTGCTTTGTTTAAATTATGTAAAAATCAATTAAATCGGTAATTTCTTGGTCATCTTTAAAATTTGGCTTAATGTACTAATTTCGACCAATATTCACCAAAAGAATGCATGAACCAGTGGCAAAGGGCCCGGATTACAATAATCGAGTTCCAGTCGCGACTTGATTTCGTTTTTTCCATTTTTTGATATTTTTATATTTTTTTAATTCAAAATTTAGAAATAATTTTTACCGAATTTAAGGAGGACAGAATCATTTTAACCTCAAAAGCAAAGGAACTACACGGAAAAAACATATAGGAACCGTTCCACCAAAATCGCATGCTCCAGTCCCATATTTATGGGAAAAGACGGCATAGTGGCCAAATATCGGAGTCATTCCTATAAAAAAGTTGTAACAGCTCCCAAATTTTTTAGAACACATCCCAACAAAAAAGTGGTCGTATTCTTTTTTTTTTGTGTAATCATTCCCAAAATTATGGCAAAGACTCCAACGTGTTACATGGGAGAGATTATTGTATATGTTAGACTGGCTATGACAAAAAATAGGGCGACATTCCCTTTAGTACAGGACTCAAACCTAACATGAAAGGAATGAAATCTATTCCGGTGCTACTTTTGTTGGAATGTGTCCATTTTTCTCTCAGCCCTATTCACATAGTAATGATTCCACGAAAACTAGGACTAGTTCCAATATTTATGGAAGCCTTTGCTACAAAATGGTGCAATGACTCCTATAATCGCTTTCCCATATTTTATAGAAACGATTACTATCCGGATTTTTTCCGTGTACCTTGATTTGCTTTGATTATTATCCAATTGTAAATCCCGGCTTCTTTTCATATCTTATTTGACGTTTGGTTGGAGACCCGTGACGTTGTTATCGAGAATACAATTAACGAGTATTTTGTTAAACCTTTACAAAATATAAAATAAAGGCTATCCTCCATTACCATGACTTCGGCAACTGCAAAAAAATAGAGACACATTTATGTGAAGATACGTTGACGAGAAAGGGAGATAAGAATCAACTGCAAAAATTTGTCGGCAACTGCAAGAATAATTTCCTCTATTTTTTATGGCGATTTTATGGCGATTTCTACTACAATCACACATTGTCCCTGTAAGTGAATAGTAAGCACGGACACATTCAAACTGTTATTATAGCGTGATGTCATTTTTCTCCTTCGCATGCGTAGTCAAAAGCTTTGTTACCATGCCAATTTGAACATTATATTCATAGCATAAGGTTTGATATGATTGCTATAAAATTGTAAAACTGGAAGGGATAGCGTTTAACTTGTATTCAGTCATTCCTTTTTAGATCTACATAAGTTTATCTTGCTCTAGTTTTCTGCATTTTTTTGCAGTTACAGAAGTCATGGTAATGGAGGAAAGCCTTTATTTCCTAATTTGTGCTTTTTTCTCTTAAAAGACTTTAACATGAGTCCAGTTGACAATAATTTTTGGTTTTAATAAAAGAATTCTTTATTTAAAATTCGTTGTTTTTATAGGGGAAAAACGAGGGGAATTTCGTCATTGAAAAAGGGGAAAAAGGGGAATTTAGTCATTTGGAAAGGGGAATTTCACTAAAGGTACATAGCATCACTGCTTGGGACTGTGTGTAGCCAGCCTTACATTATGAGACTTGTAGTAAAACTTGGTTCGGTTGTAGGCAATGTGTGATCGTTTATGGGCTATTTGTTTATTTATTTGGTTGTTTTTTGGTTGTTGTACCAAATTTTAAGTTCGACAAAAATCAAAACCCTGTTGATTTTGCCTCCGCCACAACAAGTTGTACAACATGGTTTTAGAACAAGTCTCATAATGTATGGCCGGCTTTAGGGCCTGCAAAATTACCGAATTTCGGCTTTACCGGTAAATGGTAAATATTTGAGTAAAAAAAATCATGTGTCGCATATTAGTGATGGCGGGAGGAAAAAAAGCGTACGAAGAAATAACTAACAATAATTTTATAATATTTATAGTATAAATCATGAAATTTTAATTCTTTTATCAAGAAAACAAGAAAACGTAATTATAACAGTGGCGGCTCGTGTATATTTGAAATGAGGAGGCAAAGTTTTTTTAGTTCTATAAATTTTTTTATGATACGATCACAGAACTATATAACATAGAACAACTGTCACCATACAAAGCTCTGCTGAAAAATGGCCCCAAAAATATTTCCCTCTTTATCGTACTTGAACGCATTCACTGAACTGTATAAGGTCGCGAAATTCAAATTTCGTTTGCCGCGAAATTCAAATTTCACAAGTTTGAGACTAACTTTAGGCGTCAAAAACTAACTTTAGTTTTAACTAACTTTAGGCGCCGTAAAAAAATCTCTTCATAGAGGCTAGCCTCCGATGCTTGTGCTTAGCAAAAGCTGTATGAAAGTATTTGTACGAATCGGAGGCTAGCCTCTATGAAGAGAATTTGTAGTTTATGTTTTAGAGAATTCGAAATTAGAGAATAGGATTTTCTTTTAAATTATTTTTTTCTGAACATACAGATTTTTACTCAGTCCATTATGGTATAAAAAATGAAAGGCCTACGTTAGAAAAACATTTTTATAAAATGTTATGAGAAGGCAATGCCTCCGTTGCCTCCCCTATAAAGCCGCCACTGAATTATAACAATTCAATAATAGCTGCGTTCCCGACCCATCTAAAAACTACTGCGCAGTACTGACCAGCAACTTTTCTCGGGAACACACTTTTGGATGATTACTAGTAAAATATAACCTCACAATTATAGAGCGCACACAATTTGAAAATTGTAAATATGAAAATAATTTCGCAATCAACAGAGATACAAAATATCTGAGAAGAAAATGAAATTAAATAGAATAAATGAACCTTTAATGAGGAGGAAGGCCATATTTTGTGCGTTATCGCCATAATTTCGAGATCCGAAACAAAATACTATTTCGTTTCAACACATATTTCAATTTAGAGATATTAGACATTCGGGTGGTTATTCCAACACAGTAATTGCAATCTAATTTCATTCTGGAGAACATGTGTACTTCAAATCAAATGTTTTCCTTGATTTTACAATCCGGATTTTCACCTAATGGAAAACTTAGGAAGTTCGGACATCTGACGGAATTTTTTGTCAAAATTGCACACGAAAATTTACTGCGCACTAAGAGGATGTGTAGATGCGAATGTTAAGCAGTACTTCGCAGTAGGTTTTTCATGGACCGGGAACGCAGCTAATGAAAACCAAAATACATTAATTTAATAAAACAAAAAGAAAACCCTATTTTTTTTAAATATTCAATAAATCTTTTGGGCATTGAAATATGCTCTTAGCATACAGATTGTATCTAAAGGGGAATAGTTCAGACTTGTTCTTATTTTAGTGCATATTGCATTCGCAGCTGAAAAAGCTCGCTCAGATTCGACGCTGGTCGGCTTTATTGTTGAAATGTGGTTGAACGCCAACGTTAAATACTTTCCACGTCTTTATTCTTCTTCAAGTGCAGTGATTCCTTTTTTGATAACTAAGGTTTTTACAAAAGATTTTACGATTTTGACATTTTTTAATTATCAAAAAAGCTCATTAACAAAAGTTATTTCATTAAAACATTTAGAAAAAAAATTACCGAAATTACCGTTATTTTTTTAAATTACTGGTAATTTCGGTAATAAAATTGGCCGGTAAAACCGGTAAACCCGGTAAATCGTTTACCGGTAATGTAACCCCTAGACTGTGTATCTCTTAGTTTAAATAACTACGCTGAATTCTATTTAAACAATTTCGGCTGTGTCGCACATTATTGATTTTTTCCTTGGTTTCAATCAATCTCCATCAAGTTTTATTTTCTATATAAAATTTGTTGCTCATCATGTCCCGAACGGCCCTAAAAAAAACTTCACGACTGATAAAGGCAAAGCAAAACAAAACAAATGTTAAACTCGTCTTGTAAAGAATGACGTCAGAATTATTCAATACAGCAGACAGTGATTTTCAAACTGACATACTTTATATTATGTTCCGTGGCATTTATTGAAGTTGGCAAGCTTGAGTAATTTTTCATGTTCGAGCTGACCTCGAACCCGGCTAGGACCTACATTAAGTAGGCGTTAAAAAATTTGGCTGATCGGAGAGTTTGATAAATTGGTTTTGTGCAAATTTCCAATTAAATTCAAACGAAACTATCAGTTCCAATCACGATGAGAGCGGCTTCGATATTATTTTTTATATTGTGCGTTAAAGTTTGGTGTTTCCGTGGCGATGTAGTAACGGAATCTGAGAAGAAGCTGCCGAAAGTTTTAATTTGCACTTTAATTAGAAACAAAGCGCACACATTGCCGTATTTTCTAAGTTATTTAGAGAATCTGGATTACCCCAAAGATCGCATTGCCTTGTGGTATGTCCTAGCAAATAGCATTTTGACGAACTTAGTCGTGAATCCCATTTTTTTCGCATTGTTTATGGATAATTTTTGTAGCTTTGACAGTTGCAGGTGTGGTCAGGTTTGAGTTTTGTTCCTGAAATGGCGGTTCATTCATCAACAGGTAAAATTTTGAAAACCGAAAGTCGGATATTCGTTTTTTCACAAGTCTACTGTACTGGTGGTGACGAGAAGGGGTTGGATGCTTTGGTTGAGGGGCACTTTGCGGAACGATTGTCGTGCAGAGAGATTCGTGGCTACTTATCTGAGCAGATATCAGCTTCCGGGTCATACGAGGTTCAAAATTTTTTGGATGGACCAACGTTCCAATTTAATCTATTTATAAACAATAAATTTTTCCTTTGTCTCTCACAACTTTTCAATTTTTTTGTTTTGGAGTTTCGGCAATTTCAATTTGAAATGTATAAAACTCGTTGCAATTCTTTTTCTTTAATCAAAGAATTTTCTCTGAAAGAATACGAACTTGGTTTGGAACGTGGCTCTAATTTTACAAAAAAAAAATTGATTGATTTTCTTCAGTTTATCATTAGTCTTTCAAACCGCTTTGGCTCAAACCAAAATATGAAAAATGTTTTTGAAAACTTTGCAAAATTACTTGCACTTACGGCGGCTTAACTCCTAGTGAATAAATTAGGGGTTAAAGAGTCTACACATCTTTTTATGTAAGCTCTAGTAAAAAAAGAATAAAATCACAAATTTTAGTTTACAGATTATTAGAATTTCATTAACCCATTAACGCCCGCAGTACTCAAACGAGTACACCGGATATATCTATGATAATAAGTGAAAATAACTTAAGTCGATTTTCAGGCAATACCAAACTGATATGAATTTGCATTTCCAAACAGATCACTTTAGCTTTGCCTGTAAATCGACTTAATTTACTTTAACTTATTATCACAAATTTTTTTTTCTGAATTTTCTTATTTTGTTTATTTTATAAGAATAAATTGGTTTTTGTGTTAAAAATATTCAGTGGTTTTCTCATGGGCATTAATGGGTTAAACTACTTTCTGCTCTCGATAATAGCCTATTTTTCTGCTCACGATCACTCCGAAATTAAGCACTGGAAAGGAATTTAGGATAACAAATATGTTTAAGATGTCTTTTGTAAATATAATAGCATATATGTCATTAAACGCTTTACATAATTGATCTAAATAGGGTAATTCTTACACTACACATGAATAGAAATTACCCTATACATGCAAAATTACCATAAAAATGTAATTATTTTTATCTTGCTTGTTTAATAAAACTCCTCATACTATTTTAGGTTTCGATCGGATCATAATGAAGATAACAGCATTGAAATTATGCATTTGTGGTTAACGAGAGCATCCACACTATATCATAATGTAGATTTCGATTATGAAATTGGCGCAGAGAAGCATCAAAACGAAACCTCGAAAACGGATTGGCCTAAAGGAAGATTTTCACATGTCATTCGATTGAAAGAACAAGCTCTGGCAACAGCGACTCGTATGTGGGCTGACTCCATTTTTGTAATTAATTATAAATTTCATTAAATGATAACAGGTTAAGAAAAATCTGTTTTTAGTTTCTCGACGCCGATGTCTTTCTTACCAATCCAAGTGGCCTGCGGCATTTGGCATCGTATGACCTTCCAATAGTGTCACCGATGCTGGTGTCTGATGGCCTCTATTCGAATTTCTGGTGTGGAATGACTGAAACCTATTACTATCAACGAACAGATGAATACAAAGAGATTTATCATTATGATAAAATGGGAAACTATCCGGTACCAATGGTTCACACTGCTGTGTTGGTTAACCTGAACTACAAACAATCCAAATGGTTAACATTTGACCGGCAGAAACTGTTGGAAAATCAACAACTGGAGAATACAAAGATGAGAAAATATGAAGGGCCGATCGATGATATAATAATTTTTGCCATATCTGCGAAAACCGCCAAAATGGCAATGTTTGTCAGCAATGAGCATTCGTACGGCTATATAATTCCACCATTAGAAATGGACGAAGATATTACCCGCGATATTCAGCAAATGAATAATTTGAAAATGTTAATAATAAACGATTTGGACGCAAAAATAAGAATTAATGACGAGTTCAAGAAATTTGTATTTCGTCCAGAAAAGTAATAACATTTAATTTTTTTTATTCCTTATTAAAATATTTTAAATTTTTCGTTGTTTTTTTTTTATTTAAGGCATAAATTATCTTTGGATCATATCTACATGATAAATTTAGATCGACGGCCAGAAAGGAGAAAGAAAATGGAATTATGCTTTGAGGAGTTAAGTCTTGACGTGGAGCATTTTCCAGCTGTTGACGGAAGGTGAATTAGTTAAGATTTTAGAGTAGTATTAAAGATAGTCGTTAGTAAAAAGCTAAAAGTTTTAGGACACTATATTTAGGAGCTATTCATAAAATACTGTACATATTTAGTCTGTGCTCGCGCTGCAAAGAACTTGGAGCTAAGAAAATGCTCAAACATCTGTTACGCCATTGCCCTGCACTTGCTAATGTACTCTCAGATACCTACGGGTTGTCCATACGCCACGCTAAAATTGGCTCTTTGACCACCCCTCCCCCCACCTCCCATTGTGTCACACTTTCGCAGACCCATCTAAAAATATGTCACAACAGCAAGACCCCAACCCCTCCTTTATTTTCAAAAAATGTTAGAAAATGGGTTTTTTGAAGCTAACATTGAAAAAAAATACCTTGAATTCAAAATAATGTGACGGACTGGTGGTGCGGTTGCGTGTTTATAACTCAGGGAAAAATTGATGGATTCGCCTTTACTAAATAAGTACCCTAGGATTATGAATCTTTCGATAAATTGATCAGAGAGGCATAAATATTTGTGGACTATCATCAAGATATCTCAACGACGTCTGGTGCTGGTCCAAAATGGTTTAACTCTTATAGGCAAATAATAGAATTCAATGCTAAAAGGTCACGTAAAAACCATGAATCAGAAATCATTCAATGGTTAAACACAAAATTTGAAATCAAAGAATTAATGGTTAATTCTATCATTTGGTTCCAACGTGCAGTTTGTTATAAAACAAGATGGCACATTGTTTATATATAATCCCTGTAAGAGTTAAATAAATCCGCTGCAGGTGAGACTTTCTAGAAAACAAGCGATTTAATTTAAAATTGTTGACAAAAATTGCGCTGCAGGCGAAAACTTTTACGAACCAACTTATTCCTCCACGGTATATTTTCCCTAGACCCTCTCGTGCAGCAACGCGCGCGCACGACTTCTTCCTTAAGCCACCCCGTTTTCGTACAGTAAAGTTTAGGAGTTCCTTCATTCTGCGAACAACAAGACTTTGGAATGATTTACCATCCAATGTGTTCCCCCCGGACTATAACCCGCAAAAGTTCAAGGAGAATATAAACTGACATCTCCTTTCGTTCTTCCGACCATCCTGAGCGCTGTGCTTCGGCATTAAAAGCTCTGGCTAAAACTATAAAAAAAAAAACAAATATGCCTTCACAGAGTAACAATAGATTTGGCCCTTTTTCGTTGCCTTTCGCCGTTATTCGCTATCTCTAGGTTTTGTCGAGATATCGCCATGTAAACGATTAGATTTTGCCAAATTTTGCCTTTTACCGAAATCGGCATTTTGTACCGTTCTCAAGATATCTCAAATTCGGTACATTTTTTTAAAATATTTCTACGTAAACTGACAATTGGAGACTCGTTGTAGGCTAACAACAAAACAGCATTTTAGCGTAACATTGGAAGAGGTGCAGTTAGTATTAGAAAATTGTATGCTTTTGACTTCAGATATTCTCCGTTTTTGGTCCAAAAATCCTTTAAAAATTGAGAATTCGTGGAAAATTTTCAATCATAAAAAATTTCTTTTATAATTTTCTTCTTCTTTTTGGCCCACATCCAGCTCCTGGGCCGTCTTGGGTGTGGTTAGCCTGTTCATAATCTGGAAGATATTGATTTTAATTTTCCATTGTGTTTTAATTTTCCAATATTGCAATTGTAAAATTCAACCATTAGGGTTGAAATTTTCTCAAATATTCTCTGACGTCACATTTGATCGTCGTCCCCCCTCGCTTAGGCGAAACTCCCCGTCTCTCGCCCCACAGTTGTGTCCTGAAATCTAGAAATAAAAAGTTGACTTAACGATGGTGATCGGTATCGACGGCACAAGTACGGATACAAACACAATTAAGTCGGCATAAGCAACATCTTGAGTAAAAGTCTTGTAGGAACGCTATGGTCCCAATTACGGACTATGTGAGGCCTTGAAGCCACCACCAAAACTAACTACTCTGCGGTAGGGTCACAATGGTATAAAATCAAGGGTTAGTGGGCGAAGTATCTCAAAAAGGTCGAAATTAGCGTACCGTTATTTATAGATAGCTTTTAATTTTAGTCACATAGTGGTAGTAAAAGAGCTAGGCGTCCCCGGTATGTTTGAATTCGGTCTCTATTTTAATTTTTCTCAATATACGTTCTATTGTTCTTGAATTGGTGAGTTAAAAGGTTTTTTGGCTCAGTCCCCACTCCTCCCCTCTCCTAAAATTTTGTAGGTGACCAGAAAGGGCTAATGGATGACGGAGTGAGCAAAATATTGAAAGTCGGTAAGAAATTAAGAAAACTTCGAAGTTTTAATACCTCCGGTTGCGAATGCTACGTACTACCAAAAATTATTTATAATGAGATTGTTTTTCTCTAACAACTGAAATCAGTAGACTACCGAAGTTCAAAATAATCCCCCATCGTCACATAGCATAGTCAAAAGCAGCTAATATGCATGCGGTCGGCTGCTCGGCAGCCCGCACGACAACAAAGTATGTATGGTGCATGTTTTTTTTGAAGTGAAAACTTCTTTAGCGGCGTTGTGAGTGATTTCAAACTCGATGAAACGACAGTAAAAAGAGATAGGATATTTTAGCCTACGAGAAAATGAGATAGAATACAGATGGGTGCCAGTCAATTTATCGTAAACAAGATTGATGGGAAGCGGGAAGGGGTAGGGGAAGAGGGCGGGGTACGGGAAGGGAAAGGGGAGAAGGGAGAAGTGTTAGGAGGGAGGAAGTGGAGAGAGGAGGCGATAAATTATGTTTCGTCATAAATTGCAATATATACATATGTACTCGTATATAAATAAAAATGGATGTTTTATTGTTTGTCTGCCTGCCTGAGATTACAAAACTCAAAAACTACTGGACCGATTTTTATGCGGTTTTTTGCAAAATAATCTGTGTTGCCAGGAGCAGGTTTTTAGCTATGTAGATTTTCAAAATTCGAAACGGAAGGTCCTGTAAGGATAATGAAAATATCCTTTTTCCCATTTTTCCCCGGAAAAATTTGCATTTTAGAGTTTTTGGGGTCGCTGATCACGAATCCGGTATTAGATTTTCAAAATTCGAAACGGAAGGTCCTGTAAGGATAATGAAAATATCCTTTTTCCCATTTTTCCCCGGAAAAATTTGCACTATAGGGTTTTTGGGATCACTGATCATGAATCCGATATTAGATTTTCAAAATTCGAAACGGAAGGTCCTGTAAGGATAATGAAAATATCCTTTTTCCCATTTTTCCCCGGAAAAATTTGCACTATAGGGTTTTTGGGGTCACTGATCACGAATCCGATATTAGATTTTCAAAATTCGAAACGGAAGGTCCTGTAAGGATAATGAAAATATCCTTTTTCCCATTTTTCTCCGGAAAAATTGGCACTACGGGGTTTTTGGGGTCGCTGATCACGAATCCGGTATTAGATTTTCAAAATTCGAAACGAAAGGTCCTGTAAGGATAAATATCCTTTTTCCCATTTTTCCCCGGAAAAATTTGCATTTTAGGGTTTTTGGGGTCGCTGATCACGAATCCGGTATTAGATTTTCAAAATTCGAAACGGAAGATCCTGTAAGGATAATGAAAATATCCTTTTTCCCATTTTCCCCGGAAAAATTTGCATTTTAGGGTTTTTGGGGTCGCTGATCACGAATCCGGTATTAGATTTTCAATAAAAATATAATATTACTTTTGAACCTGGTACCAATATTATAATAAATAAACGCTATAACTATCCCACCCCTGATACCGCATTCGTCTCATTCTCTCGCTGTTTAGTTTTCCTAAGGTTTCACTTCTACCGCGTGTGCACTGCACACACATGTTTTTTTTTGCTTTCTTTCTTTCACTTGACGCGTTCGCAGGGCCGTATCGAAGGCTCTGGATTGGGGGGGGAGACATCTCAATTTTCCCAACTCGAACATCTGATTTTTCCTAACTAGGATGTACCTAATAAAAATTCCTTTTCCTTGCCCAGAATCTCTGACCAGAAATTATAATAAAGAATAATGGTTATGTTAACATATTGTAATTTTTTTTTATTTTTCACATACAATTAAATAAAGGGTAAACACTAATAATCTTATGCGACCCTTGAGAGAAAAGATAACCGTTGAAGATGACTTCAACTAGAGTCTGTACATATCTAATTTATAGTACATGGATTCGTCTTTCCTTTAACTTTGCCCATGCCGAAACAAATTTCGTAAGGTCAATTGTATCAGTTAGGTCTTTTTCGCTGTGTAGTATCATTAAAGAACTCAGTCTTTCGTCTCCCATAGTCACCCTTAGAACGTTTTTCACCAGTTTTAGCTGGCTGAATTTGCGCTCATTCGTAGCTATTCATTTGTTTAAAAAATCCGAACACCGATGGTAAAACAATTACACATATACGGCCCTATTCCAGGATCCGTCGTAGCTACGATTTTCGGAGAATTCGTGAAGATGGTATTCCACGATCCGAAGGAATTAAATTAATTTCGAAAACATTACGAATCGGAATATCTGGTATCATAGAATCCGACGCAATTGATCTTTTGACACCTAAACCTACGAAAAATTTTTGCTTCGTAACTTCATTTTCTTATGATTTTAGCTCAATATATGGCCTGAATTGTACAACAAACAGCAATTTTAACATTTTTATTTGTTTATTTAGTATTAGTGTAACTTTTAACACATTAAGAGGAAATATTTTAGAAAAAAGAGCAATGTGAGTATTCCTAAGTATCCGTTATTTGTTGTCGTTTTCATTCCACTATTAAAGTCCTTGACTTCGATAAATCTTCTTCCAGACACAAAGTTGCAAACGCTGCAGAATCCATTATTAATAACAATTTTCGTTTTAAGTCAAGAAAGTTACATTTTTCACGAAACTATTGCATGTCAGAAATCTATTCCTTATGAGTTTTGCATAGGGACCTTTTTACAAAGACATTTATTTTTCGAAATTAGATTTTAATCAGGCACCACTAAGTTCAATTCCGTTCGGATCGTGGAATACTGATTTCTTCGTATTCGTAACGTAGTTAGTTCTTCGTAATAAAGCTACGACGGATTCTGGAATCGGGCCGATATTTTCAAAACTCACCGTTTCAGCACGAATATACTAGATCGCTCGATTTGCTGTCTCAAATGGTCCCATTTCAATACAGTTCAATGGATCAAAACGAGTTAAGTAAGAGCGAGATAACCGTATGAAAATAAATATAGTCATCTGGTTTAAACCGTGAGCTATCAAAGGAAAATAGACTTTAGGAATATTGTTGGCGCCTAAAGTTAGTCTCAAACTTGTGAAATTTGATTTTCGCGGCAGACGAAATTTGAATTTCGCGAGATTATACAGTTCAGTGGATGCGTTTAACTATGATAAAGAGGGACAATTTTTCAGCAGAGCTTTGTATGGTGACAGTTGTTCTATGTTATATAGTTCTGTGCCATAAACTGATGAGAACATTATACTCCTCCCACGGTCGAGTGTCTACTATTTCAAAGCCTTTTATTCATTCTCTCCCAACTCGCTGTGACGCTGTTGCCAAAGCAGAATGGTATGTGTAAAAAAGAAACAAGTCATAAAACAGGCGTATGTTCACTAATAGAAAATGTGAGGTAGAAAAAGACAAGTTGGGATTTTGGAAAATCAACTAAAGAGATTTCCCAACTTGGGAAATCTCACATCTTTAACACTAGATTGTTCAAGCAAGTCATCTTGACTGCTTGACTTCCTTGGGCAATCTAGTGTTAAGAAGTGAGATTTCCCAACTTCTAAAGGTCAAATTCCCAACTGAAGACTTATTGGGGGGGAGCCTCCCCCCCATCCCCCCCCAGTCGGTACGGCCCTGCGCGTTCGCTTGGTCGAAGGAAAATTATATCATGACTGGCCAAGCAAAAAGTGGGGATTAATTTGAGTTCGTTTTCATTCTCAAAAGACTTTTCACAGTGAGCCATTTGTCCTCGAGATTTTTATACCCGTATGGTGAAACCAAAGGGTATATTAGATTTACCTTACCGTTTGTAACGCCAAGATCCCGTTATCACACACAAACATCAAAATCCAATTGGAATAAATTTTAAAAAATCTTATTGTAAAGTTTGACTTCAAAGTGGAATTTTTGTACAACTGCTCGAATTATGATACGAATATCACCATACGAGTTTTGAATAATTGCCAGATTGGCAATTTTAGTTTCAGCCAGAGTTTAGGGAAAGACCCTTTAATGCCGAAGCACAGCTCAGGATGATCGGAAAAACGAAAGGAGATATTTGAAAATTTTGCGTTTTTTTTCTGATTTTTCGATTATTTCTTTTTGAAAATTTACGGCTTTTTTTTACAAAATTTGCAGTTTGAAATTATAAACGACACAACGCTGTACAATTTTGCCTTCAACCGCAAAACAACATATTTTGCCCACTCTAGGGATATCAAATTTTTTGTATAAGAAAATCATGTGTTTATTTTATTTTGTTCTGTAAAAAATTAAGATTGCGCTTCACGCCCTAGTTCGAGAAGTTTCGGCTCGACAAGCAAAAGAATGAAAAATAATATTCTTTTTCATTCTTTATCATTCGCGAATTTTTGATGTTTTTTTATAGTTTCAGCCAGAGCTTAGGTGGAAGATCCTTTGTGGGGAACGCACACGGTTCATCTCGTCGCGGTAACTTTTGGTCCTCAAAATGCCTTTCCGACGTACACGCTTCTTCACTTTTTAGCAGGAAAAACTTGTGTACAACAAGCGATCGTTCATGTGTGTGTGGTTCTCATATATGTGTTGTATTTCCAGCTCATTCCCTTTCTAGCTAGCACCGAGGCAACATCAATTGCCACAATAAAAACTGCCAACAATAGAAGAATAAGGACTGGTAATTTGTTAGTTACCTACCTACCTGAAAAATAAAACTACCTGCAAATGGTATTTCACTATTTGCATTCAATTTTTGTTTATTTGGGATATGTTTACGAGTCGGTGGCTAAGCACCGACTGACTCAATGAAATTACGTACACATGCATGCTGACGTGCTACACGAGCGACTTCGTTTGTGTGCGTAAAAGAAGACGAGAAGAACACTTTTCGAGTAGCGACTTTTCCCCTCTTGCCGCACTCGTTTTTTTCCTACAATTTGGTGAAGTTGCGGTATGCTGATGACCGAAAGATGCTCCGTGTACGCCCTCGCTTTAATGCCGAAGCATAGCTCAGGATGGTAAAAATGTTGGGAATAAAAAAGGTTTTTATTCTCTCGCGAAAAGAATGAAATCAAGGCCATGTCGTGCAATTAATTCTTTCGCGAAAGAATGCTTCTGCTTCCATACGAGTAGCCGACCGCACGCATATTGGCTGCTTTTGACGTCACGATGAAGGATTTTTTTTTTGGTACTGCACTATCAATTGCCTTGGTTTTACAATTAAATATGCATTTAAGTATCGGTTGTTTTACCAGTGTCCTTCCTTTGAATTATCGTTTTTTTCAGAAACTTTTTTTTTACTTCTGAAATAAATATCTGAACTCAACATTCTCAACATTCTATATTTTTTTTTGCATGGCCCGTGAAGCCTTAATCTACTCTTGGGCACAACCCTCAGTACCCGCATATAGATAAAATATTTGTTTGCGATTTTTTCTCAAAAACGGTAGGTCGTATCGAAAAAAAAAATACACAAACAGAGTTTTTAGAATATAACTAGGGGCTGTGTCCCGGGTTCATGCTTCACTCACACGGCAGCCTTTGGCCTCTCTTCACTAATACCAAAAATTCATCAAAATCTATCGAGCCGTTTTTGACAAAAATGCACACAAACTCCACAACACAATTTACATAAATGTTGGCCTTATAATAAATGACGAATAAAGTGCAGTGAGTTTTAGCGATAAATTGCTTTCTTTTTGGATTTTCGTTCAATTTTAAAGGAAGAGAAAAAGCTTTATGTTTTTCTTCAAAATTTTACTTCAAAATTTCTAGGGGTTTGAATCAGGAATTCATCAACCAATTAGGCATCGAATTCTTGCCGGGATATGAAGATCCTTATCACTACCGTAAAATGACAATGGGTGAAATTGGATGCTTTCTTAGTCACTATTTTATATGGAAGAAAATGATTGAATTGTCACAGAATGAAGTGTTGATCTTAGAAGATGACATTAAATTCGAGCCATATTTCAACGAAAGAGCAGTCAGTATTCTAGAACAAGCGAGAAGCCTCGGCGATTGGGATTTAATGTAAGAAATTTAAATATTCTTAAAGAATTCAGTTTGATAATGTTACGACTATAGTTACTTTGGCCGAAAACGCATAGAAGACCAGGATGAACCATGGGTGGAGAATGTGAGTAACTTGGTTCGTGTCGGTTACTCCTATTGGACGTTAGGATATGCGATCAGCTTGTCAGGTGCGAAAAAACTGGTTGAAGCTAATCCGTTGAAGAAATTATTACCAGTGGACGAATATCTTCCAATAATGTTTGATCGTCATCCAAACGCCACATGGAAAGATGTATTTGAAAACCGAAATTTAATCGCTTTTAGTGCTGCGCCATTACTAGTTTATCCAACTCACTACACTGGAGAAACTGGATACATTTCAGATACGGAAGATTCTTTAATCACATCTATTAAAATTGGTGGTAATTAAAATACATTTGTGTGGTGTGGTAGAAAAGCAAATCTTCATTTCAACTTTCTTTTAGGCAACGATGCTCAATTGAAAAGCGACAAGGATGTGATTTCTAAAAAGAATTTTGATTCAATGCTCGATAGCACAAAAATGGACTCAAAATATAAAAACAATAAAGCAATTGTTGATCACATGACTGATTCACTGGTAAAACATGACATGAATGAGTTATAATATTTTTTTTAGTACAAAACAGCCATAAGTTGATGCCAAAATTAAAATTTTAACTTTAATAAAAAATAACAACAAAGAAAGATTCACATGAAGAGCAATAAAGGATTTAAAATCTAATGTAAATAATGATAATCAAACTTAATTTTTATCAATTACTTCAATATATAATAAATTGTGGACTTCTTTTAGAATATAAAATTATTGTGCCTTAAAACTGTTTTCAACCATAATTCATACGTTGATTGTTTCTTATTTAATGTTAACTGATTGCTAAGTCAACATTTATTTAAATTGTTCTCATGAAACCAAAAAATTATTCCTTTTTAGTGATATAAGAAAAATAGTTGTAGTTTTATACATTAAAATGTTTTTGATAATAAACTGAAAGTAAGAAAAAAATAATATCTTATCTGAATCAGAATTTTGTGATCTTATTTCTATTTCGTTATTTTTTAAATATTTTTGTGAGTTTGGGAAAAGGTGAACTGCTACTGTTGAACCATCTTAGAGGGTGATTGACAGAAGACAAATTTGATAAATGTTTTTTAAAAGCAAATAAATCACACAAAATCTATCAGCTGGTCTTGGACAATCCGTTTGCATGCCATGCTTTCGCAGTTTTTAAGAATATCAGTTACGTTGCGGAACGAATCGACCGCATAACGTCAGCCTCTTAACGCATGCATCCTCTTAACGAATGCATTTCAGAATAGGTACGATTGTTACGAAAAATGAGAATAAATTTCAAGTGCTTTAATTGATCGGTAATTAGTTTTAAGAGTTTTTAACACGTATTTTTATCGGCAACATTCCATGTTCTGTGGTCCTTTTTGGCGCCCCTAAGAGTATGCAAATTTTCGTTTTTTTTTTTGCATTTTGTGAGGGAAATAGTGGTCTGTTTTCAATTAAATATAATTTCGAGTCTTCTTTCGCCGATTAGAAGACATTTAGATTTTACTGAATTGAAATCGGACAACTTTTCTATAAAAAAAAATGCCAATAACCCAAAAATCTGCATACTTTTAGGCGACCCAACAATTTTCCTAGGCATGGATGGTTGGTTTGAGTTAGAGTGACTATAGGCCCTATCACAGAATCCGATACGAATGGTTCGGATCGTAAACTCAATGTTGTTGTTGGTATAAAACACTAACAACAACATTGAGTTTACGATCCGAATCATTCGTATCGGATTCTGTGATAGGGCCTTATATAAAACTAGAGTATTGCTATCGTGAAACTCATACCAAAAACAATGTATAACCAAAAACAATAGAGCTATTCACTCTTTATCGTAGTTGATCGTAGAATCGTAAATAAAATCGTAGTTTTTTGACAGTTCCGAAGGTATGGTAAAATCGTAGTTTTTGTCGTACTTCTAATAAAGTGAGGTTAAGGCATGTTTTGTGACATGTCAACTTGGTGCCAACTCTAAAATGGACATTGGAAGAGCAAGTAAATTAAAGTATTTATATGATTTATGCCCGGTTTCACAGTGGAAGCTTAAGCTTCGGCTTTGTTAAACTTATCCTGGTAGCTTAAGCTTTCGCTCAGACAAGTACTGTTTCACAGTTAAATTTTGTCAAAACTCAGTTTAGTGAATTTAGTAGGCCACTGTGAATTTCTGTACTCATGGTAAACAATATTTAGCTACCCGGAGATTGAATTCGTACATGGCTACAATCCAAATAATCAAATTATTTCATTGGACGATAAGCAGAACCGACGTAACAACTTTGGACACATGAAACATAAAATGACATTTCGCATGCTAAGCTTTAGCTTAAGTGCTCAAGTTTGGTGGCTTAAATAAACGGAAATTTAAACTCAGTTTAAGGATTATACCAGCACTGTGAAACAGTAAAAACAGTTAAGCGAAAGCTTAAACCAAATTCGAACCTTAAGCTCGCACTGTGAAACCGGGTGTTAGTATAAATTAAGAGTTAAAAAATGCTTTAAACAATTTAGGTAAAGAAAATAAATAAGAGTCAAAAATTTACGACAAAACCCACAACCTCTAGTAAAGCGCTGCTCACGCTTCGTTGTACTTTTCCATCGTAGATGTACAGTACAATCTACGATTTTACTATCTACGATCAAGAGTGAATTTCCCTAATGTATAACACAGACGATTCAAATCAAACAAATCATTTTAGAAGAAGCATGAATCAAAAACTTAATACCCCATCAGCTAAGCCACAAACCAGAAGATAGTCGCTTTATGAGACAGCTTAAGTATAATTATCCCCTTGTTGCCAAATATTTTTTCTATTCATAATAAATGAGCTCATAATTATTGTTTTTGCTCATACCCATTGAAATTTTCAAATTGTCCGTTGAATTTTTCGAATTTTTTGGTAAGTATCACAAATTTGAACGAAAAAATTTTAATCGATGAATGTAACTTCTTGTGACCTAAACTGGGTGATATGGATGCCGACAACATGTGATTCCAACAGGATGGCGCTACATGCCATACAGCGCATCCCACGATGGACATTCTGCACGCGCGATTTGAGGGCATGGTTATCTCGCGCCGCGGCGACGTGAACTGACCACCGAGATCGTGCGATTTAACGCCTTTAGACATGTTCCTTTGGGGATATTTTTAATCGCAGGTCTATGCGAATAAACCGCAAACAATTGATGCCCTCAAAGCCAACATATCCAACGACATTCAGCAAATTCAGCCAGATTTATGCGACAGTCATCAAAAATATCTCACACTAAGGCTTGTTTTATTTACATTTAAAAATCGAGCGTCTTTATTAAAATACCCTTTATAAAAAGAAAAACTGAATCGCTTTTTTAAAAAATATGTATTTATTTTCTTAATGTCGTAACTCACAACAAGTAAGGTAATTGGAATAGTGCGTTTTTTCATATATTTTTTATAGTACAATTAAAAAATTCAGTTTAGCTGAATTTATTTCGGGTTTTTTTTTCCTCTACTTAACACAAAAATGTGAAAAATGTTTTTTTTTTGTTAATTTTATTATTTTTTCTTATTAATAGTTATTTCTGATAGTTTAAAAATCCAATGAAAATTTAAAAAATAACAAATTTTACTAAAATATATATTTAAAATTAAAATTTGTCAACAGGACTCTTGGTAAAATTATACATACATATATAATAATAAATTGTACACTAAAATTGTTTTAACTTAATTTTAATATTCTGCTCTTGAAACAAGCAGATTTAATTGCTCTAAAGTGCTGCGCTCTCGAAAGTAGATCTCAAGAAGATTTTGTTCTCAATTATAAAACTTAAACAGATTGTGAAAAAAATTGTATTTTCCCCTTTTGATTTGACACATTAGAAAGTATGGTATAAAATTTTTTGGCATCTATTTTTTCGTAATGTATAGTCAACCGCATGAAAAATACGATTAGATTTTAAAATTTCTTTGTTATTGCTTCTCTATCACACGATATTGAAACGCAGCAAACCGAATATGATCGTTAATTGATATGCGACGACTAGAATTTAATATTTAATACCAAACAAAATTAAAGATTGAAAATCTCCTCGTCCTACTCCGGCTACTGTTAGAGACGCCGCCGACTCTTCGTCGCTTAAACCAATTTATGAATAAAATAAAAACTAAGAATGTTAATAAAACTAAGCCAATTAATGAATAACTAAGAGTTTCTTCATCAGCACTATTAGCGCCTGTACGGGCATTCATTCCAGAGCGTTGCGCATAGCTTTCGTCTATGTAAATCGATATGTCCTGTTTCTTTCCACGCCAATTGGTAGCTCCTAGCTCTAAATCCTCCGGTGTTAGGATTGCTACAGTCAAAGGAACAATATATTATTTTTATGAAATTGAATTTCAGAACAAAATTAGTAAATTTTAATGCAGACAGAATTTCAAGCATGCAAATTAAAGTTTCTAGGAGAAATTCAATAAATTTTATGTAAGACTATTATTTGTTTTAATTTCGTTTTTTTTAAATTATAATATTAAAAAAAGTTTCCAAATTTTTCAAAGCAAACTAAAAATATACCAAAGCAATATAAAAAAAATTAAAATAAAACCCTTCAACCACTACGTACCTCACCTTTTTGACTCTCAAGTTTCCGCAATAAATTCGAACTGTTCTCGCCATCGTCGGGCGTCACATGAGCACCATTTGCCATGTTATTGTAGATCCGTTCATTCTGCTTGAGGTCATGGGGCGCCGTAAGATTCAAGAATATCGGCTGCTCCCACACGAGATTCGCACATTCGGGAAATTTTCGCTTCCGTTGAGGGTTATTCAATTCTAGCACCTTTGAATATTGATTTAAATTGCTTTCAGGCATCCGAGATGGTAGCGGTTTACTCTCGGCGAGGACGATTTGCGGCGATTTATTGAGATCTTTGAGTAGATTTGTTATGTGATTAGTCATGGTAAATTCAAGAAGAGCATCCAGCAACCAGAAACAAGGCTTCTCTAAATGAATTGTGTCCAGGCAGTTGGAGTCGCCGAAAATTGCTATTCTGCCCTCGGATTTCCTCTCTACCTTTTGGTTCTTCAGACCCACCAGATCCAAGTCAAATAATTTCTCCGATTCATTGATTTTGTTTGGCTGTTTCAATTCATTGTTTTCGCTCTCGTCCTCGGCGCCAACGTCTAAATTGTTCGCCTCCAAATCATTCGTCAGATCATCGAATTTCTCCAAGTTTTTGATGATTTCGTTGTTGTTAAATTTTAGCATTCGCTGCTCGTTGTTTGTTTTGTTTTCGATTTCTAAATCTGCTGCTGTGTCGAGGAGGTTTCGCTTGTTTAAAATTGGATTTTTGTCGATTTGGTGTTCGGCGTGATGATCGTTAATATCGTTGGACATTAATTGCGGATGATCGATGGCGTTCTCTTCGAATTGGTCCATCGGCAGATCTACAAACTGTTTTGTACTTTTCTCTAATTGTTTGTCGAGTTGCAGTAGACCGAGAATTGGTACTGGTATGCGTGCTTTTGTATCTTGTGTATTTTTTAAAATCTAAAGGAAAGTTACAAATTTTATCCATCTGTTTACCAATCTGTATTACTGTAGACCGGAGGTAAACTGCACTAAGTCTAGTTATTTTTTCAAAATCCGGGTTTTTAAAGTTTTTGATACGGATTTTTATGCTCTTTCCAAAGACATATTACATTCGGTTATATCTCAAAAAATGAAGAAAATGCGATCCTTTAAAGGACATCATTTCACATATAAATCTATGAGAATCAGTCACTTTTAAATCGCTCAGCTGCACATTTGACTTTCTGTCGCTTAGTGCAGTTTACCTCTGGGCTACAGATTTAAATATTAAAACAATATGCAGTGAACTTCCGCTTTATGGTGGATCTCCATTACTGAAGCATTCGACGTGTGCAAAAATATAGAGACACACTTACGTAAAAAGGCCTTCATAAAAAAGAGAGAGAACAACGTGTGCAAAAAAAATGCAATACGTCGCCAGATGTCGCGTTTGTAGATGAAGTTGAACGACTTTAACTTTTCCTATAAAGATCGTGTGCAACTATAAAACTAAACTCACACATTCTCCGTAAACAAATAGTGAGGTCCAATACATTTAAGTTGTGTTTTGACATTTCTTGTTTGACTGCTGTAAAATTACGCATAGTGGTTCGCGAATCACTACTTGCTTCTCAATTAATGGCCCAACCATTTGGAGAAGCTCTTCACATTGTGTGGCCGTTATTCGCAAATATTTGCAGAAGAAACTCGGATCGCGTATACAACGTAATGCTCCAAAAACGCTCACAAATGCCCCATTTATGTCCCGATCCTTGTAATATTCATGAACCCAGAACTTTCTCTTTTTTTTACGACACGGTCTTTATTGTCACTGTCACTTGTGCTATCTTCATCGAAAATTATATCGATTAGTAATTTTTTGCTATTCGAATCCATTTTATTGCAATATTTAAAGACGATGTCAACTGTCACACGGTTGGGAGATTTTTTTGAAGTCTAGCTAATGTTTGAAAGTTGAGTGTTGTGGTCATGGAATAAGGTTCAAATTCCTATGACGTATATCCTATAAAACTACCTATAAAAACATCGCGTCCGTCTTCTGTCTTTCCCACTGACAATTACAGAGATTTGTCTCTTTCTATTTATATGCAATTTTTTGCACACGTCGAATGCTTCAGTAATGGAGATCCACCATTACGCGGTTATTTGGCTGCGCGAAAACAACGCGTTAATTGGAACCGCGTTAATTTGTACCGCGTTAATTGGTACCGCGTTAATTGGAACCGCGTTAATTGGAACCGCATAAATCAAACCGCGTAAATGGAGCTACGGAAAGTATGTAAAACTAGGGATTCGGTTCCGAAATCGCAAACATTTTACCAAAACTGGGGGGGGGGGAATATAAATACGTTTATATCAGTGTACTAATAACAAAAAAAATCATTTTAGTTTGACTATAGTTTTTTATATCACAAAGCTCAAAACTTTATAGCAACTTTTTTTAAATATCAGTTGTGATCAACACAAAACTTTCCTCTGCAATATTTAGCTTCGGAAAAAATGGATTACACCAGCGTGTTTAGAATGATAAAAAAAATGAATTTCGCATGTCCGTCCGTCCTTCTGTGGCGTAGATTGCGGGCGCACGGATTGAGCTACAGACTTGAAATTTTGCACAGATCCGTTTTTCGTAAAATGCGAGGCTAAGTTCGTTAATGGGCAAAAATGGACCATTACGGGGGGTACCCCCCATACGAACGAAAACGTTTTTTGCGAATATCTCAAAAACGGTGCATCTTATCAAAGAAGTCCAAGAACAAAAGTTATTGACGATATAATTCTACAGAAAACTCCCATACATCAAAATCCGATTGGAATAAATTTTAAAAAATCTTATTGGAAAGTTTGACTTCAAAGTGGAATTTTGGTACAACTGTTCGAATTTTGATACGAATATCACCATACGGGTCTCCAATAATTGCCAGATTGGCAATTATAGCTTTTGTTATGTTTTTTACCTATTTTTTAAAGTAGTTTAAAAGTAATTTTTGTAAACTACTTTGAATGTGATAAGAAAAAAACCTTTAAAGGAGGATCTCCATTACCATGACTTCTGTAACTGCAAAAAAATGCAGAAAACTAGAGCAAGATATACTTATATAGATCTAAATAGGAATGACTGAATACAAGTATAAACGCTTTCCCTTCCAGTTTAACAACTTCATAGGAATCATATCAAACCTTATGCTATGAATATAAGGTTCAAATTGGCATAAAAATAAAGCTATACAGCTGTATAATTTTCAACCCCTCCATGAAAAATGACAGCTACGCTATAATATCACTTTGTATGCGTCTGTGCTCACTATTCACTTACAGGGACAATGTGTGATTGTAGTAGAAATCGCTATAAAAAAGTTGAAGTCCGTCAACTGCAACCATAAAATCGCCATAAAAAAAGAGGGGAAATTATTTTTGCAGTTGCCGACAAATTTTTGCAGTTGATTCTTATCTCCCTTTCTCGCCAAGGTATCTTCACATAAATGTGTCTCTATTTTTTTGCAGTTGGCAAAAGTGATGGTAATGGAGGGCCAACTTAATGTGCTTTTTTCAAATCGGTTAAAAAGTATACTGAGAAATGTACATTTTAAAGCAATTCTAAAGGATTTTTTGTCGCTGCGACTGAATCGCTCATGTAAACACTCCCATAAGGGGTCGTGGGCATAGCTTAGTCTCGCGGGTAAAAATCGCTCATATAAACAGGCATTTAAGGATTCTGTAGTTGAAACTTTCACGTCCAATCCGTCACAACAAGCGCCAATAGAAAAACATTTCATTAAGTCTGTGTCAGAACAGTGTGAGCCATAGTTTTTAAGATTTCAGCATCATAAATACTGCTGAAAATTTTAAGAATCTGTCAATTACAGATTCTACATTCGTAAAATTAATTTGACGACTCCTGCCTAGTATGATTTTTTATAAACTTTAACCGTTTTGATGATCAAGTTTCTAAAAATGTTGTGTTTAAGTAAAATCCAATAAAAACCAAAATACCTCAATTCCCTGATCATGGAGATCCACTTCAATCAGAATACTTCCGTTAGTTTTCGGAAATCGTATTATGTTTGTACCGCTGGCATAATACATGCTATGATCACCCATATTGTAATATCCTTCAGCAACTAAATCTCCAAAGGCAATGCCGAAATGCCGCAGTACTTCATTCAAAGCGGGCACATTGGCCCCACCAGTATCTGGCATCCACCACTGCCTCGTATTCTCATCGTAGAATTTGATTTTTCGCATTACGCTCGTATTGTACCAATCGGCAAAGATTATTACGCTTAGCTCGTGATTGTAGACGTCGTTTCGCAGTTTTACAATCTCCTCATCGAAGAATTCCTCCTCTGGATCAACAATCAGCAAAGTGCCATAGTCGGATGCGTTGAAGCAAGTAAATGGACCGCCTAGAACATCAACATAGTATCCGGAACTTCGGAGATGTGTGTACATGTCTCGGAAATTCGTGTGAATGTGGTCCGCCCGCCAATCAAGCGGATCTGATTTGATTTTTAGATTGTCTCGTGGTAGATATCCCGGTGGATACCTCAAACTATGGAACTGATCCCAAAGAATTCGCTTTTGTCGTGGAGGACGGGAAATGATTTTCACGCGAATCGGGAAGCTGACTGTACTATTTCTTGCTTCGGATTCATCCGAACCAGCTGGACTTTGGACGGTGAGTGTGACGTGGCCTTGAGCCAGACCTTCAAAGTTGACGGCTTTTTCTTTCACAGCTGCAATGATTTCGATTAAAATGTGATTTTCTTATACGGATTTTTAGATATTCCTACCAATATGAAGAGCGATCCATCCTGACCACGGCCAAAGAACGTCTGAGTATGATATGGAAATGTTAAGCAAATCACCATGCTGTTTAATGTACGGATGCCAAGTGGGCTTATTAACAATTTTCCCAGTTACGCCCATCCCATTTAGTATTGTTACATTTACAATGGCCGGTGCACTGGTATAGAACAGCGATTGACTGCTGTATGGCCACATGTAGTCCTCGGTAAAATCAAGATATGGAGGACTTAGGCTAACTTTCGGTATGTAGGACGAAAGAATTTTCACGCTTTTCAGAATGTTCAATTTCCCATGGCCCTGTTCGAACATATTGTTGTCGGTTAAACGTGTCGCACCCTCGATCAAGGCTTGTTTCATCGATGAAGGGTTGATTAAATCAATTTTATTAATAACACCGCTCGCAATGAGGGTGACTGCCCCAGCGACAACTGGAGATGCCACTGAAGTGCCCGACAGCGATCTACAGCCACCTCGCAGGTTACTACCTTTCACTTGACTGCCGTACGTTACTATGTCTGGCTTTAATCTTCCATAGCCCTGGAAAAATGTTTCATTAGTATTTCTAAAACTTGTAACACTAACAACCCGATTCTGATAGTCGTTTTTATTGGTGGAAACGCAGCAACAACACGTAAAACTACTCTTGTCGAAGATGACACGACTATCAGAATCGGGATGTAAATAACAACAAACCTGTGGTAATTCCCATGTGGTCATGCCACGGGAACTAAATTTTGCGATGTTCTCCTCGAAATTCATTCCACCCACGCCAATCACATCGCTTTGATCGCCCGGATTGTTTAGTGTTCCATAGAGTGGACCATCATTTCCAATTGCGGAGATCATTATCACTTTATTCGCTGTCAATTCCAGCACTTTATCGACAAACGGATGATCCAGAAAATCTGGACCACCGATACTTAAGTTTAGAACATTTATTTTCTTTAAAATTGCATAGTTGAATGCATCAAGGAACCAAGATGTGTAGGAAACCTGAAATTGAGTTTTTTTTTGAATGAATGGAAATTTAGTGGCAGGTTGTTAAAAGTAAATAAGAGGTGTTCTGTCGGGTAGATGCAATTAATAATGAAAACTTACTTGATTGTTAGTAAAAACTCTGTAAATATGAAGTTCGGCATCCGGTGCGAAACCGAGGCATTCTTTTGATGATGCGATCACCTAGAAACAAAATTAGAATAAATTATATTTTATTTTAAGACATTTATAAATACAGGCTCCTATTATTCGGCTAATCTAACCTAATCGGCTAACGTAAAAAGAAAAAATGCAGGAAATTTTATCTTCTTTGAATATGGCTATATTTATTTTTTCTCAAAAGTGCAATTTTCAAGAAATTTTCAAAAAAGTGTATTTTTTCAAAAAAAAAATTGTATGAGAGATATCCGTTATAGCTAACGTTACTTTTCCAAAAATTTATAGAAAACTACGATTTTTGTAAAACTTATTTACCAAAAATTTCAAGTCGCTAGCTCAACGCGTTCTCGAGTTGTTTAAAATATGTAAAATAGACAGGCCGACAGACAGATCGACAGACAAACAGACAGACAGACAAACAGACAGACAAACCGACAGACAGACAGACAAACCGACAGACAAACCGACAAAAAAACCGACAGACAGACAGACAAACCGACAGACAAACCGACAGACAGACAAATCGACAGACGAACCGACAGACAGACAGACAAACCGACAGACAAACAGACAGACAAATCGACAGACAGACCGACAAACCGACAGACAGACCGACAAACAGACAGACAAACCGACAGACAGACAGACAAACTGACAGACATACAGACAGACAAACCGACAGACAGAGAGACAAACCGTGATACGAACCGACAGACAGACAGACATACGAACTGACAGACAGACAGACAAACCGACAGACAGACAGACAGACAAACCGACAGACGAACCGACAGACAGAGAGACAGATCGACAGACAAACCGACAGACGAACCGACAGATAGACAGACAGACAAACCGACAGACGAACCGGCAGACATACAGACAAACCGACAGACAGTCAACAAACCGACAAACAGACAGACAAACCGACAGACAGACAGACAAACCGACAGACAAACAGACAGACAAACCGACAGACAGACAGACAAACCGACAAACAGACCGACAAACCGACAACCAAACAGACAAATGGACAGACGAACCGACAACCAGACAGACAAACCGACAGACGAACCGACAGACAGACAGACAAACCGACAGACAAACCGACAGACGAACCGACAGACAGACAGACAAACCGACAGACAAACAGACAGACAGACAGACAAACCGACAGACAGACAGACGAACCGACAGACAGACAGACGAACCGACAGACAGACAAATCGACAGACAAACAGACAGACAGACAGACAAACCAACAGACGAACCGACAGACAGACAAACCGACAGACAAACAGACAGACAAACCGACAGACAGACAGACGAACCGACAGACAGACAGACAAACCGACAGACAAACAGACAGACAGACAGACAAACCGACAGACAGACAGACAAACCGACAGACAGACAGACAAACCGACAGACAAACCGACAAAAAAACCGACAGACAGACAGACAAACCGACAGACAGACAGACAAACCGACAGACAGACAGACAAACCGACAGACAGACAAATCGACAGACGAACCGACAGACAGACAGACAAACCGACAGACAAACAGACAGACAAACCGACAGACAGACCGACAAACCGACAGACAGACCGACAAACAGACAGACAAACCGACAGACAGACAGACAAACTGACAGACATACAGACAGACAAACCGACAGACAGAGAGACAAACCGTGATACGAACCGACAGACAGACAGACATACGAACTGACAGACAGACAGACAAACCGACAGACAGACAGACAGACAAACCGACAGACGAACCGGCAGACATACAGACAAACCGACAGATAGTCAACAAACCGACAAACAGACAGACAAACCGACAGACAAACAGACAGACAAACCAACAGACAGACAGACAAACCGACAAACAGACCGACAAACCGACAACCAAACAGACAAATGGACAGACGAACCGACAACCAGACAGACAAACCGACAGACGAACCGACAGACAGACAGACAAACCGACAGACGAACCGACAGACAGACAGACAAACCGACAGACAAACAGACAGACAGACAGACAAACCGACAGACAGACAGACGAACCGACAGACAGACAGACGAACCGACAGACGAACCGACAGACAGACAGACAAACCGACAGACAAACAGACAGACAGACAGACAAACCAACAGACGAACCGACAGACAGACAAACCGACAGACAAACAGACAGACAGACAGACAGACAAACCGACAGACAGACAGACAAACCGACAAACAGACCGACAACCAAACAGACAAATGGACAGACGAACCGACAACCAGACAGACAAACCGACAGACGAACCGACAGACAGACAGACAAACCGACAGACAGACAGACAAACCGACAGACAGACAGACGAACCGACAGACAGACAGACAAACCGACAGACAGACGAACCGACAGACGAACCGACAGACAGACAAACCGACAGACAAACAGACAGACAGACAGACAAACCGACAGACAGACTGACGAACCGACAGACGAACCGACAGACAGACAGACAAACCGACAGACAAACAGACAGACAGACAGACAAACCGACAGACAGACAGAGAAACCGACAAACAGACCGACAACCAAACAGACAAATGGACAGACGAACCGACAACCAGACAGACAAACCGACAGACGAACCGACAGACAGACAGACAAACCGACAGACAGACAAACCGACAGACAAACAGACAGACAGACAGACAGACAAACCGACAGACAGACAGACGAACCGACAGACAGACAGACAAACCGACAGACAGACAGACAGACGAACTGACAGACGAACCGACAGACAGACAAACCGACAGACAAACAGACAGACAGACAGACAAACCGACAGACAGACTGACGAACCGACAGACGAACCGACAGACAGACAGACAAACCGACAGACAAACAGACAGACAGACAGACAAACCGACAGACAGACAGACAAACCGACAGACAGACAGACAAACCGACAGACAAACCGACAAAAAAACCGACAGACAGACAGACAAACCGACAGACAGACAGACAAACCGACAGACAGACAGGCAAACCGACAGACAGACAAATCGACAGACGAACCGACAGACAGACAGACAAACCGACAGACAAACAGACAGACAAACCGACAGACAGACCGACAGACAGACCGACAAACAGACAGACAAACCGACAGACAGACAGACAAACTGACAGACATACAGACAGACAAACCGACAGACAGAGAGACAAACCGTGATACGAACCGACAGACAGACAGACATACGAACTGACAGACAGACAGACAAACCGACAGACAGACAGACAGACAAACCGACAGACGAACCGGCAGACATACAGACAAACCGACAGATAGTCAACAAACCGACAAACAGACAGACAAACCGACAGACAAACCGACAGACAAACAGACAGACAAACCGACAGACAGACAGACAAACCGACAAACAGACCGACAAACAGACCGACAAACCGACAACCAAACAGACAAATGGACAGACGAACCGACAACCAGACAGACAAACCGACAGACGAACCGACAGACAGACAGACAAACCGACAGACGAACCGACAGACAGACAGACAAACCGACAGACAAACAGACAGACAGACAGACAAACCGACAGACAGACAGACGAACCGACAGACAGACAGACAAACCGACAGACGAACCGGCAGACATACAGACAAACCGACAGATAGTCAACAAACCGACAAACAGACAGACAAACCGACAGACAAACCGACAGACAAACAGACAGACAAACCGACAGACAGACAGACAAACCGACAAACAGACCGACAAACAGACCGACAAACCGACAACCAAACAGACAAATGGACAGACGAACCGACAACCAGACAGACAAACCGACAGACGAACCGACAGACAGACAGACAAACCGACAGACGAACCGACAGACAGACAGACAAACCGACAGACAAACAGACAGACAGACAGACAAACCGACAGACAGACAGACGAACCGACAGACAGACAGACGAACCGACAGACGAACCGACAGACAGACAGACAAACCGACAGACAAACAGACAGACAGACAGACAAACCAACAGACGAACCGACAGACAGACAAACCGACAGACAAACAGACAGACAGACAGACAAACCGACAGACAGACAGACGAACCGACAGACAGACAGACAAACCGACAGACAAACAGACAGACAGACAGACAAACCGACAGACAGATAGACAAACCGACAAACAGACCGACAACCAAACAGACAAATGGACAGACGAACCGACAACCAGACAGACAAACCGACAGACAGACAAACCGACAGACAAACAGACAGACAGACAAACCGACAGACAGACAGACGAACCGACAGACAGACAGACAGACAAACCGACAGACAGACGAACCGACAGACGAACCGACAGACAGACAAACCGACAGACAAACAGACAGACAGACAGACAAACCGACAGACAGACTGACGAACCGACAGACGAACCGACAGACAGACAGACAAACCGACAGACAAACAGACAGACAGACAGACAAACCGACAGACAGACAGAGAAACCGGCAAACAGACCGACAACCAAACAGACAAATGGACAGACGAACCGACAACCAGACAGACAAACCGACAGACGAACCGACAGACAGACAGACAAACCGACAGACGAACCGACAGACAGATAGACAAACCGACAGACGAACCGACAGACAGACAGACAAACCGACAGGACATCCTCACACGGACATCCTCATAATTTTGCCTGAAACGGATTTCGCAGTGATCAGAAAGTTTCTATCTGCCTCTGTTCACGAGCCGGTATCCGTCATGACTACAAAAGTTTCCTTCTCTAGTAAAAACTTAAGAAGCGATGGTAATTGAAGTTTTTTTTTGAAAATAAAATGTTCTGTAGGTGAAAACAGAAAAACAGCTTTTTTACATAGCGGTGAGGTACCGGTGTACGGGTATAACATTGAAATTTATTGCACAAAAGCGAATTGACGGAGAAACTTGAATTTTTGCGCCTAAAACGCCAAATGACACCGAAAATGGAAAAATATGAACCAGTCCTTAACGCCTGTTCAAAAGAAATTGAAAATGTTTTTACGATTTTCTCAAAAACGGTTCATTCAAAAAAAAAGTTGACAAAAAGTGTTTAGAATATATCATTTTATATAACTCTCCAATACATCGAAATCCAATTGGAGCTAATTTTTATCAAAGATTAGATAACCAAAGATTAGAAACAACAGAATTTTTCATAGAGCGTTTAAAATGTATGGAAAATACTGTGGAGTTCTGAATCTTTAGTAAGGCATGCAATCTAATATTTTAATTGATTTTCTGACAGTTAAGCGTTAAAATATAACGAAAAATTATCGTTTTGCAAGGCATACTAAAGATTGCATTTCCGCTGTCGGATTTTTTTGGGACCTCAACGTTTGTTCACGGGTGTTAACATCATGTTGATGAGTTGCAACGTAAAAACCTTACAAATGTTGTAATTCATCCATGGTTCGCAATCCAGGTAAAACTGTAGGTGCGAAGCAGGGAAGAAATTGTTATGACACCTCAATTGAGGAGGCCCAGGCTCTTCGTGAGCTGTAGTACCGAGGATGATAACGTTTGTTCTAGGATTCTTATCTCTATTTACCTAAGCTTTGATTTTTTATAAATCTAATTGGATTTTGTGTTCAAAATCGAAGTCGATTCGGTTCTATAAGACTCTAGAATACAAAATAATACAAAATAGCGCGCCAAAACTTGTTCAAGCTTTCTGGTAGAAATTGAATAAGGTAGGCAAATCCCCGTTCGTCTTGATCTGCTGAATCGCTCGCTAAAGTCTATTTCGTCGTGATTCGGGGAGAGTGTAGAGCTAGAGTCAAGCGAAACGAATATACATTTCAATGGCAAATAATTATAACATTTTTCGCACAAAAAAGCGCTCAGCTACGTAACAAATGGCGATAAGAATTTTTCTTTCGACCAGATAAAGAAGTTATTGACATTATGAGTTGATTTTGACTAATTTACGACAAAATTTTTAGAAAAAGTCAAAAATTTACCCCAGCAACAAAAGTTCCATGGCTAACACCATCGTCTAGTGATTTCTCATTAGTCCAATTTGTTCTCTCCTTAATCCTTTTGAAATGCGGATGAGTTCTACCTAAGCCTGTATCAAAAACGGCAACTTTAATCCCCTTGCCAGTGATCCCCATTCCCCACAGGACATCTGCCCTTAATATTGACGTAATTTGCCGTGGAATAGCGCGCAAAAGCCGCCTGTTTCCATGTCGATTGCCACTGTAAGACGCTCCACTTTCTCTACTCTGGGCGGACGATTCCGTTGTACTCTGGTGCAAGTTTCGTTTGTACGTAGTCTTTTGCGATCCATCGTCCCCCTCTCGAGTGAGTTTCTCTATGAGCTCCTGCAGGATCTTCTCATCCTCAAAATTCTCAATGTCTTCACTGTCCTCCGAATATTCGTCTTTCGTAACAGGAACGTATTTTAAGGTCCTGTGGACCATCCGCTGAGGAGTGACGCTTTTAACCGCTGGATGTTTTTTTATCGCCTCCAAACCAGAAAAAAAGCTGGAATCCTCCTCTAGTAAAATTACGTCGAAGTCGCTCGGATAATCACTGGCCGGATTGAGACGCGGCAAAATCTTCCACTGGTGGACCTAAAATAAAAGCAAACATGATGTCATTTCTCCAGTTAGTTATATCTGGCTGATTTATGGGAATTCAATTGACTCAAAAATCTTTATTGCCATAAGCAGAGGGTCCCCCTCACCCTACGTACATTTGACTGATTTAGTGCGGCTTTCAAGTAGTTCTCCCTGGCCACTGACTTGTAGTAATTGTTGAACGCCACGATGTATTCATTTTGCACAACTTTGCTGGTGAATTGAACCTCGACGCGGTGGCCAGGAAGCGTTTCATTGCAGCAGTTGGTCTTGTTGGTCGATTCTCTGGTCTTGTTGGTCGTTGATTGATTCTCGTTGACGACTGGCTGAATTGAAGTCGCAATTATAACAAGCAGGAAGAGGCAGCATTTTTTCCTGGTGCCCATCGTTTGTTTTCTCCACTATTGCCCTTCCTGTTGCTGATTCATTTGGTAGTGCTTATCGCCACACTTATTGCACAAGAGAACATTATTATCTCAAAATGGACAAAAGGCGATTTTTTGTTGCAAACAACTTTCGGGGGTCGATGACCAACGGGACCAATCACTTGGGAAAAATACTGTAAACCGTTTAAATTTCAGTTGCTCGCTACTGTATACACTAAATTGGACGCACGTGGTGATAGCTCTTTAATTTTCCACACTAAATCTTCTGTTAATCAGAAAAAATAAAAATACAGATTGATAAACTTCGCCAAGATAATTCAGAGAAATCTTTTATACTAATGTCTGCAAGCGGAGGTGAGCTCAATGCTCTTCTCAAAAGGAATATTTTCACATAATGTTGGAATATCAAATAGTTGCCGAACTGACCACTTGGAGCGCTAGTTTCAATATTTTACCCTCTGATTCCGGATAAAGATCTTAAGTTCAAGGTCTTAATAGATTTCGTATTCTTTATTATTATTACAGTAAAGCCTGTATAAGCCGTACTTGCACAATGGTTCAGTATATGAAAAAAAAAGTTTCTTGGACAGGGATGTGGTAATAATAATTGGATAGGTTTCAATTAAAGTCGAAAAGTGTTAAAAAAGATGTTCGAGATAGGGAAATCCCTCCAATAAAACTGTTGTCTAAGGTTTTTTATGAAAGTCCGCTTTTCTTCGAGTGAAGTCACTCTTCCTTTCTCAAGAACTTTGCCTCAGTTAAATTAGAAACAAGTGTGTAAAAAAATATGTATATATGTACCAAGTTATGAAATGACAATAAATAAATCTTAATCTTAAAGCTAGAACCAGGGAACAACCATTATATAGAATGGAAAGCTCTAACAAAATTTTTTGTGTTGGGAGCGTACATCCGAGGATTTCTATAGCTGTTACATGACAGTGTACATGAACACTGATCGATTTGGTGGTGTGTGGCAAAATGGATTCCCATCTGTCACTTGAAATAAAAACAAATCAAAACAAAACCGGGTAATGGAAATGTTTTATGGATAATTTGATATTTCCATTAAATATTAGCGATGTTCTAATGTGTTGAAAGGTGTTAAATTTAATTTAGTTTTAGTTTTCAATTGTTTTAAGGCCCGTTCATGTGCAATTCTGTCGATCTTTCGTTATACTTTACCTTTCTGTTGTTGATGGGACTCGGAAAAACTTTCTATTTGGGTTTTTAATTGAATTGGCGGAACATTCCTTCACTAAACAGTGGTGAATTTGTGCTTTATGCTACATTTACACGAATGACAAATTTGTCATTTTTAGTATACAACTTTTGTCATAACTAATATTGCGTTTGCACGAATGACAATCTGGCATAAAGGAATGGACAAGTTCATTCTTTTATGAGAGATTGACATTTTCTGACAGAAAAAATTACAAAAATTATGCCATTTACACGGGAATTAACATAATGACAAGAAAAAAATGACAAATTTGTCATTCGTGTAAATGTAGCATTATTCATTTTGATGTGAAATTATGCAATGTTAACACGCTAAAATGTGATTATCCATCAAAATCAATCGTTGCAATGAAATGAATCAATGTTGCAATGAAATGTCATGCAAAATGTAAACAAAAGTGCCAGCACTTTTCTATATGTATTGTAAAAGGGAATTCTATTTGATTTTTTTTTGTCGAGTGTATGACAGCAGAAAGGGGAAGTGAGATAAAAAACCCGATTTCTATAGTGTAGTGCTTACTCTAGTGGAAGTTAATGAGGAAAGGCCTTACTTTCCATTCTATATAATGGTTGTTCCCTGCTAGAACCTGAATCGTACGTCGATGCGTCCGTCATGCGTGCGTCCGGTTGACAGTTCGATGCGGTGACAGTTGGATACGGCAACGAATCTGGAGTTAATTCATTGTTTTGCACTTCTTCTATTAGTTTATCGTCGAAACAATTACTTTCAATTTGTTCCATACTTAAATTGCTTAAATCGTAAACAAACTTTTTTGTGAAATGACATTTCCGTGCGTTGCCGCAGTAAAAGTAGAAATTCGACCTACTCTATGCGGTTGCCGCATCGGAAATCGTATTATTAGGGGAGTACTCATAGCAGCCCGTTGATTCTACTCGAACTGTCAACGTAACGGACGCATGACGGACGCATCGACGTACGATTCAGGTTCTACCTTAAAGACCTTCGACTTGGGATTTATTTTTCAATTTATATTTTCGAATATATTTGCCCATGTATTGAGTTTATTAACTTTGAGCAAGACTTTATGCATTTTCAATCGTGGGCGTCCGCAGGTATCGGCAGGGTGGACACGCCCCTCGCACCCCCCACCCCCTCCCTAATCCAGATTTTGAAAAAAAAAATGTTTTTTTTATTCCTTGAATAACGGTGAAAAGTTCAGGGGCTGCGTCGTGTCTTTCTTACACCGCGTCTTGATTTGGGATTTTTCATCGCAGAGATTTTTGATTGACCAATCAGAGCTCGAGTTGACGGCGATAAAAAATCCCAGAGATAAATTTCAAGAAATCTTGCAATAGCAAAATTTCTTGGAATTTCACAATTCAAGATGGCGGAATCTAAATTCTCCCGACAAGTAATTGCGAAAATAACTAATTTTTACAAAATACGATACAAAAAGCTTTGGAAGAGAATATATAACATTAAGAGGTTTTTCTTTTCGTCTGTTCTTCTGTTTCAGCCTTTTCAATTTCACGTATTGCATTAATTGCGAGAGCGGCGACTATGTGTTTTCTTTTCATCGGCATTTTGAATACTAAATTTCAAGAGATTTTCGGCCCAGCTGTCAAAAAAATCTCATTGCGGTGAGATATTTCTTGCGATGAAAAATTGTTAATCAAGACGCGGTGTTATGGAACCACTCACAATGCTGCGTTAATAAGCGCGAGCCAAAGCGACGCGAGCGCTAACCAACTTTCCACTTTTGGTGGCCTACTATATTTCTGTGGTCCTTTACCTCTGGAGCCCAATGAACGCAACGCGAACGCAACTCCAACTCTGTGAACTGTCACGCAGCGCAACATTTCAGCGGCAGAGCCCAATGGCATCTCGTAAAGTATTAAAAGTGACATAATATAAAGTGGTATAAAGCTGGCAAAACTACAAAAATGGATAATTTTGAAGCGATAATTTGTTTTATTGGTCTTTATCTTTGTTATTTTTATGTTATTGCACTAAGGCTATCAATTTTTCCTCGAAGAACATTTCCCTAACCTCACTTTATGAACTGTTAACGCAGAATTGCTGCGGCAAAGTTAGAAGTTTGCAAACTTTTGCGTTGTAGTTGCGTTCACTGTGCTCACTTCAAATGATTTCTATGGGACAAACTTGTAAGTGACAGTTTCTGCGTTTGCGTTGCGTTCATTGGGCTCCAGGCATTAGGCGCGAAAATTCGAATTGTTTTTTTTTGTTTTAAATTTAATTGTTATTTTTCCGAAATAACGATGTTTAAACTGCTTTAAAAGTATTTAAATGAAAACAACAAATTGTATGATATCTTGTCCAATAAATAGGGTTATTGCTAGAAAAGACCGATTCAATGTTAAATTATAAAGTAAAATAAAATTGAAAGGTATCTTTGAATAAAATTAAATTAGCATATTTACCAATTTTACAATTACTTTTATTTAGCTTGTCTTTATACCTGTCTGTCTGCCTGTCGGGGTCAAATATTGCAATCTAATTTTGACCCACTTCCACTCATCGCATTGGGGTCGCTGAATTCGATTCTGGCATTAAGAAATTAGTAAGAATAACGGAAAGTCCTGGAATAACATGATTATCCTTTTCCTAAAATGTTACGGATTAAAATTTCAGCTGGGGATTTTTGGGGCCGTTGAATCCGATTCTGAAGTCAAAAAATCCGTAAAAATATCTCAGAGGCATCAAGGATATATATTTGAAGCCTAAAATGTATCAACAAATGTTGTGAAAAGCCGACGTTATTTCAGATTTTTAGTCATACTAATCCAATACGAAATGACTAAAAAGGATAAAATTTGTTATATGTTTGGAATGTACATATTTTTATGTCCTTTCCGCCTGTCTAAAAGTTAAGGATAAGGACGATAGGTTGAATCGGACGATGGCAACTCTGAGAGATTTGACCAGTATTAGTATAGGAATCAGGTTAAAAGGGACGAAAAGTTTCCCATTGCCCCATTAGGTAAATTTTAATTGCATTATTTACATAATTTCTCAAATAATAAAACATTAATCAGCGTTGCATACATAATCGATTAGTGTAAAAATCCAAGTGAAAGTATTTTCTAAGCTCATTGTTAGTTACAAAATTTATTTTTATCGATTTTTCCCCAATTGCTTCACCATTGACAATCACTATTTGTTTATATTTGCCATTAGGTATGACGAGATTTGTTGTGTTTCGAGTGCGTACTAAAGCCCATTTAATTTTGTTTGGGTTTCGAAGAGTTTTATGTATTCAATTCACGCCTCAATTCGAGTGGGTTAAGCTGATGTTAAGAAAATGGCTCATTTACAAATGGTTCTTTTTATTTGCGGTTTTACATTGCATTAAAGTTTTGTTTACAAGTTTAAAAAAAGGGAATTCGTGTTTTGAGGGCAATAATTTATAATTTTTATTAGAATTTATGAAACAACAAGGAGAAATAATCCTTACAGGGCATTAAAAATTTATTCAATTCTAGTGAAGGTCATTTTTAATTACAAATAAGTCGATCCTAATCGATGATCCTAATTTATTCTAATTATTCTTCGTTCAATCGACGAAGTTCCTTAATTGGTGATGATAAAATTTTAAAATGCTAAATTAAAAATTTATACATTTCTTTGTGAATTCCAATGAATATTTTTCATTAGGTTAGTATGGTAGAAGTAATTTTAAAACTGGTGTTGATTTTCTTAAAATTTTATCTTACATTAAAAAAATTGATATTTTTTAGTGAAAAGGACATGTAAAACGTAATTAAAATGCAGGCTCACAAGCAAATATTTACGTTTACAATATTCATCATAATTTTGATAATTTTCAACTTTTACAAAAGCGTAATTAAACGCGAAAAAGGACTAAAACAACAACGAGAAGAAGCCATACGTAATAAAATCGAGCTACAATTAAAAAATACCGAAGAAAGAATCGAAGAGGATTTAATTAAGGAATATAATCTTCGAAGACAACGAGAATTATTGGATAGGATGCGAGAGCATAAGGATAGATGCTATGATATTCAGGCTTTAGTTGAACGACCAATTTATACAAATGACAATCATAAGAAACAAAACAGGGATTCTGGTTTAGAGAAAGATGATCCGATTAAAGCTGCGAAAACTTCTGGACCAATTATTTATTTATTTGTTATTGTTTTACTATGCTCTCTTGCAAAAGCTGCCACCGATTTATCAAAGCATATAAAAAGCGTATGAAATTTGATTGAAACGAGATTTTCAGCTTTTTTTAGAGACAAATTATTTTTGATTTGCAGAAGTCTGGTAATGGAGACGATGGTAGCCGCAGATGTTCTCTTCAGGAATACGCCAATTTCAAGCATGAAAGAAGAGCTTCTAAAGGTACGAGATTATCGACATTTTCAATTTTAAACCTTTTTATTGGTGTTTCAACTGTTCGAAAAATTGCAATTTGTTTATATTCAAAACAAGAATTTAATTTTGAGACTTTGAAAGCTAATGAATATGATTTAACTGCAATATTTATTTAATATCCATTCTCGATTATTAAAATTTAATTTTGAATTGCCTCTTCAGCTCCGTTTGTACGTCGGTCGACTTTAATGACGATGAGTTCAAGATCTTCATCGCTTAATAAATCATTCGAAGAAAGGCGAATCGGTCCGCCGATTCCAGAATTTAATAATGGAGAAGGACTCATCACTGAACCGGGAACGCCAACAAAAACTAAAATCAATGGACTTGGTAAGTTTGAAAAAACACGAAAGTTGATTGGTTTATCTCACATGGCAGAATTTTGCTTGTAAAGATAATAAAAGCTACAACTGTTAGGGGCCAATCGTCAAATACTCTATATGAGGACGGACAAAAATTTTATTTTAAAACATAAGAGAAGCTGCAATTGTCTGGGGGCAATTGTCAAATACTCTATATGATGGCAGACAAAATTTTTATGAAAAAATCCATTTGTATGGGAAAAGGAGGAAGGATGGGTCCGATTAGATTCTGGGGCGCTATTCTCGGAACGTTTCGGATTTTCGTTACGTTACGGATTACGAATCTCGCCGAAATGTTTTTTCCGTAATCTAAGTCCGAGAATACGGTTTCGTATAAAGTGGTGGATTTTGTTTCGTAATGTTTGAGACGTCATTTGGAACAATATAGGCAGTACGTACACCACATAGAGGTCTTTTTCCACTGCACCACAAACGTTTCGGAAAAATCCGTAACGTTCCGAGAATAGCGCCCCTGATGTATGGAAGGATTATGTAAAATCGTATTTTGAAGACATTTCTTCTTTAGAAACTTTTCGATGCAATGCACCGTTTTCAAGAAAAAAAAACATTTCATTATTGCAATAAAACGAAACGAAAAAGAAACAATCATAAAAAATCATTCATTTTATTTGTATATGGGAGGGAAAAAGGAGTGGTCAAATTTGATTTTCATTTTATGTAAAACTAGCTTGCATACCCGTCGTTGCCGGGTTAAGTTTTTTCAAATTATTATTCTTTTTTTGATGGTTTATTTTGGAGCTAAACTTCAGGCCAAGCGGCTCGGTAGTTTCCCCGCGAAAGGGTAACATAGAGGAAGAGCTAAGTTTCGAGATCACTTTACCCCCTCCCCTTACTCCCCCTACCACTCGGGCTACTTTTTAATGGGTCTATGTTGGGGCTGGATCCCCTACGAACATCTATGCCAAATTTCAGCCCAATCGGTTAAGTAGTTTCCCCGCGAAAGAGTAACATAGCGCAAAAACTAAGTTTCAAAATCACTTTCGCACCCCTCCCCTTACTTCCCCCACCTCTCGCGCTACTTTTCCGTATGCCTATGTTGGAACCAGAACTACCACAGACAGTCATGCCAAATTTCAAGTCAATCGGTTCAGCCGTTTTTGCGTGAAAGAGGAACAGACAGACAGACACCAACTCATTTTTACTTTCTTCTACGGAGTATAATAAAGTATTATATTCATGAAAAATTTCGACCTCTTAATTTTGCCTAAAAAACATTTCCCGATCACTCCTGAGTCGATTGGAGTCAAATTAAAAAAATGTCTTTCTGTCTGTCAGTCTGTCTGTCAGTTTGTGTACAAGATTTCTCAAAAACTAATAGAGCTAGCGCCATGAAATTTTATAGGCATGTTGGGCAGGGTTGGGACTTTAGTCCCTATGTACTAGATCTAGTACCTTTTTGACTCATTTAGTACCCTAGTACCACAGTCCATGAATCTGGTACCTTTTCATGGTTTATATAAAATATGATTTTATCTGAATTTATAGCTCCCTTTAAAAAGACATCACTTTTCTATGTATTAGAAAAAAAAGTACTTTTTTAAATGATCCCGCCACAACTCTTTAATTAAAGACTACTGAATTCGTCTTATTAAGGGAGATATGAAAATCAATCGTAGGCCATGGAAATATGATTTATATTAGCAATAGCTCAAAATACTTCTCGAAATTTAAGTTTTTAGATGGAGTTTATACAAAAATTTAAAGTTGAAATAAAGGCGAAAATTTAAAATAATACATCTAGACAATTTTTATTGGTTTTTAGGAGTTTTTCTAGAGTATTTTTTGACCGAGAACGGTTATATTTACAGCGCAAAAGTCAATGCATATGGGTTAAGGACTTTTTTTCTCCAATTACGAGATTCAGATTTTTCTTGACTCCTATGTAATAAGCATGAAAAACGATTTTGGTTGCACGATAGTTAAAAAATAATCTAGTACCACATTATCTCAATCTAGTACCCTTTTTGGGCAAAAGTAGTACCTTTTACACATCCTCAAGTCCCAACCCTGATGTTGGGTCCTGAAATGGGACGATCCTATCAACTTTTGGAGGAAATCCGTTAACCGGAAGTATCCAAAATGACGGTTTTTCAAAAATCGCAATTTCGTTTTTCTCGATTTACTCCCAAACTACGCGTTTTTTAGTGGCCTTAAGTATGACGAAACTTGGAGAAAATAAAATTTCCCACACTTTTGTCTTTAGCTATAACTCGATATCTCAACCTGTTATCGAGATAAACCGTTATTTCGAAAAAAAGCAGTTTTTTCCGATTATCTCGAAAATTAACGGGTTTTTGCTGACTGAATGTATGAAGTGAATTAATGAGAATGGCATTCTGCACAATTTTGTTTCTTACCGTTATCCGTTATCTTTTATTTAGATTAAAATATAAAAAAAATATATTTTTGCAAATTACTTGCAAACTAACGATTTTTCGACAAATTAATTTAAGGAAGAATTGGAGATGTTAAAATTTTCCACCTTTTTGCCATTTACCGTAAATTTATATCTTTTACCGTTATCAAGTTATCTCAAATTTTGTACGTTTTTGGTATTTTTGAATAAACCTTGGGAGGTCGTCTTAGGTTGACAGGGTTCTAGCGTAAATTGCGCAGTGTCGTAGATTTTGTAGAAGAAAGTTCCACAACCGACCACAACCACAACCGATATTATATATTAGTATGATGATGATGAGTATGATTATATTCTAAACACATTTTGTCTTTATAAATTTCTCGATACGACTCACCGTTTTCGTAAAAATCGCAAAAAACTATTTGGATTGCGATAATACTCATACTCGATATTTTTAGTAGAAAAATTAACAAGCAAACGTACAGAACGATTTTTTATCGTTTAAAAAATTTACAACCTGATTCTGATAGTCGTGTCGTTTTCGACAAGAGTCGTTTTAAGTGTTTTTGTTGGTAAAAGCACTAACAACAGTACGTAAAACGAGTCTTGTCGAAAACGACATGACTATCAGAATCGCGGTGTTAAAGAATTAAGATGAATAAAACTTTTGAATTAATCAATTAAAAAACTTTAAATCTTTATAGCAGGACGGCCACCACCTTTATTGAGACGATGTTCGGTGCCAGCTTTTGCTCAATATCAACTGGGTAAATATCTTTCTTAATTTTCCCAAAAAAAAAACTTTTTGGAAATTTCCATAGGCCAAGGAAGACTTCGTCGTCCATCGAACGATTCATTTAGCGAAGATGACTCTAGTCCTGATATCAAACGAAGAGTTAGAATGATTCATCGACATTAAAGTCTACAAAATAAACAATTCAAAAAATTTAATACCAAAAAAAAACTAAATATTTTGTGTGAAAATCTATATGTGATAACTGAGTGTATTAACTCCTAAATTATATGCAAGACTAATAATAATCCTGCGTCTTTTTTGACTTGAAGACGAAAACAAAAACAAAATTGTAAAATCGAATAATTTTCTATTCACAATTTTAATGCAAATTCTAGTCTTTGCCTTTTTACAACAACAACAAAAAGAAAAAAAAAACGAAGCCAAAGGACATGAATATATTTTTTAAGTTAAATGATTCATTTTTACATTTTATACTGTGGATTGCGTTTAGCTAAAATGTACCAAAAATCTTTTAAATGTTATAAAAAAAAACTAAAAAGTTAGTATTCATAAACCTTTTATAAAACTGTTATTTTCTCGCAATTGTAAATGTTAATATTCAAAATAAATTTTAATGTTAAACGAAACATTGTTTAATTTTGTGAGAGTGTTGACTATTGAATATGTTTAATTTGTTAAGATTTTGATTTCCGCATGTCCGTCCGTCCGTCCGTGAGCACCATAACTTTCGAAAGAACTGAGCTAGAGACTTGAAATTTTGTATAGTTACGTTTCTCGCAATTATCTAGGCTAAACTCTTAAACGGGCAAAATGGCCCCTGAAAATTGTAGCTTTACTTATGTTTATAAAAAATTTGTATTTTTTTTCAGGTCATACATTTCGTTATGTGGCAACAAGTCATAGGAGCCTAAGTCGATTTTGAGATCAAGATAAAAAATTTAGAGAATTTTAATACCTTTATTTTGCCATTAATATATTTTTTTAACTTTTAATGATAACGTCTCGATAACGGTAAAAGATATCGGATAATGGCAAAAGAGAAAATTATGGCAAACATTATTTTCTTCAATTCACATTAAACCACCAAAAACCTGTTTTTTAGATGATCGCAAAAACTGATTTTTTTTTAAATAACGGTATATCTGGATAACGCCTCAATAGAAGGACTTCTAGTAAAAGACAAAGTTGTAGAAAATTTTATCGTCCCCAGCTTTTGTTATACATAAGACTACTGAATTACGCGTAATTTCAGAGTAAATAATAAAAAACGTAAATAATAAAAAACGAAATTGCGATTCCTAAAAAGCCTCCATTTTGGTTACTTCCGGTTAGCGGATTACCACCAAAAGACGGGATTGTCCCCTTCCAGGACCAAACATGCCTGTAAAATTTCATGGCTCTAGGTCTATTAGTTTTTGAGAAATCTTGTACACAGACTGACAGACAGACTGATAGGCAGGTTTCCGGCATATCCAAGGCCCGGCTTATACAGAGGCCCTATCACCGAACACGATACAAATGGTAATGTTGGTGGTACAAAACATTAACAACAACTTTGAATTTATGATTCGAACCAATCGTATCGTGTTCGGTGATAGGGCCTCAGGTTTCACTGTAATGGTAACTCCTTGGATCATAAACGTTATGTTTTGGTTTCACAAAATTTTAACACAATTGAAAAGCGTTCGGCGTACCCAAAAATTTTCAAGAAAGCTTAGCACAAAAAATAGAAAATTGATGTTAATTTTTATGGTAGTTAAGTACGTCAAATAAATAAAAAACTATTTCTTGAAATGAAAACATAACAAAAGCTATAATTGCCAATCTGGCAATCATTGGAGACCCGTATGGTGATATTCGTATCAAAATTCGAACAGTTGTACCAAAATTCCACTTTGAAGTCAAACTTTCCAATAAGATTTTTTTAAATTTATTCCAATCAGATTTTGATATATGGGAGTTTTATGTAGAATCATATCCTAAATAACTTTTGTTCTTGGACTTTTTTGATAAGATGCACCGTTTTTGAGATATTCACAAAAAACGATTTCGTTCGTATGGGGGGTACCCCCCCTAATGGTCCATTTTTGCCCATTAACGAACTTAGCCTCGCATTTTACGAAAAACGGATCTGCGCAAAATTTCTAGTCTCTAGCTCAATCCGTGCGCCCGCAATCCGCGCCACAGACAGACAGACAGACGGACAGACAGACGGACAGACAGACGGACAGACAGACAGACGGACAGACGGTCGGACATGCAGAAATTAATTATTTTTATCATTCTAAACACACTGGTGTAATTCATTTTTGTGTGTGATGACGGGATCTTGGCGTCACAAACGGTAAGGCAAAGGTAATATACCCTTTGGTTTCACCATACGGGTATAAAAATGATTAAATGGCACTCTAAATTCTACCTCGCACTCTAATCTCAAGTTTTGCTCTCCCCTATAGTTGAAATCTAGTATGATTTTGCCAAGCAAAATCTTTGCAAAATCATGAAATGACAATTTCGGTCAGTGATGCTTTCCCAAAAATCTGTCAACCGGTTCGCAAATAAATTTTTTCACACCTTTTTCTATTGTAAAATGTTTTTAAATATGAATTATTGAAATAAGATTATAACATTGAATTATTTTTAATCATGTGAACAGAATTACTCCTGTTTGCTTGCTTTTACACCTTTTGAGTGTTAATTAAAACAACAAATTTAAATTCTGTGGAAATTTGCCAAAACTTGATAACTACATAAGTTCAAATTTTCAACAAAACAATTTAAAAATTTAAAAAAAATATAACATAACAAAACTTTTCTTTTGCTTATTTATTATACCCGTATGGTGAAACCAAAGGGTATATTAACTTTGCCTTACCGTTTGTAACGCCAAGATCCCGTCATCACACAAAAAAATGAATTACACCAGTGTGTTTAGAATGATAAAAAAAGTTGAATTTTGCATGTCCGTCCGTCTGTCCGTCTGTCTGTCCGTCTATCCGTCTGTCCGTCTGTCTGTCCGTCTGTCTGTGGCGCGGATTGCGGGCGCACGGATTGAGCTAGAGACTTGAAATTTTGCGTGGATCCGTTTTTCGTAAAATGTGAGGCGGAGTTCGTTAATGGGAAAAAATGGACCATTAGGGGGGGTACCCCCCATACGAACGAAATCGTTTTTTGTGAATATCTCAAAAACGGTGCATCTTATCAAAAAAGTCCAAGAACAAATGTTATTTAGGATATGATTCTACATAAAACTCCCATACATCAAAATCCGATTGGAATAAATTTAAAAAAATCTTATTGGAAAGTTTGACTTCAAAGTGGAATTTTGGTATAACTGTTCGAATTTTGATACGAATATCACCATACGGGTCTCCAATGATTGCCAGATTGGCAATTATAGCTTTTGTTATGTTTTTTAAGTTTAAATTAACGTTGAAAATAAATGTTTAATTAACGAACAAACTAAAAATTTTATCATGTCATATTTTTTTGTAATTTAGAAATTGCTTCGTTGAAAATTTGAAAAATGTAGTTATCAAGTTTTGACAAATTTCACCAGAATTAAAATTTATTAAACCTATTTGAAGCGAAAATCTGTTCTAAAGTTGAATCATTGTTCGCATACCAAAGAATTGTTTAGACATTCCACCATATTAAAAGTTTATTTAAAATATAAAAGATATATAAAGAAAATACAAAAGTTTATTTAAAATCTTCATAATTCAATTCAAATGTTCCGCGAGAGGTGTGGCCTTTGGTCCTACAAGATTAATCTTGTAATCATTTTCCCACTCAGCACCTTTTAAATAATAAATTCCATCAGCAAGTCCATAGATTCTTGACTTCGTCATAGTAATACTAGAGAATGATTGTACCCGTATGGTGAAACCAAAGGGTATATTAACTTTTCCTTACCGTTTGTAACGCCAAGATCTCGTCATCGCACAAAAAAATGAATTACACCAGTGTGTTTAGAATGATAAAAAAAATTGAATTTTCCATGTCCGTCCGTCTGTCCGTCTGTCCGTCTGTCCGTCTGTCCGTCTGTCCGTCTGTCCGTCTGTCTGTCCGTCTGTCTGTCCGTCTGTCTGTGGCGCGGATTGCGGGCGCACGGATTGAGCTAGAGACTTGAAATTTTGCACAGATCCGTTTTTCGTAAAATGCGAGGCTAAGTTCGTTAATGGGCAAAAATGGACCATTAGGGGGGGTACCCCCCATACGAACGAAAACGGTTTTTGTGAATATCTCAAAAACGGTACATCTTATTAAAAAAGTGCAAGAACAAAAGTTATTTAGAATATGATTCTACATAAAACTCCCATATATCAAAATCCGATTGGAATAAATTTTAAAAAATCTTATTGGAAGGTTTGACTTCAAAGTGGAATTTTGGTATAACTGTTCGAATTTTGATACGAATATCACCATACGGGTCTCCAATGATTGCCAGATTGGCAATTATAGCTTTTGTTATGTTTTTATTCTACAAAGAAATGTTACTTATAAGAAAATAGTGCAAAAGAAATATACGTTTTAGCAGTTTGTGGAGACGCTTTCTTAAAACATGCTGAAATACATTTATGGGATGCGCGAACGGTCTAATTACGTGACGATTCCCGTTATAATTCCATTTTTTATTGGAAAGTTTCCGGTCCGCATTGCAATCTAGAATGAAAACGTACTAGAATCCACGTGCAATTAGACCGTTAAAATATCTTTAAAGCGTATCTAAGGTAGAAATCGGAGGATGCTTAGGTATGTTGGATTATTACCTCAAATAATTTTGTATTGCATTGTAGTATAACATCAATTTTTTCCTAGAATATCGCATTAAATATTCTGCTACAGGATGATTGGAGACGGAAGGTATAGTAAATTCAAATGGATGGAATTGTCGCCAAGAAAGAAAGTCTGGAGATAAACATAACAAAAGCTATAATTGCCAATCTGGCAATCATTGGAGACCCGTATGGTGATATTCGTATCAAAATTCGAACAGTTATACCAAAATTCCAATTTGAAGTCAAACTTTCCAATAAGATTTTTTAAAATTTATTCCAATCGGATTTTGATGCATGGGAGTTTTATGTAGAATCATATCCTAAATAACTTTTGTTCTTGGACTTTTTTGATAAGATGCACCGTTTTTGAGATATTCACAAAAAACGATTTCGTTCGTATGGGGGGTACCCCCCCTAATGGTCCATTTTTGCCCATTAACGAACTTAGCCTCGCATTTTACGAAAAACGGATCTGCGCAAAATTTCAAGTCTCTAGCTCAATCCGTACGCCTGCAATCCGCGCCACAGACAGACAGACGGACAGACAGACAGACAGACGGACGGACATGCAAAATTCAATTTTTTTTATCATTCTAAACACACTGGTGTAGTTCATTTTTGTGTGTGATGACGGGATCTTGGCGTTACAAACGGTAAGGCAAAGTTAATATACCCTTTGGTTTCACCATACGGGTATAAAAAGTATGTCTCAATTTTTACTATACCAGAATTGGTTCTTTTACATGCTATTGCATGTATTAAATTATCTAAAATAGACACATAAATAATACCATAAATAAACGACTTTAAAATACTACTTTACCGAAATTATATATATAAGCATCTCCACTGAAATCTGGCTGTGGCAACTTTATCAAAGTTTCTGTTTCAATATCAAAAGATATTGCATCTAGGTTCCCGGCTTTTGTGCCCAGCAAATAGATTTTTCCAGCCAGTAGACACGCTTTGTAATTTTCGGTTTCATACGGAAACTCAATTGTTCTCCACTCACCACTAAGTAAATATATTGAAAATGTGGCAAACTTTTGAATATTTGCCATTGGTTGATTTTCCTCCAATAATGTATATTTTTGAATTTATAGTGATTAAACTGAAACCTGTTAATTCTAGGGGAGTGGCTATGCCTTTTAACTGTTTAATATTTGGATTGAAAATCCAGTACAAAGTTGCGTTGTTGTTCAAAATGAAAATAGAATCGGAATTGTCTTCACAATTATTTTCACAACATTTACACAATAGGTCCGAATCTATTTTCGCATTAAAAAGCCATTTCATCAATTCAAGATTTTCCTGAATTAATGTCTCATCTCTAATATGTTTAAGAACGGCATTGGTTTTTAAATGTTTTGCTGGGAAAAGTTTGATAAGTTCAGGGCACAAACAATTTCTAGACTCGTCATATTTTATCCAAGCAATCATAGCCATATAGAATTGCTACGCTGACGTTTTTTCTACAAATTTAAGAATCCTAGTAAAAAACTTGAAAATCTGTAAATAGAATTGCAGAAAAAATAATTTCATCAAATGTTCGATTTGAAAAAAGTTACCAGGTCTGCACGTAAGCAAAGAAAATCCGAATTTCTATAGACATGAACAATGTTAGCAATGATGAATTGATCGACCTTTTCACTATTAAATTCCATTCGATCTGAAATAAAACTATTCTCTTAAGAAATATAATTTAATAATGGTTTTTAAACAGTCAGATAGGAATATATTAGGCACCGTTCACACCTGACACTTCGTTCCGCAAATTTTATTCTTCGACACTAAAGAACCATGCAGGATTCGACGATTTTTATGCCCCCAGGCTAACTTCTGAACCAGTTCGGGTATTTTGCTCTAGTTTCATGGACATAAGCTCTTTTATGGCGGGGAACTGCAGGGGGATGGTCAGCTGCCATCTTAGGGGCACTGATTTTTTCATGCATTTTTCGACGATTTTTATGCCCCCGGGCTAACTTCTGAACCAGTTCGGGTTTCACTTTCGTAGTACATCCATTGGAAAGATAATTTGCTCTAGTTTCATGGACATAAGCTCCTTTTTTGGCGGGGAACTGCAGGGGGATGGTCAGCTGCCATCTTAGGCGCAATGATTTTTCCATCAAATTACCTTTCCAATGGATGTACTACGAAAGTGAAACCCAAACTGGTTCAAAAGTTAGCCCGAGGGCATAAAAATCGTCGAAAAATGCATGAAAAAATCAGTGCCACTAAGATGGCAGCTGACCATCCCCCTGCAGTTCCCCGCCAAAAAAGAGCTTATGTCCATGAAACTAGAGCAAAATACCTTTCTAATGCTGGTACAACCAAAGTGACACCCAAAAGTTAGTCAAGGGGCATTTTCGTGCATCGTTCTTTTATCAAATGAAAAAAAACCATAAAATTTTTGGTGACTCAAGATTTTATTATTATTTATTTAATGTTATTTACAGGTCGATGATTTTAGACGCGTGGCTTCGCGTGTCTCGAAATTTTCATGTTATATTTATTGTTTTGTACCAACAACAATAGGCAATTTCGAGTCACGCGAAGTGAAACGCCTAAGACAAACGACCTGTTAGAAAATTCCACAGACATTTTCATAGAGCCTGTTCACATTGGTTGAAATAGTCCGCCTAATTCTGACAGAAACTTGCAATATTTAGGCATAGTGAGGAAGTGGGACTGAGCCCTTGCCTTAATGTTGCCAGTTTCTGTCAGAATTAGGCGGACTATTTCAACCAATCTGAACATGGTCATACAGATTTAACAATTTTTGTATAAAAAATAAATAATTAAAATTTCTTCTTGTAGATTTCGATCAATCGATCGGCTTCTCTCCATCCAGACTCAATTGCGCCATGTACCGTTGAAAAGTAATGATCATGGGTGGCTTCCCCGGCAAAAAGAAGTGTGGGAATTTTAGTGTTTGGTTTGTTCAAAGGCGCAGCCAAATTTGCCGCGCTGGTATTTAGTTTTTCAGTTAACATTGATCTGTATGAGTATGACCCTCGAACGTTCGAATTTGAGCTCCATTTAGATCTATAAAAAATGTTTTTAATAATTTCGATTAAAAATACATAATTCATAAATAAAAATGTGAAAACGCTCAATTCTGTTTTGTACACGGTATTGTTTTATAATTAGTTCTTTTAAACACGGCCTAAATCCCACTATACACATGCTAATTTACACGAAAAGGTATACGAGATACGCAAATCTGTTGCGTAAACCGGTGTGTGTATTGGAAAATCCATCTTTTGTAAAATTGTATGCGAAATCTCGGCGTAAAAAACAGAATTTGCCGCATTTTAAACTAATTAACCTCAACATATGAATTGGTCGTGGAACATTCTTTTGAAGGAACTTTTGCATTAAAAACAAAACTCCATCGGTAACTTCTTCATCTGTCCGTTTTTCCACGCGTCTTGCATTTGGGCCGGAAATCCAAGCACATAAAATATTCGGTTGATCGTCAACGGCCATGATTTCAAAAACATCTTTAATCCAATCATTTTTTTGATTTTGAATTTCGCGTAAATCATTTGGAGTCCATAACAATTCAAAACCATTCCAATTTTTCTCCCAAAATGGCGTCGAAAACTCCAAATATATTTTATTCACTGTACCAAATGCTAGTCCTTGAATGGCACGTTGCTTTTTCAATGGTAACGGAGGATTAAATAGTGTTAAATATCTGAATTAATAAAAAATTTAAGTATGAAAACAATAAATAACACGATAATTTTACTTTTCTTTTAAAACCCCCAAGGAAACTGTGGAAATCACATGATCTGCTTCATATTCACTTCCATCGGCGCATTTAAGAAGGACATTACTGGATCCTGTCAATTGATTCCAGTTGATTTGGTTTACTTTTTTACCAAAGCGAATTTTATTTTCCAATAAACTTGGTTTATTTTCATCTGGATAAGTTCCCTGCAAAACAATTTTGGTTTAAACGATATCAGGAAAAAATATGACATGTAATTTACCAGTAAAATCTTCAAAATAGTTACGTATCCTTTCCCTTTCCAATTTAACAGTCGATCTCCTTCACAATCATGATATTCTAAACAATTTTGAGCAGAAACATCAAAAAGTGAATCTGAGGCCTGCAATGATTTCACGTATTTTTTGTAAAATTGTAGAAATTCTGCTGATAATACTGGATCAATATCATGGTTTTCTGGACGATTCAAATCTTTTTCGTATCTGAAGAATAGTTTTTTTTTTTAAATAGATTTTAATAATCTTACATTTTTTGTACAATATGTTTACATAATTAATAAAAAAGTTACATTTGTCTGTTTGTCCAAAATTCATATATATTTTCATTTTTTGAGTGATTCTCGGTTTTTTGAACCGAACTAAAAACCACCGAATCATTCAAATATTAGTCAACCCAAACCATACACTGAACCACTGTGAAAAAAGGATATTTGAACCGAACCAAAACCAAACCATATTTAAAACAAGGATGGCCAAACCGAATCAAAACCAGACCATTTTTTAAAACAAATACTGGAACCACATTTTTGATATTTTAGAAACCAAAATGAAAACCATAACCAAAAAACAGAAATCCAATTTACCCTTGAACCAAAATCGAACCGCACTAAGAAAAAGACAATAAAATTTCCTCTTACTGGAACTGCGTATCTCAAGCCGTTATCGAGATATCAGATTTCGTAAAATAAAAATTCATATTTCTACATAAACTAAAATTTTATTCATTGGGTTATAGTGTAAATTGTGCAGAAACGTAGATTTTTTACAAGAAAGTTAAGTGCTGCTCACATCGGATATTTTCATAGAAAATTGCCGGAATGAATTTAAATTTTGTGAATTTTCACTGAGTAAAATTTGTAAAATAAATTCTGAACAATATTCGTAAAGAAATACAATACAAAATGATAAGTGTAAACGGGCCTGAAATGGTGAATTTAATTAGTATTTTTTGTTAGAAATAGAGCCGATCTATTTTATATAACCGATCCATACACAAAAATTCAATGGATTTTTTTTTAAAATTTTTGTCTGTCCTGAATTAGAGTATTTGACGATTGGTCCGTGGCAATTGAAGCGGAGAAAAACTCATTAGAGTATAAAAAGTACCTGAAATAAAGTACAGTACTTTCTTTCTTATAGGTATACATTTTCCATATAAAAAAAGTTTTCTTGAATTTTACGGTGAATTTCCAATTAATTACATTAAATACTTAAATACATTAATTACGCTTCAAATTGAAGGTCAGATACATACATTATTTACGTGTAATTAATTGTGTATTTATTCGACGTAAATTTCGCTGCCAACTCTAGCTAGTAAAGCTGGCTTGAATTGAGTTACTTCAAGGTCAACTAGCTTCCAAATTAAAAACTTTTGTTAAACATGAAATTATCCAATAATTTTAGACAGACACGCAAATAAAAAAATTTGAAAAACGAGAAAAAACATACCATTTCGCTTTTGCTTTATTTAGTTAAACTTCAGCAATCATGAAATCTTTTCATATTTTCCTGTGGCTTGCAGTTTTTTTGAATGTTTATGTGAATTCATAAGAATATTCAAAACTAAGATCATATATAATACAGTTTTCTTTTTTAGATGAGTGCAGGTCGAAAAATGGAACTAACGAAAAAAAAAATGCAAATTTAATGAAAGATTTTGCACTGAAAAATTTTGCTACCGTAGTATTTCCCCACAAGGAAATGGTTTAGTAAACTTTTCGTGCCTATCAAGAGAACCTTTTAATTACGCTTATGTAAGTAGACACATTTTTTTAAAAAGGTGGTATGAAAAAATCACCTAAGATATTCTTTATCAAAAATAAACTTAGACTGCTGCACTTACTTTAAGAAGTTCTAAGTTGAAAACCTCGCGACCGATTGAGATAAAATGTTGAAATTTTTTTTGTTAAGAAAATTTTTGTTGCAAATCGTGTAGTTTCCCTCTCGGGATCATAAATATTTATCCTATACTGTCGATTTAAACTCAAATATTGTTTCCATTTTTCATTTTTTTAAATTAAAGCTAAAAGTTATCCTACACCGGAAAGTGGGCTCAAAATATCAACAATGGATGGTAAATACTGGAGAAGACTTGTGTAAAGTTATAGCTGGCGAAGGCCGTTTGGCCGTTATTAAACTTCTCATGATGCAGATGGAAAAATACTGCCCCAAGTGTAGCAAATGTCCAATTGAAGTAAGTTTAGATCAGAGAAGAACATAAAACTAGATCAGCCAAAATACCAATTGCGTATATTCACTAAATTTATCCCGAAATGAGTTAATTGCGATCATTTTCAATTGCCTATACACTTATATTTGTTGAATATACAAATTTGTATGTGTTTGGGCAGGCAAAATGGGCTATGAGCAGGTGTGCGTTCCTTTACGCATTTCTCTTTACCGCGGTTCCGTGGTTAACCGCGGTAAAGAGAAATGCGTTCTTAAATGCCTACGGTTAACGCTCAGTAAACTTCACTGCCGTTCCTAAATGCCAAAGTTAATCTGTCAAAGTTACTTTTCTCAACTCTGCTCGAGAGCTGAGTTGAAGAAAGTTAACTTTAATTGTAATTTAAGAACGCGATAAAGTTAACCGAGAAGGTTACAACTGTCAATCAACTGTCAATTCGTCTCGTAGTTTCGAATGAGTTTTGTGCAGAATAATGGAGGATTTTATTGTGGTCCTTGTAAATGAAAAATACGACATCAAGAAGAATTCTATTTTTTTAATGTATTGTTGTGCACATCACTGCTGTCAAAGTTAACCAAATCGCGTTCTTTTAATCAGAGTTAACGTCGGTAAAATTTCAACTTTGGCAATCAGCTGTTCTAACTTTGACAAACCCAACCTTTACTTTACTCGGGAATAAAAGAACGCACCCCTGCTCGTATATGGCTTACACATTTTAAATTAAAATAGAAAAAAATGTTCTGTTTTCTTTTAATTTTTTCAGGGCAATTTCACTGTTTTCTTTTAATTTTTTCAGGGTTTCTAATACCTTTTATTCTACTGCCACAATTTGTACCAAAAGGGAAATTCAGATTGGATGGATCTTTGATGAACATACACCATAATATAACAAATTTTGTGGGGTCGTATTACATTAAAATTACATGAGTAGGATTTTTTAAATTTTATATTAAATTTAATGTCGTACACAGAGAAAATGATGTTCAGTATTTCTAGATACAAATGGTCATACAGAAAAATTGCATAAAATGTACGCACTTGTTCTGAAATTTTATGACATTGTGCATAGAAATCAGTACCATGATTATTTTTTTGGGTATTAAATGCAGATACCAAATGGGGTAAAAATTTGTACATCGAATTAATGATCAATGACATCAATTTAACAGTCAAAGCCAAAATCGAAAATGTATGAACACATATGATATTAAAATCAATTACCGTTGTGCATCCAATTCCCTGCTGTTAATGTTTGGATGCCTGCAGCAGGTAATTAGACTACTAGTAGAACTGCGCCACACTTGTGCATGACGAAAAAATGGCGACGATTTTGTTAGTCGATTCGCCAGTTCTAAAAACTCCATTTTAAAGCGATTCCAATAATTTTTCATAAAACTGATGCAAAAAATCAGTTTTGGGAAAGCATTTCTTAGTTTAGACCAGTGGTTCCCAAACTCTTTTGGCCCACGGACCCCTTTTCATAGTCAAAACTTGCCCACGGACCCCTTTTCATAGTCAAATCTTGCCCACGGACCCTGGGTGAAAAACTACATAAATGCATAATAGAAAAATTACAAATTTAACTTTAATGTGTTGAATGGTAAATGATGATGTAAAAATAAAATATAAATAAAACATTTTGTTGAAGAAGTATTTATTGAATCTCCGCCGAAGACGCGGCCTTTTATATTCGCGGCTCGTTTGCCAACGTTCCTGTATGTTCGGCCGAGGTCTCGAACGTTCTCGTGTGCAGATCTCAAACATTCTCGAGGCGTTCACGCCAGATCTCGAATAGGGATGCAACATCGTTCATAAAACCTCGATATATCGAAAATCGATGTTTTTTTAAGGCGACATCGATGTCAAAAAACATCGTCCTGAAAACATCGTTTTTCCGATGTTTCGAAAAAGTTAAATTTAATAAATAATTTAGCCACCTGGCGGATGCTCTACTGTGGGTGGAGTGCACCCAGGTAGAATTAACACGGTTTTAATTCTTCTTATACGTTGAACCACCAAAAACCCATTAGTTTTCGAGATATTCGCAAAAAAAATAATTTTTTTGAAATACCGGCATATCTTTGTAACGGAGTGCTAGTAAAAGACATAAATGTAGCAAATTTTATTGTCTGCAAGTTTTGTAATACATAAGACTACTGGAAAATGGTTAGTTTCGGAATAAATCGCAAAAAACCGCATAGTTTTTAAAAAGCCGCCGTTTTGGTTACTTCCGGTTAACGGATTTCCACATCAGGACCAAACTTCTCTCTAAAATTTCATGGCTAGCTCTGGTATTTTTTGCGAAATCTTGTAGAAAGATGGAACCGAAAATTGATACCAAAGAAAATTTAAACAAATCTTTGAGTGGCTATATTAAATCTATCTAAAAACTAGTCCCTCTAGTCCTAAAATTAGTTTCTCTACTAATGTTATAAAGAGTAATGTTCTAACATCGTGGATAACAACATCGATACCTCGATATATCGGTCTGTTCAACATCGAGGTTAAAACTCGATATTTTTCAACGATACCTCGATGTTTTGCAAACATCGAGGTATCGTTGGCATCCCTAATCTCGAATGTCCTTGCAACTTCTTACCCGTGGACCGTTACAATATCAAAAATTTTATTTGCAACAAACCACTGTTAATTATGATAAAAATTGAATGCTGCAATGTAACGCTCTCTTGAATTAATTATTTGAGATGTGAGGATAAAATTTCATGTAAATGTCACATATTGTATAGGTACTCATTTTGTACCAATTAATTCACAACAGAATATAATAATACAGTAATGTACAGTAATTCCAAACATTCGCGGATTTGGTTATTCGCAGAAGTAAACAAATTAAACAAAAATATAAAATAGTAAGCAATAACTTTTAGGGTGCATTATATTAAATAATAAAACCCAATATGTCTAACTATAAATATTTTAATTAGGACGTAAAAATCGCTAATAATTTATTCATTGTTATTTATTTTAACTTCCATATTAATAAAAATGTGTCACAATTTTTTTATTTCATACTAGCAGACCCTTCGTTGGCAGCTAAAAGTTTTTTGTAAAAATTTTAGAATGCCAAAAAACCATAAATAACTTTAAAAGTTTTGGGAAGAGATGTTATCCTTACAGGACCTTTCGTTTCGAATTTTGAAAATCTAATACCGGATTCGCGATCAGTGACCCCGGAAACCCCCTTATGCAGATTTTTTCCGGGAAAAACGGGAAAAGGATATTTGTATTATCCGTACTGGACCTTCTGTTTCGAACTTTGCAAATCTAATACCGGATTCGTGATCAGCGCCCCCAAAACCCCCTTATGCCGATTTTTCCGGGGAAAAAAGGGAAAAAGGATATTTATCCTTACAGGACCTTCCGTTTCGAATTTTGAAAATGTAATACCGGATTCGTGATCAGCGACCCCAAAAACACCATAATACCAATTTTTCCGGCGAAAAATCGGAAAAAGGATATTTGTATTATCCTTACAGGACCTTCTGTTTCGAATTTTGAAAATCTAATACCGGATTCGTGATCAGCGACTCCAAACACCCCCTTATACCGATTTTTCCGGGGAAAAACTGGAAAAAGGGTATTTGCGTTATCCTTTCAGGACCTTCCGTTTCGAATTTTAAAAATCTAATACCGGATTCGTGATCAGCGACCCCAAAAACCCTATAATGCAAATTTTTCCGGGGAGAAATGGGAAAAAGGATATTTTCATTATCCTTACAGGACCTTCCGTTTCGAATTTTGAAAATCTAATACCGGATTCGTGATCAGCGACCCCAAAAACCCTATAATGCAAATTTTTTCGGGGAGAAATGGGAAAAAGGATATTTTCATTATCCTTACAGGACCTTCCGTTTCGAATTTTGAAAATCTACATAGCTAAAAACCTGCTCCTGGAAACGCAGATCATTTTGCAAAAAACCGCGTAAAAATCGGTCCAGTAGTTTTTGAGTTTTGTAATCTCAAACAAACAGACAGACAGACAAACAGACAAACATCCATTTTTATATATATAGATTAAACCTTGCGCGGACCCCCTGACGTTGTTCAGGGACCCCCAAATCAATTTTAATTTTCCCCGGACCCCCTGAATGATCCCGGGGACCCCTGGGGGTCCGTAGGGACCACTTTGGGAACCACTGGTTTAGACATTAGTTGGAATGCTTTTTTGAAATATTTTTTATGCCCATTTTTTTCAGATTTCGATAATTTTTTCCCATTTTCGAAAAATACTAAACGCGAATAGTATTTTTTCGAGGTAACACAACAACATTCGTCGAGAGAATTCATTCGTTTGAAGTTTTTGTAACAAAAATAATTCAAAATCAATTATTTTCATTTCGCATCATATTGTCCGTCATAAAACATTTCCTCCATATACGAATATTCAATAGAAACTATCAGAAACAAACAACCATCTCTTAATTTTTAAAGTCATCACACTAAAACAATTTCCTCTCATTAGTTGCATATATTAAATTCTATGAACACACATTAAGCAAGAAACAGAAAGAGATTCCATATCAACAAGAGAGATTTGTTTTTGCATAAAATCCAGATAATGTGGATACATGCTATGACATTGATTGTTGATTCTATGCACAATTATAAAAACTGCTTAATGACATTTTGTGATAAAATCAATGAACTTAAGGCATCGGTTGATTTTTGATGCACAAAAATCATAAAATTTACGTACATTTAGTAAAATTTATGCACAAATTCCTCTGAGTGTAGAATAAAATTCGTGGAATAAAGTGTCAGATGTAAACGGTGCCTAACTGATGGTAAAGACTGTGTTTACATTGGGACTCATTTTGAGGCGGCACGTCTTTCATTATTTTTCTGCCGTGTGCACATGGTTCGCTTCATCTTCAGTCGCTAAACCGGTTTCATCAACAAAACTAAACGAAACAGGTTTCAACGACCAGACTCAAACCGGTTTGCGACTGATAATTTTAAGTGAATCTAAACTTCGTTCGCTCTTTTTGGTTTCCCTCCCCACTGCGTCCCTCACCCTCACTTCGCCGAAGTGAAAGACGTGCCGCTTAAAAATGAGTCCTAATGTAAACACAGTCAAACAGATCAGTGAGGCGCCATTTACATCTGACACTTTATTCCGCGAATTTTATTCTGTGACACTAAATTCAAGTCTCACAACCGTTTACATTACCACACAAAATTCTAGAAGTTTATTCCGGAAACAAGTCTCGAGAACAAATTATCACAATAATATTCACACGCGTTTACATTAAGAATCGAATTTTTAGAATAAATTTCAAGAAGAAAATTCAGTGCGAAATGTATTGAATAAAATTTAAGTTCGTTCACACATTCAAAAGTAACATTGCACCTTAACCCATTCGGTATTTTAATTTTTTTTTGTTTTAAATGAATACTAATAGCTTAAACATCATTAATTTGTATAGAGCGAATTTTTAACCCCCATAGAAAAAAACATTTACCGAACGGGTTAAGAAAAAAAAATATATTGCCACGATATATTTTTATATGGTGTAAACGAGGCCTTAGAGTACTATTGTTTGGTTCGAAATTCGTGAAACAAGGATGCCGTTGATATTCAAAATTGATGTATTTAATGATAGTAAATAATGAAATAAAACTCACTTTTCGTGCATGTAATCGCCATATGATTTTTTATATCCAATTAGTTCTGTTTTACCATCTACCTCAACTTTTTGCGCAATATAAGTTAAACGGTCCGTTATCGCCTGAGGAATTTTGGTACCATTTGAGAGAATACAATTAAATTCACTGTATTTATTAGAAGTAGATCCAAATGGATAATAAGGAATCGCTAAATTGTATACAGCGTTGTCTTTTTCGCCATGACACCTGTTGGGTAAACCCATATTAATTACATCGTTTTGATTCAAATAACAAAACACAGATTCAGTTTTTTGCATTCATAAAATCATTACAAAGGTCCACACGCAGAGAAAATATAGTAAATTTAACTATTTTATAATGGGGAATTACCAAAATATTTGATTTCAATTACAAAAATAGTCGAAATCGACAATTTTTATAAGAATTTAACTTCGATCGGACGGACGTGGCTGCAGTTCGATGCAAACAAAAACTAAATTCGAGTGTCGCGGCATACAAAACAGCTGCCGCGTGTGTCAAAAAATTATTTAGTGAAGTGGCAAAAAATATTTCGCGCCAATCGCCGACCTTAGCATATACAAAACCTACATTTAACCGAGACTTAAATATAATTCGCACATTTGGCCTGGAGCACGAAAAGCTGTCCTCCAACTGCTGGACCGAATTCAAAAACGTGCGATCCGACTGATTGGAGATAAATCCTCGACAAATTTATTACCGTCTATCGAGCATCGTCGCTCTGTTGGGGTGCTCAGCATATTCTATAAATATTTCCATGGGAAATGTTCCACCGAAATTTCCCAACTTATTCCTCCACAGCATATTTTCCCAGCTGCACGCGCGCACTTCTTTCTTGAGCCTCCCCGTTTTCGTACTGTAAATTTTAGGTACTCCTTCATTCCGCGAACAACAAGACTTTGGAACGATTTACCATCCGATGTGTTCCCCCCGGACTATAATCCGCAGAAGTTCAAGGAGAACATAAACCGACATCTCCTTTCATTCTTCCGACTATCCTGAGCTGTGCTTCGGCATTAAAGGGTCTTCCCCTAAGCTATGGCTGAAACTGTAAAAAAACTACTTATTGTTAGTAGTGAGATTTACTATTTTACAAGTATAGTGAAATGGACTATTTTTGTAATTGAAACTATTGTTTAGATTTCCCATTATAAAGCAATTAGATTTACTTTTTTTCTCTGTGTGAATTTAAACAACAAAATTATTTACAAATTGATAAAACAAGTTTGTAAAACTTGTTACATATAGTTTTACCACTGTGCTCCAACATCAACTACATTCACTCCAAATGGAACTGTATGAATTCGTCCACCAATTTTATTGTCAGCTTCCAAAATAAGAACATTTTGAAATCCAGCTTTGACTAATTTTGTAGCCGCTGCAATTCCTGATACTCCAGCCCCAACAATAACGATTCTTGTTGAATTTGCTGGCAACTCTTTACGTATTTTGTTTTCATAAAAATTACAAATTTAAAAAAAAACACTATTATTTTATTGGACATTTATTTGTTTTTTCATAAATTAAAAGTTGTAGTAATCACCTTTTTTTCCAAAACCATTAATGAATTGTCCATTAGTTTGTGTTAAAATAATCAAACCAACGAAAAATAATTGAAGTAACACAAAAATGTTCATTTCTTTAAAGTTAACCACAATTTTGTTACTATGTATTATACTTTAAACACCGTTTGAAATTGAAAATTGACTGGAAAAGTCCTATGTTGAAAAGCTGATTGATGAATGGACGCATTTTCACAGAGCGTTTACTTTTATGATAATAGACTACAGTTACTTAGTCATAGATTAGAAAGAGATTTAGATATGCACAAACATTTTGATGGTCTGATTTCAAACGACATGACTACAAACGAAAAATCAAATCAATCATTAAATCGTCTCTTATCTGCAAATTTTTTAATGATAGCAAAAATTGCTGCGTTGTTTTGTAATTATTTTGTATGAGATAGTCATATGCTGTTCACATCAGGTATTTTTATGCCCAGGTCTGTGAAAGTTTCTGTAAGATTTGGTATAGGTAAGTGCACACGATATGATCACTGTTCATATTTTTGAGCAAAAAAGTGTCCCAAACGTGTTCATACTGTCTGAACACCATATTTTTGTGTTCATACGTATGAACACAAGGCATATGAACACATTTGAACATACCGTGAGCAAACGTATGAACACGACCTGTTCATACCGTGTGAACACTATTTTGGGACCGTATGAGCCCAGTTTGTAAAATTCGGACGTATGATCACAGATATGAACACACTGTAACATTTGAACATGGGCTGAGTTTTCAACATGTTCAAATGTAAAATTTTGAGTCAAAATTGTACGTAAATTGATGTTTTCTGGTTTTTATTTGGGTCTAGTAGGTTTTAGAATTGTGGCGTGGATGGCTCAGTCAGCTAAGTGCTTGCCTTGTGATCCAGTGATTTGATTTGAGCAGTGGTTCAAATCCCACTCAGGGTAAAATAATTCGATTCGAATTTGAACTTTTCTGTTCATGGACTTTAAAACACGGACCAGTTTGGTCTTCGCCTCCAAGCTCCTGGCATTATAACACAAAAAAAAAGTTTTCGACAGTTTTTAACCGACTTCCAAAAAAGGAGGAGGTTATCAATTCGTTTTGGTCCAACTTTATTTATTTATTTATTTATTTATTTATTTATTTATTTATTTATTTATTTATTTATTTATTTATTTTATATCTGTATGTTCACGCAGTACTTGGGTGCCGTTGCATGGATTTTGTTGAAACGTTGGTGGATGACAGAGTTCACTCCCTAGTTGGTCCCATTTTAATTTCCCCTCTCGCCGACGTTTCCCGGCCTTCCCCTCCCCTGTCAACTCCCAATCGGATGGTCCGATCGATCTGAAAATTTGTATGCGTACATTTTGGGGGACGGCTAGTGTTTTCCCCTTATCTATTTTCCCCTACCCCTTTCGCTTCTTAACCCCTCCCCTGTCAACTCCCAATCGGATGGTCCGATCGATCTGAAAATTTGTATGCGTACGTTTTGGGGGACGGCTAGTGTTTTCCCTTTATCTATTTTCCCCTACCCCTTTCGCTTCTTAACCCCTCCCCTGTCAACTCCCAATCGGATGGTCCGATCGGTCTGAAAATTTGTATGCGTACCTTTTTGGGGGACGGCTAGTGTTTTCCCCTTATCTATTTTCCCCTACCCCTTTCGCTTCTTAACCCCTCCCCTATCAACTCCCAATCGGATGGTCCGATCGATCTGAAAATTTGTATGCTCACATTTTGGGGGACGGCTAGTGTTTTCCCCTTATCTATTTTCCCCTACCCCTTTCGCTTCTTAACCCCTCCCCTGTCCCCTAATCGGATGGTCCGATCGGTCTGAAAATTTTTATGCGTATATTTTGGGGGGCAGCGAATCCTTCAACCCCCAAATTTTCCAGATAAAAACAAACACATATGGGGGTTTTTAGGGTCGCCTAATCCAATTCTAATGTTTAGAAGTCTGTAAGGTTAACGAAAGGTTTCTGTCGATCTAAAAAATGTTGGTGACGACCCCCAAAATTTTTGCTGTCGACCTCTAAAATTTAGTTTACAACTTACTGTTGCCATCCCTAAAAATTCGCTGTTTGGAACGATCAAAGTTTTGCTCTACCCATTTCCTAACATTAAATATATCTATATAATGTATATACCAAAAATCACTAAAAATTATAAAATAAAAAACTTTTAAAATAAAAGTAAAAAAACCGACTTAAAAATGCACTAAAAAGGAAAAAATAATTTTTTTGGAAGTTGGTGCCAAAATAGAAACAAACAATTTGCTCTCTTTTATTGTACAATCTAAAAGTATTAAAATACATATTGAATGGGTTTTATATTCCCCAAATTTTGAATATCGATTCTTGTCACTATAAAAAATTTATTTTTATCACATCGAATATTTGCAATGCATTAAACGAAACGCGGGATGTAAAAATTATAGTCATTGTGATATTTTAACCGCGAGTCTATTGTACATAAAAGTACTCGACAACTGTAAAAAGCTTTTGATTGTCTTAACAATTCTTGTTACAATAAAATTATTTGTAACACTCAAGAAATATGAATAGAAGTCCTCTTTAAGTTTCTATTTTGGCACCAACTTCCAAAAAAATTATTTTTTCCTTTTTAGTGCATTTTTAAGTCGGTTTTTTTTACTTTTATTTTAAAAGTTTTTGTAATTTGTTGTTTGTGTTGTTGTTTGCTCAAATGTTTTTAAAAATTGTTCATATCTGTAATTTGAACAAAACGTTCATATCGTCTGAACAGTGGTTCATACGCGCAGAAAAAATATGAACACATTGCATTTGAGCACGTATGAACACACCTAAAAATTTGAAGCTTTGGGACAAAATGTTCATATCGTGTGAACACCTTTCATATATTGTATGAACATATGAGCATTTGAAGCTTATAAGCAACATATGCGTATGTTCAGAAATATGAACAGTGATCATATCGTGTGCACTTAGCTTAAAGAAATAAATACAAAAATTGAAATTTGATAAAAACAAAAATCTTCGTTTTTACTACAAAATATTACAATTTAAAGGATAAGATCGGTTAAGAACTTTTGAAATTCTTCTAGTCTTCTTGAATCTTCTTTTGGACATTCTGCACTAAAAATGTTCACAATAAAACGAAACGAAAAAAAAACAATCATAAAAAATCATTCATTCTAGTCGGCGAATTGTATAAATATATTTTCTTTTTATTTCCCATTCTAGGACCAAACATGCTTGTAAAATTTCATGGCTCTAGGTCTATTAGTTTTTGAAAAATCTTGTACATAGACTGACAGACAGACTGATAGACAGAAAGACATTGTTGTAATAATGCTCCAATCGACTCAGGAGTGCTCGGGAAATGTTTTTGGGCAAAATTAAGAGGTCGACATTTTTTCATAAATACAATATCAGTTGCGATAAACACAAAACTTTCCTCAGCAATATTTAGATCCGTAAAAAATATGTAAATATTTTTTCAAATATCTCAAGAACCAGTAGATACGTAAAAACCTTTAAAGGACAAAATTCAGATTTTATTTTCTTTGAATTTGGTTATGTATGAGTGGGTTATGTAAAATTATATTCTAAATACATTTTGTCTTTATATCGAGTCTTTCAATAAGGACATAACAATTTTGTATTTAAATAAAACACGGAATAATTGAGATATCGGGCTGAAATTTATTTCAGGTGTAGTGGGCATGTTACATTTAAGTATGAAATTCGATGTCGTTCATATGGCCACCGCGAGCACGTTTGCACTGATTGATTCTTTGGAGCCAATTTTCCACCATTCTTCCACACATATCGGCCGGAACGTTGGCAATTTCGCGTTCGATATTGTTCCTGAGCTCCTCTAACGTTGTTGGCTTGTTGGCATAAACTAACGACTTAACATAACCCCATAAAAAGAAATCCAACGGCGTTAAATCGCATTCGACCGGACCATTTCTCGAGATTACACGATTACCGAACTTCTCCTTCAATAGATCAATTGTTTGACCAGCTGTGTGGCATTGCTCGTTCGTGAACTTCACCATGTTAAAAATGTGAACCTTGACTGACGTTTTAGCATTGCCAGATCATAAAAAAAGTTTTAGGGTGCGTTTTTATTAAAATACAAAATTGTTATGTCCTTGTTGAAAGACCCTTTATATTCCTCGATACAACTCACCGTTTTCGTGGAAATGGTAAAAAACGGTGATGATTCTCATATAGAATATAAAAAGGGACTTAGTAGAAAAATAAAATTGGCCAACCTGAAGCTATGCGTGGACATACCAAAAAAAAAGACATAGGAGTCGAATTGAAAACCTTTTACTTTTTAGAAGTCGGTTAAAAATAAACAAATCATATTTATTGTAATATTTTCGATTACTTGTTTTATTTTATTCGATTAAGCATATAATTTAACAACATAATTATTTTTTTTTGATAATTTTATATCTCTATATTTTCTTTCTATTCAAGAACACCACACAATTTTTCTCTTATTGATTGTTCACAATTAAACGAAACGAAAAAAAAACAATCATAAAAAATCATTCATTCCAGTCGGCGAATTGTATAAATATATTTTCTTTTAATTTATTAAATTTTTTTGTTCACGAAAATGATTCGCAAAGTTTTAAAAAAAATCACTTGCAATGTTACTTTTTAGATTTTCTCGCCACTAATGGAAAAAATATAACATTATTATTAGATGAAGCTATGAATTCTTAACTATTTCTGTGGCTATATTTTAACAATAAGTTTTGGATATTGTTTTTTAATCGAAAGTCTTAAAAATTACTCTAAATATTTCCACTATTTTTAATGTATGTAAATATGTGTATGTGTTTGTGTAATTGATTTTCATTATTGTAATAAAAATAAAACATGAATTGTGTTAAATTAATTTAAACATTGTTGCTCTCTCTCTCTCTCTCTTTATGTCGCTTCTATTCACTCAGTATTAAAATTAATCTAGAAATAAATGAATTTCGCATCTTCTGGACTTTGTTCCATTGGACAATAGGGGCATTTCAATCTGGAAGTATTAAGAAGTCTTATTGCATTTTTGATTATTGATTTTGTATGAGAATTTTTTTTTAAATAAATGTGGAGGAAACTTACATTGGGCCATTACTAAGTTTATTAAGTGCATCTCGCGATATAACATGACCGCACGTCAATTTCATTGGTGGATTTTCCTCCGATGTCTGTTGTCTTAATATTGGGCAAGCAAATATCGAATGATAACGATTTTCTGGATCTAAATCGATTTCAATCTGAAATTAATAAAAAGAAATTAGTTGTGATCAACACAAAACTTTCCTCTGTAATATTTAGTTGCGGAGAAAATATGTAAAAATAATACTTTTTCAAATATCACGGGAACCGTTAAAGACACGTAAAAACCGTTAAAGGAAAAAATGCAAGAAGTTCTACAGAAGAGATTCGGTAATTCGAATCAATAAAAACCGGAACTAATTTGAACCACGGAGATTTTCTAATTACTGGGTACTTTTTTATGGTGGACTTTTGTTTAATAAAACCGTCATAATGGCAAAAAAAATATACTTTCAAGTTAAAAAGAAGTAACAATGTTCCTGCATTCAAAAAGTATGTATACCTATGTGACAACATTCAATTCTTTTTAAAGAAACTTAAAATTTTCGCTTCAAAATTAATGCCTGTACAGTTACGACAGTACATACCACCACGCAAATTTGCTAGTTAATGTCTTAGTCATTGTATTCAAGCCATTTCCATGCTCGATCAGAAAAGTTCGAATTAGAGAGACCAATATATCGACCACAATTCGAATTACAAGATACCCAATATAAAATATCAGTTGTGGTCAACACAAAACTTTCTTCTACAAAATCTACGACCCTGCGCAATTTACGCTAGAGCCCTGTCGCGTTGTGAACCTAAGACGACCTCCCAATTAATTCTTGGTTTATTCAAAAATATCAGAAACGTACAAAATTTGAGATAACTTGAGAACTGTAAAAGATATCAATTTACGGTAAATGGCAAAAAGGTAGAAAATTTTAACATCTTTAATTATTCTTTTAACTGATTTGTCGAAAAATTGTTAGTTTACAAATTATTCGCAAAAATATGATTTTTTACATATTAATGAAAATATCTCAATAACGGTCAAATATAACGGATAACTGTAAAAGACAAAATTATGCAGAATGCCATTCTCATTAATTCACTTCATACATTAAGTCAGCAAAAACCCGTTAATTTTCGAGATAATCGCAAAAAACTGTTTTTTTTTTTGGAAATAACGGTTTATCTCGACAACAGGTTGAGATATCGAGTTATAGCTAAAGACAAAAGTGTGGGAAATTTTATTTTCTCCAAGTTTTGTCATACTTAAGGCCACTAAAAAACGCGTAGTTTGGGAGTAAATCGAGAAAAACGAAATTGCGATTTTTGAAAAACCGCCATTTTGGATACTTCCGTTTAACGGATTTCCTCCAAAAGTTGATAGGATCGTCCCATTTCAGGACCCAACATGCCTATAAAATTTTATGGCGCTAGCTCTATTAGTTTTTGAGAAATCTTGTACACAGACTGACAGACAGAAAGACATTTTTTAATATGACTCCAATCGACTCAGGAGTGATCGGGAAATGTTTTTTAGGCAAAATTAAGAGGTCGAAATTTTTCATGAATACAATACTTTATTATACTCCGTAGAAGAAAGTAAAAAGAGTGTTCGATTTACCGAGTCTCTATTGTATTTCCTTTGAATTCGGTTATATGCATTTTTACATTCTTATACGCAGTATAATAAAGTGTTGTATTCATGAAAAATTTCTACCTATTAATTTTGCCCCAAAACACTTCTCGAGCGCTCCTGGATTGGAGCATTATTACAAAAATGTCTTTTCGGTTCGTCAGTCCGTCTGTCTGTCAGTCTCTCACTTTCTGTACAAGATTTCCCAAAAATTAATAGAGGTAGAACCATAAAATTTTACGAGGATGTTTCGTTCTAGAATGGGACGATCCTATCCGTTAACCAGTGGAAATCCGTTAACCGAAAATAACCAAAATGGCGGCTTTTTAAAAATCGCAATTTCGTTTTTTGCTGTTTACTCCGTTTTTTAGTAGTCTTATGTGTGATAAAACTTGGAAACAATTAAATTTTCTACATTTTTGTTTTTTCCTTAAACTGCGTATCTCAAGCCTTAATCGTGATATACCGTTATTTCAAAAAAAAATTAATTTTTTTGCGATTATCTCGAAAAACGAGTTCTTGGTTGTTTATTGTATGGGATGAATTGAAATGAATAATATTCGCCATAATTTTGTCTTTTACTATAATACGCTATCTTTTACCGTTATCGAGATATCCAAATTCATATTTTTATATTAACTTATATATTATTTGTCGATGTGGCAGCTGTTACTTTATAACGGGGTTTTACTTTAAATATAACTAGCAGACCCTTCGTTGGCAGCTAAAAGTTTTTTGTATAAATTTTAGAGTGCCAAAGAACCATAAATAACTTAAAAAGTTTTGGGAAGAGATGTTATCCTTACAGGACCTTTCGTTTCGAATTTTGAAATTCCAACACCGGATTCGTGATCAGCGACCCCGAAAACCCCATAACGCCAATTTTTCCGGGGAAAAATGGGAAAAGGATATTCGCGTTATCCTTACAGGACCTTTCGTTTCGAGTTTTGAAATTCCAACACCAGATTCGTGATCAGTGACCCCAAAAACCCCATAATGGCAATTTTTCCGGAGCAAAATGGGAAAAAGGATATTTGCGTTATCCTTAAAGGACCTTCGGTTTCGAATTTTAAAATCTAACATAGCTGAAAACCTGCTCCTGGCAACGCAGATCATTTTGCAAAAAACCGCGTCAAAATCGGTCCAGTAGTTTTTAAGTTTTGTAATCTCAAACGGACAGACAAACCAACAAACAAACATACATTTTTATATATATAGATTTAAATATACTTTGTTTATAATTTTTAAAGAAATCAAGTTTTCCTTAAATGACTTCAGACAAAAATTACTTTTTTTATTATTCTTTGTCAATTTTTAAAAAGAGATAAGTGTTTAGATTTTAATAAAAATTTTAATTAAATTTTAATATTTGTTTTAAATAATTTAAATTAAAATAAATATAGCTAAATAAGCTATAGTCGGGTTATAGTGGAGTTTGTACAGAAACATAGGTTTTGTATAAGAAATTCATTTGCTGCTCATATTAGATATTTTCTCAAAAACTCATGATTTTCGAAAAAAAATAATCAGTAAATTTAAATATTTTAAGAACCGTTAGAGATACGTAAAAACCGTCAAAGCAGAAAATGTAGAAAATTTTATTTCCTTTAAATTTAGTAATATCGTATTTTTAAAAAAAAAAAATTTTTTGAAAAAATAAAAACGGTATTTTTTCAAAAAAAATTGTCTGGGAGGTATCCGTTATAGCTAACGTCACTTTTCCAAAAGTTGATAGAAAACTACGATTTTTGTAAAACCTATATACAAAAAATTTTCAAGTCGCTAGGTCAACGCGTTCTCGAGTTGTTTAAGATAGGTACAATGGAGAGACCGACAGACAGATGAACGGACATCTTCATAATTTAGCTTGAAACGGATTTCGGACGAATTAGAAAATTTCTATCTGACCTCGTTATCGAGTCGGTCTCCGCCATGAATGCAATACTTTCCCTCATTAAAAGAGGAAAGTAAAAATTTAAGAATGAAATATTAATCTCGAAAAATTTTAACCAACGATTGTATGTTTATTTAAAAAGAAATCAAATCGACTTTTGTACTTTTTCTTCCCCCTCCTCTAATCAAAATGCAGGATATTTGAAGTTTTTTGGGCCCACAAAAAAAGTGTTCAGAGTTTCCGTTTTTTTTTTTTTTTCAAAAAAAAAAAACCTTGAAATTTCAGTATTTTGAAAACGACTAGACGAAGGTTTTTGATCTGTCGGGAGCACCGAACAATTTGCTACTCAGTGCAGGTAACGGGGATTCTTTTTCAAAACCATACCACTATTTATTTAAACTTTCTTACCGGAAGTTCATCACGTCCACTCCAAATGCCCAGCACCTGTCTCGATAACATCACTTGCTTGAGATTGAGTAGAGCTGGAAGCGCTGTACAGCCGGCATTCACAACAACCGACAGTGGGGAGTCTTTATTTATGTTCATTGTATTACAAGCATCACGTAAAAATATATAAGAAGCCTCCGTCCACATTTCCGGCGATATTAAATGCTTGTATGGGGAGTTTTCAATGCCAGACGGTAAATAAATTAGAGTTCCCATTAAATTTTGTATTTCACGTTCGAAACGATTTACGAATTTCGCGAAATTATTCCGTGCGTATAAAATAGCCTCTGTTTGCGCACTAACACCAGCCGATAAAATCTGAAAAACCATCAAAAGATTGTCATTTTAAAAATACTGAAACAACGGCAATTGAAAACAAAACAAAAAAATGTGTTTTACCTGCATAAATGCTAATCTGTGTAACTTAAATTCTAATGTACTATTTTTGGCTTCGAGCTCATCAGAATGCTTCGATGCCCATTCGAGTGATGGTCCTAAATTATGATTTAATATCGATTCCCATATGTTATAAATTTCAGCGAATTGATTCTGTTGCGTTGAATCGTTTAATTTCGATGAGTATTCATCGTAAATGCCAGATTCCTAGAAAAGTATTTAATGATAGTCAAGAAAGTAGAGATTAATTTTGATATTTTTACCTGGAGCAGAGCTTGAGCGATATCCTCCATTCCTTGTCGATTATAATGTTGAGCTATGATCGTATTCAAAAGTTTTAAATTCTTTTCATCGGACAGAGCATCAGTTCTAGCTGTGGCCGTGAAATCCGACATGAAGTTTCTGTCTATGACCTTCCCCACTTTACTAACGGTTCCATGCAAATCGCGGTGTTCAGTGGTTATCCGCTGTAGTTTCTCTTTTGTCTTTGCGAATGCTTCATTTAAAATTTCTATCTGACCTTCTGATATAGTCGCGTCTTGTTGTTCTGTAAAATTTGTTGAGATTTTGTTAGTTTATTGATGCGCTCATATAATGAAATTGTACTTTTTATTATTTTGAATTTTCCTAAAAAAAAAATTACACACAAATCGATGTATTTGATAGAATTTTTTATAAAGTTTATTGAAATTTCGTACTGTACATTGCTCTACCCTCCACCCTGCCCCCTCTCCATCCCCCTCCTTCCCATCTCCTTTCCTGCCCCTCACCCTTAATATCACTTTTGAATCGTGCCACTGATTGGGATGTAGTTTTCAGAGTTTGATAAACTCTGAGTTTGATTTCAGAGTTTAATAAACCGTCACAATTTACATCCTCTTTTCTTTAAATCGCTCCCCTAGCTTTGGAACCTCTTAACAGACTTTTATTCAGTTTAACTACGGGCCCCATCAGCGAAAACGACACGAATGGCTCGAGTAATGAATTTATGGTTGTTATTGGTCGAACCCTTCGTGTCGTCTCCGCTGATCGGACCCCAAGTGACTGTTCGGATCTGAAGTAAATTTCCTGCCCACTAGAATCACTCCGTTTTCTTCTGAACTGCTGAAGAATTTTCCATCCGGTGTTTGAACCAGTTCGAACCAAACTTTAGGGAAAGCTTCTTTTTATCAAAATGCCCTCTTGCTTCTTACCCCCTCCCCTGCCACATAATCAACCGTTGAAGGAATTTTGATGAAATTTTCACAATTAGATATTGTCACCTCATTAAAGGGTCTTCCCCTAAGCTCTGGCTGAAACTATAAAAAAAACCCTGGAAAATTTAAGCTCACTAAAAATCTCTAGTAGTTTCAGGAGCCTCTGAACTCCTTTTCACCATTACTTCACACCTTAGAGGGCGAGGAGGTAAGGGCGGTCGTCCACAGGCGATGACGTGTTAAATGGGGCAGGGGGGGGGGAATCAACTCAAGTGTGCCATTACAGTATATTTGAGACCCTAATGGTTGAAATTTACAATTGCAATATTGATACTGCCTGGAAAATTAGAACAAATTAATGCCTTTTAGATTGCAAAAAGACCGAGTAGCCCAGGGGCCGTGCTTCGTGCCCTGGCCACAAAGAAGGAAATTATATAGAAGAAATTTCTCGATTTTTCCCGGATTTTTGGACTTTCTTATACTTACTATGCTCGTCCATATTTTATGATATAATGCTAGAATCCAGGGAGTATGTGACCACAGCAGTGATATTTTTGAGTACGTTGTTTTTGAAACCCCTCCCCCCGCCTCTGTTATTCCTTCTGAAATTTTTTTTTCCAAATTTAAGATATCTCGAGAACGATACAAGATATTGAAAAGGGGCAAATTTAGGGTTACGTATTTTATGGGCAGTCCCATCTTAATAAAAAAAATGTCATTTACTTAAATATCCCTTCACCCCTCTTGTCCATAGACCATATATCTATTATCTGCTGGACCACTGAAAAGATTTTTATTTAATTTTACCGCGATATCGAGAAAAGCTCGGGGCAAAGTAAACGGTAAACCCTGAAAAAAAAACTCCAGTAAAATTCAAAAAATAGCTATTGACCCCCCACAATTCCCGTTCCGGGAAAACGGAAGTTCACTTTCCAGTATTGTCAAACAGTGTCGAACTTTTCGTGTTGGAATGCACTATTATCAGACTATGTTTGGCCCGAAGTACAACACGAAACAACTGCGAAAATCCCCCAAAACAAACAATTCGCTTATCGTCAGAGCAAAGACGTCCCATTTTCTCAAAATCATCTTCCCACCGACTTTTTAATTACGCAGCGCATAGACAGCGTCTGCAGTAATTATTTCTGACCTTTTGAAGTCGTAAAATTATCAAATATTGACGCTACTCCGTCGCAAATAATTGACAAAGAACCCAAGTTGGCGGTGGAAAATTCCTCGTCTGGACCTATTTTACAACATACCTTCGCCGAGCGCCTGTTTTATTTCCTCAAACAGCGTCGTGACATCCGTAATTACTTTGTCGGAATGCTCCCGAATCGCCGTGAATTTCGTTATTACACGCTCGATCTCCTTTTCTACTGCTGAACATGAGTCCATTGTTAGCAAACTCTTTTCCTCCGCCAGTTTTGCTGATTTTCCCTCTGTCTGCACTTGCAATCAGAATTTTTGTACACGTAAATAGTGCCCTTTTTCGGTGTATTTCTATCGTGGACACAAAAAAATACGAAATTTAGCAGACGAAACCACTTTCCACGAAACTTCTTTTGGCTTTCAGCGATAATTACAGGTCGCGAAGCTGTCTCGCTCTTTTGGGTGCTCGTCTCAGTCTATTTTAATCAAAAAAATCGGTAGACGTTCTTTTGCGTGGGCTCGACGGCCTATTTTCGCATGCGCCAGTGAAGTGTGAGCTGTCAAATTTTTATGCAGGGCTGGGAACAGTGTGATCGCCAATTTTGCAAAAAAATCGCGATTTTGAGAATCTTTTTCGTGGAAATTATAATTTTACTTTGAATGTGTTATATCCCAATTGAGGATTCGAAAAATTTTACTGAGCTCTATAAAAAACATGAGCCAAAAACCTCTGTCTTCTTAGAAGTTGGTTAAAAATTCAATTTAATCGGTAAAGGGGTTTCGAAGTTAGTTCACACTAGAGGTACTATATTCTAGCGAGTGAACATATGCGATTAAAGACTGTACCTACTAAGTAGGACAGTATATTAACTTCAATTAGAACAGTCTATTTGGCCAGTTAGGAAAGCTTTTTCTGCAGATTAGTTCGTAAACAATTTTTCAATTTATTTTGGTTATTTTGGCAATTTTTTGTAACAATGAACCAAATTTTTAAAGTTTTTCGCGATCGTTTTTCATTTCGGCGGCCATTAATGGATATTGTTTATATTTTGAAACTTTAAAAAGATTTTGATGTAGTTTAGCGCGAATATATCTCGTGGCCAAAGGAGAAGGGGTGGGGCGGGGCGGGAGGCCGACAGGGACGGGGAGGACAAAATTTCGTTAAAGAATAAAATTTAAAAAAAATCAAATCAATAACTTTTGAAAATTTTTTAACGCAAAATTTTGATGAAAACTCATCTAATAAATCTATTTTTGACTAATCAGAAATTGAATTGCCATTTTACATTAGACAGTTTTCAAACATACCAAAATGTTTTTCACACAGATTTTTTTATATAAAAAATCAAACATATTGAAAGAAACATTAAAATTTTTAGATTTTATTACATTCTGAATTTCAGTACAAACTAAGGGCTTAAAACTAGGGATTTAGTACTGTCATTTGTGACCATGCTGATTAGAGAGGAACGCCAGATGACCTTTGGGGCACTTGTTGGCGTAGTGTCCTTTCGTTCCACATTTGTAGCAAGTAATCTCCTCCAGAGGTCTAGGTGGACCTCGCAAATCTTCTCCGTTCTGCTTGTAGCTAAGTGCTCGATATCTCGCTTCTTCCTGTCGTATGGTGGCCTCCTTTTGCTCGGGCGGCATCTTGTTGCAAGCAGACGCTTTATGCCCAAGTTCACCACAATAATGACACGTGGGCGGTCTTTTCAGCAGCTGATCCTTCGGGACTTCCGGCGGCGGAGGCAGCTCGAATCTGGGATGCATGTATTTGCAAAGTTCTCCCGCTGGACAGAATCCAGACAGGTAGTTCATGCAGAGAACTCTTCGGACGTGGCGATGGCGACAGTGGGGTCCATGTCTGCAGAAGCCTCGATCATACCAGGGGCAATCTTTGATCTTACTTTCGGGATCGATGTGCAAAAATGGGCACTCTTTGTTGTGGCAGGCATTGAAGCGAGAATAGAAGTAGCACTCAGGCATCTTGGTCATGTCGTATTCGTGGAGGAACTCGCACTGGTCGCCCTTCTTGCAGAGCCCTCGCAACCAATGTTTGCACACAATTGTCCTGTCGCCGCGAACGTGTCTGAAAGGGCACGCGGCGCCTTTGTCACATTCCGAGCCGTCCTTGCCATTGAAGAACTGGCAAACAGCAGCGGTGGATTCTAAAATAGTAATAAAAGTTTGAAGTTTCCAAGCTATGTTTTGTTTGACTCACTGTCCATGCCAGGAAAAGGTAGAGGTAATGCCCCAAACTGTTCATTTAAGTCTCGTTCAATCTTGAACTCGATGTGGTCCACATTTGCAATTATTATGTCCATCTTTAGTCTTTTTCAGTCGAAAATCAACAAAGATTTCCAAACCACACTGAAAACCGAAAACTGTCAACCGGCAATAAATGAACAAAAATTGGTGTTGCCATCTTTCTCATGCAATACATATAAATGGTTTTCATTGCTGAAAATTAAATGGTTTCAATAAAAAGGTTTAAAATTTTCAATAATTCGTTATTGATTATCATACTAATTTTACAAACATTATAATTATATATACTTGTTTATGATTTGTGAAACTTGAGCAAAAAGGAATTTTGAATTTTTGATGCTGTTTCAAAAGAGTTAAATTTATCATTTTTTGCTATTTAAAAATAGTTAAGTTTATAAGAATTACATTTATCACGAAATTAGCCTTTTATAGTTTTTAATTTTATTCGATTTCAAAAATTTGAAGTCAAACCAGCAAATTTTGTTTTTTTCATTCAATTTCAAAAATTTGAAATTAAACCAAAAAATTGAAGAAATAGCTTTAAGCCAGCATTTAATCAAAAAATTGAGAATAATTTAATGTTACAATACTCTTTGGAACACAAAACAAGAGGTAGAATAAAAAATACCGTGAATAAAAGTAGAAAAAGATTTTTTTTAAATTATCCAGATAAATAAAATTTCTCACTATCTGCTGTTACTAAATTTCCATAAAATCTTGGCGATTTTATGCAAGAAAATCGAAAAAATAGTTTTTAGCATTTTCAAACCAAGAACTCCTAAAATTTATTATAAATCAAAATTCAAAAACTCTTCTAAAAAAAATACAACAGAAATTCATCTAGAAATATAAACACCTGTAAAACTTATTTACAAATTTCAAATCTTTCTAATTCAATGATTTTTGTCATTTACAGGACAAGTGCAAAGTTTTTGTAATTCTAAACATATTTTTTAATTATTTTTTGGCCAAAAACATCGAGAAACCGTAGTAATACCGCCATAAAAAGGATATAAAAAGCTAGTAGTGAACGAACACTATTCAATCCATGTAAACGTTGCTAAAGGTATTTTTTTTACTCCTTGTTGTCAGCCCAACAAGGTCTAGTGGGAGGTTTTGAGGAGCCAGAAATTTAACACAGTATTTACCCTACAGACGGTCTAGTTTACCTTGTTTCCGGCAAGCATTCGAAAAAAAAACGCAGCCATTAGAATTTTATTGGTAAAATTCGTGGAGCAAATTGCTGAATCCAGCAACAACAACAACGACTAGCAAGAATGCAACAAAAGATCTGCTAACGAGAAAGCAACCCAGTAGAGAGAAGTAAATCAACAAATCGAGTCAAAGTGAAAAAAGGTTCGTGGAAATTTCGTGCGGAAAACCTTGCGAAGAAAAACTAGCTAGTAGGAGTTTTCGAACAGGAAAAAACGGCACAATTTCAACTCGAAAGCGTTTTTCTCACGAATTTTCTCAGGCTAAAAAAAAGTTGGGCAGCAAAAAAGGGCAGAAAAGTCGAACCCGAGAAAATCCCTTTTTCCGTGAATTTTCGCCTCAAACCGGATAGAAAAGTGGAGTTCTCGATTTAGTGAATAGTTTTTCAGTTTCTGCAGATCAAGTGAATGTAATATTTGAGGAAAAATTGCCATCAGAATTTATCGTGAAGTTAAATGGTCCCCCCTCCCCAAAAGGTAGTTTTTCGGGCAGCAGCCAAATTGAAATCGAAATTTTCGGGAGCGAGAGTCGAAATCAGCCGCGAGAGCTTTTGTGTGCGAGAAAAGTATTCGAAATGTCAATAAAATATTCAATGCCAAATTTTAATGGCTGTCAATAATACTAATTGAAATTATTCGATATTTTTCCATTTTTTTTGGTTCTTTTTTCGTGTTGAAAAGAACATTCGAATTTCGAGACCTTTTAAGGAACGATCTTCGTTCTCTTTCCAACGAGACCGTCTCGTTTTCGCAAAGTTTCTCCTCAATTTCACCAACACATTTGCGCGAAACAGGGGAGACGTTGCGCGGAATTTTTCTCGGCCTTTCAGCGCGACGAGCGGACAACATGCGAAGCTTCGTCACAGTGTATTATTTATTTTAAATCCCAAAATACTATAAATTTCGCTAGATATTTCCGAAAAGTTTCCCATAAATTTCCTGGTGAGCTCGCGTCCACGTAAAATTATTCAAAATCTCCCCCCTCCGGCATCTGGTTTTCCATGTTGCTTTTCAGCGGTGAAATGTTGATTTTATGGAATTTTAATACAGCTCTCCACGGAAATTGATCTGGAAACGGATTTGCCGAATTTTCGGGTCATTTTCTGCGTGTACCAAAATTACACGGCATCGGAAAATCTAATAAAATCCATTAAAAGCAGCTCAAAGTGACGGGGATCGGTGAATATTCGATTATTGCTTGGAAAATATACAAAATCGAACCACAATTCAAGTGACATTCGGATAGTTTCGAGGAACCAAAAACGCCATTTGACGACGAGTTGTTCAACAGAAAACTCGAACGAACCAGGGAAAAAAAAGCACAAACTGCAGTAGTAGCAACAATAGAAGAAGCAACAGAAAACCCTCCAGTGAAAAATCTGTATCCAAATTGAATCAGTAGTATTTCGGGCGATTCTTTTTAAAAAAAAAAACAGTCACAGGATTTCCCAGTGTCTGAATATTCGTTGCCCCCCTCATAACCATATCGCTGATACAAAAAAAAAAAAAATCGAGGAAAATCCAACGGCACAGAAATTCGCGGGGCTGTCGAAACAGAAACAGGATCATCATCTGCAGTTGCTCCCGCTGTGATAAACAGAAGGAAAAAAAAACGTATCCGTACTACACCAGAAACTCATACGAAACACCAACAACAGCCATACGAAGTGAAGAACATTTTCATTTCATCCCTCAGAAAAAAAGGATATTTCTCTCCAGTCCCAGTTCCAGTTCGTTCTCCAACTGATACTACCGGCCGCCGTACGTACCACATAAAAGGGTGTGTATGAAGCTAAATTTTGAATTGCTATACTAAATGTCTATACTGATTTACATGCGGAAAGTTTTCCCATGTCTCTATGATAAGATTTTCCTTCGAATCAAGTACTTTTATTGCTCCTTTGAACTCATCCTGTCCAATTCCTCATACTGGTACTAGACCTGCTGCTGTCCATCAACCCTTTGAGCCTTATATCGTATCGTATCGATGGTTAATAGCAGATTAAGAATGTTATTGTTTTGACATTGTGTCTACAGCATCACATTTTGGATGATTGTGCGCTTAAAAAACTTCCAAAAGTGGTAATTTTTGATCCGTTTTGCTGTCAATTGCTTGGTTTTTAGTTAATATCGAATTCGGTTCCTCGAAGCCACTTGAATTTTAGCCCCCCTAACGGATTCCGTCCCAGATTTCAGCAGCATTTCACTGCCAAATCAGTCACCACTTCCATCCCCGTTTGCCACCACTATTCTGCCCTGCTGCCTGTCCTTCACCACCACCCCCCTTTACAATAAATACGATGATGATGATGATAAAGTCGAAGTCCTAGGTAACTAACTGGGCCGCATCCACACGTGCGCGCTGCTATTTAAAACCAATTTCGAATGCCATTTCTGGTTTTTCATGCTGGGTTGGGTTTGCTCTCCGTTCGTTCCCACTATCTGTTCTGCCTGGAATTTCGCCCCCGGTTCAACTTCTTTTTTTTTGCAGTCAGTAGTAGTTAGTCTTCTTTACTTTTATACCCTTCAGTCCTTTTTTATTCTCTCATCTCCTTTTTTCGGTTAATTTCCTTGCATTTAATACGGCTTACGTTTATATTTTGGGATTTTACAGTTTCGAGTTGAGTTCTTTTTATAGTAGACGATTTTTTTTTCAGTTCCCGTCTTGCGATAGATTAAAATTAATTATGCAGTTTTGTATATAATTCGTAAATTCAGGTCATTAACTGACGAATTGAAATGTTTTCCCTGGATTCTGTATTGGATTGAGGAAAAGCTGCAACAAATCGGGAGATGCAAGAAATTGTGTCTCCCTTTCACTCGATATTAAGAACTTTTCAATTTTATCGATCCTTTAAACGCAACCGATGTGCAGATGTTTCTTCTATATAAATTGTTACACAGTGATGATTAGTTCCAGTTTAATTAATTTTCGCAATGAATTCAATTTTATGGGGGTGAATCTATGGATTATTGTTGGTCTATTTATCTTGGAAATGTGGGAGTTTGACAATTTTTAGACTGTTTTGAAGAGGAAAGTAGGACAAGAAATAGTTGAAATTTATCACGTTTTTAACCCTTCTATATTCAGTCAGGGTTTAAGTTTTTTCCCCTAATTTGCTGTTAGAACTAGAACAATAAAAATTTAGAGAATTTTCATGTTTTTCATGCAAATATTCTGTTTTTGGACCTACAAAATTAACCATGCAAGAAATAGCGTTTTTCGTGTACCTGGGTTAACTTTTGAACCCGTGTAGTTTTGACTTTGATTGAGGACTTTTTGGAAACGGCACAGTCTCTAGTTTCATCCAAATATGGCTTCAAGAGCCACTAAATTGCAGGGCGATGGTAAAGGGTTAACGAACTTTCTGGTGGGTACAATATCAATTTATGCCATGATTTCTGTCAAAAATCACGAGAAAGTTCGTTGACCCCTCACCATCCCTCGGCAATTATCATAACTTTCGGAAGGTTTGAGCTAGAGATTTGAAATATTTACAGTTGCGTTTCTCGTAAATGGCAATGCTAAGTTCTTGAACTGGCAAAATCGGACCATTCCCTTCTCCATACAAATGAAACTTTTCTTCGCAATTTTCTCGAAAACGGTGAATCGCATTGAAAAATTTATGAAGCTAAAATGTCTTTTGAGTATGATTTTACATAACTTATCTATACATCAAAATTCAGTTAGACTACCTCTTTCCCCTCCCCGATACAAATTGAATACTTTTCCCTTATTTTCTCGAAAACGGTGCATTGTATCGAAAAGTTTATAAAGACGAAATGAGTTTAGAATATGATTTTATACAACTTATCTATCCAGTTGGACCACTCCTACCTCCCTCTCCCATACAAAAAGATTTTTTTAAAAATAAACGAATTGGTCGGTGACAAAATACCTTATTTAAATTCGTTCTCCACAAAATGAATAATTTATATTATCAAATCGCACAAAAACAGTGGATGAATAAAGGAAATTTGTGTTGATGCAAGTCCAGGAGTGATATTCCATAACTTGTTTCAAGCGTTTGTATCGAGTTAGAAGAAAAAGTAGTATTCGCTAGCTCTGTTTTGCCTTGTCATTTATTTTGGTCGAAACAGAGACAGCGAATACTACTTTATCTTCTAACTCGAAACCAACGCTTGAAACAAGTTACGGAATTCCACTCCAGATTTGATGTGCCACTAACCTCACTTTTGGAAATCACAATGTTCTCGAAAAAAGCACAAAATTCAACACCAATCCATTTAATTTCACTTTGTCACTGAGTAAATACCTTAATTCACTTCGTTGATCACAAAATAAAATACTTTCGACGATTGAAAAGTGGGAAAAACAGCGATAATTTGCGCGCTATACCGATAAACAAACGCTTCGCATCGATCATCAATAAGGAAAGAGCGAATATATTACTCAGCTGTCAAACGTGAGTCTGAGAGCGAAACGCCATCTGTTGGCCATAACATTATCGTGAGCAGGGTTCCCACCCCAAAAGTGAAAAGCGGAGTGTTACTGATCGAAAAATAGTAGTGTCAGAGGGATTTCAGTAGTGTCAACTTTTTTAACAGTCATTTAGAGTTTTATTGAGACAACACATTTTGAATGTTACCGTCTAATGTTTTATTGCATACCATATCAGTATATTTTTATATTAGTACAAAAATCAATTTTTTTTAATTAAAATTAAAGGAAGGCATTAAGTATTATATGTCCCTTTTGTTCAAGGATTGAGTGCGTTTAGTCAGTAACTTTTTCATAGGGAATGCCTGAAGTACTTAAATATTTTACATAAAGAGTCTCAATGATTATAAATTACATATTTTTTAATTTTCCCCAGATAAATGAACTTTTCAAATCTAGAAATTAACTTTCTTTGTAGCACGTTTTTTATAGGGCGAAAAAGGTAGTGTTTTGAGTTTTTCAGTAGTGTAAGTAGTGTTAGGTCAAATTATGTCGAAATAGTAGTGTAAAACTACGATAGTAGTGTAAACGGGATCCCTGATCGTGAGGGACAAAATTATCCGTTTTTCAGTTCCAAATACAATAGGGCAATTCACTCTTTATCGTAGATAGTAAAATCGTAGATTGTAATGTAAATCTACGATGGAAAAGTACAACAAAGCGTGAGCAGCGCTTTACTAGAGGTTGTGGGTTTTGTCGTAAATTTTTGACTCTTTTATTTATTTTCTTTACCTAATTTGTTTAACCCTCTAGCCTAGCCGGAATGTCCGACAAAAGGCGGGCTTCAGGGAATTCGCTTGTTTATAACGGGTAACAATTTTAATCGCCGGAAATCGCCGGAACGTGTTACACTGACTTTTGTAAGTTATCGCTTTACATGCTGGAAAACATTTATCCCTGTACGTTGTCTTGGTTACGGTCTGTCGCAAGTTGAAAGTCATATTTTGGTGAAATTTTTGGTGAAATATTCCAGTTAGAGGGTTAAAGCATTTTTTAACTCTTAATTTATACTAAATCATATAAATACTTTAATTTACTTACTTTTCCAATGTCCATTTTAGAGTTGGAACCAAGTTGACATGTCACAAAACATGCCTTAACCTCACTTTATTAGAAGTACGACAAAAACTACGATTTTACCATACCTTCGGGTGTAAAAAAATTTGTATGGAGAACTGTCAAAAAACTACGATTTTATTTACGATTCTACGAGTTTACAATCAACTACGATAAAGAGTGAATAGCCCTTCCATACCATAATTCCATACAAAATGCAAGTTTCAATTTTTCCGATATTCCCAGTTTTCCCCAAAATTTTTCTCGACTTTTCCAATAAAACGAAAAAAGATTCGGGATTTTTGATTTGGAATTAATGAAAGTGCAAGCCAGAAAACCGCTGCCACCAGCAACCCCTGAAAGTATGCAATTTCGATTTTTCAAGATTTCCCGACTTTTCCGGTGGAAATTTCTAATTTTCGGCTCCGTAGTGTTTTTACCTGGTTCAACACGAATCCAACAAAGAAATCCCCATGCAAATCAGATTATATTCAGCCGAGTTATGGATAGTCTTACTGACCACGATCACTTTTATCCTATAATATAATACGAGGAATGTCTCTGTCTGTCTGTCTGTCTGTCTGCACAAACGATCTCGAAAACCCGCCTAACGATTTTCACGAAACTTGGAGGTTAGGGATTTTCGGGGACAAAAAACCGATCTAGATAGGTTTCACCTCTGAGAAAATTCCCCTCGATACCCCTCGCCTGTTATCTCCGAATTGGGTGGTCCGATCTTAATGAAACTTTACAGTATTACCACAAACAAGTATATACAGATAACCAATGCCCATAGTAGCAGCTGTACCCATTTTTAGCTCGTAGCCGACAGTCGTAGCTGACAAAACGCAATAAGAAAATACCGAAACCAACCGGCTGCGATGACTACGATCGTGAAACATTCTATTTGATCGCCGAAAGGCAGAAAGGGAAGAGGATATCTAGCAAACGATCGCAGTCGGTTGGTTTCGGCATTTTCTCATTTCGTTTTGTCAGCTACGACTGTCGGCTACGAGCTAAAAATGGGTACAGCTGCTACTATGGGCATTGGTTATCTGAATATACTTGTTTGTGGTATTACTAAGCGCGCTAAGGGCTTTCGATTTTCCAACTACAAATCTGACTTTTCCCTCCCCTCGATAACCCTCACCTGGTGTCTCAAAACAACGTTTCAAAAATCGGTGACAGCGATTACTCAATAACCACTCAACCGATTTCTATGAAATTTTGTTGTCGCACGTTAGTTTTAGTTCTAGCTTTCTAGGTCAGGAATTTAAAAACTCTGGAAAAGCTCTGTAAAGATAATGTGAATTTAGTTTTTCCCCAAAAATCAGCAAAAGTAGGATTTTAAGCTCGCCGAGCATGGCTCGATCTTCCTGGTACTATAATATAGATTAATGAAACTTGACAAAAATAAAATACAAATAAAGACATAAGAAAAGCTATAATTGCTATTATGTTCGGGTTATTTCATGACCCAAAGAAATTCAAACCAAAATTTTTGTTATTAAAAATTCAATGAGATCCATTTGTATAGGAGAGAGAGAAAGGAGCGATCCGATTGGGCTTTGATGTATGGAACGATTTTGTAAAATCATATTCTAGATATATTTTACCTTTATAAAATTTTCGATACGATTTACAGTTTTCGAGAAAATTGCGTAAAACTGTTTCGTTTGTATGGGAGAAGGGGAAGGAATGGTCCAGTTTTGCTCGTTCAAGATCTTAGCCTAATAGCCACTTAGCTTTCTCTTAGCCACACGAGAAATGTGACTATACAAAATTTCAAGTCTCTAGCTCAATCCTTTCGAAAGTTATGGTGTTCACGGACGGACGGACAGACAGACAGATGGATAGACATGCGAAAATCAAAATCTTTTGTCATCCCTAACACCCTGGTGTAGTTCATACGAGCGATTTGAGGGTATGGTTATCTCGCGCAGCGGCGACGTGAACTGGCCACCGAGATCGTGCGATTTAACGCCTTTAGACTTCTTCCCTTGGGGCTATCTTAAATCGCAGATCTATGCGAATAAACCGCAAGCAATTGATTCCTTTAAAGCCAACATAGCGATCGACATCCAGCAAATTCAGCCAGATTTATGCGACAAAGTCATAGAAAATCGGACCTCCCGAATACGTGCCACCAAGCAAAGCCGCGGCGGACATTTGAACGACGTTATATTCCATACTAAATGCCATAAAATATTCTTTCAAACAAAGAAAAAATTGAGTGCACACAACTTGTTTTATTTACATTTAAAAATCGAGCGTCCTTATTGAAAGACCATTTACTTATTTTTATCTAATATTAACAATTAAAACCAAATATTTTTTGCTGGGTTTTTGGGTTATATTGGGTTTTTACTTTCTTCTACGGAGTATAATAAAGTATTGTATTCATGAAAAATTTCTACCTCCTCATTTTGACTAAAAACATTTCCCGATCACTCCTGAGTCGATTGGAGTCATATTAAAAAAATGTCTTTCTGTCTGTCAGTCTGTCTGTCAGTCTGTCAGTCAGTCTGTCAGTCTGTCTGTCAGTCTGTCAGTCTGTGTACAAGATTTCTCAAAAACTAATAGAGCTAGCGCCATGAAATTTTATAGGCATGTTGGGTCCTGAAATGGGACGATCCTATCAACTTTTGGTGGAAATCCGTTAACCGGAAGTATCCAAAATGGCGGTTTTTCAAAAATCGCAATTTCGTTTTTCTCGATTTACTCCCAAACTACGCGTTTTTTAGTGGCCTTAAGTATGACAAAACTTGGAGAAAATAAAATTTCCCACACTTTTGTCTTTAGCTATAACTCGATATCTCCACCTGTTATCGAGATAAACCGTTATTTCCAAAAAAACAGTTTTTTGCGATTATTTCGAAAACTAACGGGTTTTTGCTGACTGAATGTATGAAGTGAATTAATGAGAATGGCATTCTGCACAATTTAGTTTCTTACCGTTATCCGTTATCTTTTACCGTTATTGAGATATTTTCATTAATATGTAAAAAATCATATGTTTGCGAATAATTTGCAAACTAACGGTTTTTCGACAAATCAGTTAAAAGAATAATTAAAGATGTTAACATTTTCTACATTTTTGCCATTTACCGTAAATTGATATCTTTTACCGTTCTCAGGTTATCTCAAATTTTGTACGTTTTTGATATTTTTGAATAAACCAAGAATTTATTGGGAGGTCGTCTTAGGTTGACAACGCGACAGGGCTCTAGCGTAAATTGCGCAGGGTCGTAGATTTTGTAGAAGAAAGTTTTGTGTTGACCACAACTGATATTTTTAATGATGTTTTAGTGTGATTTTTTTGGGTGTTTTTTTTGGGCTGGAGAAAATAATAACAACCCAGGTCAGTGACTGTCGCCAGAATGAGGCTCTATATTACAGTGCATCCATACTGGACCTTGAAGTAGTGACCACCGTACGCAATATAGTGAACGTCCTGGGTTTTTTGCGGATTTACTATACCGAATGTATTTCGAAAAATAATGATTTTTTGCTGGATGAGATGAATTAATGAGAATGACATTCTCCACATGTTTGTCTTTTACCGTTATCTTTTACCGTTATTGAGATATTTAAATAAACGAGAAGCTCCAATGGAGCGATCATATTTAAAGCATCGCAATGCCTAGGCTTTCTGGGACGCTTGAAAAAAGTATTTCGCGCCAATCTACGTGCTCAGCATCTACAAGGCCTTCATTCGACCGAGACTTGAGTACAATTCCCACATTTTGAGACTTGAGTTCAATTCGCATATTTGGGCTGGAGCCCCAAAATCTGTCCTGCAACTGCTGGACAGAATTCAAAGACGTGGGATCCGACTGATTGGAGATAAATCCTTGACAAATTCATTACCGTCTCTCGAGCATCGTCGCACTGTTGGGGTACTCAGTATATTCTATAGATATTTCCACCGAAATTTCCCAACTTTTTCTTCCACGGTATATTTTTCCTAGACCATCTCGTGCAGCTTGCGCGCGCAAGACTTCTTCCTTGATCCTCCCCGTTTTCGTACAGTAAAGTTTATAAGTTCCTTCATTCCGCGAATAAGACTTTGGAATGATTTATCATCCGATATGTTCCCCCCGGACTATAACCCACAGAAGTCCAAGGAGAACATAAACCGACATCTCCTTTCGTTCTTCCGATCATCCTGAGCTGTGCTTCGGCATTAAAGGGTCTTCTGGCTGAAACTATAAAAAAAATATTCCAGATTTTGTAAAATAAAAATTCATATCTTTATAAAGGGTGTTTTTTTGCTTAGATATAACTTACGAAAGGGTTAACTGACAAACGAGCTGTTATACTGCGCTCACTTTTTGACATTTATGATCAGTATAATCTGGCGAATCATCATGAATAGACTCACGCTTGAACAACGCTACCAAATTATCCAAATTTACTTTGAAAATCATTCGTCGATTCGCACAACTTATAGCCGACTTCCTGATTTTTATGGCGCACATAATCGTCTATCTGAGCAAGCCAAATTGCCGCATACGAAGGCAGTCCGATAAGTAGGTACTTAGCCTACAAAAAAAAAACGAAAATTTTGGAAAAGTGACCATTTATTTCTCAACATAGTCTCCTTTTAGCTCGATACATTTGACCCAGCGATGCTCCAACTTCTTTAACCCGTCTGAAAAATACAGTTTCTCGAGGTCTGCAAAGTAGGCCTCCGTAGCGGCGATGACCTCCTCATTCGACTCAAATTTCTGCCCGGCGAGTGACTTTTTCAAGTTTGGAAACAAAAAGCAGTCGCACGGGGCCAAATCTGGAGAATACGGTGGATGGGGCAGCAGTTCCTAGCCCAATTCGACCAATTTGGCCATGGCGACGGCGGAGGTGTGAGCCGGTGCGTTGTCATGGTGGAAGAGTATTTTTTCTTCGCCAAATGGGGCCGTTTTTTCTGCAATTCGGCGTCGAATCGGCCCAATAATTCAGTATAGTAGAGCCCTGTGATCGTTTTGCCCTTCTCCAGGTAGTCGATGTAGATCACACCTTGTGAATCCCAGGAAACGGTGGCTATCACCTTTCCGGCAGATAGGACAGTCTTCGCCTTCTTCGGAGCACGTTCGCCGGGTAAAGTCCACTGTTTCGACTGTTCCTTAGTCTCTGGTGTGTACCAGTGGATCCATGTTTCGTCGACGGTCACGAAACGACGCAGAAACTCCTTCGGATTGTGCTTAAACAGCGTCAAACACTGCTGTGATGTGGTTTCACGGTTGCGCTTGTTGTCCGGAGTGAGCAAACGCGGCACCCATCGCGCCGACAGCTTTCTCATGCCCAAAATTTCATGCAGGATATGACCCACGCGGTCTTTTGAGATGCCTACTGTCTCAGCTATCTCGCGCACCGTCAATCGGCGGTCTGCCAATACGAGATCGTGGATTTTTGTTATGTTATCCTCCGTGGTAGCCGTTTTCGTAGCACCTGGGCGTGGCTCATCAAAAACCGACGTGCGACCACGTTGAAACTCGTTACACCAATTTTTGACGGTCGCCATCGAAGGAGAAGAGTCACCGTACACAGCATCCAAGCGCTCTTTGATTTCGCTGCGCGATTTCCCGTCCAGAAACAAGAAGCGAATCACCGACCGATATTGCTCTTTTTCCATTTTTCTGAAATCCGCAGACACGCCCGCTTTCATACGCAGTCAAAACAAAACTACGAGTTCGATTCGGCTGAAATTTTGACTGTAGCCGTTTATGAGAATGTACTACACGATAGTAAATTTCTCCTGCGATAGTGACGCCATCGGGCGGTGAGGCTAAGTACTTATCGGACTGCCCTCGTATGTAGTCAAAAATTTGGCCGGAGCTCGCGTTACCGCATCATGATCAATGATTTTTTGTTTGAAAATATGGATGACATTGATCCGGACGAGATGTGGTTTCAACAGCATGGCGCTACGTGCCATATGGCGACCGCAACCATCGACTTATTAAAATCAAAATTTGTCGATAACTTGATTTCGAGAAATGGACCTGTCAATTGGCCTCCAATATCGTGCGATTTGACACCTCTCGATTATTTCCTGTGGGGCTATGTGAAGTCACCAGCAACAATTGACGGCTTGGAGGCCAACATTGTTCGTGTTATTCATGACATACGGCCAGCAGTTCTCGAAAAAGTGGCCCAAAATTGGACGTCCAGAATGCGCTTCGTCAAGAACAGCCGCGGTGGTCATATGCCCGAAATCATTTTCAAATGTTAATGCCATGTATTGATCTTTCGAATAAATAAAGAATTTTCATTAAAATTTAATTTTTTGTGTTACTTTTTAAAATTTGAAGTTGTATCGGGCTTAAAAAACACCCTTTACTTATAAACTAAAATTTTATTCCTCGGGTTATACTAACAGCCGTATTCTGTCGTTGTGATACTTAAGTCACAAGTCCATAGAATTTGAGGCTCTTGTGACCGAGTTGTGACTAGTGACCGTAGCTAGAATAAGGCTGTTAGTTTAAATTGCGCAAGGACGAAGATTTTGTACAAGAAAGTCATGTCTTGTTCACATTAGAGAGCCTATAACCTAGAGAGTGGCCATGGGGACATCTAAAAATGGCCGCCGAGCTGAAAAACGAGCGCGAAAAACTTGAAAAATTTGATTCATTTTCAAAAATAATTGCCAAACATACTGAAATCAGTTAATATAATTAAAAAACTCTTTTCTGCGGTATTAAAAAATTTAGAAAGTCGTAGTTGTTTTAATAAATCGAAAAATTGTTTATAGACTGTCCTAATCAGGAGAAAAAGCTGTTCTAACTGGCCTAATATCCTGTTCTAATTTGAGTTAATAGACTGTCCTACTCAGTAGCACAGTCTATTAAGGTAGCATGGCCACTCTCTAGGTTAAAGGCTCTCTAGTTCACATCAGATATTTTTACCTGTAAAAAAAAGGTCAAAAACGGATCCAGTGACATTCTAAAAAATTCATCCTGGATCAAATTTAACTCAGATTAAAATCATTACCTAGGCTTGGTATTAAACCCGTAATTGTTTACTGTTTACTGAACGAAATTTCATCTACTATAAGTTTTATCTCATTTCGGATGTGATTTTCAACAATCAAAAATTGTTAACCAATTATTATATTTAATTTTCTTCTAAATAAAGTCAAATGTATCAAATATCATAGTTTTTTTTTGTATTGGTGGTTGGTTCCAATATGGAATTGAACCCAAACTTAGATCAATTGGGCGTCGTTAATAAATTGACACCATTTAATCTTTTGTCGAAGGAGAGAAGCCCAATAAAAATGATCTCAGCCGATGGAATCATATTGTGTGTACACATTCAAAATGTGTTCAAATTCAAACGAAAAATTTCAATTTCGAGTGTGGCCCAAGCGCGGCCATAATTTGAACAACTAATAAATAAATACGCAAAGCATTTAAGCGGAATTTTTTAAACATTTTGTACAGAGAAAAAAGAATATTCTTATTGACTGTCTTGTTGTCTATCTGGTCTATCTATATTTTCTGCCTGCTTACACGGTAAAAATTTTTGGGTTTAATTTTAATATTTTTGATATTGTATACAGTTTCACACCGAAAAAACATTGAAATTTAATCCCGCGAAAGATTATTATTTTTTAATATTTTTTTTTTATTAAAACGGAATCCAAATAAGTTATTGATTTTAATATTGTACTTTTTTTTTTATTAAAATATACACAACTCAAAAACTACTGAACCGATTTTTACGCGGTTTTTTGCAAAATGATCTGCGTTGCCAGGAGCAGGTTTTTAGCTTTGTTAGATTTTCAAAATTCAAAACAGAAGGTTGTTTTAAGGATAACGCAAATATCCTTTTCCCGTTTTTCCCGGGAAAATCGGCATTAGGGGTTTCCGGAGTCGCTGATCACGAATCCGGTGTTGAAATTTGAAAATTCGAAACGGAAGGTCCTGTATGGGCAACGTTTTTTCCCAAAAGTTTTTAAGTTATTTATGGTTTTTTGGCATTCTAAAATTTATACAAAAAACTTTAAGCTGGCAACGAAGGGTCTGTTAGTTTTATATTATTTTTGTAGATGATTTTACATCCAATTCTCCCCAAGCAGGTCTGGCATGTTTGCCCTGAAACCCCATTAGGAGCCTGTTTCTGGCTCACTGTCATCAGCTATGTTGCCTTGGCTTTATAATTCGTATAAGGTTTGTGGAATTGGGGTATAAATACTCAAATCAAGTCTTACTCCACCAAAATCCTGTAACCCCCGGAGCCCAATGAACGCAACGCGAACGCAACTGCAACGCTGTGAACTGTCAAGCAGCGCAACATTTCAGCGGCAGAGCCCAATGGCATCTCGTGAAGTAGTACAAGTGATATAATATAAAGTGGTATAAAGTTGGCAAAATTACAAAAATGGATAATTTTGAGGCGATAATTTGCTTTATTGGTCTTTATCTTTGTTATTTTTATGTTATTGCACTAAGGCTATCAATTTTTCCTCGAAGAACATTTCCTTAACCTCACTTTATGAACTGTCAACGCAGAATTGCTGCGGCAAAGTTAGAAGTTTGCAAACTTTTACGTTGTAGATGCGTTCTCTGCGTTCACTGTGCTCAATTGAAATTATTTCTATGGAACAAACTTGTAAGTGACAATTTGTGCGTTTTAGTTGCGTTCATTGGACTCCAGGGGTAAGCCTGCGTGGAAGCTGGTAAAGCAGGCTCTGATAACGGTGAGCCAGCTTCCATGCCAGAAACAGGCTCCTGATGGGTTTTCAGGGCAAAAATTACAAAAATGGATAATTGATCTGTTTGGTGGGGGAATTGAATGTAAAAACATCCACAAAAATAATATAATATTTGTTAATTTTTTTTTTGTTTTTGCAGACCTGTATACCGATTTAATGCTGTTGGCATTAAATGTAATACTTTTTTTTTATTACAGTTCATCAAACTCTGAAAAAATATTGAAAAATAATACAGGTTTGATTAAAAATGCAGTTAATCACTTGAGAGGATTGAAATTTAATAGAAAAAGTGTTAAAAAATATCGAATTCCAGAAATGGGATTAAGATTTAATCCAATAATTTTAACCGTGTACTGTTGTTTAGTTCGAGAATGGCTTGGCTGGTGGTGTTGATGGAAGCTTTTTAATTTAAATGAATATAACAGCTAAAAAAATTTATACTGTCCGCAATTTTATTTAAATTAACTTGAATTACATTTACTGGTCGTTTTTGCTGTGAATGATTTTTTTTTTGATAAATGACTATTCCTAGCGACATTGAATTATTTGGCAATCGTTCCATCATTTACTTATTAATTGGTTATCTTTACCTTAAGATAAAATAATTTCTCTCGTTGTTTTTTTTAACAAACAATTTCTCGAGTATGAATTACTTTGATCTAAATGACTACTGGCTGATGTTTTCTTGGAATTTTCGCTAGAGCTGGGGCCATGTGGTATAAAAATAGAAAAACTGTTTTGTGTAGGTAGGCGGCTGTTGTATTCATTTTTAGCCGCATTTCTTTATCTTTTTTCAGTTTTTTTTTCTTAATATATATTTTTAAGTATTTTTTTTCGCTAAGTTTATCGCTGGATTTATTGACCAGGATTTTTTTCCTCAGCACAAGCGGGACCTTTTTGATCGGACGCGGATGCCAAACAGTGAAATTGACGCCAGAAATATGGCTTAAGATTGGGTCGGAAGAGACGTGTCCACAGAATATCGTTTTTAGAATTGTAACATTTTCCCCCGTTGATCACGATTTGTGTCACAATGGAGATATTATGAAATTTTATTGCACCAGAGTCGGTTTTTTTTCTGTTTTCTTGTTCGACAAAATGCGGCAAGTTTTGCTGAACTGAACGACGAGAGGAATGATGACTTTTTTTTTTATTTTGGGAAATCGGAGATACTAGTAGGATGAGTGAACCACAAAATTTGTATAAGTTTCGGTGGAAAATCCAATGATAACCGTGAAAATTTGATGTTAATTTTGAATAATAATTTCAAAAACTCTGCAAAATTGTTAAACATTCATTGCTTCTGAATTTATTATTTTTTTTGATGAAGATTTGAGTCATAAAATTTTACTTTCTTCTTCTATAGAGGGAACGTATTGTATTCATGACCGAGACTGCCGAGAACAGGGGCAGATAGAAACTTTCTGATTAGTACGAAATCCGTTTCAGGCAAAATTATGAAGATGTCCGTGTGAGGATGTCCTGTCTGTCTGTCGGTCTGTCTATCTATCGGTCTCTCTGTCTGTCTGTCTATCGGACTGTCTGTCGGTCAGCTCGTTTTGAATTTTTTTTTGTAAATGTTCATTACAAAAATCGTAGTTTTCTATCAACTTGTGGAAAAGTGATGGTAGCTATAACGTGTACCTCCCATCCTCCCACACATTTTTTTTTTGAAAAAAATACAGTTTAAAAAAAAAATCAAAAGCTATTGCTTACCCCGGGCTTGCTGGGATGTGTTTTTGAGAAAAAATAAACACAAATTCAAAGGATATAAAACTTTCTACATTTTTTGCTTTAACGTTTTTTTTGTGTCTCTAACGGTTTTCAACATATGTCAAAAAAAAACAAGTTTTTGAAAATTCAATAAAATTTTACAGGGATGTTTGGTCCTCGAATGGGACGATCCTATTAACTTTTGGTGGAAATCTGTTGATCAAAAGTAACCAAAATGGTGGCATTTTAAAAATCGCAATTTCGTTTTTTGCTGTTTACTCCGAAATTAGGGGTTTTTCAGTAGTCCTTTGTATGACAAAAGTTGAAGGCAGCAAAATTTCCTACACCTTATTTCAAAAAATCAGTTTTTTGCGATTATCTGGAAAACTAACGGGTTTTGTCATGAGATGCATTGGATGGAGAGAAGGTCATGAGATCATGATCATGAGATGCATTGGATGGAGAGAATAGTGTTTGGAAAAAATTTGTCTCTTACTGTTATCCGGTATCTTCTACCGTTATTGAGATATACCCATTAATATTTAATAAAAGATTTCTGCGAATTGCTTTGCAAACTAACGGTTCTTCGGAAAAAATAATTAAAAGAAAAATTAAAGATACAAATTTTGACTTTTACCGTAACTGAGTTTCTTTTACCGTTAACCTCAGATATTTTTTTTTACTAGAGATAATACTTTAAAAAAAATTCGATTGTACCTTTAATAAAAAATCCTTCGAACAAATCAATTACAGTCCGAGGCGGCAAAGAATTAAGTTAAGTTTGTAAAGTGAACCTTTTTGATTTTTTTAAAGGTCGGAATACAATTGGCCTGATACAACATTTGCGGCGACATTTCAGATTTGAAACTCATAGCACCTTATGGTTCTGTATACAATGAATCCGACCAACTTTGTCGTCGTAAAATTTGAATCAAATAAATTTCATAAATTCTATGGTTGATTCAAAATGAAATCTTACAGGGACATCATTAAATCTAAATTTCGTCACTCAAGGGGATATTAAGGAAAATATTAGGAACTATAGTTCGTATGCTGTGTTGCTTACATTCACATTCCTATTATGTATAAATGGTAACAAAAAATGTTATATGTGGATCACCGTCCCATTATCAAAATTAAATGAAAAGCAAATGTCGTTTAGAACAACAAAATGTGCGCAATTATATGTGGAGGACGACATTGCTGTGTAATCTGTCGCCGTAAATCGATGGCTCGATTCCCGGCTATACCACACTGCCATTCAAGTCCACTCAACTGAGTAGTGATGGTTGCCGTATGGTGTTAACGACATCATCGGTCTAGATTGCTATCCCGATCTCTGCTGTTGCTGGGTTGCAACGTAAAAACCTTACAAATGTTGTAATTCATCCATGATTCGCAATCCATATAAAAACTGTATGTGCGAAACAAGGAAGAAAGTTGTTACAAAACCTCAATTGAGGAGGCCCAGTCCAACTTTGGGATGTAGCGCTATTAGATATATAGATAGATAATCTTCAAATAACCAGGTTAATATTGTAAAAGTTTTAGAATGCTCAATTGCTTAATTGTCAATAAAAAAAATCATACTAATTTCCTTCTTTTAGCTTCCTAAACCAGATTTCCTTGTTAAGAACACGAAAATTATTGTGACGTCTTCAATCCCCAAGCACAAATTGTTGTAAATTCTGTAATATTTTATGAGTTTTCGATAAATTCGACAACAATATGAAGAAAGTGGAAAGTCTATGGTCAAAAACAAAGAAGTATGACTTTATTCGATTAAAATTCGATAACTTGGAGTTTATTGTCTTTAGATTGAAGTCTTGTAAACATTTTCCTCTCTGCTGAAACATCTACGGTTTTACTTAAATTGTGAGTTGCATTATGCAATTGTTAGGTAATGCCACTGCACATGAATTTTCCTGCTAAAGCTAGGCTAACTTGAACTCATCCACAAACAGTCTGTATAAATTGTTCTCACTTTGCCAAGGAAGTTTCAAGTATTCTTCCAACGTGTTAGCAAGTAATATTTTTTTTAATTGAATGGCTAAAAAATTTATTGAAAAAAAAACTCAAAAGGTAAGGTGTCTTGATATCAAATTTTTATTAATTCAGTTCATAATTTCATTCTTATTTCATATATCGATTACAATTCCATGCCATTCCAGTTATGAGCCACCATTTGTTAATAGAAAGAATTTCTCAGAACGAAACAATGAACTGAAATGGAATGAGAAGAATTAAGAAAGTTGTTTAGTAATTCATAGCATCAAGTTATCGTACAGTTGTCTTACGAACGTGATTTTTAAAATAATTTGTAAACAATAATAATGCTCACGTGAAATTATTTTTAACGTGACATTAAATTGTTGATAATACGATTATCAAGTTTGTTTCTTTCCCCTTGTCTGAATTTCGTTTCTAAATTTTGATCCAAGCTTTTCATTGAGGGCATATTTATTTGAGTTTTCGTGAAATTGATTGAAAATTGTTCTGTTGAATTGAAAAAATTAAAATCATTACCATTAAAGCCGTTTGTGTGCAGTAAATAAATTGCTATCTCTTTAAAAAAATTATAAATTAAATAGATTTAATTATAGCTTTTGTTATGTTTTTGTTAAGCTTTAATAAGGGCTCTAAAAAGCTGAAAAATTAGCGAGACATAATTTTTGAGTAGCCACTAAAAAAACAATTCTTTGAATTTTCTTCCTCTGTTTCGAAGACTAAAAATTAAAAGGAAAAATTGATTTAAAGATTCAAAAAAATTAAAATCACGTTAGTAACGTTTGAAGTCACGTTGAATTGTAGTTTGAAAATAAATCCAGTCAAGATGAAAATGTATGTGGTGTCCTTTAAAATGACTTGCCCTATTAGCATTTTTGGTGTATGGAACCTGGAATAAAGTCTGATATTGTATGATACGCGGGCAATGTGGTACAGCATAGTTTCTCGCATACAGCGTTGCCGGAGACCTCAAGCCCAAAATCGCTGAAATGAGGAAAAAAAATCTCAAAAGTCTCCGAAATTATAGACAAAAATCGCTAGTTTTGAGGCTTTTTTAAAAGCTTTTATTTAGCTCGCTATCTTGTCTGTCTGTTTGTTTGTTTGTTTGTCGGGGTCAAATCTTGCAATCAAATTTTGACCCACTTCCACTCATCCGATTCACTTGAAATTTTGTACACTTATATAAGTCCGATGACAATACAATATTTTCTCTACTTCGTCCTTGTAAGTATAAGAGAAGGTCCTGTAAGGATAACGTGATTATCCTTTTCTCCAAATTTTCCAGAAAAAAATCTATTCTGGGGTTTTTTGGGGTCGCTGAATCCGAATCTGTCATTAAAAAGTCTGTAAGGATAACGGAAGGTCCTGTAAGGATAACGTGATTATCTCTTTCTCCAAATTTTCCGGAGAAAAATCTATTCTGGGGTTTTTGGGCTCGCTGAATACGATTCTCAAGTTAAAAAGTCTGTAAGGACATCTCAAATGTAAAGCTATATATTCGAAGACTAAAAAGAACAAAATAAAAAAAATAAAAATTTTTTTTTTAAAAAAAAGCTTTTATTAAAAAAATGCACTAAAAAGAAAAAAATAATTTTCTGGACGCTGTGTATCACAAATATAAAAGCTTTTAAAAAGCGAGATTAAGCATAAAACAATAAAATAAACATTTATCTCGCTTTTTAAAAGCTTTTATATTTGTGATACACAGCGTCCAGAAAATTATTTTTTTCTTTTTAGTGCATTTTTTTTAATAAAAGCTTTTTTTAAAAAAATTTTTTTTAATGCATATTTAAACATAACTCTTGTTTTCAAGTCGGTTTTATTCTTTGTTTTTAACAATAATAAAATATAATAATAAAAAAAAAACAACTTCGTCTTCTTAAAAAAACACACTGCACCTGCAGCAAAGCAAACAAAATTTAAAATGCATTTGACGTTTACTTAAGTTGCGTGATTCATGTATTTTCTTATAGGGGATTCTGTGGTACTTATTTATATACATTTGGTAGGTTGTTGATCCAATAAGCATAAATGTAAAAAATTGTGAAAAGTATGATATTTATTAGTAAGATTTTCAACAAAGTTTTTTTTTTCTTAAGAAACTTTTGAAAATTGCTGAAAATCTCCGAAAAGTTCCCAAAAGACCACTAAAATCTCAAATCTCAACACGTGCTTTTTAAGGCATGAAACTCGCTAGAAATGAGACAAGTCGCTGAAAATGGCAACACTGCTCGCATATGAGGTGTTGGATCACAAGATCAAACATACAGAACTATTGTTTGTGAAATTCGGCAACCATTGTTTGTTTTTACAGCCAGGGTTGTTATTAATTTCCCCAGCACAAAGAAACCCACTGGGGGTTTTTTTTTAAAACTCATATAACTCACAATGAAACCCACCAAAAATATGTGGTTTTAATTGTCGATATTAAATGAAAGTAAGTACATTTTATTTAAAAAGTAAAAATTCATCATTGGTTTTCATGAAATCCACTAGTGGGAAAATTGTTCTTCAGTGGTATCTTAATACAGTAGAATCCCGATAATTCGTACCCCGATAATTCGTATATCCCGCTAATTCGCATAAATTTGCTGGTCCCTTGAAATCCGAATTATCGGGATTCTACTGCATATAAAAATGGATGTTTGTTTGTTTGTCTGTCTGTTTGAGATTACAAAACTCAAAAACTACTGGACCGATTTATACGCGGTTTTTTGAAATATGATCTGCGTTGCCAGGAGCAGGTTTTTATACCCGTATGGTGAAACCAAAGGGTATATTAACTTTGCCTTACCGTTTGTAACGCCAAGATCTCGTCATCGCACACAAAAATGAATTACACCAGTGTGTTTAGAATGATGAAAAAAGTTGAATTTAGCATGTCCGTCCGTCTGTCCGTCCGTCCGTCTGTCCGTCCGTCCGTCTGTCCGTCCGTCCGTCTGTCTGTCTGTGGCGCGGATTGCGGGCGCACGGATTGAGCTAGAGACTTTAAATTTTGCGCAGATTCGTTTTTCGTAAAATGTGAGGCTAAGTTCGTTAATGGGCAAAAATGGACCATGAGGGGGGGTACCCCTCATACGAGCGAAAACGTTTTATGCGAATATCTCAAAAACGTTGCATCTTATCAAAAAAGTGCAAGAACAAAAGTTATTTAGGATATGATTCTACATAAAACTCCCATACATCAAAATCTGATTGGAATAAATTTTAAAAAAGTTGGACCAAAACGAATTGATAACCTCCTCCTTTTTTGGAAGTCGGTTAAAAATCTTATTGGAAAGTGGAATTTTGGTACAACTGTTCGAATTTTGATACGAATATCACCATACGGGTCTCCAATGATTGCCAGCCAAAAATGCTAGTAGTTGGGATATCGATAAAATTTGCATCAACAACAAAAATCCTTAAACAAAAATCCTTTTATTTCATATAACCAGATTTTCATTTTCTCCCCAGCTGAAAAATAAATCCTGATGGGCACAAAACGGTATAAATTGTAAAGAAATTTATCTAAACGCGGTTCAAAACTATCGAAAAATATGTCAACGGTAAGAAACAATGCACTTACAGTAAGAAGGCAGCTTAAATCAATGATGAAACATGTGAACATTAAGAAACATTTGCTGTACTTTTTACGCTAAACGAATACAAATTTGGTTTGGTTTTTGAGGTTTTTTTTTTTGCTGTTTGTTGCAAGAGACCAGACCGCGTGTATTGCGAGCTTGAAGATTTGATAATGAGAAAAAGAAAGAATATTATTGGGCCGTTTGGCAATGGCTGAGTATGTAAGCTTATTAAAATATTATATTTATTTACGAAAAAAGTGCCATAAGTCTAAGCAGACTGAAGTGCAACTGAAGGAAAGTTTTTTTTTTACTCCCATTGTAGATACTGTAAGCTACTGAAAAATAAAGAAAATACCAAAGTTGAAGTGCTGTTTGTTAACTTGACCTTATTTTCAATAAATATACAGCTAGAGGCAATTATAATATTTCTTTAAGAAAATACAATATTATAAAACTTTTTTTGTTGTCGAAAAACTGAATAGAAAAAATTTTTTTTTGCCTTGAGGTTTTTAGTTTAGAGGAAAGATTTGGGATTTTAGAATGGACAGTTTTATTTGTTAATTGGTGGTTTTTCATAGTCGATTTCAGGGCATTTAATTTAGGAAAAGGCAGAAGAAACTTGAAGTTTTTTTTATGTTTTGAAGTTGGTGGTCAAAGGATGAGTGAAGATAATCTGAATGTTTAGTTGAATTATGTATTCTTTATAATTAGTCATGAAAGTCATTTTTGTCTTTTTATAGAACTGCGTATCTCAAGCCGTTATCGTTAAAAAAAAACTGTTTTTAGCGATTATCTTGAAAAGTAATGGTTTTTTGCTGCTTGTATGTATGAAATGGAGTAATGAGAATGACATTCTATATAGTTTTGTCTTTTACCGTTATCTTTTACCGTTATTAAAATGTAAAATGATCGATTTTTGCAAATTGCTTGCAAACTAACAGATTTTCAAAATAATGATTTGCCGAAGAATTAAAGATTTTTCCTTTTACTGTAAATCGATATCTTTTACCGCTATCGAGATACATATTTCAGATTTTGTAAAACAAAACTCAATATTTGTATATGAACTAAAATTTTGATCGTCGGGTTATACTGTACTCGTAAATTGCACTAGAACGTAGATTTTGTGAAAAAAAAGTCCTGTGCTATTTATATCAGATATTTTTTTCGGTTTTCCATAAGTTTTTGGAACCTAACCCCTTTTTTTGCATTGACTCTGGAGTCTCATATAACACGGTTTCTTGCAACACGGCATTTTCCAGGAACCTATCTACCGTATTATAGGAGGGTTAACTGTATTAAATAACTTATTCAAGAGCATAACTGGCGCAAGAGCGTAACCCGGCCCTTACACGCGACTGTAAAGTCTGTCAGTAACACGGACTCCAAATGTCAAAATACTGACAACGATTTATAAGACATTTAGCGAACTGGCAGTCAGTTCATTTTCAAAATGACTTCGTTTGTAACACAGCTACAGTCCCTCGTATTCCAGAGGCATGAATTTTGCTCTTATGCTTCATTATTTTAATTATCTCGTTCCTAGTTAGTCTTCTTTCGCCATTCTGAGAGTTCTAAAAGTAAAAAATGAAATAAAAACAGTGAATTCATAATAATTTAATAGATTTACCGCCATCTTAGAAGTCTGAAATGTCAAATTACTGGCATGTCTGTACTGACTACAAAAGTGTCCCGTCAGTACAGACTTGTCAGTGCCAGTAAGCATTTACACGAGACTGTGTCAGCTCTACAGACGCGTGTAAAGGCTGCGTAACGGTAGAAATAGACGCTGCGATCGTCGTACCGACTTGTGTTGGACCGATATCGGGCCGACGGTTGTATACAGCACACACACGATACGATTTACTTGCGATTTTGATCAAATAATCAGTTTTTACTAGCAAATATCACTCGAACAACACAGCACAGTTGTGAAATAATATCGTATCGACGGTCGCATGGCAGACCACAAACGACACAATCTGCCGCATGCGACCGCAGGTTTTGGCTCAGCGACGTACGACCGTGCGATATCGGGCCCAACCGTCATTTCGTGCGCATACACTATACAATTATCGCATGCAACCGCAAATCGGCCCGACGATTGTACCGACCATCGCAGCGTCTATTTCTACCTTAAGTCGGGTATTGGCTTTCTCAATTAAGGCTCCTTATTAATTGTTCTTCAGCTGCTGCGCATTTAAATATGATGAGATTGCAACATTTGTACGGTTTTGTAGACCTTTCAACAGCAGAGGCCGTCGTAGGAATCTAGAATGATGCTCTAGTTGGGGCGAAACGGCAGCTGTTACTACTAATTTTTATTAAGCTATGTAGTACAGTTCAGTTGATATAAATTTGACATTGTAGAGCGTAACGTCGTGCTGCCTCCTAGGAGCATAATTGCATATATTTTACAGAGAGAAAAATTAAAAAAAAATTGTTTTAACCCTTTTGCGGACACCCCTTTTTAGAGTGAGCTACCCAAAACGTGACACATCATATCTTTGGCATTTCTGAAGATAGGGAAGTTCTGAAAACAGCAAAATGCAAGAAATTAAAATATGTATCATAACTAATCATAAAATTGCAACTAAATTTTGACGTATATGCCGTCATGACTCTCATGATATTTGACAGCGGATGTTCTCAGCCATGACGCCATGCTTTTCTTGGTAACATAAATTTTGACGTGTATACGCGTCATGTCCCCCCCCAGAAAACCGGTTCATGACGTGTATACAGGTCAGCGTCCGCGAAAGGGTTAAAAAACTTTTATTTTAAAAAATGCACTAAAACGAAAACCATAAGTTTTTGGGTGCTATGTATCAGAAATAAAAGCGAGATAAATATTTATTTTCTTTTTTATGCTCCTTATCTCGCTTTTATTTCTTCCGTTGTCCTTACAGACTATCTAATGTCAGAATCGGATTCAGCGACCTTAAAATCCCCAAGATGAGAGTTTTTCCCGGAAAATTTTAGGAAAGGGATAATCAAGTTTCCCTTACAGGACCTTCAGTTATCCTTACGGATTTTTTAATGCCAGAATCGGATTCAGCGTCCCCAAAAATCCCCCAGATGAGATTTTTTCAGGAAAATTTGAGGAAAATGATAATCACGTTGTCCCTACAACACCTTCTCTTATCCTAACAAGTACGAAGTAGAGAAAATATTGTATTGTCATCGGACTTACGTATGTGTGGAAAATTGCAAGTCAATCGGATGAGTGGAAGTGGGTTAAAGATAGATTGCAAGATTTGACTCTGACTAAGCTAAATAAAAGCTAAATAAAAGCTTTTCAAATAGGAGAAAATATTTTATATTCGGTTTAAATGGTCTCTAACAAACATTTTTGTAATATTTTACACGATTTTTTTCATGTTAAATATTCTTTAATAAGTCTTAATATTTCATAACGATTTCTAAAACGTCTCTATCATCATTTCAGATAAAGAATTCACGCGCGTTGTGGACATTTCAAAGAGAAAATCGCTCCATCGCTTCACCACGGTAACAAAAAAAAAAGCAGCACAATAAAAAAAGTCAAGAATTTCATAACGTGGTTTATGAAATGCACCTGTTCAACTGAGAAAATAAAGCTGCGCGCTATTTAGCTGAATAATTATCGGCCGCAGTACTTAAAACGAGGAAACAAAACAAGTGTGACAATCATTTGAACGAAGAAAAAATTAGTAGCAGCCAACAACATTGTAAATCTCTCACTAGCTAGCCTATATCTGGAGTAAATTGGTTCTTGCAAGCACATCAATTTGTCAGTGGGAACTGAAGGACGCACGAACGAACCGCAGCCGCAACAAAACACTTTTTTTTCTCCCATTTCAATTGCAATTTGTTAATTTTTTTATACCAATTAATAAGAGTGTTGAAGACGGCTTCGCATACGTGTTTGGATTAATTTAATCCAAAGCGTGCAAATTTAGGCTGGCTCGTAACGGTGAAACAAGGGGGGCAGAGTCTCCCGAGCAATCACCGGAGGGCGGAGCCACCTGTTGGTGGGCCCCCTGGGCTGCTATGGGCTGTTTTGGTTCGGCCGGTTCTAAACAAACAGATGCTGCCAGTGGTTCCGAAGACTCAAAAAGTCAAAAGAGGCGAAGCGATGCGATTACAAAACAATTACAAAAAGATAAACAGGTCTATAGGGCGACGCATCGTCTATTATTGCTCGGTGCTGGTGAATCGGGCAAATCAACAATCGTCAAACAAATGCGAATTCTTCATGTCAATGGATTCTCAGAGCAGGAAAGGAAACAGAAAATCGATGATATCAAAAAGAATATACGTGATGCAATTCTGGTATGTTTGACAGTTTTTTTTTTAAAAATCCATATGAAGTTTATTAATTGATTTTATTTTTTTTAATTTTTTAGACAATTACGGGTGCGATGAGCACACTTAATCCACCTATAGCATTAGAACATAAAGAAAATGAATCGAGAGTCGAATATATTCAAGATTACGCATCAAGTAATTTCAATAAAATTCGTTTAAGTTCTGGAAATTAACTCAAATTGGAAATTTCTTTGTTTTCAGATCCTGATTTTAATTACCCTCCAGAATTCTACGAGCACACAGAGGAACTGTGGAAAGATCGTGGTGTTCAACAAACATATGAAAGATCAAATGAATATCAATTAATTGACTGTGCTAAATAGTAAGATATCATATTAATTTGTTTTACCAAATATTTTAGGATTAAGGACTATTCAAGCGGACCATCATAAATTGATTGCAACTTTTCATTTTCTCATTAAAATAATTTGATCTTTTCTGTTAACTCTTTCATCACGGAGTTTTCTGATAATTGGGCTTAGGTTACAACTATTTTTGTGCTAGATGTAGAAAAAAAAGTAACAAAATTTGGTTAGGCACATGCGAAAAATTCCTGATCCTTGCGTTGTCTTGGGACATATTCATCCCATAAAAGGTTACTGTGGGACAAATTGTCATAATAAGCTGTGTCGAAAAACAATAAAATAATTTTTGACTGTGCTCCAGTCGAAAAACTTGTGAAGAATATGATTTTACACGCCCGTTCTATACTTTGAAAACCAATCGGAGTTTTTGCTGTTGATTTGGTGAAACGGCGCAAAATATCGCAACAATGGAAAAAAAAACTGACCGTTATAAAGCACTTTATACTAGGGATGTCAAAAAAAAACCGGTTAAACCGGTTACCCGGTGTTTTTGCTTCGGTTAACCGGTTTTTTTCCGGTTAACCGTGTTTTTTTTTCACGGTTATACCCGGTGTTTTTTTTAAGCCAAAAACCGTTTAAAAAAACCGATCATTCTTTTTTGTATGGAAAAATAATTTTAAACCAATTTTCGTGCAACCGGTTTGTTAGAAACACTTTTTTAGGCACTTTAAACCAAATACAATATTATATTGTGCCATTTATGGCCTTTTAATGGATTATATGGCACTTCACGTCTTTTGTTTGTATTATAGTGTATTTGTTGCGTCTAAGACCTAGCCTACTCAATTTGAACAAAACGGTTTCTCGGTGTTTTAATAACCGGTTTTTTGAATCCGGTTAAACCGGCCCGGTTTAAACCGAAGTCTTAAAAACCGGTTTAACCGAAAACCGGTTTTTTTTTTCAAAAATTTGACATCCCTACTTTATACGCCAAAAAACTGAGTATAACGGACCTTTATTAATATGGTACACAAAACAAGAAAAAAAAAATCGGATCGCGGCACAAATATTTTAAAAGTTTTCAGGCTGACGTGGCTTGCGAAACTGATGAAAATTCAAGATGCATCACTGTAACTGCAACCAAGTTAAGACAAATCATCGCAGACCCGACTGATTCACTCAGATTTCAATGCAGAATACTCGAACCTTTAATTCGGGCATTCCACTTAAGCATTTTCAAGAGTCTGATAAGTAATATTCTTCATTTGAAGTTTTTGGGACATATTGTCCCAGTAGAGACGAAAGAGTTAAGTATTAGTAACTTGTGTTACATAATGTAATATCCATTTCGATAATAATAATACATTGCACGAGCAAGACTATGGTAACCTGACATAGTACATTATTTTTCAAAATTTGACTAAAACACAACCCGTAAATAGTTTTGAAACTGTTTTGAAATATACAATTGAATTGCAAATTTGTACAAGGGCACAGTTTTCTTTAAAATTGACTTTTCCGCTCTTTTTTATGTACACATATTTTATGAAGATATTATTTTTAGAGAAATTTGCATTATTCTGTAAAAATCCACCGTTTTTGTTAAAAGCTTCGTTTAACTTGCTTTTTTTTTGTTTTTTTTTTTTTTTGTTTTTTTTATCGGTTTGTTTTTTTTGTCTGTTTGTCAAGGTCAAATCTTGTCAACATATCAACACCGATCGACTTAAAATTTGGCACACAAACGTAACTCCGTTGACAATACAATATGTACGAGGGCGGGCTGAAAAGTAATTGGTCTAGGCAAGAAAACACAGCTTTTGTTTTGGCAAAATTCATTTTATTTCTCAACATAGTCTCCTTTTAGGACGATAAACTTCGTCCAACGATTCTCCAATTTTTTGACATCCTCCGAATAATCTCGCAGGCCTCAAAATAGACCTCTGTTTCAGCTCATTCGGTCCAAATCTTTGACCACCGAGCCATTTCTCCAAGTCTGGAAATAGATGATAGTTGAAGGGAGCCAAAACTAGAGAATATGGTGAATGGGGAACACACTTGTAGCGCAATTCATGAAATTTGCGGACTTGTGCGCCATTTCGTTGTCCTGGTGGAAGAGCACTTTTCCAAATGCGGCCGCTTTCACTTAAAATCGGCGTCGATTCGATCCAACAGCTCTGCATAATATACGCTGGTGATCGTTTTGCCATTTTTAAGGTAATTGATGTGAATGATTATAACGTGCTTGTGGCCATGATTATGACCTGGTTGGCCGACAAACTGACCTTGGCCATCTTCGGCTTCGATTCGCCAGGAGAAGTCGAATTTTTTGACTGCCCCTTGGTCTCTGGTGTGTTGTGATGAATCCATGTTTCATTCACGATCACAAACGGCGAACAAAGTCCTTCTTCGGTCGTTGTAAGTGTTTTTGTTGGTAGAAAAGCACTAACAACAGCACGTAAAACGACAATCTCGCGCACCTTCACTCGGAGATCGTCAATAACGATACAAGCATATGAGATTTAATTATGTAAGAAAGGTACCGCTAGTTGGATAAAGCTATGTTTAAAAAAAACTATTTATTAACTAGCTTGCGTACCCGTTGTTACCGAGTTAAAATCTATTTCGGACCAAAAACCAAAAAAATAAAAAATAAAAAATGTTTGAAAAAAAGACCTCCTGCTTCGAATTCTGAAATTCTAATACCAGCATCGTGAACAGCGACCCCGAAAACCTCCTAATGCCAGTTTTTTCGACGAAAAATGAAAAAAAGGATATTTGCGCAATCCTTACAGGCCCCCTCCCTTCGAATTTTGTAAAACCGTTTCTTAAGCGGCAAATAAACGATGCGACGGTTGTGCCGATGTTGGCTCAATTTCTTATTTTCATGCAACGGTTGTATCGTAAGTGTGCTTTGAGACAACGATCGCGTCGAAATCTTACGGTTGTAAGGCTTTGAGCGAAAACATTTGGTTCCATACTATCGGTTGTATGCAAATTGTACCGTATATCCTCGATCGTACAATTGTTGTGCCGATTTAGTTGTTAGTAAATGACTTCATCTATGCACATCATTACACTGAAACAAATTATTGGCCACAAATTTTTGTTGGTCGAAATACGTAAGAAAATCGTTTCGTGTGTGTGTACCTAAACAACGGTTGATCCGATATCGCGATAAACAACAGTCGCATGTTTATTTACCGCCTTAGGTAAAACGGATCTGTGTGCAAAATTTCATGGCAATCGGATTAGTGGTTCGGGAGATACTGTGACGAGTATAGATTTATTATGTTTTGTTAATCGTGATTGATTTAAAATGCTTTAGATATTATGTGTGAACAGTTGGATAATAAAATTCCTTTTTTCTCTTTTTCAGTTTCTTAGATCGTGTGAGTACTATAAAGCAAAATAATTATACACCAAATGAACAAGATATTCTACGATGTCGTGTCCTGACATCTGGAATTTTCGAAACTAGATTTCAAGTTGATAAAGTTAATTTTCAGTAAGTATCCAAGATTCTTAAATTCCTAATGAATATCTCTGGTAATCGCTCTATTCTGAATTTCCCCCTCACAACAGCATGTTTGATGTCGGTGGTCAGCGTGATGAACGCCGAAAATGGATTCAATGTTTTAATGATGTAACTGCAATTATTTTTGTAACTGCCTGCTCTAGCTATAATATGGTTCTACGAGAAGATCCAACACAAAATCGGCTTAGAGAGTCGCTTGACTTATTTAAAAGCATTTGGAATAATAGGTAATAAACGTTTGAAGATTATTTTTGTACGTTCTTTCCTAATATATCACTCTATCACTCATGACTTGGCCACCTATATGAGTATATATCACTCTTAATGACTTGGCCACCTATATTTAAAAAAAAAAAACGCAAAGCAGTGTAATTCCAAAAAACAATCTACGATCGATCTAACACGTTTTTTTGTATTTTTTAGATGGTTACGTACAATTTCAGTAATTCTATTCCTTAACAAGCAGGACTTGTTAGCAGAAAAAATTAAGGCTGGCAAAAGTAAATTATCCGATTATTTTGGTGAATTTAATAGATATCAAACGCCAAGTAAGAATTTCAAACTTCAATTTAAGGAAAATATTTAAAAAAAGATTTAATTTAAGATGACGCACTAATAGAGCCAGGTGAAGATCCAGAGGTGATAAGAGCGAAATATTTCATCCGAGATGAATTTTTGGTGAGTTTCTATTTTATTTTACCATTTAAAAATGTTTTAAATAAAAACATGTTCTTGTTTGTGTTTTTTTAGCGTATTTCGACGGCCAGTGGTGATGGTAAACATTATTGCTATCCACATTTTACATGTGCTGTTGATACAGAAAATATTAAACGGGTGTTTAATGATTGCCGAGATATAATACAAAGGATGCATCTGCGCCAATATGAACTTTTATAGGTAAATTTTGTATTATTTTTGGTGTTTGGAAATTGGTTATGCTTGCGAAGATAATTTATTGGAGTTTAATTGAGGGTGTTCGGCCTAGGATTGGGTAATTTTTGATTTATTTGATGTCAGTGATTCCGATTCTGGCAGTGGGTTGGCTGGATCAGAGTTTTTTTGTTGAGGTTTTCCGCGGTGGGGGTTGGGGGTGCACAAATTGTTTTATACATTCATGGGAATTATTACGTTACCCAATATATCCAAAAATCAAAGCTAATTCAGCCAAACTCCTGTCAAATTCAGAAATTGAGTTCATCAAAACTTACTTTAATTTCGAGTAGTTCAAAATTAGTGTCGGCATGTGTTATAAACACTTTTTTTTGGGCTCGCAATGCTTCAAAGATCTCAATTGTTTTTTGTCTGAGGCAACAAAACTCTTTTTTACGACAAGTGCATTAACTTCGGCTCAATTTTCGAAGAAGCTTCCGCTAAAAATAGGGTTTTAAAAAAAATTGTGTTGGCAACCTTATTCGTAAAGGTGGCATTTAGACACGGCAAGTTACTTGCGGCAAGTAGACGTAAATACACGCGATTTGACCTAGTGTGCGACGCTCGCATATGTGTGAGAATACTTGCCGCTCTCTTGAAAAAAGTAGAAAGCCCAAACTAATCATAAGCAGACTAACATTTTTATTCAATCCATTCTAGAACAAAATTGAATTTCCAATTCCAAAAAAAAAATACCCATAGTAGCCACTCCAGCCGTAGCAGCCATGAGCTTTTCCGCCAGCAGCACAAGACTTCGTGATGCAAGCTTTCAGCAGTAAAAGTCCGATAAATCTGTTCGTTTTATTTTATATTTGCTGCTTTGCCAGAGAACGTCGTAACATTTTAAGGAAAAAACAACACGGGTATAAAAAACTCGTCGGCAACAAACAGTTTTAGGTCGAAATTCACAAATTTTTCTACAAAAAAGTGTCGTAATAAAAAAGTGTCAGAAAATTTTAGGTTATGATTTTGTTCGGCTGTCATTCTACTTGAAATGATTTACTTGCAACGTGTAAACTAAGCAAACTACTTGCCACTCTTTACTTAAGCAGGATTTAGACGAAGCAAGTAACTCGCTGCAAGTACACGTAAATACACGCGATTTGAGCTAGTGTGCGACGCTCTCATATGTGTGAGAATACTCGCTGCTCTCTCAAAAATAATAGAAAGCCATTCTATTTTTCTAGCAAGTAAGAACCAATACAACAACATGGAACCGTGTAGACAAGAGGTGGTTTTATGTGTGTGTGTTTCGGTTCATTTTATATTTGCTGCTTTGCCAGAAAACCTCGTAACATTTTAAGGAAAAAACGACACGGATATAAGAAACTCGTCGGCAACAAACAGTTTCAGGTCGAAATTCGCAAATTTTTCCACAAAAAAGAGTCGTGATATTTTTTCTCAGAAAATTTTAGGTTATGTTTTCCTTCGGCTGTCAGTATACTTCTAACGATTTACTTGCATAGTGTAAACGAAGCAAACTACTTGCCTCTCTTTACTCGCAGCGAGTTACTCGCTGTGTATAAACCCTGCTTTACCGCAAGTAACTTGGCGTATCTAAAGCAGGGTTTAGACGAGACAAGTAACTTGCGGCAAGTAAAGAGAGGCAAGTAGTTTGCTTAGTTTACACGTTTCAAGTAAATCATTTCAAGTAGAATGACAGCCGAAGGAAAACATAACCTAAAATTTTCTGAGAAAAAATATCACGACTCTTTTTTGTGGAAAAATTTGCGAATTTCGACCTAAAACTGTTTGTTGTTGACGAGTTTGTTATACCCGTGTCGTTTTTTCCTTAAAATGTTACGTCGTCCTGTGGCAAAGCAGCAAATATAAAATAAACCGAAACACACACACATAAAACCACTTCATTTGTACGCGGTTCCATGTTCTTGTATTGGTTTTACTTGCCACAAAAATAGAATGGCTTTCTATTATTTTCGAGAGAGCGGCAAGTATTCTCACACATATGCGAGCGTCGCACACTAGGTCAAATCGCGTGTATTTACGTCTACTTGCCGCAAGTTACTTGTCTCGTCTAAACCGCACTTAAACGCCGCTTAATCCATATAAAACTGCAGGGGTGGGTAGCAGAAATTTATTCTCGCATGAAACCTTAAAAGTCTTGCTTTAAGCTAGAACCTGAATGGTACGTCGATGCGTCCGTCATGAGTAGGTCGACTTTCTACTTTTACATGCGGCAACACACGGAAATGTCATTTCGCAAAAAAGTTTGTTTACGATTTAAGCAATTTAAGTATGGAACAAATTGAAAGTAATTGTTTCGACGATAAACTAATAGAAGAAGTGCAAAACAATGAGTTAACTCCAGATTCGTTGCCGTACCCAACTGTCACCGCATAAAACTGTCAACCGGACGGACGCATGACGGACGCATCGACGTACGATTCAGGTTCTAGCTTTAGGGTATGGTATTTAACCCATTAATGCCCATGAGAAAACCACTGAATATTCTTAACACAAAAACCAATTTATTCTTAGAAAACAAACAGAATAAAAAGAAAATGCTGGAAAAAAGCTGTGGTAATGGTAGCTTAAGTGGATTTTCAGGCGAAGCCAAAGTGGTCTGTTTGATAATGCAAATACAGATTAGTTTGGTTTCATCTGAAAATCGACTTAACCCGTTCGGTACATGTTTTTTTCTATGGGGGTTAAAAATACTCTATACAAATTAATGATGTTTAAACTATCAGTATTCATTTAAAAAAATTAAAAATTTTTAATTTTCCACAAATACGTCCACTGTAGTCCAGATTCTAACTCAACTAATCAAAATTGGGTCACAAATGCACTTAAAGGTGCACTGAATGAGAATAGTGTTTGAAAATCATACTAATCATATCATACTAATATATCTATGGCAACAAGTCATAAGGGCCTAAGTCTGTTTTTAGGCTAAGCCAAATTGCTCTGTCTATTAAAGTAAATACAGATCTTTTTATCTTGATCTGAAAATCGACTTAGGCTGAGTTGGTGTCTGTCTATCTGTCTGTCTGTTCCTCTTTCACGCAAAAACGACTGAACCGATTGACTTGAAATTTGGCATGAGTGTCTGTGGTAGTTCTGGTTCCAACATAGGCATACGGAAAAGTAGCGCGAGGGGTGGGGGGAGTAAGGGGAGGGGGTAAAGTGATTTCGAAACTTAGTTTTTGCGCTATGTTATTCTTTCGCGGGGAAAGTACTGAACCGATTGGCCTGAAATTTGGCATAGATGTTAGTCGGGGGTCCAGCCCCAACATAGAACCATTAAAAAGTAGCCCGAGAAGTGGGGGAGTAAGGGGAGGGGGTAAAGTGATCTCGAAACTTAGCTCTTCCTCTATGTTACCCTTTCGCGGGGAAACTACCGAGCCGATTGGCCTGAAGTTTAGCTCCAATATAGACCATCAAAAAAATAAAAATAAAAATTTGATTGTATTCCTAAAAAAGTCTTACTAAAAACCCTTCCTGGTGAAGGTGAAGCCTAAAAACCCTCCGCCCCTCTCTAAGCTATCGAATTTGTAACCAAATAGATTTGGTTTTCCTTGGATTTATTCCATTCGCGCTTTTACCCGGGCGAAGCCGGTAATGGGAATTAACCTATTATTTCAAAATCTATTGTCAAATTTTTCTCGATATTTCTCAGTATAGATAGATAAATTAAACGCGCGGCCAGTGGCCGCATATCATGTGGGGGGTGAACCGGTTCGGGTTCGGTTCGGGTCGCAGCCCCTAGTAAATAAATATAAGTCAATTCAAATTTTTTAACAACTTTTAACTGCGTTGCCATATGGCATCAAAATACCGAATGGGTTAAGCTATTTAAACTTATTATCTATGGCGTGGATGGTTCAGTCAGCTTAGTGCTTGCCTTGTAATCCAACGAGCAGTGGTTCAAATCCCACTCAGGGCAAAATAATTCGATTCGAAAATTTGGAACTTTTTTGCTCATGGACCTAAACAGGGACCTGTTTGGTCTTTGCCTCCCGCCGCCTGAATACTCCTCCAAACTATGTAACTGGGCACAAAGGTCGATAAGGCTATGTACTGTCGCGCCAAGTCTTTGTTGCAGAGGGATAAGGGGAGTATTCAGTGTGTGAATGGATTGTATGAATGGTTGAATGAATAATGTCTTGGACTATGATTACACACGGACTGAATAAACCGACTGCTTGGACCTCTTGTACGAGATAAACTGAACCCCACACCGACAAGTGGAACGAATGGCAACTGGGCCATTTTTATTTCAGCAACATCGTGGTCATAGATAATTTATCGGAATTTCGTAGGATTGTGGGGCCAATTTAAATTTATTAATAATTTTTATAATATTACTGATTGTATAAAGACAAAAAAAGGGTAGAATTTTTCATAAATAAATATAGCACACGTAAATAAAAACTACTCTAGATGCGCACGCTTTGGCATCTACATACCGAATGATTTTTTTCGAAACAAGTGGGAATAGGTAGCCAATCACACGTCGTTCCTATTACACTCGAACTGAAATTTTTAGTTTGCGTTCGTCTTTTCGTATCATCATTCCCACTTCGTCTCTTGCCCAACATTTCGTGAAGTCAGATGCCTTCCTCCGACAATGTAACGGTCTTGAGCAGTGCTTCGGCATTAGAGGCAATTTGCCTAAGCTCCTGGGATAGAATTTAAAAAAAAATCTGGTAGACTGGTTTGAGTACAGCGGGTATTAATGGGTTAAGAGAAGAAGAAATGCTCCCGCAAAGAGACGAAAAAAGCGGACATGCGAACAGAAAAATTGACATAGAAATGAGTGGTGATAGTTACTGCTTGGTGCTAGCGATACCATCGATTTGGACTGCTATCTCGAGGTCTGTTGTTGATGGGTTGCAATGAAAGCTTGCAAATCTTGCAGTTCTGTCAACCATGTAAAATTATTGATGCGCAACAGGGAGGAAAAATTGTTAGAAACCACAATTTGGGATGAAGCGTCGTAGATAGATTTTATTGGAACATGTATAATTATTTTTATTGGTTATCAAATCACTAACTTTTTTGTATCTAATTCCAGATAACATCACACAACATTTCACAAGTAATATCGTCATATTGTCGTCGTCGTGTCTACTATTAAATAATTTAACGCTAAAATTAACAAGATCCATATAACAATTAAGAAAAAAAGTAAAATATAAAAAAAAACACAAATAAAATTTCAAAACAATATGTAATTTATATCTTTAAGAGAAAAAAAATCAATGTAAGCAGTAAAATTAATAATAATGATATATATATATAAAAATGAATAATTCAACAGAAGAAAAAATAGTCGACATAAAACTTCTGTATAAAATTAAATTAAAAAAGAAATAATTATAACAATGTGCTAATTCAAGTAAGTGAATCTTTGCAAAGTAAAAATTGCTCCTTTAAACAAAAACTAAACAAAAAGCAAGTGATTTAAGAAAAAAAGTAACAAAATAAAAGAGATTTATTATAGAAAAATGAAGAAAAAGTGGGAAAAAAACAAAACTAAACAATTGTAAAAACAGAGAAAAGTAATTGTATTATTTATGTTAATTGTCTAAAAAAAAGAAGAGGGAAAAAAAACAAAAATTGTAGGTATCTATTTTAAATTATAAATAAATAATTATATATAAAAGTAATAATACTAATTAATTGAAATGATTTGTATCCTTAAATTACGTAAAACAGAATTTTAAGAAAGCAAAGAAATTCACGAAATTACTTTTTTCTGTTTTTGAAATATTTTTCTTTTTAACCAAAAAATATTTAGGGATTTTAATCGTAGAGAAATTATGAAATCAACAACAACAACAACAACAACAACATAAGACAAAAAAAAAGAGAGTAAGAAAAATTATTTTTGTTGTCATTTATAAATAGCTAATTACTGGCATGAGAAAAAGAAACAATTATGCAAACAAACACACAATAAAAAACCAAACACAGATTTTTAGAAATAATATTGATAAAAAAAAAGTTTTAATCAAATTAAAAACGCTCTTCATAGCCATTCAATAAGATTTTGGTTATTGTTATGTTATTTTTTTTAAATTAAATTAGCTTTGTTTAGATTTTTTGCTTGTTTAAAAAATTTACTGTTATTATTTTTTAAGTATATTTTTTTAATAAAAACAAAACAAAAAATTAATCTTCTCATAATTTTAGAAATGGTTTTCTACTAATTTTGTGTCAATAAAATTATCTCGCCGCGTTTTTATCAGTTTTTTTTTCTAAAAATATTTCGGGTTTCGTTTAACATTTCAATTAATATGTAGAATATTATTGTGGACACATTGCAATTATTGTTTATAAAAAGGAAAGTTATAAAAAATATCTAGTCAAAATGTATCTTTGTCATGGCATTTACCACGCAGGAAAATTTAAACAAAAAAACATACAAAAAAACTGCTTTTGTTTCCAATTTCAATTGTATGTAATTTTCAAAACAATTGAAACAGAAAAAATGTATCCACGCGACACAAAATTAAACTAGAAACACATTTATTAGAGTTTATTATAAGTTAATCAATGAACCAAAGGTGAACGATGAAAAAAAATATTCAGAAAAATCAGCGGATGGACGTAAATTTCATCTCAAGGATACACACACACACACACACACACACACGATGTGAGAGAGAAAAAAGCAATCAAGTTAAGGACAAGCAAATTTATTGATATAGAAAAAATTTCTGATTTTCGCTTATCCTAAAAGATTCTTTGATAGTTTTTTTTATTTAAAAAAAAAAAATATTGTAACTATTTTAATTTCTTTTAATTGCTTTATTTCGCAGTATTTTTTGTTGTGCTAGCTTTTAAAAAAAACTAGTAATATTTTGTTATGTTTTTATGTACAAATTATGTTATTTAAAAGAAAAAGTAGATACACACATTTTCAACATGATTGAATGTATTTTTTTTTCGTATACATTCAAGGAAATTTTTTACATGTGAAATTACAAAAAAATAGTTTTTTTCCGCTACATCGCTTAACATTTTTCTACACCTATACATGATAATTTTCCGTTCTAATCTTAAAACATTTAATATTTTTTTAAATAAATGAAACCGAAAAAATAATTCACTAAGTATTTATAGAGTAATGAAAAAAAAGGGAAATGAAAAATAATATATGAAAATAAAAAAAAGTATAAGAATTATAAATCTTACAATACTTATATTTAGGTGTAAAGATACATTTAAGAAACTTAAAAAAAACAACTTTTTCTTGGACGCGTACCAAAGATAGTCGCCACGCTGCATTCATTTGAATTTGAAATCAATTACTAATATTGTTTTCAAAAAGGGTAAACAACAGTTCTCTATTCTCCTTTATTTGTAGTTACTTGAGGGAATTGTTTTTCAAGAAAACTGGCAGCTAACTCGATTTTTTCAATATTCATTCTTTTTAATAATAAAAATTAATAAAAAACGTCATGTTTAAACAAAGTTTGCGATCTGGGCACCAATCATGTATTCCGACGCGTCTCTGTCTTTCGACTTCGACGCAGCTTTTAACTCTTGACTTCGCCATATCTGCAGCTTGAAATTTCGCGGAATCGTCACTATGAATCGAAACGTGATTCTGACTGTCATTCTAGGAAATTTGAGGCTGCTGATATGGCGAAGTTAAGAGTTAAAAGCTGCGTCGAAGTCGAAAGACAGAGACGCGTCGGAATACATGATTGGTGCCCTGTTTTTATCCCTTTACTGCACGCATTTTCATATTTGGCTAAAAATTTGTTTTCTCAAGGAAAACCATCACCTGAATTGGGGAAAAATACTTAAAAAACTCTGGCTCATAGAACTTAGAAGACGTGAAAGGATTTTGAAATTTATCATCAATACTAAACTATGCCATGACAAGAAAGTGCGTAGAATAAATATAAAAAACACAGGTAATTTCTGTTATTTGTTTATGTTTCTTGATATTACTGCTTAAAGTTATTATTATTTACCAGTTTTTATATGTGCAAAAACGCGAAGATCCAAACTTTTTAACCTAACCGCCTCTTTGGCGATTTTGGTAATTTTCTTCTCATGATTTTTGTCACAATATAAAATTTAGCCAATTCTTTTATTGGGACTTTATTTTTCATTGTGTTTACCCCGTTGCACACTTCAGCTAAGCGAGCTCAACTACGTGAGCTAAGTTTCTCGCTGAAAGTAAAATCCTTAGCATTTACATTGGTGACCGCACACTTCAGCGAAACTATGAAACTACGTCGCCTAGTCATGGGCGACACGGACTAAGCTCGCTCGCGTAGTTCAGACTTCAGCTACGCGAACTACTTCGCTGGCATCGCTGACACTCACATATACACACTATCGGCGTTATACAGTGTAGAATCGGTGTTTGCAAAAGTGTAGTATTTTGTGGACATAAATGTGTGAGTGCCAATTGCATACAACTGATGGCATACATTTATTTAAATATCGCCGCGTAGTTTAGCTCAAGTGTGCAACAATGTGAGCTAACCCAGCTAAGCTATGTAACTATAGCTAGCCTCGCTCACATAGCTTAGCTGAAGTGTGCGACGGTGGTTATAGTCTTGACGAAGGGTCGCTTGCTGAAAATTTAGCTAAAACTTGAACGTGGTAGTTTAGTTATGATAACAAAAAACTTTTATGTATCGCCAGATACACTATGCAGTGAAAGGTTAAACGGCGTCATGTCTCTCCCCATTTCGGAACACAAGAGGGCATAAAATGGAAGCCGCAACCCTAGAGAGTCAAGGAATTAGTAGGAACTTGATATGCGGCGCCCATTTTATAAAATCTCGTATTACTTGAGAAGGTCGTAGAAAGGCTGACCACAGCAGGGGAAAGGGGGGAGGACGTTCCAACTAAAACAAGATGTATTTTATGAAAATTTTTCTTATGTGTAATGGTACAAAAGCACGAAAAGGAATTCTGCAACCAGTAGTTTTTTTTGCTAAAAAGGGCCAAGTTAAAATGCGGGGCCCTTACAAAATCGAAGGACTTCCGGAACCGCGCTTTTGGGATTTAAGTGTCGCTGCTATAAGAAGCGTTTGTTCTAAATCGCACTTGAGGCGAGGCCTTCTGAAAGCGCACATCCTGGTTTCGAGCTCTAGCGCCGCCCGGCGTCGAACAAATCATTTTTATGTCATAACACCATTCCCAAGGAGCACAAAAAGTTGTAAAGTGGGCACTCCTGCTTTAGTATCGTTATTGTATGGTTGCGACGACCACTTTAAGACCTTTTTTGCTACTTGGGTTAAGTGGTGGTTAAAACGTAAACAAAAACTGAACCTAAGGCACAGTTTACAATTGCTAGTTTTTCTTAAGTTTCTCAGCGAATTTTATTCATCTACGCAGTATAAATTCATATAGCAAATTCAGGAATGAATTTCAGAGTTTTGTGCCGTAAAGTAAACGGTTGTGAAACGTGAATTTTGTGTCGCAGAATAAAATTCGCGGTGTAGAGAGCCAGTTTTAAACGGCGCCTTTCGTGAAATAAGAATATTTGGTTTAATTTTCAGGCTGCAGAATTTCGAAATTATAAAACGCTATAATTGTGTCAAAAAAAAAACATTTGGCAGCTATTAGAATGTTCAAAAAGTTATATTTGTTTTGCAATTAGCAGCTTGTTTCGATAGAATACTATTTTAGCAAAACATTTATCTTATCTTTCCGTTCAATGGCGCGAAAGTTCTTGTGCCTTGCTTTCCTCAAATCAGCAATTTTTTATCCTACCTACAGTTTTACACGAATTGTAGACCATGGACGAATTACCACATTTGTGAGGTTTTATCGCAAGACAAAATTAGGGGATTTTTTAATAGTCCCTCGTCCACAAAAAGAAAGACAATCACCCTGATTGCGAGTGTCGTGTCGTTTTCGACAAGAGTCGTTTTACGTGTTGTTGTTGGTAGAAAAACAATAACAACAACACGTGAAATGACTCTTGTCGAAAACCACACGACACTCGCAATCGGGGTGAATTTTAGGCGCAGGAGGATCTTCGGTAGTGTAACAACGCATGAAACCCGTACAAAAAATTGTGAAAAAATGTAAAATAGTGGAGGGGAGGGACGTCCGAAAAGAGTGTGACATATTTTATGGACTGCGTCTAAGATCAAAACCCTAAAAATAAACTAATTGTGTGTGAGGAGAACTCGATCCTAATATAGTTTGTGTTAGAACTTTCAATTCCAGACAAAACATCGACCCTAAAAATTTTTTGACGTGAGGTAGAACGTCCTGAACAGGAAATAAAGTCAACATATCCTTAAAAGTGACTAAAAAACGTAATGCGCATCGTTAATATTTTAAAAATGCTGCAGCCCGTGCAAAATAAAAAGGCTAAGTGGTTGTAATTGAATTGAAGTTTTTATACTCTATAAGACCGTGGTTCCCAAACTTTTTCAGTTGACGCCCGCCTTGAACACTTATCAAACAGCTGACGCCCCCCCCCCTTTTTTTAAAACCTGTCAAACCTACGTGGTTCTATTCTAATATTTTGAATTAAAAATCCACACACACTTTTAATGTCCATTTCAATTATTTTTTTCCCTAGTTTTTACAAAAAAAAAAACTGAAAAAATAGAAAACTAATGGGATGGTTGTTTTTCTTTCACTAAAATCTGAATATTAGGTCTGATGTTTGACAGAGCACACTGGAGATCGCTTTCCAGATTAAGTCTGCAACGCTGCTTTGTTTTTATTAGACAAGACGAGAACAATATCTTGAAATGTTAATTTCAAATTTTTCACGACTACCGTCCGTAGCTCTACGCCCCCCAAGGCTAAAATTGCTTTACGCCCCCTTGGCCGTAGCCCCATGCTCCCCAGTTTGGGAACCACGGCTATAAGAGAATCATAGTGGAGTATTAAGTCTACCGTTAATAACGCATCGAACCAATCGTCGGACACAAAAATGAACTACACCAGGATGTTTGGTACGACAAAAGATTTTGATTTTCGAATGTCCATCCAACCATCTGTATGTCCGTGAACATCACAACTTTCAAAACGATTGAGCTAGAGACTTGAAAATTTTTGCCGTTGCGTTTCCCGTAAATAGCAAAGATAGGTTCCTGAACGGGCAAAATCGGACCATTCTTTCCCGCTTCCACCATACAACGAAAAAGTTTCTTGCAATTATCTCGAAAACGTTTATTCACATCGAAAAATTTATAAAAGCAAAATGTATCGAGAATATGATTTTACACAACTCTTCCGTACATCCAAATCCAATCGGACTATTCATTTCGGTATGCCTCATACAAACGCAACGGTTTTTTGTAATTTTCTCGAAATCAGTGCATCGGACCACTGTCTTCTCCCCTTATCTGAATGTAGTTATTTGAAAATTGCTCCCTGGCAATCGTAGTTTAAGTTTAAATTGCAATTTTCTGAGTCGATAACTAAAAAAAATTGAATTTTGAGGTTCCACATTTGCGAATGTCAGAAATGCAAATGCGAGAAATTCAGGTCTGGGAAGTCGCCAAGTTCTACGTGAGGGTTTGTTTACTTTAGTAGCGTTTTTTTTTATAGTTCCAGCCAGAGCTTAGGGGAAGACCCTTTAATGCCGAAGCACAGTTCGGGATGGTACACTATAATTTAATAAATTTTGATTGATTTTTGTTCTTAGCGTCGGTTTTTTTTGTAAACTTAGTCATGGGAAAAGGTGAATAATTGTCATGATGTTTTTATTTTCTTAAATTGCATTTATTTTCTATAAAAGAAATCTCGAGCGACGTAGTAAATTTTTAGACGTTAATTGCTGCAATATAAATTTAAGTAAATTGATGTAATCGAGTTGGATGAGTTTTAGGGATTGTCCGTAGAATATGTCACAGATTAAGGGGGAAGGTGCTGAGATCTGCGGTAGTGTGGGGTGAAGGGAGGGTTCGAAATAGGGAAAATCAGCGTCACGTGTTTTATGGACAATCCCTTACATATTAGTTAATATATTTCTCTTCGTAAACTGTTGATCTGTATAAAAATTCACATTCAAATCAAAATTGCTGGCGGCATAAACTTTTTACTTTTCTAAAGCATCAGAATTCCTAATATTTTTCCTCTTGAATTTCATGTCTCGATATCGCAACTAAATGATCTATCTATAAAGAAATTAATTTTGTTTCTATGAAGTGAAATATCTCGAAAAACGAATAATAAAAAAAGAAACAAAACAAACAATAAAACAAACATTTTTTTTTTCAAAGAAACATCATATAATAATAATTGAATAGGTCCACTTTATCCACTGAGTAGCAGCCTAGAAAAAGTCAAAGAGCATTCATTCTAACGAAAAAAAAGTTTTAATGGGGGAAAAAATCTTTTTATTTTGATTTTATAAATAGAAGAAAGAAGGTGAAATGAAAAAATGAAGAAAAAAAAGTTTTTTAGAGATTTTCACATTTTTGAAAGTCTCGAACTATTTTTATAACAAATTTCTCCTCGTCTATTTTTTAGTAATTTTATTATTTTTTTTATAATAAATGAAAATGAAAATAATAAAAAAAATGAGAAACAAAAAAAAATCTAACAAACGTAAAAGTCAAGAAAAAATCCTAAATATATACAAAATAAATAATAGTAAAATGAGAAAAAAATTAATGTTTTATATTTTTTAGTTGAATAATAAAATGTAAAAGAGAATAAAATGAGAGAGTAAAGAAAAATATATTTAAAAAAATTTAAATTAAATCAAATAAAGTAAATAAATGAAGAAAAAAAATAGCACAATGCTTAAAGACTTATAAAAGTTTATGTTGTTAACTTGTTTTGTTTATATATTATTTAGTGTTTATGTATAAAAAAATAATATAATTAATAAATGATGTGTTACTATGTTTTTTTGTATTGTTTAAGTTAAAACTATAAATAATATACACGTATATATATTTTTTGTTATCTTTTTTTTTAGAGAAGAAGAAAAAAACAAACAAACAAGAATTTCGCAATGAATATAATATTTTTTATTGTCTTTATATGTCAACAGGATTTGTGAAGTATGATAAAATATAAAGAAGATTAACAAGAAAATAAATTTCTCTTCAAATCTATTCAAAGTGATTTACTGTTGATATTTAGCTCAAATTTTTTTCGCTTCTAATGCTTTACTAACTTGTGTTTATTTTTCACAAACATATATATATTTTTTTATATTACCAATAAAGTTATTTTTCTTTTATATAAAAAAAGAACTTTTTCTTTTTTATAGTAAAATAAAATGGTAAAACATAAACAAAAATTATGTATCTTTATCAGGCTTTAACGATTGACAAGATATCTTACTGAAAAATACAATTTAAGTGTGATTTTATGCGTTTAAATAATTTTATAACAACAAAAAATACTTACAACAAAAAAAAGTAAACAAATGGTGGAACTTTCTTGAATATATCTGAATTATTAAAGAAAAAAAAACAAAAATTTAATTTCGGTGAAGGAGAGTAGAATATTAACCCGTTCGCTGTCAGTGTTTTATTATTTTTCCTTTTTTCAATTTTAGGTTATTTTTGAGTGTGCATTTTTGGTTATTTTTGATGACAAAACCATGTGGATCGTAAAACTTTCTATTCTATAAAATTTTTTTTTTATTAACAATCGTTGAAAGAACACAAGTTTTTGGATGAAAGAACATTCTTGGATTTAAAAGTTTTGTAGAATAGTAATTTCCAGAGCAAAATCCTAATGAATGACTTTTATTTGTCTTAAATTGCAAACCCGTTGGTAAGCTTTTTCATTTCTGTTTGTCCCCGGTTTATAGGGTAATTCCTATTGCATCCCTATTTTAGTGTCTTTATTTGAATTCGAGTATGTGTATGTGTCTCAACTGAGAAAACAAACCACCTGTCAAAAATTTCGCCAAATAAATTGTGTGGATTCAAAGTTCTGTACAAATAAAATTGGAAAAAACGTGGCAAAGTGGCATCTTTACACATTTTTCGCATTATTCGTAGAATTAGAAACCATTAAAGATGCAATTTATATGGCGAAATTTTTGATGGCTGGTTCGTTTTCCCACATGAGAGAAAATGACTTCATGGTAGAAATTCATGAAATTCATGTATGAGTGTCGGAAATACCCTAAAGCCCCAAACAATTGGAAATATCCTAAAGCTAGAACCTGAATCGTACGTCGATGCGTCCGTCATGCGTGCGTCCGTCTGACAGTTCGATGCGGTGACAGTTGGGTGCGGCAACGAATGTGGAGTTAATTCATTGTTTTGCACTTCTTCTATTAGTTTATCGTCGAAACAATTACTTTCAATTTGTTCCATACTTAAATTGCTTAAATCGTAAACAAACTTTTTTGCGAAATGAAGCCCCAAACAAATGACGGGCGATTTAAAATAAAGAGATAAATGCGCCGCGGGCGATTTAAAACAAATAATTTTTGGCAGGAATTATTGCGATCACAGGGAGCATTTTTTAAAGGTGATTTTGCAAGGGTTTACTGTTACAAAGAATTTGGCAATCAATCGACCAAAGTTTTGGTATCAAAGCTAATTTTTATGAAACGCCTAAAACTAGATGACAAATTTCATTGCTAGTGAAGATTTTTTGTATTTTGTGGGTCTCAATAAAATGCGTTACACTTTTATAGCGGATATGGTTTGTGGTAGTGTGACGACGGCGCTGGAGTTAACACCAAAAATAGCAAAAAGTGGGACGACGGTGGTTCAAAAAACTCAAAATTGGCGTGACGTACAGTAATCCCTCCCACTGCGCGGTAGATACATTCCACAAAAAGAGCGCGCAAACCGAAACCGCGCATTGTGAACCCTACTTTGTATGAATTTTTGGGATTAGGTCCCAAACATTAGAAAAATAAAAAAAAAATAGAAAAAAGTTTTTATTTAACGACATATTTAAATTAATACAAACATATGATTAATCTTTTTGAAAAAACCTTGTTATTAGTGATTGATTATACGATTTTTGTTTTTCATTATGAATTTCTGCGTATGGGGCTAAAGCGGCTGTCAAATTTCTCCGAAATTTTAAGACACGCTCCATATCAGGGTCCATATTAAGAGCTGCTTATTCAAGTTGACTACCAATCACAAAAAAATTTGCTAGTTTTTCGCACGAAATCACCAAATATGTACGAAGATACCAAATGACCAGATGATTCCTTCTTGTCGGGGATTCACCAAAATATATATTCAAAACATGTTTTTTAAAATGAAAATTATAAAAAAAACCGCGCAGTACGAAATTTTGGTATTAACCCTTTGACGACCACAGGCAAGTATGCTTGCCCAAGAGCTTTCAGTACTTAAAATCGTCCAGTTAAGAGATAGAGTAAAGGTATTAAAAGGTTTTTTTGTAGAGGATAGATGGGGCAATATAAATGTATGTGGCGGGAATTCTATGCCGGTTCCCCTGTGCCCCTATGATCCTAAATGAAAATTAAAATTATTTAACAAGGTTTTTTATTGCTCTTCCAGAAATTTTGGTATAATGGACTTAGTGCCGTTTGCACTCTTAGCCGACGATATCTGTACTTGCGATTGCTTCGACGTCTACCACATGCACAACTAATTAAATTCAGTTTGTTCAAATTCAAAAATAAATACGTACATGAATTATATATAAGAATGTTGTCTTTCAATTTTAATTTTCGAGATAAAAAAATGAGGGGCAAATAGGGGGTCTAGGGCCACAATTTTTTGTGGCATAACTATTATCAGGTCACAGATCATAAAAGTGAAAAAAAAATCAAAATCCCTTCGGCCGAACATGTATGGTCGTCAAAGGGTTAAATACTTAACCGCGCAGTTGGAAACCGCGCAGTTCGAGGGATTACTGTAATTGAATAATAATCCTTTTAATAAATTAAAAAACTGAAAAGGAATTGAATTTTCTTGTGGTTGATACAAAAGTGCAAGAAAATCTTATCGTGTGTGCAGTAGCGCAGCAAAGGGATGCGAAAGGCACAGGCTTCAAATCTTGGTTCATAAACAATTATTACCTTTTATAATTTTTGCAAATATTAATATCCATATATTTATGTTAGTATATACAAATTTTGATATGCTGCCCGGAAATCATTACCTCTTGTTACGCTACTGTAGTAATGGGATTAAAATATTTATGAGGAAAATAATAATGAATTGTAGAGGAAATTGTAATAAAATTTTGTAGGGAAAATTGTAATAAAATTCGTCCAATAGTTTAAGAAATAGCAGAATACGCAGGAGCGTAGTATGGTAGGGGGGCTGGGAAGGTTTCCACATTAGGATTGCACATTAAAAAAAACCCCGAATTTTGTCGTAAAACTTTTCAGGACGGCAAATTAAATTATTTTAGGGCAGCAAATTTTAATGTTGTCAGGGATAGCACTAATCCTTGTAATGTCAATGCGAAAAAGTATTTTTTGTCTGGATACATCATCGAATATTCCGAAAAATCGGAAGATGCTATAAATATTTAGTACTAGCTTGCATACCCGTCGTTGCCGGGTTAAGTTTAAAAAAAAAAAAAATTTTTATGGTCTATGTTGGAGCTAAACTTTAGGCCAATCGGCTCGGTAATTTCCCCGCGAAAAGGTAACATAGAGGAAGAGCTAAATTTCGAGATCACTTTACCCCCTCCCCTTACTCCCCACCTCTCGGGCTACTTTTTAATGGGTCTATGTTGGGACTGGATCCCCGACGAACATCTATGCCAAATTTCAGGCCAATTGGTTCAGCCGTTTTTGCGTGAAAGAGGAACAGACAGACAGACAGACAGACACCAACTCATTTTTATATATTAGTATGATAATCAGTGACGTAAGTACGAATTTATCTTTCTACCCCCCTCTGGCGAAGTTCTTTTTATAGATTTCCTAAAGATTACACATACTGACTGAAAATTTGAACATATTTTTTAAGGCGAATAAACTTTGACAACTGCCCCCAAGAAACCACAAGGCCAGCGTAATGCCTATACCCTAGATATGTAAAAGGCAAAAAGTAGCTTTCAGTGAGATCGTATAACAGTTTAAACAAAATATCAGTTTGTCCTAAAGCAAATTTAATTGAGAGGCTCTTGCGACAAAAAAATTTCCAGCAATAAGTTATTTATTTAGAAAGAAAAAATTGAAAAATATTTAAAAAAAAAAGGAATAATGGGAAAAATTGGCGTGACGTACAAAATATTTTACATTAAAAAAAAACGCTTTTTTTTAAAAATTAAAAAAAAAACATTTCCGAAGTTCGAAAAACGAATTAATGAATCTTTTTCAAGGCGCTTTCATTAAAGATCCCACACAATGAGTACTTGGCATAATTAAATTATACGACATGGCGTGTGGTAGCCGCCATTTTGCTTTTTGGTGTATACATACATATATACACATTGTATTGTCACCGGAGTTACGCATGTGTGCCAAATTTTAAGTCAATTGGATATTTGAAAGTGTGGCAACATTCGGTTACAAAATTTGACCCTGACAAACAGACAAAACACTAAACTTTTAAAAATGGTGATAGTTTTTATGAATTCTGAAAAATATTTGTTTCTTCAGAGGCTGTGTTAGTTTCATTATCAAATATTTATTATTTTGTGAAGTGATATATAAATATTTCGTGGTATCATTTTTTAATGGATCTATCGATTTCAAAATTTTAGCAAAAAATAGAAGCCAAAATAGCTTATATATACCTCAAAAAGCATTATTTTTTTGTGGAAAAACAGTTTAAGATGCACAGTATTATAAATTGAAATATCTTTTCTTAATCCTCCTCGCAAAATCACTATTCTTTTCCAACTTTTGTAGTGCCCACAGTTCGATGTTGTTTGTGTCAAATTCATCTGAATCAAATCCTTTTGTCTCTTTTTCAAACAACAAAAAATAGCAATAATATTTACAAATTAAAACACCAAATACATAATGTAGTAATTAGAATAAAACCAAATTTCTCTCGGATTAAAAACTAAATTTGAAACTACCTTACTTACGATAATTCAAGAAAGTCTCCGAAATGCTTTTGTATTCATAGAATAAAATTACTTTGTGTTAAAAAAATAAAAAAGGAAAAAAAAACAAAAAAAAAATAAACATTTCAAAATGTAGTGAAAACTGAACTAACATTTAAAGAAAACATGAGAAAAAAAAACTTTTAACAAATTTTTTATAAGTAGTTTAGATAATCAAAATAACAAAAATAAGAAAAAAAAAAACACTTTTAAAAAATACAAAAAAATGAGAAAAAAGGTAATCAGCTACAAGATTAAAAACTAATTCAATTAGTACTAACTTATTAATAAATAGATAAATGTATAAACAAAGCAAGAAAATAAGGAAAAAACCAAAATTAAAATCTAATATATATGTTGATGTTCGTTTTTAACACTGAAATAATAATAACAAAGTAAATACAAGTAAATAAACATAAAGTGAAATGATGAAAATAAGTCATACTTGAAAGCAAAATTCAAAAAGAAAAAAAAACCAGTAGAAACAAAAACAAGAAAACTAAGTATAATGATTACACTGCACAACTGCCATTTTGCTGCCAAAGATTTTACAATCTAGTTAGGATAATTTGACGTCGCTGATTTCAAATCTGCAACCGGATTAGCCGGATTAGCTTTAGTTTTTGAGAAAAGCACAAAAAAAGATTTTTTTCGAAAAAATTCCATATAAACAGACGAATTTTATTTTTTATTTTTATTATTGCCACTGAATCCGAATCTGGAAGTTGTTTGGCTGAATTCGTTCTAGTCTTTGAGATATGGCAAAAATAAGAATTATTGTTCTTCAGAACACCAATATAACTAGCAAGAAATCAAATCTCCAAGACTGGACCGAATTCAGCCAAACCACTTCTAGATTCGGATTCAGTGGTATCAAATTACCCTAAAGTGCGGTTTAGACGAAGCAAGTAACTCGCTGCAAGTAGACGTAAATACACGCGATTTGAGCTAGTGTGCGACGCTCGCATATGTGTGAGAATACTTGCTGCTCTCTCAAAAATAATAGAAAGGCATTCTATTTTTGTGGCAAGTAAAACCAATACAAGAACATGGAACCGTGTACAAATGAGGTGGTTTTATGTGTGTGTGTTTCGGTTCATTTTATATTTGCTGCTTTGCCAGAAAACGTCGTAACATTTTAAGGAAAAAAACGACACGGGTATAAAAAACTCGTCGGCAACAAACAGTTTTAGGTCGAAATTCGCAAATTTTTCCACAAAAAAGAGCCGTGATATTTTTTCTCAGAAAATTTTAGGTTATGTTTTCCTTCGGCTGTCATTCTACTTGCAACGATTTACTTGCAACGTGTAAACTAAGCAAACTACTTGCCTCTCTTTACTTGCCGCGAGTTACTTGCTGTGTATAAACCCTGCTTAAAATGATAGAAATATCCACGGCAATGACGAAACTAAAAAAAAATTAAATTTTTCAGTTTATGTGGGAATTTTTTCGCAAAAAAAATTTTTTTTTGGGATTTTCTCAAAAACTAGAGCCAACCCGGCCAAACCACTTGCAGATTCGACATCAGCGACGTCAAATTATCCTAGAAAGATTGTAAAATCTTTGGCAACACCATAAAGTGGTTTTTTGTCGGGTGGTGTTATAAACTAAAAGGAAAAGAAAAAGAAAAAATGAAAATATTTATTTGTTGTTTCTAAAATAAACTATTTAAATAAATAAAATGAAGCTATAGAAAATGAAAAAAACTAAATATATGGTGTTTTTTTTTCTAAATTTATTAACTGCTTATATTTTCAAATCTAGTGTTACTTCATTTTATAATTTCAAGCCTACTAAATTTTGTGGGTGCAGCAGCGGCACAAATCTTGTTTGAAAAGGCTGAGATCATTTGAGGGATGTTGCGAAGGTCAAATGTGAATGAACGATGCACGATTTTGCCCCCCTAAACTAACTTTTGAACCCGTGTAGTTTTCACTTTGGTTGATTACTTTTTGGAAAAGGCACAGTCTCTAGTTTCATCCATATATGGCTTCAAGAGCCACCGAATTGCAGGGGGATGATGAGGGGTTAACGAACTTTCTCGTGATTTTTCACAGAAATCATGCATGTATTCACGAGAAAGTTCGTTAACCCCTCACCATCCCCCTGCAATCCGGTGGCTCTTGACGCCATATTTGGATGAAACTAGAGACTGTACCCTTTCCAAAAAGTCCTCAACCAAAGTGAAAACTACACGGGTTCAAAAGTTAACCCAGGGGCACGAGAAACGCTGTTTCTTGCATGGTTCTTTGTGTTTATAATTTTTAAAATTTTCGCAGAGGTATTTTTTTTCAGAACAAATGTAGGTTTTCGATAAAAAGCAAAGATTTAAATTAGACCGCATTCACCAAATTTAATTGGTAAAAGTGAGTATTGATCAAGGAGCCACATTGATCTCGTAGCAATGTCTTTGGTTTAGTAAATCCTTCGGGATTAAGCTAAATGTTTAGTGGTTTCAACTAAACTCCTAAGAACTCAACAGTTTTTGAAAAGCAGTGAAGTCCAAGGGTTAAGCTGACGCGTTTCGAACAAGCTACGGTTCTTTTCAGACTAATTAAACCTAACTGAACGTTTGTTGCGTGAGGGTATTTCGGTTTAATTCATGTTTGCGTTGTCAATGAGGGGGAGGAAGGGATGAGGAATAGGGAGAGGGATATTCAAGGTCAATTTGCGTCGAACAGTTTCGACGCCACTACTTGTTCAGCGGTAAATAATATGATCGACTTGTGCTTAATGTTTTGACTTTAATTTTTTAGGTGCGGTCCATAAAATACGTCACACTTTTGGGTTGAGGGGGTCTGGGACAATGTAACAACAATACTAAACTCCATACATAGCTTAAGAGAAACTACAATTGCCAGGTGAACAATCGTTAAATGCTTTATATGAGGACAGACCGAATTTCGATTTAAAACATAACAAAAGCTATAATTACCAATCTGGCAATTATTGAAAACCCGTATGGTGATATTCGTATCAAAATTCGAACAGTTGTGTCAAAATTCCTCTTTGAAGTCCAACAAGGTTTTTTAAAATTTATTCCAATCGGATTTTGATGTATGGGAATTTTATGTAGAATTATATCCTAAATAACTTTTGTTCTTGCACTTCTTTGATAAGATGCACCGTTTTTGAGATATTCGCAAAAACGTTTTCGTTAATGCTCCATTTTTTCCCATTAACGAACTTAGCCTCGCATTTTACAAAAAACGGATTTGCGCAAAATTTCAAGTCTGTAGCTCAATCCGTGCGCCCGCAATCCGCGCCACAGATGGACAGACGGACGGACATGCAAAAATCTTTTTTTTTTATCATTCTAAACACACAATTCATTTTTGTAATTCATTTTTGTGTGTGATGACGGGATCTTGGCGTTACAAACGGTAAGGCAAAATTAATATATCCTTTGGTTTCACCATAAGGGTATAAAAAAACTTCATTTGTATAGGTTAGGGACGAAAGAGTGGTCGGATGGGATTTTAGTGTATGAAGGAGTTATGTAAAAGCATTATTATAAACATGTTTTGCCTTTATACATTTTTCGATGTGACTAACACAAGAACTAAATTGGCTCCTATCTCTTGTTATACCAGCTGATAAGCTTTTTAGTCGTAATCTTTCAAATTTCTTTAGTGGACAAATTCTGGTAAAACAAATTCTGGTAGTCGAAATGTCACTGAGCAGGAAACAACAAATTATGATTGCCAAAATATTGGCTTTAAAACGTCTGGAAAGGGAAAATATACCCTCTGCCCTCTCACCTCTACATCCTCTCACCACTCTTGTAATATTTTGAATATGCATTCCATAGGCCAGTGTTTCCCAAGCGGAGGTACATGTACCCTAGTAGTACATCGACTGGTTCCTGAATGACGCGAAAGCTGAAAAAGGTAATGGCGACAACCAAATTTTGAAAAAAAGTTGCGACGTAAACAAAAAAATATCTCGAATTTCTATTCATATTTTTGGTTTGAGCACAGAAAATTCTTTTTTGACCATAGATTCCACCGTTTTGATCACAGTTTCAATGTATTGGTCTGATGATGGTCCTTTGATGCTCTCTATTAAAAATTTTTGTTTTTCTCCATTGGTTCAATAAAAATTTAATTTCATTGTAACACATGGATCAATAAGTCCCGAGACTAACAATGAAAACAACATTTTTTTTGCCAAATTTTTTTTTATTCATCAATATAATCACCTTTTAGGGTGATACAATCGTTCCAACGCTTTTCCAATTTTTCAATACCATGTTTATAAAAAAAATTATCTTTCGCTTCAAAATAAGCTTCAGTTTCAGCGATGACCTCCTCATTTGAGCCAAATCTTTTTCCCTGGAGCATTTTTTTAAGATCAGCAAAGAGCCAGTAGTCACTGGGGGCTAAATCTGGCGAGTATGGGGGGTGGGGAAGCAGATGAAAGCCCAATTCGTTCAATTTTGCCATTGTTTTCATCGACTTGTGGCAGGGTGCATTGTCTTGGTGAAAAAGGATTTTTTTTCTCTGCATGTGCGGTCGTTTTTTTGCGATTTCCTCCTTCAAACGCACCAGCAAGTCAATATAATAATCACTGTTGATCGATTTACCTTTTTCGAGGTAGTCAATGAAAATCACGCCATGCGTATCCCAAAAAACTGACGCCATGACTTTGCCAGCTGACTGCTGCGTTTTCGGACGCTTCGGACGGCTTTCGCCAGCTGTGCGCCACTCAGATGACTGCCGCTTCGACTCTGGAGTGTAGGGATGTATCCATGTTTCGTCCATGGACACGTAACGACGCAAGAAATCTTTTTTATTTCGAGTAAATAGCGATAAACAGCTTTCTGAATCATCGACTCGTTGCTGTTTTTGTTCCATCGAAAGCAATCGCGGCACCCACTTGGAAAAAACCTTTTTCATGCTCAATTTTTCATGAAGGATAGTAAATGCACTTCCATATGATATCTGTGTTATCTCAGCAATCTCACGGAGCTTCACTTTACGATCTTTCATTATAATTTTTGTCACTTCACTCACATTTTCCGGTGTAACGGCTTCCACAGGTCTACCCGAGCGTTCCGCGTCATTTGTGTCGGTACGACCACGTTTAAACTCGGCAAACCACCGACAAATCGTTGCTTTTGATGGACAAGAGTCCGGGTAACATTTTTCAATCCATTGTTTCGCTTGCACGGTGTTTTTACCCATTAAAAAACAATGTTTTATCAGAACACGAAACTCGGTTTTTTCCATTTTTTAAACAAACTACAAAACGACTTTACTCCAACCTCGATAACTCAGCTGTTTCTGGTCCGATCGACTTAAAATTTTGACACGTTTCAAGCAAAGGTTAGTACTCTAGAAAGACGTGGTTACTGGTTTACTACGAGCGTCATCTCTGGGTTAGTCTCGGGACTTATTGATCCATGTGTTATTCAATAGTTCACCATGAGAGATCCGATACTTGAATTGAAACGGTTACGAAACAAACAAAAATATTCCAGATGACCAATAAGCCGTAAAATTTCTATTAATAAATTAAAAGCGACTCATCCATACATCAAAATGCGATCAGACCACTCCTTCTCCCCTCTTCCATGTAAATGGAATACTTTTTTTTCCTGTTTTCTCGAAAAGTGTGCATCGTATCGAAAAATTTATATTTCATCTTCATAAATTTGTGTTTAGAATATGATTTTATATAAATTATCTATACATCAAAATCCAGTGAGACCACTCCTTCCCCCCTTCCGTGAGTCGTATTGAAAAATTTTATAAAGGTACAATCTGTTGAGAATATGATTCTACATAACCGTTCCATACATCAGAATCGAATCGGACCACTCCTTTCCCCTCTTTTATACAAATGGATTTTTTTAAATAAACACTTCGTTTGTCATCATATAGTTTTTATTTTTAATTTTAAATTTAACCTAAAGTTGGCCAGGCATGGTTCTGTGACCAAAAACTCACTGCCGATGAAAATTATTGTTCAAGTTCTGTTCTTCGGTTTAATTGGAATTTATTTGAATAAAATTCTAATGCTTGTTACCATGCTTCGAGATGTGAATGATACTTTATGGTCAGAACATTTTTTTGGCGATAAAAGGGATAGGCTGTCCTGTCGCCAGGGATGTTGTGTGAATTTTTACCTGAACAAATGTAACAACAAATCACTTTGGTTTTGCCTGAAAATTAATTAAATGTTTTTCCTTATTGGCACAGATATATTATAGATATGAAAGCACAAAAATCTATTAATGGCTAAATACAATAGGGGCATTCACAGAACCTATTAAAGTAGCTGTTATCGTCGTAAAGTAGTATTATTGGTTAAAGTTTTGTAAACAACCACAAAATACACGGCAACATTTTTTGTAACACAGCGTCTTGACCTGGGATTTTTCATCGCAGAGATTTTTCATTGACCAATCAGAGCTCGAGTTGACGGAGGGGAAAAATCCCAGAGAGAAATTTCTTGAAATCTTGCAATAGCAAAATTTCTTGGAATTTCACAATTCAAGATGGCGGAATCCAATTTCTCCCGACAAGTAATTGCAAAAATAACTAATTTTTACAAAATACGATACAAAAAGCTTTGGAAGAGAATATATAACATTAAGGGGTTTTTCTTTTCGTCTGTTCTTCTGTTTCAGCCTTTTCAATTTCACGTATTGCATTAATTACGAGAGCGGCGACTGGGTGTTTTTTTCATTGCCAATTTGAGAAATAAAATTTCAAGAGATTTTCGGCCCAGATGTCAAAAAAATCTCATTGCGGTGAGATATTTCTTCGGATGAAAAATTGTTAATCAAGACGCGGTGTAAGTTTAACAAAATTTTTTGTGTATTAACCGCTTGGTGTAAAATATTAAATTTATTCACAGTTTTAATTAATTGTTTAATAATACCAAAAGTGTTGAAAAATTGTGTTCAAGTGATTATAATATGTAGTGCTTAGTGTTTTAATTGATTTGGTGATTAGGGAAAATGATTAGAGTGGTTTCAGAAAAGAAAAAAACGGATCAAGTGAAAAAATGTGAGTGTAAATATGGGTATCTTTTCGATTTTACTACAGCCGCGAAAAAGTGGGTTCACCGTTTGAAGCAAAACTTTAACAAATAATATTATTTTACGACGATAACAGATATTTTAATAGCCAATTGAATATCGTTAATAAATTCTGGGAAGAATAATGGTGACTTGTTTTTGTTTACAAATTGGAACGCCTTGGAGTTGTAATGGGAAATTTCAATTATTTTTTGTTATCATTTTGTAAGTTCTTAACGGTTTTATAAACTTTGAAAGAAAACAAAATTACCAACTATACATTTTTTTAACACACTAATTATTTGAAATTAGTAATTTCATATTCATTTTTATACTTTTTACCAATTTTAATATCACAAGTTTTAAATTTCGCGCAAAAGCCCGATGTCAGCAATTCAGCGTGTTCGTCATTTCAAGCTGTTCCTTGATTTTTCTAGCTGTCAAAATCACAACAAAAACTAATAGTTATAAATAAATTAACCCGCCAAAAGTTGTTTTTATCCAGTGATTTCCCGAAAATTTAGGAAGTTACGTGTTTCCAGTAGTGAAATCCATGTTTTTCGTAACTCTGCGACTGGAAAATCCTTTCGTAGGAAGACATGTTTGAAATTTCCGCAACGCCGGTGACATCCAGAAGAAATCGCCTATCTTTATCGAAAAAGGTTTCAAAAACCCTGAGAATTTTATTTTTTGTGTAATAAATGTGTTTAATTTTTAGAAGGAGAGTCGCCAAGTGAAAAAGGAGCCCGACGAACACCTTTTGCCAACAAATGAAGACAATTCAAGCAAGGGCACGATTCGAGTAAAAAACTTATCGCAGCTCCTTGATGTTGATCCTCCGCCCCAATTGGCAGACAATCCAGATAACTACAGAACACCTGATAAAGTTGACGAGCCGTTCGAAGAGCTCGATGTGAAACACGCTTGTGGTACAAACGGAAGTGCCTTTCTTGCAAAAGATGATGAAATTATAAGTCTGTCCTCGGATGAGGAGTGTTTCGAGGATAAAAAGAATGCCAAAAATGTGAGAAAAAGAAAACGGACCAAGGCACAGTCCACCATCCGGAAGAAACCGGAAAAGATTGAGATCAAAAGAACGATTCCTAAAAGTGCAAAAGTCAAAGACATCAACGCAAAGTTGCTTCCGGAAAGTCAAACTAAGATTAAAAACTTTTTCAAACCACTAGTTCCTAGCAATTCCATAAAATATTTCGAGACATTCGATAAATCAAAACAAGATCCCGCGACAAATGCGAATCCCACCGATCCGTTAGAAATCGTAGCGGCTAAAATCGATAGAATTCAGAAGAAACGACCACCGCCTGTCCATAAAATAGTTGACGTTATTGATTTGGAGAACGACGTGCCCAGCACAACCGCTACCGAAGAAAACCTCACACAGGAGTCAAACAAAACTACTAGCAGTTCGATATCAAACTATTTCACCAGCAAAAGAAAGAAACAAAAACAAACTACAAAAGATAAGAGGGGAATGCTTAAAGATAACAAAGTGCAATTAAACAATGAGAGCTGTGAAAATACCGTAAGTACAACTAAATCTCTGTCGCCAATGCAAACGCGTGCATGTGCTAAAAGATTAATCGACGAGCAGACTTTGCACGGGAAGGACACGCAACCAGTAAAGAACCAAAGACTGTCGAAAAAGACAACAACTGACGAAATTAAGCGGAGACGACTAAATTCCCTGGGCACCGAAAGTATGTCCAGCAAGAGGCCAAATGGAAGCAGCACTGTGTCAAAAGAAGCCCCTGATGATAGTAATTTTGTAGGATTTGTTGATGTCGGGCAGAAGACAAAGAAAGTGCGACGGAAGTTGACTTTTAAAACAACAGCGATTGCTACCAGCAATGATTTGAAAGATGAAAGAGTACCAGAAGGCGAAGTTGAAAGTTTAATTTCGATTGACCTAACGGACGATTTAACACCACCAGAGGGGCAAGTGATTCCAAAGCCTGTGAAGATCTTGTGCCAAACACCTCAACCAGGGCCATCAGGGATTTCTGCGAAGCGAACAAAACCAACAGTCAACAAAACAAAACGCACCAATATTGAATGTCCCGCGTACAAAGTGATCGAAGGTACAACATTCGCTGTAGATGCATTTCGATTTGGCGAGATTGAAGGCATCACACACTATTTTTTATCGCATTTTCATGCTGATCATTACATTGGGCTGAAGAAGAGTTTCTCAAAAACAATATTTTTATCTGGTATTACTGGTGAGTGTCAAATATAGTAAGTGATTTTTTCGTAAACTAATAATTGATAATGAAATTTTAACATTGGCTTTATTGTGTCATGGGAACTGGCAAAGTGCCTCGTCCTTCTTGCCACTCTTGATATTTGTTAAATTATTAAGGGGATTTGAATTTTACCATTTGAAACAGCGAAAATTTTTGACAATTCTGGTGGCAACTTTTTTTTGTGTATTTGCAGCACAGCAAAAATTCGCGTGACGTATTTTATGTCTGCCAATCTGTTTGTTAGTCTGTATCAAGGATGGGAGTCGTTATCGTAACGTAACGAAATAACGAAACGAAATAACGGTTTTCCGGTTTTTCCCTCAAAATCGCATTATAGAAATTGAATTGCGTTACAATAACGGAAAACGTAACGAAAACTGAAAAAAATGATTTGGTTTTTTCGTTTATTTTATTTTTTGTTATTTTTTTGTGAAAAGTTCATCAAGTATAACCCCACAGACCTACCACCTGCATAAAATATAGTTAAAAATATTGGGGTAGTATTTATACCCGTATGGTGAAACCAAAGGGTATATTAGATTTGCCTTACCGTTTGTAACGCCAAGATCCCGTCATCACACACAAAAATGAATTACACCAGAGTGTTTAGAATGATAAAAATAATTAATTTCTGCATGTCCGTCCGTCTGTCCAAAAATGGACCATTAGGGGGTACCCCCCATACGAACGAAAACGTTTTTCTGAATATCTCAAAAACGGTGCATCCTATCAAAAAAGTGCAAGAACAAAAGTTATTTAGGATATGATTTTACATAAAACTCCCATACATGAAACTCTGATTCGAATAAATTTAAAAAAATCTTATTGGAAAGTTTGACTTCAAAGTGAAATTTTGATACAACTGTTCGAATTTTGATACGAATATCACCATACGGGTCTCCAATGATTGCTAGATTGGCAATTATAGCTTTTGTTATGTTTTTAATCTGATTTTGATTCTAAACCGTACTCTGTTTTGACCAGGAGTGATATTCCGTAACTTGTTTCAAGTGTTTGTTTCGAGTTAGAAGAACAAGAAGTATTCGCTGTCTCTGTTTTGACCGAAATAAATGACAGAGAGAAACCGAGATAGCAAATACCACTTTTTCTTCTAACTCGAAACAAACGCTTGAAACAAGTTACGGAATATCACTCCAGATTTCCTCTATTTCTGGAAATACGAAAAAGAATTTTTTTTAAACAACTTTTTTGGTATCGAAAACATTTTCTTTTTTGTATCTCCAACACAACATTTACGGCGACAGATTACGGCCACAAAGTTGTCCTCCATATACAATCCCACACAGTTTGTTGTTCCAAACGTCGTTTGTTTTTCATTTGATTTTGACAATGGGACGGTGAGCCACATCTAACATTTTTTGTTACCAATTATTATACAGAATAGGAATGTGATTGTTAGCAACACAGCATACGAACTATATTTCCTAATACTTTCTTTAATTTCGTCTTGAGTGACGAAATTTTGATTTTATGACGTCCCCATAGGATTTTATTTTGAATCAATCATGAAATTTTGTCGGCGAGCTGACCGACAAAAATTAAATTCGATTCAACTTTTTACGACGACAATATTAGAGGGATTGATTGTATACAGAAGCATAGGGTGCCATGAGTTTCAAATCTGAAATGTCGCCGTAAATGTTGTGTGGGGCCAATTGTATTCTGCGCTTAATAAAGTCAGCATCAGATATTTTAAAAATATTTTTAAATGCTTTAAAAACCTTCGGAAAAACTTACAAGCACCATATTGGCGGTTTAAGAAAGGTTTTGATTCACGGGCATGGACTTACAGTACTGGGAAAAGGGTCAGGATGCTAGATTTCTTATGAAAAAATTATCAAGTGCGAGAAAAACCACAAAAAATACAGAAAACATTTACAGCAAATTTTCTGCGAGTTTGGTGTCTGATCCTACCATAATTTTTGTATTGGAATTTTTGGATTCAATCCAAAAGTTATGACAGTAACAAGAACAAAACAAGTGATATCCATAGAAACTTGACTACACTGGTAAAATGGTGACAATTCTGGTGATAACACTTTTCGGGTGTTTGCAACACTAGTCGCTGATTCCCTGTGCAAATAAATCCATTTTACTTTCCATGACTAGCTTTCATACTTATCCTTGACGGGTTAAAGTTTTTTGTATAAGTTTTAAAATACCAAAAAAAAAACGGAAAGAATTTAAAAACTTTTGAGAAAAATCTTATCCTTGCAGGACTTTCCGTTTCGAATTAGTCTAACACCAGATTCGTGATCAGCGATCCCTGAAATCCACAAATATCAATTTTTCTGAGAGAAAATGGGAAAAATGATATTTGGTTATCCTTGGAGGTAATTTGGTTCCGAATTTTGAAATTGTAACGCTGGATTCGTGATCAGTGACCCGAAAATCCGCTAGTGTCAATTTTTTCCGGGAAAAAAGGATGTTTACAGGGCCTTCCGTATTGAATTTTGAAATTCTAACACCGGATTCGTGATAAGCGACCCCGAAAACTCCCGAGTGACACTTTTTAGCCTCCCAATGAGCAGGATTAATGGCGAAAATCAAGGTTTTAAAACACCCAAACCCTCTTTACCCCCCGTTCAGCCCCTTAGTGGTAAAATTTCGAAAAACCCCGCTGCAGTGAGCGCCTACGTAATGCATGGAACATACTGTGAAAGTTTCAAGTTTCTAGCTTCAGGGGTTTGTGCTGATCGTTGATGAGTCAGTCGGTCGGCCAGTCAATCAGGTTAAACGATTTTAAGATTAGTTGCTTATTGCTATTTGAACTAGAACTCGAATATGGAAACCCTGTCTTATCCATGCCTTGTAACACAAGAGAGCGCAAAGTGGTCAAGAAAATGCTGCGAATTGAAGACGTGACGCCCATTTTACGTCTTCTCTCTGTTACTTGGATGGATGCTTGTATCAAAAATATCAAAATCATTTTTTAACTTAATTTTATTTTTATTTCAGCACGATTAGTAAAAGAATTCATCAAAGTTAATGACATTTACCTTCATCAAGTAGAGATAGACGTTCCATTCGTTATAGAAGGTATTGAAATCACTGCCATGGACGCAAATCAGTAAATTTTCCTGAAAATTCCATTTTTTTTGTGAAATTTTAAGTTATTACTCTTTTTTAGCTGCCCCGGTGCCGTGATGTTCTTGTTTAAATTCCCCAACGGAGTTTGTACCCTCCATACGGGAGATTTTCGCGCCAGTCCGGAGATGGAAGAGCATCCAATATTCTGGAATAATTCAATCAATACCATCTATTTAGACACAACATATTTATCTAGTAAATATGCATTTAAATCGCAATCGGATAGTATCCTTGATGTTATTGCTGCCATTGATGACTTCAAAATAAAACATATTGGAGCAAAAATTTTATACGTTTGTGGATCATACGTGATTGGAAAAGAAAAAGTATGGACGAAAATCGCCAAAGAGTATGAATTACGGGTGTGGACAGATGGCAATCGAAAGAAAGCCATTAAAACGATCGCCGATGTTAATACGTTAAAATATTTAATTGACGATCCAACGGAGGCGCAACTTCATATTTTAAATATTGGTAATTTGTCGTACGATGTGAGTATAATCTGGAATTCGTCCGAATTGTAATTAAAAACTTTTCTCCACTTCCTACCAGTATTTATTTGAATACCTGAAACAATACAGTGATTATTTCGATATTCTGCTTGCCATTCGACCAAGTGGATGGGAGAAAAATTCGAAACCGCAATATAGAGGACGAGTTAATATAATTGGTAAAAAAAGACTAATTAAAAAAATCTCGTAATCTTTCATTTATTCCATAGGCGTAGAATATTCTGAACATTCCAGCTATGAGGAACTCCGTCGATTCGTTCGATACTTGCAGCCGCACAAAATCATTTCAACAGTGCCTTGTGGAAACGATGTGTCAAAAACTGGAAAGATTCCGGATGACTGGCTCTACAATGAAGTCAGAAGCCGAACGAAAGGCTATCAAACGTCAATTACGAATTATGTGCAAGTCTCAGGATCGGTTAAATCGCGACTATCCAATGTAAAAATGATAGATGAAATTGAGCAAGCGAAAATGATTAACAGTTGTGAGGATTTGGGGATGCTGGATTTATCATGCGAGAATAACAACAACTTGGTAGATCCTAGTAGACTTTCCGATAAAATAAGTAAAGCTGAAACAGATTGGATGTCATAGTATAGAGTTTATAATGTTTGTAAAATAAATATATTTTTTACGTTTTATTGAATTTTCTTTTGTTATTAGATATTAGTGTTTTGTTCTATGAAAAAAAAATTCTAGAAATCAAAGTTCATATTGAGCATTTAACGATTTTTGCTGGTAATTTTAGTTTTTCTTCTGTTTGGTATGAATTTTAGCATTGCTGTCACACAGTGTTGGGCGTCAATCAACTAAATTTTTAGGTGTTTCGTTAGTTGACCAAGAAATTAATTGCAACTAAATCAATCAGAACTAACGACTGGGTATAAAAAGATTTTTTTTTGTAATTTCATCATGTAGGTTATAACAAGGATTTTTTGGTGTTGTTTTTTATAAAAGAAATCAAAAAACATTTTAAAAAAATATTCAATTTACAAAATGTACTAAAAAAGAACAAATAATTTTTTGGAAATACAGTTAAAGTCTTCTAAGTCGAATTGTCTGCTGCCATAAAATCGTTTCGAGTTAGAGGAATTTCGAATTAGAGAAATTGAAACAATTTTTTTTAAATACATGTATATTTACTAGCTTGCATACCCATCGTTGCCGGGCTAAAGTTTTTTTAAAAAAGTTTTTTGCACAAAAAACCCAGAAATAGCTTCAAAACGATTGGAAAAAATCGTTATACCTTCAGAACCTCCCGTTCCGAATTTTAAAATTCTAACACCAGATTCGTGATCAGCGGCTCCGAAACCCCCTTATTGTCAGTTTTTTCGAGGAAAAATGGTAAAAAGGATATTTGCGTTATCCTGACAGGACCATACGTTTTGAATTTTGAAAATCTAACACCGGATTCGTGATCAGCGACCCCGAAAACCCCCGAGTGAAACTTTTCAGCCTCCTATTGAACAGGATTCATGGCGAAAATCACGGTTTAAAAACACCCAAACCCCCTTTACCCCCCGGTCACCTCCTTAGGGGTAAAATTTCGTAAAACCCCGATTTAGTGAGCGCCTACGCAATGGTTGGGACATACTCTGAAAGTATCAAGTCTCTAGCTTCAGGGGTTTGGGCTGGGCGTTGATGAGTCAGTCACTCAGTCAGGTTAAACGATTTTATATACATATAGAGATTCGTTTTTGAAGTTTTCAAAACGAACTATAAATTTAAAGAAAAATTGAAGGGAGCGCAAAAAAAGATTAAAAAAAAATTCGAGTTAGAGGGAAATTCGAATTATAGGGATTTCGACTTAGAGGACTTTGACTGTAAAAGCGAGATAAATATTTGCTTTATTTTTTATGCTTTTATCTCGCTTTTATATCTGATAGATAGCGTCCAAAATATTATTTTTACCTTTTAAGTACATTTTTTACAACTTTTTTTTTTGTTTTTTTTTAATTTTGTGATTTATATGACTAAAAATTCAACATGCCATCTGTCTTTTGCCTAGTTTATACATACTTTTTAATCTTCGAATATACATATATCCTTACCTTTGAGATATCCTTACAGACTTCAGAATCGAATTCAGACCACAAAAATCCCCGGATGAGACCGCGAAAAGATAATCACGTTATCCCTACAGGACCTTTCGATATCCTTACATACTTTTTAACGTCAGAATCGCATTAAGCGACCCAAAAACCCCATGAGAGTTTTTTGAGGAATCGCGATATCCTTACAGGACCTTCCATTGTCCTTACAAGGATAAAGTAGTGAAATAATTGTATTTTCATCGGCGTCACATATTTATATGTGCAAAATTTCAAGTCAAATAGGTGTCAAAATTAGATTGCAAGATTTGACTCTGACAACAAAGACCTTAGCCGGCTTAAAAAAGCTTAAAAAAATTATTTTTATCACGTGGGGTATAATTTTTTTTGTAACTTCATTATGTAGGGTACAAAAATATTTTTTTTTGGTAATTTCATCATGTGGGGTATAAAAATATTTTTTTGTTAAATTCATCATGTAGGGTACTAAAAGATTTTTTTTTTGGTAATTTCATCATGTAGGGTATCAAATAAAATCTTTATTTAATTTTTTTTTAGAAATTTATGTGGTGATTTCATCAAGATGGGTATAAAAAGAAAAAGTTTTTAGTTATACTCACGATTGATTCTACGATTAACGACTGATTAGTTGTTAATTGTGAAATAATCACAATTAATTGTGAAATAATCACAAATAATCACAATAGTTGTTAATTGTGAAAATAATAATCGTGAAAAACACTAATTTAGTTGTTGCGGAATTTATGATTACAGCTAATTAGTTGCAATCGTTAGTCGTGGCAAAAAACTAAATTTAATCGTTAGTTGCAACTAAATTTTGCCCAACTCTGTTGTCACATTGTCACAGAACCCCTCCCCCTAAAGTGTAATATTGTTTATAGACCACACCTAAAAAATAAAAGTGAAAAAATCAAACAAAAATGATTTATCGCTCAACAGGTGGAATCGAACCACTTCGACGCAAATCGACTACAAGTTTGAAGCTTGCACCCTGACCATCAGGGTTCAGCTGAGCAACGGAAGCTTTGTTGAATTTCTATATATACTAAGCGTGAAAATTTTCCACATATGTGAATTATAAGCACAATTCAAATATCGAATCTCCGAACCACACTTAAAAGTTTTGTATTATTCAAAATAGCTTTTTTTATTAATCGTTAAAATGAAAACGAAATAAAACGAAATGAAAAATTAAAGATGTGGAAAATGGTTTTGAATATAAATTACTTGCGGGTAAAGAAAATTATATTTTAATTTGTGTTTTAGTATTAAGACAAAGATTGTTAAGCATTCATACCGGTTTGGGATAATTTGCAAAAGTTTAATTTGTATTAAATTTTAATAAAGAACATTGCTTTCGGGAAACTGTAGTTTTTCATCTATTTTATCATTTTCAGTTATTGTTTTTATCATCATCATCATCATACTAATATATCATCATCATACTAATATATAAAAATGAGTTGGTGTCTGTCTGTCTGTCTGTCTGTCTGTTCCTCTTTCACGCAAAAACGGCTGAACCGATTGACTTGAAATTTGGCATGAGTGTCTGCGGTAGTTCTGGTTCCAACATAGGCATACGGAAAAGTAGCGCGAGGGGTGGGGGGAGTAAGGGGAGGGGGTAAAGTGATTTCGAAACTTAGTTTTTGCGCTATGTTACTCTTTCGCGGGGAAACTACTGAACCGATTGGCCTGAAATTTGGCATAGTTGTTCGTCGGGGGTCCAGCCCCAACATACACCCATTAAAAAGTAGCCCGAGAGATGGGGGACTAAGGGCAGGGGGTAAAGTGATTTTGAAACTTAGTTTTTGCGCTATGTTGCTCTTTCGAGGGGAAACTATTGAACCGATTGGCCTGAAATTTGGCATAGATGTTCGTCGGAGGTCCAGCTGCAAGATAGACTCATTAAAAAGTAGCCCGATGGGTGGGGAAGTAAGGGGAGGTGGGAAAGTGATCTCGAAAGTTAGGTCTTCCAGTGTTGAACACGCGTCCGGAGGCCGCGTATGATTGGAGGCCGAAGGCCGACTTGTGCCGCGGCACACTGGTGTGCCGGGAAATGATATTAGGTGTGCCGCGGTAAACAACACGGATAAATGCACATAAAATTCTGCGAAATTCGATGTGCATTTAAGCGTGTTCTACTGTAGCAGTATATTAGATTTAGTTTACAGTTTGTAACACATCGTACCAATCATCGGACACACAAATGAACTACACCAAGGATGACAGGGATGACAAAAGATTTTGATTTCCGCATGTCCGTTCGTCTGTCTGTGTCTGTACGTCTGTTTGTCTTGCCGTCTGTCTGTCCATCTGTCTGTCTGTCTGTCCATAACTTTCTGTCCATAACACGATAACTCTCGAAAGGTTTGAGCTAGAGACTTGAAATTCTCGCGTTTCTCGTAAATGCCTAGGCTAAGTTCTTAAACGGGCAAAATTAGACCATTCCTTCCCCTCTCCCCTATACAAACGAAACTGTATTTTGCAATTTTCTCGAAAACGGTGTGTCATATAGGAAAATTTATAAAGTTAAAATATGTTTAGAATAGGATTTTACACAACTCATCCATACATTAAAATCTAATCGGACCACTGCTTCTCCCCCTCCCCCATGCAAATTTAATACATTTTTCCTGTTTTCTCGAAAACCTCATGGATTGTTTTAAATAAACATTTTGTCTGGTATCATATAGAGTATTTGGCGAATTCCTCCTGGCAATTGTAGCTTTTCGTATGTGTAGGATGGCTATTAAATCAAACAAATATTGAGCACAAAATATTTATTTGACTAATACCGTTTTGCAAAATATTTAAAACTGACAAAAAATGAAAATAAAGTAACTTAATGATTTTAAATACTACTACGTTTACCGCATATTTATGTTTTCAAGTAACAAGTAACTAATAATAATTATACAATTACATATGTTTTATTTTGGTTTCCAGAACATCAGCTTCTACATTCTACACTTTTATTTGGGCCATTAATATTCCCTTTTTGTTCTTTATTTATTAAAAAAAATAAAAATTGAATTTTACTACCATTTGTAGTTGCAAGATTTCAGTTTCAAATTTTTGAATATTTCCTTAAGCCATAAAACCATTCAATTAGAACTTCATTATTCTTTGTAATGACCAGTTCTTATTCACCTTAGGTTTGTGCCCTAAATTTCATAAAACATTTGTGAAAACTTGAAATGTGATAATTCTGATAAAATTTTCACTTTGCCTGTGGCGAAATTTTCATTGTGACTTATGTTCCTGATCAAAGGACAATATAATTCTCTTTGAAATCCTGATGTGAAAAATTAAATGTTGCATTCAGATAATTAAATATTTGCAAAATCCATAAAATCAAGTGCAGATTACTGGATTTAGGGTGTATGAATCTTTATTAAATTGGTCTCGCACTCAAAGGGAATTTAGAAAGAACTTTAAAAGAAAAATTTGCATGAAATATAAATTTGAAAAAGTCGTAAAATTTAAGCGGAATTAAAATTTTTTAAAAATTGTGGCAAACGCTTGGGAAGATTATTAATTTTTTTAAAAGCTTTTATTTAGCTTGCTTTTGTGTTTGTCTGTTTGTCAGGGTCAAATCTTAAAATCTAATTGTGACCCACTTCCACACATCCGATTGACTTGAAATTTTGCACACATACGTAACTTCGATGACAATATAATGTTTTCACTATTTCGTTCTTGTAAGGATACCGAAAGGTTCTGTAAGGATATCGTATTTATCCTTTTCCGTAAAATTTCCGGAAAATAATCTCATCTGGGGGTTTTTGGGTGTTTCTGGGGTCGCTGAATCCGATTCTGAAATTATGAAGTCTGTAAGGATAGCAGAAGGTCCTGTAAATAAAATGTGGTGATCGTTTACCTCAAATTTTTCGGAAAAATATCATCTGGGATCGCTGAGTTTGATTCTGGAGTCAGAAAGTCCTTAAGGATATCTCAAAGGCAAGGATATAAAGGCATAAAAAATAAAATCAAATTAATATTCACCTCTAGTGATGGCAAAAAAATATTATTAATCGATTAGTGCATCATATGATTAATTGAAATGTGTTAATTGCAATACAATTAAATCGGTAAAAAATAGAAAATAATCGATTTATTAATCGATTATTCAAAAACAGGTTAAATACGTGCAAAAGTACACAGAAATTTTTTTTCTCAAGCTATTAGATATTTAAAATTTAAAATTGCTGCATTAAAATTGAAATACTTTCGCTAGAATTATATTAATTTCATAAAATTCAATAAAAATAAAACATTTTTGCGAAAGAATGCCTTTTTTATGCAATTTCATCTTTCCGGAGATAGCATCGGTTCGCGACTCTCCTGTAATTTCAAAATAATTTCTATCTGCTAAAGAAAAAAAATGTTTGTGATAAAATCATTTTTATTTTTAATATTATTTAGGAATATAAAGCTTAAGATACTACATTTTTTTTTGTTTCAAGCCAAGAATTTAAAAAAAGGATTTTGTTTAGCCGTTTTGTTAAAAGCCTATTTGCTATGGCTCCAGCTTTCGAAAAGAGCCGTTCGGATGGTACCGAACTTCCGACAATGGGATAATACTTCCTGGCTAAGTTATAGAGCTTCGGATACACACCCTTCATTTCATCCCAGGCTTCTATAGGATTTTGTTTTACGCTGTGGGGAACTCTAAATAAATTTGTAATAGATCTAAAACGAATAACTGGGAGAGGAAATAATAGTAGATCTGCCAGTATAGTAGTAGTAGCAGGTTCAAAAAAAATAAAAAATCGATTATTTACCTATTAATCGATTACATATTTTTAAATTGAAAGGAAAAATGTGATATGATTAATCGACATATCAAAACAAAATAATCGATTAATGCAATCATTTGATTAATCGTTGCCATCACTATTCACCTCGCTTTAATTTCTGATAGACAGCAACTAAAAACATAACAAAAGCTATAATTGCCAATCTGGCAATCATTGGAGACCCGTATGGTGATATTCGTATCAAAATTCGAACAGTTATACCAAAATTCCACTTTGAAGTCAAACTTTCCAACAAGATTTTTTAAAATTTATTCCAATCGGATTTTGATGTATGGGAGTTTTATGTAGAATCATATCCTAAATAACTTTTGTTTTTGGACTTTTTTGATAAGATGCACCGTTTTTGAGATATTCACAAAAAACGATTTCGTTCCTATGGGGGGTACCCCCCCTAATGGTCAATTTTTGCCCATTAACGAACTTAGCCTCGCATTTTACGAAAAACGGATCTGTGCAAATTTTCAAGTCTCTAGCTCAATCCGTGCGCCCGCAATCCGCGCCACAGACGGACAGACAGACAGACGGACAGACAGACGGACAGACGGACGGACGGACAGACGGACGGACATGCTAAATTCAACTTTTTTCATCATTCTAAACACCCTGGTGTAATTCATTTTTGTGTGCGATGACGAGATCTTGGCGTTACAAACGGTAAGGCAAAGTTAATATACCCTTTGGTTTCACCATACGGGTATAAAAATTGTTTTTCCATGTGGACGTCGTTGAGAGTTTAATTAGCAAGTCCTTACGAGCGAAGGTCAAATCGGGGAGTTTAATATCTGGCACACCCATCGCCTTCGTCCTTTGATCTCCAAATTGGGAAATTTGTTATCGCATATAACAGCAGCTACGGCTTCAACAATATGAGTTAAGGGGCTCCTAGACGTACAATATTATTGTACAATCGTTTGATTCTTGAGCAGTCAACATGTTCCTAAATGACATTGAAGCTAGTTGTGTAGTCATTGCACTGACTGTGGACTTAAAAAAAGAGTTTTAAAAAAAGCGCAGATGGATGAAGGAGTGGTTAAAAAAAGAACACCCATGAACATTTGTTGAATGACTTAAAAATAAGCCATGGTTAGGTGTACTCTCAGCGATATTTCATACGATACTGAGCCAATATTGTGCAATATCGCCCTCAGACTATACAAGAAAACCTTATTGTGCAATAAAAATCAAACCGATTTTGATTCCTTCAATATATTGCTCAAACGTTCAATATGACCCCTAGACGGTCAATATATTGCACAATATTGAAATATTGCACAATATTGAAATATTGCATAATATTGAAATATTGCAAAATATTGAAATATTGCACAATGTTGAAATATTGCACAATATCGAAATATTGCGCAATATCGAAATATTGCGCAATATTGACATATTGCACAATATTGAAATATTGCACAATAGTATTGTACGTCTAGGGGCCACATTAAATGGCTAGAGTATATGAAAGTCGTATTATTTCATACTTCGGAGAGCGTTTGTGAAACAATTTTTAAATTTCCCAAAATTTTTTGTTCAATAATTTTATGACATTTTTTTAGATTTTTTATTTGACTTTTTGGACATTTAAAAATTTATGTGAATCAACCGGAAAAGATTTAAACAAAAAATTTCAAGAAGTTCTTTATGGCCCACAAAAAACCCCTTTCAAATTTCACAGAACAGGGTCATTGGATTAAAAACTGCTTTTGCGTGTTATTTTTTCTAGAATGTGATGTCAAATCTGTGCTGACCGAAAACAAAAAAAAAACAGCAATAAAAAAGATTAGATATATGAATTAATTTTAACCGAAAATCAATCGAATTTAAGAAACTTATAGAATAGTGGGTAGAACAAAGTAATCGTTTCAAATTGAAGATAGTCTACTAAAATTATTAGATCTAATTGAGTTCAAAAATAAACTGAATGAGCTTGAAATTTCCTTCGCTGTTATTTTTTTGTAAATTACCCATTTTTTGCTAGTCGAAGTATAATTTTCCAGTTTTTCTATAGGAAAACAATAAAAAAAAATTACATACAATCACACGTTAACAAAAAAAAAAATTGGAAAAAACGAATGTTAACTGAAATATTTCAGTTCCAAACAGGAATCCTAACGGAACACGTGAATAATTTGGGTTTCCATCTAACTAAAGATACTAACTGAGGAAAAAATCAATTTATTAATTCATAAATTTGTGTTTTTTCCAGTTTTCCGTTCGACCACATGGTTTAGAAAAGGCAACCCAACTAGGGTCAAAGTCACAGACAAAATCATAATTGAATATTCATATGTATTCATAAATGTCTATCATTTTATCATCAATATTTTTTTGGCTAAAAAAACAATTCGACGACCGCTATTAGAATATAATCAGACAACAAACACATTGATATTTTTATTAAAACGAAATGCAGATTGAAGAGAGCAATTTAAAAAAACAAGCAAAAAAAATTGAACGGATTCAATTAAATATTAATAATTGACTACAAATCTTCTGGCTATCTACGTCATTAGGTCCAGTTTTGTGAAAGTGTTTTATAGATTTTTTTTTGTTTTATATAATATTTCAGTATAAGCAAGAATTCAATTTGCGTAAATAAAATTTTTGCAAAGGATCTTCATCTTGGGTTGAATTCGAATAGAGGTAGATATTTTTTTTAAGAATTATAGTAAAAACCATGAAGGTTGAATTTCAACTTAACTTCAATTAAACATACAGAAACAAAAGGTTTTTCTCATCATTCCCATTTAAACGATTTTGATACTGTCTTATTTTTTGTAAATTTTCGTAACTATTAAACCGCCTAGCATTTTTGATAAGATTTAAACCGCAATTTTTTACGAACCAGTGACTATAGAACACTATTTTTCAACATGTGGGTCTCGATCACATGATAAAACAACCTCCAATACCATTTAACCCGCTTTTCCCCCTCCACCCTAACCAAAATGATTCCCTCAGTTCAGTTCGTTTAGGATGTCGCGATGTAACTTTTAGGCTTCGTCAAGTTAGAAAAATAACGGATCTACTAAAAAATTGTCAAAGCGTAGGTTATTTAACCCTCATACTGTCCCTAAGAAAAATAACGTATGATGTCTTCGTGGGTCAAGAATGACCCATTATGACCCATTTATGACCCATGAAGACTACAGTGCTCTTCAATGGATTAAAATATGAACAAATAGATTATTGTTTTCGGTATTCAAAAGAAATTTGTTCACAGAGCCTACACCATACAAACATTGTTTATGTAGTTGAGAAGATACTTTTAATTAAAATCGAATTTGGGTCAGAAATGACCCGAGGACAGTATGAGGGTGAATGAAAAAATGACCTCTACAGCGTCTTTTTAAATACACTTCTAGTTTTTTGTGGATTTTTGTTTGGTGAGACTTTGAAGAATTTCACCTGCGGAATATTTGCTTTACAAAAGTTTACATTGGTTTTTTTTTTTCTTTTTAAAAAACTTTGCTTCCAGCAGTTTCCTGAAGAAACTAGTTTTTAATCCATTAGGTGGTAAAAACTAATTTCTACCTTTTCAAAAACAACCCGCAATCAAAAATAAAATAAAAAATATGCGCCGCAAGTAGATATTCTTCGCAGGTGACCCCTTCTCTCCGCCGTCGCGTGATCTGCCAGTTACGGTGGTGGTGAAGGTCAAGCTTGTTTTATGGCATCAGGAACAGTGCAGGATGACTATTTACTGTATTTAAGTTTGTTAAGGTTCTAAATTGCTCCGAATTTTTACAAAGATTTTTATCTACAGCGCATATTTTCAAAGAAAATTTCCCGTAGTCCATTTGTTCTGTAATTTTCATCCACAAAACTTGCTTTCTTTTTAAAAAAATATGATTTTTCATTTTAATTCTTTTACAATATTCAAAAGTTACATTTTTTTTTGTCTCTGCCAAAAAGTGTTTGCAAAAAACACTTTTTTGAAAAAAAAAACGTCAAAAAACGGATTTGCATATCTGATAATGAAAAAAACATAACAAAAGCTATAATTGCCAATCTGGCAATTATTGAAAACCCGTATGGTGATATTCGTATCATAATTTGAGCAGTTGTACCAAAATTCCACTTTGAAGTCAAACTTTTCAATAAGATTTTTTTAAAACTTGTTCCAATTGGATTTTGATGTATGGGAGTTTTATGTAGAATAATATCCTAAATAACTTCTGTTCTTGGACTTTTTTGATAAGATGCACCGTTTTTGAGATATTCGCAAAAAAACGTTTTCGTTCGTATGGGGGGTACCCCCCCTAATGGTCCATTTTTGCCCATTAACGAACTTAGCCTCGCATTTTACGAAAAACGGATCCACGCAAAATTTCAAGTCTCTAGCTCAATCCGTGCGCCCGCAATCCGCGCCACAGACGGACGGACAGACAGACGGACAGACAGACGGACAGACAGACGGACAGACAGACGGACGGACATGCAAAATTCAATTTTTTTATCATTCTAAACACACTGGTGTAATTCATTTTTGTATGTGATGACGGGATCTTGGCGTTACAAACGGTAAAGCAAAGTTAATATACCCTTTGGTTTCACCATACGGGTATAAAAAGTTTTTTGGGAGTTCAACATTGAAAGTTTGCACAGTATAATATTATATAATAGTACAATATATATTGGGGTACAAATTAGAAATGAGGGATTTTTTAGAAAAAAAATTGTTTTATTGTCAAAAAATTGTTACAAAAAGATCACTCAAAGTATTACCTATCGCTAGCATGTACTTCTTCCCATCTTTCTGGCAGCGTACGAATTCTGCGTCGGAAGAACGACTCGCCTTTTGAAGTTATCCACGAATCAACTCATTTTTTGGTATCTCCATATGAATTAAAGTGCTGCTCAGACAGGCCATACGTCATCGATCGAAACAAGTGGTAGTATTGGACGGGGCAATATCTGATGAATATGGCGGGTGGGTTTAGATGACCCATTTCAGGGTTTCGAAGTAAGTTTTAACTAGCCTTGCAACATGTGGTGGAGCGTTGTCATGATAAAGAATAAAGCTTGTCCCGCGATAACGCGCATCACGGCGCGGTGACAGATGGTAGTAGAAACTATAGGTTTATATGAGTTAGTCTATAATTGCGCGCTGATCAAACGCGGCAGCCGCGAAGAGTAGGTCTAGTTTCTACTTTCAAACGCGGTTGGAAGCGGTGACATAACAGAGATGTCACAAGTGGTGAATTATGGTACTTTAATATGAATTCGGGAAGCTCGGTATATTATGTCTGCCATCTCCAAACAGTTATTTACATATTCTGAGTGTTGTAGCAAATATTTTTATCAAGTGGAAAGATGGAAAATAACTTTGAAAACGTATTCGTAACGGAAAATGAAACCGAAAAATTATAAATCTTCAAATGCTCGTCGCCAAGTTAGAAAAGGTTATGAGAACACAAATTGAGATCTCGCCTCATCCGCACCGCGTAATTGGGGTTTAGGAAATGACTGCGGCTGTCGCCCTGCCGCTCTGAGCTAACCGCGCTGCGCCGCGCCGCTGCCGCATCGCTCCAATTGTGGAACAAGCTTAAATTTATGATGTCTCTGCTCGTGTTGTGGTGCTTTTTTCTTCAATTTTAGGCTCAAGTGTATCAATTGTAGTCGGTAGCGATTATCGATGATGGTTTCGTTAGATTGGAGCAGCTCATAATACACTACACTCAGCTGATCCCACCAAAATAGACAGCATAACAACTCAAAAAAATAATAACAAAAATCTCGTTCTTTTTGACAAAGTTTGTTTTGTTGAATCTGAAAAAAATTTTTTTTGTTAAATTGATAAAGGAATTGTTTGAAATAAAATTTTTGTAAATATAACAATTGTTTGTCATTTCGACAAATTAGGTATTATTAATTTCACAATTGTTTAATTGATTTAACAAAACATCATTTTTAAGTTTATTTTTTATCAAATAACAATCTTTTTGTTGAACAAAGTTTTCAAAAATATTTGTTCCAATTGATATTGTTTTGTGATTTTAACCAAAATTTTGTTAATTTAACAATGATTTTATTCATGTGACCAATTTTTGATTTACCTAGGAATAAATTTCCCTTTGTTGATTTAACAAAATTATTTTGTTGGCTGATATAGGATAAAAATTTTGTTGATTTAACAATGATTATATCCGTATGATTAACTTTTTCTCTGACTCTTGGCGCCATGAATATTCGGCTTTGGCGTTGATCTTGAAGGGTAGCCGGGCTTACATTGGTTGGGATAATCATTTTTTAAAATACAGTTATTTGTAAAATACAGTTATTTGATAATCATCTTTTAAAATACAGTTATTTTTCATAGCCAGTGACGATACATTGCAAAAAACCTTTTCTGCCGTTGGTAAAAATCCCCGCAAATGCTGTTTTGTTGGCACATAATTCGACATATTGACTGCTCAAAAAATCGATGTTGTTTACACTTGGAAGAAATGACACATACTGAAAACCAAACCTACATAATGGTGCTTTGACATGAATATAGTTACGGTATTGCCCTATGATGTACCACAAGTAACACCATCTCTAGAAAATCCCTCATTTTCAAGTTGTAGCCCAAATAGAAACGGCTCTGCTTGGAGAGTCATTAGATCTGGTTTAAAATATTAGAATGATTTTTAATTCACTTAAAATCTTCTGTCACCTTTATTCGTAACTTGTTTTTGTAATTTAGGGCAAAAGTAACAACAAAAAATCCACCAGGAAATTTTTTTTATGATAATCAAGTTTGTAATCAATTCAAATCAATAATTACATAACATATCCAATTTATTTTGTAAAAATTTTCCATATATTTTAGGAAAAATTTCTACAATCCAGATTTCCACTGTAAATTTTTTTACCCGATTTTATCAAGTATTTTAATAAAAGCTCCATAACTGATTATTATATGTTTCGATCTTTTAGTTTTTCGTCATCAAAACGACCGGTTTTTCTTGATTGCGGTCTCGACATTTTCTGATTTAAGATCAAGACGACACCATGATTCTCTCAGTTCAGTTCGTAAACGCAAACTTTAAACATTACTCCGCAAACGGAACAGATAAACTAAGAGAAAGAAAAAAACCTTAACATTTTATCTAAAAAAAAATTATTTGTTGTTAAAAATAACCAAAAGTTCTAAATTCAAATTGAAAAATACAAAAATGGTGTCAAAATATTGTGCTATTGTTGTTGTTGCTGTTATTATGGTGTTGTCAGCTGCATCTTGCAATGGAGCAGTTTTTACTCAGCCCGCTGCCAAACATCCTGGTTAGTATAATTTGATTAGTTTGCAAAAAATTAAAGAAACGATGAAAAAAAAATGTTAACTAATAAAAAATTATAACGATATGATGGGCTCAAGATGGCATTTTTTAGTAACTGTGTTAAAACCAGAATAATAAAAATTCTTAACAATTAGTAAATCAAAAAGGATCCCGTCTTAGAAGTAGTTTTAGTTCAAAGTTGTTAATAGTTTATGATTAATATAAATCTTATGACCTTACGTGGATTTTTTATATAAATAAGGTCATCTCTGATGCTTCATAAATTTTTTTTGTTATTATTTTTATATTTTTTTGCAATTGATGAAGTCATTTAATGATTTTACTTAATGGCCATATTGGGAAAGGTTTACGATCTTTTGAATGAAATCGAGATGCTTAGCTTATTATTTAATATTTCTTTTCTTAATGGTGTGTTGGAGGTTTCATGGAAAGTTATTTTGTTTTTAAGTGGGCGTAAGCACGTTGCTTGAATAATAAAAAAAAAATATTATTTCACGGCTCTTTTTAAATTTGATTGTTGACCTTTTGTAGATACCAGTAGTAAAAGTAATTTTCGGTCAATACACTCATTGAAATTTTGGTGGACTTTTCTTTTTGAATTTCTAAATATATAAAAAAAAATGGAAAGTGTCCATAAAATACGTCACACTATTAGGGGAGGAAGGTTCAAAACTTCATTCAAAAAACCACGAAAAAATAAGAGAGAGGGGGGGGGGGAGGGGCTTTACATTATAGTTTTCCGACAATATCTAAAAAAAAAGTTTCAGACTTTTAATAAAACACAAACTTAAGACTTTACCCGAATTTTAGTTTTTTTAAATTAAAGACTGTAAATTATGCTGGCTTTACACGAATGACAGATAGTGACAATCTGTCATAAAAGAATGGACAAGTTCATTCTTTTATGAGAGATTGTCATTTTTCTGACAGAAATAATGACAAAAATGATACTATTTACACGATAATGACAATTTATGACAAAAAAAAATGACAAATTTGCCATTCGTGTAAACGCAGCATTATACTGTTAGTTTCCAGTCTGTATCTGTAAGTTTACAGTCTGTATCTACTTTGACATGTAAAATATATATTTTTTTACATTCCGTGCCTTTCGTTATTGCCTTTAAATCACTGTCGATGGAAATTGAGGCCAAAAATTTAAATTGCCCGCCAGGAAGCCGTGTGGATGATGTTTAATTTTACCCAATAGACAAGTTTCAATTTTGCAATATCGCCATTAGAATTTTTTGTAATTTTCACGAATCGTATAAAATTTTCAAATATTCTAACGCTCAGGGCTTTTGAGCAAGACTTTGGAATTATTCGCTTCTTTAAAATTTTAACATATGGGAATATAAAATAAAAAAAACTCTAAAAATGCCTTCTCGTAACCTTTTGCTTGTAGGATAAAAAAAAACTCTCTGAAAAATGCCTTCTCGCAACCTTTTGCTTTCTCGCAACCTTTTGCTTTCTCGCAACCTTTTGCTCTTTCTCGCAACCTTTTGTGTAGAAAAACGTGTTCACTTGTGCTCAGTAGAAAATTTGAATCACATGTTAAGAAAATTAAGTTGCTTAATTTCGTTATGTCAATACTTTTGTACCTATTTTAAATAAATTAAAACAGGTAACATGTTTATTAAAACATTTTTCTTAAATCTCATCAAAAATCCGGCTTGTATTTCATGTTTTGCTCGAATTCCGTTTTGATTTAATTCTAATGACGCACATTTTGACGTCAGTGAAAATTCCTCAAGAAACAAGTTCTCAAATAGATCTAAAGCAGAATCCACAAATCTTGATTCCTTATTTATGCCTATGCAGATCAGCCTAATCGAAATTCTTAAATTCGTTTATGTTGACATTAAACTTTGGCGATCATTTTAAATTCCACTTTTTCCCTCATGTTTTTACCAACGATCGTCAGTTGTTTTTGCTTGCTTAATTTAATGCGGTAAAAGTTTAAGAAATCCTATAAACTGTCTGAATGGAATAATTTTTGTCGTTAATGAGGTAAACAAATCGGGTTCGAGCTGGGGAAAAAATTCGTTTCGAAAAGTCCAAATTAAAAATGCATCCTAGTTTGATTTTTTTTTCAAGAAATTCCCAAGAAAAAGAAACACGATAAGTAATAAATAAATCACTTTTTTGTATTTTCTGTGTTTTACTGATATGTCAAAGAACTAATAGCTATAAGAAAATCACAAAATCGCCAAAAAACCAAAAGGAATCCCAAAATGAGTGAATTTTTATTTCAGTGAATTATTTATTTGTGATTTTTTTTCGGTGAGATTTAAATCTAATTTTAGATATTTTGTCTGATAATAAATTATCTTGTTTTGGATTTATTTAACATTTTTTTTCGTTCATCTCATTATGGATGATTGTGCGAAAAAAAACAACATAAAACTAAACAAAAAAAAGCTTTGGAATTTTGATTAATAAAACAAGATAAGTGAAATGATTTCAATCTGTTTCTAGATATCTAAATCTAGAAATGTAATTTAATCAGAATAGAATGATTAATAAAATATTCTGGAATGTTTTGCATCACCGGCGCGCCACGGCGCCATTTTTAGATAATTTGAATTTCAAACTGAGACAATGTTTTGCTCTTTAAATCATATTAAATGATATTTTATAATATCTTAATGATGGCAATGAAAAAAAAATCGATACAAAATCTAGTTTTTGTATCTATTATAAAAACTAATCGGAAAATATAAAAAATTCTGTATTTTTTTTGCGATTCCGCAGAAAAAATTTCAACATCGAATTTTCAGGTGGGATGCTGAAAAATGACTTTGAACAATAAGGTTCGGCTCATCACAACTGGATCTAATAGTAGATCGAAAACAAAAAAAAATACATTTGTTTTAATGGTTATATTGGTGCCGTATTGTCGTTAACACATCCGTTAAAATTAACGTGAATCATTGACAGCGCCAGCAACAATCTTTAAATGGCTATTAGAAAACTGTTAAAAGTCTATAAAACAAATTTAATGATACAGAAATTCAACAATCCAGTATTTCTTAATTTTCTAAAGAACTATTAATTACGAATTTCTGGCATTTCAACACATTCATTATTTTTTTTTAAATAGATACAATTCCAAATCGGTTCAATCAACTTTTTTCTTTGTTTTCACGGGAAAACGTATGAACAATTCATTTTGAAATACGCAGAAATAATTTATTTTTATAACGATACAAGTTTGTGTTAAATAAAAGTTAGTCCATTGAACATTCTAATCATTTGTTGATGTTTTTTATATCAATTTTACTATAAACTACTTTATTGAAGAAGATTTTCTAGTTTCCACTAAAATATTGCGCATTTTTTAAATTTAATGTTAATTGTTTTTTTTAATGTTAAAAAAAATTCCCGACATTTCTACTTGTAATTATTGGGGATTTGCACACAACCGAATGTTTCAATTGGATTTTGGTGTGTGGAAAACTCAAGGAAAGTCGCATTTTAAATAGCTTTCAATTATAAAAATTTTGCGAAAAAATGCAGCGGCTAAAAAAAATTGCAATAAACTTTTTTGTGTCTGTGGGACTCTGGTAATACTATTCATCTGTCAGGGGGGGGGGGGGGGGGAAGCAGCCAGCTGGGAGAGAGGGCACTTGTAGTATCAGTAGAAATACAGAATGGCTGTACAGTTTAGTAGAGAAGAATAAATAAACTTATGTAAATATCAATCGTGCGTTTTATTAGATCACTATTTTATATACATGGGAAATTGTCGGGCATTTCATTGTCCAGCATGGTATAGAAAAAATTGATTTCACATCCCAATATTGCTATTTTTACTGCCCTGTTATGCCAATCACTGATAAATTTTAAAAAAAAAGTCTAAAGCGGACTTACTAAGGCAAGCCTCAATTTTTAAAAGGAAAATTTCATTGGAAAATACCTAGCCGCGCATGAAATGCAGGGCAAATAAAGAAATGCTATTTTATGATATTTCAAAAACTATTAATTTTAAAGATAGCAGGGCAACGAGTTTCTAATTTTTTCATCATAACCTGTTGTTTTTGATTGGGTTTTGATGAAAAAATGTTTTTGAAGCATGACAAAACTTGCCCTGCGTATGAAATAGACGTAATTTTTCTGTTTAAAGGGGGAAAGAGGGGAACAAAAAAATGGCAAAAGGGTTAGAAAAGATGGGAAGGAAAGAATGGGGAAAAAGAAGGGAAGAGAGGATGAAACCACTTGTAGCTTTTGTTTTAATCGTCATTATGTTAGCATGAATTTCATGGCATTCCATCCAACCGTTTTCGAGTTTCCACAAACGAACCAGAATTTGGAATATCATGTTCAAAATGGCCGAAAGCAGAAAATACCGTTAGTTGACAAAAAATTACACAAAAGGTTTTCAGATTCTTCCCGCGAAGCCATTTTTAGGTGGGAAATTTGAAAATTCGGCTCAGGCACCACCTCCCAATTTGTTTGAAATGCATTCGTTATTATCATAGCTTGCGGCTTATAAATGCAAATTATTTAAAAATATTTCTAATAAAAAAAAAGGTTTGAAATTACCGCTAAAAACAACACCTTAGCAGACGTTAGAGCACTCAGAGCATTTTGCATGATTTTTGAAGAGAGCAAAACAAAATAAGTTTTTCCTTCTACAAAAAGTTCTTGTTTGCATAATATTTTTTTTAATTATTTTATTTGAACGGTTTTATTATTATTTTTTTTTTGAACCTTTTGTCGAAGCGAAAGAGTCTAGAATTGTTTGATTGTCTTCAAAAATCGTGGAATGCGGCAATGAAAAGCATTCGGTATGCCACCCATAGGTTAATGATTCTTTTGACTTTTTCAAAAGTCAAATTTTATGATAAATCTTTAAAACTCCCTCATAAATTTTTCGATTTTGCAACAAATCTTTGACTGTTATTTACAATGCGGAAAAAAATATTTTCTGCTCAAAATGTGAAATGTCCAATGCAACAAATCTTTTAAATGTCAAAATTTTAGCCAAATTTTGTTGCTGATGATGAATGGAAAATGTTCTAACAACATGAAATTAACATGTCATTTTGGTATTTTAGGAATTTTGTCTTGAGGTCAAACACGCGATCGGTGGCTACCTTCACATGTTTTTAGTAGCATTAATTAGTTTTACAAATTCCTCTGTTCGCTGCATGAAAAAAAAAACCGTAGCACGCTTCTTGTGCAATAAATTTTTTCCAAACTACGGAAGTATTTAAAAAAACACATTTTATATGTTGTTTGTGTTTTGTTTTTCATAATCGTTTTCACAAAAATTACTCAAGAGGATTTTTTTTATTGCGGAACAATCGCAATGACTACAAAATTAAAATAGCCGGAAGTAAGAAATACTACGGTAAACCTAAAAGTTTAAGTTCAAGATGATACGATGGCATGAGTTTTTGGGGGTAATAATTAAATTGTATTTATAAACAGAAAAACCATTTCACACATGTGTCATGTTGTTTAGAATGTTGTCGAATAGCCGCTTTGCCAATCATATTGAATTTTTTGTTAATTATCAATAATTAAATCGTGTCTTTTAAATAATTGATCGTAATTAATCTAATGAAATTCCTTTTTTCATTGAATTACAGATTACCCTGGTAAATGCTTTGATAAATTGACGAAACGTGCGATGCTACCTGGCAAAGAGTATAAACCAAAGGGTATTTGCGCCACGATGACCTGTGAAGCTGAAACCTACAATATTAATGTTGAAACGTAAGTTAAAGCTATTTTAAAACACAAAATTTGTATCGTTTATTAACAAAAATGTTTTAATTTTTTTTTACAGATGTCCCTACATTGATATGCCAGATTGTGAAGAACTTCCAGTTGATCCAACGCGCAGTTATCCAAAATGCTGCCCGCAATTCTTATGTACAGATGAAAATGGCCAGCAGACGATAGTCGATGTCACAACATTATAATAATGAAATTAGGAGAAAAAAATCCCAGATATGTAAATCAATGTTATTAATTGATAGTAATTATCTATTATCAATTTGCTTGTGTAGGATTTTTTATAACCATCTTTTTTTATTATGATTTCTTGAATTAGTGAAGCAATGTTGCTCATTAATTTTGTATTTTAAATTAAAATCAAACTAGAATCATGCGTCTTTTTCTATTTAATTTAAGATATTTCAATTATTTATTAATCTATACATTTGTAAACAAATCATTAATAATTTTGATTAATTTAAAATATGAGTATGCGATATTTGCATTTGTACCAAATTATAATTAATGTATTTTTGTTTTTTTATTATTATTATTGATTATAAACCGTAAAACTATGTTAATAATGTATTTAATTTAATTTAATGACTATAGAAATAAATGAAAAAAATATGAAATTATAAAATATTTAATTTTTTTTTCTTTAAATTAATTTAAAAGGCTTCGTACCTGATCGGTTTGCCGTTTAACTGGAAATGCAACACAGAAAGAAAAAAAATAGTTAAAAATTTGCGTCAACCCACGAGAATAGTGGCTTCAACATGCTTACGTGGCAAAAATCTTCTCAAAACTTACTACAAACGTACTTAATTCAACTATTACAAACATTTTTGACCATTTAATAGTTGAATTAAGTACGTTTGTAGTAAGTTTTGAGAAGAATAAGCATGGTTAAACAACTATTCTCGTAGGTTGACGCAATTTTAACTATTTTTTACTATTTTTTTCTTTCTGTGAACACATTTTAGAATTGCGAAAGATACTGGGAAAGGGATTTGGGAGGAAGGGTGGAGTAGGGGGGGGGGGGGGGGGGGGGGGGGGAAGGGTAAGGTAACCAATTTTTCTTTTGATTAAGAAGTCGAAATTTTTGTCAGAGAATTTAGTAGTCATTTCCTGAAAAAAAATTTCAACTTAATCAATACAAAATTTGGATCTAATCAAAAAAAAAAAAGATTCAAATTCTTTCAGAATTCCAGGAGAAAGCAGACAAGGTGTTAACGGAGAAGAGGTAGAGCAGAATTTATTGCATGAAAAATTTCTTACCCGCAATGCAGAAATCAGAATTCAAATCCTTTCCCACTGAATAAGGCTTTCTCCATATAATCGGTTTAAAAGTCCGCTATTGTAAACCTTTAAGTATATGTTTGTCTGTCTGTGTCTGTCTGTATGTCCAGACTTGGCTCGAAAACGATGACCTGTGAAGCTGAAACCTACAATATTAATTGAAACCTACAATACGGTTTTTCCTAGATGTTGTTTAAGGATTTAGGCTATGCATTATTTTCCTACAGTTCTCCGTTTTTCCCCTACAATCATTTATCCCCACCACAAACCTGTTTTTAAGTTAGTCAACAGAATAACTCGTAAACCACTGGATCAAATTAGCTGAAAATTTACACAGGGGTACTATATACTCTATATATAAATATATTGATTAGCTTTGCGGTTGACAAATTCTCTTCTTCCCTCTGACCAGCAGAAGATCTCCTAAACTACTGAATTAATTTTGATACGGTTTTCACTATTGGGCAGATCGTTCATCTGGAAAAAATTGTCGCAACTAAATTCAAATCCACCCCTTTACTGAAAAATCCCTTCTCCTGTTATCTGCTAAACTATTGAATGGATTTCGACACAGGTTTCTTCATTACAGATGTCCTCCCTCAAGAAAAAATGTCGCCAACTAAAATCTACGTGGATGATATATAAAATATGCAAAATATAAAATACTAGGAGCTCCTGAATAAAAAATAGTCGCAATTCCGTATAGTTTCACATCATAAAACATTTTCTTATTTTTAAAATTATTACAAATTATAAATATCTTTATTTAAAATCCGTTAAAGGGCCAAAACTGGCTTGTAATAAATATTTAGAAAATAAATTGTCTTACAACAATCTGGTGGCACTAAATTTAATCTTCTTTAAATGTTAGTGCTATTAATAATACCAGCACTGGAAATTTTATTCCACCAACGTTTAATGAATCTGATAGAAAATATCTGATGTGAACAGCACATGAATTTCTTATATAAAATCTACGTTCCTGAGCAATTTACACTATAAGCCGACAAATAAAGGGCCCTGGGCGACTGTTAGTTACCGATGACTAATCTCAACTGGGTCACAACATTTTCGTATTGTAATTTCCTCTGCTTTTTATCTCTCCAAATTGAGATTTCAAAAAATTGCCATCTCATTTATTAACTAAGAAATCATTGGAAAATTATCATCTTTTGTGCCAAAATCGCTATACAGATTGTGATTTGTGACCGGTCACAACGCCAGTATAAGAGTGAACATTTTATTATACGGAAAAACATGAATTTTTATTTCACAAAATCTAAAATATCCCGATAACGGTGAAAGATTTCGATTAACGGTAAAAGTTAATTTAGAGAATTTTAGTATCTTTAATATTTCCTTTAACTGAAAATTTTAGTGTCTTTAATTCTTCGAAGAACCGCTAGTTTGCAAGCAATTCACAAAAACCTTTTTTTTTAAATTTTATGAGATAACAGTATGAGATAACGGATAACAGTAAAACACAAAGTTATGAGAAATACTATTCTCATCAATCCCTCTTATACGTTGAACCAAGATAACCACTAAAACTATTTTTTTTAAATAACGGTATTACTCAATACCGGTTAGATATATTGAGTTCTAGTAAAATTCAAAAGTGTAGGAAATTGTACTGTCTTCAACTTTTATCATACATAAGACTAGATAAAAGTCTTTATACATAACACTACTTTGGTTACTTCTAGTTAACGGACTTTCATCAAAAATTTTTTAGGATCGCCTCATTCCAGCATCAAACATGCATGTAAAATTTCATGGCTTTAGCTCTATTAGTTTTTGAGAAATCTTGTACACAGGATGACAGACTAACACGGCCTTTACACGCGACAGTAGAGCTGACACAGTCTCGTGTAAATGCCTACGGGCACTGATAAGTCAGTACTGACGGGACTTTTTTGTAGTCAGTACAGACATGCCAGTAATTTGACATTTCAGACTTTGCAGATGGCGGAAAATGAAGAATATGAGGTAAATCTATTAAATTATTATGAATCCACTTTTTTTAATTAATTTTTTAACTTTTAGAACTCTTAGACTGGCGAAAGAACACTAACAGGAACGAGATAATTAAAATAATAGAAGCATTCGAGCAAAATCCATGCCTCTGGAATAAGAGTGTTGCAAACGAAGTCATTTTAAAACTGAACTGGCTGCCAGTTTGCTAAATGTCTTCTAATTCATTGTAAGTAATTTGACATTTGGAGTCTGGGCTACTGACATACTTTACAGTCTCATGTAAAGGCCGGGTAACAGACTAATAAAATTATATTAAATTAAGTAGGCACTTTTCGACTTCAGAGCATGCTCTAAATGTGTTATTCGAATTTTCCATAACAGACTAAAGCCCAATTCAGACTAACGATTGCGATTACGATTGAAGCTTCTCGACCAAATGAAAGCTTTGATCTCATTGGTCGAGGAAGCTTCATCGTAATCGCAATCGTAATTGCAATCGTAATTGCAATCGTAATTGCAATCGTAATAGCAAACGTAATTGCAATCGTAATCTCAATCGTTAGTCTGAATTGGGTTTAACAGACAGAAAAATATTTTTATAATAATTCTCCATTTACCCAGTAGTGCTGGTGAAATGTTTTAAGTCAAAATTAGGAACTAGAAATTTTTCATGAATACAATACCTACTTTATTATACTTCGTATCAGAAAATGAAAATCGAATAAATCGTGCAGATACGTATATATTAACATAAACATAAAGCATATAGATTTTTTCGCTATTGCAAATGGTTGAATCCCGAACCGAGTGAGTTATTTTCTCTTGATGACACTATTCAAAGCCGGAGATTGGTGATTTTTAATTACTAAACCTATTAAAAAAAAACGTTTTTCGTCTTTTCCCAAAGCAATTTTTATCTAATTTTTGTTATTTCGTTGTTTGGCATTAATTAGCAAACTCATTTACTATTAATTTGTGCATTATAGAGTTGGGTCGGTCTGGAGCCGAAATCATGTTTTGTTTGTATACAGTTTTTGTTATGGTTTAATATAACGGTATATTATCATTTAAAATAAACATAGTAAAATCTTTTATTGTGATATATGGTTACGACATACGGAAATGGTGATAGTTTTTCGAGAATTTATTACTCCATTTTCGTTCAACTATCATAAAATCAATATTGTGGTTTCGAAAATTTTAATAAAATAGCATTTTAGAACCACTATATAATATTGAGAATAATGATACGCCTGAATATAGGTGGTAATTTTTTATTAAAATTTTAAAGCCTATATTTAGGCGTAGATCTTAACCCTCTAACCGGAATATTTCCGAGAAAAATTCACTAAAATATGACTTTCAACTTGCGACAGACCGTAACCAAGACAACGTACAGGGCTAAATTTTTTCCAGCATGTAAAGCGATAACTTACAAAAGTCAGTGTAAGACGTTCCGGCGATTTCCGGCGATTAAAATTGTTACCCGTTATAAACAAGCGAATTCCCTGAAGCCCGCCTTAAGGCGGGCATTCCGGTTAGAGGGTTAAATTATTGAAACATTCATGATTATTCACTTCGATACTGTACTGAAAACTTAAGTAAAATTTAATATATTTCGGTGAATAGCTCATTTGTTTTAAACTAGAGGCTAAAAATACTACTTTATTTTTTTTCGCCTTTTATATGACTTTTTTATTATAGTTATCGATGCAAATCAGAAATATTTTCGCAAATCGTTCACTTTTAAGCTCTTATACCCAGTCAGACTTTAAGCTTCGGCTCAGTTGAACTTGAAAATTAGTTTAAGCTTTAGCTCAAATTAAAGCTGTTTCACATTCAAATATGTGTGGTTTAACAAAACCTAGTTGACTGAATTTTTATACCCATATGGTGAAACCAAAGGGTATATTAGATTTGCCTTACCGTTTGTAACGCCAAGATCCCGTCATCACACAAAAAAATTAATTACATCAGTGTGTTTAGAATGATAAAAATAATTAATTTTTGCATGTTCGTCCGTCTGTCCGTCTGTGGCGCGGGCGCACGGATTGAGCTAGAGACTTGAAATTTTACACAGATTCGTTTTTCGTAAGATGCAAGAACAAAAGTTATTTAGGATATGATTCTACATAAAACTCCCATACATCAAAATCCAATTGGAATAAATTTTAAAAAATCTTATTGGAAAGTTTGACTCAAAGTGGAATTTTGGTACAACTGTTCCAATTTTGATACGAATATCACCATACGGGTTTTCAATCATTGTCAGATTGGCAATTATAGCTTTTGTTATGTTTTAAATCAGTGTTTTTCTGTCAAAAATTGTATAAAAATTGCATACTGAGTGGCAATCATAATTTCTGAACAGCACATTACTTTCTTATACAAAATAAAATTAGCCAGAAAATTTCTGAGTAGCACATGACTTTTTTACTAGAACTCTATCAATGATTACCTAATATAGATAAGAAAGTTCTCCTAAAATATTTGGTTTGAGAGAGGCACAACTAGCGACATGCCGGCGGTTTCAATTTCTGTGTGAATACTGAGTTATTAATGTGTGCGGCCTCATCTCAGGTGTTGCCACATCTCAGATGTAATGCGTAATTAGTTGTAATGCGCCTCAAAAAAACCATAAAAAAATCGCACAATGGCAATACACAAATTTGAATCTCAGCAGTCAGTTAGTTAAAAATCAAAACAAACCACCAATTACGGTGGAAAATTTAGTTTTCGTGTTAATTTCGTTGACTTTTAGTGTATTTCGCGATTTAAATAATAAAAAAGTGTTATAATTTGCTTGAAAATTTTCGCCCCTGTCGGAAGCATGATGGTGTTGGTGCAAGGGCTGTGTAAATAGAATACAAATTTTTTACCGCTATAAGGATATGAAAATCTCGTTTGGTTTAGCCCTGACTAAACGACAAGTTTCTTGTTTTTTATTCAATTCCATATGACATGAAGGTGTAAAAGGGAAAGATGGTGTTGCTTGGTGACTTTTTTTTATCGCGCATCTCTTTTCTCTGCCGTAGTTAAACAGATACTTCCGTTTACTTCCCATCTATATTCGGTAATCATTGACTCTATATCTAAAACCAGTATCAAAATGTACCGTTATTTAAAAACATAACAAAAGCTATAATTGCCAATCTGGCAATTATTGAAAACCCGTATGGTGATTTAACGGCGAACAGTTGTATCAAAATTCCACTTTGAAGTCAAATTTTCCAATAAGATTTTTTAAAATTTATTCTAATCGGATTTTAATGTATGGGAGTTTTATGTAGAATCATATCCTAAATAACTTTTGTTCTTGGACTTTTTTTTAATAAGATGCACCGTTTTTGAGATATTCGCAAAAATCGTTTTCGTTCGTATGGGGGGTACCCCCCCCCCCCCCCCCCCCCTAATGGTTCATTTTTGCCCATTGACGAACTTAGCCTCGCATTTTACGAAAAACGAATATGCGCAAAATTTCAAGTCTCTAGCTCAATCCGTGCGCCCGCTATCCGCGCCACAGACAGACGGAGAGACAGACGGACAGACAGACAGACGGACAGACAGACGGACAGACAGACGGACGGACAGACAGACGGACAGACAGACGGACGGACATGCAAAATTCAATTTTTTTATCATTCTAAACACACTGGTGTAATTCATTTTTGTGTGTGATGACGGGATCTTGGCGTTACAAACGGTAAGGCAAAGTTAATATACCCTTTGGTTTCACCATACGGGTATCAAAAAAAATTGTTTTTGGGATTCTCTCGAACATTAACGGGTTTTTGGGTGATTCATTGTATGAGATGAATTTGCCACAATTATGTCAATATTATTCAATATATTTTATCGTTATTGAGATATTTTCATTAAAAATTTAAAAAAATAGATTTTTGCGAGCGCCCTTAAAATTATCCAAATTATTTTGGTTAGCCACATTATGAGTAAAAAGAAGGGTATATTTTGTGAGAGTTGAAATACTAATAAAATTCAAAGCTTTTGGCAATATTCAATTTAAATAATGGCTACATTTGCAATTTATTGCGCACTTTGTGGTATTTAATATTAAAATCCAAATATCGGATATCAAAAGAGTAGTGCCGTACAATAGTTTCGCTTTTTATGCATTTCTGGCCATTTTAATAGTTCCAGAGGCAATAAATTTTCCAAATACGTCTATTAAGGAGATCTAATAAAATTCAAGTGTTCACTTGAAAGTGTTGTTATTACAGGTCCCGAATGCTCGTTTACCATACAATGGGCAATCACCGGCATAGTCCTTAAACGTAGGATATATTTTCGTATAAAGACTGGCGGAGAAAAGTGTTTCCGAGAGGGCAGGGCAGGAGGGATGGCAAGGCACATTGATCGTAAAGTGAATTTAATCCTCCTGCCTTTCGAAAAGCAGAATTTAAATTGTAAATGGCTAAAAGCAACAAATGTCCTGAATCCATTCTAATGGTGCTGTTATTGCTAGGATGCTGGTAAGTAGTGGTGGCGAAAGTCCTTTTTTCGTGTCACCGAATTTAGGAATTCACTACACTTGCGTGTGTTGTTGCGTGGCAGAAGCTTTCAAAGATATTCCACTATAAAAGTTTTCAATAAACGTAAGCGGTAAACGTTTATCCTTCATCCTTCATTGGCACCACGACAAACGTCAGGAGGGTGCAATCCATGGTTAATGTTTGAAGGTAGCTATTCCTGTTGCCAGCAAAGTTAGCCCCATTTGATTTGGCCGTCTCCTGGTTAGCGCCAGACGAAGTCGTTATCCTGAAAGGGATTTTATTTGGAATCGTTGGAAGGTGTGATAGTAGAGAAGAATCACATCCACATTGAGACGGCGACATACAACTTATGATTTTTGGTAATCATGCGACACGTGATGGTTTTCAAATTTATTTCCGGTGCAATTAAAATTTGATTAAAATATTTGGCTGGCATGATTGCTGAAAAAAATCGCACAATTTTTAAGTGACATCGTAAAAAAGTCTTTTTCTTGCGAATTAAAATTGCATTTTCTGCTGGCTGAACGCAAAGGTAACAACAAAATTATTGGAATTCACTGAAAGCGACTTGTATTAGGAATCGTCGTTGAATGCATTGAAAGTTGTTACGACCAAGGAAGGTATCGCCAGAACCAGGACAGGTAGACACGCTAGATGGTATTTGGGCTCAGCTCGCCGGAAAGGGGTGGTTCTTTGTCTGGTCTGAACGACATTGGCCTTAACAAAAAAATCGTGTCTACTACATCATCTCAAATCCACAATATCAAATCAAAAATCTAAGGGATGGGGAAAAGGGAATAAAATATCGATGATCATCGCATTATCTCTTTAAGCTATACATAGTATAGCATAATTGTAGAACGCGCATGATATCTTTCGACATCCTTGCGACTCATTTCTATCAACTCACGTTTCACCACCTAAAAATAAAAACACTTAATGCACCATAATGAAAAATCGCAACCCAAAAATTTCAATATACAAATTTATAAAAAAAATAATGAAATTTATACAAAAAATATCTACAAATTTTAGCTTAAATAAGCGCTACTAATAAAACCAAAAAAATAATAATATAAAAGCAAATAATAAGTATAAGCAAATAATAAATAAATTAGCAAATCAAAAAAAAATAATAAGCAAATCTAATAGTTTTCATGCAGCAAATAATCAAAAAAACTGCTTAATAAAAAAATCTCTACTCGTGCACAAATCAAATCTTCTAAATAATATTTGAAATTATGAATATAAGACAAAACAACAAAAAAAATATGAATATACAAAATATATAAATAAAATAAATATAATAAATAAATTTTCACCACCCGAAATGCGATGTAAATAACGAAATTTTAATGTCACTAGTGTGGGCCCACCTATAACGTTCGTACGTTTGTAAATTCCTTCGTACGTTTACTATTATTTATCACGATAGTGGTGGAAACTGTACAAGACAGATTTCAAACGAAAATTTTATAATTGGCTACTGATTCTAAGGAATTTCCCTAACAGAAAAATGAAAATCTGAACTACGAGCTGTCTATAATTGTAAATCGATGTTTCATTTTGATAGTGTTGCTCTGAATTCACGACTTCGTCTGCCGGCGTAGGTTTTTTTCCCAACTGGGTTTTCCGGACGAACAGTGAAAAAAATGAAAAGACTTACTTTGATCACGGTTCATATATTTTCCACCTTCAAGGGGTTTAAAAACGACGGTGTTAACTGGAGCAACCAAAATTAGAATCCACACGCCTGTATGGAAGCTGACTTAGCTGGGTTCTCCTGTGTTTTTCTTGAGAATCACTAGCAGCACCACTAAGAAAATCCTTCGATGCAAAGAAGAAATGTTGAGCAATTTCGGAGGGGAAAATCTAATCCGATGATTTGCTCCTTTTTCCCAGAGTGAAATGCAGTTTTTTTTTTATTTTATTTTATAGAAAAATTCTAGGGGCTCCTCCCCTCTCACGTCACTGCTAGAAAACGCATATGGTAGGAAAAATCACATAATAAAAAAAGCAAAAAATATACCCAAAATTACGTGGAAATCGTGTTTGCAGAATTCTTTTCCTGAAGATTTTCTTCGTTAAACAACGATCAGGTTTAACAAGTTGGAGATGAAAGTAGATGTTCAGAAGTGAACCATGAGGATCTGTGCCAGAGAGAATACTATTATTCACAAAATCAATTCCAGGTCACTTCAAAAATCACTCACTTGCAATTTTCCAGAAATCTATTCGCGCGTATTAGATTTCGGATATAAAATTTCCACTTTCTCCAAACTTGTACAAAATTTTAAAAGATTGGGGAGGAGAAAAATCCCCTGTCGTGCGACCACGAGCAATCTTCACCGGAAAAGGATTTTTGTCCCTCTCCTCTGGAGAAAAATGTGATTTCTTATAGAAAGTAGGGGATAATGTGGCACACAAAAAATATTTGCTTCGCTAAATTTGATCAAAAATCAGATTGAGCTGATAGACCATAAGAAACAAAACAGGTAAGTAAATCCTTATAAAATCGACTGTATGACGTATTCACTTCGATCTAATTTGCATTTCAGTTGAAATAAGGGGAATTTGATCAAAGCGAAATCAATTCATCCCAGCAAGTTTGACGATGATCGATCCAAACAAAATCGAAACAAAAATCGAAAATGATATCGAAGCGACAACAAAATACTTTGGTAAGCGTAAAAAAATTTATATTTTATCTTCATGTTCTTTTAATTCTTTAAAATTTGTTATTTAAAAATTCAATGCATTAATTTTGAAAATACGGTAATCATTTTTAAAGTACTCTAGTTGTAGTTAAATTTTGATGCAAATTGGCATTTTGCGGCGAGATCAATTTGTTTATATTATTGTGTCAAAAGTGCATTCGAATAACCATCAAATTTAGTTTATCTAGTGATATTGTTCATTTATTTATTTTTTTTGTGATTGCAAGTGAAAATGTTTTATTTATTACTTTGGTTCCTTTCTTTTCTCCTTTAGGAAACTTGCGGAAAATCATCGAAAGTGACGTTCTCACAGCGCAATAAAATCTGGACATCCCGGACAGAGGTGGAAGAATATTGCTAAACGTTGGATGCAAAGGTGCTACGTGAATTAAACGGACAGACGATGAAATCGGCCAGCTTTCTTTGCAGGGAAGTAATTTTCATAGATATCCAGAAAATCTTTCTTCTCATTCTCCTTTCTTTTACAGGCAGCCGTAACAAAGTCCTGAAGATTATCTCGAAATTGATGGCGCATAAACCATAAATACGGAAGCAGTTTAGTACAGGACGATAATTCTGCTTAAGAAGATTGGATAGAAGTTAAATTCGTGCCTTATGAAAAGCCAGTAAAAGTGAAAATTGAACATTTCAGACGAGAAAGACATATCACAAAAATTAAAGTGGAAAAATGAAAACACCAACACTTGAAGATGTATTTGCTATATTAATTGTGGACAGGGATTTTATTCAGAGTTTTCTTATTTGGTATTAATACATGGCTTTATGTGTAGGGAATTTAAGCTTTTTAGGGGTTCGAGGCGAATTCGAACAGGTGGTTGGGGAAATTGTTTGGGAAAGTTGACATGCGCTTAAGGACGAGTAGGGATTTTTTTTTTCGCTTCGATTTGTGGAAAATGTTAATGTTCTTGTTGGTTATAAACTTGTGAACGTTTACCTTGTGGAAAACGTTACCGTTTTTGGTTATGAAAATCAACCAACATTGCTTTGCTGCGGTTATTATAGTTTGCAGAGAACAATTATTATTTTTTACAGACTAAACGTATAGTTGACGATAGTGATTATTAAACTGCACTTTAAAATATTTCCAATATGTGGCAATTACAAAAAAAAATGTTGCAAAAATATCTAAAGTAAACAGCACATGACTTTCTTATACAAAATCTACGTTTCTACACAATTTACCAGACCATAAAAATATTAGTTTACATAAGAATATGAATTTTTATTTCACAAAATCTGGAATATCTCGATAACGGTAAAAGATATCGATTTATGATAAAAGGCAAAAATGTAGACAATATTAACACGTTGGCTACCAGCCAAAAAAACGCTTACTCCGCTAGTATACACTGGGAAAAAACGCAAAAATCATTTTTGTACTTTGTGAGTCACGAGTGAACACAAGATCAATACAGACAAAAACGAACGAATCGAATAAAATATAACGGAAAAAACTTACCACAACAAATTTTTCACATGAAATATGCTCCACAAAAAAAAACCCCTTTGTACCGCACGAGCGACTGCACTCCACCATGGAACTTGAGAAACTGACGGTAATGACAATAGTGTGTGTGTACACCGGTGACTCACATTGTCCCTGTGGGTGACACGCTGCGATCACCGGTGACTCACATGGTAGCCAACGTGTTAATACCTTTAGTTCTGCCATAAATATTTTTTTCAAAAAACTGTTTACAAGCAATTCGCAAAAATATTTTTTTGAATTTTGAATGATAATATCTCGATAATATATAGATATGGGATAACGGTAAAAGACAAAATTATGCCAAACATTATTCTCTTCAATTCATCTCATACATAATACCACCAAAAGTCCGTTATTTTTCGAGATAAACGCAAAAAACTGTTTTTTTTAAATAACGATATATCTCGATAACGGCTTGAGATGTGGAGTTCTAGTTAAAGACATAGAGAAAATGACAATTGCCAACATAGTGTTCCCAAACATTTTTGCCCAATACATCGGAAAAATTCTAAAAATTCCTGTTTCCACCGGACATTTCAAAATGCCAGGCCATGAAAAAATCGCAACTTTTGTCTAATCGAGACGAGACCTGAAAAAAGGATATTCAAAGAAGTAAAAAAATGTTTTTAGTTTCTGCAGCAGTTTAACATCTCAAAGGTACAGGAAAGGAATTCCGAAAGTCATGATTAACTTTTTGTTATTTGAATGGAGTCAATTGTGTGTATCCAGTTTTTATCCTTATTCTCATCATCATTATCATCATCAAAGGTGGCTTACACTTTGTATATATATACAAAAACGTTTTATAGGGCCGATAGACATCTCTTTGTTGTAACGAAAGTTGTTTAAAGCTATTGTTGGATTATTGCGGCTACGAAACGACGCTTATTCCTTGGCCCATTTACCCCCCAACTCCCCCACTTCAAAAAGATCGCATAATAATGTGAGTATCAACAGTTATTATATTAATATCGGCGTGAAATAAGGAGCATTTTAAGGAGTCTTTAGTTATAAATGAAACGGCAGAATCTACTTTAAGGTATAAATAACTGGTATTTAGTCTTAAGCATACACCAAAGGAAGAATAAGGCGAAACCAAACTCATACCTTTTACAGGTGATTATTATGAAAAGTATTTGACGCAGGTTCCTCACGTTGTTCTTATCACGTCTTGACATTCCTCTGTATCCATGCTGATGTTCAAGTGTTTGGTATTATCCACATTTAGCCTAAATTCTAAATCCTTATCAAAATTAAGGGATTACATCTGTAGCAAACATTTATTTACATGTTTAGCAAAGAAATATTGAATGAATTTCAAGTTTCTGTGCAGATGAATATGGGTTTCGATTTAAGTACAAGGGAAACATGCGTTGAAAAATTCTTTCATGTCTCAAGTATGTGTCTTTCATGTCTCCAAGAATGAGAAAAATATTTCAGACAAGAACTAAAATTGTTTTCAAGGACAGAAATTGTTGGTGTAATTTACATATGTTTTCGCTTATTCAAAAAAAAAATTTAAAGAAAATATCATTTTTTCTTCGTGATGTTGTTTTACTTGTAGAGATGGTTTATTCAAGTGTTGTCATAAATTTATTCTGTGGGTTGATTCAAATTTATATCATATGCATTTTTATGCTTGAAAACCATTTGTTTAATGTTATAACAATATAAATGATTGTTGGTTTGTTTTAAATTTAATATTTTTTGGAATTGTATTTTTAAAATATCAAATACTTAGACATTGATTATTTTAAGCTCTTGCGACAAACAGCAAATAAAATCCTTTAGTCAGAGTTGATTGTAAGTCTGATCGTCTAAACTATTTTTTTGCAATAAAACATAAGAAAAAGTATAATTTCCAGAGGGAATTCGTCAAATATTCTAACATGGGGATACATGGTGGAAAATTTGGGTTTAATTTCTAAACTTTTTAGGTTAACATATATATCTTAACTAACTAAAAAGTTTAAAATTTGTAAAGACTAAAATCACAAAGCTTTTCAACCTTTTTGTTTAAAATTTTAAATCAAGAAAGTTCCATTTTAAACCCAAGGTTTAATTTTTGAATCAAAAACGTAGAATTTTAAACCAAATAGTTTAGATGTTGAACCAAAAAGTTTAGATGTTCAACCAAAAAGTTTAGATTTTCAACCGCAAAGTTTTAAAATCCAACCAAAAGGATTAGAAAAAAACTTTTTCAACTGCAGAATTTTTAGACTTTAAAAGGTGAACCTCGCACGCATTTGTAAGGTTCTGTTGGAGGGGAAATCGCAACATTTGTAAGGATTTTACTAGGAAGAAATTGCAACATTTGTAAGGGTGTTTTCTAAAGGATTTTCTTGCGTCATACAATTTTATATTCTACTATATATGATATATCATATAGAAGTACACTGCCGGTCAAAAAAACTTGACCGATGATGAAAAAACCAATTTTTCGATTTTCGACGATTTTTATGCCCCCTGGCTAACGTTTGAACCAGTTGGGGTTTCACTTTCGTATTACCCCCATTGGAAAGGTAATTTGCTCTAGTTTCATGGATATAATCTCTTTTTTGGCGGGGAACTGCAGGGGGATGGTCAGCTGCCATCTTAGGCGCACTGCTTTTTTCATGCATTTTTCGACGATTTTTATGCCCCCGGGCTTACTTTTCAACCAGTTGGGGTTTCACTTTCGTATTATCCCCATTGGAAAGGTAATTTGCTCTAGTTTCATGGATATAATCTCTTTTTTGGCGGGGAACTGCAGGGGGATGGTCAGCTGCCATCTTAGGCGCAATGATTTTTCCATCAAAAAATGATTTTTCCATCAAAAAAGCAGTGCGCCTAAGATGGCAGCTGACCATCCCCCTGCAGTTCCCCGCCAAAAAAGAGATTATATCCATGAAACTAGAGCAAATTACCTTTCCAATGGGGGTAATACGAAAGTGAAACCCCAACTGGTTCAAGAGTTAGCCCGGGGGCATAAAAATCGTCGAAAAATGCATGAAAAAAGCAGTGCGCCTAAGATGGCAGCTGACCATCCCCCTGCAGTTCCCCGCCAAAAAAGAGATTATGTCCATGAAACTAGAGCAAATTACCTTTCCAATGGGGGTAATACGAAAGTGAAACCCCAACTGGTTCAAACGTTAGCCAGGGGGCATAAAAATCGTCGAAAAATGCATGGTTCTTTGTCACTCTTAAGAATATAATAAAATTACAAAAAAAGGTTGATTCAATATTTTTTAAATCGGCTTTCGTAAGTGTAATATATTAATTATGGCAAGAAAAAAACAAGTGTCACTCGAAAAGCGGGCCCAAATAGTCATGAAACATGAGTGAAAAGTCGAAAAATTGGTTTTTTTTATCATCGGTCAAGTTTTTTTGACCGGCAGTGTATATTACACGGTAAAAAATCTCCAAAACAAGATTAGATTTTAATACATTGGTTGGATTAGGATTTTTTTTCTAATCTTTTCTATATTGAATTGTAATTCAAAAATGCATTTGATTTTTCTAATACAAATTAGATTAAAAAGTAATGCTGTTTGATTACAATGGTCTAATACTTTTAGATTACATTTCAATCCAACTATTTAATATATTTAATCTTTTTTGCATTAAAATTTAATAATAAATGGTATCGGATTTCAATCAAAGAAAATATTAGAAAGTAAAAACCTATAATTTTATACTTACCGGTGATACAAATCTGAATAATCCAAATAAAAATATTTTATTTTGTATTTTTGATTTTTATTGCTAATAAAGCAATAATTGTGATATATATATTATGTTTAGATAGTTAATAATAATACATACAGGGAATTCACAGTCGTCTTTTAAAATGCGGGTAAATTTACCGCTCGGTAATTCAGTCAAATTTAACAGATTTTTACCGAGACGGTAACTTGGTTCATGTAAAAATGAATTACCGGATTCGGTAATTGTATACATGCCTCGAGTCGTGTTTTTCAGCCTCGGTATTCGGTATCAAGAATCAACCGCGGGTGGCGCTAGTAATGTTTCTAGTTGTCAAATTTTCTCGCTGGCTTTTTGTTAATCTCATCGGACTGATGCAATTTTTTTCAATTTTGATAGCCGTTGCCACAATAGAAATTCAAAAGAATACATCAAACATGGATTTAAAGGTATGTGACATATTTTACAATCAAATTCGCAGTTCATGATTTGGTCACGTATCAAATAAAAGCGCTGTTCTCAAATCTGTGCTGTGGGATGTTCACAGCAGAATATTTTCAGTCTTTTAATATTACCGAAAATACCGAATACCGAATACCGAAGAGGATTGTGAATACCCTCATAGATTTTAATTACTAATGATTTTAACCTGATTTTATAAGTTCCTTTCGATCGCTTACTAGGCAGCTTCTAAAAAAATCGCGATATTCTTCATCTAACAATACACAATTTTCCTTATCTTCAGGTGCTGCAGTATTAAGGGGTTTTCTTTTTTTTGCCTCAGGACCTTCTAATGCAAATCTTCTGACATTGCTATTTTTCAGCTTACTTGCGATATATCCAATGTTTTTATTTGGGTTAAAGAAAAGTTCCTGTAAAAAAACATAGCATTAAGAGCTAACATTGACAAGAGCTATATATTTAATACTCACAAAACCTCCAATGGTACTATCTTCGAGCTTATACGTCGGAATAAGGGTCACGATAGATTTTGCAAGAGCCCTTTTTTGCTGCTTTGAAGGATAATTCCCGTGTTTGCTACGCAAAAAAAAATACACCAAAGCTGACCAGACAGCGGCGGCTACAATCTGTCCTACATCTGTCCGTTTTATTTATTTAAAACTTGATAAAACTCACTCGGAAACAATAATCCATTTCTAGGAACACACTTGAACAATTGAACTAAAGAACAAAAGCTTTACCGATGTTGAAAGGTTGAGAAAAATTTATTTTAATATATGTTGAATTGAAAGTGCCTGGACTGTATTGCTTTCTAATCAAATGAGTGTATATATTTTAATCCAACTTGGATTAAATCTAATTGGAATTAACAAAATAATATTTATATATAATATTGGATTTGAATTTAATATATAGTATGTATTAAGATTCAATATGTAATACAAAAGAATTGAACTCCAATACAAAAAAAGATTAGAATATATGCAATATTTCGCATTTATTAAATTCTAATGCAAATTGTATTGAAATTTCGTCTAATAGATTTTTTAGATTGAAAATTACTCCAGGATTTTTTGCCGTGTAGATTTGGTATACCGTTTGTAACGATTTCCGCATGTCCCCCCGTCTGTTTGCCCTTCTGTCCGTCCGTTAAAACCAACCCTTTCGAAAGGTTGGACCTAGAGACTTGAAATTTTGTATTGTTACTTTTCTCGTAAATGGCTAGGCTAAGTTCTTGAACGGGCAATATTCGTATCATTCTGCCCCCTCCTCCATACAAACGAAACAAAAAAAAATTTAAATGCAAAATGTAAAGGGTGTTTTTTTTAGCCCGATAGAACTTACGAAAGAGTTAAGTGTCAAACGAGCTGTTATACTGCGATCACTTTTTGACATTTATGATCAGTATACTCTGGCAAATCATCATGAATCACAGATATCGGAATTAGAATAGATATCGTGTTTTGCTATCTCAAATGGGCCACTGAAATGTCAAAATATTATTATGGGGAAAGGAGATAAATATATCATGCTTCGTTTTGGAATATAGAATGTTTGTAGTTCACTTAAAAGCTAACATTCATTTTTAATTTGAAACTTGATAAAAGCAAAGTTGGCAATTCTGGATTCATTTCACTATGGTATGCAAATAAATTTTAGGCTTATGAAAATAGAGAAAGCATTAGTGTTTTTGGCCCATTTCTTTATACGGGCTTTTCAAGTAAGGCGCATTCTATGGGATATATTTCTGTGTCATGAATAGACTCACGCTTGAACAACGCTACCAAATTATCCAAATTTATTTTGAAAATCATTCGTCGATTCGCACAACTTATAGACTTCGTGATTTTTATGGCACACATAATCGTCCATCTGAGCAAGCCGTCCGTCGAACTGTGGATAGATTTAATACCACATACTCTCTAAATCAGTGGTTCTTAACCTGGGTTCGATCGAACCCCATGGGTTCGGTGAGTCAGTCTCGCGGGTTCAGCGGAGGTCAAAACACACACTTTTTGTTTTTATGTGAAAATCATGTTATAATGGTTTTGTTCTTTGTTCTTAATGGTTTTGTTCTTTGTTCTTAATGGTTTTGTTCTTTGTTCTTAATGGTTTTGTTCTTTAATGGTTTGTTCTTTAATGGTTTTGTTCATTTTGTGCACCTATGTATAAATATATACCTATGTTTTGAATTTGAAAAAGTCATATTTTATTTGTCCAATTAAGAAGGGTTCGGTGAACGCGCATATGAAACTGGTAGGGGTCAGTACTTCCAACAAGGTTAAGAACCACTGCTTTAAATGATGCAATAACACCAACACGTCGGAGGAATGTGCGTTCTGAAGAGAATATCGTCGCTGTAGACGAAAGTGTTCAAGAAGATCCAAATTTATCGATTGCTAGTGGCCCAAAATTGGACGTCCAGAATGCGCTTCTTCAAGAACAGCCGCGGTGGTCATATGCCCGAAATTTATTTCAAATGTTAATGCCATGTATTGATCTTTCGAATAAATAAAAAATATCGGGCTTAAAAAACACCCTTTATTTAGAATGTAATTTTACATAACTCATACATACATCAACATCCAATAGGACCAACACGTCGGAGGAATGTGCGTTCTGAAGAGAATATCGCCGCTGTAGACGAAAGTGTTCAAGAAGATCCAAATTTATCGATTGATAGTGGCCCAAAATTGGACGTCCAGAATGCGCTTCGTCAAGAACAGCCGCGGTGGTCATATGCCCGAAATTTATTTCAAATGTTAATGCCATGTATTGATCTTTCGAATAAATAAAAAATATCGGGCTTAAAAAACACCCTTTATTTAGAATGTAATTTTACATAACTCATACATACATCACATCCAATAGGACCACTGCTTCCCACCTCTCTCATAGAAATTGAACAACTTTTTCCTGTTTTCTCGAAAACTGTACATCGTCTCAAAAAATTTATAAAGATGAAATGTGTTTACAATATGATTTTACATAACTTATCTATACATCAAAATCTAATTGGCCCACTGCTCCTTCCTCTACCATACAAGGGAATACTTTTAAAAAAAATCAGTTGTGGTCAATACAAAACTTTCTTCTACAAAATCTACGACCCTGCGCAATTTACGCTAGAGCCCTGTCGCGTTGTCAACCTAAGACGACCTCCCAATAAATTCTTGGTTTATTCAAAAATATCAAAAACGTACAAAATTTGAGATAACTTGAGAACGGTAAAAGATATCAATTTACGGTAAATGGCAAAAATGTAGAAAATGTTAACATCTTTAATTATTCTTTTAACTGATTTGTCGAAAAACCGTTAGTTTGCAAATTATTCGCAAACATATGATTTTTTATATATTAATGAAAATATCTCAATAACGGTAAAATATAACGGATAACGGTAAGAAACAAAATTGTGCAGAATGCCATTCTCATTAATTCACTTCATACATTCAGTCAGAAAAAACCCGTTAGTTTTCGAGATAATCGCAAAAAACTGTTTTTTTGGAAATAACGGTTTATCTCGATAACAGGTTGAGATATCGAGTTATAGCTAAAGACAAAAGTGTGGGAAATTTTATTTTCTTCAAGTTTTGTCATACATAAGGTCACTAAAAAACGCGTAGTTTCGGAGTAAATCGAGAAAAACGAAATTGCGATTTTTGAAAAACCGCCATTTTGGATACTTCCGGTTAACGGATTTCCACCAAAAGTTGATAGGATTTCAGGACCCAACATGCCTATAAAATTTCATGGCGCTAGCTCTGTTAGTTTTTGAGAAATCTTGTACACAGACTGACAGACAGAAAGACATTTTTTTAATATGACTCCAATCGACTCAGGAGTGATCGGGAAATGTTTTTTAGGCAAAATTAAGGGGTCGAAATTTTTCATGAATACAATACTTTATTATACTCCGTAGAAGAAAGTAAAAAAATTGGCATAAAATAGTATTTTATCAAAAGATAAACGAAAAAGGCGAAAAATCGAGAATTGCATATCTTTCGGAAGGTCAAAAAGGTCCATACATAGTTGGTTGTCTACAATAAAATACGTATCCTGTATTTTTTACCTTCTTTTACATATGTAAGTTTCATCAAAATCGCCTATACAAATTTAATACTTTTTTTCAAATTTTTCGAAGACGGTGAGTCGCATTGAAAAATTTATAGAGGTAAAATCTGTTTAGAATATGATTTTACATTACCGCTTCATACATCAAAATCCAATCGGTCATCTGCTCGCTACCTCTCTAATACAGAATGGATTTTTTTTTAAATAAACATTTTGTCTGTGATTGACAATTGACCCCTGGCAATTAAAGCTTTTCTTATGTTTTTGTTTTGTTATTAAGTAAACATTATTGCACCAAAACAATCAGTAAAATTAATCACTGAGGACGAGTCCAGAAATTTTTGATACAAAATTTCCATTTTATTCCTCTCGTTCTTGAATGCACATGATTATCTCCAGAACTTTTAAACTTTAAACGCTCTGTCGTAAAAATGAAAACGTACAAATGCCGTTCAATACGCTTATTACCCTCACTCCTATAAAACATAATACACTTTTCATAATTTGATGCACGTACTCATGCTATACGAAATTCCATCCAGCCATTATTTCAACAGTATCCAACTGATTCCCTGTGACAAAGTATCTGTTGTTGCATATAGGAATAAATTCATTGTTGGGACTATGAAGGAACAACAACACGATTGTATGCTTCACAAGAAACATTTTACGTGTATCTCTTTGGGGGATTATAAAGCAATGACATTGTCAGTAGTTTTGCACATAAAAACCAGCTTCACCAGCTGAATCCTCGTACATGGCTGCTGCAAGAATGAAAAGGATCCGACATTGTAGTTCATTTTTGTACTATTACTAACTGTTTGAAGTGTACACATTGTTACAAAAGACAAGTCAGTCAAGAATCCTGTATCGGATGTGCTTCATTGCTAGATAAGTTTAATTTCGTACCTCTTTTTGTATCCAAAAGACATTAAAATTTTGTGAAAAAAGTCACCCGTATTAAAGAAACGATTACTTTTAGTAACTGTTACTTGCACATAAATAACAGTTACTATTAAGAGCACATTTAATTTGTTCGTAACAATCCGATTTACAAACTGTTTATTAAAAAACTGAGACCCTCCCATAATTCGTCGTAATTGGACCAAGTCAAGACAATTATTTGCCACATTTAAGATTTTTTTTTGTAACAGTTGACATTTTTTTGTCACATTTAAAACATTTTTTTTAGTGACAGAGAATGGTTCTGTTGACTTTCCTTTGATTACAAATCTTTGCAAATGTTTGACTCAGTTCTGAAATTACATTAATTAAGGCTTTTTGAGTAATTTGCAGCTGCCATCAGCAATTTGTACCTTTCTGTCATTTTCTGTTGAAACTTTTTCTTCTTTTGTCTGTTTTTGAAGGGTCGGATAAATTTTTCCCGTGCCCCAGGCTAAACGAATATTCTTAGAAGTCAATGTTTTTCGCCTTTAACTAAGCCTCTTCTATCTTTTATACTTTCCGAAATGGTTCTGATCACCAGTTTTGAGAAAGAAGAGCGCAGAACAACGACAAAACAAAAAATGTAACACAAAAAAATGTTAAGGACCGAATAAATTCCTTAAAATATTTCAAGTATTTTAATTACGCCCTGAAAATTAGTTGTCTGCAGGAATGTGTTTCGATTATCAAGCTGACTACTTGCCGTGTTTTAAGAAAAAGAAATTGCCTATATTTGTTGGGAGAGAATTTAAAGACTAGATGAAAATGGGTGGGGAATATGGGTGGCTTTTTCAGTGATGTTCTGTAAAAAGAACAAAGGTAACTGGATTAAACTATAATTTGCTAAATTCACGTATAGATGTTTGTAAATTCGTGTGAAACAACTAAGCAAGAGTATAATTTCTTTAGGTTATTTCACACCTTTTAATAACGTCGACATATGGAATTTTCTCCTTTAATTAATTTAACACAAAGAAGATGTTAGAAACACAGCGACATAATAATAATAACAATTAAGCGTTCTAATAAAGATAATATCTGTCGGAATTCAGATAATTATATGATTTGCCTATTTTAATATTTCATGTGTGGAACTGTTTCAAAGACAGTTCAAATATAAAAAACTTTTTCCCAATTTTTCCTTTCCTCTTCTATATATTGTACTAGCAGACCCTACGTTGCCAGCTTAAAGTTTTTTGTATAAATTTTAGAATGCCAAAAAACCATAAATAACTTAAAAATTATTGGGAAAAAAACGTTATCTTTACAGGACCTTCTGTTTCGCATTTTGAAATTCCAACACCTGATTCTTGATCGGTGACCCCAAAAACCCCTTATGCCAATTTTTCCGGGGAAAATGGGAAAAAGGGCATTTATAGTTTTTTTTTGATAGTTTCTGGTTAAAGAATATACTGTTTCCCATAACCTGCACGCACGGACATCCTGCACGCACGGGCATCCTGCACGCACGGGCATCGTGAATGGGCATCGTGCATGGGCATCGTGCATGGGCACCGCGCACGGGCATCGTGCATGGGCATCGTGCACGGATATCGTGCATGGGCAACGTGCATGGGCATCGTGCATGGGCATCGTGCATGGGCAACGTGCACGCGCATCGTGCCGTAATTTGGCACCGTGCCGTAATTTGGCAATTTGGCACCGTGCCGTAATTTGGCACCGTGCCGTAATTTGGCACCGTGGCGTAATTTGGCACCGTGCCGTAATTTGGCACCGTGCCGTAGTTTGGCACCGTGCCGTAATTTGGCACCGTGCCGTAATTCGGCACCGTGCCGTAATTTGGCACCGTGGCGTAATTTGGCACCGTGCCGTAATTTGGCACCGTGCCGTAATTCGGCACCGTGCCGTAATTCGGCACCGTGCCGTAATTTGGCACCGTGCCGTAATTTGGCACCGTGCCGTAATTCGGCACCGTGCCGTAATTTGGCACCGTGCCGTAATTTGGCACCGTGCCGTAATTCGGCACCGTGCCGTAATTGGCACCGTGCCGTAATTGGCACCGTGCCGTAATTTGGCACCGTGCCGTAATTTGGCACCGTGCCGTAATTTGGCACCGTGCCGAAATTTGGCACCGTGCCGTAATTCGGCACCGTGCCGTAATTTGACACCGTGCCGTAATTTGGCACCGTGCCTTAATTTGGCACCGTGCCGTAATTTGGCACCGTGCCATAATTTGGCACCGTGCCGTAATTTGGCACCGTGCCGTAATTTGGCACCGTGTCGTAATTTGGCACCGTGCCGTAATTTCGCACCGTGCCGTAATTTGGCACCGTGCCGTAATTCGGCACCGTGCCGTAATTTTGGCACCGCGCCGTAATTTGGCACCGTGCCGTAATTTGGCACCGTGCCGTAATTCGGCACCGTGCCGTAATTTGGCACCGTGCCGTAATTTGGCACCGTGCCGAAATATGGCACCGTGCCGTAATTCGGCACCGTGCCGTAATTCGGCACCGTGCCGTAATTTGGCACCGTGCCGTAATTTGGCACCGTGCCGTAATTTGGCACCGTGCCGTAATTTGGCATCATGCCGTAATTTGGCACCGTGCCGTAATTTGGCACCGTGCCGTAATTTGGCACCGTGCCGTAATTCGGCACCGTGCCGTAATTTGATACCGTGCCGTAATTTGGCACCGTGCCGTAATTTGGCACCGTGCCGTAATTCGGTACCGTGCCGTAATTTTTTTGGCACCGTGCCGTAATTTCTTTGACACCGTGCCTTAATTTGGAACCGTGCCGTAATTCGGTACCGTGCCGTAATTCGGTACCGTGCCGTAATTTGGCACCGTGCCGTAATTTGGCACCGTGCCGTAATTTGGCACCGTGCCGTAATTTGGCAACGCACCGTAATTTGGCACCGTGCCGTAATTTGGCACCGTGCCGTAATTTGGCACCGTGCCTTAATTTGGCACCGAGCCTTAATTTGGCACCGTGCCGTAATTTGGCACCGTGCCGTAATTTGGCACCGTGCCGTAATTTGGCACCGTGCCGTAATTTGGCACCGTGCCGTAATTCGGCACCGTGCCGTAATTTGGCACCGTGCCGTAATTTGGCATCGTGCCGTAATTTGGCACCGTGCCGTAGAGTAAGTTCGGGTATTGTGGTACACCTTCTTTTGTTTTCATAATAAATCACTCGTTTTAAAAGCAAGCATGTTAGAATTTCGCATACGACACCTCCAGAGGCTTGCCTATAAAATTCCACAGCAATGTTACCAATCATAAACATAAAAGCAAAATTATGATCAAAAAAGTACACTAACTGAAAAAAAAGTGCTTCAAAAAATTGGCGGGTAATGTGGTATACTGTTTCTTCCATACAAATATTTAAGGCGGGTAATGTGGAATACTGTTTCATCCATTCAAATATTAAATATTTGTATGGAAAAAATAGTATGCCACATTAGCCGTTCTCACCATGACAAACCAAAAAAAATGATTTCTTAGTCTAATTCGCTTGAATCCAAAATTTTTTTTTTCAAAAATTATTTAGACATAATCGTTCACTGGTTCACAGTTAAAAAAACAACTTAAAATTGGCTTTCGAGATTCATTTGAATGTGGAGACAATAAAATGTTGATTGTGCTCAAAAACGTTTTTCAGAAAATTCCGATATAACCTGATAAACCATGGACTTGTCAACACCAACAATGGTTGCAGAATTTCACAAAAAACAGTATTGTATGTTTGATCTTGCGATGCGGTATCTCATATCCGAGAAATGATGGGGTACCACATTACCCGCCTATACCACAATACCCGAACTTACTCTAATTTGGCACCGTGCCGTAATTCGGCACCGTGCCGTAATTGGCACCGTGCCGTAATTGGCACCGTGCCGTAATTTGGCACCGTGCCGTAATTTGGCACCGTGCCGTAATTTGGCACCGTGCCGAAATTTGGCACCGTGCCGTAATTCGGCACCGTGCCGTAATTTGACACCGTGCCGTAATTTGGCACCGTGCCTTAATTTGGCACCGTGCCGTAATTTGGCACCGTGCCATAATTTGGCACCGTGCCGTAATTTGGCACCGTGCCGTAATTTGGCACCGTGTCGTAATTTGGCACCGTGCCGTAATTTGGCACCGTGCCGTAATTTTGGCACCGTGCCGTAATTTGGCACCGTGCCGTAATTTGGCACCGTGCCGTAATTTGACACCGTGCTGTAATTTGGCACCGTGCCGTAATTTGGCACCGTGCCGTAATTTGGCACCGTGCCGTAATTTCTTTGGCACCGTGCCGTAATTTGGCACCGTGCCGTAATTTGGCACCGTGCTGTAATTTGGCACCGTGCCGTAATTTGGCACCGTGCGTAATTGGCACCGTGCCGTAATTTGGCACCGTGCCGTAATTTGGCACCGTGCCGTAATTTGGCACCGTGCCGTAATTTGGCACCGTGCCGTAATTTGGCACCGTGCCGTAATTTGGCACCGTGCCGAAATTTGGCACCGTGCCGTAATTTGACACCGTGCCGTAATTTGGCACCGTGCCTTAATTTGACACCGTGCCGTAATTTGGCAGCGTGCCATAATTTGGCACCGTGCCGTAATTTGGCACCGTGCCGTAATTTGGCACCGTGTCGTAATTTGGCACCGTGCCGTAATTTGGCACCGTGCCGTAATTTGGCACCGTGCCGTAATTTGGCACCGTGCCGTAATTTGGCACCGTGCCGTAATTCGGCACCGTGCCGTAATTCGGCACCGTGCCCTAATTTTGGAACCGTGCCGTAATTTGGCACCGTGCCGTAATTTGGCACCGTGCCGTAATTTGGCACCGTGCCGTAATTTGGCACCGTGCCGTAATTTGGCACCGTGCATAATTCGGTACCGTGCCGTAATTTTTTTGACACCGTGCCGTAATTTCTTTGGCACCGTGTGGTAATTTGGCACCGTGCCGTAATTTCTTTGGCACCGTGCCGTAATTTGGCACCGTGCCGTAATTTGGCACCGTGCTGTAATTTGGCACCGTGCCGTAATTTGGCACCGTGCCGTAATTCGGTACCCTGCCGTAATTTGGCACCGTGCCGTAATTTTTTTGGCACCGTGCCGTAATTTCTTTGGCACCGTGCCGTAATTTGGCACCGTGCCATAATTTGGCACCGTGCCGTAATTTGGCACCGTGTCGTAATTTGGCACCGTGCCGCAATTCGGTACCGTGCCGTAATTTTTTTGGCACCGTGCCGTAATTTGGCACCGTGCCGTAATTTTGGCACCGTGCCGTAATTTGGCACCGTGCCATAATTTGGCACCGTGCCGTAATTTGGCACCGTGTCGTAATTTGGCACCGTGCCGTAATTTTGGCACCGTGCCGTAATTTGGCACCGTGCCGTAATTTTGCACCGTGCCGTAAATTGGCACCGTGCCGTAATTTGGCACCGTGCCGTAATTCGGCACCGTGCCGTAATTTTGGCACCGTGCCGTAATTTGGCACCGTGCCGTAATTTGGCACCGTGCCGTAAATTGGCACCGTGCCGTAATTTGGCACCGTGCCGTAATTTGGCACCGTGCCGTAATTCGGCACCGTGCCGTAATTTGGCACCGTGCCGTAATTTGGCACCGTGCCGTAATTCGGCACCGTGCCGTAATTTGGCACCGTGCCGTAATTTGGCACCGTGCCGTAATTTGGCACCGTGCCGTAATTTGGCACCGTGCCGTAATTTGGCACCGTGCCGTAATTTGGCACCGTGCCGTAATTTGGCACCGTGCCGTAATTTGGCACCGTGCCGAAATTTGGCACCGTGCCGTAATTCGGCACCGTGCCGTAATTTGACACCGTGCCGTAATTTGGCACCGTGCCGTAATTTGGCATCGCGCCGTAATTCGGCACCGTGCCGTAATTTGGCACCGTGCCGTAATTTGGCACCGTGCCGTAATTTGGCACCGTGCCGTAATTTGGCACCGTGTCGTAATTTGGCACCGTGCCGTAATTTGGCACCGTGCCGTAATTTGGCACGGTGCCGTAATTTGGCCGTGCCGTAATTTGGCACCGTGCCGTAATTTGGCACCGTGCCGTAATTTGGCACCGTGCCGTAGTTTGGCACCGTGCCGTAATTTGCCACCGTGCCGTAATTCGGTACCGTGCCGTAATTTGGCACCGTGCCGTAATTTGGCACCGTGCCGTAATTTGGCACCGTGCCGTAATTTGGCACCGTGCCGTAATTTGGCCCCGTGCCGAAATTTGGCACCGTGCCGTAATTCGGCACCGTGCCGTAATTTGACACCGTGCCGTAATTTGGCACCGTGCCGTAATTTGGCACCGTGCCGTAATTTGGCACCGTGCCGTAGTTCGGCACCGTGCCGTAATTCGGGACCGTGCCCTAGTTTGGCACCGTGCCGTAATTTGGCACCGTGCCGTAATTTGGCACCATGCCGTAATTTGGTACCGCGCCGTAATTCGGCAACGTGCCGTAAGTCGGTACCGTGCCGTAATTCGGCACCGTGCCGTAATTTGGCACCGTGCCGTAATTCGGCACCGTGCCGTAATTTAGCACCGTGCCGTAATTTGGCACCGTGCCGTAATTCGGCACCGTGTCGTAGTTTGGCACCGTGCCGTAATTTGGCACCGCGCCGTAATTTGGCACCGTGCCGTAATTCGGCACCGTGCCGTAATTTGGCACAGTGCAGTAATTTGGCACCGTGCCGTAATTTGGCACCGTGCCGTAATTTGGCACCGTGCCGTAATTTGGCACCGTGCCGAAATTTGGCACCGTGCCGTAATTCGGCACCGTGCCGTAATTTGACACCGTGCCGTAATTTGGCACCGTGCCGTAATTTGGCACCGTGCCGTAATTTGGCACGGTGCCGTAATTTGGCCGTGCCGTAATTTGGCACCGTGCCGTAATTTGGCACTGTGCCGTAATTTGGCACCGTGCCATAGTTTGGCACCGTGCCGTAATTTGGCACCGTGCCGTAATTTGGCACCGTGCCGAAATTTCGCACCGTGCCGTAATTCGGCACCGTGCCGTAATTTGGCATCGCGCCGTAATTCGGCACCGTGCCGTAATTTGGCACCGTGCCGTAATTTGGCACCGCGCCGTAATTTGGCACCGTGCCGTAATTCGTGCCGTAATTTGGCACCGTGCCGTAATTTGGCACCGTGCCGTAATTTGGCACCGTGCCGTAATTTGGCACCGTGCCGTAATTTGGCCGTGCTGTAATTTGGCACCGTGCCGTAGTTTGGCACCGTGCCGTAATTTGGCACCGTGACGTAATTTGGCACCGTGCCGTAATTTGGCATCGTGCCGTTATTTGGCACCGTGCCGTAATTTGGAACCGTGCCGTAATTTGGCACCGTGCCGTAATTCGGCACCGTGCCGTAATTTGGCACCGTGCCGTAGTTTGGCACCGTGCCGTAATTTGGCACCGTGCCGTAATTTGGCACCGTGCCGTAATTTGGCAACGCACCGTAATTTGGCACCGTGCCGTAATTTGGCACCGTGCCGTAATTTGGCACCGTGCCTTAATTTGGCACCGAGCCTTAATTTGGCACCGTGCCGTAATTCGGCACCGTGCCGTAATTTGGCACCGTGCCGTAATTTGGCACCGTGCCGTAAGTTGGCACCGTGCCGTAATTCGGCACCGTGCCGTAATTCGGCACCGTGCCGTAATTTGGCACCGTGCCGTAATTTGGCACCGTGCCGTAATTTGGCACCGTGCCGTTATACGGCACCGTGCCGTAATTCGGCACCGTGCCGTAATTCGGCACCGTGCCGTAATTTTGGCACCGTGCCGTAATTTGGCACCGTGCCTTAATTTGGCACCGAGCCTTAATTTGGCACCGTGCCGTAATTCGGCACCGTGCCGTAATTTGGCACCGTGCCGTAATTTGGCACCGTGCCGTAATTTGGCACCGTGCCGTAATTCGGCACCGTGCCGTAATTCGGCACCGTGCCGTAATTTGGCACCGTGCCGTAATTTGGCACCGTGCCGTAATTTGGCACCGTGCCGTAATTCGGCACCGTGCCGTAATTCGGCACCGTGCCGTAATTTGGCACCGTGCCGTAATTTGGCACCGTGCCGTAATTCGGCACCGTGCCGTAATTCGGCACCGTGCCGTAATTTTGGCACCGTGCCGTAATTTGGCACCGTGCCGTAATTTTGGCACCGTGCCGTAATTCGGCACCGTGCCGTAATTTGGCATCGCGCCGTAATTCGGCACCGTGCCGTTATTTGGCACCGTGCCGTAATTTGGCACCGCGCCGTAATTTGGCACCGTGCCGTAATTCGTGCCGTAATTTGGCACCGTGCCGTAATTTGGCACCGTGCCGTAATTTGGCACCGTGCCGTAATTTGGCACCGTGCCGTAATTTGGCACCGTGCCGTAATTTGGCCGTGCTGTAATTTGGCACCGTGCCGTAGTTTGGCACCGTGCCGTAATTTGGCACCGTGACGTAATTTGGCACCGTGCCGTAATTTGGCATCGTGCCGTTATTTGGCACCGTGCCGTAATTTGGAACCGTGCCGTAATTTGGCACCGTGCCGTAATTCGGCACCGTGCCGTAATTTGGCACCGTGCCGTAGTTTGGCACCGTGCCGTAATTTGGCACCGTGCCGTAATTTGGCACCGTGCCGTAATTTGGCAACGCACCGTAATTTGGCACCGTGCCGTAATTTGGCACCGTGCCGTAATTCGGCACCGTGCCGTAATTTGGCACCGTGCCGTAATTTGGCACCGTGCCGTAATTTGGCACCGTGCCGTAATTCGGCACCGTGCCGTAATTTGGCACCGTGCCGTAATTTGGCACCGTGCCGTAATTTGGCACCGTGCCGTTATTCGGCACCGTGCCGTAATTCGGCACCGTGCCGTAATTCGGCACCGTGCCGTAATTCGGCACCGTGCCGTAATTCGGCACCGTGCCGTAATTCGGCACCGTGCCGTAATTTTGGCACCGTGCCGTAATTTGGCACCGTGCCGTAATTTTGGCACCGTGCCGTAATTCGGCACCGTGCCGTAATTTGGCACCGGGCCGTAATTCGGGACCGTGCCGTAATTTGGCACCGTGCCGTAGTTTGGCACCGTGCCGTAATTTGGCACCGTGTCGTAATTTGGCACCGTGCCGTAATTTAGCACCGTGCCGTAATTTGGCACCGTGCCGTAATTTGGCACCGTGCCATAATTCGGCACCGTGCCATAATTTTGGCACCGTGCCGTAATTTGGCACCGTGCCGTAATTTGGCACCGTGCCGTAATTCGGCACCGTGCCGTAATTCGGCACCGTGCCGTAATTTGGCACCGTGCCGTAATTCGGCATCGTGCCGTAATTCGGCACCGTGGCGTAATTCGGCACCGTGCCGTAATTTGGCACCGTGCCGTAATTTGGCATCGCGCCGTAATTCGGCACCGTGCCGTAATTTGGCACCGTGCCGTAATTTGGCACCGCGCCGTAATTTGGCACCGTGCCATAATTCGGCACCGTGCCATAATTTTGGCACCGTGCCGTAATTTGGCACCGTGCCGTAATTTGGCACCGTGCCGTAATTTGGCACCGTGCCGTAATTCGGCACCGTGCCGTAATTCGACACCGTGCCGTAATTTGGCACCGTGCCGTAATTTGGCACCGTGCCGTAATTTGGCACCGTGCCGTAATTCGGCATCGTGGCGTAATTCGGCACCGTGCCGTAATTTGGCACCGTGCCGTAATTTGGCACCGTGCCGTAATTTGGCACCGTGCCGTAATTCGGCACCGTGCCGTAATTCGGCACCGTGCTGTAATTTGGCACCGTGCCGTAGTTTGGCACCGTGCCGTAATTTGGCACCGTGCCGTAATTCGGCACCGTGCCGTAATTTTGCACCGTAACGTAATTTGGCACCGTGCCGTAATTTGGCACCGTGCCGTAATTTGGCACCGTGCCGTAATTTGGCACCGTGCCGTAATTTGGCACCGTGCCGTAATTTGGCACCGTGCCGTAATTTGGCACCGTGCCGTAATTTGGCACCGTGCCGTAATTTGGCACCGTGCCGTTATTTGGCACCGTGCCGTTATTTGGCACCGTGCCGTAATTTGGCACCGTGTCGTTATTTGGCACCGAGCCGTAATTTGGCACCGTGCCGTAATTTGGCACCGTGCCGTTATTTGGCACCGTGCCGTTATTTGGCACCGTGCCGTTATTTGGCACCGTGCCGTTATTTGGCACCGTGCCGTTATTTGGCCGTTATTTGGCACCGTGCCGTAATTTGGCACCGTGCCGTTATTTGGCACCGAGCCGTAATTTGGCACCGTGCCGTTATTTGGCACCGTGCCGTGCCGTTATTTGGCACCGTGCCGTTATTTGGCACCGTGCCGTTATTTGGCACCGTGCCGTTATTTGGCACCGTGCCGTAATTTGGCACCGTGCCGTAATTTGGCACCGTGCCGTTATTTGGCACCGTGCCGTTATTTGGCACCGTGCCGTGCCGTTATTTGGCACCGTAATTTGGCACCGTGCCGTAATTTGGCACCGTGCCGTAATTTGGCACCGTGCCGTTATTTGGCACCGTGCCGTAATTTGGCACCGTGCCGTAATTTGGCACCGTGCCGTTATTTGGCACCGTGCCGTTATTTGGCACCGTGCCGTAATTTGGCACCGTGCCGTTATTTGGCACCGAGCCGTAATTTGGCACCGTGCCGTAATTTGTCACCGTGCCGTTATTTGGCACCGTGCCGTTATTTGGCACCGTGCCGTTATTTGGCACCGTGCCGTTATTTGGCACCGAGCCGTAATTTGGCACCGTGCCGTAATTTGGCACCGTGCCGTTATTTGGCACCGTGCCGTTATTTGGCACCGTGCCGTTATTTGGCACCGTGCCGTTATTTGGCACCGTGCCGTTATTTGGCACCGTGCCGTAATTTGGCACCGTGCCGTTATTTGGCACCGTGCCGTTATTTGGCACCGTGCCGTAATTTGGCACCGTGCCGTTATTTGGCTCCGTGCCGTAATTTGGCACCGCGCCGTTATTTGGCACCGAGCCGTAATTTGGCACCGTGCCGTAATTTGGCACCGTGCCGTTATTTGGCGCCGTGCCGTTATTTGGCACCGTGCCGTTATTTGGCACCGTGCCGTTATTTGGCACCGTGCCGTGCCGTTATTTGGCACCGTGCCGTTATTTGGCACCGTGCCGTTATTGCATTATTTGGCACCGTGCCGTTATTTGGCACCGTGCCGTTATTTGGCACCGTAATTTGGCACCGTGCCGTTATTTGGCACCGTGCCGTAATTTGGCACCGTGCCGTAATTTGGCACCGTGCCGTAATTTGGCACCGTGCCGTTATTTGGCACCGTGCCGTAATTTGGCACCGTGCCGTAATTTGGCACCGTGCCGTTATTGGGCACCGTGCCGTTATTTGGCACCGAGCCGTTATTTGGCACCGTGCCGTTATTTGGCACCGTGCCGTTATTTGGCACCGTGCCGTTATTTGGCACCGTGCCGTTATTTGGCACCGTGCCGTTATTTGGCACCGTGCCGTAATTTGGCACCGTGCCGTTATTTGGCACCGAGCCGTAATTTGGCACCGTGCCGTAATTTGGCACCATGCCGTTATTTGGCACCGTGCCGTTATTTGGCACCGTGCCGTTATTTGGCACCGTGCCGTTATTTGGCACCGTGCCGTTATTTGGCACCGTGCCGTGCCGTTATTTGGCACCGTGCCGTTATTTGGCACCGTGCCGTTATTTGGCACCGTGCCGTAATTTGGCACCGTGCCGTTATTTGGCACCGTGCCGTTATTTGGCACCGTGCCGTTATTTGGCACCGTGCCGTTATTTGGCACCGTGCCGTAATTTGGCACCGTGCCGTAATTTGGCACCGTGCCGTAATTTGGCACCGAGCCGTAATTTGGCACCGTGCCGTTATTTGGCACCGTGCCGTGCCGTTATTTGGCACCGTGCCGTTATTTGGCACCGTGCCGTTATTTGGCACCGTGCCGTAATTTGGCACCGTGCCGTTATTTGGCACCGTGCCGTTATTTGGCACCGTGCCGTTATTTGGCACCGTGCCGTAATTTGGCACCGTGCCGTTATTTGGCACCGTGCCGTTATTTGGCACCGTGCCGTAATTTGGCACCGTGCCGTTATTTGTCACCGTGCCGTAATTTGGCACAGTGCCGTTATTTGGCACCGAGCCGTAATTTGGCACCGTGCCGTTATTTGGCACCGTGCCGTTATTTGGCACCGTGCCGTTATTTGGCACCGTGCCGTTATTTGGCACCGTGCCGTTATTTGGCACCGTGCCGTGCCGTTATTTGGCACCGTGCCGTTATTTGGCACCGTGCCGTTATTTGGCACCGTGCCGTTATTTGGCACCGTGCCGTTATTTGGCACCGTGCCGTTATTTGGCACCGTGCCATTATTTGGCACCGTGCCGTAATTTGGCACCGTGCCGTAATTTGGCACCGTGCCGTTATTTGGCACCGTGCCGTTATTTGGCACCGTGCCGTTATTTGGCACCGTGCCGTTATTTGGCACCGTGCCGTTATTTGGCACCGTGCCGTAATTTGGCACCGTGCCGTTATTTGGCACCGTGCCGTTATTTGGCACCGTGCCGTTATTTGGCACCGTGCCGTTATTTGGCACCGTGCCGTTATTTGGCACCGTGCCGTTATTTGACACCGTGCCGTTATTTGGCACCGTGCCGTAATTTGGCACCGTGCCGTTATTTGGCACCGTGCCGTTATTTGGCACCGTGCCGTTATTTGGCACCGTGCCGTTATTTGGCACCGTGCCATTATTTGGCACCGTGCCGTAATTTGGCACCGTGCCGTTATTTGGCACCGTGCCGTTATTTGGCACCGTGCCGATATTTGGCACCGTGCCGTTATTTGGCACCGTGCCGTTATTTGGCACCGTGCCGTTATTTGGCACCGTGCCGTAATTTGGCACCGTGCTCTAATTTGGCACCGTGCCGTTATTTGGCACCGTGCCGTTATTTGGCACCGTGCCGTAATTTGGCACCGTGCCGTTATTTGGCACCGTGCCGTTATTTGGCACCGTGCCGTAATTTGGCACCGTGCCGTAATTTGGCACCGTGCCGTAATTTGGCACCGTGCCGTAATTTGGCACCGTGCCGTAATTTGGCACCGTGCCGTAATTTGGCACCGTGCCGTTATTTGGCACCGTGCCGTAATTTGGCACCGTGCCGTTATTTGGCACCGTGCCGTTATTTGGCACCGTGCCGTTATTTGGCACCGTGCCGTTATTTGGCACCGTGCCGTAATTTGGCACCGTGCCGTAATTTGGCACCGTGCCGTTATTTGGCACCGTGCCGTAATTTGGCACCGTGCCGTTATTTGGCACCGTGCCGTTATTTGGCACCGTGCCGTTATTTGGCACCGTGCCGTTATTTGGCACCGTGCCGTTATTTGGCACCGTGCCGTTATTTGACACCGTGCCGTTATTTGGCACCGTGCCGTAATTTGGCACCGTGCCGTTATTTGGCACCGTGCCGTTATTTGGCACCGTGCCGTTATTTGGCACCGTGCCGTTATTTGGCACCGTGCCATTATTTGGCACCGTGCCGTAATTTGGCACCGTGCCGTAATTTGGCACCGTGCCGTTATTTGGCACCGTGCCGTTATTTGGCACCGTGCCGTTATTTGGCACCGTGCCGTTATTTGGCACCGTGCCGTTATTTGGCACCGTGCCGTTATTTGGCACCGTGCCGTTATTTGGCACCGTGCCGTAATTTGGCACCGTGCTCTAATTTGGCACCGTGCCGTTATTTGGCACCGTGCCGTTATTTGGCACCGTGCCGTAATTTGGCACCGTGCCGTAATTTGGCACCGTGCCGTAATTTGGCACCGTGCCGTAATTTGGCACCGTGCCGTAATTTGGCACCGTGCCGTAATTTGGCACCGTGCCGTAATTTGGCACCGTGCCGTTATTTGGCACCGTGCCGTTATTTGGCACCGTGCCGTTATTTGGCACCGTGCCGTTATTTGGCACCGTGCCGTTATTTGGCACCGTGCCGTTATTTGACACCGTGCCGTTATTTGGCACCGTGCCGTAATTTGGCACCGTGCCGTTATTTGGCACCGTGCCGTTATTTGGCACCGTGCCGTTATTTGGCACCGTGCCGTTATTTGGCACCGTGCCATTATTTGGCACCGTGCCATTATTTGGCACCGTGCCGTAATTTGGCACCGTGCCGTAATTTGGCACCGTGCCGTTATTTGGCACCGTGCCGTTATTTGGCACCGTGCCGTTATTTGGCACCGTGCCGTTATTTGGCACCGTGCCGTTATTTGGCACCGTGCCGTTATTTGGCACCGTGCCGTAATTTGGCACCGTGCTCTAATTTGGCACCGTGCCGTTATTTGGCACCGTGCCGTAATTTGGCACCGTGCCGTAATTTGGCACCGTGCCGTAATTTGGCACCGTGCCGTAATTTGGCACCGTGCCGTAATTTGGCACCGTGCCGTTATTTGGCACCGTGCCGTAATTTGGCACCGTGCCGTTATTTGGCACCGTGCCGTAATTTGGCACCGTGCCGTTATTTGGCACCGTGCCGTAATTTGGCACCGTGCCGTTATTTGGCACCGTGCCGTAATTTGTCACCGTGCCGTTATTTGGCACCGTGCCGTAATTTGGCACCGTGCCGTTATTTGGCACCGTGCCGTTATTTGGCACCGTGCCGTTATTTGGCACCGTGCCGTTATTTGGCACCGTGCCGTTATTTGGCACCGTGCCGTTATTTGACACCGTGCCGTTATTTGGCACCGTGCCGTAATTTGGCACCGTGCCGTTATTTGGCACCGTGCCGTTATTTGGCACCGTGCCGTTATTTGGCACCGTGCCGTTATTTGGCACCGTGCCATTATTTGGCACCGTGCCGTAATTTGGCACCGTGCCGTAATTTGGCACCGTGCCGTTATTTGGCACCGTGCCGTTATTTGGCACCGTGCCGTTATTTGGCACCGTGCCGTTATTTGGCACCGTGCCGTTATTTGGCGTCGTGCCGTTATTTGGCACCGTGCCGTAATTTGGCACCGTGCCGTAATTTGGCACCGTGCCGTTATTTGGCACCGTGCCGTAATTTGTCACCGTGCCGTTATTTGGCACCGTGCCGTAATTTGGCACCGTGCCGTTATTTGGCACCGTGCCGTTATTTGGCACCGTGCCGTTATTTGGCACCGTGCCGTTATTTGGCACCGTGCCGTTATTTGGCACCGTGCCGTTATTTGACACCGTGCCGTTATTTGGCACCGTGCCGTAATTTGGCACCGTGCCGTTATTTGGCACCGTGCCGTTATTTGGCACCGTGCCGTTATTTGGCACCGTGCCATTATTTGGCACCGTGCCGTAATTTGGCACCGTGCCGTTATTTGGCACCGTGCCGTTATTTGGCACCGTGCCGTTATTTGGCACCGTGCCGTTATTTGGCACCGTGCCGTTATTTGGCACCGTGCCGTTATTTGGCACCGTGCCGTAATTTGGCACCGTGCTCTAATTTGGCACCGTGCCGTTATTTGGCACCGTGCCGTTATTTGGCACCGTGCCGTAATTTGGCACCGTGCCGTAATTTGGCACCGTGCCGTAATTTGGCACCGTGCCGTAATTTGGCACCGTGCCGTAATTTGGCACCGTGCCGTAATTTGGCACCGTGCCGTAATTTGGCACCGTGCCGTAATTTGGCACCGTGCCGTTATTTGGCACCGTGCCGTTATTTGGCACCGTGCCGTTATTTGGCACCGTGCCGTTATTTGGCACCGTGCCGTTATTTGGCACCGTGCCGTTATTTGACACCGTGCCGTTATTTGGCACCGTGCCGTAATTTGGCACCGTGCCGTTATTTGGCACCGTGCCGTTATTTGGCACCGTGCCGTTATTTGGCACCGTGCCGTTATTTGGCACCGTGCCATTATTTGGCACCGTGCCGTAATTTGGCACCGTGCCGTAATTTGGCACCGTGCCGTAATTTGGCACCGTGCCGTTATTTGGCACCGTGCCGTAATTTGTCACCGTGCCGTTATTTGGCACCGTGCCGTTATTTGGCACCGTGCCGTTATTTGGCACCGTGCCGTTATTTGGCACCGTGCCGTTATTTGGCACCGTGCCGTTATTTGATACCGTGCCGTAATTTGGCACCGTGCCGTTATTTGGCACCGTGCCGTTATTTGGCACCGTGCCGTTATTTGGCAAATAATTTGGCACCGTGCCGTAATTTGGCACCGTGCCGTAATTTGGCACCGTGCCGTAATTTGGCACCGTGCCGTTATTTGGCAATTTGGCACCGTGCCGTAATTTGGCACCGTGCCGTTATTTGGCACCGTGCCGTTATTTGGCACCGTATCGTTATTTGGCACCGTATCGTTATTTGGCACCGTGCCGTAATTTGGCACCGTGCCGTTATTTGGCACCGTGCCGTTATTTGGCACCGTGCCGTAATTTGGCACCGTGCTCTAATTTGGCACCGTGCCGTTATTTGGCACCGTGCCGTTATTTGGCACCGTGCCGTTATTTGGCACCGTGCCGTTATTTGGCACCGTGCCGTTATTTGGCACCGTGCCGTAATTTGGCACCGTGCCGTTATTTGGCACCGTGCCGTAATTTGGCACCGTGCCGTTATTTGGCACCGTGCCGTTATTTGGCACCGTGCCGTTATTTGGCACCGTGCCGTTATTTGGCACCGTGCCGTTATTTGGCACCGTGCCGTTATTTGACACCGTGCCGTTATTTGGCACCGTGCCGTAATTTGGCACCGTGCCGTTATTTGGCACCGTGCCGTTATTTGGCACCGTGCCGTTATTTGGCACCGTGCCGTTATTTGGCACCGTGCCATTATTTGGCACCGTGCCGTAATTTGGCACCGTGCCGTAATTTGGCACCGTGCCGTTATTTGGCACCGTGCCGTAATTTGTCACCGTGCCGTTATTTGGCACCGTGCCGTAATTTGGCACCGTGCCGTTATTTGGCACCGTGCCGTTATTTGGCACCGTGCCGTTATTTGGCACCGTGCCGTTATTTGGCACCGTGCCGTTATTTGATACCGTGCCGTAATTTGGCACCGTGCCGTTATTTGGCACCGTGCCGTTATTTGGCACCGTGCCGTTATTTGGCAAATAATTTGGCACCGTGCCGTAATTTGGCACCGTGCCGTAATTTGGCACCGTGCCGTTATTTGGCACCGTGCCGTTATTTGGCACCGTGCCGTAATTTGGCACCGTGCCGTAATTTGGCACCGTGCCGTTATTTGGCACCGTGCCGTTATTTGGCACCGTATCGTTATTTGGCACCGTGCCGTTATTTGGCACCGTGCCGTAATTTGGCACCGTGCCGTTATTTGGCACCGTGCCGTAATTTGGCACCGTGCTCTAATTTGGTTCCGTGCCGTTATTTGGCACCGTGCCGTTATTTGGCACCGTGCCGTTATTTGGCACCGTGCCGTAATTTGGCACCGTGCCGTTATTTGGCACCGTGCCGTTATTTGGCACCGTGCCGTTATTTGGCACCGTGCCGTTATTTGGCACCGTGCCATTATTTGGCACCGTGCCGTAATTTGGCACCGTGCCGTTATTTGGCACCGTGCCGTTATTTGGCACCGTGCCGTTATTTGGCACCGTGCCGTTATTTGGCACCGTGCCGTTATTTGGCACCGTGCCGTTATTTGGCACCGTGCCGTAATTTGGCACCGTGCTCTAATTTGGCACCGTGCCGTTATTTGGCACCGTGCCGTTATTTGGCACCGTGCCGTAATTTGGCACCGTGCCGTAATTTGGCACCGTGCCGTAATTTGGCACCGTGCCGTAATTTGGCACCGTGCCGTAATTTGGCACCGTGCCGTAATTTGGCACCGTGCCGTAATTTGGCACCGTGCCGTAATTTGGCACCGTGCCGTTATTTGGCACCGTGCCGTTATTTGGCACCGTGCCGTTATTTGGCAAATAATTTGGCACCGTGCCGTAATTTGGCACCGTGCCGTAATTTGGCACCGTGCCGTTATTTGGCAATTTGGCACCGTGCCGTAATTTGGCACCGTGCCGTTATTTGGCACCGTGCCGTTATTTGGCACCGTATCGTTATTTGGCACCGTATCGTTATTTGGCACCGTGCCGTAATTTGGCACCGTGCCGTTATTTGGCACCGTGCCGTTATTTGGCACCGTGCCGTAATTTGGCACCGTGCTCTAATTTGGCACCGTGCCGTTATTTGGCACCGTGCCGTTATTTGGCACCGTGCCGTTATTTGGCACCGTGCCGTTATTTGGCACCGTGCCGTTATTTGGCACCGTGCCGTTATTTGGCACCGTGCCGTTATTTGGCACCGTGCCGTAATTTGGCACCGTGCCGTTATTTGGCACCGTGCCGTAATTTGGCACCGTGCCGTTATTTGGCACCGTGCCGTTATTTGGCACCGTGCCGTTATTTGGCACCGTGCCGTTATTTGGCACCGTGCCGTTATTTGGCACCGTGCCGTTATTTGACACCGTGCCGTTATTTGGCACCGTGCCGTAATTTGGCACCGTGCCGTTATTTGGCACCGTGCCGTTATTTGGCACCGTGCCGTTATTTGGCACCGTGCCGTTATTTGGCACCGTGCCATTATTTGGCACCGTGCCGTAATTTGGCACCGTGCCGTAATTTGGCACCGTGCCGTTATTTGGCACCGTGCCGTAATTTGTCACCGTGCCGTTATTTGGCACCGTGCCGTAATTTGGCACCGTGCCGTTATTTGGCACCGTGCCGTTATTTGGCACCGTGCCGTTATTTGGCACCGTGCCGTTATTTGGCACCGTGCCGTTATTTGATACCGTGCCGTAATTTGGCACCGTGCCGTTATTTGGCACCGTGCCGTTATTTGGCACCGTGCCGTTATTTGGCAAATAATTTGGCACCGTGCCGTAATTTGGCACCGTGCCGTAATTTGGCACCGTGCCGTTATTTGGCACCGTGCCGTTATTTGGCACCGTGCCGTAATTTGGCACCGTGCCGTAATTTGGCACCGTGCCGTTATTTGGCACCGTGCCGTTATTTGGCACCGTATCGTTATTTGGCACCGTGCCGTTATTTGGCACCGTGCCGTAATTTGGCACCGTGCCGTTATTTGGCACCGTGCCGTTATTTGGCACCGTGCCGTAATTTGGCACCGTGCTCTAATTTGGTTCCGTGCCGTTATTTGGCACCGTGCCGTTATTTGGCACCGTGCCGTTATTTGGCACCGTGCCGTAATTTGGCACCGTGCCGTTATTTGGCACCGTGCCGTTATTTGGCACCGTGCCGTTATTTGGCACCGTGCCGTTATTTGGCACCGTGCCATTATTTGGCACCGTGCCGTAATTTGGCACCGTGCCGTTATTTGGCACCGTGCCGTTATTTGGCACCGTGCCGTTATTTGGCACCGTGCCGTTATTTGGCACCGTGCCGTTATTTGGCACCGTGCCGTTATTTGGCACCGTGCCGTAATTTGGCACCGTGCTCTAATTTGGCACCGTGCCGTTATTTGGCACCGTGCCGTTATTTGGCACCGTGCCGTAATTTGGCACCGTGCCGTAATTTGGCACCGTGCCGTAATTTGGCACCGTGCCGTAATTTGGCACCGTGCCGTAATTTGGCACCGTGCCGTAATTTGGCACCGTGCCGTAATTTGGCACCGTGCCGTAATTTGGCACCGTGCCGTTATTTGGCACCGTGCCGTTATTTGGCACCGTGCCGTTATTTGGCACCGTGCCGTTATTTGGCACCGTGCCGTAATTTGGCACCGTGCCGTTATTTGGCACCGTGCCGTAATTTGGCACCGTGCCGTTATTTGGCACCGTGCCGTTATTTGGCACCGTGCCGTTATTTGGCACCGTGCCGTTATTTGGCACCGTGCCGTTATTTGGCACCGTGCCGTTATTTGGCACCGTGCCGTTATTTGACACCGTGCCGTTATTTGGCACCGTGCCGTAATTTGGCACCGTGCCGTTATTTGGCACCGTGCCGTTATTTGGCACCGTGCCGTTATTTGGCACCGTGCCGTTATTTGGCACCGTGCCATTATTTGGCACCGTGCCGTAATTTGGCACCGTGCCGTAATTTGGCACCGTGCCGTTATTTGGCACCGTGCCGTAATTTGTCACCGTGCCGTTATTTGGCACCGTGCCGTAATTTGGCACCGTGCCGTTATTTGGCACCGTGCCGTTATTTGGCACCGTGCCGTTATTTGGCACCGTGCCGTTATTTGGCACCGTGCCGTTATTTGATACCGTGCCGTAATTTGGCACCGTGCCGTTATTTGGCACCGTGCCGTTATTTGGCACCGTGCCGTTATTTGGCAAATAATTTGGCACCGTGCCGTAATTTGGCACCGTGCCGTAATTTGGCACCGTGCCGTAATTTGGCACCGTGCCGTTATTTGGCAATTTGGCACCGTGCCGTAATTTGGCACCGTGCCGTTATTTGGCACCGTGCCGTTATTTGGCACCGTATCGTTATTTGGCACCGTATCGTTATTTGGCACCGTGCCGTAATTTGGCACCGTGCCGTTATTTGGCACCGTGCCGTTATTTGGCACCGTGCCGTAATTTGGCACCGTGCTCTAATTTGGCACCGTGCCGTTATTTGGCACCGTGCCGTTATTTGGCACCGTGCCGTTATTTGGCACCGTGCCGTTATTTGGCACCGTGCCGTTATTTGGCACCGTGCCGTTATTTGGCACCGTGCCGTTATTTGGCACCGTGCCGTTATTTGGCACCGTGCCGTAATTTGGCACCGTGCCGTTATTTGGCACCGTGCCGTAATTTGGCACCGTGCCGTTATTTGGCACCGTGCCGTTATTTGGCACCGTGCCGTTATTTGGCACCGTGCCGTTATTTGGCACCGTGCCGTTATTTGGCACCGTGCCGTTATTTGACACCGTGCCGTTATTTGGCACCGTGCCGTAATTTGGCACCGTGCCGTTATTTGGCACCGTGCCGTTATTTGGCACCGTGCCGTTATTTGGCACCGTGCCGTTATTTGGCACCGTGCCATTATTTGGCACCGTGCCGTAATTTGGCACCGTGCCGTAATTTGGCACCGTGCCGTTATTTGGCACCGTGCCGTAATTTGTCACCGTGCCGTTATTTGGCACCGTGCCGTAATTTGGCACCGTGCCGTTATTTGGCACCGTGCCGTTATTTGGCACCGTGCCGTTATTTGGCACCGTGCCGTTATTTGGCACCGTGCCGTTATTTGATACCGTGCCGTAATTTGGCACCGTGCCGTTATTTGGCAAATAATTTGGCACCGTGCCGTAATTTGGCACCGTGCCGTAATTTGGCACCGTGCCGTTATTTGGCACCGTGCCGTTATTTGGCACCGTGCCGTAATTTGGCACCGTGCCGTAATTTGGCACCGTGCCGTTATTTGGCACCGTGCCGTTATTTGGCACCGTATCGTTATTTGGCACCGTGCCGTTATTTGGCACCGTGCCGTAATTTGGCACCGTGCCGTTATTTGGCACCGTGCCGTTATTTGGCACCGTGCCGTAATTTGGCACCGTGCTCTAATTTGGCACCGTGCCGTTATTTGGCACCGTGCCGTAATTTGGCACCGTGCCGTAATTTGGCACCGTGCCGTAATTTGGCACCGTGCCGTAATTTGGCACCGTGCCGTAATTTGGCACCGTGCCGTAATTTGGCACCGTGCCGTAATTTGGCACCGTGCCGTTATTTGGCACCGTGCCGTAATTTGGCACCGTGCCGTTATTTGGCACCGTGCCGTTATTTGGCACCGTGCCGTTATTTGGCACCGTGCCGTTATTTGGCACCGTGCCGTAATTTGGCACCGTGCCGTAATTTGGCACCGTGCCGTTATTTGGCACCGTGCCGTAATTTGGCACCGTGCCGTTATTTGGCACCGTGCCGTTATTTGGCACCGTGCCGTTATTTGGCACCGTGCCGTTATTTGGCACCGTGCCGTTATTTGGCACCGTGCCGTTATTTGACACCGTGCCGTTATTTGGCACCGTGCCGTAATTTGGCACCGTGCCGTTATTTGGCACCGTGCCGTTATTTGGCACCGTGCCGTTATTTGGCACCGTGCCATTATTTGGCACCGTGCCGTAATTTGGCACCGTGCCGTAATTTGGCACCGTGCCGTTATTTGGCACCGTGCCGTTATTTGGCACCGTGCCGTTATTTGGCACCGTGCCGTTATTTGGCACCGTGCCGTTATTTGGCACCGTGCCGTTATTTGGCACCGTGCCGTTATTTGGCACCGTGCCGTTATTTGGCACCGTGCCGTTATTTGGCACCGTGCCGTAATTTGGCACCGTGCTCTAATTTGGCACCGTGCCGTTATTTGGCACCGTGCCGTAATTTGGCACCGTGCCGTAATTTGGCACCGTGCCGTAATTTGGCACCGTGCCGTAATTTGGCACCGTGCCGTAATTTGGCACCGTGCCGTAATTTGGCACCGTGCCGTTATTTGGCACCGTGCCGTAATTTGGCACCGTGCCGTTATTTGGCACCGTGCCGTTATTTGGCACCGTGCCGTTATTTGGCACCGTGCCGTTATTTGGCACCGTGCCGTTATTTGGCACCGTGCCGTTATTTGACACCGTGCCGTTATTTGGCACCGTGCCGTAATTTGGCACCGTGCCGTTATTTGGCACCGTGCCGTTATTTGGCACCGTGCCGTTATTTGGCACCGTGCCGTTATTTGGCACCGTGCCATTATTTGGCACCGTGCCGTAATTTGGCACCGTGCCGTAATTTGGCACCGTGCCGTTATTTGGCACCGTGCCGTAATTTGGCACCGTGCCGTAATTTGGCACCGTGCCGTAATTTGGCACCGTGCCGTAATTTGGCACCGTGCCGTAATTTGTCACCGTGCCGTTATTTGGCACCGTGCCGTAATTTGGCACCGTGCCGTTATTTGGCACCGTGCCGTTATTTGGCACCGTGCCGTTATTTGGCACCGTGCCGTTATTTGGCACCGTGCCGTTATTTGACACCGTGCCGTAATTTGGCACCGTGCCGTTATTTGGCACCGTGCCGTAATTTGGCACCGTGCCGTTATTTGGCACCGTGCCGTAATTTGGCACCGTGCCGTTATTTGGCACCGTGCCGTAATTTGTCACCGTGCCGTTATTTGGCACCGTGCCGTAATTTGGCACCGTGCCGTTATTTGGCACCGTGCCGTTATTTGGCACCGTGCCGTTATTTGGCACCGTGCCGTTATTTGGCACCGTGCCGTTATTTGACACCGTGCCGTTATTTGGCACCGTGCCGTAATTTGGCACCGTGCCGTTATTTGGCACCGTGCCGTTATTTGGCACCGTGCCGTTATTTGGCACCGTGCCGTTATTTGGCACCGTGCCATTATTTGGCACCGTGCCGTAATTTGGCACCGTGCCGTAATTTGGCACCGTGCCGTTATTTGGCACCGTGCCGTTATTTGGCACCGTGCCGTTATTTGGCACCGTGCCGTTATTTGGCACCGTGCCGTTATTTGGCACCGTGCCGTTATTTGGCACCGTGCCGTAATTTGGCACCGTGCTCTAATTTGGCACCGTGCCGTTATTTGGCACCGTGCCGTTATTTGGCACCGTGCCGTATTTTGGCACCGTGCCGTTATTTGGCACCGTGCCGTTATTTGGCACCGTGCCGTTATTTGGCACCGTGCCGTTATTTGGCACCGTGCCGTTATTTGACACCGTGCCGTTATTTGGCACCGTGCCGTTATTTGGCACCGTGCCGTTATTTGGCACCGTGCCGTTATTTGGCACCGTGCCGTTATTTGGCACCGTGCCGTTATTTGGCACCGTGCCGTTATTTGGCACCGTGCCGTAATTTGGCACCGTGCTCTAATTTGGCACCGTGCCGTTATTTGGCACCGTGCCGTTATTTGGCACCGTGCCGTAATTTGGCACCGTGCCGTTATTTGGCACCGTGCCGTTATTTGGCACCGTGCCGTTATTTGGCACCGTGCCGTTATTTGGCACCGTGCCGTTATTTGGCACCGTGCCGTTATTTGACACCGTGCCGTTATTTGGCACCGTGCCGTAATTTGGCACCGTGCCGTTATTTGGCACCGTGCCGTTATTTGGCACCGTGCCGTTATTTGGCACCGTGCCGTTATTTGGCACCGTGCCATTATTTGGCACCGTGCCGTAATTTGGCACCGTGCCGTAATTTGGCACCGTGCCGTTATTTGGCACCGTGCCGTTATTTGGCACCGTGCCGTTATTTGGCACCGTGCCGTTATTTGGCACCGTGCCGTTATTTGGCACCGTGCCGTTATTTGGCACCGTGCCGTAATTTGGCACCGTGCTCTAATTTGGCACCGTGCCGTTATTTGGCACCGCCGTTATTTGGCACCGTGCCGTAATTTGGCACCGTGCCGTAATTTGGCACCGTGCCGTAATTTGGCACCGTGCCGTAATTTGGCACCGTTCCGTAATTTGGCACCGTGCCGTAATTTGGCACCGTGCCGTTATTTGGCACCGTGCCGTAATTTGGCACCGTGCCGTTATTTGGCACCGTGCCGTTATTTGGCACCGTGCCGTAATTTGGCACCGTGCCGTTATTTGGCACCGTGCCGTAATTTGGCACCGTGCCGTAATTTGGCACCGTGCCGTTATTAGACACCGTGCCGTTATTTGGCACCGTGCCGTAATTTGGCACCGTGCCGTTATTTGGCACCGTGCCGTTATTTGGCACCGTGCCGTTATTTGGCACCGTGCCGTTATTTGGCACCGTGCCATTATTTGGCACCGTGCCGTTATTTGGCACCGTGCCGTAATTTGGCACCGTGCCGTTATTTGGCACCGTGCCGTTATTTGGCACCGTGCCGTTATTTGGCACCGTGCCGTTATTTGGCACCGTGCCGTTATTTGGCACCGTGCCGTAATTTGGCACCGTGCCGTAATTTGGCACCGTGCCGTTATTTGGCACCGTGCCGTTATTTGGCACCGTGCCGTTATTTGGCACCGTGCCGTTATTTGGCACCGTGCCGTTATTTGGCACCGTGCCGTTATTTGACACCGTGCCGTTATTTGGCACCGTGCCGTAATTTGGCACCGTGCCGTTATTTGGCACCGTGCCGTAATTTGGCACCGTGCCGTTATTTGGCACCGTGCCGTAATTTGTCACCGTGCCGTTATTTGGCACCGTGCCGTAATTTGGCACCGTGCCGTTATTTGGCACCGTGCCGTTATTTGGCACCGTGCCGTTATTTGGCACCGTGCCGTTATTTGGCACCGTGCCGTTATTTGGCACCGTGCCGTTATTTGACACCGTGCCGTTATTTGGCACCGTGCCGTAATTTGGCACCGTGCCGTTATTTGGCACCGTGCCGTTATTTGGCACCGTGCCGTTATTTGGCACCGTGCCGTTATTTGGCACCGTGCCATTATTTGGCACCGTGCCGTAATTTGGCACCGTGCCGTAATTTGGCACCGTGCCGTTATTTGGCACCGTGCCGTTATTTGGCACCGTGCCGTTATTTGGCACCGTGCCGTTATTTGGCACCGTGCCGTTATTTGGCACCGTGCCGTTATTTGGCACCGTGCCGTAATTTGGCACCGTGCTCTAATTTGGCACCGTGCCGTTATTTGGCACCGTGCCGTTATTTGGCACCGTGCCGTAATTTGGCACCGTGCCGTAATTTGGCACCGTGCCGTAATTTGGCACCGTGCCGTAATTTGGCACCGTGCCGTAATTTGGCACCGTGCCGTAATTTGGCACCGTGCCGTTATTTGGCACCGTGCCGTAATTTGGCACCGTGCCGTTATTTGGCACCGTGCCGTTATTTGGCACCGTGCCGTTATTTGGCACCGTGCCGTTATTTGGCACCGTGCCGTTATTTGGCACCGTGCCGTTATTTGACACCGTGCCGTTATTTGGCACCGTGCCGTAATTTGGCACCGTGCCGTTATTTGGCACCGTGCCGTTATTTGGCACCCTGCCGTTATTTGGCACCGTGCCGTTATTTGGCACCGTGCCATTATTTGGCACCGTGCCGTAATTTGGCACCGTGCCGTAATTTGGCACCGTGCCGTTATTTGGCACCGTGCCGTTATTTGGCACCGTGCCGTTATTTGGCACCGTGCCGTTATTTGGCACCGTGCCGTTATTTGGCACCGTGCCGTTATTTGGCACCGTGCCGTAATTTGGCACCGTGCTCTAATTTGGCACCGTGCCGTTATTTGGCACCGTGCCGTTTTTTGGCACCGTGCCGTAATTTGGCACCGTGCCGTAATTTGGCACCGTGCCGTAATTTGGCACCGTGCCGTAATTTGGCACCGTGCCGTAATTTGGCACCGTGCCGTAATTTGGCACCGTGCCGTTATTTGGCACCGTGCCGTAATTTGGCACCGTGCCGTTATTTGGCACCGTGCCGTTATTTGGCACCGTGCCGTAATTTGGCACCGTGCCGTTATTTGGCACCGTGCCGTTATTTGGCACCGTGCCGTTATTTGGCACCGTGCCGTAATTTGGCACCGTGCTCTAATTTGGCACCGTGCCGTTATTTGGCACCGTGCCGTTATTTGGCACCGTGCCGTAATTTGGCACCGTGCCGTAATTTGGCACCGTGCCGTAATTTGGCACCGTGCCGTAATTTGGCACCGTGCCGTAATTTGGCACCGTGCCGTAATTTGGCACCGTGCCGTTATTTGGCACCGTGCCGTAATTTGGCACCGTGCCGTTATTTGGCACCGTGCCGTTATTTGGCACCGTGCCGTAATTTGGCACCGTGCCGTTATTTGGCACCGTGCCGTAATTTGGCACCGTGCCGTAATTTGGCACCGTGCCGTTATTAGACACCGTGCCGTTATTTGGCACCGTGCCGTAATTTGGCACCGTGCCGTTATTTGGCACCGTGCCGTTATTTGGCACCGTGCCGTTATTTGGCACCGTGCCGTTATTTGGCACCGTGCCATTATTTGGCACCGTGCCGTTATTTGGCACCGTGCCGTAATTTGGCACCGTGCCGTTATTTGGCACCGTGCCGTTATTTGGCACCGTGCCGTTATTTGGCACCGTGCCGTTATTTGGCACCGTGCCGTTATTTGGCACCGTGCCGTAATTTGGCACCGTGCCGTAATTTGGCACCGTGCCGTTATTTGGCACCGTGCCGTTATTTGGCACCGTGCCGTTATTTGGCACCGTGCCGTTATTTGGCACCGTGCCGTTATTTGGCACCGTGCCGTTATTTGACACCGTGCCGTTATTTGGCACCGTGCCGTAATTTGGCACCGTGCCGTTATTTGGCACCGTGCCGTTATTTGGCACCGTGCCGTTATTTGGCACCGTGCCGTTATTTGGCACCGTGCCATTATTTGGCACCGTGCCGTAATTTGGCACCGTGCCGTAATTTGGCACCGTGCCGTTATTTGGCACCGTGCCGTTATTTGGCACCGTGCCGTTATTTGGCACCGTGCCGTTATTTGGCACCGTGCCGTTATTTGGCACCGTGCCGTTATTTGGCACCGTGCCGTAATTTGGCACCGTGCTCTAATTTGGCACCGTGCCGTTATTTGGCACCGTGCCGTTATTTGGCACCGTGCCGTAATTTGGCACCGTGCCGTAATTTGGCACCGTGCCGTAATTTGGCACCGTGCCGTAATTTGGCACCGTGCCGTAATTTGGCACCGTGCCGTAATTTGGCACCGTGCCGTTATTTGGCACCGTGCCGTAATTTGGCACCGTGCCGTTATTTGGCACCGTGCCGTTATTTGGCACCGTGCCGTAATTTGGCACCGTGCCGTTATTTGGCACCGTGCCGTAATTTGGCACCGTGCCGTTATTTGGCACCGTGCCGTTATTTGGCACCGTGCCGTAATTTGGCACCGTGCCGTAATTTGGCACCGTGCCGTTATTTGGCACCGTGCCGTTATTTGACACCGTGCCGTTATTTGGCACCGTGCCGTAATTTGGCACCGTGCCGTTATTTGGCACCGTGCCGTTATTTGGCACCGTGCCGTTATTTGGCACCGTGCCGTTATTTGGCACCGTGCCGTAATTTGGCACCGTGCCGTAATTTGGCACCGTGCCGTTATTTGGCACCGTGCCGTTATTTGGCACCGTGCCGTTATTTGGCACCGTGCCGTTATTTGGCCCCGTGCCGTTATTTGGCACCGTGCCGTTATTTGGCACCGTGCCGTAATTTGGCACCGTGCTCTAATTTGGCACCGTGCCGTTATTTGGCACCGTGCCGTTATTTGGCACCGTGCCGTAATTTGGCACCGTGCCGTAATTTGGCACCGTGCCGTAATTTGGCACCGTGCCGTAATTTGGCACCGTGCCGTAATTTGGCACCGTGCCGTAATTTGGCACCGTGCCGTTATTTGGCACCGTGCCGTAATTTGGCACCGTGCCGTTATTTGGCACCGTGCCGTTATTTGGCACCGTGCCGTTATTTGGCACCGTGCCGTTATTTGGCACCGTGCCGTTATTTGGCACCGTGCCGTTATTTGACACCGTGCCGTTATTTGGCACCGTGCCGTAATTTGGCACCGTGCCGTTATTTGGCACCGTGCCGTTATTTGGCACCCTGCCGTTATTTGGCACCGTGCCGTTATTTGGCACCGTGCCATTATTTGGCACCGTGCCGTAATTTGGCACCGTGCCGTAATTTGGCACCGTGCCGTTATTTGGCACCGTGCCGTTATTTGGCACCGTGCCGTTATTTGGCACCGTGCCGTTATTTGGCACCGTGCCGTTATTTGGCACCGTGCCGTTATTTGGCACCGTGCCGTAATTTGGCACCGTGCTCTAATTTGGCACCGTGCCGTTATTTGGCACCGTGCCGTTATTTGGCACCGTGCCGTAATTTGGCACCGTGCCGTAATTTGGCACCGTGCCGTAATTTGGCACCGTGCCGTAATTTGGCACCGTGCCGTAATTTGGCACCGTGCCGTAATTTGGCACCGTGCCGTTATTTGGCACCGTGCCGTAATTTGGCACCGTGCCGTTATTTGGCACCGTGCCGTTATTTGGCACCGTGCCGTAATTTGGCACCGTGCCGTTATTTGGCACCGTGCCGTAATTTGGCACCGTGCCGTTATTTGGCACCGTGCCGTAATTTGTCACCGTGCCGTTATTTGGCACCGTGCCGTAATTTGGCACCGTGCCGTTATTTGGCACCGTGCCGTTATTTGGCACCGTGCCGTTATTTGGCACCGTGCCGTTATTTGGCACCGTGCCGTTATTTGATACCGTGCCGTAATTTGGCACCGTGCCGTTATTTGGCACCGTGCCGTTATTTGGCACCGTGCCGTTATTTGGCAAATAATTTGGCACCGTGCCGTAATTTGGCACCGTGCCGTAATTTGGCACCGTGCCGTAATTTGGCACCGTGCCGTTATTTGGCACCGTGCCGTTATTTGGCACCGTGCCGTAATTTGGCACCGTGCCGTAATTTGGCACCGTGCCGTTATTTGGCACCGTGCCGTTATTTGGCTGTAATATAAGATGTTCTAACTCTAACGAAGTTCAATTTGTTGAGTGTTGCCTATAGCTCCGTTATTTATTTTATCCTGCTGGCGGAGGTACCAGCAATTTAACAGGCGTCTAAAAAGACTGCCAGAATGTTAATGAGAAAAAGACGAACTGCTCAATTAAAGCGTAAGTTTAATTCTGAATTCTTCCTAGAGCTAATACGGCTTTTATAGGCGCCGCTTTCTTATTTACAATATTGCACATAATTCTACAAGTGCCCTAATTCTTAAATACATAATTACTTTCTTAAATGTTAAGTAAACTTTTTCTCACGGTGCACTTTGTTGTCTTAGGTTCGAAATCATAAATTATCAAATCGTCAATTGTGTCATCCGAATCAAATTTCATCTTCGATTTGAATGCACCTGACTACCGTATGCTTGTGCATTGAGTGGACTTTATGTTGAGTCATGAAGTTTACAGCACGAGTAACCCATTGCATGCATACTTATGGTCATGTCATAATTTGTCATCGATTGTTTGTTTTGTTTTTAATTTACGATTTCGATACCATTACACCCTCATCCTCAAGATAAAATTTATGAATGAAATGTGTTACAATATTTCATGAAAAAAAATTTTAGCTTAACCTAATAAACATACTATTGAAATGTTGAATAATCTTAAATTTCTTATCTGATAATTGTATTCATTAATTGTCTTATAACGAATTTTAATTATTGTATTTCTTTAAGTTATTGTTGTGAACTAATGTTTCTACACCATCTTTATCTATAATACTATTTACACCTTTTCTTTTAATTAATTTATATGGTCCTTTATATGGACTGTTTCTTTTGGTATTGTTAAAAGATCTTAAAAATACTAAATCACCTTCCTTGAAATTAGATGGATTTGAATTCTTTTGGTTTTTTATTCTTTCATTTTTAGCACTTTCAATGAGACTCTGTGCTTTTTCGAGAGCTCTTTTTAATCGCATTTTTAGTTCTACTGCGTAATTTTCGATATTATAGATTGGTTTATTACTCATTATAATGTCGTGTGGTAAGTATGGCAATTTTCCAAATATGAGTTCATAAGGAGAATATTCTGTATCTATGTGTGGTGTTATATTATATGCAAATGTATAGTATGGTATCCATTTGTCCCATTCATGATCTGTAGAGAATGATAACAGGTATTCATTTAAGACTCTGTGATTTCGTTCTATAGATCCTAATGTTTCATGATGATATGGTGTTCCAAATGTCTGTTTGGTATCTAAAAGTTTGCATATATTTGTAAATAGTTCGTTTTTAAACTCTGTTCCGTTGTCGGATTTCAAAACTTTGAACATTCCATATTTAAGAATAAATTGTTCGACTAGGGTTTTTGCAACTGTACGTGCATCTTTAGATTCCATTGGATGTGCTATTATATATTTTGTTAATTCACATTGAATTGTTAATATATATCGATAGTCATTTGATATTCTTAGAGGTCCTACAGTGTCGATTGCAATTGTTTCAAAACTTGTTGTAGGTGTGTCTGTTTTTATCATTTTTTCTTTTGTATGTTTTGTTATTTTATTTTTGGTACATAAAGTGCAATGATTTATGTATTTCTTTACCATTTTTCTCATGTTTTTCCAAATATATCGTTGTTTTAATTTTAATATCGTTCTTCTAATTCCTGTATGTCCTCCGTGTGGTGTTATATGAAAATTCTTTACTAATTCAATCTGTTCATTTTTGTTATTTATTTGTATTGGAGCTTTATATATCAATATATTTAATTTCTTTATATTCTTTTGCTGCAGCATATTAAATTCATTTTTAAATCTTTCTTTTTCAATATATTCGAATATTTTATCATTTTCTTCTAGCGCTAGTTCTTTTATATTCTTTTTTAACATTAAGTCTTGCAGTTTCTCCATAGTCAAAACTAGTTTTGCAGGATTATCACTGTAAGTTACTATTACTTCATCTTTCATTATACGTACGTTTATTTTTTCCTTTTTGTCGACATTAAATCTTAATTTCATTACATTTTTGACGTCAGATATAGATGTGCAGTCCCAAATATGAAGTTGATCAGGCTTCGTTGGTTCTTTACACTCTTTATTTTTATTATTCGTATTCATGCTCCTTATATTTTCATTTTTATTCTTCATGCTCCTTGTAATTGCGAACAGTTTTTTCGGTGAATTTTCATCTGTTTCAGGAATTAGTTTTTTCAATGTTTCTGTATTTATCGGTATGCGTGATAGTGTATCAGCGTTTGTATTTATTTTACCCTTTTTATAGACAATTTCAAAATCATATTCTGATAATTCTAAACGAATTCTTGTTAGTTTCGATGATGGATTTTTATGTGAGAATAATGAAACAAGGGGTCTGTGGTCAGTTACTACAATAAATTTTTTTCCGTAAAGATATGGTCTGAAAAATTTTATGCCCCAATGTATAGCTAAAAGTTCCTTTTCGATTACTGATTTATTAAGATCATGCTTTTGCAATGATTTGCTAGCATAAGATATAGGTAAGTCAGAACCTATTTCACCTTGTGATAGAATTGCGCCTAAAGCATAATTTGAAGCGTCAGTGGTTACAATGAAAGGTTTTGTAAAATCTGGATATTGTAATATCTCTGAGCTTATTAATTTTTGCTTTAATAATTCGAATGCTTTTTGACATTCGTCAGTCCAGTTGAAAGTATGATTCTTCTTTAGGAGATCGTTTAGATCTTTTGCAATTTTTGCGAAATCTTTAATAAAACGTCTGTAGTAATTGCAGAGTGCAACAAATCTTCTGACCTCGTCAGCATTTTTAGGAATAGGATAATTTTCTATAACTTCATACTTATTCTGAGAAATGTCCATTAAAATTGGGGATGGGTTTAATTGCCGTTTCCATAATGAAATTTGCTATTTTATTTGTAAGTTTTCCTTTTCGTTGGATGTTATTTTCTTCCACAGTGTTATCTTTTTCTTCACTATCAGTGTAAGTGAAGCTGATGTGTTGCTTTCTGTTATAAATTTATCAAAACTTTTTATAATTTCTTTTGCTAATGATAAGTTTAAAATTTCCTATTCGGGGTTTTTTTTGTATATATTGTCTAATAATATTTGGAATCCATCCATCTAGATTATGAAAGTATATTTTTTTTTTTTTTTTTTTTTTTTTCTTCAGCTTTTTGATTTTATTAATTTGTCACCGTGCCGTTATTTGGCACCGTGCCGTAATTTGGCACCGTGCCGTTATTTGGCACCGTGCCGTTATTTGATACCGTGCCGTAATTTGGCACCGTGCCGTTATTTGGCACCGTGCCGTTATTTGGCACCGTGCCGTTATTTGGCAAATAATTTGGCACCGTGCCGTAATTTGGCACCGTGCCGTAATTTGGCACCGTGCCGTAATTTGGCACCGTGCCGTTATTTGGCACCGTGCCGTTATTTGGCACCGTGCCGTTATTTGGCACCGTGCCGTTATTTGGCACCGTGCCGTTATTTGGCACCGTGCCGTAATTTGGCACCGTGCCGTAATTTGGCACCGTGCCGTAATTTGGAACCGTGCCGTTATTTGGCACCGTGCCGTTATTTGGCACCGTGCCGTTATTTGGCACCGTGCCGTTATTTGGCACCGTGCCGTTATTTGGCACCGTGCCGTTATTTGGCACCGTGCCGTTATTTGGCACCGTGCCGTTATTTGGCACCGTGCCGTAATTTGGCACCGTGCCGTTATTTGGCACCGTGCCGTTATTTGGCACCGTGCCGTAATTTGGCACCGTGCCGTTATTTGGCACCGTGCCGTAATTTGGCACCGTGCCGTTATTTGGCACCGAGCCGTAATTTGGCACCGTGCCGTAATTTGGCACCGTGCCTTAATTTGGCACCGAGCCTTAATTTGGCACCGTGCCGTAATTTGGCACCGTGCCGTAATTTGGCACCGTGCCGTAATTTGGCACCGTGCCGTAATTAGGCACCGTGCCGTAATTTGGCACCGTGCCGTGCCGTAATTTGGCACCGTGCCGTAATTTGGCACCGTGCCGTAATTCGGCACCGTACCGTAATTTGGCACCGTGCCGTAATTTGGCACTGTGCCGTGCCGTAATTTGGCACCGTGCCGTGCCGTAATTTGGCACCGTGCCGTAATTCGGCACCGTACCGTAATTTGGCACCGTGCCGTAATTTGGCACTGTGCCGTGCCGTAATTTGGCACCGTGCCGTGCCGTAATTTGGCACCGTGCCGTAATTCGGCACCGTGCCGTAATTTGGCACCGTGCCGTTATTTGGCACCGTGCCGTTATTTGGCACCGTGCCGTAATTTGGCACCGTGCCGTAATTTGGCACCGTGCCGTTATTTGGCACCGTGCCGTTATTTGGCACCGTGCCGTTATTTGGCACCGTGCCGTTATTTGGCACCGTTTTTTGGCACCGTACCGTTATTTGGCACCGTGCCGTTATTTGGCACCGTGCCGTTATTTGGCACCGTGCCGTTATTTGGCACCGTGCCGTAATTTGGCACCGTGCCGTTATTTGGCACCGTGCCGTTATTTGGCACCGTGCCGTTATTTGGCACCGTGCCGTAATTTGGCACCGTGCCGTAATTTGGCACCGTGCCGTAATTTGGCACCGTGCCGTAATTTGGCACCGTGCCGTTATTTGGCACCGTGCCGTTATTTGGCACCGTGCCGTAATTTGGCACCGTGCCGTTATTTGGCACCGTGCCGTAATTTGGCACCGTGCCGTTATTTGGCACCGTGCCGTAATTTGGCACCTTGCCGTTATTTGGCACCGTGCCGTAATTTGGCCCCGTGCCCTTATTTGGCACCGTGCCGTTATTTGGCACCGTGCCGTAATTTGGCACCGTGCCGTAATTTGGCACCGTGCCCTTATTTGGCACCGTTCCGTTATTTGGCACCGTGCCGTAATTTGGCACCGTGCTCTAATTTGGCACCGTGCTCTAATTTGGCACCGTGCCGTAATTTGGCACCGTGCCGTTATTTGGCACCGTGCCGTTATTTGGCACCGTGCCGTTATTTGGCACCGTGCCGTAATTTGGCACCGTGCCGTTATTTGGCACCGTGCCGTTATTTGGCACCGTGCCGTTATTTGGCACCGTGCCGTAATTTGGCACCGTGCCGTTATTTGGCACCGTGCCGTAATTTGGCACCGTGCCGTAATTTGGCACCGTGCCGTTATTTGGCACCGTGCCGTTATTTGGCACCGTGCCGTTATTTGGCACCGTGCCGTTATTTGGCACCGTGCCGTTATTTGGCACCGTGCCGTTATTTGACACCGTGCCGTTATTTGGCACCGTGCCGTAATTTGGCACCGTGCCGTTATTTGGCACCGTGCCGTTATTTGGCACCGTGCCGTTATTTGGCACCGTGCCGTAATTTGGCACCGTGCCGTAATTAGGCACCGTGCCGTAGTTTGGCACCGTGCCGTAATTTGGCACCGTGCCGTAAACCGTGTCGTAATTTGGCACCGTGCCGTAATTTGGCACCGTGCCATAATTTGGCACCGTGCCGTAATTTGGCACCGTGCCGTTATTTGGCACCGTGCCGTTATTTGGCACCGTGCCGTTATTTGGCACCGTGCCGTAATTTGGCACCGTGCCGTAATTTGGCACCGTGCCGTAATTTGGCACCGTGCCGTAATTTGGCACCGTGCCGTTATTTGGCACCGTGCCGTTATTTGGCACCGTGCCGTAATTTGGCACCGTGCCGTTATTTGGCACCGTGCCGTAATTTGGCACCGTGCCGTTATTTGGCACCGTGCCGTAATTTGGCACCTTGCCGTTATTTGGCACCGTGCCGTAATTTGGCCCCGTGCCCTTATTTGGCACCGTGCCGTTATTTGGCACCGTGCCGTAATTTGGCACCGTGCCCTTATTTGGCACCGTTCCGTTATTTGGCACCGTGCCGTAATTTGGCACCGTGCTCTAATTTGGCACCGTGCTCTAATTTGGCACCGTGCCGTAATTTGGCACCGTGCCGTTATTTGGCACCGTGCCGTTATTTGGCACCGTGCCGTTATTTGGCACCGTGCCGTAATTTGGCACCGTGCCGTTATTTGGCACCGTGCCGTTATTTGGCACCGTGCCGTTATTTGGCCGTAATTTGGCACCTTGCCGTAATTTGGCACCGTGCCGTAATTCGGCACCGTACCGTAATTTGGCACCGTGCCGTAATTTGGCACTGTGCCGTGCCGTAATTTGGCACCGTGCCGTGCCGTAATTTGGCACCGTGCCGTAATTCGGCACCGTACCGTAATTTGGCACCGTGCCGTAATTTGGCACTGTGCCGTGCCGTAATTTGGCACCGTGCCGTGCCGTAATTTGGCACCGTGCCGTAATTCGGCACCGTGCCGTAATTTGGCACCGTGCCGTTATTTGGCACCGTGCCGTTATTTGGCACCGTGCCGTAATTTGGCACCGTGCCGTAATTTGGCACCGTGCCGTTATTTGGCACCGTGCCGTTATTTGGCACCGTGCCGTTATTTGGCACCGTGCCGTTATTTGGCACCGTTTTTTGGCACCGTACCGTTATTTGGCACCGTGCCGTTATTTGGCACCGTGCCGTTATTTGGCACCGTGCCGTTATTTGGCACCGTGCCGTAATTTGGCACCGTGCCGTTATTTGGCACCGTGCCGTTATTTGGCACCGTGCCGTTATTTGGCACCGTGCCGTAATTTGGCACCGTGCCGTAATTTGGCACCGTGCCGTAATTTGGCACCGTGCCGTAATTTGGCACCGTGCCGTTATTTGGCACCGTGCCGTTATTTGGCACCGTGCCGTAATTTGGCACCGTGCCGTTATTTGGCACCGTGCCGTAATTTGGCACCGTGCCGTTATTTGGCACCGTGCCGTAATTTGGCACCTTGCCGTTATTTGGCACCGTGCCGTAATTTGGCCCCGTGCCCTTATTTGGCACCGTGCCGTTATTTGGCACCGTGCCGTAATTTGGCACCGTGCCGTAATTTGGCACCGTGCCCTTATTTGGCACCGTTCCGTTATTTGGCACCGTGCCGTAATTTGGCACCGTGCTCTAATTTGGCACCGTGCTCTAATTTGGCACCGTGCCGTAATTTGGCACCGTGCCGTTATTTGGCACCGTGCCGTTATTTGGCACCGTGCCGTTATTTGGCACCGTGCCGTAATTTGGCACCGTGCCGTTATTTGGCACCGTGCCGTTATTTGGCACCGTGCCGTTATTTGGCACCGTGCCGTAATTTGGCACCGTGCCGTTATTTGGCACCGTGCCGTAATTTGGCACCGTGCCGTAATTTGGCACCGTGCCGTTATTTGGCACCGTGCCGTTATTTGGCACCGTGCCGTTATTTGGCACCGTGCCGTTATTTGGCACCGTGCCGTTATTTGGCACCGTGCCGTTATTTGACACCGTGCCGTTATTTGGCACCGTGCCGTAATTTGGCACCGTGCCGTTATTTGGCACCGTGCCGTTATTTGGCACCGTGCCGTTATTTGGCACCGTGCCGTAATTTGGCACCGTGCCGTAATTAGGCACCGTGCCGTAGTTTGGCACCGTGCCGTAATTTGGCACCGTGCCGTAAACCGTGTCGTAATTTGGCACCGTGCCGTAATTTGGCACCGTGCCATAATTTGGCATCGTGCCGTAATTTGGCACCGTGCCGTAGTTTGGCACCGTGCCGTAATTTGGCACCGTGCCGTAATTTGGCACCGTGCCGTAATTTGGCACCGTGCCGTAATTCGGCACCGTGCCGTAAGTTGACACCGTGCCGTAATTTGGCACTGTGCCGTGCCGTAATTTGGCACCGTGCCGTGCCGTAATTTGGCACCGTGCCGTAATTCGGCACCGTACCGTAATTTGGCACCGTGCCGTAATTTGGCACTGTGCCGTGCCGTAATTTGGCACCGTGCCGTGCCGTAATTTGGCACCGTGCCGTAATTTGGCACCGTGCCGTAATTCGGCACCGTGCCGTAATTTGGCACCGTGCCGTTATTTGGCACCGTGCCGTTATTTGGCACCGTGCCGTAATTTGGCACCGTGCCGTAATTTGGCACCGTGCCGTTATTTGGCACCGTGCCGTTATTTGGCACCGTGCCGTTATTTGGCACCGTGCCGTTATTTGGCACCGTTTTTTGGCACCGTACCGTTATTTGGCACCGTGCCGTTATTTGGCACCGTGCCGTTATTTGGCACCGTGCCGTTATTTGGCACCGTGCCGTAATTTGGCACCGTGCCGTTATTTGGCACCGTGCCGTTATTTGGCACCGTGCCGTTATTTGGCACCGTGCCGTAATTTGGCACCGTGCCGTAATTTGGCACCGTGCCGTAATTTGGCACCGTGCCGTAATTTGGCACCGTGCCGTTATTTGGCACCGTGCCGTTATTTGGCACCGTGCCGTAATTTGGCACCGTGCCGTTATTTGGCACCGTGCCGTAATTTGGCACCGTGCCGTTATTTGGCACCGTGCCGTAATTTGGCACCTTGCCGTTATTTGGCACCGTGCCGTAATTTGGCCCCGTGCCCTTATTTGGCACCGTGCCGTTATTTGGCACCGTGCCGTAATTTGGCACCGTGCCCTTATTTGGCACCGTTCCGTTATTTGGCACCGTGCCGTAATTTGGCACCGTGCTCTAATTTGGCACCGTGCTCTAATTTGGCACCGTGCCGTAATTTGGCACCGTGCCGTTATTTGGCACCGTGCCGTTATTTGGCACCGTGCCGTTATTTGGCACCGTGCCGTAATTTGGCACCGTGCCGTTATTTGGCACCGTGCCGTTATTTGGCACCGTGCCGTTATTTGGCACCGTGCCGTAATTTGGCACCGTGCCGTTATTTGGCACCGTGCCGTAATTTGGCACCGTGCCGTAATTTGGCACCGTGCCGTTATTTGGCACCGTGCCGTTATTTGGCACCGTGCCGTTATTTGGCACCGTGCCGTTATTTGGCACCGTGCCGTTATTTGGCACCGTGCCGTTATTTGACACCGTGCCGTTATTTGGCACCGTGCCGTAATTTGGCACCGTGCCGTTATTTGGCACCGTGCCGTTATTTGGCACCGTGCCGTTATTTGGCACCGTGCCGTAATTTGGCACCGTGCCGTAATTAGGCCCGTGCCGTAGTTTGGCACCGTGCCGTAATTTGGCACCGTGCCGTAAACCGTGTCGTAATTTGGCACCGTGCCGTAATTTGGCACCGTGCCATAATTTGGCATCGTGCCGTAATTTGGCACCGTGCCGTAGTTTGGCACCGTGCCGTAATTTGGCACCGTGCCGTAATTTGGCACCGTGCCGTAATTTGGCACCGTGCCGTAATTCGGCACCGTGCCGTAAGTTGACACCGTGCCGTGCCGTAATTTGGCACCGCGCCGTAATTCGGCACCGTGCCGTAATTTGGCACCGTGCCGTAATTCGGGACCGTGCCGTAGTTTGGCACCGTGCCGTAATTTGGCACCGAGGCGTAATTTGGCACCGTGCCGTAATTTGGCATCGTGCCGTAATTTGGCACCATGCCGTAATTTGGCACCGTGCCGTAATTCGGCACCGTGCCGTAATTTGGCGCCGTGCCGTAATTTGGCACCATGCCTTAATTTGGCACCGTGCCTCAATTTGGCACCGAGCCTTAATTTGGCACCGTGCCGTAATTTGGCACCGTGCCGTAATTTGGCACCGTGCCGTAATTTGGCACCGTGCCGTAATTAGGCACCGTGCCGTAATTTGGCACCGTGCCGTAATTTGGCACCGTGCCGTGCCGTAATTTGGCACCGTGCCGTAATTTGGCACCGTGCCGTAATTCGGCACCGTACCGTAATTTGGCACCGTGCCGTAATTTGGCACTGTGCCGTGCCGTAATTTGGCACCGTGCCGTGCCGTAATTTGGCACCGTGCCGTAATTCGGCACCGTACCGTAATTTGGCACTGTGCCGTAATTTGGCACTGTGCCGTGCCGTAATTTGGCACCGTGCCGTGCCGTAATTTGGCACCGTGCCGTAATTTGGCACCGTGCCGTAATTCGGCACCGTACCGTAATTTGGCACCGTGCCGTAATTTGGCACCGTGCCGTAATTTGGCACCGTGCCGTAATTTGGCACCGTGCCGTAATTTGGCACCGTGCCGTAATTTGGCACCGTGCCGTAATTTGGCACAGTGTCGTAATTTGGCACCGCGCCGTAATTGGCACCGTGCCGTAATTCGGCACCGTACCGTAATTTGGCACCGTGCCGTAATTTGGCACCGCACCGTAATTTGGCACCGTGCCGTAATTTGGCACCGTGCCGTAATTTGGCACTGTGCCGTGCCGTAATTTGGCACCGTGCCGTGCCGTAATTTGGCACCGTGCCGTAATTCGGCACCGTACCGTAATTTGGCACCGTGCCGTAATTTGGCACTGTGCCGTGCCGTAATTTGGCACCGTGCCGTAATTTGGCACCGTGCCGTAATTCGGCACCGTACCGTAATTTGGCACCGTGCCGTAATTTGGCACCGTGCCCTTATTTGGCACCGTGCCGTAATTTGGCACCGTGCCGTTATTTGGCACCGTGCCGTTATTTGGCACCGTGCCGTTATTTGGCACCGTGCCGTTATTTGGCACCGTGCCGTAATTTGGCACCGTGCCGTAATTTGGCACCGTGCCCTTATTTGGCACCGTGCCGTAATTTGGCACCGTGCCGTTATTTGGCACCGTGCCGTTATTTGGCACCGTGCCGTTATTTGGCACCGTGCCGTTATTTGGCACCGTGCCGTTATTTGGCGCCGTTATTTGGCACCGTGCCGTTATTTGGCACCGTGCCGTTATTTGGCACCGTGCCGTTATTTGGCACCGTGCCGTTATTTGGCACCGTGCCGTAATTTGGCACCGTGCCGTTATTTGGCACCGTGCCGTTATTTGGCACCGTGCCGTAATTTGGCACCGTGCCGTTATTTGGCACCGAGCCGTAATTTGGCACCGTGCCGTTATTTGGCACCGTGCCGTGCCGTTATTTGGCACCGTGCCGTTATTTGGCACCGTGCCGTTATTTGGCACCGTGCCGTAATTTGGCACCGTGCCGTAATTTGGCACCGTGCCGTTATTTGGCACCGTGCCGTTATTTGGCACCGTGCCGTGCCGTTATTTGGCACCGTAATTTGGCACCGTGCCGTAATTTGGCACCGTGCCGTAATTTGGCACCGTGCCGTTATTTGGCACCGTGCCGTAATTTGGCACCGTGCCGTAATTTGGCACCGTGCCGTTATTTGGCACCGTGCCGTTATTTGGCACCGTGCCGTAATTTGGCACCGTGCCGTAATTTGGCACCGCGATGTAATTTGGCACCGTGCCGTTATTTGGCACCGTGCCGTAATTTGGCACCGTGCCGTAATTTGGCACCGTGCCCTTATTTGGCATCGTGCCGTTATTTGGCACCGTGCCGTAATTTGGCACCGTGCTCTAATTTGGCACCGTGCTCTAATTTGGCACCGTGCCGTAATTTGGCACCGTGCCGTTATTTGGCACCGTGCCGTTATTTGGCACCGTGCCGTAATTTGGCACCGTGCCGTAATTTGGCACCGTGCCGTTATTTGGCACCGTGCCGTAATTTGGCACCTTGCCGTTATTTGGCACCGTGCCGTAATTTGGCCCCGTGCCCTTATTTGGCACCGTGCCGTTATTTGGCACCGTGCCGTAATTTGGCACCGTGCCGTAATTTGGCACCGTGCCCTTATTTGGCACCGTTCCGTTATTTGGCACCGTGCCGTAATTTGGCACCGTGCTCTAATTTGGCACCGTGCTCTAATTTGGCACCGTGCCGTAATTTGGCACCGTGCCGTTATTTGGCACCGTGCCGTTATTTGGCACCGTGCCGTTATTTGGCACCGTGCCGTAATTTGGCACCGTGCCGTTATTTGGCACCGTGCCGTTATTTTGGCACCGTGCCGTTATTTGGCACCGTGCCGTAATTTGGCACCGTGCCGTTATTTGGCACCGTGCCGTAATTTGGCACCGTGCCGTAATTTGGCACCGTGCCGTTATTTGGCACCGTGCCGTTATTTGGCACCGTGCCGTTATTTGGCACCGTGCCGTTATTTGGCACCGTGCCGTTATTTGACACCGTGCCGTTATTTGGCACCGTGCCGTAATTTGGCACCGTGCCGTTATTTGGCACCGTGCCGTTATTTGGCACCGTGCCGTTATTTGGCACCGTGCCGTAATTTGGCACCGTGCCGTAATTTGGCACCGTGCCATAATTTGGCATCGTGCCGTAATTTGGCACCGTGCCGTAGTTTGGCACCGTGCCGTAATTTGGCACCGTGCCGTAATTTGGCACCGTGCCGTAATTTGGCACCGTGCCGTAATTCGGCACCGTGCCGTAAGTTGACACCGTGCCGTGCCGTAATTTGGCACCGCGCCGTAATTCGGCACCGGGCCGTAATTTGGCACCGTGCCGTAATTCGGGACCGTGCCGTAGTTTGGCACCGTGCCGTAATTTGGCACCGAGGCGTAATTTGGCACCGTGCCGTAATTTGGCATCGTGCCGTAATTTGGCACCATGCCGTAATTTGGCACCGTGCCGTAATTCGGCACCGTGCCGTAATTTGGCGCCGTGCCGTAATTTGGCACCATGCCTTAATTTGGCACCGTGCCTTAATTTGGCACCGAGCCTTAATTTGGCACCGTGCCGTAATTTGGCACCGTGCCGTAATTTGGCACCGTGCCGTAATTTGGCACCGTGCCGTAATTAGGCACCGTGCCGTAATTTGGCACCGTGCCGTAATTTGGCACCGTGCCGTGCCGTAATTTGGCACCGTGCCGTAATTTGGCACCGTGCCGTAATTCGGCACCGTACCGTAATTTGGCACCGTGCCGTAATTTGGCACTGTGCCGTGCCGTGCCGTAATTTGGCACCGTGCCGTAATTCGGCACCGTACCGTAATTTGGCACCGTGCCGTAATTTGGCACTGTGCCGTGCCGTAATTTGGCACCGTGCCGTGCCGTAATTTGGCACCGTGCCGTAATTTGGCACCGCGCCGTAATTCGGCACCGGGCCGTAATTTGGCACCGTGCCGTAATTCGGGACCGTGCCGTAGTTTGGCACCGTGCCGTAATTTGGCACCGAGGCGTAATTTGGCACCGTGCCGTAATTTGGCATCGTGCCGTAATTTGGCACCATGCCGTAATTTGGCACCGTGCCGTAATTCGGCACCGTGCCGTAATTTGGCGCCGTGCCGTAATTTGGCACCATGCCTTAATTTGGCACCGTGCCTTAATTTGGCACCGAGCCTTAATTTGGCACCGTGCCGTAATTTGGCACCGTGCCGTAATTTGGCACCGTGCCGTAATTTGGCACCGTGCCGTAATTAGGCACCGTGCCGTAATTTGGCACCGTGCCGTAATTTGGCACCGTGCCGTGCCGTAATTTGGCACCGTGCCGTAATTTGGCACCGTGCCGTAATTCGGCACCGTACCGTAATTTGGCACCGTGCCGTAATTTGGCACTGTGCCGTGCCGTGCCGTAATTTGGCACCGTGCCGTAATTCGGCACCGTACCGTAATTTGGCACCGTGCCGTAATTTGGCACTGTGCCGTGCCGTAATTTGGCACCGTGCCGTGCCGTAATTTGGCACCGTGCCGTAATTTGGCACCGTGCCGTAATTCGGCACCGTACCGTAATTTGGCACCGTGCCATAATTTGGCACCGTGCCGTAATTTGGCACCGTGCCGTAATTTGGCACCGTGCCGTAATTTGGCACCGTGCCGTAATTTGGCACCGTGCCGTAATATGGCACCGTGCCGTAATTTGGCACAGTGTCGTAATTTGGCACCGCGCCGTAATTTGGCACCGTGCCGTAATTCGGCACCGTACCGTAATTTGGCACCGTGCCGTAATTTGGCACCGCACCGTAATTTGGCACCGTGCCGTAATTTGGCACCGTGCCGTAATTTGGCACTGTGCCGTGCCGTAATTTGGCACCGTGCCGTGCCGTAATTTGGCACCGTGCCGTAATTCGGCACCGTACCGTAATTTGGCACCGTGCCGTAATTTGGCACTGTGCCGTGCCGTAATTTGGCACCGTGCCGTGCCGTAATTTGGCACCGTGCCGTAATTTGGCACCGTGCCGTAATTCGGCACCGTACCGTAATTTGGCACCGTGCCGTAAATTGATACCGTGCCGTAATTTGGCACCGTGCCTTAATTTGGCACCGTACCTTAATTTGGCACCGTACCTTAATTTGGCACCGTGCCGTAATTTGGCACCGTGCCGTAATTTGGCACCGTGCCGTAATTTGGCACCGAGGCGTAATTTGGCACCGTGCCGTAATTTGGCACTGTGCCGTAATTTGGCACCGTGCCGTAATTTGGCACCGTGCCGTAATTTGGCACCATGCCGTAATTTGGCACCGTGCCGTAATTTGGCACCGTGCCGTAATTTGGCACCGTGCCGTAATTTGGCACCGTGCCGTAATTTGGCACCGTGCCGTAATTCGGCACCGTGCCGTAATTTTGGCACCGTGCCGTAATTTGGCACCGTGCCGTTATTTGGCACCGTGCCGTTATTTGGCACCGTGCCGTTATTTGGCACCGTGCCGTGCCGTTATTTGGCACCGTGCCGTAATTTGGCACCGTGCCGTAATTTGGCACCGTGCCGTTATTTGGCACCGTGCCGTTATTTGGCACCGTGCCGTAATTTGGCACCGTGCCGTTATTTGGCACCGTGCCGTAATTTGGCACCGTGCCGTAATTTGGCACCGTGCCATTATTTGGCACCGTGCCGTTATTTGGCACCGTGCCGTAATTTGGCACCGTGCCGTAATTTGGCACCGTGCCGTTATTTGGCACCGTGCCGTTATTTGGCACCGTGCCGTTATTTGGCACCGTGCCGTTATTTGGCACCGTTTTTTGGCACCGTGCTCTAATTTGGCACCGTGCCGTTATTTGGCACCGTGCCGTTATTTGGCACCGTGCCGTAATTTGGCACCGTGCCGTAATTTGGCACCGTGCCGTAATTTGGCACCGTGCCGTAATTTGGCACCGTGCCGTAATTTGGCACCGTGCCGTTATTTGGCACCGTGCCGTTATTTGGCACCGTGCCGTAATTTGGCACCGTGCCGTTATTTGGCACCGTGCCGTTATTTGGCACCGTGCCGTAATTTGGCACCGTGCCGTTATTTGGCACCGTGCCGTAATTTGGCACCGTGCCGTTATTTGGCACCGTGCCGTAATTTTTGGCACCGTGCCGTTATTTGGCACCGTATCGTTATTTGGCACCGTGCCGTTATTTGGCACCGTGCCGTAATTTGGCACCGTGCCGTTATTTGGCACCGTGCCGTTATTTGGCACCGTGCCGTTATTTGGCACCGTGCCGTTATTTGGCACCGTGCCGTTATTTGGCACCGTGCCGTTATTTGGCACCGTGCCGTTATTTGGCACCGTGCCGTAATTTGGCACCGTGCCGTAATTTGGCACCGTGCCGTAATTTGAACCGTGCCGTTATTTGGCACCGTGCCGTTATTTGGCACCGTGCCGTTATTTGGCACCGTGCCGTTATTTGGCACCGTGCCGTTATTTGGCACCGTGCCGTAATTTGGCACCGTGCCGTTATTTGGCACCGTGCCGTTATTTGGCACCGTGCCGTAATTTGGCACCGTGCCGTTATTTGGCACCGTGCCGTAATTTGGTACCGTGCCGTTATTTGGCACCGAGCCGTAATTTGGCACCGTGCCGTAATTTGGCACCGTGCCGTTATTTGGCACCGTGCCGGTATTTGGCACCGTGCCGTTATTTGGCACCGTGCCGTTATTTGGCACCGTGCCGTTATTTGGCACCGTGCCGTAATTTGGCACCGTGCCGTTATTTGGCACCGTGCCGTTATTTGGCACCGTGCCGTAATTTGGCACCGTGCCGTTATTTGGCACCGTGCCGTAATTTGGCACCGTGCCGTAATTTGGCACCGTGCCGTTATTTGGCACCGTGCCGTGCCGTTATTTGGCACCGTGCCGTTATTTGGCACCGTGCCGTAATTTGGCACCGTGCCGTTATTTGGCACCGTGCCGTTATTTGGCACCGTGCCGTTATTTGGCACCGTGCCGTTATTTGGCACCGTGCCGTTATTTGGCACCGTGCCGTAATTTGGCACCGTGCCGTTATTTGGCACCGTGCCGTTATTTGGCCGTTATTTGGCCGTTATTTGGCACCGTGCCGTCATTTGGCACCGTGCCGTTATTTGGCACCGTGCCGTAATTTGGCACCGTGCCGTTATTTGGCACCGTGCCGTAATTTGTCACCGTGCCGTAATTTGGCACCGTGCCGTAATTTGGCACCGTGCCGTTATTTGGCCCGTGCCGTTATTTGGCACCGTGCCGTTATTTGGCACCGTGCCGTAATTTGGCACCGTGCCGTTATTTGGCACCGTGCCGTTATTTGGCACCGAGCCGTAATTTGGCACCGTGCCGTAATTTGGCACCGTGCCGTTATTTGGCACCGTGCCGTAATTTGGCACCGTGCCGTTATTTGGCACCGAGCCGTTATTTGGCACCGTGCCGTAATTTGGCACCGTGCCGTAATTTGGCACCGTGCGTTATTTGGCACCGTGCCGTTATTTGGCACCGTGCCGTAATTTGGCACCGTGCCGTTATTTGGCACCGAGCCGTTATTTGGCACCGTGCCGTAATTTGGCACCGTGCCGTAATTTGGCACCGTGCCGTTATTTGGCACCGTGCCGTAATTAGGCACCGTGCCGTTATTTGGCACCGAGCCGTAATTTGGCACCGTGCCGTTATTTGGCACCGTGCCGTGCCGTTATTTGGCACCGTGCCGTTATTTGGCACCGTGCCGTTATTTGGCACCGTGCCGTTATTTGGCACCGTGCCGTTATTTGGCACCGTGCCGTTATTTGGCACCGTGCCGTAATTTGGCACCGTGCCGTTATTTGGCACCGTGCCGTAATTTGGCACCGTGCCGTAATTTGGCACCGTGCCGTTATTTGGCACCGTGCCGTAATTTGGCACCGTGCCGTTATTTGGCACCGAGCCGTTATTTGGCACCGTGCCGTAATTTGGCACCGTGCCGTAATTTGGCACCGTGCGTTATTTGGCACCGTGCCGTTATTTGGCACCGTGCCGTAATTTGGCACCGTGCCGTTATTTGGCACCGTGCCGTAATTTGGCACCGTGCCGTAATTTGGCACCGTGCCGTAATTTGGCACCGTGCCGTTATTTGGCACCGTGCCGTTATTTGGCACCGTGCCGTTATTTGGCACCGTGCCGTTATTTGGCACCGTGCCGTTATTTGGCACCGTGCCGTTATTTGGCACCGTGCCGTAATTTGGCACCGTGCCGTTATTTGGCACCGTGCCGTTATTTGGCACCGTGCCGTTATTTGGCACCGTGCCGTTATTTGGCACCGTGCCGTAATTTGGCACCGTGCCGTAATTTGGCACCGTGCCGTTATTTGGCACCGTGCCGTTATTTGGCACCGTGCCGTAATTTGGCACCGTGCCGTTATTTGGCACCGTGCCGTAATTTGGCACCGTGCCGTAATTTGGCACCGTGCCGTTATTTGGCACCGTGCCGTTATTTGGCACCGTGCCGTTATTTGGCACCGTTTTTTGGCACCGTGCCGTTATTTGGCACCGTGCCGTTATTTGGCCGTTATTTGGCCGTTATTTGGCCGTTATTTGGCACCGTGCCGTCATTTGGCACCGTGCCGTTATTTGGCACCGTGCCGTAATTTGGCACCGTGCCGTTATTTGGCACCGTGCCGTAATTTGTCACCGTGCCGTAATTTGGCACCGTGCCGTAATTTGGCACCGTGCCGTTATTTGGCCCGTGCCGTTATTTGGCACCGTGCCGTTATTTGGCACCGTGCCGTAATTTGGCACCGTGCCGTTATTTTGCACCGTGCCGTTATTTGGCACCGAGCCGTAATTTGGCACCGTGCCGTAATTTGGCACCGTGCCGTTATTTGGCACCGAGCCGTTATTTGGCACCGTGCCGTAATTTGGCACCGTGCCGTAATTTGGCACCGTGCGTTATTTGGCACCGTGCCGTTATTTGGCACCGTGCCGTAATTTGGCACCGTGCCGTTATTTGGCACCGAGCCGTTATTTGGCACCGTGCCGTAATTTGGCACCGTGCCGTAATTTGGCACCGTGCCGTTATTTGGCACCGTGCCGTAATTAGGCACCGTGCCGTTATTTGGCACCGAGCCGTAATTAGGCACCGTGCCGTTATTTGGCACCGAGCCGTAATTTGGCACCGTGCCGTTATTTGGCACCGTGCCGTGCCGTTATTTGGCACCGTGCCGTAATTTGGCACCGTGCCGTTATTTGGCACCGTGCCGTTATTTGGCACCGTGCCGTTATTTGGCACCGTGCCGTTATTTGGCACCGTGCCGTAATTTGGCACCGTGCCGTTATTTGGCACCGTGCCGTAATTTGGCACCGTGCCGTAATTTGGCACCGTGCCGTTATTTGGCACCGTGCCGTAATTTGGCACCGTGCCGTTATTTGGCACCGAGCCGTTATTTGGCACCGTGCCGTAATTTGGCACCGTGCCGTAATTTGGCACCGTGCGTTATTTGGCACCGTGCCGTTATTTGGCACCGTGCCGTAATTTGGCACCGTGCCGTTATTTGGCACCGTGCCGTAATTTGGCACCGTGCCGTAATTTGGCACCGTGCCGTAATTTGGCACCGTGCCGTTATTTGGCACCGTGCCGTTATTTGGCACCGTGCCGTGCCGTTATTTGGCACCGTGCCGTTATTTGGCACCGTGCCGTTATTTGGCACCGTGCCGTGCCGTTATTTGGCACCGTGCCGTAATTTGGCACCGTGCCGTTATTTGGCACCGTGCCGTTATTTGGCACCGTGCCGTTATTTGGCACCGTGCCGTTATTTGGCACCGTGCCGTAATTTGGCACCGTGCCGTAATTTGGCACCGTGCCGTTATTTGGCACCGTGCCGTTATTTGGCACCGTGCCGTAATTTGGCACCGTGCCGTTATTTGGCACCGTGCCGTAATTTGGCACCGTGCCGTAATTTGGCACCGTGCCGTTATTTGGCACCGTGCCGTTATTTGGCACCGTGCCGTTATTTGGCACCGTTTTTTGGCACCGTGCCGTTATTTGGCACCGTGCCGTTATTTGGCACCGTGCCGTTATTTGGCACCGTGCCGTTATTTGGCACCGTGCCGTAATTTGGCACCGTGCTCTAATTTGGCACCGTGCCGTTATTTGGCACCGTGCCGTTATTTGGCACCGTGCCGTAATTTGGCACCGTGCCGTAATTTGGCACCGTGCCGTAATTTGGCACCGTGCCGTAATTTGGCACCGTGCCGTTATTTGGCACCGTGCCGTTATTTGGCACCGTGCCGTAATTTGGCACCGTGCCGTTATTTGGCACCGTGCCGTAATTTGGCACCGTGCCGTTATTTGGCACCGTGCCGTAATTTGGCACCGTGCCGTTATTTGGCACCGTGCCGTAATTTGTCACCGTGCCGTTATTTGGCACCGTGCCGTAATTTGGCACCGTGCCGTTATTTGGAACCGTGCCATTATTTGGCACCGTGCCGTTATTTGGCACCGTGCCGTTATTTGATACCGTGCCGTAATTTGGCACCGTGCCGTTATTTGGCACCGTGCCGTTATTTGGCACCGTGCCGTTATTTGGCAAATAATTTGGCACCGTGCCGTAATTTGGCACCGTGCCGTAATTTGGCACCGTGCCGTTATTTGGCACCGTGCCGTTATTTGGCACCGTGCCGTAATTTGGCACCGTGCCGTAATTTGGCACCGTGCCGTTATTTGGCACCGTGCCGTGCCGTTATTTGGCACCGTGCCGTTATTTGGCACCGTGCCGTTATTTGGCACCGTGCCGTAATTTGGCACCGTGCCGTTATTTGGCACCGTGCCGTTATTTGGCACCGTGCCGTTATTTGGCACCGTGCCGTTATTTGGCACCGTGCCGTTATTTGGCACCGTGCCGTTATTTGGCACCGTGCCGTTATTTGGCACCGTGCCGTTATTTGGCACCGTGCCGTTATTTGGCACCGTGCCGTAATTTGGCACCGTGCCGTAATTTGGCACCGTGCCGTAATTTGGAACCGTGCCGTTATTTGGCACCGTGCCGTTATTTGGCACCGTGCCGTTATTTGGCACCGTGCCGTTATTTGGCACCGTGCCGTTATTTGGCACCGTGCCGTAATTTGGCACCGTGCCGTTATTTGGCACCGTGCCGTTATTTGGCACCGTGCCGTAATTTGGCACCGTGCCGTTATTTGGCACCGTGCCGTAATTTGGCACCGTGCCGTTATTTGGCACCGAGCCGTAATTTGGCACCGTGCCGTAATTTGGCACCGTGCCGTTATTTGGCACCGTGCCGGTATTTGGCACCGTGCCGTTATTTGGCACCGTGCCGTTATTTGGCACCGTGCCGTTATTTGGCACCGTGCCGTAATTTGGCACCGTGCCGTTATTTGGCACCGTGCCGTTATTTGGCACCGTGCCGTAATTTGGCACCGTGCCGTTATTTGGCACCGTGCCGTAATTTGGCACCGTGCCGTAATTTGGCACCGTGCCGTTATTTGGCACCGTGCCGTGCCGTTATTTGGCACCGTGCCGTTATTTGGCACCGTGCCGTTATTTGGCACCGTGCCGTTATTTGGCCGTTATTTGGCCGTTATTTGGCACCGTGCCGTCATTTGGCACCGTGCCGTTATTTGGCACCGTGCCGTAATTTGGCACCGTGCCGTTATTTGGCACCGTGCCGTAATTTGTCACCGTGCCGTAATTTGGCACCGTGCCGTAATTTGGCACCGTGCCGTTATTTGGCCCGTGCCGTTATTTGGCACCGTGCCGTTATTTGGCACCGTGCCGTAATTTGGCACCGTGCCGTTATTTGGCACCGTGCCGTTATTTGGCACCGTGCCGTAATTTGGCACCGTGCCGTTATTTGGCACCGTGCCGTAATTTGGCACCGTGCCGTTATTTGGCACCGAGCCGTTATTTGGCACCGAGCCGTTATTTGGCACCGTGCCGTAATTTGGCACCGTGCGTTATTTGGCACCGTGCCGTTATTTGGCACCGTGCCGTAATTTGGCACCGTGCCGTTATTTGGCACCGAGCCGTTATTTGGCACCGTGCCGTAATTTGGCACCGTGCCGTAATTTGGCACCGTGCCGTTATTTGGCACCGTGCCGTAATTAGGCACCGTGCCGTTATTTGGCACCGAGCCGTAATTTGGCACCGTGCCGTTATTTGGCACCGTGCCGTGCCGTTATTTGGCACCGTGCCGTTATTTGGCACCGTGCCGTTATTTGGCACCGTGCCGTAATTTGGCACCGTGCCGTTATTTGGCACCGTGCGTTATTTGGCACCGTGCCGTTATTTGGCACCGTGCCGTAATTTGGCACCGTGCCGTTATTTGGCACCGAGCCGTTATTTGGCACCGTGCCGTAATTTGGCACCGTGCCGTAATTTGGCACCGTGCCGTTATTTGGCACCGTGCCGTAATTAGGCACCGTGCCGTTATTTGGCACCGAGCCGTAATTTGGCACCGTGCCGTTATTTGGCACCGTGCCGTGCCGTTATTTGGCACCGTGCCGTTATTTGGCACCGTGCCGTTATTTGGCACCGTGCCGTAATTTGGCACCGTGCCGTTATTTGGCACCGTGCCGTTATTTGGCACCGTGCCGTTATTTGGCACCGTGCCGTAATTTGGCACCGTGCCGTTATTACGGCACGGTGCCAAATAACGGCACGGCACGGTGCCAAATAACGGCACGGTGCCAAATTACCGTAATTTGGCACCGTGCCGTAATTTGGCACCGTGCCGTTATTTGGCACCGTGCCGTAATTAGGCACCGTGCCGTTATTTGGCACCGAGCCGTAATTTGGCACCGTGCCGTTATTTGGCACCGTGCCGTGCCGTTATTTGGCACCGTGCCGTTATTTGGCACCGTGCCGTTATTTGGCACCGTGCCGTAATTTGGCACCGTGCCGTTATTTGGCACCGTGCCGTTATTTGGCACCGTGCCGTTATTTGGCACCGTGCCGTTATTTGGCACCGTGCCGTAATTTGGCACCGTGCCGTTATTTGGCACCGTGCCGTTATTTGGCACCGTGCCGTAATTAGGCACCGTGCCGTTATTTGGCACCGAGCCGTAATTTGGCACCGTGCCGTTATTTGGCACCGTGCCGTGCCGTTATTTGGCACCGTGCCGTAATTTGGCACCGTGCCGTAATTTGGCACCGTGCCGTTATTTGGCACCGTGCCGTTATTTGGCACCGTGCCGTAATTTGGCACCGTGCCGTTATTTGGCACCGTGCCGTAATTTGGCACCGTGCCGTTATTTGGCACCGAGCCGTTATTTGGCACCGTGCCGTAATTTGGCACCGTGCCGTAATTTGGCACCGTGCGTTATTTGGCACCGTGCCGTTATTTGGCACCGTGCCGTAATTTGGCACCGTGCCGTTATTTGGCACCGAGCCGTTATTTGGCACCGTGCCGTAATTTGGCACCGTGCCGTAATTTGGCACCGTGCCGTTATTTGGCACCGTGCCGTAATTAGGCACCGTGCCGTTATTTGGCACCGAGCCGTAATTTGGCACCGTGCCGTTATTTGGCACCGTGCCGTGCCGTTATTTGGCACCGTGCCGTTATTTGGCACCGTGCCGTTATTTGGCACCGTGCCGTAATTTGGCACCGTGCCGTTATTTGGCACCGTGCCGTTATTTGGCACCGTGCCGTTATTTGGCACCGTGCCGTAATTTGGCACCGTGCCGTTATTTGGCACCGTGCCGTTATTTGGCACCGTGCCGTAATTTGGCACCGTGCCGTAATTTGGCACCGTGCCGTAATTTGGCACCGTGCCGTTATTTGGCACCGTGCCGTAATTTGGCACCGTGCCGTTATTTGGCACCGAGCCGTTATTTGGCACCGTGCCGTAATTTGGCACCGTGCCGTAATTTGGCACCGTGCGTTATTTGGCACCGTGCCGTTATTTGGCACCGTGCCGTAATTTGGCACCGTGCCGTTATTTGGCACCGTGCCGTAATTTGGCACCGTGCCGTAATTTGGCACCGTGCCGTAATTTGGCACCGTGCCGTTATTTGGCACCGTGCCGTAATTAGGCACCGTGCCGTTATTTGGCACCGAGCCGTAATTTGGCACCGTGCCGTTATTTGGCACCGTGCCGTGCCGTTATTTGGCACCGTGCCGTTATTTGGCACCGTGCCGTAATTTGGCACCGTGCCGTTATTTGGCACCGTGCCGTTATTTGGCACCGTGCCGTAATTAGGCACCGTGCCGTAATTTGGCACCGTGCCGTTATTTGGCACCGTGCCGTTATTTGGCACCGTGCCGTAATTTGGCACCGTGCCGTTATTTGGCACCGTGCCGTAATTTGGCACCGTGCCGTTATTTGGCACCGAGCCGTAATTTGGCACCGTGCCGTAATTTGGCACCGTGCCGTTATTTGGCACCGTGCCGTTATTTGGCACCGTGCCGTTATTTGGCACCGTGCCGTTATTTGGCACCGTGCCGTTATTTGGCACCGTGCCGTTATTTGGCACCGTGCCGTTATTTGGCACCGTTTTTTGGCACCGTGCCGTTATTTGGCACCGTGCCGTAATTTGGCACCGTGCCGTTATTTGGCACCGTGCCGTTATTTGGCACCGTGCCGTAATTTGGCACCGTGCCGTTATTTGGCACCGTGCCGTTATTTGGCACCGTGCCGTTATTTGGCACCGTGCCGTAATTTGGCACCGTGCCGTAATTTGGCACCGTGCCGTAATTTGGCACCGTGCCGTTATTTGGCACCGTGCCGTTATTTGGCACCGTGCCGTTATTTGGCACCGTGCCGTTATTTGGCACCGTGCCGTTATTTGGCACCGTGCCGTAATTTGGCACCGTGCCGTTATTTGGCACCGAGCCGTAATTTGGCACCGTGCCGTAATTTGGCACCGTGCCGTAATTTGGCACCGTGCCGTTATTTGGCACCGAGCCGTAATTTGGCACCGTGCCGTTATTTGGCACCGTGCCGTAATTTGGCACCGTGCCGTTATTTGGCACCGAGCCGTAATTTGGCACCGTGCCGTAATTTGGCACCGTGCCGTTATTTGGCACCGTGCCGTTATTTGGCACCGTGCCGTTATTTGGCACCGTGCCGTTATTTGGCACCGTGCCGTTATTTGGCACCGTGCCGTTATTTGGCACCGTGCCGTTATTTGGCACCGTGCCGTTATTTGGCACCGTGCCGTTATTTGGCACCGTTTTTTGGCACCGTGCCGTTATTTGGCACCGTGCCGTAATTTGGCACCGTGCCGTTATTTGGCACCGTGCCGTTATTTGGCACCGTGCCGTAATTTGGCACCGTGCCGTTATTTGGCACCGTGCCGTTATTTGGCACCGTGCCGTTATTTGGCACCGTGCCGTAATTTGGCACCGTGCCGTAATTTGGCACCGTGCCGTAATTTGGCACCGTGCCGTTATTTGGCACCGTGCCGTTATTTGGCACCGTGCCGTTATTTGGCACCGTGCCGTTATTTGGCACCGTGCCGTTATTTGGCACCGTGCCGTTATTTGGCACCGTGCCGTTATTTGGCACCGTGCCGTTATTTGACACCGTGCCGTTATTTGGCACCGTGCCGTAATTTGGCACCGTGCCGTAATTTGGCACCGTGCCCTTATTTGGCACCGTGCCGTAATTTGGCACCGTGCCGTTATTTGGCACCGTGCCGTTATTTGGCACCGTGCCGTTATTTGGCACCGTGCCGTTATTTGGCACCGTGCCGTTATTTGGCACCGTGCCGTTATTTGGCACCGTGCCGTTATTTGGCACCGTGCCGTTATTTGGCACCGTGCCGTTATTTGGCACCGTGCCGTTATTTGGCACCGTGCCGTTATTTGGCACCGTGCCGTAATTTGGCACCGTGCCGTTATTTGGCACCGTGCCGTTATTTGGCACCGTGCCGTAATTTGGCACCGTGCCGTTATTTGGCACCGTGCCGTTATTTGGCACCGTGCCGTTATTTGGCACCGTGCCGTAATTTGGCACCGTGCCGTTATTTGGCACCGTGCCGTGCCGTTATTTGGCACCGTGCCGTGCCGTTATTTGGCACCGTGCCGTTATTTGGCACCGTGCCGTTATTTGGCACCGTGCCGTTATTTGGCACCGTGCCGTTATTTGGCACCGTGCCGTTATTTGGCACCGAGCCGTTATTTGGCACCGTGCCGTAATTTGGCACCGTGCCGTAATTTGGCACCGTGCGTTATTTGGCACCGTGCCGTTATTTGGCACCGTGCCGTTATTTGGCACCGTGCCGTTATTTGGCACCGTGCCGTAATTTGGCACCGTGCCCTTATTTGGCACCGTGCCGTAATTTGGCACCGTGCCGTAATTTGGCACCGTGATGTAATTTGGCACCGTGCCGTTATTTGGCACCGTGCCGTAATTTGGCACCGTGCCGTAATTTGGCACCGTGCCCTTATTTGGCATCGTGCCGTTATTTGGCACCGTGCCGTAATTTGGCACCGTGCTCTAATTTGGCACCGTGCTCTAATTTGGCACCGTGCCGTAATTTGGCACCGTGCCGTTATTTGGCACCGTGCCGTTATTTGGCACCGTGCCGTAATTTGGCACCGTGCCGTAATTTGGCACCGTGCCATTATTTGGCACCGTGCCGTAATTTGGCACCTTGCCGTTATTTGGCACCGTGCCGTAATTTGGCCCCGTGCCCTTATTTGGCACCGTGCCGTTATTTGGCACCGTGCCGTAATTTGGCACCGTGCCGTAATTTGGCACCGTGCCCTTATTTGGCACCGTGCCGTTATTTGGCACCGTGCCGTAATTTGGCACCGTGCTCTAATTTGGCACCGTGCTCTAATTTGGCACCGTGCCGTAATTTGGCACCGTGCCGTTATTTGGCACCGTGCCGTTATTTGGCACCGTGCCGTTATTTGGCACCGTGCCGTAATTTGGCACCGTGCCGTTATTTGGCACCGTGCCGTTATTTGGCACCGTGCCGTAATTTGGCACCGTGCCGTTATTTGGCACCGTGCCGTAATTTGGCACCGTGCCGTAATTTGGCACCGTGCCGTAATTTGGCACCGTGCCGTTATTTGGCACCGTGCCGTTATTTGGCACCGTGCCGTTATTTGGCACCGTGCCGTTATTTGACACCGTGCCGTTATTTGGCACCGTGCCGTAATTTGGCACCGTGCCGTTATTTGGCACCGTGCCGTTATTTGGCACCGTGCCGTTATTTGGCACCGTGCCGTAATTTGGCACCGTGCCGTAATTAGGCACCGTGCCGTAGTTTGGCACCGTGCCATAATTTGGCATCGTGCCGTAATTTGGCACCGTGCCGTAGTTTGGCACCGTGCCGTAATTTGGCACCGTGCCGTAATTCGGCACCGTGCCGTAATTTGGCACCGTGCCGTAATTTGGCACCGTGCCGTAATTTGGCACCGTGCCGGAAGTTGACACTGTGCCGTGCCGTAATTTGGCACCGCGCCGTAATTCGGCACCGTGCCGTAATTTGGCACCGTGCCGTAATTCGGGACCGTGCCGTAGTTTGGCACCGTGCCGTAATTTGGCACCGAGGCGTAATTTGGCATCGTGCCGTAATTTGGCATCGTGCCGTAATTTGGCACCATGCCGTAATTTGGCACCGTGCCGTAATTCGGCACCGTGCCGTAATTTGGCGCCGTGCCGTAATTTGGCACCATGCCTTAATTTGGCACCGTGCCTTAATTTGGCACCGAGCCTTAATTTGGCACCGTGCCGTAATTTGGCACCGTGCCGTAATTTGGCACCGTGCCGTAATTTGGCACCGTGCCGTAATTAGGCACCGTGCCGTAATTTGGCACCGTGCCGTAATTTGGCACCGTGCCGTAATTTGGCACCGTGCCGTGCCGTAATTTGGCACCGTGCCGTAATTTGGCACCGTGCCGTAATTCGGGACCGTGCCGTAGTTTGGCACCGTGCCGTAATTTGGCACCGAGGCGTAATTTGGCATCGTGCCGTAATTTGGCATCGTGCCGTAATTTGGCACCATGCCGTAATTTGGCACCGTGCCGTAATTCGGCACCGTGCCGTAATTTGGCGCCGTGCCGTAATTTGGCACCATGCCTTAATTTGGCACCGTGCCTTAATTTGGCACCGAGCCTTAATTTGGCACCGTGCCGTAATTTGGCACCGTGCCGTAATTTGGCACCGTGCCGTAATTTGGCACCGTGCCGTAATTTGGCATCGTGCCGTAATTTGGCACCATGCCGTAATTTGGCACCGTGCCGTAATTCGGCACCGTGCCGTAATTTGGCGCCGTGCCGTAATTTGGCACCATGCCTTAATTTGGCACCGTGCCTTAATTTGGCACCGAGCCTTAATTTGGCACCGTGCCGTAATTTGGCACCGTGCCGTAATTTGGCACCGTACCGTAATTTGGCACCGTGCCGTATTTTGGCACTGTGCCGTGCCGTAATTTGGCACCGTGCCGTGCCGTAATTTGGCACCGTGCCGTAATTCGGCACCGTACCGTAATTTGGCACCGTGCCGTAATTTGGCACTGTGCCGTGCCGTAATTTGGCACCGTGCCGTGCCGTAATTTGGCACCGTGCCGTAATTCGGCACCGTACCGTAATTTGGCACCGTGCCGTAATTTGGCACCGTGCCGTAATTTGGCACCGTGCCGTAATTTGGCACCGTGCCGTAATTTGGCACCGTGCCGTAATTTGGCACCGTGCCGTAATTTGGCACCGTGCCGTAATTTGGCACCGTGCCGTAATTTGGCACCGTGCCGTAATTTGGCACAGTGTCGTAATTTGGCACCGCGCCGTAATTTGGCACCGTGCCGTAATTCGGCACCGTACCGTAATTTGGCACCGTGCCGTAATTTGGCACCGCACCGTAATTTGGCACCGTGCCGTAATTTGGCACCGTGCCGTAATTTGGCACTGTGCCGTGCCGTAATTTGGCACCGTGCCGTGCCGTAATTTGGCACCGTGCCGTAATTCGGCACCGTACCGTAATTTGGCACCGTGCCGTAATTTGGCACTGTGCCGTGCCGTAATTTGGCACCGTGCCGTGCCGTAATTTGGCACCGTGCCGTAATTTGGCACCGTGCCGTCATTTGGCACCGTGCCGTAATTCGGCACCGTACCGTAATTTGGCACCGTGCCGTAAATTGATACCGTGCCGTAATTTGGCACCGTGCCTTAATTTGGCACCGTACCTTAATTTGGCACCGTACCTTAATTTGGCACCGTGCCGTAATTTGGCACCGTGCCGTAATTTGGCACCGTGCCGTAATTTGGCACCGAGGCGTAATTTGGCACCGTGCCGTAATTTGGCACTGTGCCGTAATTTGGCACCGTGCCGTAATTTGGCACCGTGCCGTAATTTGGCACCATGCCGTAATTTGGCACCGTGCCGTAATTTGGCACCGTGCCGTAATTTGGCACCGTGCCGTAATTTGGCACCGTGCCGTAATTTGGCACCGTGCCGTAATTCGGCACCGTGCCGTAATTTTGGCACCGTGCCGTAATTTGGCACCGTGCCGTAATTCGGCACCGTGCCGTAATTTGGCACCGTGCCGTAATTTGGCACCGTGCCGTAATTCGGCACCGTGCCGTAATTCGGCACCGTGGCGTAATTCGGCACCGTGCCGTAATTTGGCACCGTGCCATAATTTGGCACCGTGCCGTAATTCGGCACCGTGCCGTAATTCGGCACCGTGCTGTAATTTGGCACCGTGCCGTGGTTTGGCACCGTGCCGTAGTTTGGCACCGTGCCGTAATTTGGCACCGTGCCGTAATTCGGCACCGTGCCGTAATTTGGCACCGTAACGTAATTTGGCACCGTGCCGTAATTTGGCACCGTGCCGTAATTTGGCACAGTGTCGTAATTTGGCACCGCGCCGTAATTTGGCACCGTGCCGTAATTCGGCACCGTACCGTAATTTGGCACCGTGCCGTAATTTGACACCGCACCGTAATTTGGCACCGTGCCGTAATTTGGCACCGTGCCGTAATTTGGCACCGTGCCTTAATTTGGCACCGTGCCGTAATTTGGCACCGTGCCTTAATTTGGCACCGAGCCTTAATTTGGCACCGTGCCGTAATTTGGCACAGTGCCGTAATTTGGCACCGTGCCGTAAATTGACACCGTGCCGTAATTTGGCACCGTGCCTTAATTTGGCACCGTACCTTAATTTGGCACCGTACCTTAATTTGGCACCGTGCCGTAATTTGGCACCGTGCCGTAATTTGGCACCGTGCCGTAATTTGGCACCATGCCGTAATTTGGCACCGTGCCGTAATTTGGCACCGTGCCGTAATTTGGCACCGTGCCGTAATTTGGCACCGTGCCGTAATTCGGCACCGTGCCGTAGTTTGGCACCGTGCCGTAATTTGGCACCGCGCCGTAATTTGGCACCGTGCCGTAATTCGGCACCGTACCGTAATTTGGCACCGTGCCGTAATTTGGCACCGCGCCGTAATTTGGCACCGTGCCGTAATTCGGCACCGTACCGTAATTTGGCACCGTGCCGTAATTTGGCACCGTGCCGTGCCGTAATTTGGCACCGTGCCGTGTAATTTGGCACCGCACCGTAATTTGGCACCGTGCCGTAATTTGGCACCGTGCCGTAATTTGGCACCGTGCCGTAAATTGGCACTGTGCCGTAATTTGGCACCGTGCCGTAATTTGGCACCGTGCCGTAATTGGGTACCGTGCCGTAATTCGGCACCGTGCCGTAATTTGGTACCGTGCACCGTGCCGTAATTTGGCACCGTGCCGTAATTCGGCACCGTACCGTAATTTGGCACCGTGCCGTAATTTGGCACCGCGCCGTAATTTGGCACCGTGCCGTAATTCGGCACCGTACCGTAATTTGGCACCGTGCCGTAATTTGGCACCGTGCCGTGCCGTGTAATTTGCACCGCACCGTAATTTGGCACCGTGCCGTAAATTGGCATCGTGCCTTAATTTGGCACCGTGCCGTAATTTGGCACCGTGCCTTAATTTGGCACCGTGCCGTAATTTGGCACCGTGCCGTAATTCGGCACCGTGCCGTAATTCGGCACCGTGCCGTAATTTGGCACCGTGCTGTAATTCGGCACCGTGCCGTAATTTGGCACCGTGCACGGGCATCGTGCGCGGGAATCATGCACGCAGCCTACGACGCGGATCATTTGGGAAAAACCGCATAAAAATCGGTCCAGTAGTTTTTGAGTCTATTAATCTCATACATACATATATACCAACATTCATTTTTTTATACCCGTATGGTGAAACCAAAGGCTATATAAATTTTTCCTTACCGTTTGTAACGCCAAGATCCCGTCATCACACAAAAAAATGAATTACACCAGTGTGTTTAGAATGATAAAAAAAGTTGAATTTAGCATATCCGTCCGTCCGTCCGGCTGTGGCTCGGATTGCGGGCGCACGGATTGAGCTAGAGACTTGAAATTTTGCGCAGATTCTTTTTTCATAAATGCAAGGCTAAGTTCGTTAATGGGCAAAAATGGACCATACGAACGGAAACGTTTTTTTTTGCGAATATCTCAAAAACGATGCATCTTATCAAAAAAACAAAAGTTATTTAGGATATGATTCTACATAAAACTCCCATACATCAAAATCCGATTGGAATAAATTTTAAAAAATATTTTTGAAAGATTGACTTCAAAGTGGAATTTTTATACAACTGTTCGCCATTCACTTAATCTTCGAACAATGCTATATGACCATACCATATCACAGATTGGCAATTATAGCTTTTGTTATGTTTACATATAGATTTAGAATGTCAAAAAACCAACTCAAAAAAACTTGAAAATCAACGTAATCGTTAGAGTTATTGAAACTGAAACGCCGGATTCGTAATCAGCGACCCCGAAAACCTCCCAAAGCCAGTTTTTGCGAGAAAAATTTGAAAATGGACATTTGCGTTATCCTTACAGGACTTTTGAAATTCCAACATCCAACTTGTGATCAGCGACCACGGAAACCCCCTAAAGCCAGTTTTTCGTACACAAAATTAGAAAAAGGATATTTTCATTATCCTTACAGGACCTCCCGTTTGGAATTATGAAAATCTATTATCGGATTCGTAATCAGCGACCCGAAAAACCCTATAATGCTCATCTTGGGGTTTTTGGGGTCGCTGAATCCGATTTTGAAATTAAGAAATCTGTAAGAATAACGAAAGGACCTGTAAGGATAACGTGATTATCATTTCCCTCTAATTTTTCGGAAAAAATCCCTCTTGGGGGTTTTTGTGTCGTTGAAAACGATTGTAACGTTAAGAAATCTGTAAGGATAATGGGAGGATTTTCCGGAAAGACTTTCATCTGGGGGTTTTTGGGATTAGAAAATTCGATTCTGCAAATAAGAAATCGATAAGGATAACGGAAGGTTCTGTAAGTATAATGTGATTATTCTTTTCCTCAAATTTTTCTGAAAAACTCTCATCTGAGGGTTTTTGGTATCGGCAAATTTGATTCTGACATTAAGAAGCCTTTAAGGATAGCGAAAGGTCCTGTGAGGAAAGTGTGATTATCCTTTTCATTTTTGATTTTTAGTCATGCTAATCAAATATGAAATGACTAAATAAGATAAAATAAAAAAATCAAATTTTTTATTGTAAAAAAAGCTTTTATTAAAAAAATGCACTAAAAACACTGACCTATATACAATAAACAGATCATGCGAGCCGAAAAATGGCACGGCAGCAGATTTGACTTGGGGATTCAGTAGCCCCCAACCTAATTGTACTCGTAAACATTTTGCGTTGAACAAATTTCATGTCAATTCACTTGCAGTCATGTTCACATCAAAAGAAAATTACACAGATAGTTGGTCTTTACTTGCTAAATCTAGTATGCACATTTGGTTCTTCAAAAATTCGAAAAAAAAATCAGTGCAAAACGCAAATGTTACACTTTTTCACTTGAAATTTAAAGTTGCGAGCCCCTGCAGCAGCAGCCAGCTGACATTTATGCCAAACACATATCTTGATATATTTTTTCTCTTAAGGTGCCGCTCCACATGAGGGCAAATACGCGAGTAACTCTCAAAAAGAGTAACTCTCAAAAAGAGTTACTCGCAGGAGGTTGTCCATTCGAGAGTTGATTTCGGCGATTTTTCTCTTTTCAAGTCCAATATCTTGATTTTTTGACATCTTGCTATAGTGAGTTCTCGCAGGCTACTAGCGAAATTCAAACGCCGTTCGTATCTGGCGAGCAACTCCTCGAGAGTTCAGTGGGTGAGTGTCGACTAGAGAGTAGAATCACTTCGCGAGCTAGTTTCTGCGAGCGACTCTCAGAGACGTGTCCATTTGCGAGTAGCTGCTATCGAGAGGTTCTTGCCGGCATTTACTCTCATGTGGAGTGGCACCTTTACCGATCACCTTGTTTATCACAAGAGAATGAAAGGTTCCCAACTCGTGTTTTATGTGAATGTCACCTGGGGTGCGTTCTTTTATTAACCGTGGTTAACCGCGGTAAAGAGAAATGCGTTCTTAAATGCCTACGGTTAACGCTCAGTAAACTTTACTGGCGTTCCTAAATGCCAAAGTTAAGCTGTCAAAGTTACTTTTCTCAACTCTGCTCGAGAGCTGAGTTGGAGAAAGTTAACTTTAATTGTAATTAAAGAACGCGATAAAGTTAACCGAGATGGTTACAACTGTTAATCAACTGTCAATTCGTCTCGTAGTTTCGAATGAGTTTTGTGCAGAATAATGGAGGATTTTATTGTGGTCCTTGTAAATGAAAAATACGACATCAAGAAGAATTCTATTTTTTTAAATGTATTGTTGTGCACATCACTGCTGTCAAAGTTAACCAAATCGCGTTCTTTTAATCAGAGTTAACTTCGGTAAAATTTCAACTTTGGCAATCAGCTGTTCGAACTTTGACAAACCCAACCTTTACTTTACTCGGGAATAAAGGAACGCACCCCTGATAGTATTGTGGCGCGAATTTATTTGAATGTGTCGTGAAGTGAAAAGTATGATAACTTTGAAGTGCAATTTTGACATAAAATGTACTTAGAAAAAAATAATTACAGGTGTATTTAGTTTTTTTTTTTAAATTTTTAAATTATTCTGTTTTCGTTTTATGTGGTTACTTTACACGATCGTTTAAAGTAATCTTTGAAAGGATATTATAAGTAGAGAGACCCACAAAAAATTATTAAAATGCATAACTTCAGCTAATAAAGTCATTGAGTTATGTTTTAATATGTTTTACTGGACTATAACATACTTGATCACTTCATGGGTACAAATACAAAAATCTGCGAAACAAAAATCGTCGGCTAAGAGTGAAATTGTGCCATTATACCATTATACCAAATTTTCCAGAAGAGCAATAAAAACCTTGTTAAATCATTTTAATTTTCATTTAAAGAAAACAGAGTCTCATTTAAAGAAAACTGAGCCCAATTTTTCTCATTTAAAGAAAACTCAGTGTTATTGAAACAGAATTAAAACGATTTAATAAGGTTTTCATTGCTCTCCTGGAAAATTATACCAAATGGACTTAGCACAATTTCACTCTTAGCCGACGAAATTGAATTGTTAAAAATTCGACCAAAACCAAATTCATTTAGTGATTTAATTAATTTATTTTGAAATTTTTTAATTAGAATCAATTAAATACGTCCTTTGAAATAGACACGTTTGTTTTGTACGCTGTATTTGGCATTTCGAATGCGGAGTATTTCAGGAACCATTCAATATAACCTCAAACATCAACAGATGATTTGGTTAGTTGGCAACCCTATTCGTTCAAACAAAGTTGGTAACACATCTCTATTTACTCGTACAAAGTTGATAATGGTATCAGGGGATCCCATTAGAAAGAGAGAGTCAAAATTTGCGAAAGAGAATCTAGCTGTCTAGTGCTATTTGATTTCTTAGCTTATCATGGGATTATACTTCCATTGTATATAATTCGTTAACTAAAAAAATTTTTTTAAAAAAAGCTTTTATTAAAAAAAATGCACTAAAAAGAAAAAAATAATTTTCTGGACGCTGTGTATCACAAATATAAAAGCTTTTAAAAAGCGAGATAAATGTTTATTTTATTGTTTTATGCTTTATCTCGCTTTTTAAAAGCTTTTATATTTGTGATACACAGCGTCCAGAAAATTATTTTTTTCTTTTTAGTGCATTTTTTTTAATAAAAGCTTTTTTTAAAAAATTTTTTTTAATTTTTTTTTTATTTTGTTCTTTTTAGTCTTCGAATATATAGCTTTACATTTGAGATGTCCTTACAGGCTTTTTAACTTGAGAATCGTATTCAGCGAACCCCAAAACCCGCAGAATATATTTTTTCCCGGAACAATTGAGAAAAAGGATAATCACGTTATCCTTACAGGACATTCCGTTATCCTTACAGACTTTTTAATGACAGATTCGGATTCAGCGACCCCAAAAACCCCAGAATAGATTTTTTTTCCGGAAAATTTGGAGAAAAGGATAATCACGTTATCCTTACAGGACCTTCCGTTATCCTTACAGACTTTTTAATGACAGATTCGGATTCAGCGACCCCAAAAACCCCCAGGATAGATTTTTTCCGGAAAATTTGGAGAAAAGGATAATCACGTTATCCTTACAGGACCTTCCGTTATCCTTACAGAGTTTTTGATGACAGATTCGGATTCAGCGACCCCAAAAACCCCAGAATAGATTTTTTTCCGGAAAATTTGGAGAAAAGGATAATCACGTTATCCTTACAGGACCTTCCGTTATCCTTACAGACTTTTTAATGACAGATTCGGATTCAGCGACCCCAAAAACCCCCAGAATAGATTTTTTTCCGGAAAATTTGGAGAAAAGGATAATCACGTTATCCTTACAGGACCTTCCGTTATCCTTACAGACTTTTTAATGACAGATTCGGATTCAGCGACCCCAAAAACCCCCAGGATAGATTTTTTTCCGGAAAATTTGGAGAAAAGGATAATCACGTTATCCTTACAGGACCTTCCGTTATCCTTACTGACTTTTTAATGACAGATTCGGATTCAGCGACGCCAAAAACCCCCAGGATAGATTTTTTTCCGGAAAATTTGGAGAAAAGGATAATCACGTTATCCTTACAGGACCTTCCGTTATCCTTATAAGGACGAAGTAGTGAAAATATTGTATTGTCATCGGACTTATATAAGTGTGCAAAATTTCAAGTCAATCGGACAAGTGGAAGTGGGTCAAAATTGGGTTGCAAGATTTGATCTGACAGACAAACAGACAAACAGACAAGATAGCGAGCTAAATAAAAGCTTTTAAAAAAAAGGAAAAAAAACCTTTGGGCGCTATGTATCACAAATAAAAGTGAGATAAAGCATAAGAAATAAATATTTATCTCGGTTTTATTTTTGATACATAGTGCCCAAAAAATTGTTTTTTTTTCTTTTTTAGTGCATTTAAAAAAAATAAAAGCTTTAAAAAAAAATTTTTTTACGCTCTAAAGTAAAAAAAAAATTGTCGTTAGTCTGTCTTTTTAGCTGTTTGTTAGTTTGTCCGTTAGTTTGTCTGTTAGCCTGTATATTTTTCTGTTTGTTAGTTTCTTTCAAGAATATCAAGGATTTCAAGCGAAGTACAACTTTTTTTAAATTTACTAACCCAGGTGAAAACACTATCATTACCTCAACCACAAATTTTGTAAATTAATTCGATATCATTTAATTTCTGATTTTAAGAACTTTTAGATTAAATTGTAATTATAAAGATCCAACTAAATTATGTAGATTTGCCTTCGTCCATTTACCCCTAATTTATTCACTAGGAGTTAAGCCGAGTTAGTGAGTTAAGGGAGTTAGCTAACGTTATTTTCCATGTTAAAGGTGAGTTAAGGGAGTTAAGGCGATTTAACTCCTAGTGAATAAATTGGCCGCTAGTGAATAAATTGGCCGTTACTGTAAAAGCGTGACGGAAAAACTTCCAAATTGCTAAAGATTTAAATTATCGTTACTGGTAATTTTATTTGTACCGCCCTCATGGAAACTTCCTGATTTTCGCTTCATTTTTCCCACCAAGTGTAGCATTTGTTTTCCTTGTTGGAAAAATTCTGAGAAGAAATTCTGTTTTTTTTTGTCCCATGAACATTTCAATCAACGCAAGAATGCCCTCAACAATCGAATTTTCCTAATCAATCACTCCCAATTCAATTTTTTTTTGTTGCGTATTTTATCTCCTGCTTCTTTCTCTGCACCGATCCGATGATGAAAATTTACCTTCTTCTGTTTTTTGCATACTTCCGTCTCCGCTTTCGTACACAGCTTGTATGTGAGGAAAATCTAAGATTATCCACTCGTTGGGCACCCAGTATAAAAACCGAAATGTTATCAAGGCGAAAGCCAAGACACAAATCTTAACCTTTTTTAAGTAAACACGAGGTGACAGTAATTGATGGAGCAGAAGGGGTAGGCGCAATGTCTTATGGGGGTTGGAGAAGGTCTTTAACTTATCTCCGAAGAATGGAATTCCCTTAAAACTTTTCATTTTTGTTTAGTGAGATTCGTTTTTATACAGGCGAGTTTCCCTTTTTTAATGTCGCTTCTTTCGCATCTGAAATTTTGTTTGCTGTGGCGTTGGACCATTTTCGTGTTGCTTGTTTTTTAGCTATTTAAATCGAAACCATCGGGAAATTCCTTTTTTTCCTTATGACGATACCTGAAACCTTCATTGATTAATGTCCTGGCAACTGGGAATTTACTGTCGGGCTTCATTTTCGGGAAGGTTGGTTACGAGAGACGCGTTTTTTTTATCGATGGTTTTCATTTTGTAGTCAAGGATATTTGTTTTTCAATTTTTCCGGGGCCCATATTACTCCACACTATTAAAAAGGTAAAAATAGATACATTGTCGTTGTTTTTTTTCCTATGGGACAATTGAAATGAACTTTTTCTTATATTTGAGAGGAAATATTAAAATTGGAACTGCGGTAACATTTTAAATTCGTCTCTTGGATTTTTTTCTAAATTTGTTAACAGGAAACACACATACACTAACTATAAAATCCATGGTTTATTCTGAATACCCCATAAGGCTTTTCATAGTTCTCGAGGCAAAGGACCTTAATTAAGTTTTACAAGGATATGAGAAATCTCTACTGTAGCTTGAATCCTTATATAATACTTCTAATGTAAAAAGTCACTACACTTGATTCTCTGCTCATTCTGTTCTTGTAATATAATCAGACTTAACCCCTTTGATGTCGAAGCACTACTAAAGACTTACACATAGCTTTTCATTCTCATTCAGGGTATTTTTAGATATACATCAGACTATAACCGGAGCGCATCTACAGGATCTAGTAATATTGGCGGACTTTGTTATCAGTATCTAATACTCTGCACTGTTATTTCTTCTTCTCCATGTTTCACTATCGATGAAAACTAGACATTGTTTGTATTTCAGACAATATGGACCTCTTCAACAACAGGTTGTTTCATCGTCTGTACAAAAACAATGATGTGCATTATGATGAAATTGCTATCCCTTTGATCAAAACTTAAATTTAGTTACTAAGTTTTGTAAGTTCACTACATGCAGCAGAGAGCCCTTGCTGGTGTAACCTAAAATTATCGAGTTTTCTTAGAAAAAATGAAGGTTACAAGGTTCATTTGTTCGTGTAAAATACAAAGTCTACAAGAGTGAATTTTGCGAAGTTTGTAATAATGAATTTTGCAACCATTTCTGAAGGACATAAGCATTTTTCTCGTAGCGCCAGAAAAGTAGAATTTTTTAAACAATAGGGGTATTCACATTTGGTATTAAATGAGCTGTTATTGTTGTAAAATAATAAAATGACAAAGTTTTGTTCTAAACGCACTTTTTAATTTCATGAAATATTCCAATATGACCTTTAGCCCGAAAATCATCAATATAAAAATATTAAAATCCTAGAGGTCGAGGAATTCAAATAAGTTATTTTTAACCTCTGCAAAATTTTAAAAGATTTGGTCAATTGGAACGTACTTTAAACTGTTTTTAATTTTTTTGCCTCTCCCGCACCTACGCCCTTATATTGGTATCCCGTAAGAAACTTTCATTTATTGCATTTTTCCCTTTTTTAAGATGTTACCTTCCCTGCAAAATTGGAAGCTCCTACGGCGCGATCATCATACAGCCGATTTTTTCATCTGATAAAAGTATGGGATGCACTTATGCCAAGACAGCTTGGGCAGAAAGGGAGAAAACAATCACCCTACAAATTTTGTCGTCTTCTGCAGTTCTAAAAAGTTCTAATTTCCCCAACCGATTTTCGAGATGAACTTGTTCGTCTGATTTCTGGAATTTTCTTCTGCAGATGCATACTGTCACAATAGTCGTACACAAGGCCATTAAAAATTAGTAATTTCCTTACGGAAGATGTGATGGGAGATTGATTTGTATGCCATTGGGTTAACGCTGAAATTAGCATAAAATGAAAGGAAGAAGTCCATAATTTCTTAAAATGTAGAGGGGAGGGCCTGGATGCTTTTATTCAGTCACTCTTACAGAAAATCACAAAAGTTTATCCATTTCTGATTTTCTGATTTTTCCATCATATAAGAAAGTCGGTTGTATGGAGATTACGCTTAACTTGGCTAGAAGTACCCCAAGATTTTTGAGATTCAGTTTCAAATTATTTTTTAGAAACAAAATTTGCTAAAAATTTCGATTTTCCAACTCTTATATCATCGGATCTGGTTGCGCTAGGAACTTAAAATTGAGATTCTGTCTATTAGCGGCTATGGTCAAACAGTTTCAAGGTTCTAGCATTCCAGTAAAAGTACACTGTAGTACAGAACTAGATCGCATGGTGAGGAAAAATTAGAAGTAGTACTCCGATTGAATTTTAATGTATGGAAGAGTTATTTAGAATAATCTTCTAAACATGTTTTGTGTTTATAAATTTTTCGATCTAACCCACTATTTTCGTGTGTATGGAAGATACTGGACCAATTTTTTTTATAGTTCCATCTAGAGTTTAGGGAAATACCCTTTAATGCCTAAGCACAGCTCAGGATGGTCGGAAGAACGAAAGGAGATGTCGGTTTATGTTCTCCTTGAACTTCTGCAGGTTATACTCCGGGGGGAACATATTGGATGTAAATCATTCCAAAGTCTTGTTGATCGCGGAATGAAGGAACTTATCAACTTTACTGTATGAAAAGGCTCAAGGAAGAAGTCGTGCGCGCCCAGCTGCAAGAGAGGGTCTAGGGAAAATATATCGTGGAGGAATAAGTTGGGAAATTTAAGTGGAACATTTCCCATGGAAATATCTATAGAATATGCTGAGTATCCCAACAGAGCGCCTAGTTAGTCGATCGAAAATAAGTTGTATGAAGCCACCTCTGTTTTTGGTGATTTTTCCCAGTATAAAACATGGGAACTGTCAGTAAAATATGTGACGTTAATTTTCGTCTTTTCAGATTCCCACCTCATCAAGTTTTTTGCAGTTTTTTGTATTGTATTTAAAACCGCCGTCACGTTGCCGTTGACGCCTCCTCCAACACTTAAATGCGTGACCTACTTTATGTACACCCTGTTATATAAGAAGTCGCGAAAAAGCTAGATAATCTTCTGGACAGGGGAGGATATTTTAAATGTAAGAAGTAGCACTCCTTATTTTCCCGACAGCGTATATGAGATTCGGATAAAACATTTTTTTGTATATAAAAGCTTTGAAACAGGAAAAATTCTTTTTAAATTCAAAGTGAAGGAATGACAAATTTTGGACCGGAGCCAATGCAAAGCCAATTATATTTCACTGAAAAAACAATGAGGACATGACAAAAACTAAACTGATAAAATGTTTGCATTGACTTTATAATGCATATTTAAACGACGTGTGGCTCATTGCAGATAGTTGTCGTACATTTTGTAAAAATAGGGGAAAAAAACTTTGAGATGTATAAAAAAAAATTGCTTCAATGTTAATAAATTAAATGTGAACGATTTTTTTTGTTCCAGCAACGTTTTGAAAAACGACAAAAACTTTGAAAAATTTGGGGAAGCAAAAACCCATTGAAATGGAGAGGATATTAAATGAGTTGCCTAAAAAGAAATACAAAGTTCGAGAGCGATTTAATGGATTGAAGTGAAACGAGGGTGAATTTGGCTCGGTGCCAAGTTATGAAATAGCGGCTATAAGGCAACATATAATAACTCATTTTATTATCTTCGAGAGCTTAATAATTTTCATTATTTTGTTATTTATGTATATCTTAAACACCTCTTCAATTTGGTTTTGCTGAGAATATTGGATTATAATTTGAATAATGATATAAAAAAAATGAAATTAACTGGCAGCGCCTAAAAGATGGCAATTCCATATCCAGCCTCTTTGTCATGGGTATTGAATTTCCCCCTATTTGCCACGAGAGTGAGTGAAAAAGAAGAACTCCAAGACCGATTGAGCGTCCTTTCGTTAACTCCATCAAGCGCGCCTGGGATTCTGCAATTTCGCCTAAGTGAAGGCAACGTAAAAAGATATTTTGATGAGAAATTTATGGGAAGTGAAAGTTATTTAAAACGTTTTATTGCTCCTTGACTGGATTTCGCGACTTCTCTGTGGGACTTAAAAGTCTTCTTTGCGTTGATTGAACTTTGATAGAGAACACAGGCACTTGAGATTGTGATATTATGTGGATAGAAGGGGGAAGCAAACCAAGGCAAGGCAAGGCAATGCATAAATCGGGTCTGGTAACTTTAACTTATTTCCTGGATTCCTGAAGGCGCTTTCCAAAAAGATATTTTTAGGGTGAAAAAATGTTTTTTTTAGAAGCTCGCGACGCCAATGGCAACATTTGTTCAGTTTTTAAAGAAAGTCAATAACGAAATATTATATGAAATATGAAATCTTTTCTCCTTTCCGTATATTTTAATTAGTTTTATATATCCATAGTGTACGAATCAAATATACCGAATTAGAATGTTTATCTTGTTGGTATTTATTTTTAGAAGAGTTTGATTTATTTCTGTCGAGTGACTTTCAACCGTTCGTTTTTTGTGAAACTTTTTTCCAATTACATATTTTCTGCGTGAAAGGATTCGGCAAACAAATATTCAACAAATAAGAGTAATAATCGAATCACATTACTCGTAATTTGCTATGGTGCGTTTTTGTTATATATATACTTTTTTAAATTTTTTGACGAATAGATAAAAGTTTTCCTTAATTGTAAAATTTGACAAATTCAAGCAAATCTGGCTTAAAGAAATGTGTTTAAGGAGTTGTGATAAATCTTTTTTGGTGAAAAACATCTTTAAAAAACCAAAACAAACTTTTCTAATCTGAAAACCTTTTTTAAAAAGTCGAAAAAAACTTGCATGTCCCCCTCTATTTTTCTCTGTGACACTGGCTTTAACACGTTGGCTACCATGTGAGTCACCGGTGATCGCAGCGTGTCACCCACAGGGACAATGTGAGTCACCGGTGTACACACACTATTGTCATTACCGTCAGTTTCTCAAGTTCCATGGTTGAGTGCAGTCGCTCGTGCGGTACAAAAGGGTTTTTTATGGAGCATATTTCATGTGAAAAATTTGTTGTAGTAAGTTTTTTCCGTTATATTTTATTCGATTCGTTCGTTTTTGTCTGTATTGATCTTGTGCTCACTGGTGACTCACATTGTACAGAAATGATTTTTGCGTTTTTTCCCAGTGTATACTAGCGGAGTAAGCGTTTTTTTGGCTGGTAGCCAACGTGTTAAGAGCGGAACAGAGCCTTCTCAATTTTATATGGATTGTGAACCACGGTAGGGTTACAATATTTGTAAGGTTTTTTTATTGCAATCAAAAACAACTTTGAAATTTAAAAAAAAAATGTAACAGATTTGTATTAAATATGTACCAGATTTCACTTAATAAATCACAATAACGAATTGTGCACAGGCGAAGTGGAAATGATGACGTGATAAATCTCACGTGTGAGTTTATCCACCTTGTTCCAGATTGAAATCATAATACCGCTGCTGAGGCGCATTTTTCATAAAAAAAACTTTACATTAAAGAACTTTGTCAGCGACGCATTTTCCTAAGAATTTTCATAACCATAATATCTATCAACTTATCAACTTAAATTGGAGAATGAAAATGGGATTAAATTGGAGAATTATATCAAAGTTGAAAATAGCCTGTTCGGTTGAAGAATATTAGCAAAGGTAAGGTTAAAATTAAACCCTCTTAAGCCTTACGATTACGATTAAGGTTACGATTGCGATTACTATTGCGACTACGGTTGGGATTACGATTGCGATAGCGATTGTGATTGCGATAGCGATTACGATTACGATTGCGATTACGATTGCGATAGCGATAGCGATTACGATTGCGATTACAATTACGATTACGATTGCGATTGCGATTGCGATTACGATTACGATTACGATTACGATTACGATTACGATTACGATTACGATTACGATTACGATTACGATTACGATTACGATTACGATTACGATTACGATTACGATTACGATTACGATTACGATTACGATTACGATTACGATTACGATTACGATTACGATTACGATTGGGATTGCGATTACGATTACGATTGAGTTTCCTCAATCGATGAGATCAAAGTCATGTCTCTATCGTTGAAAGTTTTGATCTCGTTGGTCGAGAAGCCTCAGTCGTAATCGCAATTGCAATCGTAATCGGTAGTCTGATTTGTGCTTTACTCGACTCCTCCATTCATGTGATACTTTTTAGTGGACTTATGTTGGAGCTGGACTCCCGATAAACACCTAAACCTAAAATTTACACCTGAGGTGCATTTTTTCTAAAAAAAACTTTACATTAAATAATTTTGTCTGCGGCACATTTTCCTAAAGATTTACATAACCATAATAGCTATCGACTTAAATTGGAGAATAGGATCCCCGCTATTTTTATACTTCCATATATCAAAAAAAGGTACGTCACGAGAGAATAAAAAAGGTTCGGACCAGTGACCTATATTAAAAGGCGTTTGTTATTTCGCTTACTTGCTTCATAATAATTAAATTAAGGGATAATGCCTATCTGCAAAGCCTGAAAAGGTCTGGAAGAACTTTTTTTTGGAGCTGATTTGCGGTAACAGCTGTAGTCTAAAATCAATTCAATAATATCTTATATTAAGTGCTGGACAAAAACTTTTGCTAGAATTTGGATGCGCTTCCGCCCTGCTAAAAGTTTATCTCCTTACTCTTCTCACGAGTCGAGATATTTTTAAATAAGTCTAGTCTATGTTAGAGCTGGAACTTCAACGAACATCTGTGCCAAAGTTCGGGTCAATCAGTTCAGCATGAAAGAGTTTCACATGAAAGAGGGACAGACAGACACCAACTCATTTTTACTTTCCTCTTCTAAACATGGAAAGTATTGTAATCATGACGGAAACCTACTCGAGAACGGGGTAGCTAGAAAATTTCTGATCAGTATGAAATCCATTTCAGGAAGATTTTTGAGAGTGTCCGTGCATGTGTCTGTCGGCCTGTCCGTATCTTAAAGAAGACTCGACTACACGTTGACCTAGCGACTTGAATTTTTTTACAAATAAGTTTTACAAAAATCATCAACTTTGGGAAAAGTAACGGTAACTATAACGGGCACCTTCCATATATTGTTTTTTAAAAATTTCTCGAAAACTATGCGCTTTTGGAAAAAAATGAATATAACAACATTTAAAGGATATAAAATTTTCTACATTTTTAGCGGTTTTTACCTATCTTTAACGGTTCACAAGATATTTAAAAATGAAATTATTTTTTTCATATTTTTTCCGAAACTAAATATAGAGGAGGAAAGTTTTCTGTTGATCACAATTGATATTTATATGTTAAGTTATGTTGTCCGGGAAGTATCGGAATTTAAAGGAAAATCGACAAAATGGTGTCCGTTTTAAAGTGAAATATCGATTTTATTGTAAAAGGGGGCATATTTTTTGACTGTAAAAAATATGAATTAAAAAAAACCTCCTTCCAGGACTAGATAAACTAACGTGTAATAATCATGCAAAATTTCAAGAAAATCGATTGAGTGGTTATTTAGCAATCAGATTTTGGAAACGTGGTTTTGAAAAAAATTGGGTTAAAGTTTCAAGTTATTTCGCAAATGCTCCACACCCCTTTGCACATATCTTTAAAGTCGCAGATTTTTCTCAATAGTCATACGATCAATTTAAAATTTTGTACATTTGTACAATATGCAAAAATATCGAAAAAAAAGTCTGCCGGTTAGGGTAACCCCTTAATAAAAATTGTGTAAAAATATCAATAAGGATATTTTCCTGTCCATTTTCAGAAAACACCTCTCCAAAATTAAACCGACGACGTCACCTTTGATATTTCCTTCAGTTGTTTATTTCTAATCTTACAGCATATGTGGGGAAAGGTTCCAAACTTCTGCCTCACGATGATGACGACGATATTCACCTTAATCCTTTTATCGTGCTGTGTCTGAAAGATTACATTGCGTCTCGGAAGGATAATAAAGAGGATATATGTGCCATCTTTGAGATTCATCGTTTATATGTTTAAGGATACATGTATGATTACGTCAAAGAAATTTTTGTGTTGCCTTTCTGTGGATCGGTGTACAAACGGATTTTTGTTTAATATTCGAGTATCCTAAAGTCGCCTGGGGCAGTACAGGGTGACACATTAGTATCGTTACATGGCAGAAAATGTCCCCTGTCAATGTTGATTGGCATCGATTCCGAGGCAAACGGCATTCATTAAGTTGTCAGATCACGTAAGAAAATATTATTTATTGATTATCCTATAAATAGTCATGGACATCTTAGTGGAACAACAAATTTATTCTTGTGACTTGTGGATCCTGATGATGACTATATGATGGCCAATAGCTATTTTGGGGTGGTTTCTATATCCTGCTGTAAGTTTATTGGTTCTTGTTTATACATTTTTACTCTTACTTTCATCACATTTCATGTTATTGGACTTCAATTTTTTGATACATCTCCAATTACTATTCAGTTGACGTGTCCTTTTAGGGGGAATGTTTTTTTTCTGCGTTTGAAATATCAACTTTGCGTGCTGCTAATGTTATATGCCATCTAGTAAGTAACATTGAGTAATGTCCTAGTGAATGATATTTACGACACAGCAAGGATAATTTATAATATATTATATTTAGGATGTGTTTTATAAACGACACTCAAAATTAGGTTTAATTCATGGCATATTAAACATTATTTTGAAATTTTACTACAAATGTCTATTTTCCTTAATTGATGAAATACGAATTCATTTCTCTACGAGGGTATGATGAAAATTTTTCTGGGCCCGGCGAGGAAAACAGATGGTATTGATAAATATTTCCACTTTTCACAGGGATTTTTCTCCTTCTCACAATATTTTTAGCGTAGGGTGACCAGACGTCGTCTTTTACCAGAACATGTCCCCTTTTGAGGTCATGAAAAGGCGTCCGTTATCTTTTTTTTTTAAAATATTTTCAGCTTTTGTTCTCTTTTTAATAAGGTTCCTCAAAAAGAGTACAAAAGGTGAAAATGTTAAAAAGTAATTTAAAATTAAAAAAAAAATTTTTTTTAAAAAAAAGCTTTTATTTGAAAAAACGCGTTAAAAAGAAAAAAAAATAATTTCTGGGCTCTGTGTATCAGAAATAAAAATGAGATATTTATTTTATTTTATTTTTAATGCTTTTATCTCGCTTTTATTTCTGATACACAGCGCGCAAAAAAAATTTTTAGTGCGTTTTTTTAAATTAAAGCTTTTTTTAAAACTTTTTTTTTTATTTTTTATTTTTTATTTTATCCGTTTTAGTCATTTCGTATTTGATTAGTATGACTAAAAATCCAAACTGACGCCTGTCTTTCACCAGGTTTGTTTATATCGGGTCTTTCAATAAGGACATAACAATTTTGTATTTAAATAAAACACGGAATAATTGAGATATCGGGCTGAAATTTATTTCAGGTGTAGTGGACATGTTACATTTAAGTATGAAATTCGATGTCGTTCATATGGCCACCGCGAGTACGTTTGCTGATTGATTCTTTGGAGCCAAATTTCCACCACTCTTCCACACATATCGGCCGGAACGTTGGCAATTTCGCGTTCGATATTGTTCCTGAGCTCCTCTAACGTTGTTGGCTTGTTGGCATAAACCAACGACTTAACATAACCCCATAAAAAGAAATCCAACGGCGTTAAATCGCATGAGCGAGGCGGCCATTCGACCGGACCATTTCTCGAGATTACACGATTGCGAACACCGACTCAGAATTTCGGTAGTAAGTTTTAATAATTTCCAAACGTTGCTCGTTCGTGAACTTCACCATGATAAAAATGCAGTGTTGTGCCGCGTAGTCTACGTGATGTAGAAGACTACACCATTGTCTACGCGTAGACTATTACTGTAGACAATGGTCTATTCTCTACGCGTAGACAATGTAGACAATCAATAAAATAAAGCATAGCTGATTTAGTTTTAAAATCTCATTTTCTTCAATTAATTTTGACATAATAAAGCACACTTTCCAGGAAACAATCGCCAAATGCTGTAATGGAGAACTTCGGAGCAAACTTTAGTGGCAATTCTAATTCTTTTCATGCAATCTAAGCAGCTTTTTTTTAATTTTTGCAATTGAAATCACATTAAATTCTAAAATCTTTTTCTTTACACATTTTTCAATATAACGACCCGTTTGTTTAAAAAACTGATTCGTTTGTTTAAAAAACTAATTTGTTCAAAAAACACGTTTGTTTCTAGTCTTTAGCTTAATTCCGTTGAGAGTTGTATTTACAGATAGCCGGAAATCTATACGGAAGTAATTCAAATCAAATAATATATAGACCTATCAAAGGTCAGTCGATTTCGGCTTTGACAATATATGACTCACTAATAACTTTGTTTTGACAGATATGAGAAAGTCTACATTGTCTACGCAAAGTCGACATTGTCTACGCCAATGTCTACATTGTCTACCCCAAATCGATTGTCTACTGTTAAGAGATCAATAGCTTGAAAGTTTAAATAAAACACAGTTGGGTTGCGAAATGATTATTGTTTATTGGACGACCATTCAAGTCGAACTGAACAGATAGATTGGCTGTTAGTGTATTGTCGGTTATATTCTTTTGTTACAAATTCTAACACTTTCCCTCAATGCACTAACCCATTTTTAAACAAAAAAAGTTCATTACATTTTACTAATTCAAAATTAAGAATTCATTGCATAATCACAATTTCAAAAAAGGAGAAATACATTAGATGTTAATATTTAATTCCTAATTTTTCTACAAACAATTTATGTTTGTTCTTTGATAATATTTTAGTTAGTAAGTCGGCGATCATCTCGTCTGTACGTATGTATTGTAGATCTATTAATCCTTTATCGTAGATCTCACGTATGTAATGATGCCGAACATCGATGTGTTTTGTTCTAGGATGAAAGTTTGAACTACGCACTAGTTGCTGTGATCCTTGGTTGTCACTTTGTATAACAATTGGCTTCGAAACCATTTCTTTGAAACCAATTTCAAGTAGAAGACTTCGCAAGTACATTGACTCTCGTGTCGCTTGCGATAGAGCCATATACTCTGCTTCGGTACTGCTGAGAGCCACAGATGGTTGCTTCTTTGACTCCCATGATATCGCCGCTCCCGCCAGAAGAAACGCAAAACCCGTATAAGAACGCCGATCGATGCCACAGCTTCCCCAGTCTGCATCAACAAATGCTGTTAGTTGTTGTCCCGTTTTTCGGTAAGTTAACTGGGCCTTCATCGTGCTGCTCAGGTATCGCAGAAGATGCTTGGCAGCTACAAGGTGCTCCTGATGTGGATTTGAGTTAAACTGCGCCAACTTCCTAACGGCATGTGAAATATCCAGTCGCGTCGTGGTTGCCAAATATATTAATGATCCCATTAATGATTGATATTGTCCAGCATCCACCGTTGGACAATCGCCTTTTTCACATCTATCGAGGACAAAACTTGCGTTCAACGGTGTGTAGCAAGGTTTACATTGCTCCATATGGTTTTTCCGCAATAAAGTTTTGATGTATTGCTCCTGACTTAAAGTGATGTTTCCTCGATCTCCGTCTCGGCGAATGTGGATCCCGAGATAATGCGACAATTGACCTTTGTCAACAGTTTCGAACTCAGAACTTATCTGATCCTTTATCCTCTTGAGTGAGATAACGTTAGAGCACACAATTATCAAGTCGTCCACATACACGGCAATGACGTTAACATCTCCATCATTCTCAAGTATGTAAATGCAAGAATCTTCTTTGCATCTCTTAAACTTCATCGTTGCGAGTACTTCGTCGAGTTTACGGTTCCACTCTCTCCCGGATTGTCGCAAACCGTACAAAGATTTCTTGAGCTTGCAGACTTTCGTAGGATAAACAGAATTAACGAAACCTTCAGGTTGTTTCATAAACACCTCTTCCTCTAGCTCACCATTGAGGTACGCAGAAGTTACGTCCATATGATGGACTAAGAGTTCAAATTCCACAGCTAAAGCCAGAAGCAATCGGATATTAGAGTGACGAACTACGGGGGAAAATGTCTCGAAGTAGTCTACACCATACTTTTGCGAATATCCTTTTGCTACAAGTCTGCATTTATAACGATCAATGGTACCATCGGGATTATGCTTGATGTTGAAAACCCATTTGCAACCAATTGCCCGACAATTCTTGGGCAATTCCACCAACGACCAAGTATTATTAGCTATCAAGGAATTGTACTCACTCTGCATTGCTTCTCGCCATTTTCGTCCATCTTTGCTTGACATAGCCTCAGCAACCGTCTCTGGAATTTTATTTACGCCTTCAATCGCTGCGCTTACAGTATGGAATCTCTTTACGGGTCTGCCCGGCTTTCCCGTACGCTCTATCCTGGGACGTCCTCGGCCAAGTCGCACTGGTTCATCTGCAACATCTTGTGAAGTGCCGACTACGTGGTCGTTCTGCTCGCCCGCATCAGATTCTTCACCTCCGCCATCCGAAAGTGAGTCAAACACCTCATTTTCGTCCTGAGAACTGGAGTCTGGATCGTTACGTCTCCCGCATCCACCGTCATCAGGCTCCAACGATTCGTCTGATGTACTGCTTCCCCTGCTTCTGCTATTTCTGCGTTCAGTCAAACCACTCGCTGTACTGGTACCCTCACGTCCGCTGTTCCGTCTCATCGAACTCGCGATTCCAGCAAAGATATCATCCACAGGGACGCATTCAGTCTCTTTAGATGTAGTGCTGCTACTAGCCTTCAGGTCCTCGAAAAATATTACATCACGACTTTTGATTATTTCTTTGAGGGTTGGATCAAACAGTCGGTATGCCTTTGATTCGTCGGAGTAGCCAACCAAGATGTACTCCTGCCCCTTTGGTTTCAACTTCGACGCACCAGGCCTCTTAGAAAGAGCGATAGCAACACTCCCGAAAGTTCGCAAATGCTGGACCGTTGGTTTCCTCCCTGTCCAAACCTCGTACGGAGTCTTGGCCTTAATTGCAGACGTGGGTGAGCGATTTCTTAAATAGACCGCAGTATGGACCGCTTCTGCCCACATATTATCTGGCAATTTGGACGATAAGAGAAGGCACCTAGCCATCTCCACCAATGTGCGGTTGCACCTTTCAGCAACACCATTTTGCTGAGGCGTATATTCGACTGTCAACTGTCGCCTGATGCCACTTTCCGCCAAAAAACTCGAGAATTCCTTAGACAGGTACTCCTTGGCATTGTCGCTGCGAAGAACTTTGATCTTGTGGCCAGTCTGCAGTTCGGCCATAGCTTTGAAGTTCTTAAAAACACCAAAAATCTCGCTCCGAGCCCTTAAGAAGTACACGAAGATCATCCGAGTTTTGTTATCAACGAACGTACAGAAGTATCTAGCACCTCCTGCCGATGCGATCCGGATTGGGCCACAAATATCCGAGTGTATCAATTCCAATGGATTGTTGCTACAATGAAGAGAACTATTAGGAAATGGTAACACGTGAATTTTACCTTTAGCGCAGGTGAGACATTCTAGCTTCTTGGGGACATTTTTGATGTTCAGACCAACAACCATCTTTGTTTCTGCCAACTCCTTCAAGCTCCTTCCGTTAAGATGCCCATACCGTTCGTGCCACCGCATTACCTCCGAATCCGCCTGCGTTGCACAAAATGACAGCTGTTGCTTCGGATTGAACTTAACGGTGTACAGATCACCTCTTTTTATCGCCGTTAGCAGCATTTCACCTTTACCATCTCTTACAACAGCAGTATTTGCATGAAAATCAACCTTGCACGCACGTTGAGTGATTTTGCTCACCGATAGGAAATTGCCCTTTAGATCTGGCACGTACAAAACATTTTGAAGTGTTACGACACTGTGATCCGTTTCAATTGTCACTGCTCCAATTCCCTTTGCAACACATACTTTGTCGCTGGCCAGATGTATTAGTTGCTCCACACCAGTTCGTAGCGTTGAGAACAAATCCCTGTCGCAACACATATGCGACGTAGCGCCACTATCCAAACACCAGTCTTTGGATCTCAAACTGGTTGTCTCGTTCATCATCAACAGCGCCGATCGTTTCTCCTGTGTGGGTTTCTTATTGTCCTTTTTCTTGTTGCCGTTTTGGCAATCCGACGCAAAGTGACCTTTCTGTCCGCAACTGTAACATTTCAGGTTTTCCCTGTTCTTCTTTTTGTTTTTCGCTTTGACTAACAAAACCTGCTGATGATCGCCACCCGCTTGTGCCGAATCCTTGTTCACCCGCCTCTGTTCTTCTTCCGCGAGCTTTATTTTTAGATTCGCTAAAGTCGGTAGAGAATCTCGACTTTCTATAGCGACAACGAAGTTTTCGTAGGAATCGGGCAAGCTGCACAATAACATAATAGCCAAAAGCTCATCCGACAGAGATATGTCTATTTCTTTTAGCTTTTCCACTATTTCACAAAAAGAATTCACGTGGCCTACCATGGGATTGCCTTCTCTAAGTTTTGACTGCACCAACTGACGAAACAAAGAAACCTTTCGCGCCGGTCCGGATGGCTTGTAAATCTCTTTCAATTTATCCCAAGCGTCCTTTGAAGTTTTGCAATCCTTTATGTGCAAAATTTCTGATGTTTTTACACTAAGTAAAATCGTGGCGAGGGCCTTTTCGTCACACAAATCCCAGGCAATGATTTCTTCTGCTTTTGTGCCCTCTTTTAGGTTTAAGCCGCTTGTGTATTGCCATAGATCGGAGTGCACTAAAATGCACTTCATCTGCACTGACCAAGAAGCATAATTTTCACTCCCCAACTTTTCTATATTATATAACGAACTCATCTTTATAAAATATGAAAGCGCGTTTTATACTGAATTCACTTAACTTCTATTTTTAATTTCAAAAGTTCTAGAATACTACTTTCTTGGCACACCGAAGTTAACTGGGCCCATAACCTGTTAAGAGATCAATAGCTTGAAAGATTAAATAAAACACAGTTGGGTTGCGAAATGATTATTGTTTATTGGACGACGATTCAAGTCGAACTGAACAGATAGATTGGCTGTTAGTGTATTGTCGGTTATATTCTTTTGTTACAAATTCTAACATCTACGCTATTGTCTACACTAAAGTGTAGACAATTAAAGTCTACGCGTAGAGGAACAACACTGTAAAAATGTAAACCTTGACAGACGTTTTAGTATTGCCAGATCATAAAAAAAGTTTTAGGGTGCGTTTTTATTAACATACAAAATTGTCCTTATTGAAAGACCCTTTACTTTGTATTCTACGAATATCGTAGCTTTTGACATACTCGTACGGACTTTTTGACTCCAAAATCGGATTCAACAATCCCAAAACCCCCAGATGCGATTTTTATCCGGAAAATTTGCGGAAAGGATAATCATTTTATCCTTACAAGGCCTTTCGTTATCCTTGCCGATTTCGTAATGCCAGAATTGGATTCAGCGACCTTAAAAACTCCAGAATAGGTTTTTTTTTTCCCGGAAAATTTGAGAAAAAAATAATTACGTTATGATCACGATATTAAACTTCATAAAAAAATCCTGAAAGTATAACGAGGGGTTGGGAGGGTTGAAAATCTTAATTTCAGCGTGACGTGTTTCATGGATAACTTTTTTTGAGATTTGTAAGGTTTTGTAAGAAAAGCTTGGGCAAAATTGAAGTTTCAGTCTTTCCAATTCAAAAACATCTCGGACGATTGAACAGAAGTTTTGGTACAATTATTTTGATGTAAAGACCCAAAAAAACTGGAAACATTTTACTCTTTTCCATACGAAATATCGGAATTTTCACACTACCCTCGTTTCGAAAACAGAAATCTGAAGGATTCTGGGATACGTACTTGAATTGACACCCCATGCAGGATCCTTACTTACAAGACAGTCAAGTCTGAAGTGTCTCTTCTCAATCGAATCACGTTCCTCGGTGAATGACAAAACTTTTGAGAGGTGACTTCATACCTCAGTCGCGTATCCTTTCGTATACATCAGGACCCAGGAATCTACGTGACATTAAGCTTTTGGCTTGTTATTTGTTGGTCTAGTCAGCGTCAGCCAAGGACAAAAAATTCGTGCTACCGACGAGAACAACTCTTTTTTGTATTCCCTAGCGAACACTTAATCTCTGTTAGATTTCAGATTCTTCCAGTGGAAGTTTCTCGATTTCACCAACCGGAAGACGACGATTCATAGAACACTTTATCCTCATACAAATATGATAAGCGCTATAAAACTGATCCACCTGCATTTCAAATGTTCAACATGAGACTCAAGAAACCTTGGAAAATTTCACCTGAATCCTAAGCAAAAATACTTCTGGTAATCTACTCAGTTCTGAGTGACTTCCATAGGTTTATAATTTCAACCTGATTCATCCGCATTCACGCTAAATCGTAGTGTAGAGCAATTTTTGAGGAATTCCGATTTTTAGCCGATTCCATTCTTCCGTGTCTCCTAAATTCCATAGAATCATCTTCGAGTGCTTTAAATAAATCCGAATGGGAATTCCAATCCTTTTGTGCAAGGCGGCGTGTAATCAAATACCTTGAATACAATCGTAGAATTTGGATATACCACCAATTGACTTACATATGTTTGAAAAAATGTCGATTTGTGCGTTCAAGTATGGGCGATTCGATTCGTTTTCACAGGATCTTTCTTACAAACAATAATGATCGAAGGGCATTGAAAAAAGAATTTCTTTGATGTTTATTTTTATTTCTGGTATTATCCTTTTCTTTTGATTTTATTTTTGTGGCGTTTTTTGTGCAGGATTCCTTGTCATCAAATTAAAAAGGTTGGGAGAGTTTTTTTTTTCAAGAAAGGTGTTGTTGATTCAATTTGTAAGAGTTTAGAGAAAAAAAAACAATTTTAAGGATAAAAGGATTGAAGTACATAGATTATTAAATTTTTGAGATTCTTGCATGTTATTTTTAAGTTAAAAGGGTGGAACAAAGTTGGTAGGGTCTAAATATAACAGGCCTTTGAAGGGAGTTTTATTTTAAAAAAACCTAGATAGCAGAGCTGGGCAAAATACTCAGTACTTCAATACCAATACTAGTATATGGAACTAGTACTGAAAAAAACTTTTCAGTATCAGTACATACTTTACTATTACTTAACATCAGTATTAGTACATACTTTTTTGTACTGGAACTCTAAAGAAATTTCAATACCGGTACACAATGTACTGCTACTGGTGTCAAGTACTAGTACTACAAAAATTCACAGTACTTTCCAAAAAGTACTTGAAAATCACCAGTATTTTGCAAGAATTAATGAAAAATTACCAATATTTTGGCAAAAATACTGCTTAGAATTCCAGTGCTTGGAAAAGATACTGAAACCTACAGGTAAAAAATATTTTCAGTACTCTCCGGATAAGTATATTATTCAAATGAATATGAAAGTTAAATGTATCTTATAATATAATACGAGGAATGTCTGTCTGTCTGTCTGCACAAACGATCTCGAAAACCCGCCTAACGATTATCACGAAACTTGAGGGTTAGGGATTTTCGGGGACAAGGAATCGATCTAGATAGGTTTCACCTCTGAGAAAATTCCCCTCGATACCCCTCGCCTGGTATCTTCGAATTGGGTGGTCCGATCTTAATGAAACTTTACAGTATTACTAAGGGGGCTAAGGGCTTTCGATTTTTTTACTACAAACCTGACTTTTTCATCCCTTCGATACCCCTCACCTGGTGTCTTCGAATTGGGTGGTCCGATCTTAATGAAACTTTACAGTATTACTAAGGGGGCTAAGGGCTTTCGATTTTTTTACTACAAACCTGATTTTTTCATCCCTTCGATACCCCTCACCTGGTGTCTTCGAATTGGGTGGTCCGATCTTAATGAAACTTTACAGTATTACTAAGGGGGCTAAGGGCTTTCGATTTTTCCACTACAAACCCGACTTTTCCCTCCTCTCGATTACCTTCACCTGGTGTCTCAAAACAACGTTTCAAAAATCGGTGACAGCGATTACTCAATAACCACTCAACCAATTTCTATGAAATTTTGTTATCGCGCGATAGTTTTAATTCTAGCTTTCTAGGTCGGGAATTTAAGAACTCTGGGAAAGTTCTGTAAAGATTATGTGAATTTAGTTTTTCCCAAAAAATCAGCAAAAGTAGGATTTTGAGGTCGCCGAGCATAGCTCGGTCTTCCTGGTACTTTATAACTAAATACTGAAATACATAGGGTAAAGTATCCAGATCTGAGCCCCGGAACCAGTTCTGAGCACCCCTGTTAATTTTCCGGCTAAAACAAGAATTAAGCGTGATTGAACCGATTCAACCACATTTCACAACGTGATGAAACCAATTATTCTTCGAATTCAATTCTTATTTCTATAAGTTACTAGGCGTACTTAATTTAATACGGGGGCTCAGAACTGGATTTTGGGATAATTTCCACATTTACACAAAATTCTTTTTTTTATCCAAATTGTTGAGGAATATTTATATGTTAATTTAATTTAAACATTCCATACTTTCGACCAGTAAGTATAAGTTTCTCAGAAAGTATACGGAAGACAAAGAAAATATGGTATGAAGTGAAAAAAGGTTTAAGGGGGCTCAGATCTGGGTATTTTACCCTATAATCAATCATATGCCGCAAAAATGGATAAAACCGGCGTGTGTAGAATGATTCAAAAATTTGATTAATACATGTGTTTAACCCTTGATTATGCAAGAAACTTTAACCGGCAAACACGGGTATGCTAGCTTCTTTTTTATATAAAGGGTGATCCAATTGCAGGTACTTTTTCCAATAGGGTTGTTTTGACAGTTCTTATGTGTCAACTGGCTTGTCTATATGACGTTTGTGTTCAGAATTCAGTGCCATTTCATCATGAATAGACTTATGTGTGAACAACGTTTACTAATTGTGGAAACTTATTTCCAAAATCAGTGCTCAGTTAGGAATTGTTATAGAGCTCTTCGTTCAGATTTTGGTCGTCATAACCGTCCCACTGAACGCACTATTCGTGAAACGATCACCAAATTTCGAACTAATTTTACACTATTAGACATTCATCCATCAATCAGAGTGCGTACAGCCCGTAGTAATGAGAATATTGCTGTAGTAGCATCATCGGACGGTATTTCTTTAAAAATGAGGAAGGAGTGCGTGTTATTGTTAATGGAGCTCGCTACAGAGCAATGATCAATGAATTTTTGTTGCCAAAAATTCAAGATATTGGTGTCGCTGACTTGTGGTTTCAACAGGATGGCGCTACATGTCATACAGCTAACGATACAATCGCTTTATTGAGGGAAACGTTCGATGAAAACATCATCTCAAGAAATGGTCCTGTTAATTGGCCACCGAGATCTTGTGATCTGACACCATTGGATTACTTTCTGTGGGGATATGCGAAATCTCTACGTCGATACACCCGGAACAATTACAGCTTTGGAAGCAAACAAAACCCGTGCTATTCGCGGAATACCGACCGATATGCTTGAAAGAGTGGTCGAAAATTGGATCCACAGAATGGACCATTTAAGAGTTAGTCGTGGGCAGCATTTGAAGGAAATTATCTTTAAACATTAAATGGCATGAACCAAACTAACAACTTAAATAAAGATGGATCGCCCTTTAGAAGTTAAAATTATTTTAGTGTTCGGTAATTGTTAAGGAAGGAGCGTAGATTTTGTATAAGAAAGTCATGTGTTGTAGAACTTTCCAGTATATAGAATTTCAATCGGACTACTTTTGCCCCCTCTCCCATACAACTGAACCAGTTTTTTTTGCGATTTTTTGCGAAAACGTTACTCTGCAGCCAAAAAACTATAAAAACAAAAAGTGATAAGAGTGTAATTTTACATAACATTTCCATACATTGAAATTTGATTGGACAAGTGTGAATCACATTTCATTTTTTGCAATTAATTTCTGTTAAAAAATCTTCAAGGACCAAAAAGCTATATCGTTTAATTTTTAAATTCATGGGATACCCCATGAAATAAATCATTTTACTCTGTTTCTACTGGTTTAGCCACGAAATGAATTATGTCCGCGCATGAGATAAATCCGGTACATAGGGCGTCGTTTGTTTTATTAAACGTTTTGCAGTATACTGTCAAAAATGTCCGACAGTTGTTTGTCGACTGAATTGAGGACATTATGAGCAACATATATTACTTGTTTCACTGTAGGTGGGCTAAAAACTCATGAAGAGCTGTAAACTACACTATATTTTGTAGCCCACTGTCACGGACTTTGATACAATTTAACACACATGTGTTGGACAGCGCGAATTCTGTTTTAAGCATACTTTTATTTGTGGTCGTTCTCAAGAGGCACAAAACGTTGTCGTCTCGGCTTCAATTTCGTTATTTTTTAGTCGCGGCGACCGCTTTACGACCCTTTGTGCTACTTGGGTTGAGTGAATTTTTGGTCTAAAATACGTTTGGAATCATATAGGGAAATTGTATAATTTTTCTTTCAGTATACGCTCATCACAGAAAAATCTGAATATCAGTACACGGTAAAAAATCTGGACTACTGTTCAATCCCAAAATTATATTAACAAAATTTTAATCCAATTTTGATGTGGATTTTTACCGTGTAGATATAAACGGTTTAGAAAACAACAATATTGATATTAAAAAAAATTGAAAAGCATTTGAATTCAAAATAAATGACTATCTTTTCAAAATAGTGGAAAAGATTGAAAATCGAGGTGAGAAAAAATGTGTAATGTAAATCTCCTTTGTGCTTAGGGCTTTAGAAAATGCATTTCACCTGGTGCAGAATCCCAAAGCTGGAATTGAGACTAAGTAGACTTAGGACTGGTATTGAAGGGAGATGGATCGTCAAAGTGTTTAAATCTGAAAATCAATTTTTCTTATGTGAGTAAAATGTACCACTACGACATGCAAATCTATTTAGGATGCTTGAATGCACTGCATCTGTAGTCCATTTACTCAGCGATGTATCAAGGACACTTTGGATCTTTTGTGTTAGGAGAAATCCATTATAGATTCAGCGTAGAAATCGGAGTGATGTGGAGCGCACTAACTCGCAACAGGACGATTTGAAATTTGCATCGCAAATCGATTTACTTTTTGCTCGAATTTCATACGTGAACATACTGTGAATATTCTTATATATACATATGAGATGTAGAAAATATCCTGTTTGACTTTGAGAGGGGTGGGGGGACTTTCACAGGACTTTGCACCCAACGATGAGTTGCGGCAGGCAACCAGTTTCAAGGGGAGACATGTGTGAGGTTCATTGTCATGTGTTTGCAACAAGCAGAAGTACACGTCGTGAAACATGTCCTGTGATATAATAAGAGGATCAGAATTCCCTTCTCAATGGATTTGCTCAGCTTAAAAACACATTCCGTGTGAGACTTTAATGTGTATTTTCTTCTTTTATTTACGTGTTGAAAATGTATCTTTATTTATTATCTAGTGTTGATTTTGGTTTATTTTATTGGACATGTAATATAGATAAATACGAGTAGATGATAGTTTACCTCATAAAAATTTAGTTTGGGATTGTTAGTTCCACAGTATAAGTTTTGGTTCTAGACAGAGATAGATTGCAATATAGAAAATTTGATATAATCTATGGTGGCAAAGTCTTGGCACATTAAACTTCTATTGGTTTTTAAAAAAATGTGTTTTGACAAAAAAAAATTGTTGAAAATCATCGTTTAGGAGCTTGCCATATAATAAGTCACTTTTTCGGGGGCGGTGGCGGGAGAGGGGAGTGGGTGAGGGGAGGGGGTGAGAGGACGGTGGTAGTGTCACGGTGGTACTAAACTCTATATAAAAAATCGCGAAACATTGCATGATGGGTTTTATAGAATGTATTAAAATATCATCAAGACCTAATTTTCAAGAAGAGAAGCAACTCCGACCAATCGCTAAGAAATAACTATACATTGGATTTTTTTTTTGAAAAAACCATCAACTAAAAAAATCCTTAACCCGTTCGGTACATGTTTTTTTCTATGGGGGTTAAAAATTCTCTCTATACAAATTAATGATGTTTAGGCTATTAGTATTCATTTAAAAAAAAAAAAAAAAAAAAAAAACAAAAAAAAAAAAAATTAAAATTTTTTTATTTTTTACAAATACGTCCACTGTAGTCCAGCTTTTTACTCAGAAAATCAAAATTGGGTCACAAATGCACTTAAAGGTGCACTGAATGAGAATAGAGTGTTGAAAATAAATAAATAATAAGTCAATTCAAATTTTTAACTGCGTTGCCATATGGCATCAAAATACCGAATGGGTTAATTATTTCCAACCCAATAATGGAAACGCAATCAAAATCGGTTCAGTGGATTAAAAGACACAAGGATAGGGGGTTTGAAGTGCGGGGGAACTGTGAAAACTTCTCTCCGTAATATTCAGCCACATGCCCAAAACAGAACCGAAATCGGTTGGGTGGATTAGGGAAGGGCAAACCAACATACAAAGTCTGATCCCAAAAGCATATATCCTCTCCGTTTCGTCTGGGATAATTACTAGGAATACCGTTATATCAGTAAGAATATTGCTAAGTATTCCTTAATTGATAAGCAGATTTATAGCTAATGACTGTATAGTGTATAGTGATAGAAAATTCAGTTGTGGTCAACACAAAACTTTCCTTTGCAAATTTAGTTTCGGAAAAACCATGTAAAATGTTTTTTTTCAATTTTTTTTAAGGATTGAGAACTGTTAAAGATTTGTAAAAACCGTTAAAGAAAACAATGCTGGAAATTCTATTTCCTACTAATAAGATTACATACATTTTTTCATAAAAATGCGTAGTTTTTGAGAGATTTTCAAAAAACTGAATTTTTTCAAATATCTTGAGAACCGTTAGAAATACAAAAAACTGCTAAAGCAGGAAATGTAGAAAATTCTATGTCTTTTAAATTTTTTTATATCCATTTTTTCCATATGTTTCGATAAATTTTCAAAAAACGGTATTTTTTCAAAAAAAAAAAATTGTATGGGAGTTACCCATTATAGATACCGTTATTTTTCTAAAAGTTTATAGAAAACTACGATTTTTGCAAAACTTATTCACAAAAATTTCAAGTCGCTAGGTCAACGCGTTCTGGAGTTATTTAAGATACATAAAACGGACAGACTGACAGACCACCGACCAACCGACCGACCGACCGAACGACCGACTGACAGATCGACAGACAGACCGACAGACAGACCGACAGACAGACCGACAGACAGTCCGACAGACAGACAGACCGACAGACAGACCGACAGACAGACCGACAGACAGACCGACAGACAGACCGACAGACAGACCGACAGACAGACCGACAGACAGACCGACAGACAGACCGACAGACAGACCGACAGACAGACCGACAGACAGACCGACAGACAGACCGACAGACAGACCGACAGACAGACCGACAGACAGACCGACAGACAGACCGACAGACAGACCGACAGACAGACCGACAGACAGACCGACAGACAGACCGACAGATAGATGCACGGACATCCTCATTCCTGAAATGGATTTCGTACTGATCAGGAATTTCTCTATCTGCCCCGTTCTCGCGTCGGTCCTTCTATAGAAGAGGAAAGTAAAAATTGGTCATATGGATGAAATCATTGTTAAATCAACAACATTTTTATCCTATATCATTGACAATTCGAAGCGCTACAAAAATCCTGAAATTCGCATTTCACAGCAATAGCATTTTCAAATACTTTCTGTTGATAAGTAATAAACCTGAAAAAAAAAAATTAAATGGAAAGGCTTGTCTAATGGCGTTTTCGACTGGCATGCTCTTTTTGCTCTGAAGTTGCTCTAAATTTGCTCACTCTGAGATCTTGTGTTCGACTGAGATTTTTTGATCGCTCGAAAAAGAGTTACGTGTTCGAGTGACGCAAGTACTCCGTATGCGAGCACTAAAAGAGCATTTTTCGAGCAATTTTGTGATCTGCCTAATGTAGTCAGATTTGAGTTGCTCTTTTGAGGTTAAGGCTAACAAAATCGTGTGGAATCGTAAATGGAAGATATTTATGATTTTGATTTCTTGGATTCTTCTTCATCTAGTGAAGAAGAATTTCATTTGGTCAGAAATATATTAGTGCAGTGTCAACTTAAGGGGAATATATCAAAATTAATTTTAATTTGTTTTATGCTTCTTCTTGTTCTTTGAGAAATGCTCGACTCCCAAGCAGAGGTGCTCGAAATCTACTCGAGATCTGCTCGAAATACCTTGCTCTAAACTGGGGTAGAGCGTGCTCTGAATCTGCCCTGAATCTGCCAGTCGAAAACGTCATAATTTCACCATTACGTCAGTGCTCTGTAATTTTTAAGCTTGATTTTTTTTTTAAATTTTGTATTAATATTTTAATATTTTTTTGTTGATAAAAAGAAATTTTTTAAATCTCGAAATAAGTAGGAAAATGTATTAGAACAAGCTATGATTTAAAATGATTTAAAAACGGTATTTCTCAATCACTTTTCGGAATCTGCGAAAAAGTTATAAAAAAGGCTCACAATATTTTTATTATATTATAAAAATATCATAAAAATATTATTTTTGAAACCTTGAAATCAAACAATTAAAAAGTAATCAATCTAAAAAGCTTTTAAGAGCATCACAAATTCCGTATCGCCCATCGAATTTATTTGACTCACCCCTAATTTATTCACTAGGAGTTAAGCCGAGTTAGTGAGTTAAGGGAGTTAGCTAGTGTTATTTTCCATGTAAAAGGTGAGTTAAGGGAGTTAAGGCGATTTAACTCCTAGTGAATAAATTGGCCGTCAGACTCCATTTTTACCCGTTTCCTGTCGCGATGGAAAAGTTTATGACAGAATTTCATTTTATCTCCAAATGGCAAAGTACCAAACCTTTCGAAGAGACGGGAAATAAGAAAAACGAACCATAACAACTTTGAGAATAACAGCGTATTATGAAAAAAAAAATTAATTTTCAATGGGTGGCAAGATTAAGAGAGGCTCATTATGATGAAATTTACATTTTATTTGTGTTTGTTTTGAGGGTTTCTCGCTGAAAAAAGGATTTCCATAATTTATTTGAATAAATATTAAAACGAAGCGTTCACTTGCGTATACCACAAAAAAGCAAAAAAAAAAAGATTCAGGCCTTCTTACATTCGCTGTTTTGAATATCCAAAGTTATTAGCATATAATTAATGATTGTTGATGAGCTATACTTTTACTAACTTATAAACTCATCAATTTCTACACCAAAAAAGGACAAACAAGAAACCAATTTCGGTTTCTCGCACTTTGCATTAAGGACTGTTAAATAATCATAAGGATTTTGTAATTTTAAAATTTTATGAAATTCATTGTTGGTGGCTGTATTTTAAATAGTTTTAGTATGGGAACATGGCAGAGATTAAATTATTGTTAAGGGCTCTCCCCATTGCCAGGATATTTTAGTTGCGATAAAATGTAGGGACACACTTATATAACAAAGGCTTGGTAAGAAAGAGAGAGAACAAAAAAAGCGTACGTCGCCAGATGTCGCTTTTGTAGTTTATTTTATAGGAAGCGTTCGTCGCCAGGTGTCGCTTTGGTAGATGTAGTTGAACTGACGTACGCCTCCTATAAAATAAACTACAAAAGTAGTCAAAATCTGTCTGATTTTGACATATGCAGTTTCAAAACTTACAATACAATGAATAACAACGAAGGTATTTCTATTTATTACATGTTTTGGTATACAGACTATAATAATAATAATAACCATATTTACAGGTAGGAAATTTGAGATATTAGAGGACATACAGATATGTGATTCGGAGATGCAAATTGAATGTTTTGGACATGGAATACGGTTTAAATTCCTATGATTTTATCCTATAAAACTTTCTATAAAGACTCCTGCCCGTATTCTGTCTTTCCCATTGACAATTACAGCTATCTACAGCTATCTGTCTCTTTCTATTTGTAACATATTTTTATCGCAACTAAAATATCCTGGCAATGGAGAGAGCCCATTATCAAAATTTTTATATTTGTGTTATTTTGGCGATTATTTTTAACTCTTTCGCGGGCAGTAGACTACTTAGAATGTCGCACGTCGTACTGTTCGGGGAATCACAAAAAAATAAAAAAAAATTTCCAAGACAAATTTCATTTGTATCGACACTACGACAATATTTTGAAGTTCTGTATGGACACTAAATACACACAATCCGTATAAACTCATATATTTAGTAACGGCTTTAACCGTCATGATTTTACTAGTAAAACAATGTTTGTCATGTATACACGTCATGCCCCACCATAAACCAGTAACATGTGTTACACCTGGCAGCACTGGCCTCTTGCCCTTGCAGGAGGAGAATAGAGATCGGAAGAGTAGTTGATCGTGAAACCTGACAAGGGCAAGTCGCCTTTAAAATAAGCCTGCGCTAGAAGACGAGACCAACGTGAAATTTAACCGAGTTATCCGGGGTTTAACAATTTCAGGTGTGGGGTATGTAAATCCGCGTGCGGGAGTTGATAAAATAGAAAAAGATTAGGAAAAAGGAGCGAAATTAAAAGAACGTTAACAAAACTGCGTGGTGTGTGAGTGAAAAAAAACAGTTTTCTTTGCCACCAAAATGGCGGCGAGAAAAAATTCTCGTGGCGGCAAAAGAGAGCCAGCGGCGAGACGAGGGCGAGTGGCAGTAGGGGATCAAAGTGCCGAGATTAAATCTTTGAAAAGTGAATTAATGGAATTGCGGCGGAAATATGAGGAATTAGAAAGGAGTTCTCAACAGGCATCGGAAGCCTTGGTCGGGCGGGGAAGTGTTCAGTTGCGTGAGAGGTCTTCCCCGGGGTCGTCGGTCATAAATACAGACGCAATCCCATTTCGAGTTTCCCCTCAGGAAATAAAAAACGTTTTACCCGAGTTTTTGCCCGGAAAAACTAGTAAAATGACGGCGCAGCAATGGGTTGAGCGAGTGGAGGGAGTGCGTGTTTTATACCGTTGGGACGATAAGACAACGATGTTGTATGCAGGCGGCCAAATGCAAGGCGCTGCAAAATTCTGGTATGAAACAGCCCAACTCTCGATCACGGGCTGGCAACATTTCAAAGTCGCCTTGCAGTTAGCGTTTCCGTCGGTAATAAGTGACGCATCAATTCACACACAGCTCATGCGCAGAAAAAAACGACCTAACGAAGAATGTGAGTCATACGTTTACGAAATGGTGGCAATAGCAAAAAAGGGGAATTTAGACGACGCGGCGATTATCACATATATAATATCGGGAATAACGGATCAGAATCTTGTGAATGTATTGATGGCAGCTCGATGTCAATCATTTTCCGATGTAATAAAAACTATTAAACAGTTCGAACAAGTATGTGATCAAGGTAGAGTAAGAAAAGGCGAATTGAGCAATGCCTTTGAAGACAATAGTTCAAGTGCGGTATGGTGGAGAAGAGGGAGTAACTCTCCAAAGCAATTAACCGATGAAACAACACGCGGGGATAGAGACAGGGGAAATCCTACGGAAAAGCGGTCTAAACTAGAAGACAGAAATAGTGGTGAGAAAAAAAATGTGCAACGGAGAGTAAGCGATACATACACGCGCAATTGTTATCGATGCGGTAAAAGCGGTCATATTGCCAGTGCGTGCACGGTTGGGGGTCGGGAAGAGAAGATTTGCTTTAAATGTCACAAACCCGGACACATGGCAAGACAGTGCTCGTCATTAAACGAAAAAATGAGTATGGGATGTATTAGCACAAATACTAGCGAACAAGACGAATACCATCCGGACATTTGTGTAGATGGGATCCAATTACGGGCATTTGTCGATTTAGGTAGTGACTGTACCACACTGTGTGAATGTGTGGCAACGAAATACAAGTGGCCAATTGAGCCCTGTGAACTAGTGTTGAAGGGTTTTGGAAAAAACGAAATTAAACCGGTTGGCCAAGTAACGAAGACACTTAAAGTAGGCAACGTTGAAATGGCTAGTAAGTTAGTAGTGGTGCCGGAAAATGTGCAAGACGTGCCGGTAATAGTAGGCAGGAATTTTCTAGATCACCCGAGAATACAAGTGTTAAAAAAATGGAAAACAATTGATATTTCATTTTCCGATCCGGGTCGGGAGAAAATCGCGTTTGTAAACAAAAAAACAACCGTGGAAGCGCCAGTGCTTAATAGAATTTTCGAACTAAACGACCTGAAGTTTGGTGATGAAATCCAAGTAGAGCAGAAATGTCAAGTTTTAGCGATCGTTAATGAATTTTCCGATTGTTTCGCTACCAACTCTCTGGACTTTAAAAGAGCTAATTTGGGCGAAATGACTATCCGTTTAAAAGAAAACAAAATTATTAATTGCCAGCCGAGAAGAGTAGCTTACGGGTTGAAAGAAGTACTGAGGCAGCAACTCGATGAGCTGCTGCAACGGGGAATTATTAAGCCATCGACATCGGAATACGCCAGCCCGGCACTGTTAATCCCAAAGAAAGATGGCAATCACCGACTTTGTATCGATTACCGGGAGCTCAATGCCATCATACAGCGAGAAGTATATCCAATTCCAAATATCGAAGAAACGCTGAATTCGTTAGCGGGAAAGTGCGTCTTTACTGGACTTGATTTTGCGTCGGGATATTACCAAATTCCGGTAGATGAGAAAAGCCAACATCTGACATCGTTTATTACACCGGAGGGCCAATTCGAATTCACTAGAGTACCGTTTGGATTGTCCAGCGCCCCAGCAGTGTTTTGTCGCGCGATGTCCAAATTAGTGCAAGCAGTAGGCCGTAATAAAATCATCATTTACATGGACGACGTGTTGATCGCGACTTCAAATGTGGAGGACAATTTGCATATTCTGACAGAGCTCCTAAAAGAGTGCCAAAAGGTAAATTTAACATTAAATTTAAAAAAAAGCGTTTTCCTGCAGAAAAGCATCGTGTTTTTGGGACACGAGATCACAGCGAATGGAATCCGGCCAGGGCCGACTAAGACGGCAGCAGTGCGTGAATACAAAGTACCAGAAAATATCAGAGAGGTCCGCCAGTTCTTGGGTCTTTCGGGGTACTTCCGTCGATTTATACCAAGATATGCTGAAATCGCCAGACCATTGCACGAACTATTGCGAAAGAATGTTGAATTTTCATGGAGTGATGCCAGACAAACAGCGGTAGATGAGCTCAAAAACATCCTAACGACGCGACCTGTCCTTGTTTTGTTCAACCCGCAAACAACGCATGAACTACATACTGATGCCAGCAGTCACGCATTGGCAGGGATTCTGCTTCAAAAAGACGAGGACCAAAAACTACATCCAGTGGCGTATTTCAGTCGAGCCACTACGGCGGCAGAATCAATTTATCACAGCTTCGAACTGGAGGCACTAGCGGTGGTAGAAAGTGTGGAACGGTTCAGACATTATTTGCTGCATCGTAAATTCGTCATAGTCACCGACTGCAATAGTTTGAAAATGACTCAAGCCAAAAAGCATATAAATCCTCGTATTGCTCGCTGGTGGTTACGATTGGCGGAGTATGAGTTTGACTTAGTCTACAGACCAGGAACCCGGATGCAACATGTAGACGAGTTAGCGCTGGGCGAGTGCGAATCAAGCCAGGAAGAGGATATGAATGAGGCAAACACGATTTAAAAGAAAAATAATATATCTAGAAATAACCATTCATATAAAATGTAAAAAAAAATGTAAAAAAATGTAAAAAAAAAAAAAATATATATAAAAAAAAAAAAAAAGATAAAAAAAAAAATATAAAAAAAAGCCTGTGTGGCGATATATGAAGCCTGTGTGGCGATATATGAAGCCTGTGTGGCGATATATGAAGCCTGTGTGGCGATATATGAAGCCTGTGTGGCGAAATATGAAGCCTGTGTGGCGATATATAAGGCCTGTGTGGCATGTATTAAAAAAAAAAAGCCTGTGTGGCGATCTAAAAAGCCTGTGTGGTGATCTAAAAAGCCTGTGTGGCGATATATGAAGCCTGTGTGGCGATATATGAAGCCTGTGTGGCGAAATATGAAGCCTGTGTGGCGATATATAAGGCCTGTGTGGCATGTATTAAAAAAAAAAAAAAGCCTGTGTGGCGATCTAAAAAGCCTGTGTGGTGATCTAAAAAGCCTGTGTGGCGATATATGAAGCCTGTGTGGCGATATATGAAGCCTGTGTGGCGAAATATGAAGCCTGTGTGGCGATATATAAAGCCTGTGTGGCATGTATTTAAAAAAAAAAAAACCTGTGTGGCGATCTACAAAGCCTGTGTGGCGACATCCAAAGCCTGTGTGGCATGTGTTTATAAAAAGCCTATGTGGCGATCTACAAAGCCTGTGTAGGAAGAAAAAAAAGGGTCGGTGTCCAGGAGGGTGGAGTAGTCGCATGGAATATTTAGCTACTGAGAGGAAGCCGTAACCCACGTCACTGAGGGCAGTGACAGCGTAGGTTGGCCGACTGTTACACCTGGCAGCACTGGCCTCTTGCCCTTGCAGGAGGAGAATAGAGATCGGAAGAGTAGTTGATCGTGAAACCTGACAAGGGCAAGTCGCCTTTAAAATAAGCCTGCGCTAGAAGACGAGACCAACGTGAAATTTAACCGAGTTATCCGGGGTTTAACACATGACATGTATACACGTCGTTGTACATTAAAGGGTTAAGTAATTCGGTCACCGATTCCCGGGATTTTCAGTTACCAGTTTTTAATTGCGGGATCCCGGGATTCCATTTGAGAAATCCTAGCACAACTTCTGCTAAAAAGTGACATTAAGATCTTATCCCATATAAAAAGTGACATTAAGATCTTAGCGTCCGCAGATACTGGCAGGGAGATTCTTCGTGCAAAAACGGAGGGCTTTTTATAGTCCTTGAATAAAGGTGAAATTAGGGTGAAAGCGGCGTGTGCTGCGTCCCGTTGAAAGTTGAATATAGTGCTTTCTGATGGAATCGCTCCCAATGCTGCGTTAATAAGCGTCCGCTAAGAGACGCAACGCGAGAGTAGACAAACTTTCTACTTTAGTTGGCGTCAGCTGTGTTTCTGTGGTTCTTTAGGCGCAAAAATCTGAAGTGAATTTTGTTTTAAATTTAATTTAATTGCTATTTTTTTGGATTTAAGATATTTTTACTACTTTAAAAGCATTTAAATAAAAACAGCCCATTGCATGATATCTTTTCGCATAAATAATGTGACATCACTTTTTTCCGGGCTGGCTCCGAATTTAGGCTTGTTGTTCTGGCGTCCCGCAAACTAAATGTTTGTCACGGATTTTTCAGATTAGTGTATTAATTTTTCAAACACTGGAAGAAATGATTACTCAATATGTAAAATGCACTCTCTTTCGGTTGGAGATTGCTCCGTTATTTTTTCAACAATTTTCCACAAAAGATGCATTATTTCACATCGCCTGCGGCGCATTTATCTTTTTTGTATTTTTATTTACAATTTTCGTTGCGGCCATGATATGGACAGAGCTCAAAAAATTGAATTAATGCTTGCTTGGGTCTGTGTCTCTCTTTATTTAAATACCTAAATTCCCGTTTAAAAAATTTCACCTGCGTCGCACATTAATTAATTATTTTTCTTGGTGTTAATCTGAATCCAATTTTATTTTCTATATAGAAATTGTTGCTCATCTTGTCCCGGATTGGCCCCAAAGAAATATGGTTACCTAGAACAATCATATTTATTTATTTTAGAAAATTTTAAAACAAGATTGAACATAAAATTTAAGCAAATTCTCGAATTCAAGACCAAATACAGTAAGATAGGAGCGGGCATGTTGAATTACTTTTTAGAATTTAGGTTGTAGCGCGCACATAAAGTCACATATCGCTCCAATGGTTAAGCCATTCGATAGAGTGATACCTTGACTACATTTCATAGAAGAACTTTTTTTTTTAAATGTTTTATTAACTGGCCTTCAGGTCAATTTAAAGGGTGATTCAACATGCCCGCCGATTTACAAGTGGTGCGGGTAAGATGAATAACTGTAATTTTCCATACATTTTCCATACTTAAGAATGAAAAAACGTTATTTTTAAGTATTTTATTAAGTAAAAATTTTAAATATACACTGCATAATGTAAATATGAAAAAAACAATGAAATTTACGATTTAGTTAATCGCTTATTTCATTTTTTTTTTGTTGTCCAATTTTTGATTGTTTTCCTGCTGCGTTTTTATAAAAAATGTAAAAAATCATCAAGAAACAAACAAAAATTGATAAAAGAACAAGGGAAATGTGAAACAAACGTCAAAAAAACAAAAAATACGTAAGAAAAAAATAATTCAACTTTCCCGCCAAGCCGTGATTCAACTTACCCGCAACCCACTTTTTTGATATTTTCTCTTAGAAAAATCACAAAAACAATAAATTTGAATGTCTCACGAGGTTTTTTTTATTCTAGAGGTGTTACACAACACTTTTAATACAAAAAATTTCCAGATTGACAAAAATTTGTATGAGAAATGGGTAAATCACTGTATAGTCTAATATTTACTTTTAGAGCCAAAAACACACATATTCCTGTCACTTACGATATAAATAAGGTATCGCTCTCAAAATTTTATGGCAAGTAGAGGACATTAATACTACCAATATACTAAAATTTCAAAAAAATTGACTGGATAGTTTTTTTAAATTTGGCAATAATTCAACATGCCCGATAATTCAACATGCCCGCTCCTACCCTACCTAAAGGCTCAACTATAATTGACATAAAGGCTCAACTATAATTGACATAAGAACGCATATGTAGCTGCATATGTCATTTCCAGGATAAGAAAGTCAATGTTATTACCCACAATAGGCATATTATGTCAAGAGTGTTGCCACTTTCAAACCTTCGTTAAACATTCGTTAAGCATGAATAATTCGATACAAATGGAACTGGCATATGTAAATAGTGAACATAACCTAAAATTTTTTAAGTTTGAATTCAATAATATTGCCCCATATTAAATTATAATTGTGATAAAATGGACATTAATACATCAAATGTTGGCGACATGGGTTTCGACGAGGAATTGATAGAAGCTGTCCTGGAAAATCCAATATTATATGACAAAAAATCAAGTGGATATCGCAACAAAGCCGCTAAGACAAAACTGTGGGACGAAATTGGAAAAAAGCTTGGAAAGAATGGTAATTTATACAAAAATTAGTTTTGAAAATGAGCAGTAATTATGTTTATTGTAGTAAGTGATTGTCAAAGCCGTTGGAAATCTTTGCGAGAAAGATATTCACGCGAAGTTAAAAAAAACGACACACCATCAGGCAGCGGAGCTACATTTAATCAAAATTGGGTCCATTATGATCGCATGGGATTTTTAAAAGATCACATAACACCTAGACAGTAAGTAATAGCAAGAAAGTTAAACTTTTAAGATATCTAATAAATTTTGTTTATACTTTTAGAACAACTAACAACGCTAGCGAAAGTAGCGAGGCAATATTTTCGCCGGACGAATCCACAAATTCGTCTTTCTTTGGATCTGAAGATCAGAATTCTGGGCGAAATCAGAATTCTAGAAAACGAAGTTCAAGATTCAACGATTTGTGTGAAAGCCTAGAAACTAAAATTCAAAGCTTGGATCATAGTACCTCAGTAAATCAAGATTTTATGACAACAATAATTGGTCTCATGGACGATTTACCGGTCCGAGTCCAGGATGAAGCTAGATTGAAGATGCTTCAAATGATAACCGAATTAAGAGCAAAACATCTGGACTGAAAAAAAATTGAATTGATGTTAAACTGTAAAATCAAAATGAATTTCTGTATATACTGCTTAGAAATGTTAAATTTTAAAATCAAAATGAATTTATGTATATAATAATTAGAAATGAATTGATGCTAAGTACGAATTGAAGCTGTTTATGAAAAAATTTTTTCAAAATACATTACATTTGATACAATAATTTGAATTTTTCATTTATAATGTGTTTGTCGTGTTCACGAAAATTCGGAGTTCGTCTCTTATTTGTGCCGCATACCTTCCATAATTATGCTGATGTCTTGAAGATCGAATGGGTCTTAAATTATTAATAACTTCGCTCCGCCATAACCCATCGTGTACGACGTTATCTGCATCTTCCCAGTCGGTATATGAATCTGGACAATATACTTTTGTTGCCTCTTTATTAAGTTGCAAAAAATTATGCAGTGCAACGCATGCTAACACTACAACTTCTGCATTTTCTGGCTTCATATTTATAGTTGTAAGCAATATCCTTCAACGAGCTACAAGAATACCAAATGCATTCTCGGAAACCCTTCTGGCTCTTGATAGCCGTTTATTAAAGGTCTCATTCTGCTGAGAAAGCAACTGTCCAGGATATGGCCTCATTAGATTTTTTATTAGGGGAAATGCAGCATCTCCCACAAAGTAATGCGGAATTACTGTTTCAGATGAAGGCAACTTTTTTGGCTTTGGAATCTGCAACGTATTTGTGAATAATCTTTTTCCAAAACTGCTGTTCTGCAAAATGCCTATAAATAGTTTTTGCAGTTATTTTATTGAAGCATGAGCATAAAATATTAAAGAAAATATTACCTCCATCACTCTGGCTGCCATATGCACCCATGTCGATATATGTAAAGGTATACCGTGCGTCTACTACTCCAAGAAGGACTATGCTATAAAATTTTTTGTAGTTGAAATACAAGCTACCAGATTTAGGAGGACATTGAACCGCGATATGTTTGCCATCAATTGCGCCAATACAATTTGGCATGTTCCACAGATTCCAAAAGTCATTTTCGATTTTTTGTAACTCGAATTCGTTTGGTTCAGAAACATAAATCGGTGACAAATATTTCCAAATGTTGGAACAGGTGTCGAGTACAATAGCTCGTACCGTTTCTTTGCCAAGTTTGTAGCTCCATGCCACACTCAGAGAAATATTTTGTCAAATTGAAAAAATTCCCAATCATATGGAAAAAATTTTTGTTAAAAATCGACTCTACAAAGAATTTTGTCATATGGACAAAATAGGAAAATTTCCCCTTGGGAAATTTTTTCTTAGGTATTTTTTTTCAAGATGAAAAAAAAATTTGTCAATATGACGAAATTTTTTGTTCATTAAATTAATAAAATTTGGTCGTATGGACAAAACTTTTGTCAATATGATGAAAACCTATAAAATAATTTTTCAATTGGATAAAACTTTTGTCAATATGAAAAATAAATTTTTGTCAATATGATAAAAACGTAATAAAATTATTTTTCCATTGGATAAAATTTTGTCAATATGAAGAATTATTTTTTGTCAATATGATAAGAAGGAATTTTTTTTTATCGAAATAAACAACATATAAAATAAAACAATTCATAAAATAATTAGAGAAAAAGCATTTATTCGATTTAAATTTTACGGAGACAAAGTTATTATTCATCTTTAAAAATAAATAAAAATAAAATACAAGCAAAAGAAAAAAAACTAAATTTAAGCAAGTTATTAATTAATTTGACTTTGTTTAGTTTTGAGTTCGTTGATCAATAAACTAATTGCTGCAAGCTGCTTATCAAATGGTGTTTTTATTTCGTAAAAGAAATACTGTACGAAACACCAGAAAAAAACACTCGTCGGGATATTTTAAATTAAATATTTGGAAAATCTTACAGCAATTATCAACGGCTTTGGTGACAGATAAAAATTTAAATTTTACGCCATCAAAAAAGACAAAAATATCTTTGGGGTTCAATAAAATTCCGCTGACTAAAATAAATGGCTGGATCACCTGCGATCGTTCCGAGTTTTTTTTAACAGCCTGCTCAATCTCCAGATCGAGATTCCTTATGATACAGAAGCTTTCAATAGAGTCTGCCACCGAATACCATCTCATTCTTTTGGAGCCATCTTCATCTATGATTGTCTTTTTGCCTGTTGGAGCCTTATGATGTAATAAGTTGAATATTTCCAAGATTCGTTCATCTGGAATTGAAATCAAAGTTAGATATTTTGCTGTATGTGTGTGTTTTTTTAATTTGAAAAACGCTTAGCACCAACAAAGAGCCATCAATTTTTACTTACTTTCCATTATTTGATCGCCAGTAATATTCTCGATACGTTCTTTTGTAGTTTTTCTCTTAAGGTGTTTTTTTAAAAGATCCAAAGTATACGGAATGACGTTGACAAGCCGATGTCCAAATTTTTTGCGTTGGGGTATAATTCGATAAAGTCAAAATCAATCTATTGAGGAAACAATTTGTAACAACAATTAAAGAGTTTTCTTTATTACTAACCAGTTTAAAGCCCATTGGTAGTTTGTGTACATAGGAAATTTTTTAAGTAGTTCATGTGTACCGTGCGAAGACGCAATAAAATTGAGACGATATTTTACAATTGCTTCCCAGTGCATCTAAATCTCAGCCTAATTACAGTTTTCTTCGGCCAGTGCACGCAAATGGTCATCTATTTCATTGCCTAATATTATGGTATAAGCAAGAAAGCTTAAAACATTTGTTTTAATTATAAAAAATTACCATCACCTGTTTCCTGTAAGACCGATTTTTCCGAAGCTTTCTCGTAATCTGACTTTTGCTGAAGACCGCTTTAAAATTCTCAGCCGGTTGAAATATTTTTGATAAATTTTACCTTTTCGCGAATTTTTTCGTCTTTAAGAAAGTAAACTCCCTGCAAGCAATTTGTATAGTAAAACTGTCTACTGTTTTAACGCATTCGTATGGTTCAATTAAGCAGGAAAGTAAATCTTCATTGGCACTACTTTCTGAAAATATTATTGAATGTTCTAAAGAATTTAAATTAGATTCATTAGCACTGTTATTATTACTTTTTGAATGATACTTTTCAGTATGACGCTTATTTTTCTTCACAACAGGAGTAAAAACTAGTAGAAAATATATGAAATACTCTAAAATGCGTGACTAATTGAAACAAATTTTTTATCCACAAATTGCAAAGGAAACACCACATTTTTTTAATTTATTTCGAGTTTGTTTAAGGAAAGTTCTGAATTTGAATTATTGAAAATGAATATAGAAAAGAATATGTTGCTTGCACTCTTATTAGTTATCTAAAATAAAAAGAAATAATTAAGGTAGAATTTTGAGGTTATGATTCTAAGAATACTACATATAACGATAATAAAGCTATAAATTAAAATTTCAAAATACTTACCAGAATCTACAAAAGTATTCCTTTATTTAAATGTATATTTACACACAGAAAATTCCACTTAATCACAATTTTTATTTTTAATTATGTGAATTTATGCCTGTTCCGACAACGTTCTGAGAATAAATGACGGTAAAAACACGAAATCTTTTCAAGTCCAACCAATTTTTGTCATATGGAAAAAATATTTTTCAATATCACAAAACTGGAGAAGCGAGATCAAACACGTTTACTCAATGGACCAAATTTTTGTCATGTGGAAAAAATATTTTTTCAATATGACAAACCTAGAGAACTGAGACCAAGCACGTTTTTCTAACGACAAAATTTTTGTCATATGGAAAAAATATTTTTTCAATATCACAAAACTAGACAACTGAGACCAAGCACGTTTTTCTTTCGACAAAATTTTTGTCATATGGAAAAAATATTTTTTCAATATGACAAACCTAGACAACTGAGACCAAGCACGTTTTTCTATCGACAAAATTTTCGTCACATGGAAAAAATATTTTTTCAATATCACAAAACTGGAGAAGCGAGATCAAACACGTTTACTCAATGGACCAAATTTTTGTCATATGGAAAAAATATTTTTTCAATATGACAAAACAATAGGAATTTTTCGCTAGGGATCAAATTTTATCATATGGAAAAAAAATTTGATCCATTTGATAAAATAGCGCGAATGGGAAAATTTTCGATTTATCACATGGATAAATTATTTTTTCAATATGACAAAATTTGAAAAAACGAGCTGGTTTCTGAGTTTTTTCATATGGATAGTTTATTTTATCGATATGATAAAAACATTGATCAAATCGACAAAAACATATTCGTTTTGAGAAAAAATTCGTCTATTGGACAAAAAGTTTTGTAGCAAGTTCGACAAATTTTTTTTTGTCATATTGACAAAATATTTCTTTGAGTGCAGACTCTGTATAGAACATCCCTGAGATAAATACCTGTAAAGCAATTAAACAGTAATTGAAACCCTTAGAATAACATATATTAATAAAAATAATTCCTTACAGGAGCGTCAAAGATAGACGGCATCGAGGATTAATAGGCTCTCGTATTGAGTGTTTTTCCAAAAAGGGACTCAAGCAGGACAACAGATAGTCAAAGACATTTGTGGTCATTCTCGTATGAATAAAAAATTGATCCGGATCAAGCCTTTTCATTTTTAAGAAGGTGACTACGTAGTATCCGTGCGTTTTCCTGTCGCGATTGATTTCTCGTACACCACATGAACGCTTCTTTCTGCCGTATCCATCCAGTTCATCTTTCAGGTCACTTAATTCTTTTAAGCACTTCACAATTTCAAATATTTCTTTAATTTTTTTCAATTCACTCATTTTTTCCTTCAACTTTGTCAATTACCATCGAGAAGAATTTGACTTTACTTATGTCAGTCTATGCCTATTATGGTTAGCTTTTATGTTGACAGCTATGCATGTCAACATTCGTTGAGAATTTGACATTTACATATGCGTTCTTATGTCAATTATAGTTGAGCCTTAATCCCTCGAACTGCGCGGTTAAGTTTTTAATACCAAAATCTCGAACTGTACGGTAAAAATTTCGCAGCTGCGCGGTTTTTTTATAATTTCCGTATAAAAAACATGTTCTGAACATATATTTTGGTGAATCCCCGACAAGAAGGAATCAGCTGGTAATTTGGTATCTTTGTACATATTTGGTAATTTCGTATTTATATTAGTGTTTATATTTAGTGGAAATTGTGACATTAGGTAAGACAATTGGTGGGGACGAATTTTAAGACTTAGAGTCAGAAGATATCATGGAAGTCCTTGCAAGCAATGAAGAAAATATGACTGCGGACGATATTTTGACACAGTTCGGTGATAATTATAGCGACGAAAATGATGAAAGTGAAGTTATAGAGATTATAAGAAAGAAAAACCTTACGCACGAAAAACTGACAAATTTTTTAATGCTTAGTAGTCAACTTTAATAAGAAGCTCTTAATATGGGCCCTGATATGAAGCGTGCCTTAAAATTTTGGTGAAATTTGACAGCCGCTTTAGCCCCATACGCAGAAATGCATAATGAAAAACAAAAATCGGGTAATCAATCACTAATTTTTCAAAGAGATTAGTAATACATATCATATCTTTGTATTACTTTAAATATGTCGTTAAATAAAAACTTTTTTCTATTTTTTTTTTGGAATTTTTCTAATATCTGGGACCTAACCCCAATATTTCATACAAAGTAGGGTTCACAGTGCGAGGTTTCGCAGTGCGCGCTCTTTTTATGGAACGTATCTACCGCGCAGTTCGAGGGATTACTGTAGGTGAAAAAACTACATTGTCTGTCAAAATTCGTGCAGTTTAGTTTTTAGACTAAACTTTGATTTTGATTTCTGGACAAACAAACGCGTACAAATATTAAATGTCTTTTTAAAATGTCTAACATTCTAAAAAACAATAAAAACAATAAAAACAATAAATATTTTTTTAATTTAGCGTCACTGCAAATATTGGAAGTATCTTCTGTATCAATAGGTATTGTAAATAAATAAATAAATAAATATTTTGTGTGTTTCACAGAAACTTGGAATAGCTAACCCACCTAAAGGCAGTTACATTTTACTAAATATTGCATTTTTTTAAAAATCAAATCAAAACATAAGGAAAGGCAAAAAGTATTCAATTTGTATGGGAGAGGGGGGAAGCTGTTGTCCGATTGGATTTTGATGTGTAAAAAAAACATATGAAAAGTATAAAAATATATCCCCAACAACAAAAGAGTAAAAGACCTTGGCCGTCCAGGAGGAGGGTGTCACATAGTACACTTTAGAAAACCTTGAAAGCTTATTGCTTTGAAATTTGTTAACAGCAAGGATACAGGTTGAGACTAGCAAAAACTTTAAATTTCGGTTACTTTTACAACGTCTGGACAACAGAAAAAAAATCTGCGAAAAAATGTAAAATGTAGTTAAATTAACTATAAACCAAACAATAAAAGTAATTATTATGTACCTACTTGCGGAGAGTTTTCTTTTTTTTTTGTTTTGCAACACGTGGCTGAAATTGTAAACAAGTCGCTGTACGAATATTCCATAAGATAACTACCGCATTTTTAATAAAAGTTTCTTGGTATTAAAACTAAGACGATGAATTTAAAAATAAAGTTGCTAAAATATCTGACAAGTTTACACAACGGGTAATTAGTCCGACATCAATCAGTTGAAAAAAACTAAAAAAAAATTCTTGAATGATACGCACAAATTACTCTTCGTCACGCTCAACTAATTTCGGCATTTAAATAAAATAGCCAAGGAAAAATTATCCGAAATTACACTCGATGAATTATCGAAATACGTTTTCACGCCATTCTATGTACAACAGTAGGGGTGGGACACACAAAATCAGTAGAACATGAGGTGGTAGTATAGTAATTTTAGGAATTTGTAGGGGTTGTGAAGGCAATAAAAATCCCACCTAATTAAAAGGGGCGAAATCAATAAATGACAGCGGCGGCGACCGACGACGGCATGACCTGTAATAATAATAATGTTGAATCCGGTTTCGATACCCGCATAACCACAGCTTAACTGATTAGTGGGAGTGTTTGAACGATTGTGCTGACTGCCCCTTCGGGTCCTTTTGAGTCCTTTCGACGACTCCTCTTGACTCAACAACCCTCGGTGGTACCCAAGTATTGAGAACTGAACCGTAATTAATAAATTCTACGTCATTAGAATAGCCACTTGATTTGTAGTGGAAGACAACACGGTGGGTCTGTTGTAGGATTCGTGCATTTTCCTTGTTTCTACCATTTTTTCCGTACCATCACGACCTACGATGTTTGAGCAGAATGGCGGCATCATACCCTTTGCTGACCTCCACCGGTGAAGGTCACGCACAGTCAGCCATCATCATGGAAATCTTCTGGACTCAATTCAATCTAAAGTACGCCACTTCCACTCTAATTTAACCCAACTGACCCTTGGTTAGGCCCTACTAATCTGTTTTTCTTTCACCCTCAATGAAATCAGATTTTTCTAGGCTATTTTTCCATCGTTTTCATTTTGGTTTTTCATCTTCCCCAGAAACAGAGCAAGAGGCATCCAAGCAATTCTTTTCTGTTTTTTTTTTGTGGTTTTCTTAGCTTTTCTGATTAAGAATCGATTAAGCGTCGGCGTTCGCCATGATCCACAAATCACGGTTTTGTGATTGCTCTGACTGTGATATTTTGGATTAAGAAATTAATTAGAAATATATATGTTTATTACAATCTCTGTATTAAAGAGAAAAATATTTTTGGGAAATATAAAACAAATTGCATGAATTTCCAAAAATAAATAGAAGAATTCCAGTTTTTTGTACTCTGGACTGAACATGAAAACTCAGTCAGGACTCGAGTCAGGTGAGACATTGAGACCGGAAACTGACATATCACGATGTGTAGGCAATCTGAAATTTCAACACCCACTTTGACACACCATGTGCAGGCTTCATACTTCAGGCGAGAACAAAAAAAGAGTTCACACATTATTCAGTTTTCAAATACTAAAATTCCATGACTATGATTACACACGGACTGAATAAACCGACTACTTGGACCTCTTGTGATTACACGAGATAAACTGAACCCCACACCGACAAGTGGAACAAATGAAAACTGGGCCATTTTTATTTCAGCAACATCGTGGTCAGAGATAATTTATCGGAATTTCGTAGGATTGTGGGGCCAAATTAAATTTATTAATAATTTTTATAATATTACTGATTGTATAAAGACATTAAAAGGGTAGAATTTTTCATACGTAAATAAAAACTGGCGTCTACAAACCGAATGATTTTTTCGAAACAAGTGGGAATAGGTAGCCAATCACACGTCGTTCCTATTACACTCGAACTAAAATTTTTAGTTTTCGTCCGTCATTCCCACTTCGTCTCTTGCCCAACATTTCGTGAAGTCAGATACCTTCCTCCGCCAATGTGTGATTACCTTAAAGCGCAAACCACAATTGGGCCGACAGAACATTTACGACGAGATTTCAGATTTTTGACTCAAAGTACCCTATGCTTCTGTATACAATCAATCCGATCAACTTTGCAGTCGTAAAAAGTTGAATCGAATTTAACTTTTGTCGGCCAGCTCGTCAACTGGCTGATTCAAAATGAAATCTTATGGGGACGTCATAACATCTAAATTTCGTCACTTATAGAAAGTATTAGGAAATATAGTTCGTATGCTGTGTTTCTTACATTGACATTCTTATTATGTATGTTAATGGGTAATGGTGAGCCACATATAACATTTTTATATGTGACTTGCCGTCCGACTGTCAAAATCAAATGAAAAGCAAATTACAGTAAGAACAACAAAGTGTGCGTAATTGTATGTGGGGGACAAAATTGTCGCCGTGATCGGTCGCCTTAAATGTTATGTCGGACCAATTGTATTTCAGCCTTAAGGCCATCTGAGATTTTCAACACACACTTTAAGTTGGACGGTGATGTTCCAATCACCGGTGATGGTAGTGGTCCGATTTTGCAACTTGAATAACTTAACCTTGCCATTTACGAGAAACGCAACTATACAAAATTTCAAGTCTCTAGCTTAATCGATTCGAAACTTATGGTGTTCACAGACGGACAGACAGACAGACAAACAAACAGACGGACATAAACAGCCTCGTGTAGTAAATTTTTGTGTCCGTTGATTGGCTCGGAGCGTTACAAACGGTATACTAAATCTAATATACTCCTATATGATATATCATATAGAGCAGTGTTTCCCAACCTTTTTCCCTGACGTACCCCTAGCGAGCTCGTTTTTTCTCGCGTACCTCATTGTATACCAAATTTTGATCAAAACTATATAGCAAAAATATACTTATTAAAAATTGAAAGATTTGTTCGAAAATCACAATTATAAATTTGCAAGAGATCAAAAGGGAACGATTTGCGCCGCAGGCGAAAATATTTCTGATTCGGAGCGATAACTATAATAGAAGGTTCAAATATAATTAAAAATAAAAAAAAATTTATAGAACTACAGGTAAACCTCCTACAACGCGGCAGTTAGGTTCCTGGAAAATGCCGCGTTGTAGGAAATCGCGTTGTAGGAGGTTTACCTGTATAAAAAAAGCTTAAATAAATGACTTTCAAGACTGAAAGAGTATTTATTTTAAAACAATCAAACGGGGACTTTGATCGGTTTTCTCGGCGGTCTTCATATATTTATTATAATTGTATGAAGAATATAAAGTTATTCCAAGAACATAAGTACCAAACCAAATACTAAAATACTTTCAGAATTAAATTACAGGTAGCTTTTAATTTATTTATAGAAATTTTACGGCTTATTCGTCATCTGGAATATTCTTGTTTGTTTCGTAATCATTTCAATTCAAGTATCGGATTTCTCGCGGTAAACTATTGAATATGAAATTAAATTTTTATTGAAGCAATGGAGAATTAGAAAAATTTTTGATAGGAACGAACAAATTTCGGTTCCAATAATTAAATGTCGGTCATCATCAGAACATATTGAATCGATGGTAAAAAGGGTGGAATTTGTGGTCAAAGAAAAATTTTTTGTGCTCAAAACAAAAATATTAATAGAAATTAAAAAAAATTTTTTTTTGCATACAATTGGTCGTACCTTTTTTTTCAAAATTTGGTTGTCGCCATTTTCTTTTTCAGATTTCGCGTACCCCCTGGAACCAGTCGATGTACGCGTAGGGGTACATGTACCCTCGGTTGGGAAACACTTATATTGAGTACTAGTTTGCATACCTGTCGTTGCCGGGTTAAGTTTTCTCAAATTTTTTAAATCGGCTCGGTAGTTTCCCCGCGAAAGGGTAACATAGAAGGAAAACTAAGTTTCGAGATGACTTTACCCCCTCCCCTTACTCCCCCACCTTTCGGGCTAATTTTTAATGGGTCTATGTTGGGGCTGGACCCCCGACGAACATCTATGCCAAATTTCAAGTCAATCGGTTCAGTAGTTTCCTCGCGAAAGAGTAACATAGCGCAAATACTAAGTTTCGAAATCACTTTACCCCCTCCCCTTACGCCCCCCCACCCCCTGCGATACTTTTACGTATGCCTATGTTGGAACCAGAACTACCACAGACACTCATGCCAAATTTCAAGTCAATCGGTTCAGCCGTTTTTGCGTGAAAGAGGAACAGACAGACAGACAGACAGACACCAACTCATTTTTATATATTTAGTATGATAAAAGCTCTTAAATTGAGTGAAAAAGACTCTTTATTCTGTCAAATTTCTTACAAAAATAAATTTATGCACCATCGAAGAATAAAAAAATAAAATCGCTTTCATAAAGCATTCTTGAGACATTCATGAAACTGGCTTTTCGTCCAATATTCCCAATAATTGATATTAAGAATTTGTAAGTAGTCCCGAATTTATCACACAACCTTTATTTCATCTAAATATAGGATTAAATTACAAACTTTCCAGGAATCACTTTTAAGGATTTTCCAATTAAGATTGCTTTTCTCATTATCACCAAGGGATGCAAAAAAATAACTCTATGCAAAAATCTTTCCTCACAAAAAAAGATTTCTATCAATTTTACGGTTATTAATTTTTGATCGCATAGAAAAACTTTTAGAGCCAATCAGAAAAGCCCTTTATTACTCACAATTTATTTTGTGGTCCTTGTAATCCGCTTTTCTCTCCTTAATAAGCTAAGCCTATTACAGTCCATTGTCTTTTTGAGGGAATTTTCTTTTCCTGTGGTTTTCAGATATTTTCGTCAAAACTTTTAGTACCATTTTGTTGAAATTGTTGCCTTTAAAAACAAAAAAAAAATGAATGAATATCAACTGATCACCAAAGGGATTTTCATCCCTTTCTGATTGTTAAGTAGGGAAATTCCTTTCATTTTATTAAGCACACAAGAACGAAACCAACCCATTTTCCTAACAAAATCATATAAAGCTATGAAAGATGAAATATAAAAGAAAATTCATCTCGATTGAGAAAATGATAGTCACTTTATTCCAATTGTATTCAGCCAATATTCAATAAAAAAGGCATCCGATTTAGACTTTATATTGGAGGGGCTTGAGCCCTGACTGTCCTTAGACGAATTTCTTTTTTTATATTCGTTATAACCATTTTTCCGTCCCTTTACAATAAATCAAAAATATCATATGACCTATATGTAAAAAAAAATCAGACAAATTTTCTCTTTTGTAATTTTGACTTTACTTTTATTTGATTCTTTTTCACAGTATTCCTATAAAATCTAAATAAATATTGACATGTGATATCTGATCTGAATTACACGATTCTTGCCTTAAAACGTTTTGAAATATGTAAATTTTTTTTCTTCTTGATTCTACCTATATTTGGCTTTTATCTGTAAATATGATGTGATACTGAATCGCTCCCTTTTTAAATACAGATCACATCACATCAATCGATGATAGGTAAAATGGAATAAACCAAACCGACAGAATCGAGTAAAAATGAAATGTCTTGATATAATAATACGTTATGTGAACAGCATATGATTTTCTTATGGTAACTCTGGGATGTTATTAGCCTACCGCATCTCACTTTGTTGTAGATTTCGGCAAAATCTTTGAAAACATTCGAAAAGTGAAGGATGATATTTTTTACTAAAAAAATATTAAATATTTTTTGCGGTTAGCGGCGAAACTGTAGAGAATTGTCAAAAAGCATGACAGATTAGACATGGGTAACGCAGCGCTGCGTTGCGCTATTGCGTTGATACCGTGACCTGCGCTATATTTGTTGACGCATTTAGTAATGCATAACGCAAACCAAACGGACTAACTCAGCTCTCTGATTGGGGCGCCAACTGACAGTTGAAAGCACAAAATTATCTTAATTTGGCGCCCCAATTAGAGATCTAAGTTAGTTTGGTTTGCACAGAAAAATCCGCATAGGAAACGCTCCTATAAAATATGGGAAAGCGACACCATTTTGTATCAAAGGCTTCCATAAGTATCACACAAAAAAAGAACACCACAATTTTGTGAATTTGGCCACTATGCCGTTTTTACCCATAAATATGGGATTGGAGCATGCAATTTTGGTGGAATGGTTCCCATATGTTTTTTCCGTGTGCATTATATGGACTAGTGTAGCGTGACCATTTATCCCCCTTTGAGGGGGATTATCCCCTTTTCGGACTTGGCTATCCCACACATCTCCCTGAAAAATCCACTTTTTTCCAAGATTTATTTTTTTTGTAGCCGCATAAAAAAATCGAATTTTCTCGCTTGATTTTGGAGAGCAAAGTTCTTGTTTTTTTACCAGTGGCAACACTAGATTACTTTGCCTTACGTCCGGTAAGAAAAGTATGCAACTGGTAAAAAACAACGTTCTCAGCCAATCACACGCATCTATTTTACTTTTTTTTACCAGTTTTTTGCTTTTCTTACCAGAGGTAAGGAAAAGTAATCTAGTATTGCCACTGGTAAAAAAAACAAGAACCTTGCTCCTCAAAATCGAGCGAGAATAGTCGATTTTTTTATACAGCTACCAAAAACAATATCAATCTCAGCTGTTTGGAGTTTTTCGATTATTTGAAAAAGTACAAAGATATGTTGAAACAAATCTCTTCTCAAGAAAAATACAATGAATCGACAAGTTCATCATCAGTTTGTGCTTGAAATTGAAAAACATAAATAAAAAATCAATATTTTGATTTATTGATACAATTTTTTTCATTTTTATTTTTTATCCCCCTTTACCCCCCCCCCCCCCCCCCATTTTATGCCCCATTGGCTCCAACAAAAAAAATTGTCACGCTAGGCTAGTGCCTTACTAAATGAGTATCAAGGCTCATAGCGCAAGACACGGTCATAGCGCAGGCCACGGTATCATAGTAAAAATGTAACACAGTGCTGCGTTACCATGCCTTATGGATCGGCGACGGATAGCCCATGGTCTCTCTCTCTCTCTCTCTCTCGGCGCTACAACCAGTTTCCGGTCTTAAGGCCCAACTATGATAGACATAAGAACGCATATGTAGCTGCAAATGTCATTTCCAGAATAAGAAAGTCAATGTCAAAGTGTTGCCAATTTCAAACCTTCGTTAAACATTCGTTAAGCATGAATAATTCGATACAAATGGAACTGGCGTATGTAAATAGTGAACATAACCTAAAATTTTAGTGTGAATTTAATAATATTGTGACCATATTAATTTCCACTTGAGGTAAAATAAAGATTAGCTTTTATGTTGACAGCTATGTATGTTAACATTCGTTGGGAATTTGACATTTACATATGCGTTCTTATGTCTATCATAGTTGGGCCTTTAGCCTGCCGCCTGTCTCTCGCCAGAGGTCACGCTCGCGTGCCGATGTCCTCCAGTTTTGCATCCCAATTCTCTTCGCGTCCTGGCCAACGCCGTCTTGCCATCTGAAGTTCGGTCTTCCTTGTTGCCTTGTTGTTAATAACCTACCACAGAAGAGAAAGCTATCAATGATAGGAAAATGAAAGCTTTGATCTCATTGGTCGAGGAAGCTCAATCGTAATCGCAATCGTAATCGCAATCGTAATCGCAATCATAATCGCAATCGTAATCGCAATCGTAATCGCAATTGTTAGTCTGAATTGGGCTTAACAGACAAATTAACAGACATATTAACACACATACTAACAGTTGACTAACAGACAAACTAACAGATAGACTAACCTAAATACTAACAGATAGAGAAATTATTTGAAAAAGTGCTTCGAAGTAAGTCCGGGTTGGCCGGAAAATGTTTTTTAAGCAAAATATTCGAATCAAATTTTTTCATGAAAACCATACTTCCCATACCACACATAAGAAAGTAAACTTAAGACGAATATTTGCTTTGATAAATACGTTGAAACCCCTAAAAGAAAAGTCTTTCAGAAAGATTTCCTGTTTCTTGTTATTTTTTTCTCTCTTTTCGAGAAAAGTGGTGGTAACTCTTTCATGAAACTGTATGAGGTAATACGCCAACAAATTTATAGCAATTCCCCATTCTTCTGACTGTGTATCACCGATCACATAAATTTTCGTCCTTTAAAAAGTTGCGCTTCACAGATACACACCACAGTATCTGCACCCGGTGAGCCCGAAAACCAATTTTTCTGAACCTTTTTAAAAAGAAGCCGCCAACCCTCCATGGTATTTTTGTGAAACTAGAGAAAATTTGGTATAAGTGATCGTAAAGCTATATATCGAAGGCACACGTTTTTTTATCGACAGTAACTCGTCCTATCTTAACGCGGGAAAACAACAAAAAAAAAACCCCCTCCGACAAATGAAGCCTCTTTTATTATGTTCATTTTTCTAACTTTCTTCTTATTCTCCCTTGAATTTCGAGTTTCACTCCTCTTTTCCTTGGTAAAAAAATCCTTTTTTGTAGAAAGAAAGAAAAAATAAACAAGCAATTTACTGAATTCTGAAGGCAATGGCAAGGAAATCGATTTTTCTTCGATTTGTGAGTAATGTACGCACACCTTTTGAAATATAAAATGGGAAAAAATATTTCTAGTCCTTTATACATGCTACAAGTGGTTAAAATTTCCATTTTCTCGTAGACTAGATATTAAAGGTACATCTTACAAAAAAATGACGAAAAAAATACACATATGTATATCCATATGACGGGATCTACTTCACTTGATATCCTTACGAATAAAATGGGTATTTTGGGTATTTCAGTTTTTGGGGCGGGTAATTTGTAAACCAAGATACTCATGTCTTATTTCATTTTAAGCATCTTGAGGAGCTTAAATTATATGTAATCACACCTCAGAGAACTTGAAATGTTGGCTTATGACTTTTTTTTTCAACACATGCAAAGAAGAACAAATAAATTTTTTATACACATTTTTTCCAGTGAATGTTTTTTTTTACTTTAGCCATTTTATAATAAAAGGAAAACTTTTTCAACGACTGACTTTGAATGGTTCTTTAGAGAATTTTCGACGGATTCTTCTGCTCTAGGTTTCTAAGAAAATTTATTTAAATAATATAGATATACTTATAACAATAGGTATTTACATTTTCCGTCCTTGTATGCCACACAAAAATATTTTTATTTCATTTAGAATTTCGTTTTCATTTTACAAATATTCAGCTTGTAAATCTTTGTCATTTTATTCCTTACGCTTTACGACTTGAAACACACGTACATTTTTTGAGAGTTTTTGAATGATAAAATATGCTTACAGTAAAACTCTTAAGAATGTTATTGTTATAGGGTTTATTGTTGTGAAAATTTATAAAGTTTAATTTATTTTCCTTAATTTTTACTGAAAATTTCATTTTCACAATTTTTGCGGACACGGATTTTTCTATAAAAAAATTTAATAAAAATTTTAAAATTATCAACAAAGAGTCGAAAAATAAGGCTTACGTTAAATTGTAAAATCTATTTAGGGAAAATCCATTTAGGGAAAATCCATTTAGGGAACATCCATTTAGGGAAAATCCATTAAGGGATACAATTTTAAGGGAAAATTGTCATTAGATTCTCCGAAAAAAGCAGCTAAATCAAGTAAAAAATATTGCTAAATTTGCCCCAGCTTTTGTATTTGATTTAAACGAAAAGTATTTAAATCTAATGATTTTTTGATTTTTAGATCAAACACTTTAAACGAATGAATTCTCTTGACAAATATGCTAGTAATACCTCGAAAAATATACTCCTCTCGTAATATTGTGCAAAAAAGGAATTTTTAAAACAAAAATCTGAAAATATCGGCATAATTTTTTTTCCTACAAAAAAAAAGCTTGAACTACATATGTTCCTAAAACTATTTTTTACGAGGAAGTGGGGGTGTCGATAGGAAGTTGCACCACGAAACTAAGGCCTATGTTACACACGGCAACTTTAAGCGGCGACTTTTCTTAAGTATAGGCGCGAGAAGTGAGGGAAGCGGTGGTTAATGTCGCCAGTTCCGAAAATAGAAACAAGGCGACAAAATACCCACACAAGCACAAAATCACAAAGAACGGGTTCGTTCTTCACACAGCTTCACACACACATGAAACACTCACTGTCTAATATACAGAAGTTTCCGGCAACTTGTCTCCGCGTGTAGCACAAACGAGCAACTTTTTGAATTGTGTATCGGTTTAAAATTGCCGTGTGTAACATAGGCCTAAAATCTCCATTTTCAGAGTTCCGCCTGTCGTGCTTTGATTGGCTAGCTGTCAAATTACTTGTATACCACCGTTATTTGTATTCCAATTGTGAAAGCAACAATATTGCGGGAAATTTAAAAGAAAACAGTAAACTGCAAATCAAAATAGAATATTATGAGAAATCAAAAGAATGGGATATGGGATATTTAAAATTTATTTCACTCTAATTCAATTATTTAATATCGTCACAAAATTATATGTTTTTTATACCGATTGCCAATTTGTCCGTTTCCACGTTTCAAATTGAAACTGACAGTTTGACGTTCAGCTTTCAGTTCCAATCTCAATGTAAACACGAGCAATATTTTTCATTCATGGCCAAGCGCCGGTTCAACTTAATCTAAACACCGTCTTATAGACTTCTTAACGTCTAATTCAGCAATCCCAAAAACGCCAAATGTGATTTTTTCCGGAAAATTTGAGTGAAAAGAAAATCACCTTATCCTAACAGGAGCTTTTGTTATTCCTACAGACTTATTAATGCCAAAATCGGATTCAGCGATCTCAAAAACTCGAAGATGAGATTTTTTTCCCGGAAAATTTTAGGAATGGGATAATCACGTTGTCCCTATAGGACCTTTTGTTATAATTACAAGGACGAGGGAGTGACGATATTGTATTGTCTTTGGAATTACGTTTGTGTGCAAAATTTCAAGTCAATCGGATGAGTGGAAGTGGATCAATATTAGATTGCAAGATTTGAACCTGACAGACAGACATTAAAGTTTTTAAGAGGCTTTTAAAAGGCTTTTAATGTCGTCTTCAAAAGTGGCATATTCACATCTTTGGCATTCTGCGTGCATAAAAACAAAGAAAATGTTTTTATGTGTGCCGTTAACGACGATGATTAACGATGACGTTAACGACGAAGCAACGATAGAATTTCTTAAGAAAGCGTGCTCTTTTAAACAATCAAATTAACTTATTATGTTTTAGTTTTAAATATTTTTCATTTGAATAATTTTAGATTGATTTAAATCAAACACAAGACATTTGTTTTGAATAACCTGCATTTTAAATGAATGGTTTGGCATTTATTTTGACTGTTTTCTATTTTAATTTAAATAACAAACATTTTATTTTGCCCCATCCGATCTTGCTGGCCTGCTGCCCTCGTCCCGGTTGCTACTAATTTTTTCACATTGGCTAGCTTATAAAATTTCCCGATCAACTGTGCTGAAATTTTGGCACCGGCAGGAACGTAGAGAAAAGAAGAATAATTTATGTGTCAATATTTCACACTAATTTGCGCCTCTTCGGACCACCTTCATCACATTTTTTATGAAAGAGATTTGATATGTATTTTCTATAACACAAAACAAACTTTAATTAGCAATTATTTCATTAATGATGAATTCAACTGGTAGATATTCAGAGCAACCTGCAGTTGATTAAAATACTCATTTCGAGCAATTCGTACCTTTATAAACTAATTTGCTGACTAGCATTTACTGGTTTTATATTTGTTAATGCAATACATTCACATAAACCATCAAGTCCTATTTCCATTGTAGTCTAATTTGTTGTAAAACAGGCAATATCATGTGTGTTCTCTCATTCAAAGTCGAATTTTGTCATACGAAAAACCGAATTAGTGCGTACGAAATTATTTGCTTAGGCTACCTCGAATTACATTTATTAGATTTCAGTTTCTTGTTAGTTCAGTCGCCTGAACTAAGGGGGTGGAAAAATCCACCCAAAACGGATTTAATTAAGAGTTCAACGCCGTCAAGTTTAGTGACTCTATTTTAGTTTTGGTGATGTTAAAGTCTTAATATTTATGTGAATTTAATGTGAGTTTTTAGGGTTAAATTTTTAATCTTGTGTGGAACTAACGAAAGTTGCCATCCTGGCTACCGTAAATTGCTGGATGAGGATAGGCAATCGAAGCATCAGTAAGAGAGAGTAGTAGTCGTTATTGAACGGTTCCACGGCTATTAAAAATGTGGGTCGCAGCAATGAGCGTCCTCAGGTGGAAGCTTCGTGTGCTGCGTCACATCGAATGTTAAAAATATTGCTTTCTTATGGATCCGCTCACAATGCTGCGCTAAAAAGCGCGCTCTAAACCCATACGATGCGAAAGTAGACGAACTTTATACTTTTGGCGGCGTCAGCTGTGTTTCCGTGGTTCTTTAGGTGCGAAAATCTGAATCTTTTCGAAGCAACGTGAATTTTTGTTATCTGTTAACTTTTTTTGTTTTAAATGTAATTGTTATTTTTTTTAAAATAAGGATGTTTAAACTACTTTAAAAGGATTTACAGAAAAACAGCCGGGACAGCCCCGGAGCTTGTTGTCCCGGCATCCGGAAACTAAATTTCTGTCCCGGATTTTTCAAATTAGTATGATGATTTTTCAAACACTAGAAAAAACGATTATTGAATATGTAAAACGTACTCTATTTCGGCTGAATTTGGCTCCAAAGTACTTTCGCCTGCGGCACATTTTTTCAATAAAATTTAAAATATGAAAAATTTACAGTAAAAACAACTTTCCTCGTCGATAATCACATACCAAATGACTTGAATCTCATGATCACTCATGAAAACGACCTGGAGCCATGCTTAGTTCTACCACGCCGGTCTGGAACACAGGAACACATGCTTAGTTATAAGCACGCCGAGAATGAACACATGCTTGGTTTAAGTATGCCGATATCAATTTGAACTACGTCCATACATCTCATGCTTAGTTCTAGCATGCCGATGTTACTGCCCAGCAAGATTCGGAACTAGTTACGTAACTAGTGGAGTAACGTGATAAATCACTGTTACCCTATGCGTGAATCTTCTTAGAGCTTTGGGAAAAAACTCACGTGCAATTGACAATCTGTGTGAATATCTATCGCACTTACTCCAACACCAAACGTATATAAGTATATCTTGCTCTAGCAATGTAGAAACGAGACAGCCTTATGCTTATTACGTGTGAGATGAAATGAGACGAAATATGTGAATATTTTGGTACCAGTAACGCTAAAAGTAACATGTGTTACTTTTAGCGTTACTGGTAACAAAATACTCCGATAATTTTATTTTTATTAAAGTGTTTTCCGAATCCTCATTTCTTGTGTTTTCCGGATCCTCATTTGGTGAAGCAGGAGCGTTTGCTATTCCCAATGAAATTTCTGCGGAAGTAACATCGAGTGGAAATTCCACAATTTGATGATCCGAGTTCAAATTAAGGAATTCCCGAATCATTCGGTGTTGCTTTCGCAGATATGTCACTGGGAATAACAAAAGTTGATGCAAGAACAGAATGTTTGGATGGAATGGCATTAGTTTGTCTCTCTTCGTCCAATGGCGATGCGAAAGTAAATAAGAATACTTCACCACTACACGCACATTTACATCCTTCTACAGATGCGAAGTGTTGCATTTGTAGTTGAACACGTTACTAAAATCTTGCTGGGTGACTATTCTAGCATGTCAATGTAGTGTACAGGGTGCGCCATCTGTTCCTCCGGTATGTAAACATTGAATAACTTCGCCATTTGTCAACCGATTTGCTTTCCTAGACACGTTTTGGAAACGTCAAACCAGTACAATTTTAACCATGAACCGCTTCACACCGAAAGAACGCGCCGAAATAGTGACGATGTACATTGAAAATAGTCGTTCAATTTTGGATGCAAGTTTTAATGACCGACGAGGCACATTTCACTCCCTCTGGCGGTGTTAATAAACAAAATTGCCCCATTTGGGCGACAGAAAATCCTCACGAGATTCATGAAATACCATTGCATGATCGAAAAGTGACTGTTTGGGCCGGCATGTGCGCAAAAACCATCATTGGGCCATTTTTCTTCAATGAAGGTGAAACAGTTAATGGTAATCGATATCGGTGGATGTTGGCACATTTTGTGTGTCCGAAAATGCGTGAAAAAGGTCTGACTGACTTCTGGTTTTAGCAAGACGGGGCGCCATGCCACACAGCGGACCAAACAATACGGTTTTTGCAACAAAAATTCCCTAGACGTGTGATATCGAAAAGAGGCGATATTGACTGGCCACCAAGATCCCCTGATTTAACCCCCCCAGACTTCTTTTTGTGGGGTTATTTGAAGAGTAAAGTTTACGCCAGCAACCCAAAGACCATTGACGAGCTCAAGACCAATATTCGTGCCGAAATAGCTGCCATACCGACGGAGATGCTCGAAGAAGTGATGGAAAATGCCCGAAAAAGAGCACAGTTTGCGGTGGCCAATAAAGGTGGTCATTTGATCGATGTTGTTTTCAAAAAGTAGTCCACATAAATTGTAAAGGATTGAACTAAATAAAAAAACACCATTTTTTGCAATCTATTGTTTCTTTAAAAAGTTATTCAACATTCTCATACCGGAGGAACAGATGGCGCACCCTGTATATTGCATAAACACTTGCTCAGTTTAGCACGTCGATGTTATTATTAACACGATGACATTTCACTGTGGTGAACTACGTCCATGCAATTCATGCTTAGTTTAAGTATGCCAATATCATTTTACTCAGCAGGGACTCGATTTCTGCACTACATACTTAGAGTAAGCACGCACATTTCAACTTATTAGCTAAATTTGATCTTCGTTTGCTTTGAGTATGGCGGTTCCATCAATTGTGCTCAGTTATAACAGCGACAAGTTCTATTTTAACTTGTCATTCTTAATTTAAGACAGACTTCGGTCATGCTGTAAATAACATGCCAAATGCTTGGAACGAGTATGAGCTAATCGGTGTTAAGTCAAGCTTTCCACAAGCTTAATTTAAGCGCGCGAATTAACTTTTTTGTTATTCTTCGGAATAAAAAAAATCACTTTTTATTTAAAATTTCTTTATTATTACTTTGGCAAATATCTTAAGATATTATTGTTCGGTTAAATGCATCCACTCTTTAGAGGGATCCCGAATCAACTGCCCTGAATTCAATTCTTAATATCTACAAAATGCATTCGTTTCTTTATCTCACTTATACTTTGTATAAGTGCAATTCATGCATTTAAATTTCTTATCGAGTATTGAATTATAAGAAAAACTCCTACGTGTTTTTCTTATAATTTTACATTAAATTCTTCGATAATCTCTTCCCAATCATTTTTAGCTGACGGTGAATGTTTTGTCTTTAAGTTGGGTGAATTACCGGATGTAACTCCTCCCACCTTAGTATCTGGATTCTCCTGAATCTTGTTTATAATTTTTATTTCGGGTTTCTTATGCTTCAGATAAAAATATACTAATAACACAATAATTAGAATTATTATTAGCATTGTAAAGCTTCCCAAGCCGTAATTGATTTTTTTGTGATATTTTAATTCCCGAATTTCCTGAATATTTTTCTCTAAGTTCAGTGCAATTTCTTCGAATGTTAATTGATTATTGCTTATATTAAAACTTTCAATTGGATTGATTACAAATTTTTCCTTAAATTCATAAATCGTATTACTATATATTTCATTGTTAATATATAAAGTACAATTATTAAAGTTAATAATATAATTGCCATCAAGTTTAATTTTTCTTGAATCACAATTGGATTTTAATGTTTTATTTCTCATATTGTTTAAAATCAACATATTATCATCTAGATTTATATGTTCTTCTTCCTTTTTTATTATTAGTTTACAATTCTTCTGAACTATACAATTTTTACTTAATTTTAACTCATTTAAGGTTTTATTATCTTCATAAAAATAGGTTTTGTTTTTAATTTTTATTACATATTCTAAATCAGAATCAACTTGTTTACTATATGAATTTGGGACGGGTATTATTAGCCTTTTATTCGCCTTTATAGTCATCGATGGTATTTTAATTGCAAATACGATTTCATTATCTCTAAATTTGGCTACAGCTAATCTGATATTTAATAGTTTTTTAAAATCAATGTCGTATTCGATAATTTCTTCTTTGGTTAAAGCATCAGGGTGTAAAATACCTATTCTAGCTGAAGCTATGTTATTTTGAATATGTTCTACTCTACTTTTAATAATATTTAATTTAAACAATTGCTCAAGAAAAATTCCTTCTGTTAATATTCGTCGGTTTGTTTCATTTAAATTTTTAAGCTTTTCTTGTATTTTAATTCGATCTGACATTATTATGTTTTTTAATTGAATAAAAGTTTTATTAAAATTAGTATTAATTCGAATCTGTTGATTAACGTCTTTGATAATTTCGTGATTATTTCCATCAATTACTGAAAAGTGTTTTTCTATATTTTCTCTATCATCATTATCCATAGTACCGTATAGCCAATTCATTATCTTACCGCCAAAGTTAATAAGGCCTCTCTTACTTCTATGTGGTACTATTGTTCTTATCTTATTTTTGATATTATCTATTTCTGTCCAAACGAAGTTTTGCTGATTTATTAAATTTAACAATTTGAATGAAGATTCTAAGTCATTTATTATTTTTAATATTTCATCGGGGTTTATAACATGTATAATTATATCAAATTTATTTACTATATCAACTTCACCTACACTTATCTCTACATATCCTATATCTGAATTAACTTTCTGAATCGTCATCATCTGATGAGTGGGTGTTATCATCGTCAGTAATATTGTCATGAGCGTCAACATTGTTAGAAGTTTGGTCTGTAAATTTCAAAGGTCGTTTAACATTAGAAATATGTACGTTTTCGAGAGGTTGTTTTCTAAATTTAGGTTCTTCTTTGTGACGTAGACTTTTGTAATTTTTTATAAAACCCGTTTCTCTAGTTTCTATATAATTTTCGCGATTTGTATTTCGTTTTGAAAGCATTTTTCTTTTACTCTCATCTAATCTCTCTATAATGTTATGATTATCAATTTTTCCTTCTTGTACTTCTAATGGAGTAGCCTTAATCGTTGAATGATATGATTTATTGTAAAATTCAATTGCTCTCAACATTTGAATACGAATTGGGAATTTTTGAACTAAATTTAGAACTCTAATTTTTTCAGAAATGGTATTATTCAGTCGTTCTATATCTGCGTTCCCTGTGTGACTGTTTGGTTTAGTTATATGGTAATTTATGTTTTCTTCAGAACAGAATTGCTTTATATTGTTACAATTAAATTCGTTATCAAAAACTAGTTTTTCCATTTTCCCTTTTATTGATATGAACTGTCTTAATTTCTCCACCAAAGTCAAGCTGTTTCTATCTTCAAGATAGAAGCTGATTGCGTGTTTTGAGAATTTGTCTATAAAATTGATGAACGAATGTTTACTGTTTGTATAAACATCGACATGAATTATTTCATTGATCTTTTTGGGGGTTTCGGTGAATTTAAATTGCGGTTTAATTGGATTTCTGTCATATTTTGCTCCTGTGCAATAGTCACAGTTATTTATACACACTTGGACTGTTGTTTTTAAATTGGGATGATATATAATTTTCTTTAGACCTCCATAAGTTGAGTCTATTCCAGTATGACCTACTTCATTCGTATGGTATCTAGATATTTGTCTAACAACATTTTCTTCCTCTAATATGTCTGTTGCAAAATAACTACATTTGACAAATTTGATATTTCTACTAGACGGAAAGATCTCAATTATTTTCATTTGTAATTTATTATATTCGTGATCGTTTAATTCAGAATATATTCCTATTTTACCTTTAGTAATATACCTTCTTAAAATATCAGAGGCAAAATTCTCATCTAGATCTTTTTGTTCTATATAAGTTCTACGGTTATTGAAAATTCTTTCATATTCTTTATCTTTGTTTTCTAACAGTATTATTTGAGTTTTAAATCTATTTACTATAGTTTCCAAAATGGGAATATGATCGTACAAGTTCTCTTCTTGAGAATGAGTTGTTTGTACTTCAATTGATTCATGATCTGAATCATCGCTACTTGAGCTTTCAAGATTGTTTACAAACATATTGTTTAGATCGACACTCAAATTTTCAATGTCTAATATGTTGCAATTAGTGCCCAAATTTTCGGTACTAATTTCTTTTCTTTGTTGCGTTGACCGTATGTTGTTTATTTCATACGTATCTTTATTTATTCTACTTAGGAAATCAGCAACTTTGTTGTCTTTTCCTTTAATATAATCTATATTTATATTGTATTCCCCTAGTTGAATTAACCACCTTTGAAGGCGTGGGTTAATATTTTTACCAGAATATTTCGCGTGCAACCACTTTATGGGTTGATGGTCAGTTTGTAAATCAAATTCTCTACCGTATAGGAAGGGTCTAAAATATTTTGTACTCCACACGATGGCTAATAGCTCTTTCTCAATTGTAGAGTAATTCCTTTCGTGGTCATTAAGGGTTCTTGATGCATAGTATATTGGATGTCCATCTTGTGTTAGGACAGCACCTATAGCGAAGTTACTTGCGTCTGTTACTAACTTAAACTTCTTATTATAATCAGGGTATTTCAGAACCGGGTAATTAGTTATTAGTTCTTTCAATTTTTCGAATGCTGAGATGTAATTTGGGTCGTTAAAGTTAACTTTCATATTCTTTTTTAAATATTTGGTTATGGGGTGTGCTACCTTAGCGTAATCCTTTATGAACTTACGGTAATAGCCGGTTATACCTAGGAATGACTTTATTTGTTTTTGAGTTGTTGGTAATTTTAAATTTTGAATTATTTCTACTTTTCCTGGATTAGGTTTCACGCCTTTGGGAGTTAGAATATGTCCCAAATACTGTGTTTCTTTAGATAAAAAATTACACTTATCTATCTGTATTTTTAAGCCGGATTCTCTTAGCTTATTGAATATTTTCTTTATGTTAACGATATGTTCATCTAAGGACGTACTAAAGATTAAGATATCGTCTAAATAGACGACGCATATTTTGTTAATAAATTCTCGAAGGACGGAATTCATTAGTCTCTGAAATGTCGCTGGAGCATTTTTTAAACCAAACGGCATTCTGATATATTCATAATGACCGTAGGGTGTTGAAAAGGCTGTTTTCTTTCTGTCTTCGTCATTTACTAGGATTTGGTGAAACCCTTTTGCTAAATCTAAAGTTGTGAAATACTGAGCTTTCCCTAATTTGTCGAGTATACCATCTATATTTGGTATTGGAAATTTATCATTTACAGTGACTTCGTTTAATTTACGATAATCTATAACAATTCGCCATTTTTGCTTTTTAGAATTGTCCAGTTTCTTGGGGACTACCCACAAGGGACTGTTATATGGGGAGTTGCTTTCTTTTATAATTCCTGTGTCTAACATTTCATTTATTTGCCTACTTATCTCATTTTCGTGGGCCTGAGGATACCTATAAATTTTTGAATATATTGGGTTACTAGTAGTGGTAATTATTTCATGTCTTATCTCATGAGTGGACGTAAGAATGTCACCATCATGAAAAAATAAATCATTATATGATTTTAATAGGCCAGTTAACATTTTCTTTTCTTCGTTATTTAAATGACTGAGACTTAGTTTATTAATTATTTTATTTTCAACGGTTTCTAACGTGCATATTTTATTTAAATCGAATGGATAATTATTATTTTCAAACATAATTTTGTTATCTCTTACTTGCATATATTTTTCTTCTAAGTCGATTTTAACTTTTAACGGAGTTAAAAGATTTTGTCCTATAATTGCGTCGTAATCGCGACCAGTTAAATCTATTACTTTCCAAGATATTGTGCCTGACATTTTGAATTCTTTCGGTATTGGGGTAATAATTTCGTACTTTATTTCATTTTTACCATTAATCGTGGAGTAGTATATGGGTTGATTTAACTTTTCTTGAGGATAACCGATTAAAATATTTGGCTTCATAATACTGATGCTAGCGCCTGTATCTACTAAACATCTTATTTTGTGATCATTGATTGTTAATACTGCTATTGGTAGTGTATAGGTCGAGGCTCGTTTGAAAAATTTTGGCCTTGTTCAATATTTCCTATTTCCATCGGTTCCGGGACATTCATCGGTCTATTGTTTGAATTGAATTGTCTGGAGTAATTGTTATTGTAATTAGGGCGTCTGAACTGGCCAGAATTATTATTACGAGTATGACCGTTGTTCATATTATTATTGTAATTGTTATTCTGTTGTCTGTAATTTCCAGAATTATTGGGATTGTTATTATTACGAATATGACCGTTGTTCATGTTATTATTATAATTGTTTTGTCTGTCACTCGTATATGTGTTATTCTGTCTGAAAGGTCCTAAATTGTTATCTTGTCTTTTATTATTATTCTGTACATTTTTCTGTTCAAATCGATGTGACGAATTGTGTGGAGTTTTAAACCCTTTTTTGTGACGGTGGTCTATGGCTCTTTCGTCATCTAACAATTTTAATTGAGAAAATCTATTATAAATTTCTATTAGTGTTGCGTCAATTGGAACATGTCCTCTAACTAAATTATCCATTTTTTCTAACAGAATACCAACGAGATACTTATCGTTGTTAACAGGAGAATAATTAATTGGTCTTGTATCATCAAATTCATATAGCTCATTTAATTGGTAATTTACAGATTTTAATATATCAAATAAATCTCTTAAACTACATACCTTAATACCTCTACATTCATTAATTAACTCTGCATAATCTTTCCTCGGCCTAAAGTGTAACTTGAGTTCACTTTTGATGATTTCCCATGTTGCGTTTTCTCCTAGTCGCTGGATACATCGTTTCGGTTCGCCTTGTATTTTTTCGTTGATGACAATCTGCATTGCGTAGTTTAGAAGTTCCTGATTGTTGATGCATAGTGCTGCTGCGCCTTCTATGGATTTGATGAATTCGGTTAATGTAAATTCCTCGGTGCCGTTGAACGGTTTTAATCTTCGGTAATGACTCAGCACTTGTTCCGGTGTTAATTGAAATAAATTCGGTTGTGGTACTTGTTGATGCACAGCAAGTAATTGCCGTAACTGATTCATCTGCTCTTGCTGTTGTTGAAGGGCCTGTCTCAGGACCTCAATTTGTTGTTCTGGATTTGCCATTTTGATTAATTACTTGTTATTTAGAATTTCACTGAACTCACTTTTATACTATAACTTTGTCTTTTAATATTTAGTTACGTTATTCGATCACTGGATTCACTTTTGTTTTATAACTTTTTCTTTTAACATTTAGTTACGTTATTCGATCACTGGATTCACTTTTGTTTTATAACTTTTTTTTCTTTTAATATTTAGTTACGTTATTCGATCACTGGATTTCCTTTTGTTTTATAACTTTTTCTTTTAATATTTAGTTACGTTATTCGATCACTGGATTTCCTTTCTTTGGAGGGAAATCCTACCAACTGCGCCAATTAACTTTTTTGTTATTCTTCGGAATAAAAAAAATCACTTTTTATTTAAAATTTCTTTATTATTACTTTGGCAAATATCTTAAGATATTATTGTTCGGTTAAATGCATCCACTCTTTAGAGGGATCCCGAATCAACTGCCCTGAATTCAATTCTTAATATCTACAAAATGCATTCGTTTCTTTATCTCACTTATACTTTGTATAAGTGCAATTCATGCATTTAAATTTCTTATCGAGTATTGAATTATAAGAAAAACTCCTACGTGTTTTTCTTATAATTTTACATTAAATTCTTCGATAATCTCTTCCCAATCATTTTTAGCTGACGGTGAATGTTTTGTCTTTAAGTTGGGTGAATTACCGGATGTAACTCGCGTGCTTGATATGAGCACTAATGCTTGAAATAATATCGTGTCAATCTTGATTTGAGCACTTTTCAGCAAACTAGAATTAAAGAGCGGATGCTTAACTTAATAGCATGTCAAAATTTTCTGCGTGTACCCATAAAAGAACTTGTGGTCCCCCTGGAAAAATTCCTGCCGACGACTAAAATAGCAGCGTTGTTTTTCATTCTTTCTTTACTAACAAAAAGAAATTAAAACAATTGAAAAAAAGCTTTTAATTTTATAAAAATGTACTGAAAAAGAAAAAAATAAGCCTGAAAAATTTGAGGATAAGGATAATCATGTTGTCCTAACCGGACCTCCCGTTATCCTTATAGACTTATTAATGTCAGAATCGGATTAAGCGACCACAAAAACCCCAGATGAGATTTTTCCAGGCAAATTTGAAGAAAAGGATAGTCACGTTATTCTTACAGGATCTTTCCTTATCCTTAGTACTCTGTTGTTATCGGAGTTACGTATGTGTGTAAAATTTCAAGTCAATCGGATGAGTGGAACTGGGTCAATATCAGATTGGAAGATTTTACCCTGACCGACAAACAAACATACAGACAGACAGATAGGCAGACATGAAATCAAGCTAAAGAAAATCTTTAAAAAACGACAAATGGATTCCTGCAAGTTGTGGCCGAATATTTGCACGGAGAGAAATCCAAATAGGAATAGGGTATGGTATAGATAAATGTTGCACCTTTCGGCAAAAATCTCTCAAATTCTCATTTTCTAAAATACACATATAATTTTAAATCTGTAGGATGATTCCCTAAAAATAGGGAATTATTCCTATAATTATGGGAAAATTTCCTATTTTTTGGTATAAATTCCCCTTTTATTTGGGAGTCATTTCCAATAAATTCCAGTGTCGTTTATATATTCCTATTTTTTGTAGGAAGCTAAATTTAGACTTTTTAGAAGTTAAAGTTTTGTAAATTCACATTTAAAGTCTCTAATCAGGGAAATTCCTTTCCAGAGAAATCCAAGTTTCAAAAATTTCCCAAAGCGAACTCCATCCGTATATTCTTAGCTCTCTTTTTCAGCAGTTAAAAGATTGTCGTAAATTGTTTTGGTAACGAAAGGTCAAAAGAACTTTATGTAGGTATCTACAACAACTGTTCTTCTTGTAAAAAGTTTCATTTCTTATTCTAGGTTCACCTGAAGCAACCGAAAATCTTTAAATTTGTTTCAGACTTAAGATTTTTTCCAACTGCAAAAGAACTGAGATAAAGTTGATAAACTGTTTAAAATACGTAAACAAAATTTAGGTGTTTGACTCCAGGGCTTTTGATGGATATACACGAATTAACTTTGAAGTGCTAAACTTTTCTTCCTGTTTCAATCCTACATAGAAAGTTTTTCTTTTGTATTTCACGAAAAAAAAAATCTCAGATTCCGGAAATTAGCCGAAAATTCTAGCCTCCTACATTCTTAGAATTTGTTTTATCCTATATTACTTTCTAATACAAAGTATAATAAAGTATTGTATTCATGAAAGATATCGATTTCTTGATTTTGCCTGAAAATCATTTGCCGAGCACTCCTGAGTTGTCTGGAGCATTATTACAAAAATGCTTTTGTGTCTGTCAGTCTGTCAGCCTGTGTACAAGAGTTCTCAAAAACGAATGGAGCTAAAGACTTGAAATTTTACACAGATATTTGGTCCTGGAATGGGTGATCCTATCACCTTTGGGTGGAAATTCCTTAAAAGGAAGTAACTAAAATGGCAGCTTTCGGAGAATTGCAGGTTCGTTTTCTGTGGTTTACTCCGAAACTACGCATTTTTGAATAGTCTTATGCCTTTATCTGTGCCTTTTATTAGAACTTCGTATCGAGATATACCGTTATTTAATAAAAATAAGTTCTTTGCGATTATCTCGAAAAACAACAGATTTTTGGTAGTTTAATGTATGAAATAAAGGGCGTTTTTTTGTTTAGATAGAACTTACGAAAGGGTTAACTGTCAAACGAGCTGTTATACTGCGCTCACTTTTTGACATTTATGATCAGTATAGAGTAAGTTCGGGTATTGTGGTACACCTTCTTTTGTTTTCATAATAAATCACTCGTTTTAAAAGCAATCATGTTAGAATTTCGCATACGACACCTCCAGAGGCTTGCCTATAAAATTCCACAGCAATGTTACCAATCATAAACATAAAAGCAAAATTATGATCAAAAAAGTACACTAACTGAAAAAAAAGTGCTTCAAAAAATTGGCGGGTAATGTGGTATACTGGTTCTTCCATACAAATATTTAAGGCGGGTAATGTGGAATACTGTTTCATCCATTCAAATATTAAATATTTGTATGGAAAAAATAGTATGCCACATTAGCCGTTCTCACCATGACAAACCAAAAAAATGATTTCTTAGTCTAATTCGCTTGAATCCAAAAATTTTCTTTTCAAAAATTAAATGTGTTGTCTAAATAATCGTTCACTGATTCACAGTTAAAAAAACAACTTAAAATTGGCTTTCGAGATTCATTTGAATGTGGAGACAATAAAATGTTGATTGTGCTCAAAAACGTTTTTCAGAAAATTCCGATATAACCTGATAAACCATGGACTTGTCAACACCAACAATGGTTGCAGAATTTCACAAAAAACAGTATTGTATGTTTGATCTTGCGATGCGGCATCTCATATCCGAGAAATGATGGGGTACCACATTACCCGCCTATACCACAATACCCGAACTTACTCTACTCTGGCAAATCATCATGAATAGACTTACGCTTGAACAACGCTGCCAAATTCTCCAAATGTACTTTGAAAATTAGTTGTATATTCGCGCCACTTCTAAGCTACGTTCTTTTTTTAGCAAAATTTTGTTCAGCGATGAAGCTCATTTTTGCAAAATTGCCGCATATGGAGTGAGACCAATCCACAAGAGACCCTACAGACTCCATTGCATCCAGAAAAATGCGGTTTACACGCTGGTGGCATCATCGGACCTTATTTCTTCAAAAATGAGGCCGGAACTCGCGTTACGGTCAATGGAGACCGCACCATGATCAATGATTTTTTGTTTGAAAATATGGATGACATTGATCCGGACGAGATGTGGTTTCAACAGGATGGCGCTACGTGCCATACGGCCACCGCAACCATCGACTTATTGACATAAAAATTTGGCGATAACTTGATTTCGAGAAATGGACCTGTCAATTGGCCTCCAAGGTCGTGCGATTTGATACCCCTTGATTATTTCCTGTGGGGCTACGTGAAGTCACCAGCAACAATTGAGCCGCTCACTGCACACATCGATTAACTCCACTTTTGAAAAACCTTAAAATTAAGTGTAAAGCACTTCATATAGTCATAACTTTTTATATTTATAATAATTTTGCTGAATAATAAGGATTCCTGAATAATAAGCGACAAAATTTTTATATTACAAAAGAGAATTTTAGAAAACAATGCACATTATTTCATCGCATTTCTCAACTTTTTGTTTTATGGAGTTAGTCGGAGTGTGCAGTGAGCGGCTCAATTGACGCCTTGGGGGCCAACAGTGCTCGAAAAAGTGGCCCAAAATTGGACGTCCAGAATGCGCTTCGTCAAGTACAGCCGCGGTGGCCATATGCCCGAAATCATTTTCAAATGTTAATGCCATGTATTGACCTTTCGAATAAATAAAACATTTTGATTAAAATTAGTTTTTTTGTAAAATTTGAAGTTCTATTGGACTTAAAAAATACCCTTTACAATGAAGAGAATTATATTTTCCACAATCTTGTCTTTTACTGTTAAGTTGGCCCTCCATTACCATGACGTTCCCAACTGCAAAAAAATAGAGACACATTTATGTGAAGATACCTTGGCGAGAAAGGGAGATAAAAATCAACTGCAAAAATTTGTCGGCAACTGCAAAAATAATTTCCCCTCTTTTTTTATGGCGATTTTATGGTTGCAGTTGACGGACTTGAATTTTTTTATAGCGATTTCTACTACAATCACACATTGTCCCTGTAAGTGAATAGGAAGCACAGACACATACAAAGTGCTATTATAGCGTAGCTGTCATTTTTCATGTAGTTCAAACACACACATGCAGCTGTATAGCTTTATTTCTATGCTAATTTGAACCTTATATTCATAGCATAAGGTTTGATATGATTGCTATAAAATTGTTAAACTGGAAGGGAAAGCGTTTATACTTGTATTCAGTCATTCCTCTATATAAGTCTATCTTGCTCTAGTTTTCTGCATTTTTTTGCAGTTACAGAAGTCATGGTAATGGAGATCCTCCTTTATCCGCTATCATTTACCGTTATTGAGATATTTTTATAAAAGATAAAACAATAGATTTTTGCGAATTGCTTACAAACTAACAGTTTTTTTTTTTAAAAATAGTTAAAGATATTAAAATTATCGGCATTTCTGTATTTCACAGTAAATCGATATATTTTACCGTTATCGAGATATTTCAAATATAAACAAATTTATAGGAAACAAAAATTTTCTACATTTTTTGTTTCTATCTGCCTCCGTTCTCGAGTCGGCCTCCATCATGAAAACAATACTGTCCCCATACAGAAGAGGAAAGTAAACTGATTAGGAAAACAGTTTTCTGTCGAATTTTCTGGAGCTTTTCGTCTTATGTTGTATTTTAGATCTATGGGATCTTCCAATCAAAGTCTTCACTTTTTGTTTTGTTCATTTCGGTGAGTTTTCTTTCGGTGAATTTTTTTTGCTGAGTATGCATGACACGAAGTCCTCTAGATTCGATTTTTAATTAAACAGCCTGATTTGATTTTATAGGGAATTTTTTATCCCAAGGAAGAAGGCAGACCATTTTAAAGTAAAACTGGCTCAAGAGATCGAAGAAAATCTTTTCAGCAAGTCTAAAGGTGAATCCAATATAATTAATTTTTAATTAAAATTTCTTAGATCGAAGTTAAGAAAGAAAATCGAATGAAAAAATTATACAAACCCTTAGCAATTGAACTTTGAAACTTCTGGTAGGGAAACAATTTACCAAAGGATAATTTTTTATTTGCCTATCGACGGGGGAAAATGATAATTTTTGTTGGCGTTTTAAAGGTGTAAAAATTGAATTTGTTCTCCAATTTTTGTAGGGGAGACTGGGGTTTTCTGGACCGCATTTTCATTTTGGCTAAAAACTCGCAAAAAAATAACTTTTTCTGAAAATTTCAAAGCTTGAATTTGTAGTACGATAAATAACCTTTCTTTGGGTCACAGCAGTTCGGTCAAATTGTATTAAATTATACAAGTTTTATCAGTTGGTGCAAAAATGGCGTTTTTGCGATTTTGAAAAATCTCGGGGTATTGTGGACCACTTTGTAAATCGATTAAAAATGGAAAAATGTGATAGACAAACTTTTTTTTTGATTCATATATTTATTATATAACAGACAAAGTGAAATGAAGTGAAAAATTGCAATGAAAATCAGTCCGAAACGCAATGTTCGCAAGTCCAGTAACTTGCAATCATTCCGGAGCATCCCAAGTGAACAGCTCGATCGCACACGTTGCAATGGATGGTATTTCGGCGGTTCATTTTTTTGGCATATTTTTCTTACAAATTATGCAGAACTCGATGTATTCTTCCACCTCACAATAGGTTGAAGATGGTTGTTTCTTCTGTGATGTCTTCGATTTGACACGATCTTTTTGCTTTTTCGATTATGGTTTATCACCTTTTCTCTCCAATCTCTTTCGCTTCATATCAGCCTTCTCACGAAGGTCATTGACATCCTCTGGCGATGTCAAAACGGCCGATTTAGAAACTAGCTTGTATACCCGTCGTTGCCGAGTTAAGCTTTTTGTCTAAATTTTAGAATACGAAGAAAACCGGAAAGAACTTAAAAACTTTTTAATGAGTCTATGTTGGGGCTGGACCCACGACGAACATCTATGCCAAATTTCAGGCCAATCGGTTCAGTAGTTTCCCCGCGAAAGAGTAACATAGAGGGAAAACTAAGTTTCGAAATCACTTTACCCCCTCCCCTTACTCCCCCCACCCCTCGCGCTACTTTTCCGTATGCCTATGTTGGAACCAGAACTACCACAGACACTCATGCCAAATTTCAAGTCAATCGGTTCAGCCGTTTTCGCGTGAAAGAGGAACAGACAGACAGACAGACAGGCAGACATACACCAACTCATTTTTATATATTAGTATGATTGCCGAAAATCTAATGCTGTGTTTTTGCATGAAAAAACACTTATATGCATCAAATACACGAAGTTAGCTTGTCAAATGTAAAGAATTGAGTGGTCCATAATTCCCCGACAAAAGTGGTCCACAATTCCCCGAATGCTCTTTTTTACAATATGGCAGCTATTAGTAACACAATGCAAACTTCATGCAAAATTTCTTGTCAGTGTCGAATGCTTAAGGCTCCGCGAATATTATCAATATATTTACTTGGGTTGATTCTCGAAAAATGTGGTTAAATTTAAGCGAAACACAAAGTGGAAAAAAAAATTTCGAAGTATCACTTTTCTATTTGCTATCGAAGCGAGGTGATAGTGCGTATACACAAGTCGAGTACTGTTAGGAAAATTAGCTTAACATGAGGCAAACTGATTACAGTTATTTGCAGCTACCAACCACTACTAGTGGAAAAAAAATGATGCTGGTCCGCAATTCCCCGTGGTCCAGAATACCCCAGTCTCCCCTACTTTTTCAAGGGATATTGTAATATTTGTGAAATAATTTAATCGTTATAAGTATTTATAGTTTAATGCGAACAATCGTTAAATTTTAAACTGATTAAAAAATGGTTAATGCTATGGGTTATGGCGATAAGCGTTAGACAGCAGGACATTTTATGCTGCCACCATTAATCATTTTATTGTCGATAGCTAAACAAAATATGACACGTAAAATTGTTAGCAGCAAAATGTAATAAATGTCATTGGCTTATCGTTCATATTCATTGTTAGTAAATTTATTAAAAGGTCATATTCTGCGCTTATATTGCGCTGTGAGCTACGACTGATTAAACAAATTTACAAATTGTGTTCGTATTTTCGATATGTCGAGCGCTTTTACTTCTCACCTGGAAAACTTGACATTTTATAGTCATTAAAGTGTCAACAAATAAAAGTAGTTGGGGTCAGGCGGGAGCGTTGGTAGCAATTTTTATTAACGACATGATATAAAATGTAACAGAGAAATAGAGCAGAATAAGTGAAACGTAACTGATATGGAAATATGTGATTTTAGCTAACCGGCTAGGGGGAAGGGAATTGGAAGGAAAATTAAATTGATTTGCCAACAGCAAGGTGGACACAATCAAATCAGACCGCTTAATTGCTATTGGGGGTGAAGGTTAGTAAAAATTCATTTCATGATGTCAAAAAAAATTTTTTTTTAGCGAATATCAATGAAATGGTGTAGGTGTTGAAAATATTGATTTTCTTTTTGCGTAAAAGTGGAGGATTTTACAATCGAACTTGAACTGTTGCCGGGACCGTCCTCCCCACCATTCTCCGTTTGGGAGAAAAAGTGAACAAAGGAAAAGCTGGGTATGAGGTTTTCCATTAAAAGTGTAAAATCTAGACATGATAGTAGTTGCGTTTTTTTAATGTTCTAGAACAGAGAACATTAAAAAAACGATCCAGAGTAAGAGGGAAATTTCATCAAGTTCAATCGGAACTAACTTCACATTTGTTACATCAGTAGGCCGTTACTGTTGTATTTTTTCAAATTATGACATGAAAATAATTAATTTAAATCCGAAACTTTAAAAAGTGCGAAGTTAATTCGTTTTGTTTTACGTTGCGTTTATCGAAATTGTCATTCGAGATACATAAATTTAAAAAAAAACACAGCTTTGATTATTTTGGTTTTATTTTGTACTGACAAAAATGAATGTACATGTGAATAAGCCTGTCACAGAATGGATAAACCGCTGGCGCTGCGACCGTTCTTGACTTGTTGCCTTTGCAGATTTATACACGCAAAAAAGTTTTCGAGCGCCCCAACAGTAGTTCTTGCTAAAATATTTAAAGATGTCAAATCTTCGAACAAATTCTGGAAGGCAAATTTCTTTCTTCTTGAATTTTCAAATTCTTCTTTCCGGGCGGCGAGAGTAGCAATCCAGCAGTGCTCTAGTCTCATTATGCTGCCATATGCGGCGTACACTTTAAATCAAAATCTTATAAAAAAGTATTTTTAATTTTATATTTCACTCACGATTCGCTATCTCCCATGTTTAAATTCCAACAGAAATTCTTCAATTGAAAATCAAATGTCAAAATTATTACGTTGAAGTTAGCAGCATTTCATTACCGTACATTACCGTATAAAATTTCCCTTTGTTTCAAACGCTGTTCGAGCTGAAAAGCTGGTGCAGGATTTTGTATGGAAAGCTTGTTCTGATCGGGTTCAGAACATTAAAAAAACACAACTAGTGTTCAACACCATTCCGGCTTTTTAAAAGCTTTTAATAAGCTTTTAATAAGCTTTTAATAAGCTTACTTTTTTGTTTATCTGTCTGTTTGTCCCTCTGTCTGTCTGTTTGTCCCTCTGTCTGTCTGTTTGTCCCTCTGTCTGTCTGTTAGTCTGTCTGTTTGTAACCTAATTTTGACCCACAATAGGGTTTTACCGCGTGCGTTAGCGTTGAAATTTCGACGCTCAAAGGTAAAATAAAACCTTCAAAGCGTTATGACGCCTGGAGCTATGGATAGGAATTTTTCCAGGGGGGAGGGGAGGGGCGCGAAATTTTTTTATGCGTTTTTTGGGGGGGCAAGTCCGGGACGAGATGACCAATAAATTTTATATAGAAAATAAAACTTGATTCATATTAAAACCAAGGAAAAAACTCAATTCATGTCTTATCGAGACCTGAAATACAGAAATTGAACTCATCAGTTTTTTCTGAGACATTTTTCTGCCATAATAACCCGTAATATGGTATAACTTTTTCGCTTAGATCCTGCATCCCTAACAATCGATCATATCGGGACCCTTTTTTAGCAAATATTCTTCAAGAGACTGGCATCGAGTAATAGAGTGTAGGATGAAAAGTTCCAGGCCTGAAAACGAGAATATATAAGATTTTTTTTTACAAAGTTTTCTTCTTTTCTGGGTTGCCCACAAATTTAGTTCAATCACTTGAGTGATTTCCAGCAAGTGTCTGGCGATTTAAGACGTCTCGATATAAGACGTTTTGATATACGACCCTTAAATCATTGCGTGAAAACGAATTGAGATTTTCCAAAAATTCCTTGGGTTTTTAATGAAGACACTTCGGATTATATTTGAGCCAAAAATGAGATTTGTACACTCAGAAAAATGTCCAGGTCAACTTTTTGTCAGGTTAGCTCTGACCTTACAGAGGTGTCTGTAAGCCAGCTAGCGGTCAGAGTTAACCTATCTAAGGTCAACTCGTGCAGCTCCCAATGCCCTACTTCACCTGCTGGTGGCTTAATTTCAAAATTTCTCCGACCACAGGTCAACTCAGTTTTACTTGCCCACATGCAGGCAAACGCGCGCCTGCCCGAGGCCCGAGGCCAATTGTAGGTCGTCGAGTGAACCTCCATTTTTCTGAGTGTACGTTTATAGGGTGATTTATAAATTCTTGCTAAGAATGAAAAATAATGCACATAAGGATTTTGTTTGAACATTTAATGGTTTTTTTTTGACTTATTAAATTTTATGGTACAGAAAAATATTTTTTGTCAATAGATATTAAAAATTTTTTTAGTTGTGATCAACACAAAAATTTCCGCTGCAATATTTCTGTTGCAAAAAACCACAACATCTTATGTCGAAAATCAGACTATTTCAGGAGAGCAATTCTAAACATTAAATGGTTTTGTGAAAAAATCTATTGGACACAACAAAATTTTAACAAGACTATTATTAAGAGAAGAATGAGTACTTTACAACAATATAGTCTTCCTTTATGTTGTCTCCGTATTTAGGAAAAATTTCGATATAAGTTATTTTTCCAAAATTGAAAACGGAAATCTCAATATCTTAAGCGTGTTAAATTTTTTTTTTTAAAATCCAAATATAATAAACAGATAGTTTAAGTACAAATAAGATATACAGTAGAATCCCGATAATTCGTATTTCAAGGGACCAGCAAATTCATACGAATTAGCGGGATCTACGAATTATCGGGGTACGAATTATCGGGATTCTACTGTATAAGATATTTTGCCCGGGAGTAAAATTCGAAATTTGTCATAAATTGTGTGCTTTCCTTGCCAGGGCTGAAACTTTTCACACTATCCTCGTAGTATATGTACGTATTTGTATATGTTACATATGAATGGCGTAAATTGTGAATGGTTAAATAAATCATTTAATAATAGAACGAAAAAGAATATATGGAAAAGGTTATTCAGCTGTATTACTGATGATCCCTGGTTCCTTTTTTTATCAGAATCGTCTAGGGACAAGTCATTACGGCACAGGGTCGCGCTCACTATAGCATTCAGCACCGAGACAATTTTAAGGAACCGGGTTTCGGTGCTAGAATCTTCGAGAACCGGGTACCCGGTTCTGGAACCGGTGCTGAAAATGTGGCTAGGTTTTACATGTGTTGTGTTTTGTTGGTAATTTACGCATAGGAAAGAAAGAAAACCCGCGTCCACGAGTATATCGGTTATCTTTACTCCAACGTAGGTACTCGGAAAAATCCCTAGGTTTCCTAACTAGTTAAACCAGCGTTTCTCAACCTTTCAGTATTCGCGGCCCAATTTTCAATCAAAATTGTCATCGCGCCCCCCTGCATACAATAAAATCACAGATATCGGAATTAGAATAGATATCGTGTTTTGCTATCTCAAATGGGCCACTGAAATGTCAAAATATTATTATGGGGAAAGGAGATAAATATATCATGCTTCGTTTTGGAATATAGAATGTTTGTAGTTCACTTAAAAGCTAAAATTCATTTTTAATTTGAAACTTGATAAAAGCAAAGTTGGCAATTCTGGATTCATTTCACTATGACATGCAAGTAAATATTAGGCTTGTGAAAATAGAGAAAGCATTAGTGTTTTTGGCCCATTTCTTTATACGGGCTTTTCAAGTAAGGCGCATTCTATGGGATATATTTCTGTGAATAAAATGTATACAATAATAACGTAATTTGAGTATTTTGGCGCTAAACCTACACTACTATCCTAATTTTAAACACAAATTACCAAGAAAACAGTAATTTATTGACATTTGGCAACACCGATCCTCAGCGTTGACAAAACAAGAATCCGGTGCCTTTTTATTGCTCTTGAGTCATTTTTGCGGTCTCGCGAGAAGTTGTTTTAACCCTGAAATCAAAATGAACGCGAAACTGGCGCAGAAACTGTCACTTAAAAGTTTGGTTCCCACAAATTGTTTGAAGTGAGCACAGTGAACGTATAGAACGCAGCTACAACGTAACCGCAACGCAAAAGTTTGGAAACTTCTAACTTTGCCGCAGAATTCTGCGTTGACAGTTCATAAAGTGAGGTTGGAAAAATGTCGTTCGAGGAAAAATTGATAGCCTTAGTGCAAATAACAAAGATAAAGACCAACAAAGCAAATTATCGCTTCAAAATTATCCATTTTTGTAATTTTTCCAAGTTTATACCACTTTATATTATGTCACTTGTACTACTTCACGAGATGCCATTGTGCTCTGCCGCTAGAATTTTGCACTGCGTGACAGTTCAGAGCGTTGTAGTTGCGTTGGTTTCGCGCTGGTTTCGCGATCATTGTGCTCCAAGCGTAAGTTAATAAGTTAATTATTAAATATTATGTCGAAATGTATTTTTTTTTGTATGTGGGTATGTACTTTCCTTTCAGTCAATTAATAAACTTTTTTAAATATTTTGTCTTGGATATGCTCGCGCCCCCCCTTAAATGTACTCGCGCCCCCCTAGGGGGGCGCGCCCCACAGGTTGAGAATCGCTGAGTTAAACTATCGTATGACAGCAGAAAGAGGAAGTAAGACAACAAAACCAATTTCTATAGTGTATTGCTTACTCTAGTGGAAGTTAATGAGGAAAGGTCTTGTTTTCCATTCTATATAATAGTTGCTCTCTGCCTATACATAAAAAAACCATTTTAACTTTACAGGAAATTTAATACTTTCTGTGAGCGCATATAAATCTATTATATTGTCGTTGTTTTAAAGAGACTTTGTAAAGAAAATGTAATCGGATGGCTTAATTTTGCATTAATCTTTTAATTTACAGTTATTATTAACAGAAATATGTACTTACAACGAACGAACAGCAGCGAACGAACAGTATTTTGATATTTTAGCATGTAAGAAATTGCTTGCTTTCAGCACCGAAAACCGGGTAATTTTACCCAAATCAAACCCGGTTTTCGGTTCCAGAAAATTGCCGGGATTCCCGGGTACCCGGGTTTCGGGTACCCGGGATTGAATGCTCTAGCGCTCACATGTTTTTTTTTTTCAAAATACAAAGGTTGAAATGGGAATTTTCCTAGAAAAAAGTTTGTTTTTTTTTGCTTATTAGATTCATTTGGAAAATCTGATTCGATTCGGAAACTGTCGAGGTGAATTGATCCGAAGGACGAAAGTGAAACTCAAACAAATGAAAGGTAAAAATGGTCAGTTTCAATTTGTGACCTTATATTTGATTGCAGCTTTTCCTTTTATAACGAAGGTTCATTGAGCCCAATAATATCAGGTGAAATTGAGATGGACTTGACTTCGACCATAGAATACAAAAAATCACAAAAATACTGGAAAAATTATGTGGGTGTGATAAGATAGGGTTTTTTGTTTCAAATCTACTTTGGAGGTTAATAATAAGTATATAAGATACGTTGATTTCAATAAAGGAAAATTGCCTACAATTTATTTATATTGTTTTCATTAGTTTTTCCACTGTGGTAAATATACAGAATGAAATTACAGAAATCTAGTGCGACGTGTGCGTTTTTCTAGGTCTGCGAATTCAGGTTAACAGCCCTAATAAAACATTACGAAATCAATAAAATCAAATTATAGCTCCATATTGTTAATTATATTTATTGAGAATGGACAAAGTAAAATTAATTTAGTAATAGAAAATATATATATTTTTTTATTATTTTGGACTTTATAACGCACTTTATTTTAGTCCGTTTTACGTATCTTAATCATACAGTGCGCAATGATGCATATATAAATTCACCACTATATATAAAACCAAAAAAAAAATGTTTTTTTACACGTTCTAGTAGTTACGCACAAATATTTTGTTATTTTTGATTTAAAAAAAAATCTCGCAATGTACACTGAGAGAAAAGAATGGCGCCAAATGATATGAAACGCCTATGATTTTACTATTTTCACTATAAAACGGCGCCATTTGAAGAAATTGTAAAATTTACAACTCGAATGGTAAAATTTACAATTCGAGTAGTAAAATTTACAACTCGAGTGGTAGGTAAAAGTATGTGTCGTAAATGTTATTTTATATTTGAAAAGTGTGATTTTATCCTGTTGCATCATAGTTTTGTATTTGAAAACTATGTTATTATATGAGGTGTTAAAAAACTTTTGTACTATTATTGACTGTAAATTTTTGGAAAAAAAAAATTCTGAGGACTTTTTTACTCAATGTTGAAATGTTCTTTTGTGCATCCAAACATTTTTATCTAAAAACTCACTCGCAATAGTGATTCAAACACAAAAAAAATTCACGATTTCGACTGTGGGTTGGTCCACTCTAGCTTTTAACGCCTCATATATGAACATACAATTTTATGTTGGGAATAGCACAATTGAACTTTTTACATGAAAAATTTACATAGGTGAAATTTACAATGCGAAATGCAAATATTACTATGGATTTTTTCCCTCAGTGTAGGGTTAATTACTCCAGAACGCGACTTGAAATTTTTGGTACTTTAGTTTTACGAAAATTGTAGTTTTCTGTCAACTTTTTCTGCAGTAACGTTAGATATACGGGGTACTTTCCATACAATTGTTTTGAAAAAACAGTTTTTCATGCGCTTTAAGGCGCTTTTGGGAAAAAATGAGTGTAACAAAATTTAAAAGAAATAAAATTTTCTACATATATTCTTTTATAATTTTACGTATATTTAATGGTTCTAAACATATTTAACACTAGATTGCCCAAGCAAGTCATTTTGACTGCTTTTTAATTTCAATCAGAAAAACAATTATGTATACACCCAACTCTTTTTTTACACGGTCTTTTTTTACACGATTTTGAAAAAACACGGTCCACAGAAAGAAAAAAAAAATTTTTTTCCACGAATTTTTTGTTCTAACACGAAGTCTAAAGAAATTTTTTTTACATGTAGTTACAAAAATAAAATATAATTGGGGAAATTTTTATAGTCGATTTTATATTTGTCTATTAAAAATTGCATTAAGCACATTATTGAGTTATTGGGCGCATTCAGTGAACGTTAATAACGAACAATACTCTTCATTGGATTCAAACTCGTCAGATGTGTTAGACATCTCTAGTAATGGAAGCGATTTGTGTCAAGTTAGTAATAAACGTTCACGCTTAATATCAAGTAGCGATGAATAATCTAAATAATATTTTTATTTCTATTCTAATTTGGTTTTTTTTATAATTGAGGCGTTAAAAGCTAGAGTGCACCAAGCCACATAATCGAGTTTTTAAAGCTTTTCCAGTTTTGTACCATTATTGACTGTAAATTTTTGGAAAAAAAAATTTCTGTGGACTTTATTACTCAATGTTGAAATGTTCTTTTGTGCAACCAAACATTTTTATCTAAAAACTCACTCGCAATAGTGATTCAAACACAAAAAAATTCACGATTTCGACACATGAATCAAAATATTGTATTTGATTCATGGGTTGGTCCACTCTAGCTTTTAACGCCTCAATTATGGACTAATGATTCTCTTTTTTACTTATTTTATCGTATGTATGTATATTTTTTTTAATAATAAAAATTATATGAATTATATTTTGTTTTTGTTACTTATTTTATAATTTTTCAATAAAAATTAATATTAGTTATATTTTGTTTTTCTTTATAATTTATTATATTTTTTTTGCACGGTTTTTAGGACAACATATAGCTTTTTTTTTCATCTTACACGGTTTTTTAAAGCTGTGGAACACATCCTCAATTTTAATATGTGCTGCATATCTTTTTTTACACGGTTTTTTACACGATTTTCGTTGGAACGTATCTACCGTGTAAAAAAAGATTTGGGTGTATAATGACACAATTTGTTAGAATTTTGTGACTTTTTGTACAACATATAAATGCGTTTATTAATAATTGTAGTTACCTCCCCCCTCCTTCATTTCCGGTATATATATATGTGTGATACCTATATTACCAAAAGCAGTCATTTTGACTGCTTGACTTCCTTTGGCAATCTAGTGTTAATTTCTCAGAAATTATGCGTTTTTGAGAAAAAATGAATATAGCAAAATTCAAAGAAGATAACGTTTCCTGCATTTTTATACCCGTATGGTGAAACCAAAGGGTATATTAACTTTGCCTTACCGTTTGTAACGCCAAGATCCCGTCATCACACACAAAAATGAATTACACCAGTGTGTTTAGAATGATAAAAAAAATTGAATTTTGCATGTCCGTCCGTCTGTCTGTCTGTGGCGCGGATTGCGGGGGCACGGATTGAGCTAGAGACTTGAAATTTTGCGCAGATCCGTTTTTCGTAAAATGCGAGGTTGAGTTCGTTAATGGGCAAAAATGGACCATTAGAACGAAATCGTTTTTTGTGAATATCTCAAAAACGGTGCATCTTATCAAAAAAGTCCAAGAACAAAAGTTATTTAGGATATGATTCTACATAAAACTCCCATACATCAAAATCCCATTGGAACAAATTTTAAAAAATCTTCTTGGACAGTTTGACTTCATAGTGGAATTTAGATAAAACTGTTCGCCATTCACTTAAATCACCATACGGGTTTTCAATAATTGCCAGATTGGCAATTATAGATTTTGTTATGTTTTTCTTTACCGATTTTTTTTTACGCATCTTTAACGCTTTTCGAGATATTTAAAAAAAATGTTATTTTCACGTTTTTTCCCGAAACTACATGTTGCAGAGGAAAGTGTCGATCACAACTGATATTTTTTAATAATTTCTAATGTAACTGTAACTCAGGAACCCATTCGGACAAAATTTTCGGTTGAGTTTCTTAGTTTTCTCTCTCTCTCTCTCTCTCGGCGCTAAAACCGGTTTCCGGTCTTACCCTACCGCCACGGCATAGAGACAACCAAGGTATGCTGTAAATTTTGGCAGCCAGGCGTGACGTCATTTGTGCCGACTTTTTTTAATTAATTTTTATGTTTATTGATCACTATTTAACGCATTTAATTCACAAACTCACAAATATTTAATTTAAATCGCACAAATTTTAAAAAAAACATCCAGAATACAAAATTCCTTCTGCACTTGACGAACTAATCGGCACAAGTGACGTAGCAACGAAATGTCAGATTTGAGTTTACAGCATACCTTGGTTGTCTGTATGCCGTGCCCTGCCGCTATGTTTCTCGGCAGATGTCCCGGTCGCGTGTCGATGTCCTCCAGTTTTGCATCCCAATTCTCTTCGCGTCTTGGCCAACGACATCTTGCCATCTGAGGTTGGGTCTTTCTCGACGTAACCTAGAATTCCCCCTTATTCTTAACCCTTTAATTTTTTTTGAAACATTTAATCCGGGTTTTTACTTCACGACAGAGAATTTTTGGTCGAATTTTTAAACTTTCTAGGTTTAGATATTTATCCTAACTAGATTGAGTTTAAATTCTTAACCGAAAAGTTTAAAATTTGTCAACAACAAAATCGCAAAGCATTTTCAACCAAATAGTTGTTTGTTAAATCATTTTTATAAGAGTGAGGAACTGTAAGAAATTTTTTTTTTGTTTTTTGAAAAATTATAACGGTAACCAGTGTTGTTCCTCTACGCGTAGACTTTAATTGTCTACACTTCAGTGTAGACAATAGCGTAGACAATAGATTTGGGGTAGACATTGGCGTAGACAATGTCGACTTTGCGTACACAATGTAGACTTTCTCATATCTGTCAAAACAAAATCATCAGGGAGTTATATATCTAATACTATACTATATAGGAAATGGCCAATTACAAGAAATAGCGAGGCGCTGGTGTCCTTAAAGAGTTAAATTTATATGAAAACTCGCTAACTGGGTCCCTCAGCGACACCAGCGCCGTGCTTTTATTGTCTTTTTCGCTTGTATGGGAATCAATCTAACCTCATTTCCTATCGTTTTATGCAGTGAGTACGTGACCACAGTGAAATCGTGTTTTTTGTTAAATATGGCAGAAAGGCTTAAAAACCAAGCATTTAAAGAGCTGGGCTTTGATTTCATCAAGGCCAACAACAAATACTCCGCTTTTTGCCTGCAGTGCAAAAATTTAAAAAAATCCGCTTAGATTGCATGCATAGAATTAGAATTGCCATTAAAGTTTGCTCCGAAGTTCTCATGTACAGCATTTGGCAATTGCTTCCTGGAAATTGTGCTTTATTATGTTGAAATTAATTGAAGAAAATGAGATTTTAAAACTAAATAAGCTATCCTTTATTTTATCGATTGTCTACATTGTCTACGCGTAGAGAATAGACCATTGTCTACAGTAATAGTCTACGCGTAGACAATGGTGTAGTCTACATCAGTGTTGTGCCGCGTAGTCTATGACTTTGTTTTGACAGATATGAGAAAGTCTACATTGTCTACGCAAAGTCGACATTGTCTACGCCAAAGTCGACATTGTCTACGCCAAATCTATTGTCTACGCTATTGTCTACACTGAAGTGTAGACAATTAAAGTCTACGCGTAGAGGAACAACACTGGTCTACATCACGTAGACTACGCGGCACAACACTGACGGTAACTTAACGGTTCCAATTTTTCCTTAAAGGGCCCCTAGACGGGCAACTTTGTTTCCAACCTGGTCGCCAACATGCAATGTTGGAGTCGATGTTGTACGTCTGTGGCCAAGTTGGCGGTTGATTTTTCATGTTGTCGACCAGGTTGGTGTAAAATCAAAAAATTTTGAAAACTTAGCATGTTGGCGTTCATGTTGGGGTGTCTGTAGGCAAGTTTACAACCTGGTTGCCAATCTCAGTTGCATTGAGTACTGCAATGAGAACAGTGAAGTGTCAAAAATAGTTTTTTTGATTAAGTTCGGTTCAGTTTGGTTAATTTTACTAGGGTTTTGATCGTACGACCTAAGAATGTGTAGTATACCTTTCACTCAAAGCTAGGTCGCTTTTTTTGACGAGTTAAAAGATTTGCCCGAGCTGTGGAAAGTAAAATCGGAAATCTTTAAAATCGAAACAAAAAGAAAGTCGCATGGTCAAAACTTTTAAACGTTTATAAATTTATTGAACCAGATGCGAATACCGACAGCCTTAAGAAAAGACTTACAAATATAAGAACATGCTACCGGAGGGAATTTAAAAAAGTCGAAAAAAGCCAAAGGTCTGGAGCCGGAGTCGAAGACGAATATGCCCCTAGCTTATGGTATTTCGAAGCATTAGGTTTTCTTCGCGACCAGGAGGTTCAAATCTCTGGTATATCAACAATAGACCTTGAGCAGGATGAAAACTCAATTGATCTAGCAGAGGTAAGTGCAATATCACTCCAAGTTACAATATTTTTAATGTTGATAAGGTATCTACTTGTAATTCTTTCAGGAAGCTATTGAAAATGCACCTGGAAATTCATACCCACATAAGAGAAAGAAATCTATGGTTGAACATATGGCAGAAAGAAATGACCTGTTGAAGGAAACTTTGGGGAAACTGACCAATAAAGACACCAACAATAAAGATGAAGCAAGTGTTTTTGCTGAAAGTTGGGCCATGTTATATCGAAAACTGTCCTCAATTCAGCAAATTTACGCTAAGAAGGCCATAGAAGACTTTCTTGTCTTGGGACAACTCGACTGACTTTCCCTGCAATCCGTCCGTGGCAGCCCTTCTTCCAATAATTCATCCGCCCCTAGTCCTGCTTCTTCAACTTCACTTCCATCTCATCATTCCTACATTGAGTTGCTAAGCTCGTCTACTCCTGTTTCCCAACACCCCCTTCCCTCTCCAGGAAATGTGAATTCACCACTTATATACAAGAATGTACAAGAATTATTTTCAGATAATACATTTTCTTAAAAATGAACGATTTTTTTATTTAATTGCAATATAAATTTTAACAAAACAATTATGGTAAGTTTTTTAAATATTGATTTTGCCAAGGAACTGCTCCTACACCATTGAAGTAGTAAATTTATGCCTTATCGCTTTTGCATCGGAAGTAGGATTTCTTGAGTATGTTGGTTCAACTTCACATAATTGCTAGGGGTCAGATCTCCAGGGACCAAACTGTATTTCAGAAGTATTTGCATGTTCAACATCAACACTTCCTCGCAAATAAATAGACGAATTTTTTTTCTCAAAAAATTATGTAAATAACAGGTGAATAAAGTAACGATGGATGCCTTTTGCGGATTCAAATTTATCACGTTCAAAAGGGTTTTGATCGTACGACCTGACTCCAAGACTTTGTGGCGATATTCCAGTGAGAAATTTTAAGTCCTCAAAGCTCTGGCCACTTGCCAAAAACCGTAGGGTTGCAGACAGGCTTTCATTTGCAGGAATAGCTATTCTCATTATCGTGTCCTTCTTTTCAATGAATGGTCTTACTGCATCCAAAAATTCGTCTTAGGTGTTGCTGTCCATTCTTAAAAAGTTTTTGAAATCGTCAGGTGCAGTCACACGTAGTTCACGCATTAAATTTGAATGAGAAAACTGAGCACGGTTCTGATACCACTCCTTTGCCCAAATTTTTTTCTTTTTCAAAAGGGGCACCTCATCTTCGCACAACTCGTTTAAAACCAATACTAATAATAAATCCTTACTCATTTTTCACTATTCAACATACCTTATAGTTGTCCTATAAACAATAAACATAGTAAACTATAAACAATAAAAAAATTAGAGAAATCACCTAAAGTCGACGGGATCTTGTTAAAAATGATGTTGACAACTTGGTTGCCAACATTCCGTCTCGTCTGTGGTGAAAACTACCAACCAGGTTGGCGACCAGGTTGGAAACAAAGTTGCCCGTCTATGGGCCCTTTTAATCCCTTACCTAGACAATAAGAAAATTGCAGGGTAATCGGGGAGGATAAAGTATTCAAAAATAAAAATAAAATGTGAAGAAAATCACATTCTAATATAATATAGGAAAAAAGCCTTTTCTGAAAGAAAATCAATCCCTGCACGAAATTTTGTTTATAGGTCACATTTCGCCATTTAAGTATCTAATGGGTGGTTTTTTGGGCGGGGATGGGAGGTTAATGTTCCAGAAAAAGTAGGGTCGCATGTGTCATGTTTTTTGTCATGCTGAATATTTTAAACAAATATCGAGTCACTTGCACAAACAGTATTCAATTGAAATATGTTTTTGTGTTCAAAAAGATGAAAAAAGGCAAGTATCCTATATCCTAAATGGACATTTTAGTCACACAGTTCTTCCTCTCTCGGGACAGCACAAAGAGGTGGGAGGGCATGTGGTATCTTATATGAGAGGTATGTCCTGACTAAGGATTAAGGAATTAAGGAATTTTTGTGGAGAAAAATGACAGTAGTACGGAACCGTTAAGTTACCGTTATAATTTTTTAAAAACAAAAAATATTTTTTTTCTTACAGTTCCTAACACTTAATTTTTTTCGGTAATTGTTTTTAAAACTCCGAAAAAATTGCGACTTATTTCATTAAAATCCGTTAACCCGTTATAGAGCTATAATTTTTTTTTTAAAACATAGATTTAATTTTTCTTCCTCTAAAACTACTCATTTTTTCGGACTGAAAATTTTGAGAAATTATTTTCTGTATTGGTGGCAACTTACGAAAAAAAATTCAAGCTTATATCAGTGGGGCACTTTTTGTTCCCTTAACCCTCTATGGCGTTTGAATCACGTGATGATTTGTTAACCTCTACAATTGTTCCTGTTCAAAACAAATCTTTTTTTTTTGAAATATAAATAGAGATAAGATTAAATTTGTTTCATTGCCTGTCAGAAAATAAGATTGATGATTTTTTTATTGGTCAATTTCTCAATTTTTCGGTTCACTGAATACGAGTATTAAAAAGATTTCCTTATTTTATAAAGATGATAAAAAAAAAAGATTTCCATTTAGCATTACCTAACAAACCGCACACTTGAAGAATTTTGAGTTTATTTCATAAATTTTGTTAAATGTCATTTTTTTATAACTATTCTCATGTCAAGAATGTTTTCCGGAGAAGACAATAAAACTTTTTACGAAGTATTCTTTTTTATAAGACAAAACTCTCACTGATAAAGAATATATCCTGGGTTGGAAAAAAGTTGGAACAAGAAAAAAAGAAGAACGCAACAAGTGGCATAGGAAGATAAAGTTCATCATACAAAAAGTTATAATGAAGAAAGGACATTTTCAGAAAAATGAGACGGAACGAACAGCACAGACGTAGAAATAGCAACAACAAAATACGATTATGGTAAACGGGAAAGAGTAAAGCGGAGAAAATTTGGGATTCATATGACATTAGAAAGAAAACCAAAAAAACGTGACTCTGTGTGTGTGTGTGTGTTTGTTTTCTAGAAGGGAACATTTTCCCAGTAATTTAATATTGCTGTATAATTTTTGTTGAAAAAATTTCATCCTTTCTCGATTCGAAGTTGAAAGGGAAGTGGGCAGATCAATGATTACTGGTAGTTCAGCAAAAAGCAAGTAAAAAAACGCTGATAGAAAAGGTATGAAAATCTGTAAGGAAACCCTTAAAAAAAATAAGGTAAAAGTTGTCACTGATTTAGGTATGAAATGACAAAAATACGATTTGGGAAGATTTCTCTTCATTGCCAAAAAAAAGTACCGAGAAGGGAAAAGCCTAAGACATCAGCTGCAGTTGGAAAAGGATATTCGGCAGATGACAGAAAAATTGTAAGGATGAATTTTTTATTTGTCTTTCAGGACTCTTACTTTTTTTTTAAATTTAACTTTCACTCCAATGAATCCAATTAGTTCTTTCCGTATTGGTACATAGAAAAAACAACAAAAGTCCATAATGGCACAAAAAGTACACGAATTTGAACGAAGAATTAATTTTTATTCTTTTAGAGAAGTAGGTATATAAGACTAAAGTATTTAAGGCAAAAGATACATTCAAGATTCCAGACGGTCGAGGAGCTGGGGATTTCTGGGTTTAATATTCAGTGTTTCAGGATAAGTAAGGATGTAGAGATTTCCAAAGAAACAATTTGATCTGATGAAAAGGTATGAAAAGCGTTATTATGCACATTATGGGAGCTTAACAGAAAGAGAAAATAGGATGGAAGGTAAATAGAAGAGAAGTTTTTCGAGGAACACAGCTAAACTCCCCCTCAAAGCTGGGTATCACAAGGATTGTGTTTGAAAAAACAGCCAGGCATGAAATAGAGTCCAGGGAAGTTTCTTAAATGAAGTGTGATGTGTGGGAAACTTTTGTGAAGCCGATTTCTAAACATCTTTAGATTTGCGATTTTTTTCATATATATGTAGAGTCGTTTTCTAGAAACCTTTGAAATTTGATTCGAGGGGTTCTCCACAACATACGTTACACTTTTAGGGGAGAGGGGTGATTAGCAGTATTTAAAATCCACATAAAAAAATTGCGAAAAAGTTTGATAGCTTAGACATTTAGAAAAACGCCCGAACTCCATTTTCTTCATATAAAACTGTCTGAATAAATTCAAATTTTGACAATTTCTGTCAAGTGATTTTATTCTGCGATGGATTAAAAAAATTCGCGGAGAAATTCTAGAAAAAATCGCAAGTGTAAACGAGCAAGTCTATAGAATTTGAGGATATTGTGACCGACTTATGACTAGTCATCGATCACTGGTCACGCTTAGACCGGTACGAAGTTGGCACTTTTTTACACCCGTATGGTGAAACCAAAGGGTATATTTAAATTGCCTTGCCATTTGTAACGCCAAGATCCCGTCATCACACACAAAAATGAATCACACCAGTGTGTTTAGAATGATCAAAAAATTGAATTTTGCACGTCCGTCCGTCTGTCCATCTGTGGCGCGGATTGCGGGCGCACGGATTGAGCTAGAGACTTGAAATATTACGCAGATTCGTTTTTCGTAAAATGCAAGGCTAAGTTCGTTAATGGGTAAAAATGGCCTATTAGGGGGATACTTGTATCACAAAAACTGTGCATCTTATGAAAAAAGTGCAAGAACAAAAGTTATTTGGGATATGATTCTACTTAAAACTCCTATACATCAAAATCCGATTGGATTAAATTTAAAAAAATCTTATTGAAAAGTGTGACTTCAAAGTGGAATTTTGATACAACTGTTCGCCGCCAGATTGGCAATTATAGCTTTTGTTATGTTTCAATGTAGCGTCGGTGTTCTACTTCAGCAATACATGCCCGTTTAGTAGCGGTATTTCGACACTGCTAACTCTTGGCGCGGACATATAATTGCAAAATTAATTTGTTTGTAAGTTAAATTTTTACTTTAAACTTACCTTTTGGCCCTGTAGATTTTATTTCGGCTTTTTCTAATCCGTTGTGCCCTTCTTATGTTATAGATTGCAAAAATCATACTAATATATAAAAATGAGTTGCTGTCTGTTTTTCTGTCTGTCTGTCTGTTCCTCTTTCACGCAAAAATGTCTGAACCGATTGACTTGAAATTTGGCATGAGTGTCTGTGGTAGTTCTGGTTCCAACATATGGCATACTGAAAAGTAGCGCGAGGGGTGGGTGGAATAAGGGGAGGGGGTAAAGTGATTTCAAAACTCAGTTTTTGTGCTATGTTACTCTTTCGCGAGGAAACTACTGAACCGATTGGCCTGAAATTTAGCTCCAACATAAACCATAAAAAAAAATTTGAAAAAACTTAACCCGGCAACGACGGGTATACAAACTAGTACTACATAAATGTAAAAAATTGACGGTCCATGCAATACACACTTCTAGTTTAGCACCGCTAGATTGACGCGGTCTAAACGCACCCACTGACAGTCTCCAGAATAGGGCTGTTAGTCTCTTCAAAAATTTCTGGCCCACCAAAAATTACCTCACCTCTCACATGTAACTCCTTCCCGTGTTATCTTTTAAACTTCTGATCAGATTTAGTATGATACTGAAAACCAAGTCAAGCAAAATGTCGCAGGTTAACAGTAATATGGTTTTAACAATTTTGAGAAGTAACCCATCTTTTTTTTTACAAAAATATTCATTTTTTGGGTTCCACTGTACTTTTACCTTCATACTGTGTAAATATCCTACAAAGATAGATAGCTGCAAGCAACATAAAAAGTACTTTACCTATTTTTTTGCTGTTCTGTATCTTAGGTCTTTGTTCCATTTTAGAGCTTATATAGCATAAATATCAAACAAACGTAATAAAAGTTTCTGTCATTGTGAGCGTATTATGCCTAAGACGATTTTTATAAAACCAAAAAAAAAATACAAAAAAAGTGATTGTTTTAAATAAAGTTTATTCTTAATCGCTGACGAAGTTGTATATTGTGACTTTGAAATGCCTTATTTAAATTCTATCAGCTCAAACAGGTAGTCTTGCGATTTTCTAAGGGATTTCCGATTTAAAAATGAAATAGACGAGACAAAAAATGGAATATCTTTATTTGGGGAATAAGGATTAAAAACATTGCCATCTCTGATTTCAGAGTTATTCACTTGAGAGTTTTGTCAGTAGAAAATTGAGTGAAATTCTTGATTCGGTTGCCTTTTACTCAACTAATTGCAATAAGGTTAATTGAATATTTTTCGACCCATTATCACGGGAAAAATATGAGAAAGCGATTATAAGACCATTTACTCCATATTTTAGCACAGAATTCAATAAATATTGGAACAAGTCCTAGTTTTTGTGCAATCACTACTAAGTAGATATAAATAGGGCTGAGAGAAGAATTGACATATCCTAACAGAAGTATTACCCGTTCTTACACTCAAAGAAAAAATTGTTCACATGGAAAAAGTCATTGGGTGCATGTCCCAATTCACACGACAAGTTTTTTGATTCATCAATCACGGCTATTCTCTTTTAAACATCCACGAATCATTCACGGCCATTTACACGATGAATGTTTTGACGTGCGTCTTTTTGACGTCAATGAAAGTTTTTGTAGTAAATAAACATGAGCGAATACGAATGAGAGCTAAAGGGAATAGAGAAAACGGACTTGCAATAACTTTTGGTGAATCAAAAGTTGGTGATTGACCAACTTTTCGCCCTTCCTACATCTCGCCCTTCTTGCCATCGTTTGGCCGAGACGTGAATCAAAAAACTTATCGTGTGAATCCGGACCATCCAACTACCACAGCGGCTCTGGAGCGAAGCTCAGCTGTCAAAAAAATGCTCAGCTGAGCAGCATTTTGTGTCTTGAATGCACCGCTCATTTATATATGAGCTGTCATTCAAAGAAATTATTGTTCAAGATGGACCGCGATGTAATTATCTCCGTAATGTTAGAAATTTGTGCTTCTGATACGATAAATCTGGAAGCTATTTCACTTTTGGTTGAAGGGTGTAATACTTCAGTTGAAGTCGCCCCAATCCGGAATGCGGCACCCGAAAGAAATCGGGATTATTTTGAGGTTACTGTGCCGAAGTACACGCCAGAGCATCTGTAAAGCCGATGACTTCAGCCCCAGTGTGTTCAGAAAGTATTTGTTGAAGGCTTTCTGTGTTATAAATAACACCACCAATTGGGGTGGTCATTTTCAATGAAATGTAAAATTTTTAAAGAAAAATAGATTGAGGCTGTGTCGTATTACACTATTGAGGTTATGTTGAAGTTATATTGACGTTAGGTGATACCAGTAGAGCAACTGTTCAGCAACTGAGCAAAGGTTTTCTACGCTCAGTAAGCATGTGATTGGCTCAGCTGAGCTGCTCTAGAGCGCTTGCGTTCAATAACTGAATTACTTTTTCGCTTCAGTACGCTGCTGAGCCGCTCTGGTAGTTGGATGCACCCATTGTTAAATTAATAAAATTTTAATCCTATATAGGCCAACAAAATAATTTGGTTAAATTAACAAAGCGAAATTGATTCCTCGGTAAATGAAAAATTAACAACATTTTTGTTAAAATTACAAACAAATTGTCAATTTGAACAAATATTTTTGAAGTTCCAATTTGTGTATATGAGATTTTGTATATAGAAGCTCTGTGAATGAATATGTGACAAGATATGTGGATAAACACAAAATTTTGTCATTTACCTCACCAGTTACAGTACGTGGATTCAAAAAAGCGAGTCAAGCTCTTTTTTGAAATTCATTTTCGTAAATTTCTAGTTTTTTAACCAATTGTCGTAGTTGAAATGGAAAAGCTGATCAAATTCTTTCGTAATTAAATTACGTTTATTTCAGGATAAAAAATTAATTGTTTAAAGATTTTAAATTAAGTTTAACAGATTCTGAACGTTATTTACTAAACAGCTCACAAATCACGAAAGAGAACAATAAGGAAATCTACTTTAGTTAGATCTAACTAAAATGCAAATTCATTTCAAAAGACTGAGGTAAGAAACCTAATTATAGAATCTGAAGATATTTGAAACAACAGAATGTGCTAATAACAAAAATTAGCTTTCCCGTCACGTATCCTTGAGATTTGTTCGGTTTTTGGGATTCGATGCAATGAACTTTCCTTGATAATAGGACGTGCTCGTGTATCGTTCGCGGATAAAATTTCAATTTTCTTCCACAAATTTTCTAATAGTCTGGAGATTTGAATAGGTGCCATTACATTTTTGTAAAAGAACCCGAATTTGAGTCCTTTTGATTTTCAGTGGAGAGAATATTAAAAGTTAAGTCAGTTTTGTCTGGGTTTTTTTTCTAGTCGAATTTTGTAAACTCAATTGTGAATTGATTTGTAATAAAAATTTCGGTTGATTAAAATTTAAATTCTGTAAATTAGAATAAAAAAAAATTTATTAGACAAAATATCTATAGATATTTCTTATCCGAGATATTAATGGCAAATAACTCAACATGTCATTGTAGTATTATGTGTAGCAAAAATTAGTCCAGAGATAAGCGAATATTTTTTATATACAGTAATCCCCCGCTATACGGACGCTCGTTTTACGGAAATTCGATGTTACGGACATGACTAATATAGGAACAAATTCGCTATACGGATAAAAAAATTCGCTATTACGGACAAAAAAAAATTTTTTTTTTGAATTACAGAAAAAATCAAGAAAAAGTCCTCCATAATTATGTTGTATTTATTGTAAATGTACATACTTAATTTCTCCGAAATTTCTGACACATCTTGTGTATACACAAAAGAGAATTAAAAAAAGGCAATAGAAAACTGCAGTGCGGTGTATTTTTAAAAAATCTAGGTATTTGCTATTCTTAAGCGAGAACTCCAATTGGGCAGAGGCAGCAGCAGAGGCAGAAGCAGCAGCAGAAGCAGAATCTGCTTTCTGTCCCACAATGAAATTTGAATTCTGACGAAACTAGCAGAAACCTACGTAGAAACAGCTACGTTTTTTTGTCCGCGGCATGATTTGTCCCATAATATTTGGTTGGTTTTAACATATTCAATTGATTTATGCTCCATTTCAAGTATGTAGTATAAATTTTTTTTTTCTATAATTATATAGTTTTCTCATTATTCTAGTGGTTAAATAATTATTCTAATATATTATACTAATCTGTTTCGTATTACGGATGTTTTTGGTACGCATCTATCTATTTTTAATACGATCTTATACTAAAATAGGTTTCTTTTTACGGACATTTCTATTGATTGGAACACATCTATTTATTCCCAGTACAATCTCATACTAAAATAGGTTTCGTTTTACGGGGTTTCGATATACGGACAGTTTCCGTAGAACGCATCCCGTCCGTAAAGCGGGGGATTACTGTATTTCCATTTGTATACGTATTTCGCGTTATTACGATTATGTACTCGTACATTACTCAAATGAGGATAGATTCATATTACCGCAACCACATATGGCGCATAAATTCATCAATCAATTTTCTTCATCATATATTATTGTGTTTTCAAGGACTTCTGATCTATTTGGTACTGGCGTTTATATTTATATGTATGTGTACACATTTTTGTACATTGAACTAAAATTGTATTTTTTGAAAAGGACATGGAACAATTTGTTATTTGTAATAATGAATTACAACTTTCTCTTAGAAAGATGAAGGATGAAAGCTCTGGCAAAAAAATTTCCTCCTTTCAACAGGTCTCACCCCCCTCCTTGCATGAGGAGAGAAAACCGCTTTTTCCGTTAGCGAAAAAGTTTGAGTGGCTTTGTAGTTAAATTAGGTAAATGAGATCTGGCTAATATATTTTTTTCAACGATTGAAAACTTAAGGATTTTTTAAGAAAATTTGCAATTTCCAGTCACATTAACGTATAGACAAAAAACTGAATTAACGTATCTTTTAGATTTTTCTTGGTGGGGGAGAGGGAGTGTGACTGGCGAAAGGGTGGGATGTTTGGGAGGGGGTGTGAGAAAAGGCCTTAACTCCCCCTTTAAATTTTCCCTTTAAAAAGTGGTAATGACGGTGGGAAAGTGGGAAGGAGTGTGGGGGGTTGGGTGGAAGTGTGAAGCGAGGCCGCTGACTTATCATATCTATATGTTAATTCAGTCTTAAAATGAATTAACGTATAGACCAAAAAAATGAATTAACGTATAGAAAAAAAAACTGAATTAGCGTATCTACATATATGTTAATTCATTAATTCATTTTTTTCTTTATATTAATTCACTATACGTTAATTCGGTGAGCCGTTGTGATAAACACAACACTTTCCTCTCCATTATTTAGTTTCGGAAACAATATGTAAAATTTTTTTTTTTTCAAATATCTTGAGAGCCGTTAAAGATACGTAAAAACCGTTAAGCGAAAAAATGAGGAAATTTTATTTCCTATAAATTTTTATTTTTCATAAAAGTACATAATTTTCGGAAGATTTTCAAAAAATTGAAGGGTTTTTAAATATCATGAGAACCGTTAGCAAGATGTCACATTGGCCATCAGCTCCTGCAGCTGCCTGATCCCGACATCAGTTGCACATGTAATCCAATGGCGTATCGCACACTGCAAAAAATGTGCAGCTGCATGTCCGGGACATAGAGCTGACTTTTTTGAACTGACCTAAATGTAGCTGATATCAGGAACATGTCGGGTAGTTTCTAATGTCATTTTTGTTAGATTAAGGCCCGTTTGTGCGTAATATTCATAAAAAATTAAGTTACGGTTAGCCTACTTAAACCGTAGAAATTCTGGGACTTGAGTAATTTAAGTGGCATATAAGTTGCTAAGTTTCATTGGTGCAAACGGTACTAAATAAAATAAAATGATAATTTTCAATATTTTTTTCGTCTGGCGGTAATAATTGTCATCAGTAACACAGGCTATTAAGGTAGCATGGCCACTCTCTAGGTTATAGGCTCTCTACTTTATATAATGTTGACTTTAAAATAATTACTAGTTGGGGACATCATAAAATTTTGACAAGTCTATTTAACTAATAAACTTTTGAACAAGAGAAAATAAATACGATGTCCATCGAAGAGGAGCAATCGTACAAGTTGTAGAAAAACGTAGATGCTTGTACGATTGCACAGATTCAGTTTTTTTAGCAGAGAAATAAGGAGAAGTTCTTCCTCCGAGTCCAACATTTTGACGTTTGAGGTCAGCTGATCCGAGTTCAGTGTGCCATGTCAACTGATCGAATCAGTTCCTGCAGCTGCGCGACCTGATGTCGGAATCAGTCAGCTGCATGAGCTGATTGGCCAGTGTGACATCTCGCTTAGAGTTACAAAAAAACTGTTCAAGCAGAAAATGCAGAAAAATTAATATCCTTTAAATCTTGTCATATTCAGTTTTTCCCAAAAGCGCATAGGTTTTGGGATATTTTCAAAAAACTGTATTTTTTCAAAAGAATTGTATGAGAAGTACCCGTTATAGCTACCGTTACTTTTCTAAAAGCTGACAGAAATACGATTTTTGCAAAATTTATGCACACAAAATTTCAAATCGCTAGCTGAAGGCGTTCTCGATTAATCTAAGATACGTAAAATGAACAACCCGACAGACAGATGCACGGACATCCTCATAATTTTGCCTGAAACGGATTTCGTACTTAACAGAAATTTTCTATCTGCCTCCGTTCTCGACTCGGTCTCCGTCATGAATACAATGCTATAGAAGAGGAAAGAAAAAATGATATAAAAAATGAATTTTTATAGGAAAAAAGTTCTCAGTGACCTTTAGTTACTATCGATTGAGATTGATAGGTTGAGGATATAAAAAGTTTCAATTTATGCTTTGAAGTACAAAATTCGAAAAAAATCCTTTTAATTTTTCCAGACTTTTCAAACTATTTATTAAAGAGCTTTCCATTACAATTCATGAATTAAAATTTTTAAATATTAAAAAAGCGAAGTGAGACGAATAAAGTTTTTCAATTAGTTCGTTTTCATCCTTTGAGACAATAACTAATTTGGTCGCCGCTTCACATTTTACGAAATTTCTCTTTATAGTCTTTGCTAATTATTCCTAAAGGAACATCCCGAGGAATCCTAAATAATGTCACAGAGAGAAAATAAAAGTAACAAAAAAAGATACCGGCTCGCTGGAAAATCATTTCGCAAGGGAGCCACAAAAAATTTTGATTGCATTTTTTTTGGGATTTGAATTCGGTTTTAGGAGCTCTGATACTGTCCACAATTAATTATTCTGTGCAAATAAACATGGGTTGGTATTGAAAAACTTGGACGTTTAGATTTTTTTTTTTGGGGTTCGTTGAATTTCAGAAAGTCAGTAAACTCGCCAAAAATGACAGTTCAATGCATATTTTTGTTTCAAAGATTTTCAAAGAGAAATATTTTAGATATTTTAGCGAATTTTTCACTCCATAAAATTTAAATTTTCAAAAAATTCAGTGGTTTTATTTCTTTAAAGGTGGAATTTATTATTAAGATAAATTCAAAGAAATAGTGGGCTCATCTTGATAAGATATAAAACATAACTCCCAGGCAATTTTATTCTTTACTCTTCAAACAAGAAAGCCAAGAAAAAAAAAACAAAATCCAAAGGAAATTCTCACTGATGCAAAAAATAATGTAACGATGGATTAACAAAAAAAAAAGTCTTTCCTTGAATTTGCATAAAGAGAGACAATGCTAGCTAGCTAGCCCAAGAAAAAATATTCTTTTTTGCATGTGGAGTAAATGGGGTTGAACGGAAAACCCTTTTTCCATTGTGGTAGCTCCTTGAAAACGCCTGGGAAATGCCTGGGTTTGTTTTTCTTTATGCCTGTAGCATATCCACTTATGTTGCTAGTAACGTTCCCAGGTGGGATGTTTTGTTAGACGGTTTTTGCCTTTTCTATTTTAGGTTCCTCACCACCCGCTGCTATATCGAATTGAATCTAGATTGGAGGTTTTTGGGGCGGAAAACTTGAGGCAGGGGTAGTTCATTCAATATGCCGAACTCGATATCGTAAAACCAACAAAAAAACATAAAACTGTTGATATTAATGGAAAAAAATTTTGTATGAAAAACGATTGTAGAAAAAAGATTCAATGTTTTTACTAGTATTGAAAACATTTAAAAAAGGTGGGGAACCTTATTTGCATTAAGTTCCGAAGCCCCTTAAAACAAGGTTTTATTAAATTTTTTTTCATCCATGAGTTTTTAAGTAAAAACAGGAAAGCGAAGGCGAACTGGCGGGGAAATTACGAATTGAAAACCCTCGTGTTGTTACCTTATCTTGTAAAGGAGGGGGAGATTTTAGTGACTATTGGAATTTTTATTGAGAGAGGACCTTTTTAATGATGAAAACTGGATAAAAATCTTTTGCGAATTGCAGGATATTGCAGAAGAAGGGGTTTTATGAAGGTGAAAATATGTAAATTTTAGTAAAAACGAATTTTTTCCCGGATTCGACTTATATAATATTATGTTGGAAAACCTACATGTGATTTCACAGAAAACCCAGGAGAGCCGCCCAGGCAAAGAAGATGTTGAGGGTGTAAATTTTAGTAGGCGAAGAAATTCTGTATTGAACGACTAAATTAACAGTGAAAATGAGGTCGAATCTTGTCGAAATTGTAGGCGATATCAGGAAAGGGGTTTTACCCCTTTTGTGGTTAAGGATGGTGAGAGGAGAATGGGATAGAATTTGATATCTGTTTGAACTGGGTATTACAGGATCAAAAACGCGTCAACGGTTGAAGGAACAGGAGGATAAGGGGAACTTTGAAGTAAAATCGTACAAAGAAAATTTTGGATAAAATCATATAGAATATACTCTACAGCGGATGGTAAAGTTTTGTTGAAATCGGTTCAGTAATTTTTGAGAAAAGTACTGTAAAAATGCAACTTGTATGGCCGGCAAAATTAATAATATCAGTTGTGATCAACACAAAACTTTTCTCTGCAATATTTGGTGTCGGAGAAAATATGTAAAAATTAAGTTTTTTTCAAATATTTTGAAAACCGTTAAAGATAAGTAAAAACCGTTAAACAAAAAATGTAGAAAATTTCATAACCTTTAAATTTTGTTATATTCATTTTTCCCAAAAGCGCATAAGTTTCGTAAAATTTTCAAAAAACTTTTTTTTCAAAAAAAAAAAAAAAAAAAAAAAACTAAAAATGTTTGGAGGTATCCGTTATTTTTCCAAAAGTTGATATAAAACATTGAATATGTACAAATATAGAAGAATAATAATTAGTTTTCACCTTGGGCCGATGGTGGGGATAGTGTCTGCGGTTCAAGTATTAAATAAAAATCCCCCAAACTTAAAGCTTAGGTATGTGTATTAACTAAAATACCCTAAAACTTTAAGCACAATGGGAAATTTGTAATCGCAATAATCGCGGTTTATTATTGTGTGCTGTACGTGTTCAGTTCATTCCTCGTATGACACCATAAGAATCAACGCAACACCGCTTTGCTTCTTAAATGTGTGCGTGCTTTTTGGTCTGGGATATTTGTGGGGAAATTCTCAATTTGAATCTAAACTAAAAGCTACAATATTACATAAAAATGAGAGAGAAAGAACGATTATTAGCCTCACTATCGCCACCATCGGCCCAAGGTGAAAACTAATCATTATTCTTCTATATTTGTACATATTCAATGTATAAAACTACGATTCCGTAAAACTCATTTACAAACAATTTCAAATCGCTAGGTCAACGTGTTCTCGAGTTTGTTAGATTCGTAAAACCTACAGACCGACAGACAGACGCAAGGGCATCCTCATTATTTTGCCTGAAACGGATTTCTTACTGATCATAAATTTTCTATCTGCCTCCGTTCTCGAGTCGGTCTCCGTCATGAATACAATACCTTCCTTATATAGTAGAAAAAAGTAAAAAAAGGGTTTTGGTATAGTTAAGGGCCCTTCAGGAATTTGTTAAAGGTAAGTTAGAGGCTGTGATTCAAACAATTTGTAGTCCCGCTCTAGATAATGTCAGAAAACACTTTTGTGAAGTTTTTCGAAGAAATTCCTTTGCATTTTTTCCAAGAAAATCTTAAAAATTTATATTTTCTTGCGAAATGATTCATGCCTTTTATTCCGCACTCGACTGTAAATCCATGCATGGTTACCAAGTACGATTCTATTTTGAGGGTTTTTCAGCAGGATATCTTTGTACCATCAAATTGACCTGTGTGGCGAAACAGGATAATGATATCTGTTGCCAGGACCGCCTATCAAATATTATATAACATTAAATTGCGTGACTTTTTCGTACATTGAGTTCGTGAGCTCGTTTATAAAAATTGGCTCCCTGGGATCAAAAGCGTCTAAGAAAGTGATGTCCTACCCCGCTGTCATTTTGACAATGAATTCATCATTTGTCACAAATCGCCCTTGACATTATTGTGGATTATTAAGGGTAAGGATAATGAAATCAATATCAGCATTAGGCGCGTTTACTTTAATCAACGTCATATTGTACTGTGAAAATTGTACTGTGTACTGTGTCGACAACACAACTAGTTTTTTTTTAAATAAAAGCTCTTATTTATCTTGTCTTCGTGTCTATCAGTCTGTTTGTTTTGCAGGGTCGAATTTTTCAATCTAATTTGGACCCACTTTCACTCATCCGATTGACTTGAAATTTTCTACACATACGTAAGTCTGATGATAATAAAACATCTTCACTACTTTATCTTTGTAAGGATAACGGAAGGTCCTGAAAGGACAACGTGATTATCCCAAAATTTTCGGGAAAACATCTCATCTGCTGGTTTTTGGGGTTGCTGTATCCGATTCTGACGTTAAGAAGACTGTAGTGATATCCCAAAGACAAAGATATATGTTCGACGATTAGAAAGTATAAAACAATAAAAAAAACTTAAAAAAAAGTAAAACAAAAGCTTTTTTGTTCTAAAAAGAAAAGAAACAATTTTTGGCGTTGTATTTCAGATATAAATGCGAGTAAAAAGTACAAAAAATTTAATAAATATTTATCTCGCTTTTATTTTTAATACACAGGGCTTTTATTATTTTTTTAAAATTTTTAGTACGCTTTTTAATAAAAGCTTTTTAAATAAAAATGGTTTTTTTATACTCACATCGATAAAGCGATCGTGTACATGGTGGATTTAGACTTAGACGTATCATTTATTTATCCTCAGAAACAGCTTTGATAAATTACTCTTAAAACACAAAAGATACAATCAAAGATATAGAGAAAAAAATAACAATTCCCAGCTATAAATCTTCATTTCGTTTATATTTTGAGCTTGGAAATAAAGTCAAATAATAATAAATTTATATATGTATCTACTTTTTTCTATTCCGAAAACACTTTCTGCAGTACATACCTTTGCGAAAAGCGTAAAACAATAAATAAATAAAGAAAAATAAAATAAAACGTGACGCAAAATACAAATTGCTAAACAATAACACCATGTTATATTATTTATCGATTTTCTGGATAAATAAAAATTTTCCACGGTTTACTAAACAGAAAAGCTTCAAACCGCCTTTGTGTTGCTTCAAATATCGCTTGAAATATTTCTTTTGATTTCACATGATTCAAATTATAATAAATTGCTAATGTGAATTTTACTGGCAATAATATTGGGTGAATATATTTATTTATTATTTAATATATTTTTTGGTGTGTCATATTTTTCTGTATTAAATGTTTTTTAGTCTTTTTATACCCGTATGGTGGAACCAAAGGGTATATTAACTTTGCCTTACCGTTTGTAACGCCAAGATCCCGTCATCGCACAAAAAAATGAATTACACCAGTGTGTTTAGAATGATAAAAAAAATTGAATTTTGCATGTCCGTCCGTCTGTCTGTCCGTCTGTCTGTCCGTCCGTCTGTCTGTCTGTCTGTGGCGCGGATTACAGGCACACGGATTGAGCTAGAGACTTGAAATTTTGCGCAGATTTGTTTTTCGTAAAATGCGAGGCTAAGTTCGTCAATGGGCAAAATTGGACCATTAGGGGGGGTACCCCCCATACGAATGAAAACTATTTTTGCGAATGTCTCAAAAACGGTGCATCTTATCAAAAAAGTCCAAGAACAAAAGTTATTCAGGATATTATTATACATAAAACTCCCATACATCAAAATCCGATTGGAACAAATTTTAAAAAATCTTATTGGAAAGTTTGACTTCATAGTGGAATTTTGATAAAACTATGGTATAAAAATCTTATTGGAAAGTTTTACTCAAATTTTGGTACAACTGGTCGAATTTTGATACGAATATCACCATACGGGTTTTCAATAATTGCCAGATTGGCAATTATAGCTTTTGTTATGTTTAAATACTCAAAATTGGTTCCAACTATGGTCATACGTAAGACTACTGAAAAACGCGGAGTTTGGGCGGAGTTTCGCGCAAAACAAAATTGCGATTTTTTAAAAGCTGCTACATTGGTTACTTTCGGTTAACGGATTTCCACCAAAAGTTGATAAGATCGCCCCATTCCAGAACCCTGTGAAATTTCACGGCTTTAGCTCTAGTAATTTTTGAGAAATGTTGTACACAGCCTAACAAACTGACAGACTAACAGACTAACAGGGGTGCGTTCCTTTATTCCCGAGTAAAGTAAAGGCTGGGTTTGTCAAAGTTCGAACAGCTGATTGCCAAAGTTGAAATTTTACCGACGTTAACTCTGATTAAAAGAACGCGATTTGGTTAACTTTGACAGCAGTGAAGTGCACAACAATACATTAAAAAAATAGAATTCTCCTTGATGTCGTATTTCTCATTTACAAGGACCACAATAAAATCCTCCATTATTCTGCACAAAACTCATTCGAAACTACGAGACGAATTGACAGTTGATTGACAGTTGTAACCGTCTCGGTTAACTTTATTGCGTTCTTTAATTACAATTAAAGTTAACTTTCTCCAACTCAGCTCTCGAGCAGAGTTGAGAAAAGTAACTTTGACAGCTTAACTTTGGCATTTAGGAACGGCAGTAAAGTTTACTGAGCGTTAACCGTAGGCATTTAAGAACGCATTTCTCTTTACCGCGGTTAACCACGGTTAACCACGGTTAATAAAAGAACGCACCCCAGACTGACAGACAGGAAGACATTTTTGTAAAATGACTCCAATCGACTCGGGAGTGCTCGGAAAATGTTTTTTTAGTAGTCGAAATTTGTCATGAATACATAACTTTATTATACTTCGTATAAGAAATTAAAAAGTTTCGTGATATTTTTCTCAGAAATTTTAGATTATCTTTTCGGGCAGACAAAATTTTTATGAAAATATCGATGTGTGTGGGAGAGGGGGGTGATCCGATTGGATTTTGACGTATAGACAAGTTATGCATTCAAAACACGTTTCACTTAGATGAGTGAGCAGAGTTGCCCTCGTTTGGCTCAATTAGCTTCTCGCATGCTTAACCCTTTACTGCATGAATTTTTCTATTTGGCTGGAAATTTGGATTCCAAAGGAAAATCACATTCTCATTTTGGAAAAAATACTTAAAAAAATCGGGCATCAAAATTATATAGGATTTAATGCGATTTTCCGATTTTATCATCCATTCTAAATTACGGAATAACGGTAGTTTTCGTGTGGTAAATATAAAACTTACGGTTTATTTATCTTTTTTTTTGTCACTACAAAATATCCAAAAGTAAAAATTTCACTAGTTTACTTTTATTATAGTAAAAACAAGCAAAAAACAAAAATCATTAAAAATTTAAAACTAACTCCAAATGGAGTATCTCTGAATTTTTTTCCTTAAAAGCTCTTGATTTTATGGAAGATAAATTCTTCGGATTTTTTTTTGTGAATTCACAGATTTACTCTTTATTTAGATCATTCCGTGTATAAGTGGTTTTTACAGCCACCCAATTTTTCTAAAACGATTATTTAAATAAGCATATCATATATGATATACTATGCAGTAAAGGGTTAAAATTTTTATCTATAGCGATCCATAGCGAAAAATGTTTATCCATTACGCAATTTTGACCAAAATTGTCACATTTAAACTTGTAGCTCGTAAAGGCGGGAACACAATTGGCTCGACACAACATCTACGGCGATATTTCAGATTTTAAACTCATAGCACCCTATGCTTCTATTTATATACAATCAATCCGACCAATTTTGTCGTCGTAAAAAGATGAATCGAATTTAACTTTTGTCGGCCAGGTCGTCGACAAAATTGCGTGGTTGAATTTCGTCACTTAAAGAAATTATTAGGAAATATAGTTCGTATGCTGTGTTGCGTACCTTCATAGTCGTATTACGCATGATAATTGGTAACAAAAAATGTTATATGTGGCTCACCGTCCGACTGTCAAAATCAAATTAAAAAAAAAAATGACGTTTAGAACAACAAAAGGTCTGTTCGATATAAGTCCTGGACTTACTCCGAATATTTTCACTTTACTCCACAAAATGGCGGATTTTCTTACTCTGAATTTGTTTTTATCGAACAACTTGGAGTAAGACCTAAAGTGTGTGCAATTGTATTTGGAGGACAACTTTGTCGCCGTAATCTGTCGCTGTAAATGCTGTGCAGGGTCAATTGTATTGCGGCCTTAAGCTGGAAACACAATTGACGCAGTAATGTCGATGCATGCATCAAACGTGTATATTCTTATCGCTGCAGACACAATTGATACTGCAGCAGCAATGCATGCGTGTGCATCGACGCAATGTTTTGAAAAATCAAAACGTTGCTGCATGCTGCAATAATGGTTATCCACATAAGCGCATTTTCTTTGAAGATGAAGTGTGCGCAATCCTAAATTTATTTCCGTTTTTCTCCTCAAGTAATAAATTAACGTATTTTATATATGTAATGTACAACAAAACAAGGATTATTATTTGTTGAATAAAAACACCGTCGATTCATCGTCACTATCTACTAAATTTGTTCTCAAATGACATTTGACACTGCACTGCAGCGCTGCATCAATTGTGTCATCAACCAATGCTGCTGCATGCATTGCGATGCGTGAACGCACAACGCTGCAGCATGCTGCATCAATTGTGTTTCCAGCCTTAAAGACTTGTGCAAGTATCAAAGAGCGGACGAAAAATGTATGAATTCTGGGACTCAGGCGAGAAACACAATTGACGTAGCGTGCTGCAGCGTTGTGCGTTCACGCAATGGAATGCTGGCAGCAGGGTTGGTTGATGATACAATTGATGCAGCGCTGCAGTGCAGTGTCAAATGCCATTTGAAAAATTTATGATTGCGCACACTTCAATCTTCAAAGAAAACACGCATATGTGGATAAGCGTTATTGCAGCATGCAGCAACGTTTTAATTTTTCAAGACGCTACGTCGATGCAGACGCATGCGTTGCTGCTGCAGTATCAATTGTGTCTGCAGCGGTAAGAATACACGCGTTTGATGCATGCGTCGTCATTACTGCGTCAATTGTGTTTCTCGCCTCAGTTCAGTAGCATTTCTGCTGCTGATGCGAGTGGTTGTGTGCCTTTTTTTCTCTTGTAAACTGTGGTACAGTGAGGTACAAACATTCGCGCCATCAACAAAATCTCTTTAATTTTTTATTTTTAATCATGAAGCGCTCATACCTTAATTCATATTGGCGAAAACAATTTTTAGGCATTGTGAACAATAATGGCAATTTGTAGTGTTTGAAATGTGATTACATTTGCAAAAAAGAAATTACTTTTGAGCGCTATTATAATTCTTTGTCCTTCTTTTCCAGAGCTCTGGAAGAGTGGACTGTTTTCTTTTGGCATTCGTGAGAACAATTGAAAAAAAAAAAAACTCTGCAGGCGTAAACAACGAAAACTGAGTAATGATAAAATTTTATCATTGGACGAAGACATGGAAAAAAACGACGTCCAAGCAGCATTCAGAACCGTGAAACAGATGAGACAAGGATACAAACCCCAAACGACTCTTTGCAAGGATGAAGATGGTAACATCATAAGCAACGCGAATGAAATTAAAACAAGATGGGCTCAGTATTTTCATAAGCATTTAAATTCGACAACGTCACACACTGAACATTATATGATTCCGGACGACTCAGATGGTGAACAGCTGCCCACCATTCCTACCTTTGAAGAGGTAGAGACAGCATTACATAGTCTTAAGCGAAATAAGGCACCCGGAATCGACGGTATCCCCGCGGAGCTCTGAAGAGAAGGTGGATCCGAGCTCACTCGACAAATCCATAGATTAATAGTTAAAGTCTGGTCAAGTGAAAAAATGCCCGAGGACTGGCGGAAAAGTATTATATGTCCTGTGTACAAAAAGGGTGATCGTCTACGTTGCGAAAATTACAGGGGAATCTCATTGCTGTGTGCATGCTACAAAGTGTTTACAAAAATTATCGAACAACGACTCAGAATATATGCGGAAAATATAATCGGCGAATATCAAGGCGGCTTTAGACCCGGAAGATCGAAAACGGACCAGTTGTTCTCCGTTAAACAGGTGCTTGAGAAATGCTGGGAATACAACATCGACGTGCACCAACTGTTCGTTGACTTCTACCAAGCTTATGATAGTATTGATCATAACGCTCTATTCAGAATCCTGATCGAATTCGGAGTGCCGCCGAAACTAGTACGGCTAGTTAAAGCCACGATGCATAACATTGAGTGCCAAGTTAAAATTCAAAATGAGCTGTCTCAAAGCTTCCCAACGGAAACAGGCCTCAAACAAGGAGATGGTCTTGCCCCATGCTCTTTAATTTGGCCCTAGAATATGTCGTCAGAAAGATTACCTCAGTGGATACCGGAGGTACACTACTCGTCAAATCTTCACAACTGGTGGCGTATGCAGACGACGTAGATATCATCGCGCGATCAACACCTCGTGTGAAGGAAGTTTTCCAGGAATTAGAGTCAGCAGCGAGAGAAGTAGGGCTCAGAGTCAACGAAATCAAAACCAAATTCATGACTCAAACTCGAAAAGCTGCACCGAGCAGGCAAAACATAACCATGGGCGATTATAATTTCGAGCAGGCAGATACATTTGTATACCTGGGAGCCCTACTCAGTCAAGATGGCACCGAACGCCACGAAATCCAGCAAAGGATCACCGCTGCCAATAAGGCGCTCTATGCGGTGCTTCCCGTATTGAAGTCTAAAAATGTCCACAAAAACAACAAGCAACGCATCTACAAAATATTAATTCGTCCTGTACTGATATATGGATGCGAAACGTGGACGCTAGCGCAGTCCCTAGAAAGACTTCTCGACAATTTCGAGCGAAAGGTCCTCCGAAAAATATATGGACCGGTGAAAGAAGGAGACTCGTGGCGACTCCGTTACAATCACGAATTATACCAGCTATTCGACGACCCGCCCATGTCGACCACAATCAAGCTCCGTAAACTCCAATGGGCTGGCCATGTCGAAAGAATGCACGACGGCAGAATATCGAAACAGGTGCTAAGGGGCAGAGCTCAAGGAAACCGGCCGAAAGGAAAACCGCGAAAACGCTGGGAGGACTCAATCGACGCAGACTGCAGAGCAGTCCTAAATTTCGCCAACTGGAGGTCGAAGGCGTTAGACCGAGACAACTGGAGGAGGTGCATCAGGGAGGCCAAGGCTCGCTTCGGGCTGTAGCGCCATCGGAAGAGAACAATTGATAAAGAATACGAAAAAGTAAAACCATTGTGTTTTGTATGACGTCAGTTTGCCACTGAGAATGTGATAATGCCACTATCTCAATTTTGTTTTTGTGTGCAATAACATATCAAAAAATTTCGAGTAATGGTAATTCAAAACATATAAATTGGGCATCTCTGATATAGAGTATAATAAAAATACAATTTTCATTTAAACGGTTAAAAAGTAGGTAGAAGGTAAGAAACATTTTAAAAGCTTTTATTTAGCTCGCTATCTTGTCTGTTTGTTTGTCTGTTTGTCTGTCTGTCAGATCAAATCTTGCAACCCAATTTTGACCCACTTCCACTTGTCCGATTGACTTGAAATTTTGCACACTTATATAAGTCCGATGACAATACAATATTTTCACTACTTCGTCCTTATAAGGATAACGGAAGGTCCTGTAAGGATAACGTGATTATCCTTTTCTCCAAATTTTCCGGAAAAAAATCTATCCTGGGGGTTTTTGGGGTCGCTGAATCCGAATCTGTCATTAAAAAGTCAGTAAGGATAACGGAAGGTCCTGTAAGGATAACGTGATTATCCTTTTCTCCAAATTTTCCGGAAAAAAATCTATTCTGGGGGTTTTTGGGGTCGCTGAATCCGAATCTGTCATTAAAAAGTCTGTAAGGATAACGGAAGGTCCTGTAAGGATAACGTGATTATCCTTTTCTCCAAATTTTCCGGAAAAAAATCTATTCTGGGGTTTTTGGGGTCGCTGAATCCGAATCTGTCATCAAAAAGTCTGTAAGGATAACGGAAGGTCCTGTAAGGATAACGTGATTATCCTTTTCTCCAAATTTTCCGGAAAAAACTCTATCCTGGGGGTTTTTGGGGTCGCTGAATCCGAATCTGTCATTAAAAAGTCTGTAAGGATAACGGAAGGTCCTGTAAGGATAACGTGATTATCCTTTTCTCCAAATTTTCCGGAAAAAAATCTATTCTGGGGTTTTTGGGGTCGCTGAATCCGAATCTGTCATTAAAAAGTCTGTAAGGATAACGAAATGTCCTGTAAGGATAACGTGATTATCCTTTTTCTCAATTGTTCCGGGAAAAAATATATTCTGCGGGTTTTGGGGTTCGCTGAATACGATTCTCAAGTTAAAAAGCCTGTAAGGACATCTCAAATGTAAAACTATATATTCGAAGACTAAAAAGAACAAAATAAAAAAAATAAAAAAATTTTTTTAAAAAAAGCTTTTATTAAAAAAAATGCACTAAAAAGAAAAAAATAATTTTCTGGACGCTGTGTATCACAAATATAAAAGCTTTTAAAAAGCGAGATAAAGCATAAAACAATAAAATAAACATTTATCTCGCTTTTTAAAAGCTTTTATATTTGTGATACACAGCGTCCAGAAAATTATTTTTTTCTTTTTAGTGCATTTTTTTTAATAAAAGCTTTTTTTAAAAAATTTTTTTTATTTATTTTTTTTTTTGGTAAGAGTAATTTGTCTCGGAAATTTTTTATCGAACACCGAAAACCACATCTCAATTGACTGAACGGTTCAGAAAGTATCAGGTCAGGGGGTCGTAAGAAATGTGGGGTGGGTCAATATTTTGTAAACGAAGTTTATCCATTTTGCAAATTACTCTACAGTTTTACAAAATTTCATTAGTATTTTCAGCTAACATTCAGGCAGACGGAAATGCGAACAAGAATTTTAAAAGTCAGTAGAAAAATGACATCTATCTATCAGCAGGAATTAGAATTTAAGAAAACTGTGATATATTACATAACATAAGATTAAATTCCAAAGAATCAGAGAAAATATAACGTTATGGTGTAAATTTAATTGAATAATTATTTCTATGAAGAATATTTTAGGTTTTCAGTTAAAAAACTTTTTGGCATGTTAAGCGTTTTCAATGTATTCCATTCAGGTACCTATTTAATTAATCAAATATTTTCTCTTGGTGTGATTCTTTGTTAAAGGGATTTATTTATCCCAGGAGGCAAAAAGCTTTTTTTTTTACTTTTAACTGTGAAGTGTATATGAAAACTCGTAAGTCTCCGGGTGAATATCATTTTGTAATAAAGTTCAGTAACAAGCGCTACACGTGGCTTAAATTATACCCTGATATCGTTAATGTAAAATAGGATGGGTTATACAAATGCATTATGGGGTGTGTATATAACCATAAAATTTAATATCTCTGCCAACATCGTTGGTCTTTGGATGGTTGAAATCCATTTCTTGTTCAACCAGACGAGCATATGTTTTGGAATGTAAAACTTTAATCCTAAATCTAGCATAATATCATAAAAATGTCAGAAATTATGTGTGAATTTCTCATTGGAGGCAAAATATATTTTCTTTTTAAACTTAAATATGCCAAAACGTATTAACAAAATTCCAAAGGCTATCGACCTTCGTTAATGTTATGCTTTGCAACATCATGAAAATTTAAGTAATTTCAATTACTTTATTATGGAAAATAAAACTCTTACCGAAATTCCAATTTCGCTATACCGAAAGAAAATCATAAATCCAATTAAAATATCTGACAACATCATGTTATAATTGCTGTGAGGAGAAAAACGGTTGACTGTTGACCGAATTGTGTTAGGATCTATGATGACTTTCATTGAAAATCTTTGGGTGCAGAATTTCACAAAATAAATTGTTATGTTATTAGTTTGTGGAGCATAAGGATGTAACGCCCAAGAAGCAATTTGGAGGATCTTTTACAGATCCTTTTTATACCCGTATGGTGAAACCAAAGGGTATATTAAATTTGTCTTACCGTTTGTAACGCCAAGATCCCGTCATCACACACAAAAATGAATTACATCAGTGTGTTTAGAATGATATTTTGCATGTCCGTCCGTTCGTCTGTCCGTCCGTCTGTCTGTCCGTCTGTCGCGCGGATGGCGGGCGCACGGATTGAGCTAGAGACTTGACATTTTACGCTTTTTTTTCGTAAAATGTAAGGCTAAGTTCGTTAATGGGCAAAAATGGACCATTAGGGGGGGTACCCCCATACGAACGAAAACGTTTTTTGCGAATATCTCAAAAACTGTAAGAACAAAAGATATTAGGATATGATTCTACATAAAACTCCCATACATCAAAATCCGATGGGAATAAATTTTAGAAAATCTAATTGAAAAGTTTTGCGAATATCTCGAAAACTAACGGGTTTTTGGTGGTTCAACGTATAAGAATAATTCAAAACCGTGTTAATTCTACCTGGGTGCACTCCACCCACAGTAGAGCATCCGCCAGGTGGCTAAATTATTTATTAAATTTAACTTTTTCAAAACATTGGAAAAACATCGAGGTATCGATGTTTTCAGGACAATATTTTTTGACATCGATGTCGCCTTAAAAAAAACATCGATTTTCGATTTTTTGATGGTCTATGTTGGAGCTAAACTTCAGGCCAATCGCCTCGGTAGTTTCCCCGCGAAAGGGTAACATAGAGGAAGAGCTAAGTTTCGAGATCACTTTAACCCCTCCCTTTACTCCCCCACCTCTCGGGATACTTTTTAATGGGTCTATGTTGGGGCTGGACCCCGGACGAACATCTATGCCAAATTTCAGGTCAATCGGTTCAGTAGTTTCCTCGCGAAAGAGTAACATAGCGCAACAACTAAGTTTCGAAATCACTTTACCCCCTCCCCTTACTGCCCCCACCATTCACGCTACTTTTCCGTATGCCTATGTTGGAACCAGAACTACCACAGACACTCATGCCAAGTTTCAAATCAATCGGTTCAGCCGTTTTTGCGTGAAAGAGAAACAGACAGACAGACCGACAGACCGACAGACCGACAGACAGACAGACAGACAGACAGACAGACAGATACCAACTCATTTTTATATATTAGTATGATTTGCTCCCATTTCACACCAGCGTTTGTTACTTGTGGCTAAGTCAAGACAGAATGAATTACTGACGTATAAATTTCGTAAGAAATTTTCTTCATTGCTGCTTTGTCAATATTTGCTACTGGGCAAAAACATCGGGACAAGAAAGGAAAGCAAAGGAATGAAATGAAAGAATGTCCATTTAATCCTGGTCGAAAGGAGCTAAAAGAAAATAAAAAGTAGTAAAAACATTTTAGTGTTTTCCTACAAGTCCGCAAGACAGACAAGAATAGTCGAAGGTGGATGATGATATCTCCTCCTTGAGACCCATTCGTCCATTTAACAAACCATTACCCTCAGGATACGATTGAGAGTAGCGAAATATAGCTTTGTATGATTCTTTCAATTCATTTTATTTAGACTTATGTTTTCTTCCCGGTTTCTTCGTTATGTCTGGTTTTGAGTTTCTCCTTAAGATATAATGTCAGAATTTTTGACCTCCGTTTATTCCTCTCTCATTTAACCCTGTCTTAAGATAAACATCCTTATATCTGTTGGTATCCTGTTGTGTCTAAATGAGGCCCCATCTAAACATAATTTTGACAGCAATTCGATATGGAATAGGAAGCTACGAACAAGGAAATCTCCCGACAAAGGATACTAATAAATAGTTGAAGAAATGTGAAACAACTATATAGGAATCACGCTCCTTGATGATCACGGGTGCCTGGATCAGGAGTAGGTATTCATATCAGGGTTTTTGCCCGACACTATAGGAAATTATGTGGAACATTTCGTTACTTTCAACAAACATATTCAATATATGTGTAGTGAACGTTCTTTGTATGAAGTGAATAGCTCGCGTTTAGTATACTACTATAGGTAGCTTAGGTATTCACGCATGATATCCTTTGATATCCTGCGGATATTCTCATTATCGGATCGCTGTTGCGAATTTTCTGTTTGTATACTCGCGAACAAAAAGATGATTTCGTTCTTTCACTCTACTCTAGAATCCGCTGTTTTTGATTTCTTCCGTATAAAAAAAAACAGAGCGACGTTTAATGGAGCACGTGTAACCGCTTTTGGCTACAAACATATATTTATTTAAAAAAATGTTTCCCGTATAGCATATGTGCAAAAAGCCAAAATGATTCAATTTAATAAATATCACTTAATGGAGCATTGAAATTTTTTTGAGCTTAAATTTTACAATAAAATTGAATTTTATGACACGAATAGAATGTTTTTTATGACTAGAAATGTTGAAACTGAAGAGAACGGTAAACGTTTCAAGTAAGGACAGATGTTAAAAATACATTGAACCTGGATATAAGGTCATAAAAAATATTTCGCATTTTATTTGGCAATACTTTGTTAAATGTTGAGTTATTTTATGCGATTTTGAAAATAGGTTTTATGCCAACATTTTCGGTAAAGTTGTTAATTTAATGAAAACTGATATGCAAAAATCTTCTTCGCACCGGAATTGTCCTAATTTTTGAGCTTTAGGGTAATATTTTTTTAAATTCGAAAACGCATTTTCGTTTTAAAATCTCATGACAAGGATAAAATTTTGACAGCGTATTCAATAAAAACTGTGTTTATGCGATTTTCCAAAAAAAAGAATAGTGCGTTCGGTCGTACATGGAGAAAAAAATTATGTTTCCGCCAATCATAAAATGCAGTCAGTATAATTATGTTTGGGGGATTCTTATTATAATTATGTTGGGCTGAAATTTCCGCTTGGGGCTATTTTTGCCATTACAATTACGATTGCAGACACTGTGATTCGAAACATATAATGCATAAAGCTGAAATGAAAAATCTTGATATTTTGATTACATTCAGCCCTATTCCCGTAACCGGCGGGTCGTGTACGCCGCGGGATTTGGCGTTTCCCGCAGAAGATTTGCATTCTGCTAAACGCAATTGTCCCGGCTTGTGCCGTGGTGCTGAAAACGTTTTACTTTCGGTATTACACTAAACGCACCCGCGAATGTTTTGACTTTTCCATACATTTATTTCCCGCGAGTAAATCGTTGCGGGACCAATCAATTAAATAGAAAGTTTGAATAAAAATGTGAATTTTATTTATAAATTCATTGAATTTTAACTAAATATAAGTTTTGAAGGTCAGGAAAAACTAACTAGACGCAGTACAATCATTTAATTGAACAAATAAAACTTCATGCGTATCAAATCAGCAAAACTGTCAAAATAGTCAGCGCGGGGCTGAATAAAACTGCGTTTCTACGTCTACTAGAATAAGAAAATTTCATTCGATCGAGATAAAACTTGCGTGGCGTATACACGTCCCGCCGGTTACGGGAATAGGAGTGATTATGTTTAGCTGTACAACAATATTTTCAAATTCGTCAGCCATATTATGTTTGGGGTAACCAAAATATATTTAGATTCTTAAAATAGTTTGTCGTTTGTCCAATTATACATAATATGATTGGAGCGAACATAATATGGTTGGCTCATAATTACAATTATGATTAATATAAGCAAATATTGCTTATAGCTATTATAATTATAATTCCTTAAATTACAAGTGGATATTTTGTCATCCGAAAAACTGCGTCAAACATGTCTGGTAGCCTTTGCATACATTTTTCTATGGAATTAATTTTCACGGTTTTTGGTATCCGAGGGTTTTTGGGGTCGCAGATTACGAATCTGAAGTCAAAACTTCAAAATGGCGGATTCAATATGGCGGTCAAAAAAGATAAAATTCATTAGATTACGCTGAAAACTAGTACGTAATTTTATCTTTTTTGACCGCCATATTGGATCCGCCATTTTGAATTTTGAAGTTTTGACTTCAGATTCGTAATTAGCGACCCCAGAAATTCCCGCGTACTAGTTTTCAGCGTAATCTAATGAATTTTATTTTTTTTGACCGCCATATTGGATCCGCCATTTTGAATTTTTGACTTCAGATTCGTAATCAGTGACCCCAAAAACCTTTATAAAGCTGATTACCGATTTTTTAACTGTAATAGATTTGCCACAGTTACATTTAATCTGCAAAATAGCTACTTTTTTGCTCTTTATTTATTTATAAAATGCAGTAATTATAACAAAAAGCGTATATTACTTTTTTCATAACAATTGATGTCCTAGGATACTTACGAAATGAATTTAGTCAATATAAGTGCATGAAATATATGTTATAATATTAAAAAACTGAATTAGAAAAGGTGTTGTTGTACAACAACACTATGCAACAAAGGGTTAACAGCACAAAGCTTACCCCTTCCAGAGTACAAAAAATATATATAGCCGTATGAATATTGTGTTTTTATTATACTTCAAAAATTAGGTAGGCTAAATAAATAAATTTTTAATTTGAGTTTTAAAAAAAATTATCCAGAAAAAAATCAAGCACACTCAATATTCCAAAATAAAAAAAAAATGCAATTTAAAAAAATGTGAAAATATGCGAATAATCGCGCAATGAGCTCCCAAAATATAGAAATAAAAAAAACGGGAAATTTTCTAAATTAGTGTTATTAACTATCGGAGACACTCACTGCAGGAACAGTATCACTTATATTCCACTTAAAATACTTAAGATACGAAATTGTGATTGAAAAACTCGTTACAATTGAAACAAGATTAATAAAATATTTATTAAATTTATTCCGTAGTAGTTATACGACTATTTGTGAACATGGATTTATATTGTCACTCAGTAAAAGTCGCATTTTCCTGCATGTGAGTAAAGTAACGAATATGAAGTATTCATTACCTTTATTGGAGTAACGAATGAGTATCGGGTAATAAAAGTAACGAATTTTCCCACCACTAATAATTTCAAATTGTAGGACAGTTTTTTACTTTATTACAAAAACCGTACAAAAAAATATTAATTCGTGGGACGATTTCTCGTTAAAAAAACGTTAAAAGTTAACAGCTCGGCGCTCAGCTTAATACTACTCTCTTCAGCCTTGGTCGTCTTGGTATTTTTGCTGCGCTGGCCGTAGAACGTGTTGCCAGATTGGTTTCAAAATCCTTTTTGTGAGTACAGGCCTATAATCAATGAGTGAAGAACTTGTGTATCATAGAAGTTTATCAGTCATTAAAAAACTATGTAGTACATAAAGAAACAATTCTTTTTGGTTGGTTTTTAAGCTCTTCGGTCCTTCTATGAAATAAAACAATTTCAACTTTCCCTTCTGGTTATTTATTAAACCGACGTTTCGGTCATGTTTATGACCATTTTCAATGTTTTATGAAATAAACTAAAAAAAAACTAAAAAAACCTTGAAAATGGTCATAAACATGACCGAAACGTCGGTTTAATAAATAACCAGAAGGGAAAGTTGAAATTGTTTTATTTCATAGAAGGACCGAAGAGCTTAAAAATCAACCAAAAAGAATTATAAAATAACGGTCGATCTACTCTAAATAAAAATTAAGAAACAATATTTTGAAGAATAAATATGTAAGTATTTTTCCACAAAAAAGCCTCAAATTTTGAAAAAATTGTGGTTTTCTTTTTGTACTCCCAATATTATATTTTTTTATATTAGTCCAATTTTTGGAAATAATAAAAAAAAAAAAAAATGCTGTTTGATTTTCCAGCCTGAAGTTTTGAGCCTTTTTTCGGCTCATCTTCAGAGGCATTGAAGAATCAGTTAAATTTAATCTGTTTTCAATTGTCTCCTGTAGCCGTAAAAACTTTGTCGAAATGTAACTTTCAAAATAAACAAAAATAAATAACATATGCAATGTATAAGTAGTTTAAATTAAAATTGTTTTAATTTTTTGCCAGCTTTAATCTTGTGCTGGCAATGTCAACTGCAAAAATTTACTGGTATACTTGTTGCTGGTCAATAAGTAGCTGGCAACCAGCCAAATGTCAATTAGGCAATATTGTCTTTCTACGGGGATATTTTTCTTGCTTATTGCTAGTGTGGCATTTCCGGGACTGAATGACATTTATAAAATTAAATTTGAAACAAATATTTATTAATAACACATCCTTTAGACATTTTAATTGTTTATCCTTGATGCTTCTGCTGTTTCTCACCGACTGAAATTGCTAGTGAAACTTTGACAAGCAAACGTGAGGAAAAAATGCCATGTGACCATCTAGAAATATTAAGGGGGAGTTTTTCAAAAACCTTTTAAGTTCCCAATAAACATAATTACACAAATTCCACTAACAGAACAAAGTGGATTCTGTGTCCCTACGTAGAATTCACCGGTGAGAATTTTCAATTGTTGTTGAATTAATTGCTGTACTGAAATAAATTTTCATCGAAACGTTTAATTGGCCAATAATAAGTAAATGTTGATATCTGAGACATCTATTATACAAAATACTTTTACCTTAAACTTTAAGTTTCCCTTTAATTAAATTACAATCAGTTTAGCTTCAAACACTGATGTCTAAGCTTAAATAACATAACATCAAGATATGTTACTGTTAAACCGTGTACTTGGATAAAAATCTTATAAATCATATTCAGCAGTTAAATATCTGCTGACTCGATATTCAAATGCTAGTTGTAGAAAAACGAATTCGCCGCGCTTGCTTGGAAAAGCTTTCAGCGAACTCTTCTTCAACACAACCACCAAGGAAATGGAAAAACTTTCGTGATATTCTGATATAGCAGTTTGAAATACATAGAAGCGGGAATAAACTGCGTTGTTATTGGGAGTTTGGAAAACTTGGGAAAACTGTTGGCCTGCATTGAGGCTTCTTAGCTTCAACAGTTTTCCCCGGGCATTGGAGATGACCGAATCGATAAGAAACGGATTCGTGCACAAGGAAATCTGGAGCCAAAAGTTTTATGGATTTTGAATTTTCCTAAGTTTATTCGAATTTTTATTGAAGTGTATTTGACCGAAGTGAGCATTGTTTAATAAAGTGGAAGTTTAAGAATCCTTGTTTTGGAAAAATGGATTTTTTCGGAAAAAACTACGCAGAATTTATAAGAAATTTATTGTGAAAATTGATTGTCTATGATAATTTTCAAGTTCAAGTGTTACATTTACACTAACGAGTCAATATAATTAATGTAATTAAGTTGATTTTTAAACTAATTATAAAATAATTGATAATATTCGTTTAAGTGGTATTGCGCCGAGTTGTTGTTTTAGCACCACAGCATTTGAAAGGTTAGTGTCCAAAGAAAATACGAATGGATCCCTAAAAGCAACAGGCTAGCATGCTACGCTACCATTTTTTTTGTAGTAACTCGTAGTAGTACGTTGCGTAAAAAGGACTTAACGTTGGAAACTTTTCTTCGTATCAGTTATTTTATTTTTCACATTTTTTACGCTTTGTTCCCTTTATGACAAATTATGCTCATTTATGTGTGGAACAAGGGTGGAAAACTCGTAAGGAATTTACCTGTATTTTCAAGGAATATTGTTTTCTAGATAAATTGCGAAATTCCCCCATACAAGTGGATACAATTAAGTGAATTATGGTGAAAGCATCCACTTTACTTGCTTTTAATTTTTTAATTATGTTTTTAACAAGCTGGCGAAAAATAAAAGAAGCATTTCTTTGTAAAAAATGAAGACGTTTTTAATAGTATACGGTAAATAGCAGGAAGAAAATAATATCCTTACCAATTTTTGTTATCGTAATTTTTTAATTTAAAAATCTATTTTTCTTCTAGCGTAAAAAAATTCTTAGTTAAAAATGAGTTTAAAATATCTGATGTGATCAGTATATGACTTTCTTATACAAAATCTACATTATTCCGCAATTTACGGGTACACTATAATCCGACGAATATAATTTTTGTATGAAAATATGAATTTTCATTTTACAAAATCTGAAATATCTCGATAACGGTAAAGGGTATCGATTTATTGGGATATGAAAAACTGTAGAGAATGTAATATCTTTAATTCTGTTTTTTTTTTTCGAAAACTCGTTAGTATGCACGCAATTCGCAAAAATATGTTTTTTTGCCTTTTAATAACAATATCTCAATAACAAATGATTTTTAACACGTTGACTGCCACCATGGAAGTGAAAAAATCGGGTCCCAGAGGCCGGTACACTTTTTTGAGGCCAGTAGATGGTTTCATACTTTCTAAGAAATCCCTTGTGGTTCAACAGTGGAAAATTCATAGGCCAAACATAAAAAAAGGTTTTCCCTGGTCGCCAATTATTTTTTCCATTTCATACAGTTTCTTACCGCTTTACCACACAGCTTATACTAAAGTAAAGTGCCGTGAGACCACTTGTATCTCACTCGGCCTGAGGAGCTCATTTTAATGTGAGACCACGTCGGTTTCACGTGGCGGTCAACGTGTTAAGGATAGTTAAAAGGTCTGGATTTCTCATGAATACAATATTTTATTCTACGTCGTATAAGAAAGTAAATGACACAACTCTATTGTCGTATTCGAATGGCCTACTCTTTTTGCTTGAAAATTGCTCGACCTAGATTTTAAATCAAATAAAAAATTTCGACAAATTTTTTCTAGCGAAATTGTATAGAATAAAGTATACTCTCTTCGACTTCCGAGTAGGGCATACTCCGAATTGGTGATTCGAATTCACCATATATAAAACATTTTTTTATTGCTTTTTAATATTCGTTGGAAAAATAGAATTATTTAAACAAAAAGTAAGAAATTTTCCGACTTTCCCCAAAATAATCCGAATTTATGTTGAATGTCGTTTAATCTTACGTGAGTACTCCGTCTTAAACGAGATTTTTTCCGTGATTCACTTCCAAGTTTAATGGGTTTTTCTTGGTGTGACAGTTGGGAAATCCCTCTGTCTACGTAAAACTTTGATTAAATATTTAACCAAGGGTGACAGCATAAAACAAAAACAAAAAAAAAGATAAGGAATTTTTGAATATTAATTAATTCGCTTTTCTGTGTGGTGAAGGTCTTGAACGTGTCGCATTATTTTATGGATGTGCTTCTCGATTAACCTCAATATTCTATTTATGTGTAACTTGTTTGTTCAGTTACTTACATATTTAAGCTTTTATTTTACCATTAGCTGATTTGTGGTACTGGATAGTTTTACATTTCATAGCAGGGGTGCGGAGTCGTTCTAAAAAAGCTACAACTTCGATTTCGACGCCGCATTTTTTTTTTAAATTTTGGTTTTTTAACACCCCAAAAATGCGAAAGTTTCAAAGAGTGTGAAAAAATGGAGTGTGAAAAGCGTGACAAAGTGTGACGAGGGAAGGAGGGGGCGTTTAAAAATGCAAAAGTTTGAGTCTAAAAAGGGTGGTCCAATGGAAAGATCCAGTGGATAGCCCTTTATCACAATAAACTAAAAATAATAAGGGTATTCATGGAACCGGATAAAATTATCCATTGAATTTTTGCGAATTTATACGGGGAGGGTTTCATGAACGAATTCAAATATTTTGTGTAAATCGATCAGCGTTCGGCAGTCTTCTCTAAGCAGCCACCAAACTAGACGTTGAAAATACCGAAAATCGGTGAACAATTAAAATAATAAAATATGGCAACAAATGGCATAAGAAAAATTCTTGTTCTTGCGGCGGAATTTTACAATTTCTGGAAATCTCGGTTTTTGAATTTTGTATAAGCTTATGATCCCCGTAAGTTATTGCCACCAAAATCGTGGAATTTACATACGAGGATCCTGAAGATATTAAACAGTTTACTAAAATTTTCCGCGATTTCATGCATCGCCGTAGTGATAGTTGTTTATTGATGCCTCTGGTCAGCCAACTTTTTTTTGCCAATCTTCTTCTATATTCTGATGTGCGATTTTAAGGCAATTATGTAGATCTTTTAGAAAAAAATGTTTTTTTTTCACGAAAATACCCGAAATATATTTCGTTAAAATAAATGTTTATACCATCAATTCATTAAAAATCAATTGAAGTTAAATCTTCTGGGTAAAGCATAATGATCATGAGGTGTATCGTGAGGTTTTTTTTTTCTTTTATAATAAAAATGTTAAAAAAGACAGGCAAGAATGGTTTTGTTATTTCCACATTTTCAAATCAATATCAAATTTCCGCATTTACGCATTAATACTGAATTTTTATAACTCATATGTATGTAAAAAAATTCCCGGAAGTAAATTATGTTAAAATTCAATTATGTTTGAGAGTCAGGTTGTGCAGCATTTCCCATCAATTTTTGTTATCAAGACAACGTACTTGACAGCAGCAGGAAAAAAAACTTGTTTTAAAAAAATTCCACGTCCTTTAGGCAATAAATATTCATTTTTCAAACACTTCACCAAATGTGTAAAGACGTCTGACGTTACCGCTGTTCATTCAATTTTCCCTAAGTTAGACTTTTTTCCCTTCTCGAATATACGTAAGAAATGTTGAGCTGCTTCTTGTTTTATTTCAGTGAAAATTGAGTCAAAGTTTTGCCTCTCTGCGTCCATTTGGAAAATTTGAAGATATGAATTTAAAATTTATTGGTTTTTAGCGAGTGATCTAAAATTGAAACAGGATATGAGAAGAAAAGAAAAATCAAAAAAAAAAATGGAATATTTCTTTTTGATTTAACGGAAAATATCACAAAACTTACGCCTGCTCCGAACTCCTTAAAGCTTGTCCCACAATTGGCGCGGTGCGGCAGCGACGCGGCGCGGTTAGCTCAGAGCGGCAGGGCGACAGCCGCAGTCATTTTTAAACCGAAATTACGCGGCGCGGTTGCAGCTCTATTTGTGTTCTCATAACCTAAAAATCGCAGAAAATTTGAAGATTATTAATTTTTCCGTTTCATTTTCCGTTTCGAATGCGTTCTTTTCCATCTTTTTACTTGATAAAAATATTTGCAACAACATAAACAACTGTCACCGCTTCCAACCGCGTCTGAAAGTAGAAACTAGACCTACTCTTCGCGGTGCGTTTGGTCACCGCGCAATTATAAACCAACTCATATAAACTTATAGTTTCTACTGCCATCTGTCACCGCGCCGCTTTGCGCGTAATTGTGGGACAAGCTTAATAGCGAAAACACAATGACGCGTCAAGGCGTGCGTAAGCTTTGACATTTCGACGCTTCAAAAGTAAAACCCGTGGCTTACTATGGGACGATTTATATTAGCGCTTCGCCTTGACGCTTCAAAGCGCTCTGACGCTTGGAGTAGACCACTTTCTACTTTCAGACGCGTTGGCGCTTTGAAATTTGTATGAAAATTGCGTATTTTTGGAAAATGGTGGGGCAAATGATGCATTTATGGAACGATTAATTAAAAAAGAGAAAAATAATTAATATTTATGCAATCTAAAATCGAAATTGTGTGAAAATGCGGAATAACAAGACAAAAAATAAAGTGAAATTAATTCAAATATATTCGCCGATTATTCTAGTGACTTTAAAAGATGCTAAGGATCATCGTGGCTTTTATTTAAACCACTTATTTTATAAAGAAGTCGTCCGCATCTCTTTCAATATTTATTTCTTGAATTCACCATCATCAATTGATGTTTTTAATTCATGTGCTTTGTGTGCTACTCCTGCAACAAATTCTATGTCTTCCAAATGCTTTTTACTCTTTGTTTCCATTTTATTTGAAATAAAAATACTGAAGCGTGTAGTTCTTACGAAGCGTTATTAGGTTTTAGCACAGACGCTTCAAAGCGTTCAATTGTCAAAGCGTGCTTGGTGCTCTGAAATGTCAAAGCTTACGAACGCGTTGACGCGCCATTGTGTTTTCGCTATAAATGGCACGCATAAAACATCGATTCGCGTTACGCCTTATCAGAGCCGACAGTTTTTTTGAAAAATAAATTTGATCGTTTGTAAATAATAGACGTATTATGCTATCCAAGACGAAAGAATCGGAAGTAATTATTGACGTAAAAGGAATCGAATAAAAATCCCATAATCAAAAGGAAGCAGACATCATACAGGACTATGGGCAAGTCAGCCGACACGAAACGCAAAAATACGATACCGAAAAACATTCAAAGAAATCTCAATAGATAGCCATCGATGGAAGCTTAAGTCCTGGATTTGTATGATTGGTGAGATTTTTCTTCCTACCCGCTGGCGGCGGTCGGTGGTCGCAACTTCGCAACCACCAAAGAAAATTTCCAAAGCACAGTTATATATGAAAAGGGGTGGTTTTCCGTGATTTTTTTGTGTCTGTTTGTTATTGAATTACGATCGAACAGAACAGCATATTGTTATATTCTGACAAGATTTTATCATTTATATCTTTATTCTTATTTCATTTTCAACCCATTTTTTCGGGTAAAGTAAACTTACATACTTTTTCTTATTATATTTTTTCTTATGATGTCGGTATAGTTTGGCATTATGAACTCGCTTGGGCTTTTTGTAGTCCATTCGTTTGTGTGATTGTGGGTGGCAAAGCAATTTGTCAGACTTGAAAATCTCTTGACCAAAAGGATAACAGACGGACACCTTCTTGGATTATTTGATTGTGTGAAGTGTTTGCTGTGAGGGTTTTCGTTTGTGAGCAAACCCTTGACTTTAGTATCTTTTAACCGTTGGCAATATAACAACAATAACAAAACAAAAAAAAAGAAATAACAATAACACTAACGGGATCAACAAACATAAGCAACAACTCTTATGCGAACCTCAGATAAAAAGCAACCCACAACGCAACGACTTTATAAAACAAGTCCAAGAAAAGCCAAGGATCAAAAAAATAATAATATTGTGATTGGACCAGTAAAATAGAGTGGAATAATAGGAAATGCGTTTGTTCACCAAAAGTTCGCACACCATTCCAATAGTATCGTGTTGGTCTTTCTTAACATAGGACTTGGGATTTAAATTTAGAGAGATGATGACAAGGGTAAACCAAGGTGACTATACTCGTATGTATAGTTGAATTAAATTTCAACATGACTGGGCAATCCAATGGCCAAGATGATTTCTAGCATTTTCTAACGTTCAAAGGAGAATAGGACACCATGGGGTATTCTCGGGTTGCTCTGGGATGGATTTTTGGTAATAAAGAGACACATCAAACATTCAAAAACCTGGCCTAAGTGATGCTGTCTACAATACTATTCACACAAGAGCGGTCCCATACAAGGACAAGAGCTGCCCTTGGATGGCATGTGTGAATTTAATGTATGGGATTATGTGGCACCCGAATTTATTGAGTTGTGTCGAAAATATGACCCGGTTTTTAATTAATGTTGTTGAATGAAAAACAGAAGAAAAGTAGAAACTAAACCTTAATTTTAGCTGTCTTGAAGAAGAAGAGAAGCAAATCATTGGTAAGGACTGCTAGTTCGGCATCTTTTGTTGGTTGTGCGTAAACTTTGCAAATCTGTCCTGTGGGTCCAGCAGCGTACAATATATAAACAGCAGCTTCTTATTTTTGAGTTGTTTAGGCAATCCTGTCGATGGTTCTTGAACTTAATCACCGATTTTTTTTCTGAAGGGGCTCTCTCTCTGCCTCTCTGTCGCTGTCTCTCTCTTCATAAAATACGCCACGTTTTTAGAGAGGTCTGCCGTAGTGTGACGATATCACTAAACCTCTTCCAAAACATAAGAAAAGCTACAATTGACCAATCGTCAAATCGCTACTTCGGAGGAAGACTGTCACAACTTAAAAAATGTCGAATTTGTACTAAAGGTGCGGAAGAGTGGTAATTATGGTATACTTTGTTGTAGAAGAGTGTCACAATTGTAACTTATAATTCTGGCCACCAGAGAACAGATGTGTCGGTCTTGCATTGTGCGAGAAAGTTGCAAGTTTTTTCAACAGTGTCACATGTTTAGTCACGGTATACAGACAACCAAGGTATGCTGTAAACTCAAATCTGACATTTCGTTGCTACGTCACTTGTGCCGATTAGTCCGTCAAGTGCAGAAGGAATTTTGTATTCTGGATGGTTTTTTTAAATTTGTGCGATTTAAATAAGATATTTGTAAATTAGTAGACTGATTGCATTAAATAGTGATCAATAAACATAAAAATTTATTAAAAAAGTCGGCACAAATGACGTCACACCTGACTATCAAAAGTTTACAGCATACCTTGGTTGTCTGTATGCCATGTGTTTTGTTGTGAATCGTTATTTGAGGTGAAAGCATGCTTCATGCTTAAAAGTGGAAGCATGCTTAAAAGTTAGTACTATTAACCATGCAAAAGCTTGTTACTGTAGATATTTTCTAAATATCGAAAATACTAACACAAAATATCAGAATAACTTTAAAACGTCATTTCCCAAAATTTACAATTTTTGAGTTGTGACAGTCTTCCTCCGAAGTAGCGAAATACTCCATATGATGACAGATAAAATTTTTATTTAAAAAAATCCATTTGTATAGTAGAGGGGGAAAGTAGTGGTCCGATTGGATTTTGAAGTATGGAACGGTTATGTAAAATCATATTCTAAACAGATTTTACCATAATAATTTTTTCAATACGACTCATCGTTTTCGAGAAAATAGAAAAAGTATTCATTTTATATGGGGGAGGGAGGAAGGAGTGATCAAACTCGATTTTGATGTAAGATAAGTAGGGCCCGGATTTTAGGCACTTATAAAATGCGAAAAAGGCAGGCAAAAAGGCAGTACAAAAGACTAAATAAGCATTAATTTTTCAAAAAAAAAAAACATTTTTTTAAACAAAAGGTATTTTCATTGCACGAATATTACATATCATGTATTACAAAATTGAACGCAGAACGCTCGCTCAGATAAATTAAATTCATATAAATAAATTAAAAATAATCAAAAAAAGCTAATACAGGGTGGGCCAGAATAGACGCAGGGGTTTGAAGTCTTTATAACTTTTTTTTTTATTTTTTTTAATTTTGTTTCAGCATTTTGTTAAGAAGACTTGGGCAATTTAAAATGGACCTGTACACAATAGAACAACGAACCGGTGGGCGGTGGGCTCAATGGCTCTTTTACGGGACATGTTTGGCGGACGCATTATTTCGAAAAGTTGCGATTTCAATTGGCCTCCGCGTTCACCTGAACTAACGACTCCAGATTGTTTCCTTTGGGGTTATTTGAAAGAAAAGGTGTACGTCAACAAGCCAACAACCATCAGCCAATTGAAAACCAACATTCGCAGTGAAATCGAGGCCATAACACGAAAGGTTATGGAAAATGTTTTGGAAAGAGCACGGATTTGCGAAGCAGAAAATGGCCACCACATGCGGGATATAATTTTCCATGTTTAGACCAAAAATATTCCCCATCAATCAACTACATGTATTTGAAAAAAAAAATTATAAGTTTCGCTAAAATAAAAAATTTATAAAGAATTCAAACCCCCGCGTCTATTCTGGCCCACCCTGTAGCTTTAGGTGAAGTGAGAATCATAAGGGAGATGTCCCACTGGCGCATCAGCTCCTGCAGCTGACTGATCCCAATATTATATGACTGATCCCAACAAGCTTTCCATACAAAATCCTGCACCACCTTTTCAACTCGAACAGCGCTTGGTACAAAGGGAAATTTTATACGGTAATGTACGGTAATGAAATGCTGCTAACTTCAACATAATAAATCTGACATTTTATTCTCAATTGAGGATTTTGTGTTGGTGGTTTGTTGGTTCTGCTCGACAGCGAAATAGTTTTAATCATGGGAGATAGCGAATCGTGATTATATCAAGAAAATATAGCAGTAACGGCCTACTGATGTAACCAACGTGAAGTTAGTTGCCATTCGAACTCAATGAAATTTCCCACTTACTCTGGATCGTTTTTTTAATGTTGCGTGTTCTAGAACATTAAAAAAACGCAACTATTGAAAATTATCATTTTATTGTAAATAATCTATCAAAAATGATATTAGAAACTACCCGACATGTTCCTGATATCAGCTACATTTAGGTCAGTTCAAAAAAGTCAGCTGTGTGTCCCAGATATGCAGCTGCACATTTTTTGCAGTGCGCCATGCGCCATTGAATTACATGTGCAACTGATATCGGGATCAGTCAGCTGCAAGAGCTGATGGCCAGTGGAACATCTCGCTAATAGGTAACACGGATCTACAATAATACTGATTGCATTTTTGGATAACGCTACTTTTTTTGCACTTGCTTTCTTCAATAAATTCCTGCGTATGGCAGTTTTTATGTGTTGTGTCACAAAATACTTTTTCGAATGATTCACTACTTTTTCGCAAATTTTGCAAAAAAGCAAACTCCCGTCTGTGGAGAAACAGTCTTTGCCAAATGTATTTACAAGGTTCATGAGTATAAGGCCATTTTCTCGTGTGATTTTTGGCATTTCTAAGTTTTCAATTTACTACCAAAACTAAACTGATCGCACATTGGCGCAACTGTCATAAATATAGGCATTGCCAAATCAAAAAAAAAAAATGATAATTTTTATGGGTACTTTAATTACCCTAAAAAGAATTTATAAATCTTTTTAAGATCGGAATTATTAAAAAAGGCATTAAAAAAAGGCTAAATGGTCGAAAAAGTGGGAAAATAAGCAAAAATGCCTAAAAGGCGGTTAATATACAAAAATTAACGAAAAAATGCCTATTTGCCTTAAATATCCGGGCCCTGAAGATAAGTTATCTAAAATTATAATCTAAACACATTTTATGTTAATAAATTTTTTGATACGATGCCGATGTACAGTTTTCGAGAAAACAGGAAATAGGTATTGCATTTGTATGGGAGAAGGAATAAGCAGTGGTCAGATTGGATGTTGGTGTATGGACAAGTTATATAAAATCACGTTCTAAATATATTTTGCGTTTAAAAAATGTTCTGTTTCGTTTGGAAGAATGAAACAATTTTGCTCGTGCAAGAACTTGCCCTTTCAATTTATGAGAAATGCAACTGTACAAAATTTCCAGTCTCTACCTCAAACCTTTCGAAAGTGCTGGTGTTTACGGACGGATGGATGGACGAATGAACGGACAGACGGAGGGGTGGACGTTCGAATGGGCAGACGCAGGGATGTACGGACATGCGGAAATCAAAATCTTTTGTCATCCCAAACACCCTGCTTAAGTTCGTTTTTATGCCCTACGATTGGTTCGGTGCGTTATAAACGGTATACAAAATGATTATCATATAGAGTATAAACAAACCAAAAAATCTCACCCAAAAACTTTCATTGCCGGTGCTTTTCTTTGCTGCGACTTCACGCTTCCATAGTGTTTCATATTTCAATATAGAAAGTAATTACTTTCGGGGTCTCTGTAACACACTTCAGAGTTTTATATACGATAGCCTTTTTATATGAATGTGTATATATCTTTCTGCTACTGTTTCTTGTTCGGGGAATTGAGAAGCTTAAGGACAAATTATTATAATATTTTATTATTATGATTATTATTCAAGGGACTAATATATTTTTGTCATGTCTGCTGCGAAAGCAAAAATAGACGACTTGAAAAAGGGACATTTTCATTTCCATATAATAGAGTGGTGTATCTGGGCTACTTGTATGCATATGTAGATATTGAAACTAACACAAATATTTCTTTTTATTATAAACATATTGGCTGAAAACGAGGTATATATTTTCTCAATATAACGAGGAGAAGGAAAATATTATTTTATGATTAACCTTCGAACCACAATACCGTAAAATTATATGAAAATGTGACGAGGCGAGGCGGGCTGGATCTTTTCTTAAATCGCAGTGCGTAACTATTTTTGGTACCGGATTGAGTGGAAATTTAGTGATTCTCAATGCTATCGGTTGTTATCTTTATAACCTCAATCCTTCAAGGACTGAGCTTTCAGTTAAAATATCCTAACGGAAATAAAAAATTTGTTTATTCATAAAAAGATGTTCTGGGTGAAATTTTGGAAAATTCAGGAAATTAAATTTTTTTCGAGAAAAAACACTGCATATTAGACGATATTGACTAAACACTTATTTGATCGTAATCTACTTTCGGAAATCGAATGATTTTCAGTTGTTGAAAAGATACCGGGAGACGGGGTTGAACTAAAAAGGAATTGGGGTAAATTTTGTTTCAACTTTTCAGGCAATACTGAAACAGTTGGGAAAAGCAAACCAAGATAATATAATGTGAACAGCACATGATTTTCTTAATGAAACTCTACTTTTCTGCACAATTTACTTGACGAACAAAATATTAGTTTACATAAAAATATGAATTTTTATTTTGAAAAATGTGAAATATCTCAATAACGGTAAAAGATATCGAGTTACGGTAAAAGCCGAAAATGTAGAGAATTTAAACATATTTAGTTCTTCCTTCAACTATTTTTTGACTACTATTTTTTGTGTAGTTTCGGAGTAAATCACGAAAAACGAAATCGCGAAAAACGAAATCGCGATTTTTAAAAAGCCACCATTTTGGTTACTTCCAGCTAACGGATTTCCAACAAAAGTTAATAGGGTTGTTTCATTCCAGAACCAAACATGCCTGTACCTGTAAAATTTCATGGCTCTAGCCCTATTAGTGTTTGAGAAATCTTGTACACAGACTATCAGACTAACAGACTAACAGACTAACAGACTAACAGACTAACAGACTAACAGACTAACAGACTAACAGACTAACAGACTAACAGACTAACAGACTAACAGACTAACAGACTAACAGACTAACAGACTAACAGACTAACAGACTAACAGACTCACAGACTCACAGACTGACAGACTGACAGACTGACAGACTGACAGACTGACAGACTGACAGACTGACAGACTGACAGAATGACAGAATGACAGAATGACAGAATGACAGAATGACAGAATGACAGAATGACAGAATGACAGAATGACAGAATGACAGAATGACAGAATGACAGAATGACAGAATGACAGAATGACAGAATGACAGAATGACAGAATGACAGAATGACAGAATGACAGAATGACAGAATGACAGAATGACAGAATGACAGAATGACAGAATGACAGAATGACAGAATGACAGAATGACAGAATGACAGAATGACAGAATGACAGAATGACAGAATGACAGAATGACAGAATGACAGAATGACAGAATGACAGAATGACAGAATGACAGAAAGACAGAATGGCAGAATGACAGAATGACAGAATGACAGAATGACAGAATGACAGAAAGACAGAATGGCAGAATGACAGAATGACAGAATGACAGAATGACAGACACAAGAACATTTTTGTAATAATGCTCCAATCGACTCAAGAGTGTCCGGGAAATGTTTTTTAGACAAAATTAACGGGTCGACATTTTACATGAATACAATACTTTATTATAGAATCTTTTTTAGAAGGAAAAAACGTCTAAATCCGAATTGAATTTTTGTTTCATGCTATCAAAATAGCATTAATTTGAGCCTAAAAATAAACATAATTGCATTAATCTGATGTAAAAGACTAAAAAAATAATAATTACTGAAGTCGCTTGATGAAGTTGGGAGACATTTAGACGAGCCCTAAATTCAAACTGGCAAAATTGATAATTACATACATACTTGTAGATCTTATAACGATATTCACATGGAATTTTTTTTAGGTTTAGAGGATCCTCTTGTATAGTTACGTTTCTTAAGGTGATGTCACGCACGACACGAGGTAACCTCCAAAGAACATATATTTTGCCATCATATCAACATTAAGATGATAAAAATCATTTTGACCGCCTACGCAAAGGTTCAATTTTCCGAATGGGAAAACTTTACCACTTAAGATGAGTTTTGGCTTTTCGTTTTTCCTTTAATTAAGCATTTTAATAGTACAAGCTGAAAATAGGATTCGTAATGACTTCGCCTTGAGCCGAGAAATGGCCAAAGGAAAATTTATCTACAAAACGTATTAAATTAGCTTCAGTTACATGCTGCCTAATTGAAGCTTTTTTCGGCAATCAAATGCCCTACGAAAAACCAGCACCGGAATTTCTATTTCGACTTGGGCTAAAAATTGCCTCTACAAAACTTTTGTTTTTTTTGTGCAAAATTCCAATTTATCTTTATTTAACCGTCAGCCGTTAATTTTAAATCTCTGAAATTAATTATCTCAAAGTCCTATCGGAAATTCTTAAAGACAAAATCAATAAATCAAACAAAAGTTTTGCTAATTTAATAAAAGAAACGAATGTTTCCTTAGCGGAAGATAAAATAAAAGTTTCATTTCGTTTCTGTTTTTAAACTTGAAATTAGCTACATTTTCTTTGTACGATATCTCGATTCATATTGATGATTAAGGAATACACCATGGTCGAAGAGGAACTTTTTAGCTGTTTTCAGCGTCGTGCCGAGGGAGGGGCGAAAGGGCCTCTGCCCTGGGCACCAAATTGGCGCTAATTGGATGTAATAAATACAACAAATTCAAACCTGTGACTTCACATCATAAACAAAATTTTCTTCCATTGCTCTTGCATATTTACTTTAACAAGCCGATTAGACATTGAGGCTGGGTTCTAGCACTGAGGGAAAATTGTCATTAGATTCAACGAAAAAGTAGTTGAATCAAATAAAAAAAACTGCTAAATTTGGGCCAACGGTTTTTGTATTTGATTTAAATGAAAATTATTTAAACTAAATGATTATCGATTCTGTCAGAGAAAGTAGTGATGCTACAACAAAGTAACCGTTCTTCTTGTTTATCATGTATTTTTTTTATTATTAGTGTATGTTGATGAGACGCACTTATACGTTTATCTTAGCACTTAATAGTTGCGTTTTTTAATGTTCTGAAGCAGTTCAGAACAAGCTTTCCATACAAAATCCTGCACCACCTTTTCATCTCGAACAGCGCTTGGAACAAAGGGAAATTTTATACGGTAATGTACGGTAATGAAATGCTGCTAACTTCAACATAATAAATCTGACATTTTATTCTCAATTGAGGATTTTGTGTTGGTGGTTTGTTGGTTCTGTTCGACAGCGAAATAGTTTTAATCATGGGAGATAGCGAATCGTGATTATATCAAGAAAATATAGCAGTAACGGCCTACTGATGTAACCAACATGAAGTTAGTTGCCATTCGAACTCAATGAAATTTCCCACTTACTCTGGATCGTTTTTTTAATGTTCTGTGTTCTAGGACATTAAAAAACGCAACTAATATTAATTTCAAGATGGAAATCATTTATTCTATGTTTTATTGAAAATATACGAGTTACATAAAATCTCAGAAATTTGATGATTTATAAATTTATACATTTAAACTAATGCTCGAATTTTTGTTTTGACTGCATGACGTCAGAAAGCGCTCTCTGCCAGACATTTAAATTAACTGATTGAATTTTTGTTTTTAATACTTTTCATTTATATAATTTTTGATGTATTTAAATCAAATACCTGCATTTAAAATAAATGGTTAGGTATTTGTTTTTACGACTTTGTTTTTTAATTCAAATAAAAAAAAACATTTGACTTTGGAGTATGAATGAGAATTAGTTAAATCAAATGACGGTTCTTGATGCTACTACATGTCCGATTTCCCCCAGTAAGCATAAAGCGGCCACCTAGGATGTATTTTTTTTTCTGAAATGACGCTGTAAGTAACGTTACGGGACATTTGGAAGATTGCTGCATAAATTTGGACTTCATAAAGGATAAGGCGTCTCTGGAAATATTTAAGGTTCATTTTAAGAGGGTGTCCATTTCAATTTCTGCCTACAATGCATTTTTCCAAAAAGAATTTGCCTGCGGTGCAGATTCTTTAAACTTCTGCATTATTGTGGATTGAAAAAAATTGAAAAATAACTATATCTTTTTATCTTGATAATCACAGACAAAAATTAACACAAATTTTATCGCCAAAACAGAATCACAAATATTGCTAAGGGTCAGTCGATGACCGCCACTGAGACATGATTGAACATTTGGTTATAGACGATTTCCTACGATTTCCGGAAAAATTTTATGCAAAAAATAGTATTAGCTGAAAATAGGAGATACGTACAACGGACAGACCGACAGACAGATGCACGGACATCCCAATAATTTTGCCTGAAACGGTTTTTGAATACAATACTTTCCTTCTATAGTAGTGGAAAGTAAAAAAAACGGGCAAAAATTGACAGTTTCTGCGAAAAAAGTTCGGTAAAAAGCTCTGCCAGCAACTTCATTTTTCAGGGGCCTTATTCTAGAACTCGTACCGAGTCAAATTTCTACCCAGTGCTACAAAAAGCGATTCTTGAACTCGGAAACGAGCGATTTCTTGCGAGTATTTACTCGGTGACGTTTAACCTGCCGAGTGAGGTTGGAATTTGACTCTGAAACTATCTTTTGACAAACTAAATAGCTTTATGAATCTGAAAGAGATTATTTATATAATAAATTTCACATTTCAAACATATGCCATAAAACGGATTTTATTTGTCTCTAATTTCTTTGTAACGAGCACGGATATTTTCTTCAATACTATCACTATCGTCAGACAAAAAAGCTACTATACTTTCCATCGTAAAAAAAATCGTATTCAAAAATTTTCACTGCTTCACAAAATCAAACTTCTATCAATATATTTCCGCTAACATTTCAGAAATTCGAGACCATATTCTCCATACATCGGAATTCCTTCCTTATGTAAAACAAGTAAGGGATGTTTTCACTTTCCACGAACATCAATTTGCTAAGTGAAGTTGGCCACATTTCAACAATTTCATATAAAATTTCATTTTTGTGGTGGCAACACATTTGGTCGTACTCGGAACGAGTTCAAGAATCACATTTTGAACTTTATGCGAGTAACACATACGAACCGAGTTGACTGTCGTACCGAGTTCTAGAATAAGGCCCCTAGTCTGAATAATGAATTCGAAAAGATTGTGAGATCGGATTTTGCAAAGTCATATTTAGAACAAATTTTGCAGAAAAGGTTTTTGTGAAAGAGACACATCAACAAAACACTGTCGTGTTGTTTTTAAATCCAATTAAAGTGTTAAACAGAAATAAAATTCCAAAACGTCCACCAGTTGAGGTTATGCCAACTAGCATTCCTCTAAATAATGTTTATAGTTCGTTGGTCCTCAACACAGGGTAATTACCGTCATCCTTGATTTTCTCTAATCCGTCATTACAAGCACACAGAAATGCATTTTTATGATTTTTCTTTAGAATGGAAGGGGCGCCAAACACAGGTTTCACCGGGTACCACTTTACTTTGGCACGGCTCTGGGTTTTATACTAAAACTAAAATGAGAAAATAGACTAGGAGAACACGAGGAAATAATTTTATTGGCTTTTATTGCGCTCCATTTGGAATTTTCGTCCCTAACATCAGGGTGAAATTACTTGGATTTTCCTTTGATCTCTGATTAATGGATTTCTTCTAATGCTAGTAATCACTTCAGATAATTTCTTTTCCAGTAAAAAAGCTTTTTGGGGGATTACATTCGATTGCGTAACACACACGAGTTTGTCGCAAGCATGTGTTCAGGGCAAATGAATAATTAGGTGAGTGACTGAATGGAATTTATTGTTTACACGTTCAGTTAGGGTGACCAGACTTTGAAAGCGAAATAGTGGGTCTTGGAGTAAAAAAAGTGACTTTTTTACACAAATTAGTGGCACTATTGATGTATGTTGATATTAATAAAAAAAATGGAAAAACAGACATCTTCACAAAGGTTTTTTAAATGTTATTTAAGCTAAACGGGGTTTAAAGTTAGTCATAGACAATTTTTATCTGTGTTTAAGTGATAAAATGGGTTTTAAATTTAAACTTGGCGAAAATCTTGTTAAGTGGTTGATCAACCTCAAATTAAATAACGTTTTGCCTGTAAAAATTAAGTTAAATGTTATCTTTCGACGAGGTTTAAATATTAATAGTAATTGGGGAATGCTTATATCAAAACCATTGTAAATTCTGTTTATTTCACAATTTTTTGGCGTATTTTTTAATCATCAAAAAATGTTGGCATCGCGAGATAAAGATAAGAGCAAAATGTCATTGGGAGATTACATAGTAATAACTTCCCGGGAAACTTTAATTTTAAATGATCAGCTGCAGCGGTATTGTGATTGCCAAGGGAGAACATTTTTTGATTGAGATAACCGAATAAATGAGTTCTCTCATTATTTGGTATAATGATCACAAATACGTGAGAAATACACCGTGAAATTTCTAACCTTAAAATGTCAAAAAATCCACCAACTATTTTGGATGTGGAAATGAAAAGTGAGTTTATTTCCGCGAAATGAATGAAAGCAAAATCTATTAGTTTTATGTTATTCGAAACTAATTGAAATTGCATTCCACACATAAAGAGAACTTTTATAATAAACTAGAATTTAAACCCGGCTACGCCCGGCTAAAAGCGTGAGTAGAACAAAATCTAAGAACACAAAATTCAATTGGCAACAAATTAGATATAATAAGTTGTCCGTGCTTTTCTTTAAAAGATTCGGATTTTCTTTTCCCCCTCCCCTTATTCCCCCCACCACTCGGGCTACTTTTTAATGGGTCTATGTTGGGGCTGGACCCCCGACAAACATCTATGCGAAATTTCAGGCCAATCGGTTCAGTAGTTTCCCCGCGAAAGAGTAACATAGAGGGAAAACGAAGTTTCGAGATAACTTTACCCCCTCCCCTTACTCCCCCCAGCTCTCGGGCTACTTTTCCGTATACCGATGTTGGAACCAGAACTACCACAGACACTCATGCCAAATTTCAAGTCAATCGGTTCAGCCGTTTTTGCGTGAAAGAGGAACAGACAGACCGACACCAACTCATTTTTATATATTAGTATGATGATTTAAATACTTAGTAGAAAAATTTACTATTATGTGGTTAAATTTACTTTTTTTTGTAATTGAAATTTGCTATTTTGTGATTGAAATTAACTATTGTAGTTGTAGTCACGATTCCTCTTTATAAAAAAGTCAAATTTACTATATTTTTCTCTGGGTGCACTATCTAGGCGAAATATTTTTACGTGACTATCTAGTAGAAACGCCTGAAAGTAGGCAACTTTCGCAAAGTCGCATACATTTAAATTGAGGAATAGAGTTTTTTTTAAAGAGTTTTGAATTCATAATGGACATTGGATTCGTTAAGTGGCCACAAAAAAACCTCTTGTAACAAAATCACATTTAGTTGTCCTAAACCTTCAACAAAATTGCGCAGTTTGAGTACTGAAAATAGCAAAACGCAGTAACTTACAATAAAAAAAGAAAAGGTCAAACTACGTTCTAAACTAAAAATAGCTTGCCGCGCCTTAATTAGAGTTTATTACTTCCAATACGAAAAAAAATTGCCTACAAACTTTCAACTTAATTGATTATCCATATCGATATTAAATTAACTCAACATTTATGTTTTTTTTAAATGAAAAATAAAAATAATTAGACCTATTGTCATTCAACATTTTCATTAATCAAACGAAGCGTATCAAAGGTGTGATAACCGAATTAATAAATAACCAAAGAATGGCTGAATCATTGGGAAAAATATCGCCCCAGTTACGAAATGAATTCAGGTTTTGAAGGGAAAACTTTATCTTATCTATTTTCCAACCTCAATCAATTCAACTTTATCCATTCGGTTCGAATGTTTTCATCGATTTTTGTCTTTCAATTTGTCCACAATCAAAACCGCCGTCAAAAAACCACCCCTTTTTTCCCTTATTTAGACTTTTTACTCGTCCAGCTATCGGTTCTCTTTTATCCGGTTCCACATTTTCATTTGTACACATTTTATACAAAAAGTTATTTTCACCTGTTACATCAAATGTCTCACTTTTGTCTCTGTGGTTTTATTTTTGCTTTTGATCGATTGTGCAACTCTCGTTTACAACGCAAATAAATTGGCCACAAAATTGCCGTCGGTTCACTTAAACTATAATAGTGGAGTCCCCAGGTGTTTTTTGTGGCTTCAATATCTGTACCCGACGTTCTCCCCCCTGTCCACTTCCAGTTTAGTCATAAAGATTTCCCGACAGTTAAGCCAGTTCACAGACAGCAATTTCCATTAACCAAACCTTTTCTACGGGATCCGTAAACGCTGCGTTGTTGGAAATTAGCAGATGGTGCTGATTATACGAAAAAAAAAGGAAAATTCCAATCGAAAAAAAAATTACTCAGTCAAATGTGAATGCCGAAAACATGGCGGATGATCGGGAAAATATTGATATCGATATCGGTATGAAGAAAAAAGAAGTGTAATAAACTTACCGGAAAACTATGACCCGCATATTAAAACGATTTTATGCCTATGGGTGAAAGTTTTCCCGAAAAAAAGTATTTTTGCGTTTTCATGCCGCATATGTTTCCAAATTAATGGTTTTTGGTAGGCTCCTTCGAGAGTTGTGCTTTAATATTTTTGTGTATTTACACCAAAAATTCCTACGAATGGTAAAACTTTAAAAATAATTTGATAATTTTAAGAAAATAATTTGAATTGCGATGTTTCGAGATTGACAACTTACCGGCCTGATACGGAAAATGCGAGATTTTGTTAATTTCTCTTGCTCTTGTTTTCAGAAAACGTGATTTAAAATTGTTTTTTTAACTGTACCTACTTTATTAGAAATTTTTTTTTTGACGTTTTTACATCCAAAGATACTTGGGCGTAATGCCACGGTCACACGACGCTGTTTTGCCAGCCGCTGGCTGCTGTTGGTTAGTAGCGCTGTCAAGTAGCAAAACCGTGGTTTGACATTTTATTTTGGGAGATTTTTTAAATAATAAACGTAACACACAAATTTAAATAAATAAACGTAAAATAACAACTTAATTGTAAATCTGACTAATAAATTTAACTACTTAGTAGTAAAAATTAAAATAAATTTAACTACTTGTTGTTAAATCGATAATCTTTGCAATTGAAATAAACTATTTTAGTAATAGTCCCAATTTCCCATCATAAAATAGTTGAATTTATTGTTTTTTCTCTGAGTGAACACATTTTTTTCGTTGAAGTGTCAAACCGACCTTTTTAAAGGCAGTTTTCAATTTGAGTGAATTCCAAATAAAGGCTGCTTAAGGCCACTTAAGGCCGGTTCAGACTATATAAGTATTTTAGTCAAGTAGCAAGTAATTTAGTAACTTAACTGGTGTGAACATACCGATTTAGTATCAATTTAGTCAAGTCGTTTAGTTAAACGACTAAATCAACTAAATCCATTGGATTCTACTTTTTCAGTCAAGTAGCTACCCCCAGCTTGCCGTACTAAACACTAAACAAGTCATTTACAAATCTGAACTTGTGTTTTTCGTGAAGACAATTAGCTGTCAAGATAATTTCCCGACATGTCGTTTATTTGAAGGGAAGAATCAAATTTAAGGTTCGTTGGTGAATATTTAAGCCATGAGTGTGTTTGGAATTTTAGATTTCCATTCTATAAAAAAAGGTCCAGCGTTGTCCAAGTGGTAAAGTACTTGGGCCGTGTTCCGGAGGTCGGTGGTTCAATTCCCGACTATCGCACGTTGTGAATGAAGTCCACTCAACTTGCTTTACGAAATGAGTAATGATAGTTACCGCTCGATGTTAACGACATCACTGGTCTAGATTGCTATCACTGTCTCTGCTGTTGATGGTAAAAACCTTACAAATGTTGTAATTCATCTATAGTTCGCAATCCATGTAAAAACTGTAGGTGCGAAGCAGGGAAGAAATTGTTATGAAACCTCAATTGAGGAGGCCCAGGTATTTCGAGAGCTGTAGCGCCGAGGATGGTGATGATGATAAAAACAAACAAGCAAAGCTTCTGCAAAGCTTATAAAAAAACAAACAAGCAAAGCTTCCTGAAAGCTTATTAGCTTAGTGATGAAATTAAATTACCCTAAATGCAACAAAAGCAATCTACTTATTTTTTTTTGCAGAATGCTATGGATATGCCTGGATTTTTATTTTCTTGCCTTGAACTTTGTTCGTCTTGACAAATAACTCACCGATGCACTAACGTACTTATGTCCAGAAACCCTTACATACAGTCCTATATACATAGTACTGATTCCACGAAAACTGGGACTAGTTCCAATATTTATTTAGTAATGATTCCACGAAAACTGGGACTAGTTCCAATATAAGCCTTTGCTACAAAATGGTGTTGCGAGTCTTGTAATCGCTTTCCCATATTTTATAGGAACGTTTCCTATGCGGGTTTTTTTCCGTGTACGGATTTTACATCTTCATTTAATACGTCCAATTTTCGCAGACAAAACAAGCTTTTGTAAATTTTTATCAAGATTTTTTTGTTCAAATCGCCAAAAAACAAAAGAAATTTTCTAGTGACAAACGCTTCTCGATCTTTTGTGCTCCAAATTAATGAAAATTTTCAAGAGTTACTTAAAGCCTTATTATATTTACTTAATGCTAATAGAGCCGAAAATTCCGAGCAGCATAAAAAACAAAACATTGGGGGAAAATGCTTTCCAACATAAATGTCAGACATTAATGGACGAAAAAACAAATGGCGAAAACAACTTCGCCTCTCCGATTTGTTGTAATTAATTACATTTTATCGTTCAGATCGCCATAAAAAAAGATCTGTTTTTCACTATCCAAACCAACTGGACTTGGGAAATTCATCCCTTTAGGTTGACTAAGCCTCGCGTTCTAAGTTAACTACAATTTCGAGGCTTATCACTCCATTAAGTTAAGGAAGTAACGAGTCTCTTCAATCATTGTAATGTCATCATTAAAGGATTAGGAATGCCTATAATTAGCTTCGGATGGAGCGCTATCGCCAAAAATAAACGAAAATGTTAAAAAAAAACATGGAAAGTGAAGTGTGTAAGGAAAATTTTTTGAACGAACGAACGAAAAAAAAACAGGAACGTGGCCACTGATGGTAGAATCGATTTAACCCTTTTTGCTATTCAAACAAGGTTTCCTTCGTCAAAAAAAATAAATAAAGAAAAAAAAAACAAGGAAAAAGGACGAATCCCCATAAAATCTTATAACCGATCCATTCATTTATTTCACAGCAGGAGCAGAATCAGCAGATTTTCTCAAGCGCCGCCCATCTCGTGTATGAAAAATGCAGACAAATGAGCTTTAAATTGGTCCAAACTGTTTTTGTAGTTGGTTTTCTTAGGGGTTGTTCCACCGATTTATTTGTAGTATTAAGGAATTTTTCTATACAGATGTACAATGTGTAATAGTTTGGAATTGAAGCGAATATTTTTTTCCCCGGTAGCATAGCTTTTTATGCTCGTTTGTACAGTTATGATAATAGTAGAAGTTTTGAACTTGTTTAATATTGCTGTATGCAAATTAGCAAAAAAGTTGTGTTTCGTAAAATTACAGTTAGTGAAATTGGTGTAAATGTACAATGCTATCTGACCATGGTGGTATCTCGAATAATGGCGAAAAACTGGGTCAATGTCGGGAATAGTGGAATTTGCGAAAGTTAGCCAGCATTTAGTATTAAGTAACTCGACAACAATATATAGTGCTTTTATCATTTTTGCCAGCTATTGTTGATGGTTTGGTTTTAATTAATGCTACAGGTTGGCAATGAAACTGATGTTACTTGTTGTAAACAAAAAAAAAATTTACCTATTCTGGCAGGCATGTTGTGGGTGAAAACAAAACCCAAAAGTGGTAATGAATGTGGAAACCACTCACGGCTGCATAATTGGGAATCTTCCTGTTTTTAGATTTTCTATTTTCTGTCTTCTATTATTCAGTTTGAATTCAGTTTTTAGTCACTCTTGTTGAGTGACAGGCGCGTCATTTTAGTAATTTGCGTTAAATCTAGCTTAGGGTATTTACCTGAATTTTTTTTACATTGCAATGAGTGACAGAATTACGGTTCTGACTAATTGTTATCTTTGTCATGTTATCTAGCATTTTCCCTTTGTTGATAAGGGTTTTGAGTGAGTGTTTCAGTATTATCAGTTTTGAATATTTGTATCTATGCTGAGTGTTGCTAGGACGGCCATATATCCTATTTAATGGTTGTGTAAATTATTACGACGGGATGACAACCAAATTTTCGGTGATATTTTGTGAAGAGTGGTTAAAAACGAAAGAAACTATAGAACGCAATCGTAGAACAAATGGTAATGGCAAATAAATTGTTTTGAGGGCGAATAAAGAGAGGAAAGCTGGCAAGAACTCAAAAAAAATTTTAATAAAAAAAATTTTTTCTCAAAAACTTTGTTTATTTACTTAAATTTTCTTATTTAATTGCCTAAAAATTAAAAAAAAATTCCATCAGAGAGCAAAATTTCATTTTTTAACTAATTTTATGATTTGCTCTTTATCATAATGCTAACTTGATAGCTTACGATGCGTAAAATACAGAGATGCACACCGCTTTTTTGATCTGAGCCAAAAACCATTGAAAAATTGAAATTTTCGAAACCAAAACCAGAACGAAATTTTTGGAATTTTAGAAATCTAAACTAAACAAGACATAATTTTTGAAATTTAACGATAAATTCAATTCACCCTTGAACCGAAACCGAACCACACTCAAAAAACTTTTGGTTTACATCTCTGGTAAAATCTCTATAAAGTACAGTACACTCGCATTTATATGAACATGCAATTTGAAGCTGTTCATATAACAGAGTATTTAATCATACTAATATATAAAAATGAGTTGGTGTCTGTCTGTCTGTCTGTCTGTCTGTTTCTCTTTCACGCGAAAACGGCTGAACCGATTGTCTTGAAATTTGGCATGAGTGTCTGTGGTAGTTCTGGTTCCAACATAGGCGTACGGAAAAGTAGCGCGAGGGGTTGGGGGAGTAAGGGCAGGGGGTTAAGTGATATCGAAACTTCGTTTTCCCTCTATGTTACTCTTTCGCGGGGAAACTACTGAACCGATTGGCCCGAAATTTGGCATAGATGTTCGTCGGGAGTCCAGCCCCAACAAAGACCCATTAAAAAGTAGTCCGAGAGGTGGGGGAGTGTTGAGTTCGAATGGGGCCCACGGGACCTGGAGCTTCTTTCACCTGAATAAACACGGCCTTCAATAAAACGATTACTGCTGGATGTAGATCGCATAAGGCGTAACGTTTATTTTCTAATAAGAGAGTTTAACAATAAAATCACATTCATATTACTTCTTTCTAATTACTTACTCGGTTTTTGCTCCGTCCGTTGTTCATCGGCTCCCGTTCGAAACTGAACGAGTACAAAGGCCGCTTGGAGCAACTACCGATCACAATCAGTTATAAAATTCGATACAATCACATACAAAATTATGACTAAACTAGAGTACATTAATGACAGGGAGTAAAGGGAGGGGGGTAAAGTAATACCGAATGCAAGTGCTGGAATTTTTTGTTAGTTTGTTAATCATTTTCCGAAGAGAAAAAACTAACGAACAGCATGCAGGCTACCTAATTTTTAACCAACTGAATTTAGTTTTCCTAAGTTTTTTTTCTGATCACGCTTTTAGCAGGGCGAAGCCGGGTCCAAATTCTAGTTTCAAATATTTTTTATGCATTTAATCCAGTGGTTCAATAATAAAATGTTCAAATAATTGAATTTTTCATTCCGTGGGGTGGCATCTTGATCGCCCGAGTGGGGAAAAAAGTACCAGAGGACCGACCTGTATAAAAAATACTAAAATATGAGTGTTATAGTAACTTGGTATTAATAATTGAGTATATAAGCTACTAGCCTGAGTACCCGTCGTTGGGTTAGTTTTTCGCACAGGTTTTTCTGCACCAAAAAACAAAGAAATAACTTAAAAGCTTTTGAAAAAGGAAATCGGTATGCCTTCAAGACCTCCCGTACTGAATTTTGAAATTCCAACACGTGTTCAGCAGCCCCGAAAACCCCCTAAAGCCAGTTTATACGGGGAAATGGGAAAAAAGGATATTTCCGTTATCATGCGTTATCGGACTGGAGCCCCAAAAACTGTCCTACAACTGCTGAACCGAATTTAAAAACGTGGGGTCCGACTGATTGGAGACAAATCTTTGACAGATTTATTATGGTCTCTCGAGCATCGTCGCTCTGTTGGGGTAGTCAGAATATTCTATAGATATTTCCATGGGAATGTTCTACCGAAATTTTCCAACTTGTTCCTAGACGGTATATTTTCTTAAGACCCTCTCGTGCATAAATCCAACGGCGTTAAATCGCATGACTATTGCGACCACCGACTCAGAATTTCGATAGTAAGTTTTAATAATTTCCAAACGTTGCTCGTTCGTGAACTTCACCATGATAAAAATGTAAACCTTGACTGACGTTTTAGCATTGCCAGATCATAAAAAAAGTTTTATGGTGCGTTTTTATTAAAATACAAAATGTTTATGTCCTTGTTGAAAGGCCCTTTATATGTGTTTATAGACACCCCAAATAGCATCGAAAAGTACGGGAACATGAGATTTGTTCTTTGCGGCTTTAAAATGCAGCAATTTACGCAATCGGGGCTAAAAATTTACACCTATAATTCACATCCGCGTAAAAGAAGCGAAAGAAGTGACGAGTGCGTCGCACCGATTAATAATGCGTCTGCAAAGCCACAATTGCTTTAGTGGGGAAATTGGTGACCCACGGTTCATCTTTAGGGCAACATTCGCTTCATGAAAACTCCTGCAGCGATAGAGCAGCATTTGATGGTTTTCGGGTCGAAATAGTCTGCCACGAAAGTTTCATTAAAGCTCCCCGTCTGAGAAACACAAAAAAAAATTGATGCCTTCAGCCGCCATATTTCTCACTGACATTTGATGGAAACGATTTCGTTTCGAAAATTAAATTTCTTATTTCAGGCGAATGACTGAAGGATATTGCATAAAAAGTGGATAGCATACATTTTTGAAACAGCATAATTTTATTGGCATCAAAATTTCATTGCAAAAGAAAAAAAAAATTTGACCGATAAAATAAAATTAAAGAAATTTTTGATTAAAAACAAAATAATTTGATGGCCCATTAAAATCTGTTTAAATTTCAGATCCAATATTGTCGAAAATTTTTTAATGGCAATTAAAATCACGACCTGCAATCGGAAGAAAAGTCCATTATAAAATAATACTCCACAAAAGTTTCCATTAATTTGTCGCCATTAGATTTTTCTCGTTCGTCTTCTGCTTACGTTTTTATTTGTTCATCTCTGTTTACTAACAAGCATTCGAGGGAGAAAGAAAACCCACTCGATGATTTGTGTAATTGTGTGATATAATGCCGTCAGATGACGCTCGCGCATGAGGCAACTAATTACGTCCCTGTCGTTATAATTGCGGCGCCGCAAACCGCTGAAAAGTGTTCCCCACTATGGGTGTCGTTGCGCGTCTCATTGGCACAACTAACGACGTGTTTGCGACATAAATTGCTTATCGCCGCGATTTGCATGGTGACGAAATATGGGGATAAACATCATAATTGCTGCTTAAAATGCTATTTGGGACGGCTTCAAAATTTGGTAGTATTTGGCTTAGTAGTTTCTGGGATTTAATGGATAAGATAAAAAAAATAGGACTTTAGGCCCCATCTTACCCTACTAAATTACAATCAAAAGATTGTGGAACAGCCCGATGATACAGAAGGTGGCCGAGGTGGGAGGGGGTCCTGAAATTAACGTGAGGTATTTTATGGGCAGCCCATTACTCCTTTTAAAAGCTCTAACTCCGAAACTACTTACCCGCTTGAGCTAAAATGTTGGCCTGTTCCTCAGAAAAAATGAAGTGGAGAAATTTAGGAAATATCAAGTTTTCTTAAATATTATAAAGCAAATGAGCAGATAAACATTCTAAGATATGAAAATTATCCAAAGTAAATAATATGCCATGGTTGAAGTGGTATCTTGACATTAAATATGTTTTGTCGATTTGAAAACGTGTTTATGTTCAATTTAAACTAAAGCCAAGTGATTTTGTACGATTTTGGGTTCATTTTGCTTGTAATCTCAAATCATTATTATGCTACTACAAAACAAGTCAATTTATCAGAGATCTTAACATTATTGTTTCACAGAAATTGTGTTACATTTTCGCTTCATCTTCCCCTATTACGGGGATTCATCTTATCGCACATTTGTGAATTCTTGTTGATTCCTTAAGATGAATCTATTGACCTAAATCTTGTATGTTAATTGATATGAAATTCAAAAGGGGAACAAACAAATGTTCATGTCAAGCATAACAATCCAGTCAAGTGTCGAAAATAAAATAAATAACATTATTGATTCAAAATGATTGTTATTTCTCATTTTGATTTACCAACTTGAATATTGTTGTTTCTGATTGTATATGTATGAGTTTCAGCTTAGAGAGAACACCTTTCTTTGCATCTTAATAGGTTAGAATGTGTGCCAAGTGTTTTACAGGTTGACTTCTCATGAACAAGTAGTTAGAAAAATCACCGTCTGTTTGGAGGAAAGTTTTGTGAGAATTGTCGAAACTTCTTGGAAAAGTGATTGATCATTTGGATTATTCCTGGTTTAGGATTGATTATGTTTCGCTTACGAACTTGTGCGTGAATATATTCTCCGTAATTGGCAGGTTTTCGGGTCACATACGTGCTTATGTCATACCGGCCGTTGCTTATTCATTTAAGGATGAGATAATATATGGAGATAAATCTTTGGTTCCAATTTCGTACGCATTTTCCATAAGAAAAATGTCTTCCTATTTATAAAAACGGGCACTATCAACGCCTGTCACATGCCATAATTTAAGTTACATAACAAAGCATCAGCAGGCATAGAATCATTGCATATACGGATCCGAATTGTGACTGAAAATCCAGAAAATTGAGATCGGAGTAGATTTTTTTTTGTATACGTTGAGTTGTAGTTGGAGATGGAGTTGCTTCTCTCTAATATTCTTACAAGTCAAAGCCTATTGAAATCACTAGCAAAGCATTTAAAGCTCGGATAACTATGTCAGATAAGATATTCTAGTACGTCCTTTTGTACGTTTCTCCAGTTTTTTTTGCGTGTCAGCATCAAGCTATTCAACTCATTCATTTAGTCATTTATAGTCCTCGTCCTGCTGGGCCTGTCATCCTGTTGTCTTTCTACATACATACAACATGTGAGTAGCATATTTTTTCTATTCATTCCATTGTCCTTTTATCCTACTTCAAGTTTCATTGACTTTCCTGTGAAAACGATGATGATGACGATGATGTTCAGCTGGTTGGGAACGATGTTTATTAAGATTGTATTCTTAAGATTGTGAAAATATTTCGTTTTCCGCTTTTAATGTCTACTACTAGCCAGAGTGTATTGATTTTGTTGCAAGAGTCGAGATTTTCTGAATGATAATCCCAGGACAGAATTTCAATTCAAATGAAAAGTTTTTAGTAACAAAAAAATACTAGAAGGCTTAAAAAGACGATTTACATAAGAAATCTAAATCTGAAGAGGGCTAAGCCCAAAAGAACGAAGCAATTGAAAACTTTGTGTGTATGAATAAAACTTTTCACAAGAATTTTGATGTACGCCAAAATGCTGTGGGGGATACAATCATGTCTCACAATTTTGTGCTTGGTATACCTAAAGCTAAATCTGTCCCCATAGAATCTTAAAAGGTTATCAAGTTTACTTGTTTGCTAAGGCCTTGGTTCGTTGCACAGTCATATCCTTTTTATTATTAGTTCAGTGCAGGAAATGCTTTAAAATGTATGACAAGCGATAATTACTCACACTGCTACACTTTTACAATTACACATTTCAGTATTTCTGAATTAATGTATAATTTATGACCCTGGGGGAATTTATACAAATACGGATCTTTAGATTTGGCATAATTAAATAGAATGATCTATCATTTGATTGAGGAAAGCATTTAACGTGTCATGAAAAAAAAATTTTTTTGAAGGGAAATTGATTTTTAAAGCACTTTGACGATTTGAGAAATTCTGCTGAGTCAAACGTGTGTGAAGGAAGCCCGCGAAGTTTTTTCTTCAAAGAAATATGACTTCATATTTGAACAGTTTTAAGATTTATTGATTTATAAAACATTATTTATGTCATAAGGGGACGCCCCGCTGTTTATTTTTTCACGGACTCCTAAAATTTACAGTAGCTACAAGAAATATGTCAACAAAATACGATACGTGAATTTCCTCCGTTTTAGACCCCAGCTCATCCCACAATGTGTTTTTTGGCATTTTTTCTACAGACACTCCCCCTAACAATGTAATGGACAGTTCTTCTACATAGAACCCTATTCGAAAACAAAATTGGGGGCGGGGGGGGGGTCCGCTCCGGGCGGCACTCTTTATGGGGCGGCAAATTCACGACATTTCGGAACAAATTTAAAAAAATGTTTCAACACATTTCGGAACAAATGAAAAAATTGGGTGTTAAAAGATAGTGTCTTTGATATAGGAAAGTTTACGGTATATAGCGACAATGCTTCGAATCTTTCTAACAATATGAATAAGCGTAGCAAGTTGCGAAAGGAGTTTTTCAAAGCTAAAGCTTATAAAAAATTATTTGAGATCGACTATGAACACGTTAAGATTAAGCAACTTGGCTCTTTTGTCAATTGAGGAAGAATTAACCAAAGAAATCGATTTCGACAGCATAATAACAGAATTTTCAGTCTAAAAAGCCAGAAAAGTGTTTTTGTAGAAACATGTGACAAACATTTTTTTCTTTTAAAAAAAATTTGAAATTATTGCTTACAATTTTTAATATAACTTTTGTACTGGTCAATCAGTTTTTGAGTAACGTTTGGTTTAAACCAGTCTTCACCTTGAAACATAAAAAAGCTTTAATTGCCACTCTGGCAATTATTGGAGACCCGTATGGTGATATGACATTTTTTGAAGTTTAATTGAACGGCGAAGGGTGGTATCAAAATTCCAATTTGAAGTCAAATTTTCCCATAAGATTTTTTTAAAAGTTCTTCCAATTGGATTTTGATATATGGGAGTTTTATGTAAAAACGTGTCCTAAACTTGGACTTTTTTGATAAGATGCACCGTTTTTGAGAAATTCATAAAAAACGTTTAGTTCATATGGCGAGTCCGTTTTTGCACATTAACGAGCTTAACCTCGCATTGTAGGAAAAACGGCTTTGTGCAAAATTTCCGTGGGTCCGCAATACGCGCCACAGACGGACGGACAGACGGACGGAAAGACAGACAGACAGACAGACGGACGGATATCCAGAAATCGACTTTTTTGATCATTATAAACACACTGGTGTGTATGATGACGGGATCTTGGCGTTACAAACGGTAAGGCAAAGTTAGTATACCCATTGGTTTTACCATACGGGTATAAAAAGAGTGACACAATTGATATTTTAAAAATGTGGCGCTAATTGGTATTCACATCCTCTTTATGATTATCGTGTCGTTTTCAACAAGAGACGAATTATTGGTCGACATTTGCCTATCAACAAAAACACGGGAATTTACTTGGGTAGCGGGCCTTTTCGCAAAATCCGTTTTGCAAAAATCCATTTCGCCGAAACCCATTTGTCAAAAGATACAGTTTCTCAAAAATCCTTTTTGCAAAAATGCCACTTCGCAAACTACCACTTTGTACTAATAGGACATTTGGCAAAACGTCCTTTTCGCAAAATGTTATTTGGCAAAATCCTCAAATTATTGCTTATTATTCAATATTTTTTCAATGGGAGTAAACTTCAAATATAATATAACGGTTGTTAATTGATTATATTCAACTATTCTAAATGCAATATTTTAGTTCATTGGAAATTGACTTATAGCTCAGACCGTTGTTTGCTGTGCAGAGGTTTAATTTGAGTTTTTTTTTGTGAACAAGAACTTTTTCTTGGATATTTAATTTTTTTTTCTCTTTGAAAAGGTTTGTGGTGTCTTTAATTTTCCAGCATAACAATTTAATCAGTTATTATTTTGAGTGCATTTAACCAATATGACTAGTGAAGAAGATGCCAATGGAAACGTGCCTACTATTGATCTTCAGACGCAGAGGGAAAGAGTTGTTGAAATATTCAAATCGAGCAAGGGGAAGGATAAACAAAATGTGGAAGGTTTCCATTATAACTTAAGCAGAAAATACAATAATTCATATTACTGGTCATGTGAATTCAGGTTGACAGACCCATACAGGTGTTGTGCTAAGTGTGTTACAAAATTGAATGAACTCGAAAAACATATTTTAAAAAGTTTCAACTCAAATCATAATCATGAGCCTAAAGCCGCTAGGGCGTCTATTGCCAACGCTGTTTATGAGCTTAAAGTAGAAGCTTCTAAAAATCCAAATAAAAAAACTTGCAAAATTATTCAAGAAGCAGTATTACATTGTGGTACCGATGTAGCTAAAAATTTGCCCTCAACAACTTCACTAAAAAAAATTACAATCAGAGCGAAACGCAAAGTTAGAAATGCCATTAAAGAACCGGACAATTTACTTTTTTGAATTAGATTCTCAATAAAAAGAAAACACTGACTTCGTGATTAAGGATATAACCTTTAACGATCATCGTATTCTATTAATTTCGACAGTAGATTTTATAAAAATTTTGAGTTGTGCACAATATTGGATGATGGATGGGACTTTTAAAGTCGTACCTACAATTTTCAAGCAACTTTATAGTTTCCATGCAAACATTAGTAGTGACTCCAAAGCATATCCTCTTGCTTTTGCATTATTTTCAGGAAAGAGTCAAGAAATTTATGAGCACATGTTTCAGTTGTTATTTGATGTTGCAGCAGAAAACAATGTCACACTTAAACCCAAAATTTCTATTACGGACTTTGAAAAGGCGGCTATTCACGCAGTCAAAAGTTTTTTCCCAGATATATCATGTAAAGGTTGCCATTTTCATTTGGGTCAAATAATCTACCGGAAAATACAAAGCTTAGGCCTTCAAACAAGATATGGCACAAATGAAAAATTTTCATTACAAATGCGAGCTGTTTTGGCTTTAAGCTTTTTAGAAGTCGACGAAATTCCACATTATTCTAAAAAATTATACAAAGAACTGGATGAGGATGGAAAAAAACTTTTGAAATGGTTTAACGAAATATATGTATTTGGAACCAGCAACAAACCCGTGTTATTTCCTCCAAGTTTCTGGAGTTGCTTTGAGCTAGACCAAAAAAAAATTCCACGCACGCAAAATTACGTAGAAGCTTGGCATAACAGGATTCACACAATTATTGATGCTGACCATGTTGGATTTTACAGAATTTTAGATGAATTAATAAAAGAACTAAATTTTGTAAAAGTACAAATAGAAAAATTTCATCTTGGTGCGTCTCCAATTGCAAAAAGAAAAAAATATATTGCAAAAGACATCAAAATTCAGAGAATTTTAGAAAAAAAAATGATTATAAAGAAGCGAAACTATTGTTGTTATTAGCAAACCACTTACATTTGAAATAAATATATTGTAAAATGAAAATTATTGTTTTACTATATTTAAAACATATTATGTCACTTTTAAAAATATAATATAATATTCCTTTTACGCGAAGACATTTGGCATTTAGAATAGTTTTTGCGCGCGCAAAAACTATTCTAAATGCCAAATGTCTTCGCGTAAAAGGAATATTTGCCAAATGTCCCATTTGTTAAATGTCCCATTTGTTAAATGTCTTTTTGTCAAGTGTCCACTTTTGACAAAAAACTTTTTGCAAAATGTCTTTTTTGTCAAATGGACCATTTGCGAAATGTCTTTTTTGCCAAAAGAACTTTGATAAACATCACTTTTGCGAAGTGTCTTTCGGCCAAATGTCACTAAACCATTTACTTGTAAACGACACGCCAATCGAAGTATGCGTCATTTTCAAAATATGGATTTTTCGGTGGAAACGTCAGTAATAGAAAAATCATTTTAGGGCGGCAAATTTAACTTCCGCCCCGGGCGCCATGAACCCTCGCTACGCCACTGGCCTTACCTCACTGTTAGTTGAGTCTAAGTTAACTTTAAACTAGCGAATGTTAGTAGTACACGTACTGGCCCTTACCAACTAACTAATTAGCTGTCACTAACTCATTAGTAATAAATAAATCATAGATTACTATTCGCTATACCACTTATTTAATGTAAAATTTTTTATAAACACCACAAAGCCATAAATAAAAAGTCGTTGTATATAAAAAAATCATAGATTAAAATGATTGATGGTTTGTTAAAGACAAAACTAAATTTGTCATTAAGGCCCATTTGCGCGTATTATTCTTAAAAAATTAAGTTGTGGTTAGCCTACTTAAACCGTAGAAATTCTTCGACTTAAATTTTTTAAGTTGTACATAAGTGCTAAGTTTTGTTGGTGCAAACGGCACTTAGTACAAAAAAATTGTTCAAAAAGGATGTTTTTTAAAAAAAAAATACTTTCATTCGAAATTTTGGTTATAGATCACATTTGGCCTAGGATTTAAGAATCTATAGAGTCCATATAAATTGCATTGGCGGATAGTGGTTTTTTTGGGTGGGAATGGGAGGTACATCTTCAAGAAATTGATTTTTCTTCTAAATGTACCAAGTGGGGTGTCATTTGTAACGTATTTTAGAATGCTAAATCGATTAAAACCAATGTCAATTCACTAGCATAAACAGTTTTTAGTAGAAATACGTTTTTATGTTGAAAAACATGTAAACAGAGAAGTAAAGAGTGGGTAAGAATTTACCTTAGCGGAACTCGAATTTGATGTCGATGTAAACATTTTCGAGTACCCTGCGATGAGTCCTGAAACACTGTAAACCCGTTTCTATTGAAAATGTACCGTTACAAAATGGCAGCCAATCAAAGTTGGAAAAATCGTTTTTTTAAATCGCTTTATTTCCCAAACGCATCATCCGATTGCGACAAAATTTCGTGTGGATGACTTTTTAGTAGTTTCGTGTGGTTTTTAGTAGAATACATGACTAAAATATCAGTCTGCTAGAGTTAAAAAACTGAGGAGTTGCCATACAATTTTTGTATTTTTCCAAATTTTTATTGAATTTTTAATTTTCTTGTTATGAAGTTCTTATTTAACGGTAATTTTTTAGAACAGAGTATTATGCATTACGTGTTAAAGGTCCTGAATCCCCCGCACCCAATATCTCCCGAACCACCGAACCGACTGCCATGAAATACATACAGATTTATCTTACCTCGTATGTGCTCGCTGAGAAAGGGTTTTTCGAAATTCCACCCCAAGGGGTTGAACTAGGGTTTAAACTAGGGGTTGGTAAGGGATTGGTGTTATAAAACATTGATTTTTGACATTAAACTTGCTTGTTAAGAGGCTGAGAAATGTCAGTCGAAGGTTTCTGGGGTCGCTGATCACGAATCTGGTGTTGGAATTTCAAAATTCGATATGGAATATCCTGTAAGGATAACATAAATTTTCTTTTTCCATTTATTTCTCGGAAAAAATTGCTGCAGGGGCGTTTTGGGTCGCTGTTAGATTTTCAAATTTCGGAACGGAAGGCAAAACGATTTTACAGGACTTTCCAATTGAATTTTTGGAATTCTAATACCGTATTCTTGATCAGTGACCTCGAAAACACCCCAATGCGATTATTTCCCGGGGAAAATGGGGAAGAGGATATTTGCGTTGTTCTTACAGGACCTTTCGTTAGGAATTGTGACACCGAATTGATCAGCGAACCCCGAAAAGCCCTTAATGATCATTTTTCCCGGGAAAAAGGATATTTGCGTTATCACTACAGGACCTCTCGTTTCTAATTTTGAAAATCTAACACCAGATTCGTGATCAGCGACCCCGAAAACCCCCGAGTGAAACTTTTCAGCCTCCTATTGAGCAGGATTCAAGGCGAAAATCACGGTTTAAAAACACCCAAACCCCCTTAGCGGCAAAATTTCGGAAAACCCCGCCTTAGTAAATGCCTACGTGATGGTTGGGACATACTGTGAAAATTTCAAGTTTCTAGTTGATGAGTCAGTCAGTCAGTGAATCAATCAGGTTAAACGATTTTATATATGAGGCGATGAGAGCAAAAGTGGACCAAGCCACATAATCGAGTTTTTGAAGCTTTTTCACTTTTGTACTATTATTTACTGTAAATTTTTGGAAAAAAAAACATTCTGTGGACTTTATTACTCAATGTTGAAATGTTCTTTTGTGCATCCAAACAATTTTATCTAAAAACTCACTCGCAATAGTGATTCAAACACAAAAAAACTCACGATTTCGACATGTGAGTTAGTCCACTCTTGCTCTGATAGCCCCATATATATAGATAAAAACTTTGAAGTAAAATGGTCTGCCGGTTTTCCTCACCACAGCCCGTGGTGACAAATTTTTCATAGGATGTGCTTTCCAATCGTGAATATGCAGTGAAAATTTGAAGCAATTTCTGTTTTTCCTCCCTTCGCCATCACAATTCCCTCCGCAACCCAAGCCACAGACCCAAGCCCTTAATATGATTATATAATGAAAATTTGAAGTGAATCGGTTCACCGGGTTTTCGATTTTTCCCCTTTCCCATCCCCTGTAGGTAGTGTAATGTTATTTTATTGCAATGTTATTTATTATCCCCAAGACATCAATTGAATGAAGAGATCATTAAGTGTCAGAATGATGAAGAGATATTTGAAGTCATCGTTATGAAATTTAGAGAGAATGAAATGTTAACTATAGTCTTATTCTTTATTTTATACAGCTGGCAAGAGAACCAGCTAATAGTTTAGGCGCTTTTCAGCAGCCCGAATATTAGACAAGGCAAAGGTACTAAGCCGAACTTACCAGGCTGGTACCTTATTGCCGAGGAGAAGTAACAAGCAATTTTACTTTTTCAGTCTAAATGAAAATAACTTCTGATTTTATTTCATATGTTACAATTTCTTTTATAGCTAATTAATGTTAACTAAGCTATTTAAGTTCATCGATATTTTCAACATTTATATTATGCATTTTGGTTAATAATCAATTATGATTGAAGTCCGAAGTGTTTCAATCATAATTGCTGCGTTGCATATTTATGAATCATATATTTGGTTTTTCATTGTTTGTGGCTATGCTTATATTTATGCTTACGTGCTAATTATCTTGAAAAGTGTACTTCCTATGTTATTGTTTACATTTCTATATTCTTATGTTATTGTTTACAATTCTATAAATCTATATGCACTACAGTAGTCTCGTAGTGTCATCTAAGTGGTATGTCTTTCCCATGCACAGAAACGGAAACACGAGCTTTCAACTCTTTTTAGGTACGACGCATTTACTTGTTTTTTTTTAACCGTATAAAATGTTTTTTTTTGTTTTCATTGCAATAAAATAATACAGCAAAATGTTTAAGAGAAACATAGTTCAAGAAACACGGCCTTAAATTTTAGGCCAAAAATTGTGTACCTACTAAATTCAACCAGACTTTTTATATCTGTGCTTTCGCTTTAATATGCTTTTTTTCAAAAAAACTTGAGAAAAATGGCCTTCCAAACTTAATTATATTCATACCAAAAACTTAAATTGCTAATTTTAAATTTTGGTCGTAAACAACTTTCACGATGCCAATAAATTAAAATTATCACACCAAATTTTTTGGGTTAAAACGGAGTACTTTTGGGATGAAAAATCCAACTTTTATGTAAAATAAGAAGAATGTGAATTAGGCAAATAAAATTGGCAATTTCAAAGTTTAATTTTTTTTTTGCTGGAAAGGAATTTTCTTATCACAATGAAAATATCTTGGGAAAGATATTTCTGCGCGTTACACCCGGAAGAGAAAGTCTAATGGTTTTCGCGAAGTAATTTATGTACAAAATGTTTCGGGCTTTTTGTTTTCCTGTCTTACAGAAATATGCTCGTCTCTTAGATTCACATAATAAAAAAAAAAACCATTGTCCTCATAAAGCTAAATCTGTATTTTTCGATCTATTTTTAGATACAAACAATAAAGCGAGCGAAATAAGTCCAAACAGAGGAATTCTTTTTTTTCGTGAACGTTGGAAATCGTATTTATCATCAACCTCTTTACGCCCGAAATCCAGGAAAAAAGGAGGAAAAATCAGCGTCAGCGTCAACCTCCTGATTACTGTGTGCCACATCAAGGAACTAAACAAACTTAAAACGGAAAAAAAGATCACAAGACAGGAGAAAAAACGTAGAAAAATCACAACATCGAGGATAAAAAAGAAAGAGCAAGAGGATAGAGAAAATCACAGAGTCTAAGACAATACGATCCTTTTCTGCGTTAAGTTGTTTGTGAGCAAAGTCCTTTTTATCCTTCCATTCGTCCTTGCTGGACGGGTTTTTTTTCGGTTTGTTTGTTGGCTCTGTGTACACACATCAACATCAAGCACAAGACATTTAGACAATGAAGGGGAGACATTTGAGACGGAGATTCAGTCTACAGCCATCGTTTATGAAAGATGATAGCTCCGACGATAAACAGAAACGGGATAAGTAAGTATCCTTCTATACCCTTAGTGTCAATCCTTCTCACGAAATTCGGAGAAAAATTTATTGCTCATCTAAAAATTTCCTATCCTTCTTGAATAAAGGTTCCTTGCTTGTCTCTATAGTCGTCGTACTATCGTCGTCCATCATTTCGCTGTTTTTATTATTAATGATTGTAAATATTTTTTATATTTATATACCCGTAGAAAAGTGTCTTGTTGCATATTGACGAGCAACGATATCTAAAGCTAATCAATGTATATATCCCGCCTTTTTCCACTTTCACTTTAGCTTCGATTCCAATTTCCTTACACACACTTTGATTGTGAAGTTTTTCTAAGATTCTATCGAATCTATCAAAACTTGAGTGAATAGAATTTCCCTTAAATGAACGAAATTGTTGCCGAGGAAAACTCCGAGAAAAGTCTTTGGACCGCTTGATTTTTTATTGGATTTTCTTGAATCGATTGATTAAACAGAAAGTGAGAAATTTTTGGTGACATCCAATAGACCGTATCGCGTGAAAAAGGATCAAAATATTTTATTCAATAGGTAAAATCTTTCCGGTAAACTCTCAATTTAATTTAAAAATTTTTGATTATAATTTTCATTTCGTAAATGTCAAAGAATATCAATGAAATTTATTTAAATATTTACGTATGAAATTCGGAGTAAAATTGACGTAAGATGCATAGGACGATAAGAGTTAATTATTTTGGTTTTTCATGACTGAAGAAATTGTGAAGATTTGAATAAAAGAACAGTTTTTATAGATATTAACACATTGACTGACAGACCAATTTAGCAAAAATGTAAGGGAGATGCCAATACATGTAGACGTATGTAGAACGTACGTATATGAATGTATGTACATATGTATGCATATAGATTGTAGACCCAGCTATCAAAAATGTCAGCCATGGCTCACTGGCTATCAAAAAGTCAATGTGTTAAAAAAAAATTGAAAATTTTTTTTTTATTAACAAATGTATACTGAAAAGGAAAACAATTTCTTGGGCGCTGAGTGCCAGAAATAAAAGTGAGATAAAAACTTTTTTTTTTAATTTTGCATGCTTTTCTATCGCTTTTATTTCCGAGTGGTTATTATAGAATACGATCATAATCGTAATGATCCCGATCGTTGATATAAAGCGTGTAAAAAATTATTTTATTACTAAAACAACATTTTTGGAGAAAACTTCCTATTTTCTGGCATGAATTCCCGTTTTTTGAGTCATTACAAATAGAAACTCACTGTTTCGTAAATTACAATGTTTTGCAGGAATCTGTCCTTTTATTCCCTTCCATGTAAGTGAGAGTTATTTTGAATAAGTTGCTTTACCCCTAATTTATTCACTAGGAGTTAAGCCGAGTTAGTGAGTTAAGGGAGTTAGCTAGTGTTATTTTCCATGTAAAAGGTGAGTTAAGGGAGTTAAGGCGATTTAACTCCTAGTGAATAAATTGGCCGTTAGAGGTTTACAAAAAATTATAGTCAAACTAAAATGTTATTTTTTAAAAGCTTTTATTTAGACTGTTTTCGTGTCTGTCTGTTAAGGTGCCGCTCCACATGCGAGAACCTCTCGATAGCACACTCAGAAAAATGGAGGCTAACTCGACGACCTACATACGGCGTAATTCGCCTCGGGCAGGCGCACGTTCGCCTGCATGTGGTCAAGTAAAACTGAGTTGACCTGTGGTCGGAGAAATTCTGAAATTAAACCACCAGCAGGTGAAGTAGGGCATTGGGAGCTGCACGAGTTGACCTTAGATAGGTTAACTCTGACCTCTAGCTGGCTTACATACACCTCTGTAAGGTCAGAGTTAACCTGACAAAAAGTTGACCTGAACATTTTTCTGAGTGCAGCTACTCGCAAATGGACACGTCTCTGAGAGTCGTTCGCAGAAACTCGCAAAAACTCGCGAGCTAGTTTCTGCGAGCTGTCAAAAGTGATTCTACTCTCTAGTCGAAACGCACCCACTGAACTCTCGGGGAGTTGCTCGCCAGTTACGAACGGCGTTTGAATTTCGCTAGTAGCTCTCGATAACTTGCCAAAACAAGATGTTGGTATTGGTCTTGAAAAGAGAAACATCGCCGAAATTAACTCTCAAATGGACAACTTCCTGCGAGTAACTCTCGAGAGTTTTTGAGAGTTACTCGCGTATTTACTCTCATGTGAAGCGGCACCTTTAGGGTCACATCTTGCAATCCAATTTTGACCCACTTCCCCTCATCCGATTGACTTGAAATTTTGGACATATACGTAAGTCTGATGACACTACAATATTTTTTTCTACTTCGTTCTTGTAAAGATAAGGGAAGTTCCAGTAAGATTTTTCGGGAAAAATTTCATCTGGGGGTTTTTGGGATTACTGAATCCGATTTTAGAGTTAAAAAGTCCGGAAAAATATCTCAGAGTCATCAAGGATATACCGTATGCGTCATAAAAATCTGGAAAGTTCATATTAAATTGTAAACCGTTTAACCCGTTCGGTACATGTTTTTTTCTATTGGGGTTAAAAATTCTCTCTATACAAATTAATGATGTTTAAGCTATTGCTATTCATTTAAAACAAAAAAAAAATTAATTTTTTTTTTACAAATACGTCGTTATGCTTTTTACTCAAAAAATCAAAATTGGGTCACAAATGCACTTAAAGGTGCACTGAATGAGAATAGAGTGTTGAAAATAAATAAATAATAAGTCAATTCAAATTTTTAACTGCGTTGCCATATGGCATCAAAATACCGAATGGGTTAATAAAACACAAGAGTTGAACCAAAAAAAATGTGTTGTTTGCTCTAAACTAAATCTTACATACTAGTAAAAAAATTATTCAAAATGTCCACCTCCAGCATTTACGAACTTCTCCAAACGGGGCCTGTACTTCTTGCAGGTCAATATTAAAAAAGTCTTACCATGCGATGGTAATGGTGGACTTCAGGGCTTTCACATTACTGTAAGCCTTAGCTCCAGTCTTAGCCTGATCATATGCCCATATTAAAAAATCCAGGGGATTAAGGTCTAGAGAGCTCAGTGACCACATGTCCTTAGACCAGAAGTTTTATAAATTATTGGTTTTTTAAACTATACAAATTGGGGTACTTCTGGCAGTGAGGCACGACGCCCCGTCTTGTTGAAACACGTAAAACACATCATTACCGTAGGTTGACTCTATCGATGGTTTTACATGACTCTCCAAGATGTCCTTACCGTATTCCTTGTGATCCTTCCTTTGATTGCCCTAATCAACACTGGAGCCTTTACTGAAATGGGTCTACCGCTTCCAGAGTGCGGCCTAACTATTCCCCTGGCCAAACAAGTCGCTCTTACAGCATAAACAGTTGACAACGCTACGTTTAATTAATTGGAAATTGCCTTATTGGACTTCCGCGCGTGGACCAACTTCATGATTTTCACTTTTCGAGCCTCCCCCATGTTGCTGTATTTATAAACATTTAATTTTTTGGGTCAATTATGTACGAAGTTGTATTTACAAACCTTTTCAAACGTAGTACAAATTAATAAGCAACCGTTATCTCCTTGAAAATACTTGCAGTACTAGATTCCAGATTTTTATGACGCATACGGTATATTCGAAGATTAATAAATATATAATATATTCTAATATAATCGAAGTTTTTTTTGGTATTAGTACAATCATACACACAGAAAAATTTGTCGGTCAAATCCGCATGGAGATTTTTTTTTACATTTTTAACTTCGCAAAGCTGGATAAAATTTTTACTGTATCTAAAATCAAAAATTGGAAATTTTATCTAAAGACGTTTTTATTTTACCCAATATGGATAACATATTCAAGTCATTGGAAAAATAAAATATATAAATGGGTTTCAAGTAGAAAAATAAAATATACAAATTAAAAATTTTTTTTTTAAATAAATTATTGTAGGTAAAAAAACAAAATATTTGAATAACTTGAGAATTATGGCAACAATGAGGGAGAAATGGGTTGGTTTTTAATTTATCGCCATAATCCCACAAAAAAGTAGCGCGAGAGGTGGGGGGAGTAAGGGGAGGGGGTAAAGTGATCTCGAAACTTAGCTCTTCCTCTATGTTACCCTCTCGCGGGGAAACTACCGAGCCGATTGGCCTGAAGTTTAGCTCCAACATAGACCATCAAAAAAAAAAAAAGTTGAAAAAACTTAACCCGGCAATGACGGGTATGCAAGCTAGTTTTAAATATATGGATTTATTATAAACTCCAAATGGATTTCTTATCAAGTTAAAATGGATAATTTTTAAACCCATATTGTTCCAAATTTAAACCCCAAAGTGGAGTTTAAAAAAGCCCCTGATGGATTTTTTTATTTATCTGTTAGTATTCGTCAAAATGGATAAAAATCAGAGTTATCCAAACGAGACACTTTTGGAGTCAAATTTTCATCGATTTTTTCTGTATGTTCGAGTATAAACTAGGGCTTCTCATTTCCCGTAGAAATTGAAATCCGGGACAAAAATATTCGAAATCCCGGGATTCCGGGAAATCCCGGGATTCCGGGAAATCCCGGGATTCGCTAACAAGCAAGAATTTATCCAATTAGATGGGAGAAAAATGTGTAAAATCAAAACAATACAAAAAAAAATGCGTTATTGATTTTCAATTATTAATATTTTTAATTACAAAAACTTAAATACAAAATAATTCATTGAAACAAAACAAAAATACTCTTCATGCAACATATTAAGTTACTAGAGGGAAAAACGAAATTCGTTACTAGAGGGAAAAAGAAGTAAAAATTACGCAAATTTCGTGTTACAATATTTTTAATATCGTTAAAAAGAGTAAAAAAAATGTTAATAAGAAATAGCGGGATTCCCGGGAAATTTAATTGAAATCCCGGGATAACGGGATGATATTTTACCCCCGGGATCCCGGGATCCCGTTTGAGAAGCCCTAGTATAAACGTATTTATATTCCTCCCAGTTTTTGTGAAATGTTGGCGATTCCAAACCCATATTTTCACATGCTTCCCATATCTTACGCACGAAAAAAAAATTGAAATTTCTTCGAATTTTTTATTTAATTTAAATTGACAACTGTCGAATTCTTGTGTGAAAGTTTAAGGAATGGCCAGGCCAAATGGACAGTTTTCGCATTTTATCTGAAATTGGGTTTGCAAGCCTAGGGTTTGTTTGGGTCTACGACTCCGGTATAATGTATAAAAAGTGAACGGTTAAGAACGCAGCTATATTAAAAGTATCTAAGATCATTTTTTTAAAAAGACTGTAGGTCGGCAATAGCAAAAAATCTATCGCTTTTGCGTACAGAAACAGAGAGCGGGAATAAAATGAGTAGATAAAGAAGGGGTGAAGGGCAGGGAAGGTAGGCTTGAGGTGCATATTTTTACGAAGGGCAAATTTCGGCCCATGATGGAAAATTATTCAAAATGTAATGTAGTGGAAAATGATTTACAAATTTCCGCCCTGAACACATTTAGAGACACAAAAATGTCCACTATTCATAACAATATTTAAGTTTCTTTTAAAAAAAACCTCGTAGCGTCCCTATCATCTCTTGTTACACAACTGTGGACTCTTTGCAAACTAACAAAACAGTTTTTTGGTTATTTATTAAATTGGGTTACACTGGCAGTATTTAGGCAGTGACGCAACGGGCTTTTTGTTGTATTTTTTTCAAATTTTTTGAGAATTTCAAAGTTAATTTTTTATTAAAAAATTATATTTACACTTTGTTGCACAATTTTAGAATAGTATTAAATTGCGGTTTATGAAGAAAACACTTTCAAATGATATTAAAATAATAAAAATTCTTCATACGTCGGGATTATCTGCATTTGCGCTTCTAAAAAATCCAGTATTTAGACAAACCGGAGTTTGTTCGATGCCGCAAGGTGTAGTCGAAAATAGCGTGAATGCTGGAATAAAAAATGAAAAAATCGAAACTGGAAAAAACTAAGTTTCAAAAATGTTACATGTTCCACGTAGACAGTTCATCCTTTCACGAAGGCAATCACTTCGGAACGTTCGATAGCAATTTCCATCAAACGCACAAACTGGGGCGGCTAGGAACGGGCAAATTTGACACCGAAATATGCCACCTCCCCCTATACCACCACCACCTATGCCACCACCACCTATGCCACCACCACCTATGCCACCACCACCTATGCCACCACCACCTATGCCACCACCACCTATTCCACCGCCAGTTCCAGGACCCCACCAAGGTGGTCGAATTATTCCTCCACCATTCCAGGGTGGAATACCTCCTGGTAATGTACCACCTCCGAGTCCTGGCCCACCTCCAATCGGTGGAATGCCGCCCCAGAAAGCATTTACTGCTGTCCAGCTAATTGCTGAGATTTAAAAAAAATTACATTCAATTTTTTCAAATACAAAAAAAAACTTACCTAAGATAAATGCCAAAACGAGGACGTTTTTCATTTCGATCCAAAGTGATGTTAAAAACTGCGAGAACTAGGTCAATTTTACCTTCTTTTATAGACGCACAACGACATGCGGAAAAATATAGAAATAGTTGATCTCACAGTGACATGAAATTTTATCTTTTAATCTGTAGACTTTTTTTTATTGCCGCAATTTCCCATTTTTGCGCTTTTCTGTCGAAATTCAAAAGATTTTTGTTAATTACACTTCAAATGTTTACCTCTTGCTAATTTTTATAAAATATATCAACATCATGCTTTTAGGATAAGTTAGTTACTACTTTGATGGTGTTGAATTCGAATCATGAAATGTGGAACAATATTATTAGATTGGTTTAATTATACGAAAGTTCGTTTGTGCTGTAAACAAGTTACAAATCCCAAAATTTGTACAACTAAATCTGTTTAGAAGATTAATTAATGAATAAATTGTGCTCAACGAACACATACAAGAACACACATTTCCAATGATAACCTAAAATTTATTGGCTTAGATGAGTTTTGTTTTTATTTGGTACGAAACTGTGTTACCTACTTTTACCTTAGTTTGTGAATTAATTTGGAAATCATTTCTCCGAAATGTTGTTGAACTTCGAATTCATTAGAAATTCATAAATTGGGGTTATTTATATTTTTGGGTTAGTTGAAATGTAGTGAAAGAGGGATATTTTTGGGTACACATTGGAAGTTTCTTAATTTCCTACGTCTATAGAATTGTTAAATATTTTAACCTTTCGGTTGTGAATTTTTCTTATACCGGTGAAATTTTGATTTTAGAAGTATTTGGCCCACCTAACCTTAATCTGAAGTGGGCAATCAGGCTTATGTTTTTTTTTTTAATTTTTAAACTATTATTGTGAGATAATTCAGCACCTTGAGGATATTTCATCTACCATTAAAAATTTCTACATTATTTTTACTGTCAATTTTCTCTGGTTGCACTTGCTTCGTGTTTTGCAATAATTCCATTATTAAATTAGGGGCTGCCCAAAAAATATCACACTTGTAGGGATTAGGAAGAGGATCTGAATTAGTGTGATGGCAAGGTTAAGCTCCATTCAAAAAATCGCAGAAAAATGTGAAGAGAAAGGGTTCGAAAATCCTAACGAAATGTGTGAAAGGGGTGGAAAAGAGTGAGGAATTTTGCCTTTTTTCCCACCCTCCTCCCACCAAAAATTCTTCGAAAAAGTTGCCGAAAAAATTCCAAAATTTTTTTTTACTTTTTAGCTCTTTAGTTGTTTTTAGCTTCCTTTTTTAGACTTCTACTTTTTCAGTTCTACTTTTTCTTAATTTGTCTGTACGTTCCTAGAGCGTGCGTTTTTCTATTAGGCCGAACTAGTTTCGCCAAAGCTAAATTAGTTTATCCTAAGACGCTTAGGCTGAACCAATTCGGCTTAGGTTAAACTAGTTTAGTCTGAAATCGGGTAGGCTAACCTCTAAGCGAGGACGTACACGGAGCAACTTTCGGTCATCAGCATGCCTCAGCCTCACCAAATTGTAGGAAAGAAACGAGTGCGGCAAGAGGAGAAAAGTCGCCACTCGAAAAGTGTTCTTCATGTCTTCTTTTACTCATACAAACGAAGTCGCTCGTGTAGCATGTCAGCATGCATGTGTGCGTAATTTCATTGAGCCAGTCGGTGCTTAGCCACCGACTCGTAAACATATCCCAAATAAACAAAAATTGAATGCAAATAGTGAAATACCAATTGCAGGTAGTTTTATTTTTCAGGTAGGTAGAAAAGAGTAAATGCCATAACAAATTACCAGTCCTTATTCTTCTATTGTTGGCAGTTTCTATTTTGGCAATTGATGTTGCCTCGGTGCTAGCTAGTAAGGGAATTAGCTGGAAATACAACACATATATGAGAACCACACACACATGAGCGATCGCTTGTTGTACACAAGTTTTTCCTTCTAAAAAGTGAAGAAGCGTGTACGTCGGAAAGGCATTTTGAGCACTAAAAGTCGCCGCGACGAGAAGAAGCGTGTGCGTTCGCACTAATGGTTGAAACCGGATCCAAAAACCCTTCAGAATTCAGTAGATAGCGGGCGAGGGGTTTACAGAAAGCGGAAGGGTTAGATATTAATAGGCGAAAATTTTTCTTGGGGGTTGGCCTTTATAATAGGAAAACTGGGACCCAATCCTTTTAGAACAATTTTTAACGTTTCTTTTCTTATTCGTTTTTACTATATGATTTGACGTGTTAAACATGTCAAAAAGTCCATTGCAAATTAACAATTTATTGATAAAGTTTACACTTAATATCTTTAGAGATGAAATAAAAAGAAGTATGTACCATACACTTGTAGCCGCAGATGCAAAAAATGATTCTAAGAAACCGAATTTAAGTTTAAAATTTTTATACTGAACTCCCAGTCGAGAACTTGATTTTATTTTCCAATTTTGGTGAACTTTTGGTGAAATTTTAACACTAGTTTTTTTTCACAACTCTTCCAATTCAGAATGAAACTTTAGTCTATGGGGACTTGCATCGAAAATCTAATTTTCTTTGCAAAAATCTCTAGACTGAAATTTTCTAAAACCACAAATGTCAGTGTCTGTTGTTTTGATATAACTTTAATTTAAAACACAAATTTTTATTATATTTGGGAAAATTCCGAAATATTCACAATGCAATTTAGCTATTACCCAATTTGCACTATAAATTCGTGTCGAGGGTATTATAAATAAACTTTCCATCTGTGGTTAGCAAATTATTTCGACTTTTTTTTTAGTAAATCTCTGGTGTATTAAATGGAAATTTCCATGTTTGAAAATGAATCCAAGTACTTTCCATTTTAATCCGATTAATCCTGTTGGTTATGTTTGTATTTTGCATAATTCCTTTTGATATTTTGATCCAAAGTTTCTCGTGTTGCGATTTTTTTTTTGGAAATATAAAAGTTTGCTTTAAGCTATGTGAAATGTGGGAAATTGTATTTTATGGATATGATGTTTGATAATTTTAATTATGATCCAACAAGAATCATATTTTTTATCTTTGCAGCAATTCAATTGATCGTACGTGTTTTTCACGGAAAATTTTGTAATAATTCCAGCTCTTTATTCTGTTTTTTTTTTTCTTTTTGCACGTTCAATATTAAACTGGGCCCAGCCAAAGTCACATAAATTTCCTTTCTGGTTCTAAATGTAACGCACAAGTGATAAAAGACATGTAAATAAAGTGCGACGCAAAAGGATACCATTTTAGGATCGACTTTTTGTGTTGAAAATTGGGAAATTGTGAATCCGGCGGGAGCATTAAAATAAATGATGACAGTGGGAAAAGGCAATTTTTGGGGATCCTGGCTGAAGAAGAGAATGGAAAGCCTAGTCGACATGATGCTGAGAGATTTATACGTTTTACAATCTAAGCTCTTTTTTCTGTAATGTGGATACAGCTCATCTATTGAAACCCTTTATTTCAGGAGTGTAAAATAGCGTTTTTTACACGCCACATATTTTTAAGACTTATCACATAATTTTATCCGAAATTATTTTGCGCCATAAAGAATGGGTTTTGAAACCTTTCAGTTTCATGATTTAAATTTTTATGTTTGCATTAAAATATTTTATAAAAAAAGTAGAAAATAAGTTTTTAAACTAGCTTTCGTACCGGATCTTTGCACTGGAAAACTTTGTTTCTGCCTAAACTAGACAAAAAATCCATTTTTATGTGCCTGATTCGATATTTTCCATGATTGGATTTTGAGTTTTTATCCTTTACTAGGTTGAAAGTACCCAGTGTTGCTTGGGTCAAAATAAACGTTTGAGTATGAAAAAAAAATTTTTTTTTTGCAAAATTATTTTGATGTATACAAAAATCATGCACGACTTATATTTTAAATGCCTTTTCATAACTTTTTTGATTTTACGCACTATTGTCATGAAAACCATTTGTTTGGGAGAAAGGGAATATGGCGAACTACCATAGTGCCGGACACTAAAAGGTTTTTGCATATTATTTTGTGAAAGAAGAACTTTGCCAAATTTTAATCATATAAACTTGAAAAATTTTAGTTATATATTCGCAGTTCGAATTCATGTATTTTTTTTCCAACAATTAGTTTGATGCAATACAATTTTTAGACCAAATACAATCTCCCTATGGTTTTTATTTTGCAAGAACTCAATGGAAATTCCATCATATACCCCAAAGATCGTTTGCCGAAGAGTCGGGATAGGTTTCATTGATTGAAACATTGCATTGAGGCATTACATATCTAACAGCGAAAACCGTATCAAAATCAATACAATAGTTTAGAATATGGCAGGAGAGGGGGTTCGCATAATGCGAAAGGGGTTTGCGTGTTTAAAAGTTTTCTTTGGTGATCGAAATCCAAATCAGAATCCGTTTAGTATTCGCATCACGCAGGAGGAATGGTGAAAATATTTCTTGACGGACGACTTGAATGGGGAAAATATTTCTTGACGGACACGCCCAACACTGAAAACCGTATCAAAAACCTTTGCGCGTACTATTCTTAAAAAATTAAGTTGCGATTAGCTTGCTTAAACCGTAGAAATTCCGGGACTTAAACAATTTAAGTTGTACATAAATTGCTAAGTTTCGTTGATGCAAATGACACTAAGTAGTTTAGGAGATAGCAGGAGAGGGAGTTCGCAGCATGTTCGAGGCATTTCAGTGCGCCAAAACTTTCCTTGACGGTCGACCTATCCAACACTAAAAACTGTATTAAAATCTGTTCAGTGGTTGAGGTTATAGCAGGAGCGGGGGTTCTCATTATGCAGGCGGGAGTGTTTTTTAGTGGGCGAACATTTTCCCTGACACACCGCCTACCTAAGAGTAAAAGCCATGTTAAAATCCATTCATTAGCTGAGGAGACAGCAAGAGAGGGGGTTCGGAAATTGCGCGACGAAGTGCCCGAAAATTTTCCTTGGCAGATAACCTATGCAACACTTAAAACCATATTCAAATCCTTTCAGTATAAGAAAAATATAAGTATTAGAAAACGGAGACTTTTATTGACAGTTAAAACATAGTGAATTTAAATGATCGTTCAATGTCTCTGACGATGAGCTAAAACGTCAGGCTGGAAAATTAAACATAATTTGTTGTTTTTATTTCCTAAAATTGGACCGCTAAGCCCGCCAAACTAATATATTTTAATAATATTAACCTTTAATTGATGAGGTGGGTCCAGTGGACCCACATTGACTTTTCTCTCGTTGCTATATCTCATGTTTTCAGCACAGTGACTCTGAAATCTTCAGTACCTTCATACAGTATGGTGTTGCATGCCGAGTTAAAAGTACGGATTTGGTATGTGATTAGAACAAGTGCATTGGAAACCACCTCATCATTTACGCATATGATTTTCACCTCATAAATTAAGGGTTAAATTTGAAAAAAGAATTTTTTTTAATAGCGCATATGCATTACATTGTAATACAAAAATGCATTAAAAAAATAATGCGGTTGGATTAAATTTTAATAAAAAAAAGTACAATATTAAAATTAATAACTTATTTGGATTATGTTTTAATAAAAAAAAAGATTAAAAAAATAATCTTTCGCGAGGATAAATTCTAACCTTTTTTCGGTGTAAAACTGTATACAATATCAAAACGATAAAAATTTAGCTCCAACATTTTTACTGTGCAGAATTATCCAAACATGTAACAAAACAAACCGACACATGTTAAACTTTTATATTTCCATAGTAATCATAGCCCAATCAAACGTGTGCAGAAAAAATCTGAAAATTTTAAATTTAATTAGTGATTTCTTTGCATAAAACCATACTTTATAAAGTTTTAAGCTTTTCATGCCATTTTTATTTTGATCTCTGAACACATTTTAATACCGATATCCCGTGACAACATTTGTTTAAGCGATTGTTATCCGTACTTAACACCACTAACAATAAATCAATTATAGTTGATAAACTCTGATGCAAAATAATTAACTAACAGAGTTTAATTTATCTCCACATGCATTTATAGTAAAATTATTTTCCAGGATATTTTAATAATAAGCTTAACGTTTTATTTTTAGCCCTGATCTTCCTGTCTTTCCTTTCGCTTTCTATTTTACACAATTTAGCAATTTTTCTCTTGTTCTTGAAATCATTGCATCATTTATAAACACTGAGCGGAACACGGCGGGGTTTGTTGGTTCAATTTTACTTGGCCATTTATTTTGATGACAGCTAATTAAAATTTTAATTGAAAAGTTCGACCTCGGTGACTCTTTCCCTACAATTTTCTAGTGCCGCCTTTCATCGGCATTGAGGGTACAGGAGAAAGTATTTCTTTGCTGAGATAATTGGGGATGATAGATTAGGGGTTGAGTGATATTTCAAGAAAATTTATCAAATTTATTTCTCAGAAAGTTTATCAGCGTGTAGAATCTAAATTGATTACCTGTATTTGATTCCACCATCCGTCAATTCTAATCGCTTTTTTGAAAATAAGCTGGGAAATCACACTAAATCTAAATCCTTCCTTGAATTAAATTTATTATAGATTTGCAAATATTTATAATTCTTTCTGCTAATTAATTCATTAAAATCATTTTACATGAAATCACAACTGGTTTTGCACATTACAAAAATTTTCTGTCATATTTTTTAACGATTCTATTGGAATCTTTTTCTATCATTCTATGAAAAAATTAATTATACTGAATAAACATCGATCGTTTAATTGTTAGAAAAATTGCTACGGCACTTTTCAAAGTTTTCACCTAGTAATATGCATAAAGAAGATTGGAATTGAAGGGCTTGTAGGAGGATTGGGGTAATTCCACTTTTGTAAAAAGGAAGTAACTCAAAAATTCAAAAAAATTTATCCCGTTCCGAATTGCTATTATTGTATGATTATGGTGACAAAACACGTGAGGAATACACCATAAGTGGGAATAACATTTTTTTGGCTAAAGCTGGAAACTTGAATTTTTAAAAGGTTTTTTTAATTTCCCAAAAGTACCAAAAATGAAGTTCTTGCTGCAAGCCCTTTAATTTTGGTTAGAATATTTTACTTTCAACTTTATTAATTTGGCATGCAAAGAAAAATTAGTGACAAATTGAAACCTTTTAGAAACATAAAAGCTACAATTGCCAGGGGCCAATCGTCAAATACTCTATATGATGACAGACAAAATGTTTATTTAAAAAAATCTATTTCTATAGGACAGGGGGGAACGAGTCTTATTGGATTTTGATATATGGAACGGTTGTATAAAACCATATTCTAAACACATTTGGTCTTAATAAATTTTTCGATACTGTGCACCGTTTTCGAAGAAATAGAAAGAAGAATTCAATTTATATTGAGGAGAGGGAAGTAGTGGTCCAACTGGATCTTGATGTATAGATAAGTTATGTAAAATCTATTCTAAACACATTTCGTGCACAGTTTTCGAGACAACATGAAAAAAATATTCCATTTGTATGGGAGGAGGGGAAGCAGTTGTTTGATAGGATTTTGATGTTATGTAAAAACCTATTTTAAACACATTTACCTTCACAACATTTTTTCAATATGACTCGGCGGTCTGCCAATACGAGATCGTGGATTTTTGTTATGTTATCCTCCGTGGTAGCCGTTTTCGTAGCACCTGGGCGTGGCTAATCAAAAACCGACGTGCGACCACGTTGAAACTCGTTACACCAATTTTTACGGTCGCCATCGAAGGAGAAGAGTCACCGTACACAGCATCCAAGCGCTCTTTGATTTCGCTGCGCGATTTCCCTTCCAGAAACAAGAATCGAATCACCGACCGATATTGCTCTTTTTCCATTTTTCTGAAATCCGCAGACACGCCCGCTTCCATACGCGGTCAAAACAAAACTACGAGTTCGATTCGGCTGAAATTTTGACTGTAGCCGTCTATGAGAATGTATAGTAAATTTCTCCTGCGATAGTGGCGCCATCGGGCGGTGAGGCTAAGTACTTATCGGACTGCCCTCGTAAATAAAAATGCAAATAAATGACAATATTTCGTTTATATAAGGAAGGGGAAGGAATGGTCCGATTTTGTCCGTTTAAGAACTTAGGCTAGCCATTTACGAGATATGTAACTATACAAAATTTCAACTCTCTAGTTCAATCCTTTCGAAAGTTATGGTGTTCACGAACGGACAGACGGACAGACAAACAGACGGACATGCGGAAATCAAAATCTTTTGTCATCTCAAACATCCTGTTTTAGTCCATTTTTGTGTCCGATGATCGGTTCGATGCGTCTCAAACGATATACTGAATCTAATATAGTCCTATACGATATATCATATCAAGTATAAAAAGGCAACGATAAGAATTTCTATGTCGAAACGAAAATAATTCAATTTATTTAAATTTTCCTTGAAATTTTTTGTCGAAAATTCACTGATTATTTAAAAACAACATGGTTTAAAGAATATAAAAGCTACATTTCTGACTAATTCAAGCCAGGGACATTTTTCATCAATTTTTTTAAACTCACATTTTTTGGCTTATTAAAATCCACAGTAAGCAATTGACAATTCGATTTTTGTATTGTTTGTTGCGGGTTCTAATTTTTGTTGCTTAAAAAATGTTTGGTTTTTTAAAAAAATATGAAAAAGTTGCTAGTGTCAATCCAAATGCATTACGCGAAAACGGCTCAACCGATGTCAATGGAATTTATATGAACCTCCCCTTTTTCCCTCTTCAACTTTGGTCTCGCTTTTATTTCTGATACTCAGCGCCCAAAAAATTATTTCTTCATCATTTAAAAAAAAAGTTTTTTTCAAATTTATTTTTCGTTGAATTTTTAAGTCATTTCGTATTCGATTAGTTTGACTAAAAATTCAAAATTACGCCTATATTGCACCATGTTTCTTTATACTTTTTAGTTTTCGAATAAATATCCTTGCTTTTGAGTTATTCTTACGGACGTTTTGACTCCAGAATCGAATTCAGCAGTCCAAAAAATCCCCAGATGAGATTTTTTCCCGGAAAATTTGAGGAAAAGGATAAACACGGTATCCTTACAGTACCTTCCGTTATCCTTACAGGCTTCTTAATGCCAGAATCGGATTTAGCGAACTTCAAATCCACCAGATGAAATTTTTTTCTGGAAAATTTGAGGAAATGGATAATCATGTTATTTTTCCCCTATCCTTGCAATAGCGGAGCAGTAAAAATATTGTATTGTCATCGGACTTCCGTATGTATGCAACCTTTCAAGTTAATCGGAATGGGTCAAAATTAGATTGTATAAGATTTGACCCAGACAGACAGACAGACAGACAGACAGACAGACAGACAGAAAGACGGACAGACAGACAAACTAATACGAAGCCAAGCGAAATAAAAGCTTTCAATAAATGCTTTAGTTTTGAAACAAACCGATTTCATTAAAAAATGGTTTTTATAAAATAATTTTCTTAACTGATTTCCAGAACTCGTGATGGTGATGAGGCAATAGGATCATCGAGTGTTCGGCATAAAATTGTAGTGATGGGGGCAGCAAAAGTTGGAAAAACATCAATTATAACACAGTTCCTTTATAGTAAATTCTCACCAAAATATAAAAGGACCGTTGAAGAAATGCATCAGGGAAACTTTTCAATATCCGGTGTTGGCCTAATATTAGATATATTGGATACATCTGGAGCATATGAGGTAAACATTCAAAACTTTAAGAAAATCATATTTTTTTGGTGGTTTTTTAGGGGTTTTTACTTTTTTCTGTTATAGAAAGAATATATTAGGGCTATTCACTCTTTATCGTAGTTGATCATAAACTCGTAGAATCGTAGAATCGTAGAATCGTAAACAAAATCGTAGTTTTTTGACAGTTCTCCATACAAAACTTTTTTACGACGAAAACTACAATCTACCACACCCGAAAATCGTAGTTTTTGTCGTACTTCTAATAAAGTGAGGTTAAGGCATGTTTTGTCACATGTCAACTTGGTGCCAACTCTAAAATGGACATTGGAAAAGTAAGTAAATTAAAGTATTTATAGGATTTAGTATATATTCTGAGTTAAAAAATGCTTTAAACAATTTAGGTAAAAAAATAAATAAAAGAGTCAAAAATTTACGACAAAACCCACAACCTCTAGTAAAGCGCTGCTCACGCTTCGTTGTACTTTTCCATCGTAGATGTACGATGGACAAAAGATCTACGATTTTACTATCTACGATCAAGAGTGAATTTCCCTATTGTTTTCATCGAGAATAAAGGCAGATAGATTCAAGAACGGAGGCAGATAGAAAATTTCTGATCAATACGAAATCCCTTTCAGTCAAAATTATAAGAATGTCCATGCATCTATCTGTCGGCCTGTCTGTTTTGTGTATATGAAATAACTCGAGAACGCAATGAGCTACCGACTTGAAATTTTTTGTAAATGAGTTTTATCGGAGCTTTCTGTCAACTTTTGGAAAAGTAACACTAGCTATAACGGGTACTTTCCATACAATTTTTTTGAAAACTAACAGTTTTTTGAAAATTTCTCGAAAACTATGCGTTTTAAAAAAAAACACAGATAACCAGATTCAAAGGAAATAAATTTTCTACATGTTTTGCCTTAATGATTTGTACGGATTTCTAATAGTTCTCAATATATTTCAAAAAAATTAGATTTTTTGAAAGAACCATGCAGCAAAGAACGTTGTTTATGTTAACTTTTGAACCAGTTGGGATTTTATACATTCCTTGTTGTTGCGTTGAAAACGCAACTTGCTCGAGTTTCATGGACACGACCTCTTTTTTGGCTGGAGGATGGTCTGCTGGAGGATGGTCCGCTTTCATCTTTGGCGCAATGATACGGTTTTATGGAACGAGTCTAAGATGGCAGCTGATCACTCCCCTGCAGTTCTACGTCAAAAAAGAGCTCGTGTCCATGAAACTCGAGCAAATTACTTTTCCAACGCAAGTAAAACGAATGTGAAACCCAAAAGTTAGTCAAGGGACATTTTCATTCTTTTTTGGAAACTACATATCGTCGGCTAAAAGTGAAATTGTGCTAAGTCCATTATACCAAATTTGACAGAAAAGCAATAAAAAACCTTGTTAATTTATTTTCATTTTCATTTAAAGAAAACTGAGCCCAATTTTTCTCATTTAAAGAAAACTCAGTGTTATTGAAAGAGAATTAAAACGATTTAACAAGGTTTTCATTGCTCTTCTGGAAAATTATATTGGGTTAAATGGGCTGAACTGTTATTAATTGAAAGACTATTAAATTGTTTTAATTTCAATTCTTTATTTTAGATGACTCCATGCAACTTCTTTTCTATTCAAACACGTATTTCACAATAATGATGAAATCATGGAGGTCAGTGTTGCCATACAATATCTTCTATTAGGAACTTAAATTTGTACCCTTGAAACTACCCTTAATTCATTTTTGCATGTACAAATTATTGTTAAGCAGGGTTTTTGAAATAAAACAGTTCGATTTAATAATGATATTTATTGACGGTAATCCAAAAAACGACCGGCACGATCGAATACTTATAAGAGACTAAAACGTACAACTTCTTACGTCGATCATACACCTCGCAACGGAAACAGCCTTGGGAAGCATTGGGTATATTATTGATCTCTAACAATTATACCAAATGGACTTAGCACAATTTCACTTTTAGCCGACGATATGCGCTTTTAAGAAGAAAATGCACATAACTAAATTCTTGCATTTTTTCCCTTCAACAGTTTTCACGTATCTTGAACGGTTTTTGAGATATCTGAAAAATCTTATTTTGTACATATTTTTTCTGAAACTAAATTCATATTGCAGAGAAAAGTTTTGTCTTGATCACAACTGATATTTTTTTAATGTAATCTTTGCTATTGACTTTTTAGTAAAACGTAATATGATGTTTCTTTTAATAGAAAAAAAATCTGTTAAGAAAACCCCTGTGGCACTTATAGTTAAATCGTAAATATTTCAAAATCAATTAATTAAAAAATCTCAGCAAAAACGCTCGACTTATTCAACCGTTTTTCCCATGTATGCAATTAAATAACTTTAGGTGCAAATCGAGAATGTTAATTAAATTTAAATTATATAACGTCTCGTCCCGTTAGACTAAGTACGTGCCTAATTGTCAGGCTATCACGGCATAATGATTTAAGCTGTTGTTGTAAATGACTTTTGACTTTAACATTTAAATGAAATTTTCCCACCCATGTTGGGTGTTTGTTGTACGAATAGATGAGGAAAAAGGCATGTTTAATGTTAAGCAGATATCCTCTTTTTTTTACCAACCCTATTTGCTTACGATGCAAATTTTCCGTGGGTGGAACATGAAAGTATAGCCAAAAGCAGCAGACATTTCTGAGGGTGTTACGATTGTCTGTAGGGAGGCATGTGTCAACATAGGGTTATGCTGTAACGTTATTTATAAATTCGGTCATGAATTTTACATAAAACATGAGTTCATATTTCGGATTTCGGAACGTGTACGTATGGGGCCGCTTTTTTGGGGAAATTCATTTGGGGTCGTAATCATGTTTTTTTTGTGGTTCCGTTGGTTAAATTATGAATAATTTTACTCTGGAAAAATAGATTTTTTTTTACATTCAAATAAGGTTAGTATTTTTGGATGGATTTTTTGTAACAAAAATTAATTAAACGATGTTTCTGAAAAAGGATCATCAATGCATATATGTAGCTTCGAAAGGTTTTTTTCACGTTGTATGGATTCCATGGTTTATTATTTTTTTTTTGTCAAGCTCACTTCTAGATAGAAGACAAAAATATCAAAAATACAATAACAAAAACGTAAATAAGATACAAACTTCATCTTGTCTTCTCATAAATGCCCAAAACTTTTTATGCCTTTTGGCAAATACTTTATACCGTTGTATACACTCGTAATACTTTCATTATTCTTTAGTATTTTTCGTCGGCTGTTTTTCTTCTTCAATAAATGTCCCAGTGCCGCCATGAAAATCCTATGGTAGCCACCGTTCACCGTTTAGGCTGTAGGTGGATAATAGTCGATGGTAGTGCCTATACACGAATTCAAAACATAAATACATAAGACGTAATTTATTTAGCCATTAAAAGACATTCAAGTACCTATACATATATTTTTTTTTCTTTAGGACTGGTGAGCAGACAGTCGTTTTTGCTTTGGTAGACATTTTTTGTGCTCGAGAGGCTCCTGGGTCTCGTTGAAGTAAGTTTTCTCGGGTGGATACTACCAGCATCTATCTATATAAAATGTACTTAGTTTCTTCTTTCTAAGATGATAAAGTATACTGGAAAGTTTATTGTGACTGTTTGCCCATGAAGACCTTTTAATAGGATAAACGAAAGTGATATTCTGCAATGGTCGACGATTTCACGTCGATGTTTAAGTGCCCACTCGACATGTGTTTTTCGTCAGATTTAAATGCAACACGCGATCAATTATCTCAATCGCTAAAAGGACGTTTTTTTGGTTACTGGAACTTGTCAATTACATGAAATCAGTTGTTGGAAAAATTCTATAAAGCCTCGCAGGATGATGATTTTTCAATTTTTTTGTGCCCAACAAACTGACAGACAAAAATATATTTTTATAATAATTTTAAGGAGTGCTTCACTGAGAAAAATGCTGTAAAGCTTTTAAGTCTGCTGCAGGACTATTTTAGTGCCGGTTAAGTTCCTCTATATGGTATTTTTGTTAACTTACAGATGGTATCTGCTAACTAGCTGTAGGTTAAGGGAAAAAAATTATTTGGAGCAAATGAAGTTAGCCTGCAATAGCAGAACACGTTGGCCTCAGGCAGGCATTGTGATGATATAAAGCCCAAGTCAGACTAATAATTGCGATTACGATTGCGATACCGATTACGATTTTTTTTTTCATGTTTATGCCAGAAGCTTAGGCAAATTGCCTCTAATGCCGAAGCACAGCTCAAGACATCATTCATTCAACCATTCATACAATCCATTCACACTCTGAATACTCCTCATCACACTGCAACGAAGACTTGGCGCGACAGTACATAGCCTTATCGTCCATTGTGTCCTGTTACAGAGCTTGGAGGAGTATTCAGGCGGCGGGAGGCAAAGACCAAACTGGTCCGTGTTTAGGTCCATGAGCAGAAAAGTTCCAAATTCAAATTCAAGCCGAATTATTTTGCCCTGAGTGGGATTTGAACCACTGCTCTTTGGATCACAAGGCAAGCACTTAGCTGACTGAGCCATCCACGCCACATTACGATTGCGATTACGATTACGATTGCGATTACGATTCCGATTCCGATTACAATTGCGATTACGATTACGATTGCGATTACGATTGCGATTGAGATTGCGATTGCGATTACGATTGCGATTACGATTACGATTGCGATTACAACTGCGATTGCGATTGCGATTACGATTACGATTGCGATTACGATTGCGATTGAGATTGCGATTGCGATTACGATTGCGATTACGATTACGATTGCGATTACAACTGCGATTGCGATTGCGATTACGATTGCGATTACGATTACGATTGCGATTACGATTGCGATTACGATTACGATTACGATTGCGATTACGATTCCGATTACGATTACGATTACGATTACGATTCCGATTCCGATTACAATTGCGATTACGATTACGATTGCGATTACGATTGCGATTGAGATTGCGATTGCGATTACAACTGCGATTGCGATTACGATTGCGATTACGATTGCGATTACGATTGCGATTACGATTGCGATTACGATTGCGATTACGATTGCGATTACGATTGCGATTACGATTACGATTGCGATTACGATGGCCATTACGATTGAAGCTTCTCGACCAATGAGATCAAAGTTTTCAACGATAGGAAAATGAAAGTTTTTATATCATTGGTCGAGGAAGCTCAATCGTATTCCCAATCGTAATCGCAATCGTTAGTCTGAATTGGGCTTAAGAGATTGTAAAATTTAGCATACCTATAACAGGTGTATAATTTGTCCAGGACAGGTAAACATTACAATTGCACAAGGCAAACTAAAATCAATTGCAAACTAAATTCAGTTAGTACTGCAGATATCGATGTCAAAAATCAGACGAACAAGTTCATCTGTTGTTCATCTGCAGATTGTAAATTGGTTGAGGAAATCAGAACTTTTTAGAACTGCAGAAGACGACAAAATTTGTAGGATGATTGTTTTCTCCCTTTCTATCCAAACCGTCGTTGCATGACTACATCCCATACTTTTAACAGATGAAAAAGTCGGCTCTATGGAGATTACGCTTAAGAAGGACATTGTAGCACACCGGTGTGTCCCATTGTGTGTCCAACAATTTTTTGCGGAAATGTTATGCAAAAAATTTGAAAAACAATCGACTTCCACAGGTGAACTGTTAGCCCGTGGAAGTCGACTGGTTTACTTTTGCTCAACTATGCAGGGTGTCTGTTCAACTGGGAAAAGTAAAGTTTAATTGTGGTAGGTAATTTTTATAGAAAGTTTACAGGTATTATAGGGTTAATATATCTGTGACAGGGAATACTGGCTACGGTACACACTGTGTAAATACTTCCCTACTGTTACTGAAACTTCACCTGGACTAGCTGTAAAACGTTATAAAGCATTGTAAAATCCCATTTCTAAATGGAGGTGAACTTTGTTCGCAAGAGAAATTTCACGTGGCCAGAAAATCGACCCCAATTGGTGAATTTTTTTTCTCTGGGTGCTAAAAGGTCGAAATTTTTCATGAATACAATATTTTATTATACTTCATATAAGAACGTAAAAATCTACATATGACCCGATATGAAAACGAGCATTCTTTTTCATAAAAATGTTTGTTTACCCAACAAGGCTAGTTTATACAATTGAAAACAAATGGAATTTAGTTTTGTTCTTGTGTTTCTATAAAGGAAACAAGATCAGGAAGTTGTGGATTAATGTTAAAGACAAACAGGGATTTGTGTACCGATGTTTATTTTATTTTAAAATCTATTTTCACATCAAATACAAATCCAGGCTAAACATTGAAATCTAGGAAAGTTCCATTCGGTTTCGGTTTTCGAGGCCAACACAGAGAATTTGCTGGAATTGTTACTTCGGATATGATAAAATAATTGGATCACTGGTTCAATTTATCTAAAAATAGATATCAATTGAAGTTGTTGCAATCGATGCAGTGAACGAGGCTATCTGAGACATTAAAAATATCTGCAACTATGCTTCTATCTAGATAGTAAAATTGATTTATTTGGTCTATTATGGAATATTCCTATTTTTACCGACATTTAAATCGTACATGCTTATCTTTCCATACACCCAAAAAAAAAACTATTGGGTCAATCATGAAATAAGGGAAGCATATAAATGATTAGAAAAATGCTTAGGCCAACCATACCAAATGCTTGCGCCAACCGTTTTTTGGCAGGGTCTGTCTTTGTTTTCCGAAATGTGTTTTTATTTTTCTTTCTAAGAAATATATCTATTTTTCTCTCTGAAAAACATGACGTTGTTTATAAATTTATATACTCAAAAAAAACCGTCAGACCGAATTCGACATTTTATGTTCTGAGCATGAAATAGACGTCTGTGCCACTTTCTGGGAACTTTGTTTGAGTTTCTGCAACTCTGATGTATCACTCGCAACTTTATTGTGGCGATGCATTCCGTTGCCATTTAATCATGAAAATTTTAATTCGATTTTTCACGAAATAGCACATAACGATGTTTTGACTCGAAAATTTAACACAAAAATTATTATTACTATCAAAGTCGTCTGAAGCATGAAAACTTCATAAAAAATGAGAAACAAAAATTGAGTAAGAAATACAAAAAATAAAAATTTCACCATTCTTAACGGAAAACCTTGTTCTCAACATTGTTGTCAATTTGACGTGTTGAAGTCGATGTTGAACGTTTGTGGGCATGTTGGTGGTTGATGTGATGTTGAAAACATGGTTTAGCTGATATCAAAAAATTTGGAAAACATTGGATATTTGGCGGGCGGAGCCTGATGTTGGCGACCATGTTGTAGCGTCTGGGGTAAGAGCTGATAACCAGTTTGATAACAATGTGGAAAACCAGGTTTTTCGTTTGTGGGCGCCTTTATTGCTTCGCTCGTGCAGCTAACTTCACACTCTTGAAATCGTTGACTTTCGCCCCTTGTTGCGTAATATACTATTTCACACAAATTTTTTCAGGCCATTTACGAGGTGGTAAATCTACATAACTTACGTGGTTTACGACACATTTCTGTAAATGCATGAATCCCAATAATAGCTTCGTTCTCGACCTTTATAGGTGTTTTGTACTCGATTTTTGCAAAGTTGAAAACGATGCAGAATAAAGGCTATTTCATATTAATCTGGTAACATTCGCATTTTGACAATTGAGAATAAAATATGGAAAATTAATTTTTTCGTTCGTTAGTATCGGAAAGTCATGTACTGTTGATGTGATATATTTTTCATTTGATCCCTACATATTTTTCTTTGAATTGGTACCTTTACTGCGTTTTTAATAAATTATCTTTTTGACTTCTTCAATTTTCACATGTAATTAATCAGATAAAGTACACCATTTTTATTTACTTTCAATTAGTAATTCATTACTTTAATCAAATTATTCCAAATTACCTTCTACTAAAAGCTCTACTGCATAAATTCTAAAGTAAATTGAAAAGATAAATATTTTGCTTTTTCACAAATTTCACATAAGCGTACCAGCATATAACATGTGCAAAGGAAAACTTTAGGATAGCATAAAGAATGAAAACATTCTCATCACCAAGAATATGAGAATACTTGAAGTATGTATATATGAATGAAAACAAACGCAATGTTTTCGTGATGTGAACAAAAACGTTGAAAGACTGCGTAAAACAAATTTTTAACTGCAAAAACTTTTGATAATTTATTAAAATATACGGCATGCGAAATTATTTTACTTTAAACTGAATAAAAAGTTATGTTGATTTTTCTAAATTTAGCACCGCGAATTCCATTTAATCTAAGGAATTCTGGCCGCTTTTTGTAACAGTTAGCAAAGAAATTCCTTACAAATTGAAATTGAATTGTGCTAAAAATGAACATTTAAAAAGTCTTTTCTTGCACACAATTTAATAATTGAAAAACTTTCTCCCTGAGTTGTGTGTGAGTTGTTTTTTTTTCGTCAAACTTGAAATACAATAAATTCGTAAAAAACAATGCATAAATCAATTTTATTATGATAAAATAGACTGTTTTAGAAATATCTCATGAAAATGGAATCAAAATTTTTCCAAAAAGCAAGCGATATCTCTATTGTATTTTCATTTGTTTGTCTATCTAGAAAAATGTAAATTTTTCTCTGTCTGGAAACTTGATATGAAAATATACATAGTTTTTGTTTTGTTCCTGGAAAATTCATGGAAAATTTTCCATTGATTGTCGTAGTTGATTAAAACAGTAAATGGACGGGAGTCAGGGAATGTGGAAATTGAAAATCGTTATCGGCAATCTTTTAACGTTTTACGTTATAGGAATAAGAATAAAAGATGTGACTTTGCGTGGGTGGTTGGGAAAAAAAGTCCTGCTAAAGGCGTTCGATTTAAATGTGTTTCAAAATTTTCGGCTAGGATTATAAAATGAACCAGAGTCGTAACCAAAGTGGTATCAAGTAATTCGTGGTGGGTGTTTTTCTACAAGGACAGTTAATGGTACGTGGATTGGATGGTTAGATTAAATGGCCTTGAGGTGGAAATGGAAAATTCGATTGCGACAGCAAGCATCAACCACAAATCGAATATTCCGTGAGAGAACATTTTGAGCTTTTCTGGTCCGTTTGCTTCAATTACACTCAAGCAAGTAAATCTAGAATGGTACGCTGAGTACTCTATATTCATCCGATCGATGACGGTTTTCCTCTGGGCTAAAATTTCTAGGTTCCGGATTTGTATAGAGGGAAGCCCGAGGAATATGGTTGGTAACATTGATGTTTAACGATGGATTACCTTTACCCATTTTATACATTTACTATATATCGATATATTCGTATATCATTAGCTGCAATAAGTGTTATAAAGCGTTTTTCACCCTCAGATGGATGTGTCAATTCAATTATGGTATCCGTAGTACATTTAGTTAGAAGAGTTGTGATGCCTTAGGATTTTCATCATTTCTTGTGGATGTTAGCCTTGTTCTTTCAAAGATTACTGCCATGTCAGCATCAATATGATATAAACCTATGTCAGCTATTTGAGGGATAATCGTGGGTGTTTTACAAGTATATTCTGCACCAATAGAGTTAGACAACCATATCAGATAAATGCCATCATTAAAAAGTCCTATTATTAGCGAAATCCTGAATGAATCCTATTTTCTTACTCAAGTGGATCGTTTTTTTTATCGTGTTTACTTTCCTATACACATATCTATAATACTGTTTTGTTTTCGGAAAAACTAAATATAAAAGGGTTTGCTAAAGAGGAAATCATGTTTGCTATAAATTTTCATTGTTTTTCTATGATTTCTTTTTAGTTTCCAGCGATGCGGGCTCTATCCATATCGTCGGCAGATGCCTTCATTTTGGTCTACGATGTGACGGATGACAGTACATTTGATGAGGCTAGGCTGATACGGGACCAAATCCATGAAATCAAAGGAACACAGGCCGTTCCCATTGTCGTGGTCGGGAATAAAATCGATTTAGTCCAAGAGGATAGCGGATTAAGGGAGGTATGTATCATTTTAATATCCTTCAGGCATCAATTTTTCGTACATTTTAATGCGGGAGCTCAATACGTCTACAATCCATCGTAAAAACAAATTTTAAATCTGATTTCTAAAACGTCTGGAAGTATGTAATATACTATAGATTAGAATTGAAGACAGGGTTGTTATTATTTTTCCCGGTCCAAAAAAAACCCACTGGGTTTTTTTTTCAAAAGCCAAATCAAAAAACCAAAAAAAAATTGCACTGAAACACCATTAAAAACCCAATAAAACCCAAAAATCTCAATAAAACCATAAAAACCGAACAAAGCCCAAAAAACCCAGTGGGTTGGGCTTTTTAAAAAAACCCGGGTTTTTCACAACCCTGATGAAAGAAGACTCCTTAAAATAGGCAATAGATATTAGGATTGTAAATTCAAAGACTAGCACATAATAAAAAAGCAAACTCGAAAATAACCCAATTAAACATATAAGAGTAAAGAGCACATATCATATTCATAGACAGTAAACACTAGAGTAATATGTTTTTAACCGAAAAATATGTAAACAAAGGCAACACAGCGATTCGACATATTTTGCAAACAGTATTGCCAAGTTCGATTTTGTTGTTGTTGACATTATATTTGAGAGGCGGGAAATTCAAAAATTAAAATCAATTTTGACCACCATTTCTTATAAACGTACAAAAGCTCACCACTTTAGGTTGAAATTGGATGCTGAATTTAAATTGTCAGGAAATAATTGAAAAGCGATCTGTCAAAATCATTTTACAAACGACGTGATGTTAATTTCAAAGCAACAACGACGTTTGACAAAAAATTCAGTACCAGTTTCGACTGAATTTATAGTTTTCTATGTTCAAACGAACATAATGTGTTTATTTTGGAGCTGTATTTAATTTCTAAGAAAAAAAATACATTTCTCATTTAGGTCATCTGGTAACGCCGTTGCGTCTTTTATGTTTGACACTATATTTCTTTCTCTGTTTTACATTTATTAGGTTCCTTTGTGGACATATTAGTTGTTTATTCTTTGTACCTCAAAAATTTCAGATTTTTCTAGCCAATTAGAATGCTAAGCTCTGGGTCAGTGTGATAGATTGAAAATTCGTGAGAGAGACAATTTAAGGGGACATTCAGGTTTAAAGAGTGACAAAGTTTTCGAAGGGTGACATTTGGGAGACATTCCAGGTAATGGAGTGACAATTTTATAAATACAACACATATTTCAATACAAAAAACTTAATAGGCTTCTCGACCAATGAGATCAAAGCTTTCAACGATAGGAAAATGAAAGCTGTGACCTCATTACCTCTGGAGCCCAATGAACGCAACGCGAACATAACTCCAACGCGGTGACCTGTCACGCAGCGCAACATTTCAGCGGCAGAGCCCAATGGCATCTCGTGAAGTAGTACAAGTGACATAATTTAAGAGGTATAAAGTTGGCAAAATTACAAAAATGGATAATTTTGAAGCGATAATTTGCTTTGTTGGTCTTTATCTTTGTTATTTGTATGTTATTGCACTAAGGCTATCAATTTTTCCTCGAACAACATTTTCTCAACCTCACTTTATGAACTGTCAACGCAGAATTGCTGGGGCAAAATTAGAAGTTTGCAAACTTTTGCGTTGTAGTTGCGTTCACTATGCTCATTATTTCTATGGGACAAACTTTTAAGTGACAGTTTCTGCGTTCGCGTTGCGTTCATTGGGCGTTGCGTTCATTGGGCTCCAGGCATTAGTCGAGGAAGCTCAATCGTAATCGCAATCGTTAGTCTGAATTGGGCTTAAGGTGCCGGTCCACATGAGAGTATGAGAGTAAATGCCGGCGAGAACCTCTCGGGATTTCTCGATAGCAGTTACTTGCAAATGGACACGTCTCTGAGAGGCGCTCGCAGAAACTCGCGAACTAGTTTCTGCGAGCTGTCAAAAGTGATTCTACTCTCTAGTCGACACGCACCCACTGAACTCTCGGAGAGTAGCTCGCCAGATATGAACGGCGTTTGAATTTCGCTAGTAGCTCTCAAGAACTCGCCAAAGCAAGATGTCAAAAAAATCAAGATGTTGGTCGCCGGAGGAGATGAAAAAGTTAATCGAACTGTATGAAGTGAACGAAATTCTATGGAATGTTAAATGTGACGAATACCGTTTTCTCATTTCAGTAGTTTTTTTGACGACAACCGGTCCGACAATTTTAATTAAAAACTCTATTTCCGAACTTGTTAACCTACAAAAATTTCTAAGTTGTTGCGTGTCTTCAGTTTGCAATTCTCTTATCAGACTTTTCCCGGCACCCAAAAGATTTCTCCTTTGAATCCAGGACTTAAGCACTTTTTTTGGCTGATTTTGTTTGTCTCTTATTATTAATTAGGATAATCACAGGTACTGCAACCTTCCTGTAGTGCGATGACATTTCGATTACTTTCCACTGTCCGTCGTGCTACACTCTCAAATAGACCGGAGAGGAGAGTTCTCGAGAAACTGCTTTCCGCTAGAAACTCGCCGAGAGCTCGCGATAGAAAAATCGCCGAAATTAACTCTCAAATGGACAACCTCCTGCGAGTAACTCTCGAGAGTTTTTGAGAGTTACTCGCGTATTTACTCTCATGTGGACCGGCACCTATAAGCTGGACAAAGTTTTTGGTCTCGTACAAGTCCAGCTTATACAGGTTTTGCTGTAATAATTAAATGCCCAATAATGTTATTTCCATCAGTTCACATATCGACATAATTTTAAAAAGCATGAAGTTTCGGCATAACTTCTACTTCCGGCAAGGCAGCAGCTAAAAACAAAAATGAGAAGAAAGAAAAAACACAACATACCAAATTCACCCTCAATGAACATCATTCACTTTATAACCACCACCACTTCCACTTGTTGATTTTGGATGATGATTATAAGGAGATGGAAATTTCCAAGGCTGACGGCAAAAACGTTGGTTAAGAGAAAATTTTCCGTTTCAGCTTTGTGAAAATTTCTTTTATGTGCGTTCACGACTAAGGAATAAGATTATGTGTGTAATGTGAATTTTAATGTTGTTTTACGTTTTTGCATATAACGACAGTCCAAACAGATACACGGCCGTGTGGGAACGGACTCACTCGATGATTTTCCCTTTTTTTTTGTTTTTGATATTTTGGTTACAGGATTAACATATTTGATGTGTCTTTTTATAGGATAAATTATTTATGTATAAACGATCCAAATGGGGAACGAAAATCGCTATCCGATGACAGAATTTCACGTTTCCCTAAGTAAATTTAAAAATATAGGATTTTTTCAGTGAGAAATATGAGAAAAAATATAAACAAGATTATTCTATAATTTAATTCATATTTGACTGGAATCTCATTTGATATTTCACAGCTTTACTACAACGTCATTCAAATATGAAGAATTTTTTTGGGTTATTTTAAGAAATTTTACCTTTTTTGTAATTCACACCGAACTTTTGAAATATTGTACTGAAATATGATTTTTTCTTGGAATTTCTGGAATTTCTTTCAGCAAGACTCTTTAAATAATTACTTTGACACTTTTGAAGGAAAAGAAATTAATTTGAATTTCACTTAATTCTATTTTTGGGAGCGACAAAAATACGAAAATATTTTTAATGGTTACACAGTTCGTAGAATACGAGGGGAGGGTGATAAGTTCTTTGTTTAATAACAAAAACATATGAATTGAGGGGCCTAGAAGTAAAAGGGTTCAAGTGCACTTTTTGTAGTTCCGAGATAAATGGGTTTAAAGTTAAATTAAATTTCAAAATTCCATAAGTTTAGGAAACTATGTAAATATTTTAGTTTTATTTAAAGGCATTACATCATTTTATTTCCAAGCACATTCTTTAGGTGTGCTAATCTGCACTTAGATCATTTATTTAAAAAAGTGCACTGAACCCTTTCACTTCTAGGCCCCTCAATTGTAAAAATAATTACAGCCGTTTTTATTACGTTATTCAAGTCGGCTTAGAGAAAATGCAACAGAAACAGAAACACAGACAGAAAGACAAATAGAAGGGCAGACAGAACGGCAGACAGAAAGACAGACAGAAAGACAGACAGAAAGACAGACATAAAGACAGACAGAAAGACAGACAGAAAGACAGACAGAAAGACAGACAGAAAGACAGACAGAAAGACAGACAGAAAGACAGACAGAAAGACAGACAGAAAGACAGACAGACAGAAAGATAGACAGAAAGAGAATCAAAAATACAGACAAAAACGCAGAAGAAAAAGCCCACATATGATCAATTTGGGAAATTGATAGAAAAAACATAAGAAAAGCTATAATTGCAATTATTTAAAACCCGTATGGTGATTGACGGCGAACAGTTGTACCAAAATTCCACTTTGAAGGCAAACTTTCCAACAAGATTTTCTAAAATTTATTCCAATCGGATTTTGATGTATGGGAGTTTTATGTAGAATCATATTTTAAATAACTTTTGTTCTTGCACTTTTTTGATAAGATGCATCGTTTTTGAGATATTCACAAAAAATGTTTTCGTTCGTATGGGGGGTACCCCCCGTAATGGTCCGTTTTTGCCCATGAACGAACTTAGCCTTCCATTTTACAAAAAAACGGATCTACGCAAAATTTCAAGTCCGTAGCTCAATCGGTGCGCCCGCAATCCGCTCCACAGACGGACGGACAGACAGACAGATTGACAGAAAGACAGACGGACATACAGACGGACAGACATGCAAAATTCAATTTTTTTTATCATTCTAAACACACTGGTGTAATTCATTTTTTTGTGTGATGACGGGATCTTGGCGTTACAAACGGTAACGCAAAGTTAATATACCCTTTGGTTTCACGCAAAACGGCAACACGCGCTTTTCATTTTAAGATTTAATAATTCTTGAAGCTTAAAGCTCAAATAGGGTTTATAATTTTACGGTATTTCTCGGTTTTATCGTTAAAAAAAACATGTATACACGCTAAAAGTAAAAGCTTTCTGATTTGCATTGCAAACTTGACGAAACTTTTTTCTTACAATTAGTACAAAAAGCTAAAAATATTGTGTGTTTCCCAGTATTCTGTACTAATGGTTGTGTTTTCTAATTTTTTTCTTGCAGTTAGACTATGACACAACAGAGTCCGTTGTTCAAGTTGACTGGGAAAATGGATTTGTAGAGGCATCAGCTAAAAATAATGAAAATGTAACTCAGGTTTGTATCTGAACTGTAAAATATTTTGAAAGTTGGTGTACTAAAAGCATAATTTTTGTCTTCGTATAGATTTTCAAGGAGCTTTTGGTACAAGCGAAAATCACATATAATCTTAGTCCGGCACTTAGAAGACGTAGAAGGCAGTCACTTCCGCCAAATCAAATGGGTAGTGGCGGTGGTCCAAGTACACCAAGCAGTGCACCTCCGTCGTCTTCCCATGTTCCATCAGCTGCCCAGCTTCAGCATCTGCAAAAGATCCAGGAACGAAGTCTCGGCGGTAAAAGGAATTCGTGCGTTATCTCTTAATACACTTAAGGATTTTTCGACTGTCATTCTAACTATATCTATTAGCAACAATACTAAAACTATGTGCGACTATTATTATTATGATTACTATTATCGTTATTATTGCCACGATTATGGTAGGATGGATCATAAATTTTAACATTTCCTTTTGATTAGTGTCGCTTTTGTTTGAGTTTGGGTCGTTCTTCTATTTTCATGTGGTTTCGTCATAATATCATAATCTAGCATCAGGATTTTTGGTTTTAGTTTCCCAATAGATTCATATTATGAATGCGTAACTACTCGTATTTGGAGAAATCATTTTATAGCTATGTATGCAGTCGAGTACAATTTTATGTGACTACTACATAAGCAACACGAAGCAACATAAGATTCTTGACCTTTTCTTAACAATATTTTATCTGATTGTGTTTTTTTTGTATCTACGAGAATAAGATGAACATGTGTATTGTCCTTAAACTCTAATGGTGAACCCTTTCAGTGGGAAAATTGCGTAGTTTTATGAAAGTTTCAAGAAAATTGCAAATACGTGATGGACAGATGATACAATTCAGAAAAAAAGAAACCCTCTATGCCCTTGCCTTCAATCCAATTTCTGTCCCTTTCATGTTGTCCCATATTTAAGTTTCCTTCCTTATCACAAACTTCCTGTAAGAATGTCGCCTGCAGCTTAAGGATATCTTTGATATACGAGTTTAGTTGACATCCATGGTGTGTTTCTAGTACAGAATGAAGTTTTTTTTATCAACATTATATAATAGTAAAAAATTAAGTATATATTGCGATTTCTGTACATGTATGTGCTTAGGTAGATTGTATTTTCGAGCATAAAATAAGGGTGGGTTTTTTTTCCACATCTATGAGGTTTTACCCCGAGTATTTCCTCATAGAAAACCACACTTTGTATATCCGATTTGCAATAGTCTAGAATGTATATCATTTATCGTAATAACAGTTTACAGAATTTATGAGACGAATAAAAATAAGATTTATAAAGTCCTTAAAGTGAACGATGCGATGTTAAGAAATGAAATAGAAATTCCTCGGGTTACATGAAATGACCTTAGCTTACAGACACGACACGATACCCTATGCTAAATTCTATTGCAAGATATCGGGGAAATTGTGGTTTCTTTTCATATCAGTATTTATTGATCATTTAGTTCTTTGTGTTTGCTGGCGCGATATACTTTATGGGAAATGGTTTGATAGAAAGTAGAAGGTCATTATGAGAAAAAATATTAATTCGTTTTTAAGGAAATTGTGTTTAGCATGTCTTCGAGAAATTTTGGAGTTGCTTTATTGACTTTGTTGTACCGAATGGGAAAGTATATTTTTATAAGAGTAAGGTGACCAGAAGTAACAATAGTCAAGTCTGTTCACCTGACTGTTATAGAGTGTAAAAATATTAAACTACTTCAAAAGTCACTATAGACATTTTTTCCGGCCAGTTATTTCTTATTGTTTCTTTTTTTCTCTTCAGTACCACAGATATGAACGAAAAATGTTTTAGGCTCGTTTGCGCTCAGCATACTTACCCCGTAGAAATTCTGGCACTTAAAAAAATTTAGGTTCACATAAGTTGCTAAATTTTGTTGGTGCAAATAGCTCTAAATCGAGCTCTAAATCGATCTAATACAAAGTACAGTTTTCATTGATTAAGGATTTGAAAATTTAAAAAGAAGAAATTCTTTTAAAAAACTGAAAACGAAGTTAATTTCAACAAAATTTTCGAAATAAGGCTGTTCGAAACTTTTCGAAACATGTTTAGCTATCATAGCTACTCTAATGCGGCGGTCACAGGACGCTGTTTTACCAGCGCTAGTGGCTGTTTAGCTGTTAGCAGCCGTTTCAACAGCACCTTGTGAACCCTAGTGCGTTGCTACTACTAGCAGCGGCGTGATGATTTTAGCTGCGCTAGTGAAGTAGAGACCTTTCTACTTTGCCAGCGCTACTAAGGGGATCACGTGACCCTGTCACATGGTTTCTGAGCTGTTAAAAGTCTGATAAGTGGTAAACTTTGTCTATTGTAAGTTGTTATTGTACGTTTATTTATTTAAATTTGTGTGTTACCTTTATTATCTAAAAAATCTCCCAGATTAAAATGCCAAACCACTGTTTTGCTACTTGCCAGCGCTACTAAAGTGTAAATCGTGTGAACCCTCTCAGTACGCTGCCTGCTGTTGCTATTTGCCAGCGCTACTAACCAACAGCAGCCAGCGGCTGGCAAAACAGCGTCATGTGACAAGAATTGTATCAATTGAAGACCTGGTGGGAAAAACGATCGAAGTCAATTTTTAATGGAAATTGCGATTATGGTCTCAAAAAATTCTGAATTAGAGTAAGTTCGGGTATTGTGGTATAGGCGGGTAATATGGTACCCCATCATTTCTCGGATATGAGATGCCGCATCGCAAGATCAAACATACAAAACTGTTTTTTGTGAAATTCTTCAACTATTGTTGGTGTTGACAAGTTCATGGTTTATCAGGTTATATCGGAATTTTCTGAAAAACGTTTTTGAGCACAATCAACATTTTATTGTCTCCACATTCAAATGAATCTCGAAAGCCAATTTTAAGTTGTTTTTTTAAACTGTGAATCAGTGAACGATTATTTAGACAACACATTTAATTTTGGAAAAGAAAATTTTTGGATTCAAGCGAATTAGACTAAGAAATCATTTTTTTGGTTTGTCATGGTGAGAACGGCTAATGTGGCATACTATTTTTTCCATACAAATATTTAATATTTGAATGGATGAAACAGTATACCACATTACCCGCCAATTTTTTGAAGCACTTTTTTTTCAGTTAGTGTACTTTTTTGATCATAATTTTGCTTTTATGTTTATGATTGGTAACATTGCTGTGGAATTTTGTAGGCAAGCCTCTGGAGGTGTCGTATGCGAAATTCTAACATGATTGCTTTTAAAACGAGTGATTTATTATGAAAACAAAAGAAGGTGTACCACAATACCCGAACTTACTCTACATGAATACAAGTTAGAAGCATTATCGATTATTAAAAACCGATCAGACACTTCACAGTTTCATAAATTAAAATGGGTTGTATATGGAAGAGCAATTCAAGTCATACGCTTTTGTTGGAAAAGCGATTTATCTCAACAAAATGTTGTTCAATTGTTCTAGATGTATCCAACATTTTTGCAAGTACTCAATCGATTTATTAGCGACGATGCGAAAAGGTACTTAGAAAACCTTCCAAGGAGTCAAAATGCTATAGACGATACATATGTCTAAGACATGCGACAATGGGCTTTAATCGTTTTTCCTTTAAAACATCCTTTTGCACCCAATTTTGTGTGAAGCTATTCTTTTTATAGCGAGAAGCTAATTCATAAGTTCTTTGTTAATTGAATTAAATAAATTTGGATCATTTAAACCAGAGTTGTCCACCTTTGACTCAATACGATTTTTTATCTATAGCGACAGAGTATTTTATACACTTATTTTATCTCGTAAAAACTTGTGCAAGTATCAAAGAGCGGACGAAAAATGAGCGAATTCTATATGAGTTAAACTAGCGTCTGGGAACTGGCAAATGGTAGTTGCGTTTTTTTAATGTTCTAGAACACAGAACATTAAAAAAATCGAGTTCGCATGGCAACTAACTGGCAACTAATGAGATTTTTTTTTAAATTCAGGGTTGTGTTTTTAACTTTACAGTAATACTATGTTCAGACCGACGCAAAATCACGTAATTTTGCGAAATGATTTAGATCTTAAACCAAAGTGTTCACACAGAGGTTAAGGTAATTTTGTTTGACATTTCAACTACGTTGGTTCAAAAATGGATCGAGGAAGTTTGTGTAGGATTACTATGAATTTTAGTAATATGATGAATAATACAATTCAAAACATCGATGAAATATGTGCAAATAGAATTAGACACTTTAGAAGAAAATGGAAATTATCTGTAATGAAAATAAACAATTATTTTCCATTTCATATTTAATCGCATCATAAACAGGTCCATTTTTTTTGCCCCGCGCAGGTCGTTTATTTTTGAGACCACAGATCTACTAATAAATCCTCTTCGCGTGCGGAACACGGCTTCTTTTTCTTATATTTCCGTTTTTCCAATGCAGCACAAATGTCAGAACTGATGTGCTGAAGAGAGCTGAATAAGTGATGCAGGGTTGTAGACATTGTTTTTGCTTGATTTCGTTCGTAATTTTGTGGAAATTGCATACTTTTAGTGATTTTGAAAACACGCTAATGTACTGCAAATCTCGTGATTTCGAGGACGATTTCGTTCAAAATCACGCAAATCTTCAAAATTACGTAATTTTGCGTCGGTGTGAACATAGTATAACGTGCTTCCTCCTTTTTACCCCTCCTCTGCTACTTCCTAAACCGTTAAAGGAATTTTGATCAGGTTTTCACTATTAGACCAGTCATTTTCAAAGAATATTGTTTCCCACTAAAATAGATGCATTGTAGGTACTGCCCCACCCACTCCCCGTTCTTGACATACAACGATTAAGAACCGTTAAAGCGATTTTATTTTGAAAAAGTGTCGCATTTCATATAAAAATTTTCTCACCACTATAGTTTTGGATGAAAATTGCGTGAAGAACGCTGATTTAATTGTCTGTATTTTATAAAATTTCCTCTAATGTTTTTTTAAATAAAATTGCTTGCACAAAAATTTAGGGTATCGTAAAAATTTTCAAAGTTTAATTTCATTATATGAACACAAAATATTCTTTAAGACTCTAAATAAAAAGAATAAAAAACATGAAATTTCTTCAGGTAATATCAAGTGGTTTCTAAAATACAGTTTAAATTTCATAAAATTGTAGTTGATTTTTTGCTATCAGCCAAAATATTTACAAGTAGAATGGAAAATCCAGATTTTTCAGTTTTGAAACAACCAAATAATAAATCTCTAAATTAATGTTAGTGTGCGAATTTAAATGTTTAAAATAAAATAATGTGGAATTGTTAAAAAATTCAAAAAAATAAAAATTCAAACAAACACTAATTACATGAAAAAAGAACACAAATTAGATTCAAAATAACTTTTTACTCTTCAAAAATTATCAAATTTGTAAATTTCAATTGATTACCATTACCTCCAAATGTTAAAATCAATTGAATTGTGGCAAAGACTGTAGTAAAAAGTTGATTTGATAAAAATAATCATTTTAAGAAAAATAATAATAAAAAAAATTATCTTAAAAATTATATTTGTAATTTTTTTCTAAGCAGAAAAAGAAACAGAAATTATATTTAAGAGATGAAAAAATTAAATACTTTAGCTAAGTAATAAAAAAATGCAATCTTTAACACCAGATTATATGTTTAAAATGTAATTTGTATAAAAATGGAAATGAAATATAAGTGAATTTAAAGTTTAAGTGAATATTAGACTACTATATATATAAAAAAAATGGATATAAATAAAAGAGAGAAGCTATAATAAAAATATTTTCAAAGTTGATATAAATAAAAAAACTTATATTTTTAAATGTTATTATTTCAAAAATGTATACATAAATATTAGGATGGATCGCGGCTCGAACAAAAATAATAAATATTGCAGTTTGAACATCATGATTTGTGGGAGGGGGAAGGGAGGGGTTTGGAAAAGTTGTAAATAGGTGTAAAAACAAAATATGGAAAGTTTCAAGCCTAATCACAATTTTAAAGGAATGTGCTTAAGTGCTTTCTTCGACAATATGATTCTGAAAAAAATTCATATGAGTTAAAAAAAAAAATAAATAATGCGCCTCCTAAAAAGAAAGAAAATACAATAACCTTCCCAAAATGGTCAATCAGACCTTTCTTTTTATATTTATGCCAGGAGCTTTGTGTCCTTAATCGGTTGAGCAGTTTAAAAGTTACAAATATTTAAAGTTTACAAATCAATATGCATGTAGTGTGCTCGTTACAAACTCTCTTTCAAAATTTTCAAATATCGGGTCTTTTAATAAGGACATGACAATTTTGTATTTAAATAAAACACAGAATAATTGAGATATCGGGCTGAAATTTATTCCAGGTGTAGTGGCCATGTTACATTTATGTATGAAATTCGATGTCGTTCATATGGCCACCGCGAGCACGTTTGCTGATTGATTCTTTGGAGCCACTTTTCCACCACTCTTCCACACATATCGGCCGGAACGTTGGCAATTTCGCATTCGATATTATTCCTCTAACGTTGTTGGCTTGTTGGCATAAACCAACGACTTAACATAACCCCATAAAACGAAATCCAACGACGTTAAATCGCATGAACGAGGTGGCCATTCGACCGGACCATTTCTCGAGATTACACGATTACCGAACTTCTCCTTCAATAGATCAATTGTTTGACCAGCTATGTGGCATTGCTCGTTCGTGAACTTCACCATGATAAAAATGTAAACCTTGACTGACGTTTTAGCATTGCCAGATCATAAAAAATGTTTTAGGGTGCGTTTTTATTAACCCTTTCAGTCATCACGTACACTATAGTGTACACACTTTTCAGAAGCCATAACTCATAACTTGACTTGGTAGAAAGTGTGCACACTATAGTGAACGTGGTGACTGAAAGGGTTAAATGCATTTGTGACCCAATTTTGATTTTTTGAGTAAAAAGCTGGACTACAGTGGACGTAATTTAAGAAAAATTAAAATTTTTGATTTTTTTTTTTTTTTTTTTTTTTTGTTTTAAATGAATACTAATAGCTTAAACATCATTAATTTGTATAGAGAGTATTTTTAACTCTCATAGAACAAAATAGGTACTGAAAGGGTTAAAATACAAAATTGTTATGTCCTTATTGAAAGTTCCTTTAAATGGAAAATACTAAAAATGAAATCCGATCGAGCCGAAACATTCCAAATCTTATACTTACATATATTCACAAGTTTTTCAAACCCCCCTCCACCCTTCCCCGATTTCAAAATTCCGAAAAAAAATGTTGCGATCCATCCTAATATTTATATATATTTTTATGTACGTACATATTATGCTCATCGGGTAAAATGGCGGAGGAAAAAATTTATCAAGTATTGAAATCTAAATCAAGTCCTATAGTTTAAAAAAATGTCTAAATAGGTACGTTAAATTGTATTTATCTGTATTTTTAAAGATTTGAAATAAAATTTATATCATAAATTTAAGGATATTAAAACTAACGAGTATTGAATTTTTTTTATATTGTGATATGGCTTTTGTTTTTGCCCTTCGCCTTTCTTAGGTGTCGACAAACTTTTCTTCAATTTTTAGACATTTTTTTTTGGTTTATTTCTGAAAACAAACTGTTTTATATTAGAATTAAAAATATCAAAGTTATGAAAATCAGAATCCGATTAGGTAAAACTCAATGGGATAAAAATTACTATTTGAAATAAATTGAAACTTATAAGATACTATTTAATGGCTTAATTTCATTTTTAATTTAATTAAAAAGAAAATTATATCCTGTTTGACTAAGCGCATATATCATAACTTTATAACGACAATATTTTTACTGTCAATTTCTTATGTTGATTTTTTCGATAAATATCTTGAAAAAAAAAATATAAATATTATATATTAAAATTAAAAAAATAAAGATTGTGTAAAGAAAATTTAAATAGTTAGTTTTATTTGGATTTTTTCATTTCATATTTTTTCAATATTTTGAATTAGCTTTTGCACTTCATCCTTAAACGGGAGATTTTTTTTTCACACGAAAAAACGGAAAGGCGTAATCAATCTCTTATTATGTTGTTCAGTATTTTTATACCCGTATGGTGAAACCAAAGGGTATATTAACTTTGCCTTACCGTTTGTAACGCCAATATCCCGTCATCACACACAAAAATGAATCACACCAGTGTTTTTAGAATGATAAAAATAATGACTTTTTGCATGTCTGTCCGTCTGTCCGTCTGTGGCGCGGATTGCGGGCGCACGGATTGAGCTAGAACTTAAAATTTTGCGCAGATCCGTTTTTCGTAAAATGCGAGGCTAAGTTCGTTAATGCGCAAAAATGGACCACGAACGAAAACGTTTTTTTTTGCAAATATCTCAAAAACGGTGCATCTTTTTAAAAAAGCATAAGAACAAAAGTTATTTAGGATATGATTCTACATAAAACTTCCATACATCAAAATACGATTGGAATAAATTTTAAAAAATCTTGTTGGAAAGTTTGACTTCAAAGTGGAATTTTGGTATAACTGTTCGAATTTTGATACAAATATCACCATACGGGTTTTCAATAATTGCCAGATTGGCAATTATAGCTTTTGTTATGTTTTAGTATAGCATTTGTTGTCATTGGAAAAATGCTGTAACAAAAAGCACAATTTTCGTATAATGTTTGCTGGTGGTATGATAGAGTGGATCAATTGTATTTTGATGTACAAGTAGAGAAAGCCGAAAAGGAATATACGAGACATTGGACTTTTCTGCAATGATTCCTTAAAAATAGGTAATTATTCCCATAATTTTGCGAAAATTTCATATTTTTTAAAAGCTTTTATTTAGCTTGCCTACGCGTTTGTTTATTTGTTTGCCTGTTTGCCTGTCAGATTTTATGACCCACTTCCACTAATCCGATTGACTTGAAATTTTTCAAACATGCGTAAGTCCGACGAGAATAGGATATTTTTATTACATCATCCTTGTTAAAATAAGGGAAGGTTCTGTAAGGATAACGTGATTATTATTTTCCTAAAATTGTCCGGGAAAAAATCTGTTCTGGGGTTTTTAGATTCTCTGACTTCGACTCTGGCATTAAAAAGTCTGTAAGGATAACGGAAGGCCCTGGGAGGATAATGTGTTTATCCTTTTTCATAAATTTTCCGGAAAAATCGCATTTGGAGGTTTTGAGGTCGCTGAATTCTATTCTGGCATTAAGAAATCTGTAAGCATAACGAAAGGTCCTGTAAGGAAAACTTGATTATGCTTTCCTCAAATTTTTCGAAAAAAATCTCATCTGGGCTTTTTGGGGTCACTGAGTCTGATTTTGATGTTAAGAAGTCTGTAAGGATAACGGAAGATTCTGTTAGGATAACGTGATTATCCTTTTCATTTTGGATTTTAGTCATATTGATTACAAAATGCACTAAAAAGGAAAAAAATAATAATACTTATACTTAATAGTCAAGAAAAATCCAAGTCTCATCATTTTTGTGAAAAAAAAAATAAATTTGGTTTTTAAAGAGAATAAAGGGGTTGCTTTAATGATAAATGTAAAGAAAAGTGCGGAAATTCACCCCAAATCCAATTATGAGTCCCTTTATTATTTTCCTGAGAAACTTACAAAACGTCTCACATCATTGGTGCCCGGGCTTAAAAGATATTTCTCACTATTTTCTTAAATTTATCACAAAACGCTTCTGTCTGGCCGCAAAAGTATTGATATATTCACTAAACAACTACCAAACAACAATAAACCAGTGACGTTGCTTCTAAGATGCGCTGGCACAGCCGACTTGAATCGAATATTAAATTATATTTTAGTCACATTTTTTTTTGATATTTTCCCAAAAGTTGCCCTAAGCACCCTGCACTATACTATATCAACCAACGCAACAGTTTCATAAGTGCATGATCAAAAAATATGAAACACTCGGTATACAGAGAATACCCAACAAATCTGAAAGCAATTATCAAAACTGCTTGTGACCCCTTTTCCGACACGTCACTTAGACATCCACACTCGAAACGCAATACAGATTTTTTCGGTCTTTCTACCGATTCGAATGTTTTCCAATCATACTAATATATAAACATAACAAAAGCTATAATTGCCAATCTGGCAATCATTGGAGACCCGTATGGTGATATTCGTATCAAAATTCGAACAGTTATACCAAAATTCCACTTTGAAGTCAAACTTTCCAATAAGATTTTTTAAAATTTATTCCAATCGGATTTTGATGTATGGGAGTTTTATGTAGAATCATATCCTAAATAACTTTTGTTCTTGGACTTTTTTGATAAGATACACCGTTTTTGAGATATTCACAAAAAACGATTTCGTTCGTATGGGGGGTACCCCCCCTAATGGTCCATTTTTGCCCATTAACGAACTTAGCCTCAGATTTTACGAAAAACGGATCTATGCAAAATTTCAAGTCTCTAGCTCAATCCGTGCGCCCGCAATCCGCGCCACAGACGGACGGACGGACAGACGGACAGACGGACGGACAGACGGACGGACATGCAAAAATTAAATATTTTTATCATTCTAAACACACTGGTGTAATTCATTTTTTTGTGCGATGACGGGATCTTGGCGTTACAAACGGTAAGGCAAAGTTAATATACCCTTTGGTTTCACCATACGGGTATAAAAATGAGTTGGTGTCTGTCTGTCTGTCTGTCTGTCTGTCTGTCTGTCTGTCTGTTCCTCTTTCACGCAAAAACGGCTGAACCGATTGACTTGAAATTTGACATGAGTGTCTGTGGTAGTTCTGGTTCCAACATAGGCATACGGAAAAGTAGCTCGAGTGGTGGGGGGAGTAAGGGGAGGGGGTAAAGTGATTTCGAAACTTAGTTTTTGCGCTACGTTACTCTTTCGCGGAGAAACTACTGAACCGATTGGCCTGAAATTTGGCATAGATGTTCGTCGGGGGTCCAGCGCCAACACAGATCCATTAAAAATTAGCCCGAGAAGTGGGGGGAGTAAGGGAAGGGGGTAAAAGTGATTTCGAAACTTACTTTTTGCGCTATGTTACTCTTTCGCGGGGAAACTACTGAACCGATTGGCCTGAAATTTGGCATAGATGTTCGTCGGGGGTCCAGCGCCAACACAGACCCATTAAAAAGTAGCCCGAGAGGTGGGGGAAGTAAGGGGAGGGGGTAAAGTGATTTCGAAACTTAGTTTTTGCGCTATGTTACTCTTTCGCGGGGAAACTACTGAACCGATTGGCCTGAAATTTGGCATAGATGTTCGTCGAGGGTCCAGCACCAACAGATACCCATTAAAAAGTAGCCCGATAGGTGGGGGGAGTAAGGGGAGGGGGTAAAGTGATTTCGAAACTTAGTTTTTGCGCTATGTTACACTTTCGCGGGGAAACTACTGAACCGATTGGCTTGAAATTCGGCATAGATGTACGTCGGGGGCTCAGCTCCAACACAGACCCATTAAAAAGTAGCCCGAGGGGTCGGGGGAGTAAGGGGATGGGATAAGGTGATTTCGAAACTTAGTTTTTGCGCTGTTACTCTTTCGCGAGGAAACTACCGAACCAATTGGCCTGAAATTTGGCATAGATGTTCGTCGAGGGCCCAGCCCCAACACAGACCCATTAAAAAGTAGCCCGATAGGTGGGGGAAGTAAGGGGAGGGGGTAAAGTGATTTCGAAACTTAGTTTTTGCGCTATGTTACTCTTTCGCGGGGAAACTACTGAACTGATTGGCCTGAAATTTGGCACAGATGTTCGTCGGGGGCTCAGCCCCAAGACAGACCCATTAAAAAGTAGCCCGACGGGTTGTAGGGGGGGGGGGGGGGAGTAAGGGGAGGGGGTAAAGTGATTTCGAAACTTGGTTTTCGCGCTATGTTACTCTTTCGCGAGGAAACTACTGAACCGATTGGCTTGAAATTCGGCATAGATGTTCGTCGGGGGCTCAGCCCCAACACAGACCCATTAAAAAGTAGCCCGATAGGTGGGGAGTAAGGGGAGGGAGTAGAGTATCTCGAAACTTAGTTTTTGCGCTACGTTACTCTTTCGCGGGGAAACTACTGAACCGATTGGCCTGACATTTGGCACAGATGTTCGTCCGGGGTTCAACACCAACACAGACTCATTAAAAAGTAGCCCGATAGGTGGGGGGAGTAAGGGAAGGGGGTAAAGTGATCTCGAAACTTAGTTCTTCCTCTATGTTACTCTTTCGCGGGGAAACTACTGAACCGATTGGCCTGAAATTTGTCATAGATGTTTGTCGGGGCTCCAGCCCCAACATAGATACATTAAAAAGTAGCCCGAGAGGTGGGGAGTAAGGGGAGGGAGTAGAGTATCTCGAAACTTAGTTTTTGCGCTACGTTACTCTTTCGCGGGGAAACTACTGAACCGATTGGCCTGAAATTTCGCATAGATGTTCGTCGGGGTCCAGCGCCAACACAGACCCATTAAAAAGTAGCCCGAGAGGTGGGGGAAGTAAGGGGAGGGGGTAAAGTGATTTCGAAACTTACTTTTTGCGCTATGTTACTCTTTCGCGGGGAAACTACTGAACCGATTGGCCTGAAATTTGGCATAGATGTTCGTCGGGGGTCCAGGGCCAACACAGACCCATTAAAAAGTAGCCCGAGAGGTGGGGGAAGTAAGGGGAGGGGGTAAAGTGATTTCGAAACTTAGTTTTTGCGCTATGTTACTCTTTCGCGGGGAAACTACTTAACCGATTGGCCTGAAATTTGGCATAGATGTTCGTCGGGGGTTCAGCACCAACATAGACTCATTAAAAAGTAGCCGGAGAGGTTGGGCGAGGAAGGGGAGATGGTAAAGTGATTTCGAAACTTAGTTTTTGCGCTATGTTACTCTTTCGCGGGGAAACTACTGAACTGATTGGCCTGAAATTTGGCACAGATGTTTGTCGGGGGTTCAGCACCAACACAGACTCATTAAAAAGTAGCCCGAGAGGTGGGGAGTAAGGGGAGGGAGTAGAGTATCTCGAAACTTAGTTTTTGCGCTATGTTACTCTTTCGCGGGGAAACTACTTAACCGATAGGCCTGAAATTTGGCATAGATGTTCGTCGAGGGTCTAGCCCCAACACAGACCCATTAAAAAGTAGCCCGATAGGTGGGGGGAGTAAGGGGAGGGGGTAAAGTGATTTCGAAACTTAGTTTTTGCGCTATGTTACTCTTTCGCGGGGAAAGTACTGAACCGATTGGCCTGAAATTTGGCATAGATGTTCGTCGGGGATCCAGCCCCAACATAGACCCATTAAAAAGTAGCCCGATAGGTGGGAGAGTAAGCGGAGGGGGGTAAAGTAATACCGAATGCAAGTGCTGGAATTTTTTGTTAGTTTGTTAACCCGTTCGGTACATGTTTTTTTCTATGGGGGTTAAAAATACTCTCTATACAAATTAATGATGTTTACGCTATCAGTATTCATTTAAAACAAAACAAAAGAAAAAAAAACCAAAAAAATTCAATTTTTTTTATTTTTACAAATACGTTCACTGTAGTCCAGCTTTTTACTCAAAAAATCAAAATTGGGTCACAAATGCACTTAAAGGTGCACTAAATGAGAATAGAGTGTTGAAAATAAATAAATAATAAGTCAATTCAAATTTTTAACTGCGTTGCCATATGGCATCAAAATACCGAATGGGTTAATCATTTTCCGAAGAGAAAAAACTAACGAACAGCATGCAGGCTCCCTAATTTTTAACCAAATGAATTTAGTTTTCCTAAGTTTTTTTTCTGTTCACGCTTTTAGCCGGGCGAAGCCGGGTCCAAATTCTAGTTTACTATATGACAAAATTCAATCAGACCACTTGCCCCCCCCCCCCCCCCCCCTCCCCCTACCCCTCGTCAAACAAATGGAAAGTATTGTGGATTTTTTCCTTCTAAAATAGCATTCTATGGGACTATAGAATCTTTCGAACGCGCGTCAGAATCGGTTAAGGTTGTAGAACGGTAAAAACAATTGAAGTGTTTGGCAGAAACTTTTTTCTGACATTTTTCTCTTTTTTTCTAACATTTTTTTAAGACAATTAAAATTAGTTTTGCCTTAAAAATAATATATTTTTGATACAGTGAGCTTTTTGTATTACCAAAGATTAGGTAAATACAGATAAGAAACATAGAACAAATTTTGGGGACCCAAAATAAGCCGCCAGCGGAAATGGATTCTTAAGTATGCCTTGCAAATCGATTATTTTCCTTTATATTTTGAGGCTAACTGTCAAAAAATCAATAAAAATTTATAAATTAGTTTCCATACATTTTAAAATTTCTATAAAAAACTCTGTTGTTGCTCATCTTTAGTTATAAAATTTTTGGTAATAATATTTGTTTTTAAACTTTCGCGTTTGTTAATATTCATACTGAATCTTTTTAATTAAATCGGTTATTTACCGCGTGAAATTTTTTAATTCAAAATATATATTTTGAATACAAACCTGACGTTTCGGACAAGACTATGGTCACAGGCGGGACTGACTTCTCAGTTCCTCAGCCTTGAACTTCACCTCATAACACTAGTTTTGATAATACTCCAAAAACTCGATTTTCTTCTAAAATTTTGAGAAAAGTTCTTTTTTTTTGGTATGAGTTCCCTTTTTTATGGGCTGTAATTAAAAATGAGCTTGTCTGATTCGAAGGCAGAAATATTTTTTTTAAGATTTTAATTTAATTTCAAAGGAAGATTTATTAATTTCACTTGGTTTTAAGTATCTCTAAGGGAAGACGAAAATAAAATCTTTTTCCTTTTACACTAATCAAAATTCGGTGAATTGCGTGGGTGCTCTTTTACAATACTTTTGATGCTGTTGCTATGGTCTTAGGGTCTTGAGGTTGTATAACTACTATATTATTTGCTTTCTGTCCCCATAAACACAAAAGAGAAAGGTCAGGGTAAATCACCAATGATTCGATCCTGATTTCAATCCCAAGGGTAGGTGGAATTACCAGTTGCTATGCATTGATGTATTTGTTTTATATCCATTTGTTTTCTCTATATTTATAAAGTAACTGATCCATGTTATGAGGATGGGGTTAACTTTCCATTCATTCTTCATCCGTTCAGGTTCAGAAACATCGAATCGTTCTTATCACGAAGTTGAAAGAGCATCCGAGAAAATGAAGGGGTGAAGTGCTAAGGGGTTAAAATAGAAAACTTAAAAATTTATAAAAGACGGAAAAATTGCACTGAGAAGATGTCGGAAGGAAAAATGAAGATTCAATTTTTTCCCCTGTTTTTTTTGAAAGGATTTGTGGAAGGAAGAGCTTCAAAACCACTTGGGAGTGGTTCTATTCCATATCAAATGGTGATTTGAATTCTTGCTGGCCTTAGGGGCCTCATGATAATCAGTTTTGGCTTTGGGTTTTTTGTTGTCTCAGGCAGGATACAAAAGCTCGATGCTGAGATATTTGGGGATTTAGACAGGGATGGCTTGGAATGGATTTGTTCAAAGTGAAACTGGACACACTGGGTGGGGTGGGTAAAGGACTTTCCTTGTCTGATGGCTAAAAGGAAGACTTGAAGGTACTTCGTTCTGAATGTTCGACACCGACTTTTAGGATCTATTCTAAATAGGGTATTCTACTACGAGGGGATGATTTTATGTACACTAAAGCAGGGACGGTCGTTGATCGGACAGACAGAGGACCGTTGGTTTCGTTTTCGTTTTCTTACGGTCTTATCTTTTGTTGTGCATGTTTGTGCTTCTTGATTGAATTTGCCCTAAAGTTCGTCAGAATTCAGGATTCCATTCGACTTTTAGCCAGTGTGATTATATCTAATGGATATTTTCTATACTGTCTTATATATTCTTATAGACTAATCTTTGTAGGAAGGAAGGAAGGACAGAAGTAAGGAACGATAACTTTCACTCTCGAGTTAAATCGTGTGTGAGTATTTTGAAAATGGACAAAAGCTACACTTTGTGATGTGAATTATAAATTTTTATTTGATTTAAGATGCTTTTTGAATTGAATTAGAGGCTTTTAACATTTTTTTTATCCTGTGGCACTTCTAACCTTCCATTTTAAACAACGTTCTGGATATTATCGCAATTTTTTTTATTGAAATGTTATTTTGGGCTTAAAAGTGTGTGGAAATTTTATGGAAGTCATTTTGATCTTATTCTAATATTTTGATCTTATTCTAATATTTTATTTTAACTAGGTTTTTCAAACCTTTTTTATTTGGCGTGCTTTTTTGTCCGTCTGGGTCAAATATTGTAACCGAATTTTAACACACCTCCACTTATCCGATTGGCTTGAAATTTGACAATGCGGTGACTCCGATGCACTACGATTGACTAAAAAGTTGGCCTACGTAATTTCGGGGACAATTATGCATATATGAAAAAACAAAATGACGGCTCTCAGGCGCCAAGTTGTTTAAATTAATTATGCCAAGTACTCATCGTGTTGGGAAAGTGATCATCGCTTTTCGATCTTTGGAAAAAAATAAAGCATTTTTTTCACTGAAAAGCTTTTATAAAATTTTGGGTGTTGTGTATCAAAAAAAAGCGAGATAAATATCTTTTTGATTTTTTTCTGCTTTTATCTCGCTTTTGCTTTTGATAAACGACAGCCGATTTTTTTTTCATTTTAGTTCAATTTCTATTGAAATTTTTTTTTAAATTGAGGCCAATAGGATTTTTCACAAGGTTGGTTATTGATTTGTTAATGGCGCAAAAATACAAATTTTCAAATGTGAGTACTTTTTTTGTTACCTGGCCGATAGACCTTAGATTTACTAGAATTTACTAGAAGTTTTACTTAGATTTACTAGAAGTTTCGCACACAGATAAACTTTGGCGTTTTTTTAACAAAAATAAAATTAAAAAAGGTCTAGGTTTTTTGGAAAAACTGTAGATGCATTTTTCGTCTTCCCCAAAACGAATTTATCTCGCAACTGGTTTGTCGTAGGTATCGGGTCTTTCAACAACGACATAACAATTTTGTTTTTAAATAAAACACAGAATAATTGAGATATCGGGCTGAAATTTATTCCAGGTGTAGTGGACATGTTACATTTAAGTATGACATTCGATGTCGTTCATATGGCCACCGCGAGCACGTTTGCACTGATTGATTCTTTGGAGCCAATTTTCCACCACTCTTCCACACATATCGGCCGGAACGTTAGCAATTTCGCGTTCGATATTGTTCCTGAGCTCCTCTAACGTTGTTGGCTTGTTGGCATAAACCAACGACTTAACACAACCCCATAAAAAGAAATCCAACGTCGTTAAATCACATGAGCGAGGTGGCCATTTGACCGGACCATTTCTCGAGATTACACGATTGCGACCACCAACTCAGAATTTCGGTAGTAAGTTTCAATAATTTCCAAACGTTGCTCGTTCGTGAACTTTACCATGATAAAAATGTAAACCTTGACTGACGTATTAGCATTGCCAGATCATAAAAAAAGTTTTAGGGTGCGTATTTATTAAAATACAAAATTGTTATGTCCTTGTTGAAAGACCCTATACATGATTCCAAAATGAAATAAACTTGTGTGAAGTTTTTTTTTGAAAAACATACAGCGAACACAATTTCTACACAAATTTTTCCACGGCACAGGAAAATTCAAGAAAATTTCAAGACAAACCCTTTTGTTACCCACCAATTTTTTCCACGAAATTTAACACATTCGATTTTTTCAAGTTTCAGAGTTTCTTTTTTTCTCGATTTCTTCATATTTCTCCATTCATTAGGTTTTAATCACTTTTGGCCCGTCTATAAAATACGTCACGCTCGTTTCAGGTTTTTCGGACCGCTTTTCATCCTTCCAAAACCTTCTCACAAGTTTTGTAAATATATACCGCCTTCACACTACCCGGGTCGCACCTCACCTCTCTTGGGGTCGCACCTCATCTTTCACACCTCTTGGTTAACTGTTTTTCGATAGCTCCTTAAAAAAAATTGGTCTGCTCAACCGATGGAGCTGGGAATGCGTTTTCTGTGAGAAGGGCCGAGAAGGAAAATTGATCGATCGGCAATCATATATTTTCCGGACCAGAAAGTAACTTTCTAACCTACCCAAAATAATAGAAATCTGCGGAAATCACAGCAACAATTTATTGTACCTAATTATGTAAATTTTTTGGATATGCGAATTATATTGGAATAATTAGGAGTTTTAAGATCAAATTTTTGGATAGTTCTTTTCTAGATAAACTGCAGTTTGAAATATTACTATATAAATCACTTATTACTGGTGGATGGTAAAAGCGCTTAAAAAATTCATACTAAAAACGAGTTCTAGTGTATCATTTTTAACTTGAATATAGTAATCCCTCAACTTCGCGGGGGTTAGGTTCGCAGAAACTTCCGCGAATGTCTAGACTATCTTCCTGTGTTCAAGTCTAAAGCGAGTCTAAAGGTAGAAATACATGACGAGAGACTTTGGTCTCTGGTCTCCAGGGTACAAAAGGCAAAAATCTCCAAAGTGTATACACGATCACAGACATTTAAGTCTGGAGATCAAAAAATAGATCTGCGGAGACGTTTACTAAAAAGTCTCTGAAAGCAAAGTCTCTGCAGTGCATACACGACGCAGGTATCTCGTCTCCAAGCATAACAACAATATAACTAATCTAAAATATAAAATAAGTAAAAACACTTTTTTTCTTTATAAAAACTGACCTTTAATCTCAAAACAACGAAACAAATTCTCGTTCCTACAAAACAATTTCCTGAAATGTCAAAAGTCGTCTCCGGAGACCAAGAGATAGATATCAAAACGTTTTGAAGACCGGAGACGCATTAAAGAGACTCTCTCATTAGTAGCTACACGGCAAGAAACTTAAGTCTCCCAGAGACCCTAGAGACTTGATACTTGGAGACAAATCTCCGGTCTCCGAAGCGTCTACACAGGTTTCTTTGTATGCAGAGACGAAATTTTTGGTCTAAGAGACCAAATCTCTCGTCGTATATTTCTACCTTCATCATACCCCTTAACCAATTTTATTTATTTTGCATGTGGTCTTAATGGTTTTGTATAAGCTTGATTAGTATTATTATGGCCTTAAGTTATATATCAATTCAAAACAATATCTTTTTTTAAAAAAATTCCGCGAATAACCAAGTTTTGTATCTACGAATGTTAAATTGTTCCTCATTAGTCGGTTCGCGAATAGTTAAGTTTCGCGAATGTTACATCCGCGAATCTTGAATCCGCGAATGTCAAATCCGCGAATGTTAAGGGATACATACTGTGGTGTGCCAGTGGGTCTATCACCCTAACTTGGTACAGTAAAACGATCATGCCGAACAATCGTGATCAGTATCAAAATCAATAGTTCTTTTTTTTCATTGTTACCCAGTCCTTCAATGTTATTCAGTTATTGAATCCTGTTATCACTTAGTGAGGAGAATTGAAACGGTTGCAACAGTTCTGCAGAATTCGCTGTGTAGCTTACACAGCTCTCTTTTAGAGATCGTATTTTAACCTCCAACCATGTGGGTTTATCAAAAATCATTTTTTAAGTAAATCAGTAAAGCCTTTGAAAATTCTTTGGAAAGCACTGTTTGTCACTAATCACGGAAAAATAGAAAATCAAGGTAAAATAATTCTAATCGCTTAGTGAATCCCACGTGTGAGTAAAGATTTTATTTCAGTGATTTCGACGGTCAATTGACGATCGAAACGGCAAACAGTGCGATTGTTTTAAAAGAAGGGCGCTGATTAAGGAGTCGCCAAAGCGCGAATTCACACGGAAAATATTGTCCGAACTGCAGAATATATATATGATTCGAGCTACCTAAAGTGAAAAAGGATATTTACCTATAGCAAGGTCATGCAAAGATTATCTCTACCGATTTAGAATTCCGAGAGTTCCAGAGACATCGTCTAATGGTTTTAACATCGAAATTTTATTGCACACCTACCAACGTATAGATCATCGGAGGCTAAGAATTAGAAATATTATAATTTATAACTGTAGTGTGAACTACAAATAAGCTTTAGTAAGACAAGAACTCGAAGGGAAGTAAAAATCTCCAATTAGCAAACTTTAACTTCACTTTTTGCCAGGCATAACATTTTCTCTAAATAATTTTAGCTATAAAAGAAAAGGGGAAAATAATCCGAGGAGTCGAGGATGTGCACATCGCTGACTACAAGGATCTTTCTAAGTAATCGAGACTTCTAAAAAGAATAATGGAAAGGTGATCACGGAGAAACAGTGAGTACTGTACAATTTTTCTAGTTGTGCCTGTATATATTTACTGAAAAAGTGAGTTAATACCAAAAGAAAATAAGAACATAATAAATTAATAAATAACTATTCGAGTTCAGATTAATAATTTGCAATCCACTGTGAACTCAAATTTTCGTTTAAAAGCTTATTTGCGGTGAAAATTATTTCAAAGAAAATTTTAGAATTAAATAATATTCTATATATTTATACAAGGCTAAAAGCTATTAAATTTTTCCGTTTACTATTAAGAGATTGAATAAGGCGCATTAATCATTGTTAAAATTGTAGCCAAGTAAGGGATAAAAGTGTCATCCAGTATTTGTAGTATTTAAGGTTGAAAACCAATTGATGGAAACATAAATATATGCGTTGTCAAAATTTTCCTTTATATGAAATTCTAGCGTTAGGAGTTGAAGGTAAAACAATCATTTAAATTTAGAATATGAATTTTTGATTATGGCATTATTATAGTTCAATTAAAATTATTAATTGAAAACTCAGTTATTTAAAAAAAAAAAGGGGGAGGAATAAAATAATTAAAAGGACGAAAGATAGTTGAAGTTTTGATGTGTACCTTTGTCCACTATCTACAAAAAAAAATCACTAATATTTAGGTGAAGCCAGCATAGTTGACATTGAATGAATTGTATTTCCTTTTCTGGATTTGAAAGGTTGTAATTTACATGATAGGTGTTCAAGTGTCAACTCTTGCGATGGGCGAAAATCACCTTAAGATGTGCTAAAAGGAGAAGAGGGGATTGGGCGATGGGGGGGTGAAAGGGAGTTTTACATTCGTCGGGTCAGTCGAGCGTCATCATGGTTAAATAGGGTATATTCAAAGGTAGTAATCCATAGTTGAGAAAAAGTGAAGTTTTTTTTTTATCGGCACGGATAACTAAAGTTAGTGTCCATCTCTCCCGCTGAACCAAGAACTCAACCCGACCGCGAGCGATAGCCAGGTTTCAGCAAGCGTGCCAGGGTTCAGAGGGGTGATCAGGGTTGGGGCACTCATTATCGTAGATAATGATAAGCATGTCCCAAATACTTGTTTGTTGCCCATCACAACAAGGACACCATAACAGGTTGGCGCCCAACGCAGGCTAAGTACTGCATTTCCAATTTCAAGTTCAAAATATCAATTTCGATTTTAATTACTCAAAGTGTCAATTCACTTTTACGATTCCTTATTTCAATTTTTGCTATAAATTTCAATGTCATCTTTGTTAATTAGATTCAAAAAAAAAAAAAAAATAAAAGACACCCTTGAGTCCATTTATCTCAATTAATGGAGAAATTCAATTATTGATTGTAGATTGATTCGTAGTGTGCTTTTCTTACAGTAGTTATCAGTTTTTATCTTATGATATATCCGAGCCAGTAAATTGGATTTATTCGATTACTGTGTCGGGAAAGTGGTAATTTACAGGCAATAAGATTGATTTTATTGAGCTGCGAGCTCGGGTTTGTGAAACCGAACATCGATTGTCGCCCAAATGAAGATCAATTTTGTCAGGACAGATAGATTTTTTGAGGCTTGTCAAAAAAAGTTTTTCATCTTAACAATTGCTCAAAATTTTATCTGACCAAATTAAATAAACGAACATATATATAAATATATATACATATATATATAAATTAGTAAGATCGGAGGCTATAGTAGACAAGGATGATCCGTCTCTATATTGCTCCATCTACTTATATAAAGAAAAATAATAATAACGTAAAGACTTTATCAGTTATACATGACGTTCGACTGCTCTCGAGTTTGATGACCCTTTTACCCACTATTGTTTAATCCCCGATGTTAATGATCGAAAAAAAAAACTAAAGAAAATAAATATTGATCTTTCGAATCAAGGAGAAAGATTTTATATAGTTTATTTATTGGTTAGTCACTAGGTAATACTCGTTTACGTAATTTTCGGTGCAAGCTTAGTTATATATAGTCCTTTTAATAGCGATTAGGGGTTTATAGGTATTTTATCGGATTTATTGTTTATATTTTTCATAATTGTTGCGTTAGTCTTCTTTTTGGTTGAATTAAAAGAATTTAGTGATAGAAAAAAAAAATGGTCTCAGACAACGGCGAGGAAAATACCACAGTGCCGAAGACGACCGCGATCAGTAAAGTAACTCAAATGGAAAATTCGAATATTGTGACGAGATCGCAAGCCAAAGGTAGAGGCGGGGCGATTCCTAAAAATTTGTCACAGCAATATAGTCCTTTTGTTTCACAGAAAAGTATTCCAAGAACACCCGAAAAAGAAAAACAGAGAATGTCAAGGGCAGAAGTGGAACCAGAAGATTTACAAGGTGAAGCAGACCCCGAATTAAATACACATGATACAAGGGTACAATTCGAAAATAGACCGTCAGAAAGATGGATTCCCAATCTACTGGATTTCACAGATCGTGCGTCCTCAGTTAGTAATCTTCGGGATCAGGATCGTTGGAGAAATAATGAAGCACAAATGTTGGGTCGACAAACACAGGAGTACATTAAGGAAGTGGTAAAAGCGACTATAGGAGCTGAACAGGCTACGATGATGAGAAATGCCACTGAACGAATGGAGTCGACAGTCCGTACACTTTTTAAGGAGCTGAAGTCAGAAATGGTAGAAATGGGATCCGCCAAGAAGATACAAGGAGTTGACGAAGTCCAGAAGTTAGATAGAGGAAATGTCCGAAGCAGAACAAACACCGAAGAAGTGGAGGCTTTGGAAGGAGCTATGGGATATTCAGGATCTCGGAACCGACAGTTTTCAGGAGAATCTGAACAATATAGGCAAGAATCTTGGAGAACTCGGTCTGGGAATAAGAACTGGAGATCTAATAGGAGCCAGCTCAAACCTCCGAATGTGCCACAAACTAATATAGAACGAGTCAATTCGAATCAGATATCTGCAAATCCTAGAAATAATGTTCCGAGCATGAACCGTGACTTAGTAACCGAATTTCAAAACTGGAACCTCGGGGAGCCACAACTACCGCCATATGGGTCTCCATTTAGTTCGAATTCGAATCGGTCGACGAACGGTCAAAATCAGACGGGAAATTCGAGTACTAATAAGTGTAGGCTCGATCGATGGAATCTGAAATTCGACGGCTCGGCCGAATTGTCAGTGGATGATTTTATCTATAGAGTTGAACGATTGACTGCGGCCTACGAATATACCGAAAGACAATTGACGACAAACTTCCATGTCCTACTCAAAGGACAAGCAGAAGTTTGGTTCTGGGCCTTCGTACGTCAACACCCGGATACGACTTGGGCATCCTTGAAAAGCGCGCTAATAAAACAATTTCGTTCGCTCTTGACAGATTATGACATCTTAAAATTATTGGTAGAGCGTCGCCAAGGTTTAAACGAATCTTTTGACGAGTATTTCATCAAGACGACGAAAGATGTGGCGAAACTTCGCACTCAGATCCCGGAGCCAGACCTTATAAATATTATGAAGCAAAATCTCCGAGAAAAGATTGCCATGCTGATTTTTTCTCAGCCGATCTCAACGCTAGAGGAATTTAAAGACAGTGGGAGGAGAGCAGAGCTGTTCTTAAACAAGAGATACAGTCAATCTAGCCGACCGCCTTTATCGACGTCACATAAGCCTATACATGAAATATTTCCGCTAGATACTTCTGAAGAAGCGGAACAGGAGGAGATTCATGTACCGGAAGTTATGGAGATCCGGCAACAACAACAGAGAAATCGAACAGCGTACAAATGCTGGAATTGCGGACAAGAGGGCCACACGTTCTACTATTGTCCGTCTACCGAGCCAAAGTTGTTTTGCTTCCTTTGTGGAAAACCGGACATAAACACAGTATCCTGTAATTGTAAAAAGGGAAACGGGAATCGGGACGAGGTGAAGACGGGGGAATTTCGTCACCGAAACTCGAACCCCGACCAACAACAACACTAATAACAAATAATACTTACCCAAAATTACAGCTGCTACGAAGAGTCCCGGAAAACAAGGAAGTTGATCCTGAAAAGAAATTAGTGGAAACAAGAAGTCTACACGAAAGAATCAAAGCTTACCAAGAGGCTAGAGCAAGAATTTTCGACAAGAGTATTCCTTCGCCAAATTCTCCGAAAAGTAAAAGAATTAGAGGAGTAAGAACCAAATTTAAGATGAAAAGACAACACTTTGACGAGATATCCGCTACGTCACTATCACTAATGACCGATAACCGTCCATACGCAGAGGTTTGTATCAAAGGGAAAGAATTTCGAGGTCTGTTAGACAGTGGGGCCTCAATTAGCTGTCTAGGCAAAGACGCGATTAGGGTCTTAAACGATATGGGACTTTCTTTCCAGAAATTTGTTTCTGGAGTGAGGACTGCAGACGGAAAAAGCCAAAGAATAATCGGAAAGTTGACGGTATCAATAACGTACAATAAAATGACACGAGATATTCAATTATTCGTTGTGCCTAGTCTTTCACAGCCCTTATATCTAGGTGTAAATTTCTGGAAGGAGTTCAATATCGCTCCGAACCTCATATCAGAGATAGATACAAGCATCGAATCGCCCTTGGTCGATTCAAAAGTACATGAGCTTTCGGAACAGGAACGCCAAGAACTACAGGCAGTTATTGACCAATTTCCCTCGTATACGAATGATGGATTGGGCAGAACAAGCATCGAGGAACATATCATCGAGGTGCACGAGGACAAACCGATAAAGCAGAGGAGTTATCCAGTTTCTCCTGCCGTGGAGAAACTGATTCATGAGGAGGTGGATTGGATGATCCGACTTGGTGTCATCGAGGAGAGCCATAGCGCTTGGTGTTCACCGGTGGTGCTTGTCAAGAAGCCAGGGAAGAACAGACTCTGCCTGGATTCGCGCAAACTCAACTCGGTCACCAAGAAGGACGCCTATCCATCTCATCACGTGGAGGGTCTACTGAGCCGGCTGGAGGATACACACTACATCTGTAGTGTGGATCTAAAAGACGCGTTCTGGCAGATCCCTCTAGAAAAGAACTCACGCGAGTTTACAGCTTTCGCGGTACCGGGGAGACCCTTGTACCAGTATACCGTTATGCCGTTTGGCCTGTGCAATTCTGCACAAAGGCTTTGCCGGTTGATGGACAAGGTTATCCCCCACAGGCTTCGTCGATTTGTGTTCGTGTACCTGGATGATTTACTCATCGTAGCGAGATCCTTCGAACAAATGATAGGATTGCTAAAAGAGGTTGCCGGTCTATTAAAAACGGCAGGACTGACTGTGAATTTGGATAAATCTAAATTCGCCTACAAAGAGCTTCGATACCTAGGGTACATCGTAGGCAATGGGTGCTTGAAGACCGACCCAAGCAAAGTAGAAGCAATCATGAATTTCCCAGTTCCATCCACAGTCAAACAAACCCGTCGTTTCTTGGGAATGTGTGGGTGGTACAGGAGATTTATAAAGAACTATGCCGCGTTATCTGGACCCATTACAGATACCTTAAAAAAGGGAAAGTTCATCTTCACAGAAGAGGCGAAGAAATCTTTCAATGAGTTGAAACACGCACTAACTTCAGCACCAGTACTGATTTTAAAAAACCATTTATCATTCAGTGCGATGCATCAAAGGATGGAGTAGGAGGAGTTCTGTGTCAACTGAATGAAGAAGGAGCTGAAAGACCGATCGCCTATGTATCAAAAAAATTAAATAAGGCACAACGTAACTATTCAGTGACCGAATGGGAGTGTTACGCTGCGATCGTGTGCATACAGAAATTCCGCCAATATGTAGAGGGACTCCCCTTTAAAGTAATTACAGACCATGCAAGTTTGAAGTGGTTAATGAGCCAGCGTGATCTGAATGGACGTTTGGCCAGGTGGAGTCTCAAACTCCAAGGATTTGACTTCACAATCGAACATAGGAAAGGAAGTGAAAACATCGTACCTGATGCACTATCACGAGCTTTTGTTGAGAGTATTGATGGCCCCATGGATGTAATACTAGAAGTCGATTTAAAATCTCCTGAATTTTCATCGAATGAATATTTAGCCTTAATAAAGACTATTGAAGATAATTCAGGACGACTACCGGATATCGAAGTATCGGAAGGTTTTATATACAAGCGGGTAGACTTCAGCAAGGGCGATCCCATCCAAGAGTGTTCGAATTGGAGATTGTGGGTTCCACCTGGACTTACGGAAAGGCTGATCGCGATGGCTCATCGACCGCCCCAAGCTGGACATGGAGGAATTGCGAAAACTCTAGCTCGTTTGCGGCAGAAATACTTTTGGCCGAACATGGCGAGAGCAGTTCGGGACTTCGTTAGCCAGTGCGATATTTGCAAGGAGTCAAAGTCAACTAATCAGCAAATGAGACCAATCATGGGAAAAACCTCTATGCCTGATAGACCATGGCAGAAACTATATGTGGACTTTCTTGGTCCCTATCCTCGTTCGCGAAGTGGCAATACCGCGATATTTATAGTATTGGACCAATTCTCTAAGTTCCCTATGGTGAAGGCGATGCGTCAATCAACAACAAACGGCATAATAAAATTTTTAGAAAATGAAGTTTTCCATGTCTTTGGAGTCCCAGAGAAATTGCATTCGGATAATGGTCGACAATTTGTATCAAACCAGTTCCAAGATTTTCTAAAAAAATATGGTGTCGAACATGTTCGAACAGCCATATACTCACCGCAGGCCAACATGTCGGAACGGGTCAACCGGACGATTTTGGCATGTATAAGATCATACATCAAGGATGACCACCGACATTGGGATGAGAATTTAGGTTCAATAATCGGCTCGATACGAAGTTCGTTGCATCAATCCATATCAACGACTCCATATGAAGCAGTTTTCGGAATGAAAATGATCACACATGCGTCAGAATATGAACTATTACGAAAACTACATGCTTTGGAAAACGGAGAACTACAAACGATGTCGACTTCGGAAAAACTACAAATTCTTCGTGCTAATGTTCGTGACAGATTAGAAGAAGCTCAACAGCGAAGCAATCACCTTTATAATCTAAGAGCTCGAGAAATTTCCTTTATTCCAGGACAAATGATGTATCGAAAGAACTTCACACAGAGTGACGCATCAAAAGGAATTAATTCGAAGATGGCCAAAAAGTATTTGCGGTCGCAGATTTTACGAAAGGTCGCTAAAAATATGTACGAGGTTGGCGATGGTACCGGTAAATCCTGTGGGATTTACCATGCCAAGGACCTTAAGCCGTAGGCGGTACCTTCGTCACCTTTGATACAAAGCCCGGCTTGAGACTATCTCAGGCATGGACGCGCCCCACGTTGACGCGAACTATATTTCTCCCATGACACTGGCTCAATTTTCATAGTCATTTTTCAATTTGTCTGAGAAAATTTTAAATGAATATGCCCTGTGGTGTGCCAGTGGGTCTATCACCCTAACTTGGTACAGTAAAACGATCATGCCGAACAATCGTGATCAGTATCAAAATCAATAGTTCTTTTTTTTCATTGTTACCCAGTCCTTCAATGTTATTCAGTTATTGAATCCTGTTATCACTTAGTGAGGAGAATTGAAACGGTTGCAACAGTTCTGCAGAATTCGCTGTGTAGCTTACACAGCTCTCTTTTAGAGATCGTATTTTAACCTCCAACCATGTGGGTTTATCAAAAATCATTTTTTAAGTAAATCAGTAAAGCCTTTGAAAATTCTTTGGAAAGCACTGTTTGTCACTAATCACGGAAAAATAGAAAATCAAGGTAAAATAATTCTAATCGCTTAGTGAATCCCACGTGTGAGTAAAGATTTTATTTCAGTGATTTCGACGGTCAATTGACGATCGAAACGGCAAACAGTGCGATTGTTTTAAAAGAAGGGCGCTGATTAAGGAGTCGCCAAAGCGCGAATTCACACGGAAAATATTGTCCGAACTGCAGAATATATATATGATTCGAGCTACCTAAAGTGAAAAAGGATATTTACCTATAGCAAGGTCATGCAAAGATTATCTCTACCGATTTAGAATTCCGAGAGTTCCAGAGACATCGTCTAATGGTTTTAACATCGAAATTTTATTGCACACCTACCAACGTATAGATCATCGGAGGCTAAGAATTAGAAATATTATAATTTATAACTGTAGTGTGAACTACAAATAAGCTTTAGTAAGACAAGAACTCGAAGGGAAGTAAAAATCTCCAATTAGCAAACTTTAACTTCACTTTTTGCCAGGCATAACATTTTCTCTAAATAATTTTAGCTATAAAAGAAAAGGGGAAAATAATCCGAGGAGTCGAGGATGTGCACATCGCTGACTACAAGGATCTTTCTAAGTAATCGAGACTTCTAAAAAGAATAATGGAAAGGTGATCACGGAGAAACAGTGAGTACTGTACAATTTTTCTAGTTGTGCCTGTATATATTTACTGAAAAAGTGAGTTAATACCAAAAGAAAATAAGAACATAATAAATTAATAAATAACTATTCGAGTTCAGATTAATAATTTGCAATCCACTGTGAACTCAAATTTTCGTTTAAAAGCTTATTTGCGGTGAAAATTATTTCAAAGAAAATTTTAGAATTAAATAATATTCTATATATTTATACAAGGCTAAAAGCTATTAAATTTTTCCGTTTACTATTAAGAGATTGAATAAGGCGCATTAATCATTGTTAAAATTGTAGCCAAGTAAGGGATAAAAGTGTCATCCAGTATTTGTAGTATTTAAGGTTGAAAACCAATTGATGGAAACATAAATATATGCGTTGTCAAAATTTTCCTTTATATGAAATTCTAGCGTTAGGAGTTGAAGGTAAAACAATCATTTAAATTTAGAATATGAATTTTTGATTATGGCATTATTATAGTTCAATTAAAATTATTAATTGAAAACTCAGTTATTTAAAAAAAAAAAGGGGGAGGAATAAAATAATTAAAAGGACGAAAGATAGTTGAAGTTTTGATGTGTACCTTTGTCCACTATCTACAAAAAAAAATCACTAATATTTAGGTGAAGCCAGCATAGTTGACATTGAATGAATTGTATTTCCTTTTCTGGATTTGAAAGGTTGTAATTTACATGATAGGTGTTCAAGTGTCAACTCTTGCGATGGGCGAAAATCACCTTAAGATGTGCTAAAAGGAGAAGAGGGGATTGGGCGATGGGGGGGTGAAAGGGAGTTTTACATTCGTCGGGTCAGTCGAGCGTCATCATGGTTAAATAGGGTATATTCAAAGGTAGTAATCCATAGTTGAGAAAAAGTGAAGTTTTTTTTTTATCGGCACGGATAACTAAAGTTAGTGTCCATCTCTCCCGCTGAACCAAGAACTCAACCCGACCGCGAGCGATAGCCAGGTTTCAGCAAGCGTGCCAGGGTTCAGAGGGGTGATCAGGGTTGGGGCACTCATTATCGTAGATAATGATAAGCATGTCCCAAATACTTGTTTGTTGCCCATCACAACAAGGACACCATAACAGGTTGGCGCCCAACGCAGGCTAAGTACTGCATTTCCAATTTCAAGTTCAAAATATCAATTTCGATTTTAATTACTCAAAGTGTCAATTCACTTTTACGATTCCTTATTTCAATTTTTGCTATAAATTTCAATGTCATCTTTGTTAATTAGATTCAAAAAAAAAAAAAAAATAAAAGACACCCTTGAGTCCATTTATCTCAATTAATGGAGAAATTCAATTATTGATTGTAGATTGATTCGTAGTGTGCTTTTCTTACAGTAGTTATCAGTTTTTATCTTATGATATATCCGAGCCAGTAAATTGGATTTATTCGATTACTGTGTCGGGAAAGTGGTAATTTACAGGCAATAAGATTGATTTTATTGAGCTGCGAGCTCGGGTTTGTGAAACCGAACATCGATTGTCGCCCAAATGAAGATCAATTTTGTCAGGACAGATAGATTTTTTGAGGCTTGTCAAAAAAAGTTTTTCATCTTAACAATTGCTCAAAATTTTATCTGACCAAATTAAATAAACGAACATATATATAAATATATATACATATATATATAAATTAGTAAGATCGGAGGCTATAGTAGACAAGGATGATCCGTCTCTATATTGCTCCATCTACTTATATAAAGAAAAATAATAATAACGTAAAGACTTTATCAGTTATACATGACGTTCGACTGCTCTCGAGTTTGATGACCCTTTTACCCACTATTGTTTAATCCCCGATGTTAATGATCGAAAAAAAAAACTAAAGAAAATAAATATTGATCTTTCGAATCAAGGAGAAAGATTTTATATAGTTTATTTATTGGTTAGTCACTAGGTAATACTCGTTTACGTAATTTTCGGTGCAAGCTTAGTTATATATAGTCCTTTTAATAGCGATTAGGGGTTTATAGGTATTTTATCGGATTTATTGTTTATATTTTTCATAATTGTTGCGTTAGTCTTCTTTTTGGTTGAATTAAAAGAATTTAGTGATAGAAAAAAAAAATGGTCTCAGACAACGGCGAGGAAAATACCACAGTGCCGAAGACGACCGCGATCAGTAAAGTAACTCAAATGGAAAATTCGAATATTGTGACGAGATCGCAAGCCAAAGGTAGAGGCGGGGCGATTCCTAAAAATTTGTCACAGCAATATAGTCCTTTTGTTTCACAGAAAAGTATTCCAAGAACACCCGAAAAAGAAAAACAGAGAATGTCAAGGGCAGAAGTGGAACCAGAAGATTTACAAGGTGAAGCAGACCCCGAATTAAATACACATGATACAAGGGTACAATTCGAAAATAGACCGTCAGAAAGATGGATTCCCAATCTACTGGATTTCACAGATCGTGCGTCCTCAGTTAGTAATCTTCGGGATCAGGATCGTTGGAGAAATAATGAAGCACAAATGTTGGGTCGACAAACACAGGAGTACATTAAGGAAGTGGTAAAAGCGACTATAGGAGCTGAACAGGCTACGATGATGAGAAATGCCACTGAACGAATGGAGTCGACAGTCCGTACACTTTTTAAGGAGCTGAAGTCAGAAATGGTAGAAATGGGATCCGCCAAGAAGATACAAGGAGTTGACGAAGTCCAGAAGTTAGATAGAGGAAATGTCCGAAGCAGAACAAACACCGAAGAAGTGGAGGCTTTGGAAGGAGCTATGGGATATTCAGGATCTCGGAACCGACAGTTTTCAGGAGAATCTGAACAATATAGGCAAGAATCTTGGAGAACTCGGTCTGGGAATAAGAACTGGAGATCTAATAGGAGCCAGCTCAAACCTCCGAATGTGCCACAAACTAATATAGAACGAGTCAATTCGAATCAGATATCTGCAAATCCTAGAAATAATGTTCCGAGCATGAACCGTGACTTAGTAACCGAATTTCAAAACTGGAACCTCGGGGAGCCACAACTACCGCCATATGGGTCTCCATTTAGTTCGAATTCGAATCGGTCGACGAACGGTCAAAATCAGACGGGAAATTCGAGTACTAATAAGTGTAGGCTCGATCGATGGAATCTGAAATTCGACGGCTCGGCCGAATTGTCAGTGGATGATTTTATCTATAGAGTTGAACGATTGACTGCGGCCTACGAATATACCGAAAGACAATTGACGACAAACTTCCATGTCCTACTCAAAGGACAAGCAGAAGTTTGGTTCTGGGCCTTCGTACGTCAACACCCGGATACGACTTGGGCATCCTTGAAAAGCGCGCTAATAAAACAATTTCGTTCGCTCTTGACAGATTATGACATCTTAAAATTATTGGTAGAGCGTCGCCAAGGTTTAAACGAATCTTTTGACGAGTATTTCATCAAGACGACGAAAGATGTGGCGAAACTTCGCACTCAGATCCCGGAGCCAGACCTTATAAATATTATGAAGCAAAATCTCCGAGAAAAGATTGCCATGCTGATTTTTTCTCAGCCGATCTCAACGCTAGAGGAATTTAAAGACAGTGGGAGGAGAGCAGAGCTGTTCTTAAACAAGAGATACAGTCAATCTAGCCGACCGCCTTTATCGACGTCACATAAGCCTATACATGAAATATTTCCGCTAGATACTTCTGAAGAAGCGGAACAGGAGGAGATTCATGTACCGGAAGTTATGGAGATCCGGCAACAACAACAGAGAAATCGAACAGCGTACAAATGCTGGAATTGCGGACAAGAGGGCCACACGTTCTACTATTGTCCGTCTACCGAGCCAAAGTTGTTTTGCTTCCTTTGTGGAAAACCGGACATAAACACAGTATCCTGTAATTGTAAAAAGGGAAACGGGAATCGGGACGAGGTGAAGACGGGGGAATTTCGTCACCGAAACTCGAACCCCGACCAACAACAACACTAATAACAAATAATACTTACCCAAAATTACAGCTGCTACGAAGAGTCCCGGAAAACAAGGAAGTTGATCCTGAAAAGAAATTAGTGGAAACAAGAAGTCTACACGAAAGAATCAAAGCTTACCAAGAGGCTAGAGCAAGAATTTTCGACAAGAGTATTCCTTCGCCAAATTCTCCGAAAAGTAAAAGAATTAGAGGAGTAAGAACCAAATTTAAGATGAAAAGACAACACTTTGACGAGATATCCGCTACGTCACTATCACTAATGACCGATAACCGTCCATACGCAGAGGTTTGTATCAAAGGGAAAGAATTTCGAGGTCTGTTAGACAGTGGGGCCTCAATTAGCTGTCTAGGCAAAGACGCGATTAGGGTCTTAAACGATATGGGACTTTCTTTCCAGAAATTTGTTTCTGGAGTGAGGACTGCAGACGGAAAAAGCCAAAGAATAATCGGAAAGTTGACGGTATCAATAACGTACAATAAAATGACACGAGATATTCAATTATTCGTTGTGCCTAGTCTTTCACAGCCCTTATATCTAGGTGTAAATTTCTGGAAGGAGTTCAATATCGCTCCGAACCTCATATCAGAGATAGATACAAGCATCGAATCGCCCTTGGTCGATTCAAAAGTACATGAGCTTTCGGAACAGGAACGCCAAGAACTACAGGCAGTTATTGACCAATTTCCCTCGTATACGAATGATGGATTGGGCAGAACAAGCATCGAGGAACATATCATCGAGGTGCACGAGGACAAACCGATAAAGCAGAGGAGTTATCCAGTTTCTCCTGCCGTGGAGAAACTGATTCATGAGGAGGTGGATTGGATGATCCGACTTGGTGTCATCGAGGAGAGCCATAGCGCTTGGTGTTCACCGGTGGTGCTTGTCAAGAAGCCAGGGAAGAACAGACTCTGCCTGGATTCGCGCAAACTCAACTCGGTCACCAAGAAGGACGCCTATCCATCTCATCACGTGGAGGGTCTACTGAGCCGGCTGGAGGATACACACTACATCTGTAGTGTGGATCTAAAAGACGCGTTCTGGCAGATCCCTCTAGAAAAGAACTCACGCGAGTTTACAGCTTTCGCGGTACCGGGGAGACCCTTGTACCAGTATACCGTTATGCCGTTTGGCCTGTGCAATTCTGCACAAAGGCTTTGCCGGTTGATGGACAAGGTTATCCCCCACAGGCTTCGTCGATTTGTGTTCGTGTACCTGGATGATTTACTCATCGTAGCGAGATCCTTCGAACAAATGATAGGATTGCTAAAAGAGGTTGCCGGTCTATTAAAAACGGCAGGACTGACTGTGAATTTGGATAAATCTAAATTCGCCTACAAAGAGCTTCGATACCTAGGGTACATCGTAGGCAATGGGTGCTTGAAGACCGACCCAAGCAAAGTAGAAGCAATCATGAATTTCCCAGTTCCATCCACAGTCAAACAAACCCGTCGTTTCTTGGGAATGTGTGGGTGGTACAGGAGATTTATAAAGAACTATGCCGCGTTATCTGGACCCATTACAGATACCTTAAAAAAGGGAAAGTTCATCTTCACAGAAGAGGCGAAGAAATCTTTCAATGAGTTGAAACACGCACTAACTTCAGCACCAGTACTGATTTTAAAAAACCATTTATCATTCAGTGCGATGCATCAAAGGATGGAGTAGGAGGAGTTCTGTGTCAACTGAATGAAGAAGGAGCTGAAAGACCGATCGCCTATGTATCAAAAAAATTAAATAAGGCACAACGTAACTATTCAGTGACCGAATGGGAGTGTTACGCTGCGATCGTGTGCATACAGAAATTCCGCCAATATGTAGAGGGACTCCCCTTTAAAGTAATTACAGACCATGCAAGTTTGAAGTGGTTAATGAGCCAGCGTGATCTGAATGGACGTTTGGCCAGGTGGAGTCTCAAACTCCAAGGATTTGACTTCACAATCGAACATAGGAAAGGAAGTGAAAACATCGTACCTGATGCACTATCACGAGCTTTTGTTGAGAGTATTGATGGCCCCATGGATGTAATACTAGAAGTCGATTTAAAATCTCCTGAATTTTCATCGAATGAATATTTAGCCTTAATAAAGACTATTGAAGATAATTCAGGACGACTACCGGATATCGAAGTATCGGAAGGTTTTATATACAAGCGGGTAGACTTCAGCAAGGGCGATCCCATCCAAGAGTGTTCGAATTGGAGATTGTGGGTTCCACCTGGACTTACGGAAAGGCTGATCGCGATGGCTCATCGACCGCCCCAAGCTGGACATGGAGGAATTGCGAAAACTCTAGCTCGTTTGCGGCAGAAATACTTTTGGCCGAACATGGCGAGAGCAGTTCGGGACTTCGTTAGCCAGTGCGATATTTGCAAGGAGTCAAAGTCAACTAATCAGCAAATGAGACCAATCATGGGAAAAACCTCTATGCCTGATAGACCATGGCAGAAACTATATGTGGACTTTCTTGGTCCCTATCCTCGTTCGCGAAGTGGCAATACCGCGATATTTATAGTATTGGACCAATTCTCTAAGTTCCCTATGGTGAAGGCGATGCGTCAATCAACAACAAACGGCATAATAAAATTTTTAGAAAATGAAGTTTTCCATGTCTTTGGAGTCCCAGAGAAATTGCATTCGGATAATGGTCGACAATTTGTATCAAACCAGTTCCAAGATTTTCTAAAAAAATATGGTGTCGAACATGTTCGAACAGCCATATACTCACCGCAGGCCAACATGTCGGAACGGGTCAACCGGACGATTTTGGCATGTATAAGATCATACATCAAGGATGACCACCGACATTGGGATGAGAATTTAGGTTCAATAATCGGCTCGATACGAAGTTCGTTGCATCAATCCATATCAACGACTCCATATGAAGCAGTTTTCGGAATGAAAATGATCACACATGCGTCAGAATATGAACTATTACGAAAACTACATGCTTTGGAAAACGGAGAACTACAAACGATGTCGACTTCGGAAAAACTACAAATTCTTCGTGCTAATGTTCGTGACAGATTAGAAGAAGCTCAACAGCGAAGCAATCACCTTTATAATCTAAGAGCTCGAGAAATTTCCTTTATTCCAGGACAAATGATGTATCGAAAGAACTTCACACAGAGTGACGCATCAAAAGGAATTAATTCGAAGATGGCCAAAAAGTATTTGCGGTCGCAGATTTTACGAAAGGTCGCTAAAAATATGTACGAGGTTGGCGATGGTACCGGTAAATCCTGTGGGATTTACCATGCCAAGGACCTTAAGCCGTAGGCGGTACCTTCGTCACCTTTGATACAAAGCCCGGCTTGAGACTATCTCAGGCATGGACGCGCCCCACGTTGACGCGAACTATATTTCTCCCATGACACTGGCTCAATTTTCATAGTCATTTTTCAATTTGTCTGAGAAAATTTTAAATGAATATGCCCTGTGGTGTGCCAGTGGGTCTATCACCCTAACTTGGTACAGTAAAACGATCATGCCGAACAATCGTGATCAGTATCAAAATCAATAGTTCTTTTTTTTCATTGTTACCCAGTCCTTCAATGTTATTCAGTTATTGAATCCTGTTATCACTTAGTGAGGAGAATTGAAACGGTTGCAACAGTTCTGCAGAATTCGCTGTGTAGCTTACACAGCTCTCTTTTAGAGATCGTATTTTAACCTCCAACCATGTGGGTTTATCAAAAATCATTTTTTAAGTAAATCAGTAAAGCCTTTGAAAATTCTTTGGAAAGCACTGTTTGTCACTAATCACGGAAAAATAGAAAATCAAGGTAAAATAATTCTAATCGCTTAGTGAATCCCACGTGTGAGTAAAGATTTTATTTCAGTGATTTCGACGGTCAATTGACGATCGAAACGGCAAACAGTGCGATTGTTTTAAAAGAAGGGCGCTGATTAAGGAGTCGCCAAAGCGCGAATTCACACGGAAAATATTGTCCGAACTGCAGAATATATATATGATTCGAGCTACCTAAAGTGAAAAAGGATATTTACCTATAGCAAGGTCATGCAAAGATTATCTCTACCGATTTAGAATTCCGAGAGTTCCAGAGACATCGTCTAATGGTTTTAACATCGAAATTTTATTGCACACCTACCAACGTATAGATCATCGGAGGCTAAGAATTAGAAATATTATAATTTATAACTGTAGTGTGAACTACAAATAAGCTTTAGTAAGACAAGAACTCGAAGGGAAGTAAAAATCTCCAATTAGCAAACTTTAACTTCACTTTTTGCCAGGCATAACATTTTCTCTAAATAATTTTAGCTATAAAAGAAAAGGGGAAAATAATCCGAGGAGTCGAGGATGTGCACATCGCTGACTACAAGGATCTTTCTAAGTAATCGAGACTTCTAAAAAGAATAATGGAAAGGTGATCACGGAGAGTACTGTACAATTTTTCTAGTTGTGCCTGTATATATTTACTGAAAAAGTGAGTTAATACCAAAAGAAAATAAGAACATAATAAATTAATAAATAACTATTCGAGTTCAGATTAATAATTTGCAATCCACTGTGAACTCAAATTTTCGTTTAAAAGCTTATTTGCGGTGAAAATTATTTCAAAGAAAATTTTAGAATTAAATAATATTCTATATATTTATACAAGGCTAAAAGCTATTAAATTTTTCCATTTACTATTAAGAGATTGAATAAGGCGCATTAATCATTGTTAAAATTGTAGCCAAGTAAGGGATAAAAGTGTCATCCAGTATTTGTAGTATTTAAGGTTGAAAACCAATTGATGGAAACATAAATATATGCGTTGTCAAAATTTTCCTTTATATGAAATTCTAGCGTTAGGAGTTGAAGGTAAAACAATCATTTAAATTTAGAATATGAATTTTTGATTATGGCATTATTATAGTTCAATTAAAATTATTAATTGAAAACTCAGTTATTTAAAAAAAAAAGGGGGAGGAATAAAATAATTAAAAGGACGAAAGATAGTTGAAGTTTTGATGTGTACCTTTGTCCACTATCTACAAAAAAAAATCACTAATATTTAGGTGAAGCCAGCATAGTTGACATTGAATGAATTGTATTTCCTTTTCTGGATTTGAAAGGTTGTAATTTACATGATAGGTGTTCAAGTGTCAACTCTTGCGATGGGCGAAAATCACCTTAAGATGTGCTAAAAGGAGAAGAGGGGATTGGGCGATGGGGGGGTGAAAGGGAGTTTTACATTCGTCGGGTCAGTCGAGCGTCATCATGGTTAAATAGGGTATATTCAAAGGTAGTAATCCATAGTTGAGAAAAAGTGAAGTTTTTTTTTTATCGGCACGGATAACTAAAGTTAGTGTCCATCTCTCCCGCTGAACCAAGAACTCAACCCGACCGCGAGCGATAGCCAGGTTTCAGCAAGCGTGCCAGGGTTCAGAGGGGTGATCAGGGTTGGGGCACTCATTATCGTAGATAATGATAAGCATGTCCCAAATACTTGTTTGTTGCCCATCACAACAAGGACACCATAACAATACCTGTACTTCATATTTTTTTTAAATTAATCATTTTTGGCTTTTTAATAAATGCACAACTCAAAAACGTGTGGAGTTTTCGCTTCAGATTTTATAAAAGATTACTTTTTCCACAAGAAATATGCCTTCGACTAAAAACTTTAACTTTTTTTTTAGAGAAACTTTCAAAATATCCATTCACATATTTACTCTCACAATGGTTATCAAAAATCGGTTTAAATTTACGTTAATTTGAGTCCCGGAAAAAACATGCTTTCTCCGAAATTTGCCACCCCGGATAGACACCTCTCTATTGTTACGAAGTAAATGGAATTTCCAACTATCACAAGAGCACAATGAAAATCATTCTAACGTATCTATAAAGTTGTTCTGGATCAAGAATTCCATTAAGGACATAATAGATATCAGCGGAAATCGCAGCAACAGTGAAATCCACAAGGATAATTTTCCATACATTTTCCGCACTCCTGAATCTAAACGTGAATCTTAACCTGGACCACCCTTAACCTTAGCCATTCCCTATTCATACAAATCGGCAGCCAGTACTGTACCCTTAGTGAACAAATGGAATACAGGGAAACGTTCTGAATTTGACATTCGTGTATCTTCATTGTGAATTCGTTCCATCTCCTCGTCATTATCATTGAGATGATGTTCATCACTGCTGTCGCGCCACTATCGAAAGCAACGATGTTGGCAAGGATACGTAAAGAATAAGTTGGGAGAAGATGGTGGGGCCGAAATAGTGGAACGATTGTAACTTACAATCGCTAGACTTGGCTATGGTTGATAGAATTACACGCGCGTATAAAATCCATTGCCCTTTACACTTCTTTGTGCCCAATTTTCGCGAACGTGCACCCACAATAATATGAGGATACGGTGAAAAGTTTTGAGATAGGCAAGAAAAACGGAAAATTTCCGACAAAAAATTCACTAAAAAGGAAAAAGTAATTTTTTGAGGGATGTGTATCAGAGATAAATATTTGTTTTATTCTATTTATTATGCGTTTAACTCGCTTTTATTTCTGATACACAGCGCCAAAAAAATTATTTTTTTTCCTTTTTAGTGCATTTTTTAAAATAAAAGCTTTTTTTTAAATTTTTTTTCACATTTTTTAGTTATTTTGTATTTGAGCTTGGCCTTAGCTTGGCCCCAGATTGACCAAATAGTGGCGCTTTTAATGCGAAACTAGCCTCTACGAGGCCTGCTCTAAAGTTATCATGTCACAAACCGTTGTTTGGAGAAAAAGTAGTAAGTGCTAGAAGACCGCAAAAGATTTCGCCAGCACTTAGTGTTTTTCTCCCAAAAAATAGTTTGTAACGTGATAACTCTACGGTAGATTATCACTCGTAGACGCTAGTTTCAGCCCACTGTTTGGCCAAGCTCAGGCCAAGCTAGTTTTATTTTAAAATTGGTCAATATTTAAGTTTTTCGTTTGATTGAATTTACTGAAATATCTTATGTGAACAATTTTTTCAAATATTTCGAGAACCGTTACAGATATTTTTACCCGCGAAGAAAAAATTTCCCTTCCGGGCGTCCACTATATTGTATACCTATATAACGAACGTCCAGTATAGCGAACAGCAGTTTCGAATTATTATTACGTATTATTATTATTAGCATCTCTATAGTGAAAGACGAAAAAATTTGTTATTCTATATAACGAAAAACTATTTGTTTCGTAAATAATGTGTGTTATACGTGAAACCGTCGCGAAAAATTAACCTTTTAAGGTAATGTAATCAGTTTAAGTGGGATTTGTAACGCTTATACATACATTAAAGCATTATCCCACTTAAGAATAAATCGTATTAAAATTTACCTCAATCTAAAATCTCATTATGATAATGTTCATAAAAACATATGTGGATATTTAATGCGCATTTCGTTATAACGAACCCGATTTAACGTACGGGCTGAACATTATATATGTAGGTCGATATATTGGGCCTCCACTGTATTTTGCAGTCACTGAGTTTCAGTTCACACAAAATTTTTGGGCAAAGTGACTGTATTACCGAAGATAGAGGTAAATCTTTTGCGGTCTTCTAGCACTTACTACTTTTTCTCCAAACAACGGTTTGTGACATGATAACTTTAGAACAGGCCTCGTAGAGGCTAGTTTCGCATTAAAAGCGCCACTATTTGGTCAATCTGGGGCCAAGCTAAGGCCAAGCTAGTTTCACCTTAAAATTTCACCATATTTAAGTTTTTCGTATTTTAGTTGTAATTTTTTACACAATCTGTTCTATTCTAACATAGGTTGTCTTTAAACTTTGATCGACGTACATATTGTGTGACACAAGGAGGTAATAGTAAGCCTCGTAGAGACTAGTTAGGCCCTATATTCACCATTAACATGAGTTTTTTTTAAATAATGTATCAATCGGGTTATTTACTTTAATAAAAAACAGTATGACTTCAAAAAAATGTATACAATTTTACTGTGCCATACCTTTTTTAATTGTATAAATTATTGTATTTTGAATTCTATAACTCCAACATCTACACATTTTTATACACATTCACACATGTTTATACACATTCACACATATTTAGATATTCGCGATTGGCATGGTTAGTAAATCTCCCTGGGAAAAGCATTTCTATATTTTATTTCAATTTTCAAGACCTTATTAGACATAAGAAAAGTTGAAATTAAAAACAACAAAATTCTAGCTATTGACACAAATAAATTACCTGAGAGGACAACGTATATTTGCCCGTGGGAGAAAACGGGCTCGTACAACACAATCCCCACTTTGTCAAATGTCTGGCCTTGAGATTTGTTGATGGTCATGGAAAACGCAGGTCGAATGGGAAAATACAATATAATAATAGCTTTGTCAAAATTTTCCGCTTATAATTAATCATTAAAGTTAAATTTCCAACAACGGCAGAGTATTAAAAAACTAAGTTATTTACATAAGTTTTAATGAAAAACTTCAATTCATTAAAACTTATGTAAGTTTATTTGAGTAAAATTATGAAATCAAATTTATTATTTTTCACATCGAATGGACCATTCCTTAGATTTTTTAGATACAGTTAAACCTGTATAAGCCGGGCCCTGTATAAGCCGGAAACCTACCTAAGCCAAATAGTTTTCAAGTCCCGTGGTTTTGAAGTGGTTTTCCATGAATCTGGATAAGCCGGAACCTGCTTAACGCGAACCCGGACATAATTTTTTTTGTATAAGCCGGAAACTTTTTTCTATATAAAAATGTTTTTAGAGTTAGTATACCATTTCTAAAGCATAGAACAAATCGCCCGATCAAAAAATTAGTTACAGTAGTGTGTTTAGCATGACATAAAAATTTGATTTGCCCTAGTCAGTGGGTAAATCGGAATATTTGCTCTCCCCTCCCCCATACAAATAAAAAAGATTTTAGGATTTTTTGAAAAATACTTTGAACCAAAAAGGTTCTAAAGACCAAAATAAATCTATAGTTTGAATTCTAATTGGAGTTCTATCAACATTTTAACAGAAAAATCAATGTAAAATGATTTTGTTCGTTTCCAAGCTCCAGAAGGGTTATTCAAACCCACAGCAATAGTTTATGCTAAAAACCATATCCGCAAGTTTTGAAAATGCATAAAATCTTGCACAAAGTTATTAACTTATGTTATAAAAAGACGCTTCAAGTAGATCTTGTTTCAGCAAGGAGAAGGGGGACATAGTTTAGAGGAAAAATTTCTTTCATAAAAACGTCAGACAACAGTTTTATTGGGAGTATTTTTCATCTCTCGTCTCTAATTGAAATCAATTCGAAATCTTCCTACTTTTTATTGTCACATGTATGTCGAAGAAACATATTTTTTTATAAACCGGATCATTGTTCAAGAACTGGGACATTTTTAGGCTCAAAAGTAATGCACAAATTCAAAAGTTTACACTACGAGGTTTATATACAGCCATGGACATAGAAATAGCACAAAGTTAAAAATTACTCGCGTCCCTAAATTTCTTTAAATATATATGAAAGTAGTTCAATTTTTTTATATGGCACTGTATCCTGAGATCATGCAGTAGAATTCTAACAAAGAAATTTACCGTTATCACTCTCAGTTTTATTTCCGTGATTTTTTTTCCGTTATGACATTAATTTCAGTGGACACAGAAATAGCACAGATTACATTTAGTGTTTACTGTTCGTATGCAACTTGAGTGCTGTGGTTCAAAAGTGTTAATATTTAATAAAAATATACTGTGATTAAATAATAGTGCCAAAATGGGTAGAGGAAAACATTGTTCTTTAGAAAAAAGAAGAATAATATATCACATGCACAAATGCGGGAAAAAAGTCACTGAGATTGCCCAATTAGTCCAATGTTCCAGGAAATTGGTGTACAACGCAATTAATTTGGTAGAAAATAATTCCATTTATTTAACTGTAAACAAAAATCGGAAATCGAAGCCCCGGAAAACTACACGTTATGTAGACAAAGTCATAGCCCGAAAGTGTAAAAATGATCCATTTAAGTCATCACGGCAGATTATGACAGAAATAAATGAAGAATTCGACTCAAATATTTCAGACAGATTAGTCAGAAGGAGATTGAATGATGTAAAGCTCTTTGGGCGCATAAGTAGGAAAAAACCGCTTCTGTCAAAAAAAAATATTAAAAAGCGTTTAAATTTTGCTAGAATGCATAAGAATAAGGATTTATCTTTTTGGAAAAATGTCCTCTGGAGTGATGAAACTAAGATAAATAGAATGGGACCAGATGGTAGAACAATTATCCATCGTCCAAAAGGCCAAGCTTTTAATCCTAGGTACGCACGAAAGACAATAAAACACGGTGGAGGTTCTGTCATGGTTTGGGGTGCATTTTCATGGCATGGAATAGGTCCGCTAGTAAAGATAGACGGGAAAATGGATAGATACGGGTATCGAAACATACTGGAAAACACCATGGAACCATATGCATTTGATAATATGCCAATAACCTGGACATTTATGCAGGATAATGACCCCAAACACAAATCAAACCACGTTATGGACTGGTTTGAAACAGAAAAAATTAGCGTATTGGACTGGCCAGCTCAGAGCCCCGACCTTAATTCGATAGAGAATCTATGGAACTATGTCAAGGTTAAAATTAGTCCAAAAAATTTTAGGAATGGCGATGAACTTTGGGCTGGTATTAAGGAAGCTTGGTATTCTATTCCAAAGGATACATGCCGAAAGCTTGTGGAGAGTATGGGCCGCAGATGTCAAGCTGTAATAGATAATTCTGGCTACAGCACCAAATATTAAAGAAGTACTTTATTAAAAATAGTAATGAACAACATTTCATTGTTAATATTCGAGAAATTCTTAATTTATTTTCAGAATACCGCTTTTGTGCTATTTATGTGTCCAACTCATTTTGCCCAGTATCATCTTTTCATAGCTCTTATACATATATTTTCAAATAATGTATTAAGTTTTGTTATAAATTAAATTGTTAAGCAACCATGTTCTCGAACACACCACATATATTTCTCTTTTATTTTGTTAATACTAAAAAATGTGCACAACTGATGATTTCCAAAAAAATTGTGCTATTTCTATGACCATGGCTGTAGTTACATTATCGTAAAACAAAATAAAAACCCGTGTTTTTTAGTCCAACCTGTATAAGCCGGAAATCTGTCTCAGCCGGACAAATTTCTTGGTTCTGTGCGAGTCTGGCTAAAACAGGTTTTCCTGTATTGGATCACTTCAGATCATTTTCAGCGTTCATTTGATGTTTAACAAAAAAAAATTAATATATGAATATATTCAAAACTCGATAAAGCTTCACAAAAATCAAATTTACCACAAAGAAAAACCTCTAAAAATCATTTAAACAAACAAATTTTGTCATGGGACTGAAAAATCTGCAATTAGGCCATAGCTTTCCCCGTGTTGCAGTTGGCCTGCCCTTAAAAAGTTCGTCCAAATCGGTTGAGTACTTCTCAAATTTTGAACACAAGCCTTAAAACCTATAAGGTTATTATAATATATGAATAACATTTAAACAATAAAATCAAAAATTTTACAAAAAAAAAAAAATCTCACATAAGGAGTTGAACCAACAGAAACATTTACTCGGAGCTAATCACTTCCACGCTACACTATTCAGTCACTCAAAAATTTGGTGACGAAAATACGTTTAAAAAACTTTGTTGATTTATCCGTCAAACCTAATTTTTTTTTGAATTTATAAATACGTCAAACACTTTTTTGAATTCATAATTTCGATCAAAGTTTGCTTAATTTGTTGCACCTATAATACATTTAAACAACTAATGCCAGAATTGTGAGTGGCTCAATCGCTATGTCTGTTGGGGTGCAAGGTGCAAGCTATTGGTCCCTGGTTCGAATCCTATGTGCCGCAATTTTTATTATTTTTAAAAAAAGCTTGAGGGTGAGGGGAGAAGTGGGAGCGGGGTCGACTTATTTAAGAAAAACAATTTGAAATAAGCGCTTGTATCTTTCAAGACACTTGTTTATATATATTTTTTGTCTTCAAATATATATCCTTGTTTTTGAGATAATTTACGGACTTTTTGACTGCAGAATCGAATTCATCGACCCCAAAAACCCGCGGATGATATTTCCTCTGGGAAAAATTGCGGAAAAGATAATCACGTCACCCTAATAGGGCCTTCCGTTATCTTTACAGCCTTCCTAACGTCAGAATCGGATTCAGCGACTCTAAAAAAACCCTAGATGAGATTTTTCCCGGAAAATTTGAGGAAAGGACAATCATGTTATCCTTACAGGACCCTGTGTCATTGTTATACATTTCTTAATTCCAGAATCGGATTCAGCGACCCCAAAAACCCACAAGGGAGATTTTTTCTAGAAAATTTGAGGAAAAAGGTAATGACAAGACCTTTCATCATCCTCACAGACTTTTTAATGTCAAAATCGTGCTTAGCGACCCCAAAAACCCAAGATGAGATTTTTCCCGGAAAATTTGAGGAATGGATAATCATGTTATCAATACAGAACCTACTCTTACCCGTGAAAGGACGAAATAGTGACATTACAAAATATTGTATTGCCATCGGCCCTACGTATGTGTGCAGAATTTCCAGTCAATCGGATGAGTGACAGTGGGTCAATATTAGATTGCAAGATTTGACCCAGACAAACAGACAAACAAATACGAAGGCAAGCTAAATAAAAACTTTTAAAAAATATATTAAATCATTTGAGCCTTGGCAAACTTTAATAGCATTTTTCGTGTATGACACGTATTTGGCACTACAAGGAAATCAATTATAGTGGCAGATACGTGCACTACACTAAAAATGTCTTTAGGAAGCTTCGATATCAACCCCGATGTGGAATTCTCACACCCGTAAGAGCCAGTATACACGACCACCTATTTACTATCCTTTTTCCGCTCCTTTTTTTCATTCGTGTTTACACGCGGATTTTTTAACGAACGTATTTTGGTTCCTTTTGGAATGCGCGAAAATAGAATTCCACGATGACATTATCTGCACTGCTAAAACAATTATAATCGGAAAACCAAACAAGAATTACAGTTGACAAAATATTTAAAACCATAGCAACGAAACGCATAGCCACGAAATACCTTAACAACCAATCAGGCACTGTTCCGCTTTATTTTCACGGTTGGAATTTTAGTTTTCGTTCGTCTTTTCCTATCGTCATTCCCACAGTACCCCGCGCTATTCAACTTTAACGAAACGAACGAAAACACGTCGCGTCTAAACAGGCTCTAAGGCAGTTCTGTGTATTTAGCAGGGACTGGAAACTAGCAAGATGCATACTGCGATGGTAACCGTGTAGAATGGTGCTAAAGAAAAAATTTGAGTTTTTGAAACGCGTGACGCGCTGCAATTCTGGTTCTCATGTGTTCCAAACAATCAAATTGCCACTTCAGCACTATCGAAGTGCGCGCCTAAGCTTAAGCTAACTCAGTCTTCGTTGACTTCTAATTCACGCAGTTTTTTGCATCAGAAATCTAGTATTTTTTGTGTCAGATACAAAACTTTTCATGCTCTCCTCGAACTACACCCGCTGAGCTATTCTCTGTAATAACACCAATAAATATTTGATGAAATTTCTCACGCCTTTTTCATTTCGATGACTCGTCTTCTACTTTATTTCGCAATCTCTACGTTAGAAATATGTTGTTGTACTACAATCTGATCCTTAACGTAGTCGAAACATATCCAATGGTTGGTATAACGTTGCTTATCGTGTGTAGTTCCGCTTGTTATGCCATCCATACAATCAAAATTGAATTCCCTTTATCCAATTATCTTGTAACATGGGTCGCCGAAGATTCGTGAGTCCCGGATTCTTCACCTACGATGATCTTTAAGGACTCGTGGAATCTTTCGTCTTGGTGATGGCATTTGATGTAGTTATAAATCGTATAGAGAACTGTTGGTTACAAGAAATCCTTGAAGGTAATCAAAGTACTCGTTTATCCCTGTATTACGTAGTGATAAAGTCTCTTTTTGAATTGAGCATTGCTCATCATCTATTTGCATCCGTCAAGTACTTAGGATCATCGTTTTTGTCATTGAAGCAGATGATTTTTATCGGTTTTTGACGAACGAATAGACAAGACATCATTTTACCTTTGTTTTTTTTCACCAGCTTTCTCGAAAATTTCTTTAGAATTCCGCGACACCATCTCCCAACAGGTATCACAGCTCATCATAGTGTTTATGACTGCCAGACATTTTAACGCTTAAGGACGCTGCCAAATATTTCACAAATATTATGGGTGACATCGAATGACATGAGGTTGAAGATCTCGGGCCAAGAAACGTGGAACTGGCTGTAAGTTCGTTGGCATTTTTCACGCATGAATAATGATTTCCCTGTCACCAACAGCTTCAAATATTATGCTCCTTCCGTCTCCGTAAACTCATTCATCCTATTCGAATTCATTGAATTTCCGTGCATTGTCAAGAAAATCAAAATCAACCACGCATGTAATAAGAGCGCGGCATCTTCAGGTATGTATTATTGGATGAGTATCTGTTCTTTCACCTCCAATTCGGCGCCGAAATCTTGTATAATATAATCTGTTTTATATAGTAAGTATTTTCCAAAAGCACTACGAAACGTCTTATATATGAAACATAAAAAATCCATAATTTTCTTGTATAACAATATAAAAAAAAGATTTGATTTTCAAATACTGGGACACAAAAAAATTAAGTGTTTTTGTATATTTATAACAACATTACATGATGACACACCGTAGGAATCTGTCAGACCCACATGAATTATGGAGATTTCAATAAATTTGTTTTCTTAGGGGGGGTTTTTTTTATATAAAATCATTGAATGACATGAAAGAAAAAAAAAGTAACGGAAAGAACTTGATATAATTTGGCATCCCGGTGGCATCCCGGTTTATGGTCCGCACGACGCCGACTTTGGTGATATTCAACCATCAATCAATTTTCTTGATCGTTTTTGCCTGTGTGAAATTTTGCGGAAGGATAAAAAAGGAATACGATTTGAAAGAATTGTCCAATAAAGGAAAATTCTCTTCACTAAATAATACATCAAAAATACATATTTATTAGAAAAGATGTTTGTAAGAATTTCTAGTGCTATTAAGTTATCTTAAAAATGTCTCACATTGAAAAGTTTCAAGAAAAACTGGGATTTAAGATTTAAGCACATGTGGACAAATATGTTGTTATGCAAAATAATGGCTTTTTTTATAGTTTCAGCCAGAGCTTAGGGGAAGACCCTTTAATGCCGGAGCACAACTCAGGATGGTCGGAAGAGCACAAGGAGATGTCGGTTTATGTTCTCCTTGAACTTCTGCAGGTTATAGTCCGGGGGGAACACATCGGATGGTAAATCATTCCAAAGTCTTGTGTTCGCGGAATGAAGGAACTTATAAACTTTACTGTATGAAAAGGCTCAAGGAAGAAGTCGTGCGCGCCCAGCTGCAAGAGAGGGTCTAGGGAAAATATACCGTGGAGGAATAAGTTGGGAAATTTCAGTGGAACATTTCCCATGGAAATAAATATAGAATATGCTGAGTACCCCAACAGAGCGACGATGTTCAAGAGACGGTAATGAATCTGTCAAAGATTTATCTCCAATCAGTCGGATTGCATGTTTATACCCGTATGGTGAAACCAAAGGGTATATTAGATTTGCCTTACCGTTTGTAACGCCAAGATCCCGTCATCACACAAAAATGAATTACACCAGTGTGTTTAGAATGACAAAAAAAGTTGAATTTTGCATGTCCGTCCGTCTGTCCGTCCATCTGTGGCGCGGATTGCGGGCGCACGGATTGAGCTAGAGACTTGAAATTTTGCGCAGATTCGTTTTTCGTAAAATGCAAGGCTAAGTTCAAATGGACCACTAAGGGGGGTACCCCCCATACAAACGAAAACGTTTTTTGCGAATATATCAAAAACGGTGCATATTATCAAAGAAGTGCAAGAACAAAAGTTATTTAGGTTAGACATAAAACTCCCATACACTCTCGAAAAAATCCGGGGACGAATTAACTCCGCCTGAAAACATAGCTAAAAGTTTAACACCGTAGCGCGGAGTTATTTTTATATTTGTATTTTACGGAGCTAAATATTCAATTTAACACCGTTTTGACCTAAATTTTAAATGAACTCCGAAAAGGAGTCAAAAATTCACTACAACTCCTTTTAGGAGTTATTTAATTGTAAAGGGTGTTCACGTTTAGAAGAGGCTTGCCAATTGGCTTCAACAGCCTATTGGGAAGGCAAATGGTTTACGATTCGAGAGGTCCCATGTTCGAGTCCCGGCAGAGACATGCAAGAAAAGTTTTTAACAAGTAATATTAACTTTGGAAACACGAAAAAAAACTCAAAACATCTCAAATGCTTGCAAAAAAGAGAATTTGCGAGGTTTTTTTTGGGCCATTTAATAAGTTGGTTTAACACCGAAAAATTGTTAAAAATTAACACCCATAAGGAATTGTTGTGAACTCCCTAGCCCGGTGCTCGATTTTCTCCAATAGGTGATGGACTCCCTCAAACTCCCTTTCGGTGCGTAATCGACTCCATTTTTTCGAGAGTGTACATCAAAATCCGATTGGAATACATTTAAAAAAATCTTATTGGAAAGTTTGACTTCAAAGTGGAATTTTGATGCAACTGTTAGCTGTTCACTTAAATCACCATACGGGTTTTCAATAATTGCCAGATTGGCAATTATAGCTTTTGTTATGTTTTTAAATTCGGTTCAGCAGTTTCTTGTGAATTATTGGCTACAAATCGATTCAATTGCTTTTGTTAGCGTTTTATGCAACTAGGGTGACCTGACGTCCTCTTTTTCGAGGACAAGTCAGCTATTTGGGAGAAAAAAATATCCCACTATTGTCAGAAAGTCACTGTCTGTCCTATTTTTATACTTTTTAAGTCATTTTTCCAAAAAGTCTGTTTAAAAATAAGCAAATCGCGTTCATAATTAAAATTTTTTCACAAAAGTTTTATTTTTACCGTTCTTACATATAATAAATTTCCTATAATCTCTCAAAACCTGAAATAATACCGGAGCACCGGACTTCCCCCATGACAAAGTTCCATGAGTCCGCACTTGTCTGTATGTGTGTGTATGCGTGCGTATGTATGTGTATAAAGAAAATTGTAAAATCGATTTCTGCTAGTAAACTCTAGCCAATTTTGATGCGGAGAGGGGGAAGTTGTGCCCCGATCGTATTTTGATGTATGGGTGAGTTATGTAGAATCTCATTCTCTTAATAAATTTTTCAATATGACTCACCGTTTTCGAGGAAAATCGCAAAAAGCTGTTTTGGCTTAATTTTGCCCGTTCAAGAACTTAACCTAGACATTTATGAGATACGTAATTGTACAAAATTTCAAATCTCTAGTTTAATCCTTTCACGGAACAGACGGCCAGACAGATGGACGGACAAATCAAAATTCTTTTGTCATCCCTAATGCGGCAGTCACACGACGCTGTTTTGCCAGCGCTGCTAGCTATTTGGCTGTTAGCAGCCGTTTCAGCAGCACCGTGTGAACCCTATTGCGTTGCTACTATCAGCAGCAGCGTGATGATTTTAGCAGCGCTAGTGAAGTGGAGACCGTTCTACTTTGCCAGCCTTACTAGGGATCACGTGACCCTGTCACATGTCAAAAGAGCTGTCGAAAAACTGATAAGTGGTAAAGTTTGTTTATTGTAACTTGTTATTTTACGTTTATTTATTTAAATTTGTGTGTAACGTTTATTATTTAAAAAATCTCCCAGATTAAAATGTCAAACCACTGTTTTGCTAATTGCCAGCGCTACTAAAGTAGAAATCGTGTGAACTCTCTCAGTACGCTGGCTGCTGTTGCACTTGACAGCGCTACTAACCAACAGCAGCCAGCGGCTGGCAAAACAGCGTCGTGTGACTGTCGCATAACACCCTGGTGTAGTTCGTTTTTGTGTCCGTTGATTAGTTCGATGCGTTACAAACGGTATACTAAATCTAATATACATACTTCTATATGATATATCATATGGAGTATAAAAATTAAGATGTTAGGTTATGTGCTGCCACACAACATTCGGTAAAATATTTTACCAAGAACTTAGTAAAGAACAATGCACGAAAATGCCTCTTGACTAACTTTTGGGTTTCACTTTCAGCATTGGAAAGGTAATTTGCTCTAGTTTCATGGACATAAGTTCTTTTTTGGCGGGGAACTGCAGGGGGTGGTCAGCTGCCATCTTAGACGCAATGATTTTTCCAAGCACGACTTTTATATGATTTTTCCAAGGACTAACTTTTGAACCAGTTGGGGTTTCACTAACTGGACCATCCCCTGCAGTTCCCCGACAAAAAAGAACTTATATTCATGAAACTAGGACAAATTACCTTTCCAATGATGGTACAATGAAAGTGAAACACCAACTGGTTCATAAGTTACCCCGGGGGCATAAAAATCGTCGAATCCTGCATGGTTCTTTACACAATTTATTTTTTGTATTTTTGCAAATTTTAGTCATGAGAAATTAACTGTAACCAAGGCCGTATTTTACACAAAATCTTAAATGATTCTACCAATGTTTTTAGTTGCTTTCCCGAATTTTCCATGCAGGTAGTTGAAATTTTTTTTCCATATTTTAATAAAAAAAAAATAGATAATCAAAATTTCATACCAAACTCATTTACCCAAAACGTCTTAGGTAATATTCCTATGTATATTTGAGGCGTTAAAAGCTAGAGTGGACCAACCCACATGTCGAAATCGTGATTTTTTTTGTGTTTGAATCACTATTGCGAGTGAGTTTCTAGATAAAAATGTTTGGATGCACAAAAGAACATTTCAACATTGAGTAATAAAGTCCACAGAAATTTTTTTTCCAAAAATTTACAGTCAATAATAATACAAAAGTGAAAAAGCTTCAAAAACTCGATTATGTGGGTTGGTCCACTCTAGCTTTTAACGCCTCATTTTTTCGTGTACAAAAATGAATTGTGGAACACTTAGGAGGATTTTCTATCCATTGAAATTGTATTAAATTTAACAAAAGTCTTCTTATATTGATTTTATCTGTGTTACCATAGAAACTCGAGAATGCGTCTACACATTTTCAAAGTTATAAATTGCATAAAGATAACATAATCCCTCAGAAAGAGAAGTGCTTGGAATACTCGTACACTATCGTGGTTTCTACCTGTTCGCTCAAAAGGTGAAAACTCCACGTCTAATAAAGATAAGGCGAACTAGAATAAAGTGAAACCCCAAATCAAATTTCGTTGAATGTTTGAACAACTGAAAATAGAACTTCCAAACAAAATATTTTTACTCACATATGCACAGCTCAAATGCAAACAGACTTTTATACATACCTGATGTATAATATTTTGAAGGGGGGCAGCGAAAATATTTCAAATTCGTGAACTTGTGGGTAGCACGTTTCCAGCGCTTCCAAGTAAGTATTTACCAGTTTCGAAGTTATTGTTGAAAGGAAAATTTTTAGACAAAACAAATTTGTTTGGTGATAAACGGATAGCACACAAGAAACGCGAAAATTTCTGCATGGGATTAAGAAAAATTTTGTATTCATCGTGAGAACTTGATATTTAAAGCTCACCACAAAAAAATGAGAAGAATTCCAGAAGCGCGTAACGTTCAAGGATTTCGGTCAAAAACCAAAAGTGGAGTTAGCTATTGATCTGGAATTTATGATGGTTATAAACGTGTTACCTGTTCCAGCTTTTCTACATTTTCGCAATGTGTTAGGTTGGCCTTATGGAATTCGTTAGCAAATATTATTATTTCATTATTATGATTACAAACGATGGGTGAACATGGACTTTTTCTATGGCGATTTTCCAAATGCGCATTTGTTTTCGTTTTCATTCTTGCGGCGCAACTTTTGTTAATCATCTCCCACTGAATCTTTTGAAATTAACTTTAAGAATGGTAACGAAAAGCTTTGCTATTTTAAATTAATTTAAAAGTCATTTCAAGAATTTCAAGTGGAGGTTCATAAATAACGTGAGGAAATGAAAATAATCATGGAAAAATTTTCACAAAAGGAAGCCATTCTCGATGGAAAATATGTTAGAGCCTATAACAAAAACCTGAACGTTTAAAGCAGCAAAGTTTACTTACCTTTTTTGCTCGTTAGCATAAGAGTTTTTTGTATTAATCCGTAAGGTATTGAATATGTATTATAATTTTGCTGTAGAATATTAAGACATCGATTAATTTGTCATTTTCTATTTTGTGTTTATGGTGACGGAGGGGCGGATAAGCGGAAATCAAAATCTTTTGTCATATAACGTACGATTATAGAGCAGTGTTTCCAAACCGGTGGTACATGTACGCCTTTGGTACATTGATTGGTTCTAGGGAGTACGCGAAATCTGAAATAGAAAATGGCGGCAACTAAAAGTTGTGACATACAATAAAATATCTAGAATTTCCACACTCAGGGAAATCGGGTATGTAGTAGAATCAAGAACCATCATTTGATTTAAGTAATTCTCATTTATACTCCATGTTTATACCCGTATGGTGAAACCAAAGGGTATATTAGATTTGCCTTACCGTTTGTAACGCCAAGATCCCGTCATCACACACAAAAATGAATTACACCAGTGTGTTTAGAATGATAAAAATAATTAATTTTTGCATCTCCGTTCGTCCGTCCGTCCGTCTGTCCGTCTGTGGCGCGGATTGCGGGCGTACGGATTGAGCTACAGACTTGAAATTTTGCGCAGATCCGTGTTTCGTGCAATGCGAGACTAAGTTCGTTCATGGACAAGAATGGACCATTCGGGTTGTGTGGGGGGGGGGGGGTGATTTTGATGTGGAAGACAAGAAGCGCCCCGGACAGCCGGAAAAGTTTGAAGACATCGAATTGCAAGCATTAAGCTGGTCCCACAATTGGAGCGGCGCGGCGCGGTTAGCTCAGAGCGGCAGGGCGACAGCCACAGTCATTTTTAAACCGAAATTACGCGGCGCGGTTGCGGCGCGGTTGCGGCGCGGTTGCGGCGTGGTGACAGCTCAATTTGTGTTCTCATAACCTAAAAATCGCAGAAAATTTTTCCGTTTCATTTTCGGTTTCGAATACGTTTTAAAGTTATTTTCCATCTTTTTACTTGATAAAAATATTTGCAACAACACTCAGAAAACATAAACAACTGTCACTGCTTCCAACCGCGTCTGAAAGTAGAAACTAGACCTACTCTTCGCGGTGCCGCGTTTGGTCACCGCGCAATTATAAACCAACTCATATAAACCTATAGTTTCAACTATCATCTGTCACCGCGCCGCGCCGCTTTGCGCGTAATTGCGGTATAAGCTTTATTGGATGAAAATGGCGCGCAAACGCAACAACAACTCGCAGAACAACTAGGAGTTTCTCAGGCAACTATTTCCGATCGCTTGAAAGCCATGGGAAAGAAGCGCACTGCTCAAGAAACGGCCACAATATCAAAAAAGGCAACACAAGAAGATTTTGCTCCACGACAATGCTCCGGCACATACGGCAAAACCGGTTCGCGATACGTTGGAAGCACTCAGCTGGGAACTGCTAGCCCATGCGGCTTACTCACCAGACTTGGCCCCTTCCGACTACCATTTGTTTTCATCGATGGGCCACGCGCTTAAGGACCAGCACTTAGGATAGCCGGGGAGGTCGAAAAATGGGTCGATGGATGGTTTTCCTTCAAACCACAGGAATTTTTTTGGCGAGGCATCCAAAAATTGCCAGAGAGGTGGAGAAAAAGTGTAGCTAGCAATGGAAAATACTTTGAATAAAGGATTTTTGGTTTCTCTCCTCAAAAAATTTCTTTCTTTTCATTAAAAAACAGCGAGAATTAACCTATACACCTGGTATGTCGCTAGAAGATATTTATGTTGCGATTTTTTGAACATATCGATTTCTCGAACTACACTTGCAAACATTAGTTCAAATAATCGAAATTTGCCGGAAGCCAATTGAGAAATTGATTCTAAATGTGAGTGGCCTTTACTGGGATGAAACGATGTCAAATTTACCAGGATGAATCAGTAAAGTGATTTTTGGAAAACGCGAAAAATATAAAAAACTGGGACGAAATCAGTGATTCGCCAGTAAAAATTTACTGTATTATCAGTAAAATTTATTGTGTTTCAAATTCAGTAAATTTTACTGTCGTTCAGTAAATTTTACTGGGAAAACTGTAAAAAGAGAATATTTTCTGTTTTCCCCAGTAAAATACTAGTAAAATTTCGCTGGGAAATTTAATGGGAAAAGAGCGTCTGGTTTAGAGTTATACACACTGTGGTTTAAGCATAGATTTCCCTATCGGGTCCATTCTTTTGCATGTGTCTTTGCTAGGACCGTGTTTTTTTTTCTAAAAAGGGACCCTAGATGAGAATATCATACAAAGCGTATGAAAATTGTGTTTCCTTACGAACATAGTCAAACGAAAATAATAAAATACAAGGTTCCAGGGCAAAAAAAAAAAATTGCGCCACAGGGGATTTTTCTGTAGTTTCAAACATTTTGACTCCCATAAATTGCAAATCGCCATCTGAGGGCCGGTACATATTTCTTTCTTCTCCTTAGGGGGTGGTGTTCTGAAAAGCCTGAAATTAGCTTGAAATATTTTATGGACCGCGATTAACTCGAAACCAAAATTTCCAGACCAATCTCTTTTATGTGAGAAGGGACACCACAAAGAAAAAGAAAATTGGTGACAAATCATTTGGATTCTTCGACAGATTCAATCCTTCCCTCCACATATTTTATATTTTTTAAATAAACTACGAAAAATAAATTCAGACAGTTTCAATAATGTACAACAAAGAAAAAAAAAGATTGTCCATATGTTCTGTAAATATACATAATCAAAATTAAATTTCACAAAATGTGTGGCCACACAGGGGGTAATTTTCTGATTAAGAAAAAAATCAACAAAACAGAAAACAATGCCTCTTCCATAGAGGCAAAGTATCTATGGAAGAGCTGTCCCTTTGGAAAATGCTAAATTAATGTCCGTAGCTGAATGAAAGCTCCCCATGGATTTAAGCCTAATTTAGGTCCACACCTCGATTATTGCCGGACCAGCGATATCATTCCTACCTGCGGATATTTTCTAAGCCATTTCCCGAATTCCCACGCATAAAATTAAATCCGAAAAGAGAGGAAATTAACAAAAACTGTTACGGCAGATTTTTTTTTGTCTTATCTCGGTCTTAGTGCCATTGGCGCTTTTTTATGATTCCGTTTTACGTAAAACGGCATATGGCAGAGATTTCGGAATATGCGGAAATTCATTCAAGTTTCGAAAAAAAAAACGTTTGGAAAAATCGTATATATTTAATCTATAGAATGAAAAAAATAACCCCATGTGATGAGGAAATTTATTTTCCGCCGTGTGTGGTTTTTTTCAAATATGGAATCGTCGTACCGTACTTGAAAATGAACAATGGGAAATACATAAACGATGTAGAAACTGACAAAGACTGTACATACACGTTCATATGCACACAATTACCTGGGATTTAGAACACGTATACGTATGAGATATTTTTTCGAGATAATCAAGTTCTAGGGGGGTTATTTCTTGCCCCTAATTTGTAACTGTTAAATCAAATGATAGCACATTAGATTACGGCATTGTTAAATGAGGTCTAATCGCTCAATTAGTTTCATTAATTAATCACAAATGTTCGTAGCGTGAAAAATTGTAATTAGTTACATATTAGTCGACTCGTTTATTAAAGAATCAGCGGCGAAATCGAAAGTTTTCGTAAGCAAAAATCTATATTTATGAACAAATAATATTGGTAGTCGATAAGCTTTATTGGACATTGCATTTACAATTCCGACCTAAATGAGTTTTTTTTTCATGGATTGCCGTTACGGGATGGCACGGTTGATGAAGGTATTGTGAGCAACACAAAACTTTCCTCTGCAATTTTTAGTTTCGGAAAAAATATGTGAAAAATAATATTATTTCAAAGAATCCGAGAACCGTTAAAGATACGTAAAAATCTTTAAAGGAAAAACATGCAGAAAATTTTATTTTCTTTGAATTTGGTTATATGCATTTTTTCCCAAAAGCGCATGGTTTTTGAGAAAATTTTCAAGAAACGATATTTTTTCAAAAAATTGTATGTGAGGTACCCGTTATAGTTATCGTTACTTTTTCAAAAGTCGGCAGAAAACCACGATTTTTGTAAACCTGTTTCACAAAAAATTTCAAGTCTCTAGGTCAACGCATTCTCGAGTTTTTTAAGATACGTTCAACGGACAGACCGACAGTCCGACAGACCAACCGACAGACTCAGAGACCGATAGACCGATAGAACGACAGATCGATAGAACGATGAACCGACAGACTCACAGACCGATAGACCGATGAACCGACAGACTCATAGACCGATAGAACGACAGACAGACCGACAGACATATACACGGACATCTTCATAATTTTGCCTGAAACGGATTTCGTACTGTTCAGAAATTTTCTATCTGCCCCCGTTCTCGGGTCAGTCTCCATCATGAATACAATACTTTCCCTTTATAGAAGAGGAAAGTAAAAATTCAGCTCATCTGACAATACTTTACACGAACTTGTGCTAGAAGTAGAAATATTTTTTGTTTACCTGTGGCAGGTTGTTTTTTCGCCAATTTTTTTAGTTTGCCTTGTGCAATTGTAATGTTTACCTACCTAGAGAAATCTGTACACCTTTATAGGCATTCTAAAATATACAATATCTTACACCATCGTAATCCCTGTCTCAGGCACACGTGTTTTACTATTGTGGGCTAAGAGCATTGCTCTCCGGGACAAGTGGAAGACAGGACTTGTCACACTACCGGAAGCGGACATAACGGTATATACAGACGGTTCCAAAATGGATAACCTGACTGGCGCTGGACTGTTCTGCGAGGAGTTCGGAGTAGAGCGATCGTTCAAATTAGACAACCATGCTACGGTCTTTCAAGCCGAAGTAATGACAATCAAAAAAGCGAGTCTGCTTCTGCTGGACCTTGCAGTGACTGAAAAGGATATCTGCATCTGCTCAGACAGTCAAGCAGCCATCAAAGCGATTTCTTCACACACTGCCAAATCTAAGCTTGTGCAGTCATGTAAGGAAGACCTAAAGAGACTCTCCGAAACCAACCATCTTAAAATGGTTTGGGTTCCTGGGCATAGTAATATTCCTGGAAATGAGAAGGCAGATGAACTTGCTCGTAAGGGTACATGTATGGACAGTCAACCCATTTCTGTTGGGTTTCCGATTCAAACCCTCAAACTGCAACTTAAGCAGTGGGCGGATCAGGAGAACCAACAACTTTGGTCCATGTGTCAGATCGGCACTACAACAAAGGAATTATGGGGTGGCTTAAATGCAAACCTTACTAAGAGCCTCTTAAATCTGGAACGGAATCCCCTTCGTCTAACGACTTGGATTCTAACTGGGCACTCCCTCCTGAAGGATCACGCTTTTAAGATGAGACTGGTGGATAATCTACAATGCAGGGGCTGCGGAGAAGAGCAGGAAACGGTGGAGCATTTCTTGTGTCACTGTCCAGCCTTAACCCGTACTCGCGTCAAATGCTTCGGCTATCCCTTTCTAGAGGAACTCCATGAGGCAGGTACTCAGGGCTGGGAGCCGATTCGGAAATATATAGCACTGGCGGGATGGCTAAACAACCGTACTTGAGCTCAATCTGCTCCAGCGAGGGACATCGGAGGTGTACAATGGGCCCAACTTGAGGCCTATGTGCGTGGGGTTCCCTGGTGAGCCCCCCTCCTATCAAACCAACCAACCATTGTAGGCTAACTTCACTTGCTCCAATAATTTTATTTCTCTTAACCTACAGCAAGTTGGCAGATATTATTTGTAAGTAAATAAACATCTCGTATAGGGGAACGCAGCCGATACCAGCTAAAATAGTCCTACAGCAGGGTTAAAACGTTTACTCCATTTTCCTCGGTGTAAGAGAGAGCTAAATATATGTCTGGTTAAAGAGCCCCATCATAAATATCAGAACAAAATTGAACTTAAAATTGCGAATTTAAGAAAAAAATTACGTTTACTTTCAAAATTTTAAATTTTGAACATAAAAAATCGAATTTTGAAATTATAATTGTTGATTTGACTATTAATTTGTTCTATATAGAAATTTAGAAAAACACTTTTACAAAACATAAGAAAAGCTACAATTGCCAGGGGCCAATCGTCAAATACTCTATATGATGACAAGCAAAATGTTTATTTAAAAAAATCCATTTGTATAGGGGAGGGACAAAGGAGTGGTCGAATTGCATTTTTATGTATGGAACGGTTATGTAAAAACATATTCTAATGTATAAATTTTTCGATACGACTCACCGTTTTCAAGAAAAAAAAGTATACAATTGGTATGTGGGAGGGCAGAAGGAGTGGTCCTACTGGATTTGAGGCGTTAAAAGCATTTTTTTGTGTTTGAATCACTATTGCGAGTGAGTTTTTAGATAAAAATGTTTGGATGCACAAAAGAACATTTTAACATTGAGTAATAAAGTCCAAAAAATGTTTTTTTTTTTCCAAAAAGTTACATAGTACAAAGGTGGAAAAGCTTCAAAAACTCGATTATGTGGCTTGGTCCACTCTAGCTTTTAACGCCTCATTTTATGTATAGATAAATTATGTAAAATTATATTCTTAACACATTTTAAGTTTATAAATTTTTCGATACTATGCAAAGTTTTCGAGAAAACAGGAAAAAAGTGTTCCATTTGTACGGGAGAGGGGGAGAGGTGTGGTTCGATTAGATTTTGGTGTATGGATTAGTTTTCTAAAATTTAATTTTAAACACATTATACCGTAATAAATTCGGGAAAATTGCAAACAGCTATTTCGTTTGTATGAGGGAGAGGGGAAGGAATGGTTAAATTTTGCCCGTTCAAGAACATAGCCAAGCCATTTACGAGAAACGCAACTACACAAAATTTTAAATCTCTTGCTCAATTCTTTCGAAAGTTATGGTGTTCGCTGACAGATAGACGGACGGACATGCGGAAATCAAAATATTTTGTCATCCCTAACACCCTGGTGTAGTACATTTTTGTTCCCGATGATTGTTTCGATGCATTACAAACTGTATACTAAATCTAAGATAAGAGTGATATCGTCGGCTAAAAGTGTAATTGTGCTAAGGCCATTTGGTATAATTTTCCAGAAGAGCAATGAAAACCTTGTTAAATCGTTTTAATTCTCTTTCAATAACACTGAGTTTTCTTTAAATGGAGATTAAAATTATTTAACAAGGTTTTTTATTGTTCTTCTGTCAAATTTGGTATAATGGACTTAGCACAATTTCACTTTTAGCCGACGATATAGTATAGAGTATAAAAATTCATTTAAATCACTAAGGACTTAGAAAAGGAAAATTCGGTTTTTTGTTTTCGATTCTTTTTCAGATGAAAGGTGAATCACTTTCCAAACAAATATCCATGAAGGATAAAAACACTGCCCTCGAATATAGGTAACAGAAAAAAAACGGTCACAAGTTTCTTGTTGGGTTCGTCTAAAATTGCTTTAACTTTACATCAAAAATTTACTCAGAAATGTTTCTTTCTTTTGTTTTTCATTTTTCCCTCTTTATTTAGGATTAATTCCCCTCCTGGCGGATCTGCCTCGTACCACTGTTTTAAAGTAATTACCTTTCAAATTTTCTCCTGCTGAAGTTTTTTCCTCGTAATATCATACCAAAGTCCTCTTTCAACATCTTCACGGAAATCCAATTGAAGAAGATGGATTAGGCTACCGCTAATCTTGAAAAAAGCTAAAAGTAAAAATTTATTTGTGGTCGGATAATCAGAAAGGAAATAAACGCCTAACACCTTTAGCGTAATTGAAAAAAAAAATTAACGATACAACGTGCCGCCTACCAAGGGCATAAATAAAATTGAATGAAATAAGTGAAAACATGTTAAGCCTTGCTATTGAAAGTCTTATACTTTTAGAATTCACCTGCGCACCCAACACATAAATCTCTGATTAATGATAACAGCCGCATGAGCCCCACAAAAGGGGATGTCCCTGTATGAAAAGACAGCTTACTGGGCGGATCGCACCCCGATATAATGGAAGTACAGAAACAACGAGTTGGGTTAGGTAATTCGTACCCAAGATCGATATATCAAAAAACAATTTCACCATCGGTTTTTTTCCATTGTGTTTTTTATTTTTCGTTTTTATTTCTGGCCAGTGTTAATTCTTTGCAAAAAAAAATAAATTCTCGATTGAGAGATGTTCCATGACCATTGAAATCAAAGAAGTCTTAAAACATCCGCAAGGTTCACAAAAATGTTTAATAAAAATAAGTCATGCTAATTAAGAAAATTAATTATTTGTCCTTGTATATTGTACCATTCTATTCCCAATGGCTGGTTGCGTAAATTTCACCGATATACGTACCGAACATATAGTGATGGAAAGATTTTCTCGGAATTTTTCTTGTCCTATATTGCCTAAATGAAATCAATTCAATGTCTTATTAATTATGTGATAATAGATGATAGAAAATTTAATTATCCTGTTGGTCTTTTCCTATTATCGGCGTTTTTCTGTTTCCCAGTCACTTTTTGATTTATTTTTCTAGGTGTCGTCTAGTAAGAGTTGGATTTTTTTTTCAAGAAAACGTTATTCAAAAGGCGTATCAAAAATGTTACGTGTGACGAACGAAAATCAATTTTCCGTCCTCGAATGGAAATATACTCATGTTATTTTTGTAAGGATAATGGAATTATAATGACCATTTTGACTATCAATTATTAGAGACAATTTCTGTTTGAACAGATTTCGAATCTGTTGAGTTTGTGAGGTTTTCACTAATTTTGCTTTTATCATGCATGAGGGATTAAAAACAAACTCTACAACGACTAACACAGTTGATGCCCAGATCACGAATTTTAAGATAAATCAGGCTATATTTTGGTTTCATTCTGTACATTGACGATAAATTTATTGAGTCTTTGTTGAATCATTTTGAGATCGACATTTAATTGACATTAAATACAGGGTTTTCCAACTTTTTTCGCTGACGTGCCCCATAATGTGCTAGTACCATTGTATACAAAACTAGCTTGCATACCCGTCGTTGCCGGGTTAAGTTTTTTGTGAAAGTTTTAGAATACGAAGAAAACCGGAAAGAGCTTAAAAACGTTTGAAAAAAATCTTATCCTTGCAGGACTCTCCATTGCGAATTAGTCTAACACCAGATTCGTGATCAGCGACCCCGAAAACCCCCTAATGTCATTTTTCCCCGGAAAAAATGGGGAAAAGGATATTTGCGTTATCTTTACAGGACCTTCCCTTTAGAGTTTTGAAAATCTTACACCGGATTCGTGATAAGCGATACCGAAAACCCCCGAGTGAAAGTTTTCAGCCTCTTATTGAGCAGGATTCATGGCGAAAATCACGGTTTAAAAACACCCAAACCCCCTGTACCTCCCGTTTACCCCCTTAGCGGTAAAATTTCGGAAAACCCCGTTTTAGTGAGCGTCTACGTGATGGTTGGGACATACTGTGAAAATTTCAAGTTTCTAGCTTTAAGGGTTTGTACTGGGCGTTGATGAGTCAGTCAGTCAGTCAATCAGGTTAAGCGATTTTATATATGTATATGTTCGCATAAATTGTATCGCAATATAAAGTCTATTTTTAAAAATCACTCTGATAAATTTTTTAAGAGATCAAGAGTGAACGAAAATTCTTCTGATCCAATTCAATCATATCATCATACTAATCATACTAATATATAAAAATGAGTTGGTGTCTGTCTATCTGTCTGTTCCTCTTTCACGCAAAAACGGCTGAACCGATTGACTTGAAATTTGGCATGAGTGTCTGTGGTAGTTCTGGTTCCAACATAGGTATACGGAAAAGTATAGCGAGAAGTGGGGGGAGTAAGGGAATGTTACCCTTTCGCGGGGAAACTACCGAGCCGATTGGCCGGAAGTTTAGCTCCAACATAGACCATAAAAAAAATTGAAAAAACTTAACTCGGCAACGACGGGTATGCAAGCTAGTACTCTATATGATATATCATATAGGAGTATATTAGATTTAGTATACCGTTTGTAACGCATCGAACCAATCATCGGACACAAAAATCACCAGGATGTTAGGGAAGACAAAAGATTTTGATTTCCGCTCATCCGTCCCTCTGTGCGTCCATGCGTGAACACCAAACTTTCAAAACGATTGAGCTAGAGACTTGAAAAATTTTATAGTTGGGTTTCTCGTAAATGGCTATGCAAAGTTCTCGAACGGGCAAATTTGGACCATTCCTTCACCCACAAACGAAACAGTTTTTGTGCAATTTCATCGAAAACGGTGAGTCGTATTGAAAAATGTGTTTAGAACAGGATTTTACATGCCTTATCCATACATCAAAATCTAATCGGACTATTGCTTCTTCTCTACCCCATAAAAATGGAATAGTTTTTTCCTGTTTTTTCGAAAACTACAATCGGACCACTGTATTTCCACTCTACTATATAAATTGATTTTTTAAAATAAACATTTTGTCTGTCATTATATAGAGTATTTGGCGATTGGTCCCCGGCAATTGTAGCTTCTCTTATGTTTTACACGTATTCTTGTATGTATCTATCGTGTAAAAACAGAATTGGGTGTATTAATGAATATTTAGAACTGAAATAAAGAATCGTTTGGTTGTAGCATTTTCTTATTTATCTCTCCGTCAGAGGATGAGAAGAATCAATTCCTGTCTAGAAAGCGTGTGTAGATATGCGTAGGCATTAATGTTATTATTACCGTTGTTACATGCTCTTAACTCATATTATACCATGAGCGTTATAGTGGACGAGAATTGCCTAAATTTTGCTTGCTCGACTTTTCTGGGAAATAAAAGTATTTGAATTTTTTTTTATTTGTTTTAAAGTCACGGACAAGCTATATACGGACAAGCCACAGGGCTTGGCGTCCGCGGGAAAACCTGTATTTTGCCTCGGACGACTAGGTCTGTGGCTTGTCCGTATAAAACTTGTATATACGCTCCCTCCCGTTCTAAAAAAAGTGATGGACGCGTCTGGTGCTATTTTTGTTGTTTTCGAATGTTCTCAGTGGAACAAAATGTAGTCCCAGACCGAGTACTTTAAAAAATACCCCGGACGCCCTCATTAGAGTATAACGTCTGAGAAAAAAGGACGGGACGGCTATAATAAATTCATCATAAATTGACATAACCGGACGGCAAATCTATCTTTAATTGATATACCTCTAGATGCTAGAGAAGAGAATCTCTATGCTTTGTCTTTTGTGGGGTCCAAATTTGATGCAGGAAACTTCTAAATGTCTCAAAATTTCTGGAAAAGCGCCACCTCAGAAGAATTTCGCAACCCCCACCCCTCCGTAGATATTGGCCGATTGTTGTAATTTTCATGTATGTTTATATTGTTTCTTAAAAAATCAAAATAAAATTACTAATTTACAGTCAATTTTTTACTAATTTACAGTTATTAACTTAACCCATATCTTCCTACTCTTCTATTTGTACGTAACGCGTACGTCAAGACCGTTAACTTAAGAAAGCTCAATTACCAGGAAACAGGTTCAGGGAAGTTGGTTCCTTGTATTCCTGTAAAAATTTCTTACACTTTTCTCCATTCAAGACAGCCGACTGTATTTCAAATGCAGATTTCTATGAATTTCCTCTAAACAAGCTGCCAACGAAATACTTTCCTTTGTAATTGCATCCTTGTCTATATGTTTACGAGGGAAATCCTTTTTGCTATATAATTATGTACTGTTAATAAAAAACTTTCATATCTCGATTCCCATTCTTAAAAGGTGCCGCGTAGGAGTTATTTTCTTTTGCCTGTAAATCAGGAGTTAAAAACATAGAATATGGTGGATGCCTTTTTACCGAGGATTTCTCTTGGTTCGTTTGTTTGTGGCATGCATGCGGCATCTCAGAATATAGGATATGTGTATAAACGGAATGGGTGGAGAGCTGTACTTGGATTAGGTTAGGACACCGTGTTTTTATCCCGTACCGTTGAATGTATACGCAAGGATCTTTTCCTACTTGATCGCTGGAAGGTATTGGGAGTTACAGACATTTCGGATGCTATGAAGAAATTGATGGCAAAATATATACTCTTTGGGTCTGTCCTCTTATATGGAGTTGCTGTATAGAATTGAATTAGTGGGGCATGGAATTGAAGGGAAATTCAATTAAGATTTTCTGGAGGATTAGGTGAAGTTTGTTACAAACTGCTTAGAAGTTTATCGGCAGAATTGATTAGAACGTGAAGATTGTCGATTTAATTAATTATGCCGAGGCTTGTTTAAGATATTGCCTCGTCGCAGTGTGAAGAAAATGTACGTACGTTGTCCTGGCACGTTTTTAGATACTGTGTCGATTAGGAAACTTATGGAAAATCGGCTAATATAATTTTAAGCTGTACGTATTGCATGGGAGTAGGTATGTCTTTTAGATAAATACGTTTACTTCTTCGATCCTCCCATCCAGTCCTATCTCTAATTCTTAGATGTTGTATGATAGTGCAAATTGATCTTTATGAGGTGTATTAAGTCTTCTTGTTTATGGTTTGTCTCACTTAGATATTTGTCTAAAGATTAGTTTTTAAGTCTTTGTTCACCGTAAATGCAGTACAAAATTATTTTCTCATTATTTTTTGACGATAGTCGTTACGTTGATAAATTGTTACGATGTCTGAGAATTTAATAGAATCGAACTTAACATTTTTACTGGAATGAAGAAATTTTTCGAAGATTATCTGTTTGTTAGTAAATCGAGGGGATTAATGGCCCAGTAATTGAAATTCTTTAGTATGAAAATTCCTTAAAGATTCATTCCTTAAAGCCTACGGAAACCTGCCGAAAATTCTTAATTTAAAATTACAAATATTTTCACTTTATTATAAACTAAATTTCTTTTGTTGATTGAAATAATTTTAGATGAAGCTTCATGAAATAAAAGTTTTGAGAAATTTTCACAGATTTCGCGTATCAAATGGTTGCTTAGGTAAAATATATTAAATTAAGGAGTTTATACGGTTTGCTGAAATTTTAAAGTTATTATCCTACATAAGTTGAAATGGTCTGAAAATTGTAAAAATGAAGAAAAAATATAGATATATCTGGGAGACAGGGAAATTGCAATTGACAAGAAAACTACGCGAAAAGTCGTCATAGAATTCTAAAAGTTAACCAAAATTCTAAAATTTGACCAAAAATATTTTCGAGCACCACCCAAACCTCCCTCCCCGACTTCCACCGGTGGGACTAATATAACAAAAAACTTTGGGGGTAATTATCGGAAAAACTATTTTGTTTTAAATATATTGGTTATAAAAAACTAAACGAGTTGAAAAACCATTTAATTTGCGTTCGTTTCATTTAAAATTTTGAAAGACAAACGTATTTTTTCGCCTGGCAACTAGCAACAGCAGCCAGCGTACTGAGAGGGTTCACACGATTTCTAATTTAGTAGCGCTGGCCATTAGCAAAACAGTGGTTTGACATTTGAATCTGGGAGATTTTTTTAATATTAAACGCAACACACAAATTTAAATAAATAAACGGAAAATAACAACTTACAATAAACAAACTTTACCACTTATCAGACTTTTGGCAGCTCAGAAACCATGTGACAGGGTCACGTGATCCCTAGTAGCGCTGGCAAAGTAGAACGGTCTCTACTTCACTAGCACTACTAAAATCACACGCTGCTGCTGGTAGTAGCAACACGCTAGGGTTTACACGGTGCTGCTGAAACGGCTGCTAACAGCCAAACAGCCACTAGCGCTGGTAAAACAGCGTCGTGTGACCGCCGCATTACCGACGAAAAATTCTCATTTATCATTTTAAAATTCTCATGTATCATTTTATTTGAACTTATGTGGGATAATACCTTAATGATTCTGGTAAAAGTTTAAAGTCTTCTTAAAAGTGCCCTTTTGTGAGGGAAATTGCTTTTATTAAAAATGTTTATTTTTGTAGCTGTAGTTGAGCGAAGAATTTTTTGTAATTGTATTAAAGCAAAATTTTTCTACATGAGAATTCTTTTCCTGATTTTACGATAATTCAAGAATATTAAACATCGTAAAATCACGACTTCATATTTACAAATATAAGAATACCCATTACGCTAGATTTTAATAACAATTAAAAATTTTCTGGTACACAAATTTGACAGTAAAAGTACTAATTGTCATTAAAATCTATATATTTTATAAATTATTTTTTTTTATTTTTTAGCGCTTTTAATTTTTTTTTTAAAGTCGGTTCTATTTAAAAAAAAAATCATACGTTTTAGTGGAAAATAAATATTTGGTAAAGAAACATATAAATAAATTGTTTAATCATAGCCAATCAATTGTTTCACCAAGATAAATCTCAGTGCAGGAAATGCTCACTCATGAGTACTCATTATGATGCTCACTAGTGAGTACTTATAAATATACTGGAATTTTTTGGGAAATTTTCTGCACATATTTTTTGGAATTTTTCGGGCAACTTTTTCGGAAAATTTTTAGTGGGAGGAGGGAGGGAAGATGACGGTACATTTCTCTCTCTCCCTCACCACTTTTTTCCATCCTCTTCACACACTTCCTCGTCCCACACCACCATTTCTTTTACCTTTTCCTTCCACCGTCGCTTTCCACACTCCCTTCACCTATCACACATCCCATACCATTTTCACCCGTTCTTTTTAATGGTTGAAGGAGTTAACAATATTTCTGATGTGTTCAGAATAATAGAAAATTATCAAATACTCATGATGATGAGTACTCATAGAATTTTCCAATACTCATACTCATAAGTAAGAGTTTTTGACTAAATATTTAGCTCACTGCTCACGAGGTGAATAAATTACTCAACTAGATATATCTCACGATGTAGAATCTAAAATTCAACTGGATATCTCTGAAGATGTAGAATCTAGAAGGGGAGGGGGTATGCGAAGATAAAACCACAGGGGGAAAATACATAAAATATCCTTCCTGGTGTCGTACTGAATACAACACAACGGATTTCAACTCGATAACTCAAGCGAAGTAGAATCTAGCAGGGGAGGGGGTATGAAGGCATAGCACCATGGGGGGAAACTTACAGCAGCTTCCAACCGGGAACCTTCTCTACAACTTTTTTTTTGGAATGACTAAAATCCAATAAAAATTATGCGCTAACATACACAAAAAAAAATAGATAGGAGTCGATTTGAGTACCTTTTCCTTTTTGGAAATCGGTTAAAAATCGCGATGAAGAAAGCCTAAAATTAGTGCGACGTATTTTATGACCAGTCCCTAATTAGACTACGGGGTGCGAAAGTTGTCGCTACCAATTTCTAAAGGTCGATTTAAAATTGTTGGAGATTTTTAAAATTGTTGGAGGTTGATTCTGATTTGCGATCGATAAATTACATTTAAAAACGAAAACGTCAAAATTTCACTTGCGGTACGCTCTTTCTGAGGTTTAAAAATATTTCCACTGCGATGCAGTTTCCGACAGGAGGGGTTGCTATTTCAGTTGGGCCGTGCCGAGAGGGAAGCGATTTCGTTCGCAGGGTTCAACAACGCTAAACTCAGAAAGCCGAATCAAGATGTCAAAGGGGCAAACATTCAGCTACTCTTCCCTTCCAACCGTTAGTTTTTCGAATTTTCCAATAAAAAATAAATTTAGCTTGAGATCAATAACGAAATGCGAAAATATTTGACCAATAAAGAAGAGTTCTTGTGAAAAAGTATGAAAAACTGTTAGCAACATAAATTGATTGACTTAAATTTAGCGACCAGCATGGATGAACGATTTTTAGGGCTGAGATAATTTGTCAGAATCAATTCTGAAATTGGTTCTATTTTCTGAGTTTCGTCTTAATGGTCTTTAAGAAATTCCATACAAATACAATCATATGAACAGGACTTGGTTTTTTGGTGAGGGCGATGTACGAATATAGAAAAACGTAGTCGATTTTTTTTCAACGTCAACTTGTCTATCTGATGATTTGGTCGATGGTTCCACTTCTGTAGATTCCTATTGGAACTTGACTATCTATGCTTTTTGTAAGTTATGTGCCCTTTGGGAAACTCCATCGTCATGTTATTCTTTTTAGAGGGAAATTTTCGAAATCGGCTTCAAGCCGATGACAATAGGCAGTTTTAGAAGAACTATAGATGGTCGAGTGATTGATTGATTGCCCGTATTTGAAAGAATTCGACATTTAAAATGTGGGCAGCTTTTCGGAATCATCAATAAATATGTGCCAGTTTTAAAGAAAATATAATAAAGGTTTCTCTTGTTTGACGCTAAACTTTAAACGGAAATATTCTAAAGATGATTTTATTCGGTTTTCATTTAGAATGTCTTAAACCTTAATTACCCTAATTCCATGTTGCTAAGCTTCCATGTTTTTAATAAGACAGAGAGAGAGAAAGTGAGTGAAGATTTTGAATATTTGTCAGTTGGCAGTGATATTTCACCTGTCAGATTAGTCGTGGCTAAGAAGCTGTGCAAAAGGAGTTTTCTTTCCTCATATTGTGGATATTTATTGCTTTTTACCCCATTTTAAAGGAATTTATTTACTGACACTTAATGAGAGCCATTCGTCCTTTCTAAGCTTAACAAACCACTCTGACGAAGACTAATTCCCCAAGCGATTCTACTTTTGCTGAATGTACGTTTTTTTTAATATGATTTTCATTTTTTCTGCTTCCTTCAGAGTTAAATGGCCGAAGTAATTAATTATAGCATGCTGTTTGGTTTATAGTCTGACTTCTTTCTAAGAAGATCATCTGAAATTGAGTGGAAAAAAACTTAAGAAATACTGAAAGCGAAACGCTTTCGTATTTGGCTAAATTTATGAGGAATGTTGATTATTTTGTCTTATTCTAAAACTAATTATAGGCATTTTAAGCTAAGGAAAATGCACATTAACATTTGTGGAATTTTTGCATTTGTTGAAAGTATGTAGAGGTTTTTTTTCCTCGTTTTTTTTTCTTTTGAAATTGTGTTAATGGAATATTGATTTAAAATTTTTAAGAAATCAGATAGAAATAAATTACTTTCAAAATCCACGTACTCTATTTCGGCTGGCTCCAAAGTGCATTATTTTTCGCCTGCGGGTTATTTTTTTTTGCACAAATGGTGCATTATCTCAAAATTTTTTATTTTTATTTGCAATTTCCGTTGCGGCTTTTTATAAATCGTACATAGCGCAAAAATCTAAGTCAATTTTTGCTTTGGACTGTGTATCTCTTAATTTTAAAAACTGCGCTGCATTCTGTTTAAGAAATTTCGCCTGCGGCGCACATTGTTGACTTTTTTCCTTGGTTTTAATCTAGATCAAGTTACTCATTTTGTCCCGGACTGGTCCTAAAAGAAGTATCTATCCATAAAAAAATTAATAAAATACAATTGTTGAAATATTGAAATTCCAGAGATGATTATTTGGAAAATGTCACAAAATTTTTCTACTCGAAACACTGTGCGGCAATCTAAAGGTTAATCACGAACGAATCATATATTATTAAAAAACATAACAAAAGCTATAATTGCCAATCTGGCAATTATTGAAAATCCTTATGGCGATATGGAAATTTAATTTAACGGCGAACAGTTGTATCAAAATTTCACTTTGAAGTAAAACTTTTCAAAAAGATTTTTTTAAATTTATTCCAATCGTATTTTGATGTATGGGAGTTTTATGTAGAATCATATCCTAAATAACTTTTGTTCTTGGACTTTTTTTGATAAGATGCACCGTTTTTGAGATATTTGCAAAAAACGTTTTCGTTCGTAGGGGGGTACCCCCCTAATGGTCCATTTTTGCCCATGAACGAACTTAGCCTCGCATCTTACGAAAAACGAATGTGAGTAAAATTTCAAGTCTCTAGCTCAATCCGTGCGCCCGCAATCGGCGCCACAGACGGACAGACGGACGGACGGACAAGCAAAATTCAACTTTTTTTTATCATTCTAAACACACTTGGCGTTACAAACGGTAAGGCAAATTTAATTTACCCTTTAATTCACCATACGGGTATAAAAACTAAACCTGATTTATTTTTCAACAAAATTTAGCCATATTTGACTCCAGAATTGAAAACTTTTAACTGTGGCGCATTTCTCTTGAATAATTTATATTTGTGTGGTTTTCTTTTTATACCCGTATGGTGAAACCAAAGGGTATATTAGATTTGCCTTACCGTTTGTAACGCCAAGTGGTACCCCCCATACTAACGAAAACGATTTTTGCGAATATCTCAAAAACGGTGCATCTTATCAAAAAAGTACAAGCACAAAAGTTATTTAGGATATGATTCTACATAAAACTCCCATACATCAAAACCCAATTGGAATAAGTTTTAAAAAATCTTATTGGAAAGTTTGACTTCAAAGTGGAATTTTGATACAACTGTTCGCCGTTAAATCACCATACGGGTTTTCAATAATTGACAAATTGGCAATTATAGCTTTTGTTATGTTTTAAAAGTTTCACTTGCGGCGCAATTTTATTAAAAGGTTTCACAACTGCCTTATCATCTATCGATCATAGTCAGAGAAGGGGTTCGCGGATCCTTTTATAATTTTGATTTTCAAAAAAAAAGGGGATGCAGGAGCACCTTCTTTGGATATGTTTGGCTAGATGACAAGAACAAAACTTTCAGCTCAATCGTTCGCTTGATTTTTGAGTTATAGCTTTCGAAATTGAGAACCCTTTGATTATTTTCACGATTTGTTCGTTTTTCTCATCTTTGGAACCTTCAAATCAAAATCGAATAGGCCGATTCTGCCCAAATTTTGGCTCGAACTTTCAGAGAGGCCTATAGAGGAGATAACATATTTTTTCTCAGATCATGTGATTTATTTTCTACGCATGGATATTTTCACTTTATATGATGCATATTAATCTTATTAGATACCAAACATTTGCATAAATGGCAGCGCTTTCAATAACATTCTTGTCTAGTTAATAATGCTATGTAATGTGGTGGTATTTGAAAAGCAGTAATTTTATATTGGAGTGATAATTAGAGTAAACAAATTATCACAAATGCTGAATACATAATTAAATAATCACTCCAAAAAAAATACATTTTGGTATGATTATAGAATCTGTTTATTCGATATCAAAAGCTTATACCTTTATGCTTCAAATAACAAGTTAATTACGAAAGTAATCCGACCATACAGTGATGTATTTCAATATTTAAAATTTATTGCGAAACTTTTAGGCCTATACAGTTGAAAGTGTGGAGCAGGGAAACTCATATCTTGACAGTCTATCGCAAACATTGATAAATTAGTTACCAGAATTATTCATAAGATCCTAATCAGTTCATCTGCCCCAGACGGAATACGATACGCTTTCTAAACATGGAAAAACATTTTATATGTATATAAAATCAACTCCAAATTCCCGCATATTTACAATATATGAGCGAGCATACATACATTTCGCTTTAACAAGACTATTTGGAGTGCGTCTTTAAGGGGGTGTAATCTATTCAGCAAACAAACAAAAAAAAAAAGAAGCGAAAAATTACATATATTTCATATAAAACGTAAGACGGAAGAAAACCAGCAGCGAAGGCCCTTGTCTCTGGGTGGGTATAGGAAGGATATGTGAAAAAAGGAAATCCTTTATTCAGTTTGGTTTAGACCACGTCTCAGACAGAAAGCTAAATTCCCCAGCCTAATTCCACAAGACCTTTTAGATATTTTTTTGTCGTGTATATATGGATCCGAATAGGCATCAACTATCCCCTATCTGTGCTGGACGGCATAATTTATTGATACTAGTCAAAGGGCCTAAAATCTAAGAAATCCGTACTATGTATCACAAGTGACATGTTCTCATCTCACTATATCTCATCGAATTTCAGCCGTACAGTGTCCGTGATCCTTAAGGGATGATTTTAACTCGCATTGGAGATTGGCTGAAAAAAACTAACTTAGGCACTGGTATTCTACTATTATCCTTTTATCCATGAGAGGCCTATTCACGTGTGCACGCCTATTATGGGGCATCAGTTACAAAACAGCCTTGACTGACTACACCATGATTTTACTTTTATCTATTCACCATTAATATTCCTGGTGGACAATCGCATGCGGATGTCGTACGGACACTCATTGGCACACACGTTATTTGTGAGATTTCTGGCATTTAGGCGCCTACCTACGTCAAACCTTCAGCAGTACATGTTTTATGTATGGATTGGATGTATTTTCTACAGGCCAAGGTAAAGAATGAGTGAATGACGACGACGTTGATGACGATGTCATCACTTCTGAATCGGGAACCTACCGCCAGATATGTGATTATCCTTACGTGATAAACTGTTGAGCAACTACTTTCGACACGTGTCATAAACAGAATCTAATAGTCCTTAAAGGATACTGTAACCATAAAGGTTTATGGCTCATGGGTCATGGACTCAGGTGTGGATTACTGATGAAAAGGTAGAATTCATGTTTTTATTAGATTCCTTGGCTATATAACTACCTCAGATTGGCATGATATCGATTCGTATCGGATGAAAACTGCGAATACAAATGATAGAATTTTGTACCACACATATGGGATTCAGTCGCATATTATTTTTGTCATTTTATTATAGCATAACGAATGTTAATTTGGATAGAAGGTTATACGGAATATTATTCTGTTTATTTGATTTTTAATGCAATTTGATCCTGAAATATTTATCGCATATAGTCTTATACAACACCGCACTAATTACGGTCTTCACGAGCCAATCACTTCAATGTCCCGTTCATTTAATTTGTACTTTGATAAGATTGATTTTCATTTAACTAAAAATTGTGTTAAAGCTAAACTTTAGGGTAATTTTATTTCACTATTTTGTCGCCAGTCTTTTTTCTTTTTTTTCTTTTATTTATATAAAGTATTTGCTCTTTGTAATCTAATATTGTAGTAGTCAGTCAGTCTTGACGAATAAATAAATAAATAAATAAATAAATGATTCAATCTGTGAATATCAATTTTAGATAAATATAGCTTTTTGCCGTATATGATGTAAACAGGTTTTTTTTTGGACATGTATAGGGGTATATTTTTACTCTATATCAGGGGCCATCAAAGTAACTGTCGCTACCTTTACAATCAAAATTTATAACCACTACAAATAAAAATACAATTCAATGAAACACAACCTTCCACGGCAATGGCTTGACACGAACTGATTTAAAGTGAAATGCGCCATGCTAAAAATGCCACGATTCCAACTCAAAGCACGAATCGTTTTATTCCTGCGACCCGAAGCCGCACACACAAGCATTACAGCACACAATAAAAGGTCGATTATAGTGGCTACGCTGTTAAAGCCAATCTGTGTGATGAGCCAGCCGAGCCACTAGCTGATGATGCCTGCTCTATATGATACTAGCAGACCCTACGTTGCCAGCTTAAAGTTTTTTGTATAAATTTTAGAATGCAAAAAAACCATAAATAACTTAAAAACTTTTGGAAAAAAACGTGATAAGCAACCCTAAAAACCTCCCAAAGCCAGTTTTTGCGAGAAAATTGGAAAAAGGATATTTGCGTTATCCTTACAGGACCTTCCGTTTCGAATTTTGAAAATCTAATACCGGATTTGTGATCAGCGACCGCAATAACACTAAAATGCCAATTTTTCCGGGAAAAAATGGGAAAAAGGACTGATTTCAGCTAAGCCGTTTTCCAATTTTCCAAAAAAATTATTATGTTAATTATTATGTTGGCTAGGATGTTCCCTCGAAGATGTTGATTCAAAACAAATATTAATAATTGTAAAGATAGTTTTAACAAATAACCGATGACTAACAAATTAAAACAAGTGCACTGCTGGACGAGTAAAAGAAGAATAAAAGAACAATCAAATTTGCATTCAAATGAAAAAAATCAGTTTAACGGATCCTGGAATCATGGTGAAGGCAGGACGACGAACAAGGACATTTTGCAAAAAAAACCACGTAAAAATCGGTCCGGTAGTTTTTGAGTTTTGTAATCTCAAACACACCAACAAACTTCAATTTTTATATATATAGATATCATTTAGGAGTAGTAGATTTAGTATAACGTTTGTAACGGATCGAACCAATCATCGGTCACTAAAATGAATTACACCAGTGTGTTAGGGATGACAGAAGATTTTCATTTCCGCATGTCCATTTGTCCGTCAATCCGTCTATCAACCCATCCGTAAGCACCATAACTTTTGAAAGGATTGAGTTAGAGACTTGAAATTTTATATGGCTAGGCCAAGTTCTTGAACGGATGAAATTAGACCTGCCCACTCCCCCACCCCCATACAAACGAAACTGTTTTTTGCAATTTTCTCGAAAACGGTAAAATTTTGTGTTTACCCATTGCATCATTTCTGATTCATGGTTTTTACGCGGCCTTTCTAGCGTTGAATTCTATTGAAATTTCGTTCCTAACGAATTTCGGCGTCATTTTGGGCGTCGAAAAGTCGAGTGGAACACATGTATGAAACTCGACGTCGGGCAGAGTTCCAACAACAAAAACTTTGACATTTCTGAATCGTGTTTGCAAGATATAAAATATCAGTTGTGGTCAACACAAAACTTTCTTCTACAAAATCTACGACCCTGTGCAATTTACGCTAGAGCCCTGTCGCGTTGCCAACCTAAAACGACCTCCCAATAAATATCAATTTACGGTAAATGGGGAAAATGTAGAAAATGTTAACATCTTTAATTATTCTTTTAACTGATTTGTCGAAAAACCGTTAGTTTGCAAATTATTCGCAAAAATATGATTTTTTACATATTAATGAAAATATCTCAATAACGGTAAAAGATAACGGATAACGGTAAGAAACAAAATTGTGCAGAATGCCATTCTCATTAATTCACTTCATACATTCAGTCAGCAAAAACCCGTTAGTTTTCGAGATAATCGCAAAAAACTGTTTTTTTGGAAATAACGGTTTATCTCGATAACAGGTTGAGATATCGAGTTATAGCTAAAAACAAAAGTGTAGGAAATTTTATTTTCTCCAAGTTTTGTCATACTTAAGGCCACTAAAAAACGCGTAGTTTGGGAGTAAATCGAGAAAAACGAAATTGCGATTTTTGAAAAACCGCCATTTTGGATACTTCCGGTTAACGGATTTCCACCAAAAGTTGATAGGATCGTCCCATTTCAGGACCCAACATGCCTATAAAATTTCATGGCGCTAGCTCTATTAGTTTTTGAGAAATCTTGTACACAGACTGACAGACAGACTGACAGACAGACTGACAGACAGACTGACAGACTGACAGACAGACTGACAGACTGACAGACAGACTGACAGACAGACTGATAGACAGACTGACAGACAGACTGACAGACAGACTGACAGACAGACTGACAGACAGACTGACAGACAGACTGACAGACAGACTGACAGACTGACAGACAGACTGACAGACAGACTGACAGACAGACTGACAGACAGACTGACAGACAGACTGACAGACAGACTGACAGACAGACTGACAGACAGACTGACAGACAGACTGACAGACAGACTGACAGACAGACTGACAGACAGACTGACAGACAGACTGACAGACAGACTGACAGACTGACAGACAGACTGACAGACTGACAGACAGATAGACTGACAGACAGATAGACTGACAGACAGACTGACAGACAGACTGACAGACTGACAGACTGACAGACAGACTGACAGACAGACTGACAGACAGACTGACAGACAGACTGACAGACAGACTGACAGACAGACTGACAGACAGACTGACAGACAGACTGACAGACAGACTGACAGACAGACTGACAGACAGACTGACAGACAGACTGACAGACAGACTGACAGACAGACTGACAGACAGACTGACAGACAGACTGACAGACAGACTGACAGACAGACTGACAGACAGACTGACAGACAGACTGACAGACAGAAAGACATTTTTTAAATATGACTCCAATCGACTCAGGAGTGATCGGGAAATGTTTTTTAGGCAAAATTAAGAGGTCGAAATTTTTCATGAATACAATACTTTATTATACTCCGTAGAAGAAAGTAAAAATGATTGTTTCTGTACAATAATTTTCAAAAATTGATGTTAATTGTGTGCTCGTTTTTGCATTATTATAATGTTATTATTAATTAATGTTATTATATTGCACAAAACACTTTTGACGTTCACTTATTATATATCGGTGTTGTCAGTCCTCATTTTCTCTAAAATTTTCGGTGGCACCCCCACGACGACGGCGTCGAATTTAGAGATTTTGCTAAATTTATTTTGAAGCCGAAGTCGCCGTCATCTGTTTGGTCCTTAAGAATTTTTACGGTTTAAGTAGGCTAAGCATGACTTTAAAAAAAAATGTTTAGGGCAAGCGGTTCTAGAACCTAGGCGCGGTTTACACCTGACACTTGATTCCGGAAATTTTATTTTTCGACACTAAATTCATGTTGCACAACCGTTTACAGAACGCAGAATAAAATCGTCTGAATAAATTCAAATTGTGACAACTTTTGCTAAGTGATTATACCCGTATGGTGAAACCAAAGGGTATATTAACTTTGCCTTACCGTTTGTAACGCCAAGATCCCGTCATCGCACAAAAAAATGAATTACACCAGTGTGTTTAGAATGATAAAAAAAATTGAATTTTGCATGTCCGTCCGTCTGTCCGTCCGTCTGTCCGTCTGTCTGTCTGTCTGTCTGTCTGTCTGTCTGTCTGTCTGTGGCGCGGATTGCGGGCGCACGGATTGAGCTAGAGACTTGAAAGTTTGCACAGATCCGTTTTTCGTAAAATGCGAGGCTAAGTTCGTTAATGGGCAAAAATGGACCATTAGGGGGGGTACCCCCCATACGAACGAAATCGTTTTTTGTGAATATCTCAAAAACGGTGCATCTTATCAAAAAAGTCCAAGAACAAAAGTTATTTAGGATACGATTCTACATAAAACTCCCATACATCAAAATCCGATTGGAATAAATTTTAAAAAATCTTATTGGAAAGTTTGACTTCAAAGTGGAATTTTGGTATAACTGTTCGAATTTTGATACGAATATCACCATACGGGTCTCCAATGATTGCCAGATTGGCAATTATAGCTTTTGTTATGTTTTTATTTTGCGATAATCTATTACTCGATTTATTAATAGTTGGGTTTTTTTAATGTTCTGAAGCAGTTCAGAACAAGCTTTCCATACAAAATCCTGTTCTACCTGTTCATCTCGAACAGCGCTTGGAACAAAGTTAAATTTTATACGGTAATGTACGGTAATGAAATGCTGCTAACTTCAACATAATAAATCTGACATTTTATTCTCAATTGAGGATTTTGTGTTGGTGGTTTGTTGGTTCTGTTCGACAGCGAAATAGTTTTAATCACGGGAGATAGCGAATCGTGATTATATCAAGAAAATATAGCAGTAAGGGCCTACTGATGTAACCAACGTGAAGTTAGTTGCCATTCGAACTCCATGAAACTTCCCACTTACTCTGCATCGTTTTTTTAATGTTCTGTGTTCTAGAACATTAAAAAAACTCAACTATTATGTAACTAAGGTCCCATTCACACCTGCGATAGAAATTCGGAATGAAATTCATGGAGAAATTCAATAATAAATCGCAGGTATAAACGGGACCTTAGTTACATATTAATAAATCGAGTAATAGATCTAAAATTCCTTTGTGACCAATACATTTCCATTTGTCGTGATCAATTGGTATTTTTGGCCTTGTTATCAACCGAATCGATTGATTTTAATCAATTTAAATGATCCAAATTTAAACGCATTTACAATTTATCTGTCTCGTACCTGTTGAGGTAACAAGTTTAGTTTTCACCAAATTTGTGGTAAACTTCTATCGGAATTGATCAAAACAAAATTTTTAACTAATTGATTGATTTCCGGTAATTCTGAATTAATTCATTCGGCTTGGTTACACGAGGCAAGTAAATATATATGTATATATATCCAAAATCGAATTCGATTTACCTTTGTGGAATACTGGGAAATCCTTTGAGGTTCCCAACAAGGCTCATACAGTATTTGTGATCCTTTTGGATCTAATTTAATGAGAAACTGTAGTGTGGCGTGGCGGCGTGTCCTGGGAAGGATGTGCAACGCTGTTTGTTTATTTAAATTCCACTGGACTTTTAGTTCGATTGGGCGTTAAATCCGAAGTCACATTTAATTGAAGTGAAATTGTGCCCTCGGAACCTAAATCGGGGAGTAATATAGGTTGTCGTAATATCCATATAACGATATGGTGTTATGTGTTGACTATGGCAATGTAACGAATTTATTACAAAGTTGTTTACATAACTTAATTGGTTGTTCACAATCTTCGTTCCGATCAAAGTTATATTTCGATTAAATGAAATGAATCGAACGAATTGTGGAGAAAAACGATTCCTTCCCGTGCGGACGGCGCGGCGGTACAGGGAAATTACCTGAGTGGGTGGTGTTACTGTATGAAAAACTCAACAGAGACCAATCGCAGGAAAATCCAATTTTATCGAAATCGAAACGAAGTGATTAGTTTTTTGACTTCGCTCCTCGAAATGTACAATTCCTGGACTGATCCCAAAACGTCGTTGGCGAAGTTGATTAAGTCTTCTGTTGGTGATGGTTGGAGACGCGGTGATTTTGATTATCGCATTGCATTGATGTCAAGTGGAAATTGAGTCTGATAATGGTCAATTGCTGATTAAAGTTAACAATGAATCTGGAATTGATTTAATAACGTGAAGCGTCTGAAAGGATTTAATTAACGTGATTATCGGTTCAGGCGTTTTTTTATAAGATTCCAAAGGTGGGACATGCTTTTGATAACAATGACGAAATAAGGCGACACAACTATGTCAACAATTTCCGTTGAGTGCGTAGATACTTGAGATATTATTATGAATATTTTTATCTAGTGTTTAATTGGAATTCCAAAATCAGACATTAATTAGCAGAATTATTAAAAAAAACTGAACTTAGTAGCAAGTAAAATTCGTAACTGGTGTTCTAGGGGGATTTACATCATCGGATCCCTCGGCTTGGACAATTCGTAGGTCTGGACAAGTTTAGCTTTTAAGCGTTTTTAACAGTGTTGCCATTCTGACCGGGTTCTGGTTAAATTTGACGTGAAGGAATTATTATTAGACCGTATTTGACGTTTTATGATTTTAAAGAAAATATCAGCAAAAAAAGCAATTTAGATTACTACAGACCTTCAAAATAACAGCAAAGAAACAATTTAAATAACTACACACCTTTAAAATGCGAAAGTGCTAATTTTTATTGTAACCTAAAAATGTAATTGTAATCATTATCGTAAATTTGGTTTCTAACTGGCGGTGAATGGCCCAATTTTGCCCACTCAAGACCGTCTGTCCGTCCATGAACACCATAACTTTCGAAAGGATTGATTTAGGGACTTGAAATTTTGTATAGTCGCATTTCTCGTAAATGCCTAAGGTAAGTTCTTGAACGGACAAAATTAGACCATTCCTTCCCCCCTCCCCTATATAAAAGATACACTTTTTTGCAACTTTATAAAGGTTAAAATATGTTTAGAATAGGATTTTACATAACTCACCCATACATCAAAATCCAATCGGAACCACCGTTCCCCCCCCCCCCCCCTCTTCCATACAAATACTGTTTTCTCGAGAACTGTGCATCATATCGAAAAAAGACATCGTTACCATGCAAATAGCGATGATAAGCCTTTTTTCTTGCGGCCAGGTCGTAGTTGCGCGAATCTATTATAGTGGGGAACACATCAGCGGTTTGCCATGCTGCAATTACGACACAGGATCGTGTTGCCATTTCACAAAACTCTGCCATTTCAGAAAAAAAACGCGCCCATTAACAAAATTAGCTGCTTCAAGCTTTATGCGAGCGTCATCTGCCGGCATTACATCACACAAATCTTCAAGCGGAGTTTTCTATCTCCCTCAAATGCTTACATAGCTTGGTGACTGAACAGAGATGAACAATTGAGAAATGTGAGCAACATTTACTGGGGTAACACGATGACAAATTTACTGGAATGAAACAGTGAATTCTCAGAATCAGGTAGATTTTTGTGGAAAACGGAAAAAATATGAAATACTGGTACGGAACCAGTGATTCTCGAGTAAAAATTTACTGTATTATCAGGAAAATCTACTATATTTCAGTAAATTTTACTGTCGTCCAGTAATTTTTAGTGGGGAAACAGTAAAAAAGAATATTTCCTCAGTAAAATTCCCAGTAAAATATCGCCGGGAAGTTTATTGGAAAGAGAGCGTCTGTTTTATAGTTCAACCACAGTGAAAGCGGCAAGCGGCGACGGCGGGCGGCGTGACGCCGCCACACATACCGCCGAGCCAGCTACAATGATAGCGGCACCGTCGGCATATGCATCAAAACTTATTTAATTCGTCCGCTACTTCGCTCCATTTATTTTCCTTGATGTCTATCCTTTTATATTGAGGATGGGCCAAATCGTAGAGCATTGGATTTCCTTTCACGAACTCGATTAATTTTTTCTCCGTTGTCGGCATCTTGCGAAATCAAAACGTCAAAAAACTGCATAGAATGTGGCGCCGAATGTGGTGGTTTTCATAAAACATTTTGGGCGGCGGCGGCAAGTTTGACTTGGATTCAAACTCGGCGCCGACGGAAAAAGTGCGCTGCCGTTGCCGCTGTATTGTAGCAGCTCTCGTTGCGCTACGTTAGTGCAAAAAAAATGCCGCCCGCCGCTGCCGCTTGCCGCCCCAATTGTGGTTGAACCATTAGAGTGCATGATCAACATTCCGAGTTGATCCACTGCTCAAATTTTGGGATTATTTCGCCTTTTATTTCTATAAATATGAGCAAATATTTCCTATTCCATTTCCGATAATATCCCTTCGAAGTTTTCACAAAAGCCAATCACAAAAGTTCACAATTCAGTCTTTACCCGAACATTTGTTTATGAATTTATTAGGTTAACCAAATCGTTGTTCTTCGTTAACTGTGTTTAATCCTTTCAAGGAATCTCCAAGTTTGGATTTATATTATATTTATATTCTATTTATATATCGGTTTTTCTTGCCAAACATTGGTGAGTTGTTCAAACAAAAACAATAAACATTCTAATACAACTAACAAAAGGGAAACTCGAATGAAAAAATAGACGAAGAAAAAGGTTACAAAAAGAAAAGTATTGGAAACAACAACAAAAAAAAAGCCAGTCAACAAAATTAGAACAAAAAACCAGTTACAATATTAATGTTATAAGGAAAGTTACTCACGATAATACAATGAAATCCAACTTTATCTCGTTAACATTTACAAAACATGGCGTAGGAAAAGTTACACAATTCCAAGAATCTACAAAAGTCACGTCTAATCAATGATGCGCATTTTATGTTGAGTTGAGTTCAGTTAGAGTTTATTCTTTTGTTCGGATTGCGAAAACTTTCAAAATTGTACAGAAATGAAAATTTTGCGCATTTTCATTTGTATTTGCCGAGATAAAGTACCTTAGCTATGCATTTTGCCGACAGCCAATTCATATATGCGGCAAAAAAGCCATCCTAATCAAAAGGTTTCCGTCGAAATTACTATGATCTCTATCTAAATATCTATTTGAGTATTTGCAGGAAACATTTATCTATTCGTCTGTATCTGAATGTTAGTTAGGGAGTCAACTTTTCCTTCAGTCGCTTGATATCAGATTATTACCATCGCATCAGAAAATTCTCTGTCAGTTGCAGGAAATTTACAAAATTCTCGGGTGTTTTTTTTTTATCCAAGCATACTAAGGGATACGTACATGTTTTTGGAGATATGATTAGGGTGACCATATATGTTTTGTCCGAATTACCAGTGGAGGAGACGAAGTGTGGGAACTTTTTAATGCTTCGAAATTAAAGCCTGATCAGTGGAAAGGGGTTTTGTTTCAATTTCCGCTTGTGATTATATCTGGGTCAACAAGTCATAAGGGCTTAAGTCCATTGTTGGGTTAAGCCAAGTTGCTTCGGCTAACAAAGTACATACAAGTCTTTTTGGCTTGACCTGATTAGGCCGATTTTCAGATCAAGCCAAAAATACCAGTATTTACATTACTAAACAAAGCAATTTGGCTTAGCCTTTTTGACTTGTTGCAATAGAGATAAAATGTCTTATGGGCGTTGTAAGCAGTATTGTTCCTCTACACGTAGACTTTAATTGTCTACACTTCAGTGTAGACAATAGCGTAGACAATAGATTTCGGGTAGACAATGTAGACATTGGCGTAGACAATGTCGATTTTGCGTAGACAATATCGACTTTCTCATATCTGTCAAAACGAAGTCATTAGTGAGTCATATATCTCATACTATACTATATAGGAAATTGCTAATTACAAGAAATAGCGAGGCGCTGGTGTCCCTAAAGAGTTAAATTTATATGAAAACTCGCTAACTGGGCTCCTCAGCGACACCAGCGCCGTGCCTTTATTGTCTTTTTCACTTGTATGGGAATCAATCTAACCTCATTTCCTATCGTTTTATGCAGTGAGTACGTGACCACAGTGAAATCGTGTTTTTTTGAAATATGGCAGGAAGGCTTAAAAACAAAGCATTAAAGAGCTGGGCTTCGATTTAATCAAGGCCAACACAAATGCTCCGCTTTTTACCTGCAGCGCAAAATTTTTTTTGCAAAATACTGCCGAAAGCCGACTAAGAGGGCACATATAAAAGAACAAATATAAAACCAAATTTCTAAGCACTTGTAAATTATTTTTTAGAAATGTTTGTAAGAAACTCAGCTATCCTTTATTTTATCAATGGTCTACATTGTCTACGCGTAGAGAATATACCATTGTCTACAGTAATAGTCTACGCGTAGACAATGGTGTAGTCTACATCACGTAGACTACGCGGCACAACACTGGTTGTAAGCTTTCAAAACATAACAAAAATTTCTCTGTGAACAAAATTTTTAGAAACAAACATCACACTATTGAATTCTTTTTGATAAAAAAGCGCCGCAGGAGAATTTTTTTTCTTAATTTTTAAGAAAAATGCTTAAAGGGAGTAATTTTTGAGGAAATTGCGCCGCATGCGAAAACTACTGGGTTTCGACATCAATTTATTTAGTGATTAAGAAATTACAACACTAGATGGCATAATTCTGGAGCAAAATTTTAGTTTCCGGAGAAGAGGCCTAAATCTTTGACTATGCCGGCCATTCCGGGGCGTGTGGTCACCTTAGATATGATGGATAAAATGTCGACATATAAATTTCAGATGGTTAACAATGCATACATACGAATATGCAGATAATCTAGTCGTTGTACTTTGCTGAATATTCGGCCATGTCCCTTTCAAATTGGATTTCCGGGCAAAATTTTACATGTGGGCCCTACATACATATATTCAAATACGGTTCTGTTTCAAGTGTCAATCCGTTCGCATAAAAAGCTCCAGAAAATGGTAGAGTTTGGATGAGTTTTTACATGTATTTAAAAGATGCAGAAACCATTTTATTTTTAGGTTGGCAAACATAAAATATATCCCAAGAAGACAAAATGTTGTATTTTTTTTTAAAATACTCACAGAAAGGTTGATATTGATGCAATTTCGAGTTTAACGAGGTATGTAAAAATTTGAAATTTAAATGCAGATTAATTTATCACTTGAAGGTGGAGTGGCTTAGGAAAAAGGCTTAGGGGAGAGTGGGGTAATCACGGACGTGGGGTAATAACGGACACGTTCGTTTAGCTATGTTAGAAAAGGATAGAAAATATTTCGAGTAATACAATCGTAAGTCGATCCCGAACGAAGTGCCAGACAAAGAGTAGTGAAGTGAAAACGTACTCACCGTACAAGGTATGTTAACTTTATATTTTTTCAACAATTTAATATAATTTTTGAGTAAAGTTAAAGATGTGTAAAATACTTAAGGTGTATAATATAGAAACCCAGTATTTTTTTTATGAATTAAAGTCCAATTCAATAATGTTTTTAAGGGCTTGCTGCATGAACCACGCGATTCTAACCTCAAATAAAAATATAGTTTTGTGTTACTGTGTGTGTTGGGTAATGGCGGACGATTTTAGTGGGGTAATGCCGACCATCGGTATTGACCCCTAAACAATCAAATTATTATATTTTATTTTATAATTTATTTCCAGCATTCGACTGCTGCGGGCTGATGGTAATAATGATGAATTTTGATTAGTATCACTTAAATTATAGTTCATTTTCTGTTAATGGCTTGTCATGTACTTAGGGATGCAACATCGTTCATAAAACCTCGATATATCGAAAATCGATGTTTTTTTTAAGGCGACATCGATGTCCGTTAGTTTTCGAGATATTTGCAAAAAACTATTTTTTTTGAACTACCGGCATATCTTCATAACGGGTCGAGATACGGAGTTCTAGTAAAAGACATAAATGTAGCAAATTTTATTGTCTCCAAGTTTTGTAATACATAAAACTACTGAAAAATGGTTAGTTTCGGAATAAATCGCAAAAAACGAAATCGTAGTTTTTAAAAAGCCGCCGTTTTGGTTACTTCCGGTTAACGGATTTCCAAATCAGAACCAAACTTCTCTGTAAAATTTCATGGCTAGCTCTGGTATTTTTTCCGAAATCTTGTAGAAAGATGAGACCGAAAATTGGTACGAAAGGAAATTTAAACAAATCTTTAAGTAGAGTGGCAACATTAAATCTATCTAAAAACTAGTCCCTCTAGTCCTAAAATTAGTTTCTCTACTAATTTTATGAAAAGTAATGTTCTAACATCGCGGATAGCAACACCGATACCTCGATATATCGGCCTGTTCGACATCGAGGTTAAAACTCGATATTTTCCAACAATACCTCGATATTTTGCAAACATCGAGGTATCGTTGGCATCCCTACATGTACTGCAACCTCATCCATGGCTGGCTAACTATGTAAAACTGTAGGTGCGGCCAGCAGATAAGAAAGAAAATGTTACGAAACCTCAATTGAGGAAGCCTAATCCAGCTTCGAGATGTAGTCCTACCGTGAGAGAGAGGCTGAAGGAGAGAGATAGGCAGAAATAAAGAGAAATGGAGAGATATTTAATAGTCCTGGTCTGCAGAGATCATTGCCTTTAATGCAAGAAAACCTTACAAATGTCAACTCGAAATTCGGAATCACTGTGAACATGTAGGATGGGTGTTTCTCACCGTGGAAAAGAAAGTTACACATAAGTTAAACATACAAATTAACACTCTAACTGCCACGACAGTTTTAAGCCTTTTTCGAATATTTAGCTGTCAGGCAAAAAGGCACTAAGAGAAAAAAAAATTGAAACAAAATTATACCTAAACGTTATTTTATTACCATAAAATGTGTGCAACTACAAAAAATCGTTGCGGTTGCAGCGAATACTTTAATAATTTTCATTGTGGCCGTTGTGTACAATTAGGAGTTTCTGACTGACGTGGCAGTTAGACTGTTAATTACTTTCCTCTTCTATTGATGGACAGTTATTATATATTCATGACGGAGACCAACTCGAGAACGGGAGCAAATAGAAACTTTCGGATCAGCATGAAATCCGTTGAACGCGTTCAACTAGCGACTTGAAATGTTTAGTAAATAACTTTTACAAAAATCATAGTTTTCTATCAATCTTTGGAAAAGTAACGGTAGGTATAACGGGTACCTACCATACAATTTTTTTCAAAAAAACACCATTTTTTCAAATTTCTCAAAATCTATGCGCTTTTGGGACAAAATGATTAAACAAAATTTATAGGTTATAAAATTATCTATGTTTTTCACTTTGACGGTTTTTATGTTACCTCTAATAGTTCTCAACATATTCAAAAAAATAGGCTTTTTGAAAATTTCTCGGGGGACGGCAACTATGGGTTTTTGCATTTGACGGCAACTGAAAAAAGGGTACTGAAAAAATGCATACGAGTATAACTGAATTCAAAGAAAATAAAATTTCCTGCATTTTCCCCTTTATCGGGTCTTTTTTGTATCTATAACGGTTCTCGAAATATTTGAAAAAATATAATTTTCACATATTTTTTACGAAACTAAATATTGTGAAGGAAAGTTTTGTGTTGATCATTTTTTTTTGTTTTTATTTCATTTTATTTTATTTCATTTAATTTCAATTTTGTTGAAATTTTTAACGGCTGAATCATTCTAGAAGTTTTTTTTTCAGTATATTTTTTCATGGTTTAATTTGTCGTTTATTAGGCGACCTGATATTCAGACGGTGTTAAGATAAAAGTTCAACTGAAATACAGAAAAAAAAGTTTCAACAGACTTTTCTTATCATAAGATATCATTTTTCCGTTTCACGGCGACTATGACGATGGGGCTGTTGAGTTACTTATTCGGATACCTACAATGGGATATGAACAGATGTCCCGACTCGTAAAGAGCCCGTAATTTTCGTTTCCATGGAAAAATCCAAGTACCAGAAAAAGGATAATATGGGGACTTCTTGCTTCTGGATGTCGTCATTTGGCTGATTGTCCTTTGAGAGTTCGTTTGGGATTGGTCCGAATTCGGGTGTTGACACCGACATTGCCACCGTGTTAGCTCCTGGAACAAAGGAATGACGGTGTGAAAAAAACAGGACGATATGAAGAATGTGTAAAACACATATCAGGCGTTTTTTTTCGTGCAAGTCATGCAAGCTTGTGATAGATTAACTTGACACTTTTGCACATGTTCGCTTCGCAGTTCTGTTCGCTCATATGGCCAGGTCGGGATTGGTCTATGTAAGGTAGTTTGTCATTCTGGTCCGACTTGAAGTCTGGAGGTGGTGGTAAATTCTTGTTTTTTCCCAGTTTCTTCTCGGAATGCATGAATGCTTTTCCTTTTGACTTATGGCTTTTAATATGTGAATAAATGCGAATGGAAGGAACTTGCCAGCCAGCATAATGTTCACCTAACTTATGAGCATTTCGTATGCGTGTTTCGTGTAAAACAAGAAAAGATGTTAAAATGAAGAAAAAATGAACGAGAAAATTTATATCAATAAAAAAATCACATTATGAGAAGAAAATTGAGGAAAAATACATGAGTTTGTTATGTACTTTAAAATGGATGGTAGCCGCATTTGTATATAATATATCATTTTCAAGTGAATACGTTTTTTTCCGCAGGGCATGTTCTTGAGATTCTGCAGTGGCAGCTTGGCAGCTTTTACAGATATTAGAGGGAAAAACATTTTTCATTGCATGCTAGATGGTGTGTCAAGGACCGACATCGGACCGACATCAAGACCATAGAAATTGTACCAGAACAGTGAAATAAATTAGACATTCTCACGGTGGTAAATAGATATACGCATTTGAAATACCTGAAACTTGGTTTCTAGTCTTCTAAGACGTAAAATAGCTTAATCATGGTGATTTGAAATGAGAAAGAACCCTTTGTACTTGAACGGTATGAATAATAGACTCACATCTGACTGGCATTTTATAGCTATCAAAACCTACTTCTCAACTCGCTTATTTGATACGTGCTGTGGAAAGGATCATTACTACATTTCAACATAATATACTTGTTTTAACATTTTCTATAGTATAGTTACATCCTATGCCGGTTTAATATGAATGAATAAAATAGGTCGATGTTAGAAAGCATTTTCTCTAATTAGAATTTAATCAAATCTGAGGAAAATTTCTGAAATGGATGACTGGCTTATGTGTGGGATGTTAACATCAAACACAAATAATTCACAATCTAGGATAAAATATACAGGGAAGATAGATCTGTTACACAAATGGACAAATCAAAAGAAACGTTCGTAAATTATTAAGAAATTTGATGCATTTTCATTGAAATGTGAAATGTTGAAAACCTTCAGGATTTATTCTGGTATTTTAATTTGAATTATTTACTTTTGTTTGGATATTATACATATTTTATGTTTCATGATACTCAAAATCATTTATTCGAAATTAAATTTTTTATATGACATGAAGGGACTTGAAAGGGTTTTTAGAGTAAATATCGGATTAAATTGAGATAAGCTGTCTGAGTTGGGTAGAAATGTTATTGAAAAAGTATTATATTTTCGGATTAGGAAGATTGAAGTATCTTGAAGGAGATGTTATGAAGATTTTTAAGACAACAAAAAAAAATATTTTCATAAAATAAACCGGAATCCTATTTTGTAAGAAAATTACTCCATTATTTTAGATATGGATTAGATATAAATTGCAATTTTTTCATGGCGTGCCATTAAAATGACATTTACAGACATATTTCTTCCGAGTATTTTTGCCCAAGGGATAAAAACAACAATTTGACGCTTCAAAGCGCTCTGACGACACGTTGGCGCTTTGACATTTGAATGAAAATTGTGTTTTGTGCTTTGTGGAAAATTATGAGGCAAATCCATAATTTAAAGAAAAATTAATTTAAAAAGTGAAAAATAATGAAAGGTTATTCAATGTAAAATCGAAGTTGTGTAAAAATGCGTGAAATGAAGGCATATATATTCGTTGTTCATTCTAGTAACTTTAAAATGTGCGATGGATCCTTGTATCTTTCATTGAATTAATATTTTTAGTTAAGAATCGACCCTCATCCTTCAATTTTTTTTTGATGGTCTATGTTGGAGCTAAACTTCAGGCCAATTGACTCGGTAGTTTCCCGCGAAAGAGTATCATAGCGCAAAAACTAAGTTTCAAAATCACTTTACCCCCTCCCCTTACTCCCCCCCCCCACCCCTCGCGCTACTTTTCCGTATGCCTATGTTGGAACCAGAACTACCACAGACACTCATGCCAAATTTCAAGTCAATCGGTTCAGCCGTTTTTGCGTGAAAGAGGAACAGACAGACCGACAGACAGACACCAACTCATTTTTATATATTAGTATGATATAAGATTCATATAGATATATATTAGATTTAGTATACCGTTTGTAACGCATCGAACCAATCGTCCGACACAAAAATGAACTACACTACGATGCAGTCTGTCTGTTTGTCTGCCCGAGAGCACCTCAACTTTTGAACCGATTGAGCTAGAGACTTGAAATTTTGTGTAGTTGCGTTTCTCGCTCAATTCCCTCTCCATTCAACAATTCCCTCTCCATTTGCTCCTTCCCCTTCGCACAACCGAAGCAGCTTTATTTATTTTTTTTTTTGACTTTTCTTGAAAATGGGTACTCTTACCGAAAAAACTATTGTGTTTAGAATATGATTTTACATAACCGTTCCATACATCAAAATCTATTCGGACCACTCCTTCTCACATCTCCTATACAAATGGGTTTTTTTAAATACGCATTTTGTCTGTCCTCAAATAGGGTATTTTTCGATTGGCACCTGGAAGTTGTAGCTCTTCTTATCATTAATTGATCTGCTTTATTTGCTACCTCTGTAAAAAATTTTGTGTCTTCCGAATGCATTTTAATTTAAATAAATTACATTTCAAATCACAACAGTAAAACGTGTTGTTCTTACGAAGCGTTATTATATTTTAGCATAGACGCTTCAAGGTATACAATCCTGAAAGAGCGCTTGGTGCATTGAAATATCAACGCTGGCGCATGCGGCAAAGCGCAATTGTGGTCGACTATAACTATAAAGAAAGTACTTGATGAATTTTTACTTTCTTATATCCTATCCTACGAGGAATGTCTGTCTGTCTGTCTGTCTGCACAAACCATCTCGAAAACCCGCCTAACGATTTTCACGAAACTTGGTGGGTAGGGATTTTCGTGGACAAGGAATCGATCTAGATAGGTCTCCCCTCTGAGAAAATTCCCCTCGCCTGGTATCTTCGAATTGGGTGATCCGATCTTAATGAAACTTTACAGTATCACTAAGGGGGCTAAGAGCTTTCGATTTTTTCACTACAAACCTGAATTTTCTCTCCCCTCGATACCCCTCGCCTGTTATCTTCGAATTGGGTGGTCCGATCTTAATGAAACTTTACAGTATTACTAAGGGGGCTAAGGGCTTTCGATTTTTCCACTACAAACCTGACTTTTCCCTCCCCTCGATAACCCTCACCTGGTGTCTCAAAACAACGTTTCAAAAATCGGTGACAGCGATTACTCAATAACCACTCAACCGATTTCTATGAAATTTTGTTAACGCGCGTTAGTTTTAGTTCTATCTTTCTAGGTCGGGAATTTAAAAACTCTGGAAAAGCTCTGTAAAGATAATGTGAACTTAGTTTTTCCCGAAAAATCAGCAAAAGTAGAATTTTGAGGTCGCCGAGCATAGCTCGGTCTTCCTGGTACTGTATTATAATTCATCCTCCTGTGGTTCATCCTCCTCGGCCTCCGGCATCGGTGACTACTCATCATTCGGCCTTGGATTTGACTTCTCCGGGATATCCATTTTAATGAAGAAAACCGTATCAAAATGCATTCAATAGTTTAGGAGACAGCAGAGGAGGGGATTACAGGAAGGGGAGTTGATTTTAGTAGGCGAAGAGCTTTCTTTAGGGATGAAATCTCTAATGAAGAAAATCGGAGCAAAATCCATTTGGTAGTTTAGAAGATAATAGTAGAGTGGTTCAAGGGGTAGGAAGGGGATGGATTTTAGTGGACGAAAAATTTCTTTCTCTACTGACCTCCCAAACAGTGAAAACCGGATCAAATTCCTCTTGAATTGCAGGAGATTGCAGGAGATGGGTTTTAAGAGTCGGGAGCGAGTAGATTGTAGTTGGCGACATTTTTCCGTGAGGGAGGACATCTGTAATGAAGAAACCTGTATCGAAATCCATTCAGTAGTTTAGCAAATAGCAGGAGAAGGAATTTTGCAGAAAAGAGGTGGATTTGAATTTAGTTGGGAATTTTTTTCTGATGAAAATAGTGAAAAATGCATCAAAATCAGTAGTTTAGAAGATAGAAGAAGAGGGGGTTTACGGAAACGGGGTGGATTTGGATTTAGTTGTTAAAAACTTTCCCTGATAAACGACCTGCCCAATAGTGAAAACCGCATCAAAATCCATTTAGTAGTTTGGAAGATATCAGAAGAGGGGGTCAGGGGGAAGAATAATATTTATCAACCGCAAAGCTTATCAATAATTTCGGAGTATATAATATGCCTGTGTAAATTTTCAGCTACTTCGGTCCAGTAGGTTACGCGTTATTCTGTGGAATAATTTAAAAACAGGTTTTTGGTGGGGATAAATAATTGTGGGGGAAAAACGGGAAACTGTATCAAAATAATACACAGCATTTAACCTGACCAGAGGTCTAAGCAATATATAGGGAAAACTGCATCAAACTCGGTCCAGTGGTTTTCGAGCCAAGTCAGGACATGCATACAGACAGACAGACAGACAGGCAGACAGACAGACAGACAGACAGAAAGACAGACGTAGCCTTTTATATTTCCCGTTAAGACCATAGTTAGTACGATGGGTAGAAATATGAAGAAAGTTTTGACTTCTTAGTGAACGAGAGGAAAATATACTATTACCATATTTTCCAATATTTCAAGCGAGCTAACCAATCTCGTCAAGAATTTGTACGTAAAGATTGCCTTTGTGGTACCCCTCCCTTCTTCTCAACTCTTTAAATTTAGCAACGCAAAGTTCTAAATTAAATAAAATTTAACATAAAAAGGTAAACTTAAAAGATTCTTCCAGGGCAAATAGGGCAAATCTCCTTTGCACGGTTAAGTAAAGGGTCTTTCAATAAGGACATAACAATTTTGCTAAAACGTCAATCAAGGTTCACATTTTTATCTTGGTGAAGTTCACGAACGAGCAATGCCACACAGCTGGTCAAACAATTGATCTATTGAAGGAGAAGTTCGGTAATCGTGTAATCTCGAGAAATGGTGCGGTCGAATGGCCACCTCGCTCATGCGATTTAACGCCGTTGGATTTCTTTTTATGGGGTTATGTTAAGTCGTTGGTTTATGCCAACAAGCCAACAACGTTAGAGGAGCTCAGGAACAATATCAAACGCGAAATTGCCAACGTTCCGGCCGATATATGTGGAAGAGTGGTGGAAAATTGGTTACAAAAGAATCAATCAGCAAACGTGCTCGCGGTGGCCATATGAACGACATCGAATTTCATACTTAAATGTAACATGTCCACTACACCTGGAATAAATTTCAGCCCGATATCTCAATTATTCTGTGTTTTATTTAAATACAATATTGTTATGTCCTTCTTGAAAGACCCGATAATTTATCAATCCATAACCCCTTGCAAAGACACCACAGAAATTTGTGATTAAAAAAAACCCATTCAATTATTAACAAAATATCTTAATTTTTTATTCTCTGAAATATATTACAAAAATGATATAAAGTACTTAACAAAAATTTTTCATTTAAGGCTTAAACTAAATACAAAAGTTGTGCCTTTCCAACGCTGACATCGAATTAGTTTAAATTTATTTTCTTAATTAATTTATCGTAATTTTCCATAAACATAAAAGCATACACAGGCGCGGATGCAAAAATTAATACCGCAACATCAAACATTTTTTTTTTAATTTTTTCATAATTTTTTTTTTTTTGGTTTTTTTTTAAGTTTTGACAGATCATAATTTGTTATTACTAAATATATCAACCAAGTGTTTTCAAGTGTAATAGAAGGTGTTAAATTGAAATGATTCACTTACGATATTAATTATTTCTTAAGTAGATATCACGTTTGGTGATTCAAAATATTGAGATAATTTTTTTTTCATGATCTGGTCTTCTTATTATTTTTTTTTAAAACACTATTTCGATGTGTTAAACAACTACAGTAAATTTTTTTTTCAATAATATTTTCATATATCTATCCTATAATGTTTATATGTATGTAATAAATCACTTACAGTAACTGTGAGTGTGTTGCTTTCTGATAAATTTCTTTAACAGAAATGTTCACAAATTCTTGTAAATTCAACAAAATTTGCTTGTAGATTAATTTTTAATCCCAACGGAAATCAATATAAGGATAAATTATAGGTCTGTGTGCAACACTGGCGGTTTATCCTCTACAACATCAGGTCGGCATCTGGCAACCGAAATGGTGGTTGATGTGGTCATTGCGGATTTTGTTGGAAAGGACATGGTCGTTTGGTCGGCGGCTACTGTTAGCGATGGCGCAGGATGGCCATGGCGATTGTGGATTTGCTGGCGGGAAGATGAATTCAATAGGCGTTCGGAGCCGCGGTTTTTGCCAAATTTCGGGAATAGGCTATTCTCCAGCTGCAATTGGGCATTGATATCCTTGCCAGCTGCACATGTGCATGCTTTGAGGAAACTTTTCTTAAAGTTGTCGCTTAAGAAAGCGTATAGAATCGGATTCATAGCGGAATTTGAGTAGCCTAGACAGCCTACCAGGAGGAAAATTGTGATTTCTAATCGCGAGTGACATTTATCTGGTGGCGAATGGATTAGGGCCACCTGCGATATCCAGTGCGGTAGCCAACAAAGAACATAGACGGTGATCACTGTAAGTACCAATTTGGTGACCTTGCGATGTGATCGCTTCTTCTCCTTGGATTTATTTTTAGGGCCGACGGTGTGTAATTTCCTTATGACCAGATAGTATGACCATAGTATCAGGCAGAGTGGTATAGCGAATCCCAAAGTGACCGAATACAGAGTAAATGTTGGTCCAGATTCATGCTGTTCCGGCCATCTTATAATACAGGAGATCTTCTCTCGTCCCTTGTCTTCATAGACAATAGTATTGGAGAACAATATAACTGGTATCATGATAATTACGGATGCTATCCACGCTATACTCGACACCACTTTCGAAACGAAAGGTGTCCGAAATCGGGGCGACGAAATTGGATGGCAAACAGCTATATATCGATCAGCTGACATTATAACTAGGAATATTGACGATGTAAATTGTGTAATTGATGTGCTGACCATATATGCTTTGCACACTGTCTCACCGAATATCCAATTCTCGATGTTCATTGTGATTATTAGAAATGGTATCCCTATCAGATAGCATTCATCGGCAATTGCCAAATTAAGTATGTACATATTGGTGACCGTTTGCATTTTCGAGAATCGTAGCACCACGTAAATTACTAAAGTGTTACCGAATAATCCGATAATGCAGACAGCCGCATAAAGGATCATCGTTAGATAATTTCCAATTGGATTCTGTGTCGATGAGCATGATGCATGTTGAATTTCCGATGTTGTATTGTTAGCTGAATTTCCGGGCATGAAATTCTGTAGGTCGGTATAACCAATTGAATTCGATGATAGTCCATAGTCTTCGATATCCTGTGATGATGGCAAGACCAATGAAAATGCACTTTCTGTCAAATTGAAATCCATGTCAGTTTGGTGGTGGTGATAATGACGTTAACCGATTTTCGGGATTCTGGAAAGAAAAAAAGATATTGAAGTAATTGTAATTGTGTGCAAAATTTGGAATTTTCATTTTGTAATTCTATTGGTTTTAATTTTAGTGTTAAATGGATATGGAAATTTGATTTGTCGCTCGTTTTTTGTCAGCTTTCAACCATTCATAGTAAAAACTTTCCTCTGCTCTAGAGGGAAAGTATGGTATTCATGACGGAGACCAACTCGAGAACGAGGGCAGATAGAAACTTTCTGATCAACACGAAATTCGTTTCAGGAAAAATGATGAGGATGTCCGTGCATCTGTCTATCGGTCTGTCCGTTGTACGTATCTTAAATATGTAACTCGAGAAAGCGTTGACCTAACGACTTGAAATTTTTTGTTCGTAGTTTAACTTTCGGAGAAGTAACTATTAATATTTGGAAAATTAATGGTTGCTATAACGGGTATATCGCACACATTTTTATACCCGTATGGTAAAATCAAAGGGTATGTTAAATTTGCCTTACCGTTTGTGGCGCCAAGATCCCGTCATCACACACAAAAATGAATTACACCAGTGTGTTTAGAATGATAAAAAATATTTGAATTTTGCATGTCCGTCAGACTTTCCGTCTGTCCGTCCGTCCATCCGTCCGTTTGTCCGTCTGTGGCGCGGATTGAGCTAGAAATTTGAAATTTTACGCAGATTCGTTTTTCGTAAAATGCAAGGCTAAGTTCGTTAATGGGCAAAAATGGATCATTAGGGGGGGTTCCCACATACGAACGAAAATGTTTTTTGCGAATATCTCAGAAACTGTGCATCTTATCAAAAAAGTGCAACAACAAAAGTTATTTAGGATATGATTCTACATAAAACTGCCATACATCAAAATCCGATTGGAATCAATTTAAAAAAAATCGTTTTGAAAAGTTTGACTTCAAAGTGGAATTTTAATACAACTGTTCGCCGTTCACTTAAACTTCGAACAATGCCATATCACCATACGGGTTTTCAATAATTACCAGATTGGCAATTATAGCTTTTGTCATGTTTTTTTTTTTTTTTTTTTTTTTTTTTTTTTTTTTTTTTTTTTTTGGAAAAAATACAGTTTTTTGATATGTTTTCAAAAACTATGCGCATATAAAAAAATAGGCAATACGATTTTCTACATTTTTTTGATTTAAGGATTTTTACGTATCTCAAGCGGTTCTCAACATATTTCAAAAAAATTTAGTTTTTTGAAAATTTCTCGGAAATTATGCACTTTTTGAGAAAAAAGTATTGAGAGTACAAATGGAAAACCGCCGTTTTTTTTTTTTAAATTTGAGACTTTTTTTTTCAAAAAATGCTTACATATTTATTCTTCAAATTGTTTTCCATCACTAGCCACACCTCGATTTTGATAGTCGTGTCGTTTTCGACAAGAGTCCTTTTATGTATTGTTGTTAGTGCTTTTCTACCAACAAAAACACATAAAACATTTGTTGTTGAAAACATTAAGATACAGAAAATGTTCGGGGAAAATGAAAATGCCAAATGATCAGGGACAGCATTTTTTTTTAAATATGTGCATATTGTACATTTGTTTAAAAAAAATGTTGCCTACGGCGCATTTTTTTTCCACACCGAAGAATTAAGATCCCATATATCTTTTTATCTCGAAATCACAAACAAAAGTGAGACAATACTTTTTCTCTGATCGATCATTTCAAATTCCTAAACACAAAAATATGCATTTTAATCAATTTTTTTTAGAGAGGGAGGAGCGTCTAATGACTTTATTTCAATAATTCACGATTTATAACAATTTATAGTAAAAAAAAATCAGATAAAATTTCACTGCGAACTGGTTAATAAATTTTTAGGAAAACATCACTGCTAAAATATTTCTCAAAATCTAAATTTATTTGCTATAAGCTTTTGATGAGCTCTGAAATAATATCACCTTTCTAGGAAAATGATGAATTCACTTAAATTCACACGAAATAATTCTATTTCTGTGTTGAAAATTTATCAGGTGCCACAGATTATATGATTAAACATTTTATCCGAGATTATTTTCAGTTATATGCGTATATAAATTTTCTGTGTCCACACGAGTGAAAACAATTTCTTTTCGTATTTATTTTATAAAAAAAAAATCTCTAGCTCGTAAAATCCGTAAAATTTTATGAACTTACATGGGATATTGAAAATTTCTAGAAATATTATAGATATTATTTTGCTAAGAGGATTATTCCACGTGAAACGAACGAGTAAAAAATTTTTGTATCGGATTTCTTTTAAATTTAGCTTAATTCAAAGCTTGTTAAAAATGCAAAGTTTTGGTGTTACAGTACAGAATCTATGGAAAATCGCAATTTTCTGCTAAAGTGCTATCAAAAACATAACAAAAGCTATAATTGCCAATCTGGCAATCATTGGAGACCCGTATGGTGATATTCGTATCAAAATTCGAAAAGTTGTACCAAAATTCCACTTTGAAGTCAAACTTTCCAATAAGATTTTTTAAAATTTATTCCAATCGGATTTTGATGTATGGGAGTTTTATGTAGAATCATATCCTAAATAACTTTTGTTCTTGGACTTTTTTGATAAGATGCACCGTTTTTGAGATATTCACAAAAAACGATTTCGTTCGTATGGGGGGTACCCCCCTAATGGTCAATTTTTCCCTATTAACAAAATTAGCCTTGTATTTGACGAAAAACGAATCTGCGTAAAATTTCAAGTCTCTAGCTCAATCCGTGCGCCCGAAATCCGCGCCACAGACGGACAGACGGGCAGACGGACAGACGGACGGACATGCAAAATCAATTTTTTTAGTCATTCTAAACTCACTGGTGTAATTCATTTTTGTGTGTGATAACGGGATCTTGGCGTTACAAACAGTAAGGCAAAGTTAATATACCCTTTGGTTTCACCATACGGGTATAAAAAGGAAGAAAAAGAATTATTCGGGTTAGGAATGAGGTAGAAGCATGTCATAAAATGCGTTTTGAAGGTTATTTTATGAGCTTTTGTTTAAAATATAATATCGTGTGTTTTGGGTAGTTTTAAAATTTAAGGTCACCTACCCCTATAACATTTCTGTGGTCACAAGGAAACACCGCTTAAGTCGAGTTATGTACTTTTAAAGGTTGGTGCATATTTGAATTCTCCTTATCCAGTTCTATATTCTGTCAAAGTTTGGTTTTCATGCTGTACACCTTTGAGGAATGGCAGAGCAAAACCCATATAACCTAAGTCAATTTTGCTTTACTATGGTTTTGGAAAAACTTATTCATAATATGGAAGAAACGCCTGAGTATTTTATTTTATGATAACACTTTAACCAAATTGGATTTTAAGATTCTTTTGAAATTAAAGTAGTCTTTAATGTGTTTACTTCAAACTGGAAAACATTTTTCGTTTAAAAGAGTAACCAATTTTTTCCAGAAAGTAATCAAAACTTTAAACCCAAATTTCTCAAAACACGCTTTTTCGACTTAAGCAGTTTTTCCTTGTGACCACAGATTTGATCTTGACTATCTCAGAACCATTCAATAGTAGCTGCGTTCCCGACCCATGTAAAAACGACTGCGCAGTACTGACCATCAACTTTTCTCGGAAACGCACTTTTGGATGATTACTAGTAAAATATAACCTCACAATTACAGAGCGCACACAATTTGAAAATTGTAAATATGAGAATAATTTCTCAATCAACAGAGATACAAAATATCTTAGAAGAAAATGAAATTAAATAGAATAAATGGACCTGCAATGAGGGGAAAGGCCATATTTTGTGCGTTATCGCCATAATTTCGAGATCCGAAACAAAATACTATACACATATTTCAATTTAGAGATATTAGACATTCGGGTGGTTATTCCATCACGGTAATTGCAATCTAATTTCATTCTGGAGAAAATTTGTACTTCAAATCAAATGTTTTCCTTGATTTTTCATAGCGGAAGTGTTTTAATGTACGAAAACAAACAAAAGTGACAATTCGTTCTAACCTTAAAACCCGGATTTTCACCTATTGGAAAACTTGGGAAGTTCGGCCATCTGACGGAATTTTTTGTCAAAATTGCACAAGAAAATTTACTGTGGACTAAGAGGATGTGTAGATGAGAATGTTCCGCAGTACTTCGCAGTAGGTTTTTCATGGATCGGGAACGCAGCTAGTGACACAATTAAAAAAAAAAAAAATGCGAACTTGAACTGTGAACAATATTATGATTAACATTCAACGCTCCACATTTCTGTAAAATCGGTACATCGGTATTTCTACTCAATTCCGAAAGATGGCGATTGTGTTATTAAACTTTTATCGCTTTACTACCAAATTGAAAAAAGGCATAATTTTTAATCGCTTATATCTCGAAACTGAAACAAATGAGTTCTGCCACTATTGCACTCGTTGAGCGATATGGACTAAAATAGGGTAATATTTTTTTTTGATTTTTGAACAATTTGAGACTAGAAAATCAAAAATTCAATTTTTTATGGAAATTTCGCTTGATTATTTAAAAAAATCACATTGCGATCCCATTAAGAAACTTTAAGAGAATTTTTTTGAGATATAAAGACTTTTATTGTTGATGTTTTTTTTTAAAAAAAACATAACAAAAGCTATAATTGCCAATCTGGCAATCATTGGAGACCCGTATGGTGATATTCGTATCAAAATTCGAACAGTTATACCAAAATTCCACTTTGAAGTCAAACTTTTCAATAAGATTTTTTAAAATTTATTCCAATCGGATTTTGATGTATGGGAGTTTTATGTAGAATCATATCCTAAATAACTTTTGTTCTTGGACTTTTTTGATAAGATGCACAGTTTTTGAGATATTCACAAAAAACGTTTTCGTTCGTATGGGGGGTACCCCCCCTAATAGTCCATTTTTGCCCATTAACGAACTTAGCCTCAAATTTTACGAAAAACGGATCTGTGCAGACTTTCAGGTCTCTAGCTCAATCCGTGCGCCCGCAATCCGCGCCACAGACAGACGGACGGACAGACAGACAAATAAAAATTTAAAATTTTGCATTTGTAACAACCTGTGATGGTACATTAGGTGAGCCGAATTTGAAAGAAATCTATGGCAAAATTTATTACTAGTTCAGTTGGCGTGGAATCACCCAAAAGTGTTAAGTGAAAATAAATTGCCCATTCAATAGCTTATCTTCACCATCAAATCTCCGAATAGAGTAAAGTGAAATTTATCATCCTTTTTCAATATCATATTCGTTTGTTTCGGGAATAATTCCCATCCAGACGGTCCTAATTACGTTTAATCTTCCTGAGCAAAATTTACAACGCTATAAACGATATGAAATCCTATACTCGCCCACAAAACATGCCGCCAGGATATCGGGGATATTCGTTAAGTCCCTGATAGAGAAGCACTTAGCCACATGGAACCAACATATCGGGCACTTAACGATTCCCAACACATAGCAATATAATATATCAGTCGTATTTTTTGAACGAGTCGTCAAATCATCAAAGCGATCTCTAAATACCGGATATAAGCGGGACAGCTAAGCCTTGATATTCGACCATATGTGTTAGGGGGTTTGCGAAAACCCCCACTAACTCCTGTCTGTGCGGGGGTGTGTGAGTCGGAGGGATATCATCCGGAATAGACGGTTTTAAAACACAATTTTTATGTTATTTTATATGCTGTCGGCGTGTTTTTATTTTTATGCCCAAGGGAATGGAAAATGTTGTGTGGTTTTTTTTAGGCTTCGGGGTGGATGAGGATTTCCCATTAACAATCAGACGTTCCGGTCGCTCAATATATCGTCTCTGTTTCCATTGAAACCTATCAAGCTTCAACATTGGTCGGATTTAATCGTCTTCATGTCATTTTGATTGCTTTTCAGTGAACCATCCCTGCATATTCCATGCGATCGCTTTATAGTAAATGCGTATATGGCCATTAAAATATATATAGTCTCTTATTGAAAATGTATTTGTGTGATTCATGTTCGGCAGTAAATAAAATTTATTTAACATTAAAGTCCAAGCGATTAATTTTTCCGGGGTTTGGCGGTAAAGTAATTTACGATTTCGCCCTAAATATGTTACGGAGCATAAACTGGGAGACGAAAGTGTAATACAAAAACATTAGGCAGAAGACATGTATGGGGTTAGGGGGATTGAAACGATTGTCGTGAAAATGATGGAATTTAGGGGGAATGTATTAGAAGTGGAGCATCCCATACGTTCAGGATGATTCAGGGTGTTTGTGTCTCTGTTTCTAACAATTTCCGCGATCTGCCAGTAATTTTCCCAAGCTGTTAAATTTGTGGCCTTGTTCACATGAAGCTTAAATTTATCCTTCAATCTGTACGTCTACAGATTTCCCAGCGTGGTGATTCAACATATGGACGTATACAGTAGAACTCATAGAATTGTTATTTGTGATAAAATTGGTGGTATTTAATGGTATTTGATTTGTTCAACTCTAAAAAAAAGAAATATTTCTGCCTGTCTGTTAGTCTGTATGCTAGTGTGTATGCTAGTGTGTATGCTAGTCTGTATGCTAGTCTTTCTGATAGTCTGTTGGTTAGTGAGTCAGTTAGCCTTTCTGCTAGTCTGTCTGTTAGTTTGTCTGTTAGTTTGTCTGTTAGTCTGTCTGTTAGTCTGTCTATTAGTCTGTCTGTTAGTCTGTCTGTTAGTCTGTCTGTTAGTCTGTCTGTTAGTCTTTTGGTTAGTCTGTATGCTACTCTTTCTGATAGTCTGTTGGTTAGTCGGTCTGTTAGCCTTTCTGCTGGTCTGTTTGTTAGTCTGTCTGTTAGTCTGTGTGCTAGTCTGTCTGTTAGTCTGTCTGTCAGTCTGTTTGTTAATCGGTCGGTTAGTCTGTCTGTTAATCAGTCTGTTAGTCTGTCTGTTAGTCTGTCTGTTAGTCTGGCTGTTATTCTGTCAGCTAATTCATATTTGAAGTTGTTTGTTTTTCTGTCTGTTAGTTAGAATGTCTGCTAATTTATATGTTAAATTGTATGTTAATCGCAAATCGTAAAGAGCTAGTATTTTGCGTTAAAAAAAATATTGAGTAGCATTTTCAAAAAATAAATTTTTATCGGCTGAAAATGGTTAAGAGGGGGAACCCCCCCCCCCCTTCCCTTCCCCGCTTACCCTACGAAAATGGGGCAAAAAATCTATTGTCTGAATTAAACGAAACAAAAATTAATAGTTTTCTTTTCGAGAGTAGAATGAAACCGCGAAAAGAAATATTTGAGATTACTATGATAGGGTAGAGAAACCGATATTCACCAATGGTTTTTCATGCGCCTCTCCCCTGTACTTGTCACCTTTCAGAACTAATTGCATATTTTGAAGGCTCCATTAAGACTAAAGTTTGTCAGTTTTTGCATTTGACAGAAAAAAACTCAAATAATAGGGTAATCGATCCTTTTTCCATCCCTTGCCAAATTCTTTTTTGTAATAAATTTTTATCCAATTGGGAAAGAACCTCGATTTTTGGCACAGAAGGTTCTGTCGTAAAACTCCTTAACCAGGTGAAGGCAACTTTAACAATCCGTTCTAAGTTCACATCCCTGCCATGCCAATCAACCATTTCTATAGGGTTGTTGGGCTAAAGTTCAGTTTAGCCCCAACGACGCTACATATTGCCCGATTTTCGAGGGGGTTTCTCCCCTCTAAACCGTTTTTAAGCCGATAAAAAATACGGGTCGGTTACTTTGCGGTCTACATATCGGTCTAACATATTCAAAAATTAGTAAAATCGGCAGGGCAGGGTTCGCAGCTTTCCCTTGTGAGCCAAGATATTTGAAGATTTCGATATGACGTCTATTCGCTGAAGCACTCCCAGCCACTAAACTCCAAACTGTTACTGCAGTTATATAGAAATACTTATACAAAACGATATTGTTATACTATTATTTTACGAATAAATAGCCATCTTACAAATCAAAATTATGTCGGAGTCATCCCTTATAACAAACCAACATTTTTCTGTTATCAAAAGAAATTTAAAAAGGAAAGAAAAAAAAAAATTAATCATTATTGATTCATGAAATTCAAGACCAAAGCTCAGTCCAAAAATATCGATTTGATTTCGGGTTCGACTGTATATAAAATATCAGAGCGGTATTATTAATGTTGGGTCTAATATCCTCATTAAAATAGGATTTTGTATACGTTTAAAGATTTATAAAAGCTTTCAGATCTACTTATTGTTAGTAAGAGTTGGGTAACTGATGCGAAGGTGCTTCTGAGGAGATTACATTTAATCGCATTTTTACGGCGCTTTGATAAAATAGAACAGTGAATGGGCTTTAATCGTATGTTTTAGAAACCGTATATAAAATATGAACCAGAGCATGATTCACCAACGCTAAGCAGCCAACAATGAGCGTTTTCCTAATAATGGGATTTTTGGGGAACTTCTGCGGAGAAAAATCACATTCACCATAATACGGACTTTAATGAAAACTTACATATAAAATAATTGAATGCGAGTTTTCTCGGGGAAATTTAACACTTTTCTTCAATTTAAAGTTGTTATGTAATTTAAAATTTCTGCAAAATGTATAAAAACTTTATTGCTTGCCATTAATATGAAGAAACAAATAACGAATATATTTTATTGATCGCCTAAAGTTTCTCAGGGGACTAATATCATAAGATGCAAAGTTTAATAAAATTATGAGCGACTTGAGCAGAGAGGGGCTAGGACAGGGTGGTATAAATTGGGACAAAAACAATACAGAGAATCACAAGAAATGTTGGTAAAACTTTTCGACCGAGCGAGTTGTAAAGTAATTTTATGTTTAATAAATATGTCGTTTTGGTTATGACCTTAGATAGCCAACAAAAGTTATTCCTTATTTTTGCTTGAATTTCTAGAATTCTGGCTTCTTATTAACCCAGAATTTATTGTGTTACAATATGGGCTGGGCAACAGGAGTTCTGCTTCCAAACTGCATTCATTCGATATGGAAAATTGTTACTAACTGAGGAACTTAAGGGAAATTTTGATACAACTAAATTTTGTGCATTTTCTTTAGAAAATGTTGTGCTTTGTCATTTTAATTAATTACGAAATTTTAGTGTGGAACATTTTGAAATGTTGAACAAGAATATGTAGTATCAACTATTAAGTTTTATATAGGAATTTTGTATTAAAAATTGTCATTTCAAATCACCTCAAGGTAACATGAAATAATTGATTTAATTGCCGTTGAAAAGAATTTGATAATGAAATTTCAAAAAATGTTTAGAATTTGATTTTACATAAATGGCTGTCCAAAAAATATGTATTAAATTTAGGGGCGGGGGGGTAGTTTATAGTTAAAAATCGTGACGAAGGAAAAGCGCGGATTCGAAACGCCGAAAATTAGTGTGACGTAATATTCGGACAGCCCTTGACTTTTTCATGTCGGAACACCTTGTATGCCAATCTTCAGGATGCGAGAGAGAATTGGGAAATTCAAAAATCAGGTTTTCCAATTTATGCTTCTTTGCCACCTATCCAAGGGCATAACATAACAAATTGGCAAACATAAAAAGGGATTATTTTTTTAAATATTTTGCCAAATTTCTCAAGTTCCATGGTTGAGTGCGGTCGCTCGTGCGGTACAAAGGGGTTTTTTTGTGGAGTTTCGATGTTCATCGGTGCCTCACAGTGTGCAAAAGTGAAATAAGAGTTTGAGTCACCGGTGACTCACAAAGTATAGAAATGATTTTTGCGTTTTTTCCCAGTGTATAATAGCGGAGTAAGCGTTTTTTTGGCTGGTAGCCAACGTGTTAAGATCATGTTGTAAGAACATACTGTACTCAATCAATTTCAGATTTTATTTTCTTTATTTTCAAACATGCTTTCGAATTTTCTTGAATTTATATCAGATATCTATCTACAACAAATAATTATATAGTCATAACCGCATACTTTTTGTTTGCCTAAAGGAACAAAAAGTATGACAAATTGAACATTGATTACACAGAATGTATTTTGGATAGCTATCTAGTAATTATCTTCACCATCATTTTCTGTGATATTGAAAAAAAAAGTATTACTCAAATAAAAGCAAGAAAAATACAAAACGTAAAATATTACTACCAAATGAAGACATTAATGACATCATAATAATACTGTTATTCATCTACCTTTTAAATAAATCTAATGGAATCACGGTTAGTGAAAGAGTATCTAGATTTTTTTCATCTATGAATATTATTCGATATGTGAAATAAAAGATCGGGAGTTTTCAAAATATACAAGAAGAAAACCTCTGGGTTTGTCAAGAAAATACACGATTTCTAATCAATTTTAAATGCTTTTATTTAGCTTGCCCTCGTGTTTGTCTGTTTGTCTGCCCCTCAGGGTCAAATTTTTCAATCAATTTTGACCCACTTCCACTCATCCGATTGACTTAAAATTTTGCACACATACGTAAGTCCGATGACAAAAAAATATTTTCTTTACTTCGTTAATATTTTCTTTATAATGGAAGGTCCTGTAAGGATAACGTGATTATCCTTTTCCTCAAATTTGCCGGAAAAAATTTCATCTTAGGGTTTTTGGGGTCGCTGAATCCGATTCTGACATTAAGAAGTCTGTAAGGATATCCGAAGGCCCTATTAGAATAATGTGATTATCCTTTTCATTTTGTATTTTTAGTCATACTAATCAAATACAAAATTACTAAAAAGGATAAAATAAAAAAAGCTTTTATTTAAAAATAATGCCCTAAAAAGAAATTTTTTTTGCGCACTGTGTATCAGAAATAAAAGCGAGATAAAAAAAGCGTGAAAAATAAAATAAAATAAATATTTATCTCGCTTTTATTTCTGATACACAGTGCCCAAAAAAATATTTTTTTTTTAAAAAAAAGCTTTTCTAAATTTTTTTAAATTTTTTTTTTTCTTTATTCTCATCACACTTTTTATCTCAGAAAACCAGAAATGCAAACCTGGAGTGGTATTCCGTAAATGGTCAAGCGTTTGTTTCGAGTTAGAAGAAAAAGTGGTATTCGCTATCTCGGTTTCTCTCTGTCATTTATTTCGGTCAAAACAGAGACAGCGAATACTTCTTGTTCTTCTAACTCGAAACAAACGCTTGAAACAAGTTATGGAATATCACTCCTGTTTTTTGAACCGGACCAAAAGCCGCTGTCACCATTGAAATTTTAGAAAATCAAAATCAGAACAAGATTTTCCAATTTTAATAACCAGAACCGAAAACAATAATTACAATTCACCTTTGAACCAAAACGAATAATATTCAATGCACTTTTGGTTTGCATTTTTGCAGAAAACATGATTCACAATTTCAGTTCAATGGGTCGAGTGGTTTGTGAGCTTTTGAAAGTGAATGGGTTGGACTTTTCTAATTGATTTGATTAACACATCGCAGTTTTCCGCAACCCGTCAACAGTCATTACGATTGTAATATTATATATGGAAACGATGTATAATATTATTGTATACATAGTGCAAAAACCTTTATCTTCAATACCTTTTCGAGAAGACACACCCGTTTTCGAATGAAAAGAAAGAAAAAAAAATTTCAGTTACATGGAGGCGACGGGAAGGAGTGGTCCAATTGAATTCTCATGTATGAAAGAGTTATGTAAAATTATATTTTAGATCCTTTTTGTCTCTACAATTTTTTTAATATAACACATCGTTATCCAGCAAATTGCAAAAAAACTGTTTCCTTTGTAGCGTTGAACGAAATTTTGTTCATTATAATTAAGAACAGCATTCGTGGAAGGGAATTCATAGTAATTTATGAACAATTTAATTAATTACTACTGTTCTTCTCTGAAACCATTCATAAATATCATGATGAATATAATTAACTACTGTAAACGATTTTATAAACGCTATGAACGATTTCATAAATACTATTAACTAATTAATATATGTTATGAATCCGTTTATAACGGATGATAAATTTCATTTAACAAATATTATGAACGCTTTCATAAATACAAGGTGGCGCAAAAGTCATTACTCGATTTCCTAGTGCAGTAATTTTGTTTGTAATGAACGTTTAAATCTTTTTCCATTAAATCGCGAAGATGATCGGTCAAGTGGTCGCTACCAAATTCGAAATTCGTGGTCGAGTTACAGCGTTTTCTATGACTTTCCTCAAAACTTCTGGGGATAAATTCTCCACTTCTAGTCGGATGTTCTCTTTGAGTGTCAGTCGAGGGGGATTCGGGTGGGAGAGGTGAGGGGTACATTGGAAAGTTTGCTGCATTTTTTTAAAGTGTCCGAATAGTGTTTTAAAAAAAATATGCCACCGGAAAATCAAAAATACCCGTCGGACGCTCTTATGTAGTAGACAGCGTATGAATAGCAAGAAAAATCTAGAGTGGGATTTTTTTGTATAGCAAAAATCACGCGAATTCAACCCTTTTTAACCTCCTCCTCCCACTCCTAAAGCGTGAAGGTGACATATAAATATATGACATTTTTTTTAGAACGTCCCCTACGTTTTCAAAATTCTCTTTGAATTCGACTTCACACATTGAGGACTTTTGTTAGATTCATTCAAATATCTTCAATACTTCATAAAATATTTATTTAATCCTTTATCTAAAGCTTATCCTATTTTATTGTGTTATGATACCCGGCTATAGACTAAAGTCTTTCCATTGATTTTTTCTTAATTCCAAACAAAATCATGCAAACGTACCTGACTTACATATTCTATCAATGGTCTAGTGTGTGGTAAATCGAATACAATTTGAGTTCATACCTTTCGAGCTTTGTAGATTAAATATTTGATGAAAATCTTAGCCTGTCCAAGGTATATAACATTGTACATATATCATTTTCTAGTCGACTATCTATAGTCCTTTCATATCCCATCAGTCTACACACTTTGGATTGCATAGAATTTGGATCCCAAATGTGGAAAAAGAGATATTTCCCTTTGACTGGGCTTCATTTCGGTACTTGCCTATACGAATATATCCCTTTCGAGTCTAAAAAATATACCTTTATAGAGACAGAATATGGATATATTTGTCTTGCTAGCAGGTAAAAAAGGGAAATCCCATCGAATCTAAATTGGGTGCCAACTTTAAGGCTGGCTGGTCTACCTGAGTGCTTTTAAGGTCACTAACTTAGATAAATGTGTACACAGGAAACCTCGACTAAGTAAACAACCTACAGAAAATCTATTAAAAAAAATAGATAAGAAGGTAAAATCAGAAAAAAGCAAAAGAAAAAAAAAATCACTGAAAAAAATCATAACCTTGGGGCGCGAAAAAGGATGAATTCCATGTAGCCATGCCAATATCTTTAAATTTTCCATCTTATTAGGTACAGCCAGAGCCTATCATTGAGACGAAGTTAAATCGAAATAAATGTATTTAACGAGAAAATTATTGGAAGACCGACTCACCCTCTATCTGAAAATCCTGATAGATTGCCCTATTCAATACATAAATAAAGGATCTATTTTCGGGGTCCACCCGGTAGGAGAATTAAGTAGTGGCAATCATACCAGCCAAGATCAATTTGGAATTCCTGGATCCTAGATACATATATGAGTACACATTCGTGTCTATTAATACTAGTATTCCTGTTGCCAATAATAATTAAGAATGTTGTTGAGATGTCATGTTACTCAAGTGTTGTTTGAAGATAAATAAAACATATTTTCTAATATATAACCTGATGTCCTTCGACAAAATCAAAATCGTATCTAGCTCTCTGATAGGTCTATTTTGAAACTTCTCTGTCGATGATAGGAAAGGACACAAATTTCGGTACTTCAGTGGGATGTCTAATGTGATCTTACGAGAAATTGGGAATATATACAGGATATTGTTAATTTATATTTGTGTACTGTAAGCATATTGAAACATCGATTCTTCAGTGTAGTTGACTTAATCATTCGACTCTGTCATTCGAAGTGTTAATTTTCGATATTCAATTAAGATATTAAATATATATAATATTAGAATTCAAGAACCAATACTGATGTGAAGAAGTAAAATTATAGCGAATATGTTTAATGATTAATTACGGTTTTTGTTTTAAATGTATGTAATTTGAGATATTTTAATATAATGCTTGTTATGGAACAAATTATATTATTCTTTGCTAGCAGCGTATTATGTTGATTTCATAAATAACAACAAAATATAAAAGAAATTCAGTAAGACATCAGCAAGTATCAGCAGAAGAGTAATAAATTATTCCCATTCATAACATTTTCGTAATGTAAAAATGTTTGACTCCCAAGGCGGAGGATAAAATATCTTGTGTAAACAAATTATTCTGTTTTGCTCCAATTTTGGGAATAACAAAATATTTTTTAGCCAAAAATAATTAAAATTCAACAACGTAAAATTTTATGTTACATAATACAAGGTTTGCAAGTCCTAGATTGTTATATGAAAATAAATTTAAAAAAAATCTTTGAAAAAAGCATTAAGAGAAAATCTGACACCTGAGGCCCTATCACCGAACACGATACGATTGGTTCGAATCGTAAATTCAATGTTGTTGTTAGTGTTTTATACCAACAACAATCGTATCGATCGTATTCGGTGATAGGGCCGCTTAACTATCTCTAATATATTTCCGTTATTAGGTCAGCTCCGCACGGAAAAAAGTATTATTTTTTATATATAAAATGTATTTCAAATAGGCGCCTCTATTTTATATTTGTTTTATGGTACTTTCTTCTCGTGAGTTATTAAAAATCTGGTGAGTTATTATTTTTAAACAAAAATTGTAAGAAAAACTACAATTACACGGAAAAAAATCCGCATAGTAATCGTTCCTATAAAATATGGGAAAGCGATTATAGGAGTCATTGCACCATTTTGTAGCAAAGGCTTCCATAAATATTGGACCTAGTCCTAGTTTTGGTGGAATCATTACTATGTAAATAGGGCTGAGAGAAAAATGCCCACATTCCAACAAAAGTAGCACTCGTTCCTAGTTTGCATTGGAGACGTTGTTAACCTGAGGTGGAAACATTACTATATTATGTATGGAATCATTCCCACTATTTTAGAAATGACTCCAATATTATGTAGGGCTCAGTCCTACAAAAAAAATGGAATGAATCCTAAGATTTGGTGGACTCATTCCTATGCAAATAGGATTCAGCGAATATGATAATTCAAGTCGAATTTTTTCTTCGATTATAATTCACACGTGGTTTGCGAACTCGGAGTATATATACCTTGCACCTGCCTATTGCCACAATCTGACACTTGTGTCGGAGGAATTTTTTAATTACAGGGCGTTTTTATCTCGAATATTTTAAGGCCCCGAACTTCTCTATCTCGAATATTCGATAACTCGAATTTTTGTTTCTCCCCTTTAGATTGGACAGGATCCAATAAAAGAAAGTCTCCAGTCCTACACAGATCGAACTTGGTGCTATAATTATAGGAACGTGTCCTATTTCAAATTAGAATGTCGCGAATATATATAGGAGAGAATCCAATAATCAATGGATACATTACAACGTTTTATAGGATTGAGTCCTTTACAAAAGGGAATGTCGCCCTATTTTTGTCGTAACCAGTCTAACATATATAGTAATCTCTCCCATGTAACACGTTGGAGTCTTTGCCATAATTTTGGGAATGGTTACACCAAAAAAAAGAATACGACCACTTTTTCGTTGGAATGTGTCCTAAAAAATGTGGGAGCTGTTACACCTTTTTTATAGGAATGATTCCCATATTTGGCCACTATGCCGTTTTTTCCCATAAATATGGGACTGGAGCATGGGATTTTAGTGGAACGGTTCCTATGTGTTTTTTCCGTGTACCAAGGAAAAAATTTCCATTAAAAAAATCAATTTTCGTGCGGGAGGGAGGAAAGATTGATCCGACTGGATTTTAATTTATGGATTGGTTATATAAAATCATATTCTGAACACATTTCATCTTTATAAATTTTTCGATACTATGCACCGGTTTAATTTTGCCCGTTTAAGAACTTATCCTAGTCATTTACTAGAAACGCCACTATACAAAATTTCAAGTCTTTAAATCGATCCTTTCGAAAGTTATGGTGTTCACCGGAAGACGGACGGACGGACATGTGGAAATGAAAATCTTTTGTCACCCCTAACACCCTGTTGTAGTTCATTTTTGTGCCCAATGATTGGTTCGATCAGTTACAAATATTATACCAAATCTAATATACTCCTATACGACATATCATAAAACCGGTGTTCAAAACGCTCTCTTTCGTCCTTCCCCCAAGGAACAATTGAAATTAACGGAAAAAAAATTCGGCACTATAGTAAAACGCTCCATAGAACTAGAAAGAAATGATGGTTTTGACGCTCTTGCTCTTAAGATATTTACATTTGCGCTTTGTTTATACAAAGCTTTAATCCTGTAAGCGAAATATCGTTTTCTCACTAATAAAATGTATAGTTATGTGTGTGTGTGTGCATGGTAACCAAAAGCCATTGGTCGAGGCTTTGATACATTTTTATGCGAGATCCACAAACCTCTTGCGAACAAAGAGCGAAAATTCAAATAGAAACCATTTCGTTCCTAACCTATATCGTTTCAATTCCTACGAACAGTACCGTTGAGCTCAAAATTTCTCTCTAATTATCTTTTTTGTTTATTTTGAAATATTTTTGAGTAGGGGAAGTGATCGCACTTGCAAATCGTTTTCGTTCCCAAGATCGAGAATCGAAACCCGTGGCAAATGTTGCTGTCATTAAGAGTGAAACTTTAAAGAGCACAAAGAACGAAATAATAATAAAATAAAGTTTTCGAACACTGAACAAAAACTAAAACACTCATTTCATAAAAGCCAAATTAAACCTGTCGAAAATTGAAAACTTGAATTGATTCGAGAGGAAAAAAAAATATTCGAGATGACCAAAAACCCCTAAAAATTTTATACATTAAAAACTTTAGCAAAATAAACATCTCTCTTCTACTTAAAATACATTGGTATTATCATATTTCTACACTCTTCGCGAATGTACGCGAAACACGGCGAACCCTTGATTTCCTGTGAATCGCCTAAGTTTGGTTACATTCGGCTTGCTCCCGAACTTTTGCAAATAAAGTTGGAAGAATGTGTCAACCGCTGTCACCATTGTACTTTCTTACCTAAATAAGTACAGTTCCGACTTCGTGGCGAAAACGTTTAATATTATTACGCGAAAATACTTGAATTTTCAGAATTTTTGTGTTATGATTTGTTGAGTTAAATAGACATAATGGAGGTCAAAGGAAAGTCAAGGCAGCAACTGAGATAATCGGCGAAACGTTGGCCTATATTTAGTGTTTAACCATTGAACCATTTCTGATTCATGGTTTATACTCGACCTTTTAGCATTGAATCTTATTGGAATTTCTCGGCTTATAAGGTCTGCAAAAACAACAAAATTATATTATTTTTGCGGATGTTTTCACATCCAAATTTCCCCCCAACAGGTCGGACATGTCTACCCTGAAAACCCATCAGGACCCTGTTTCTGGCCTTAAACCTTATAATTCGCACAAGGTTTGTGGCATCGGAGTATAAATACCCAAATCGAGATTTACTCCACCAAAATCCTGTAAGCCTGCGTGGAAGCTGGTAAAGCAGGCTCTGATGACGGTGAGCCAACTGTAATCCATACCAGAAACAGGCTCCTGATGGGTTTTCAGGGCAGACATGCCTGACCTATGGGGGGGGGGGGGGGGAAATTGGATGTGAAAACAGCCATAAAAATAATATAATTTTGATGTTTTTGCAGGCCTTATAAGCCGGGAAATTCCAATAGGGTTGACCTAGATCTGTCGAAGCTCTCGCTGTTTCATGATGTACATTGGCCAAGAGTTTGAATGTGGCATTAGGTTTCTAGCAGATAGCAATAGCGAGAAATTAAAAGTACGTCATTTTATCTCGCATATCATTCCACGAATAATTCCCCTACTCAAAAATATTTCAAAAAACACATAAAAGATAATTACTTGCCTCTTCTATAGAAGGAAAGTATTGTATTCATGACGAAGACCGAGTCGAGAACTGGAGCAGACTGAAAATTTCTGATCAGTACGAAATCCGTTTCAGGGAAAATTATGAGTATGTTCGTGCATGTCGGTCTGTCCATTTTACGTGTATCTTAAATAACTAGAGAACGCGTTGACTTAGCGACTTGAAAATTTTTTGTATATAGGTTTTACAAAAATCGTAGTTTTCTATCAACTTTTGGAAGAACATTTTTTTAAAAATACAGTTCTTTGAAAATTTCTCGAAAACTTTTGTGAAAAAATGCATAAAATTTCCTGCATTTTTTCCTTTAACGGTTTTCACGTATTTTTAACGGTTCTCAAGATATCTGAAAAAATATTATTTTTTTACATATTTTTTCCGAAACTAAATATTGCAGAGGAAAGTTTCGTGTTGATCACAACTGATATTTTTTTGTAGTTACCGTAAATTGGGGTTACCTTGCCCTACAAAATTTGTCTTACATCATGTGTCGTATATAATGTGTGTTTTTCCAGTAATATTACTTCAGTACAATATAAAGTATTTTATTTTTATGTCGTTCGACAGGAACTTCTAACTAAACGTAACTTATTAAATAAAGTGATATATGGCCCGAGATTAGTTTTTTTTTGTTTGGGCCAAAGTGGTTATTTTATAGTATCTGTTAAAAAAGCACATAGATTAACTATATTTTTCGAAACCAAAAAAATTTTTGACTTTAAGCTTTCTATGAAAAAAAAATTAAATAATCTCAACCAGCTTTCTAAATAATTTTATAATTTAAAAAAATTCTTGGAACATAAAATGGCCACAATATACTATTAACCTTTATGATGTTTTTAATGGATTTTCCCAGTACGAAGAAACAGCAAATGGCCCTCAGGATTACTGGCGAGTTTCACGAAATTTTAGTTAGCGGGCGTGTTTCAAGCAAAAAGGCCTGCAAAGTAAACAATAAAAGTTTCGTGAAACCCTTCATAAATCCCATGAAAAATTCTTTTTAAAAGACGAATTTTTCATATATTGTGGAACGGCTGTCGCTTACAGACGACAACCGTTGTTGTCCCGGATAACTACAACCACCACAACTTTCATTTGATGAATACTTTTTTTTCGCAGATGAATAAAAGTTAAAACCGTTATTTGGTTGGAGTAATTTATCATTTTCCCGTATGACATTTTCAATTTTCCCAAGTTTTCCTTTTTCAATTTTTGACTTTTCAGATTATTTTTAATGCTTTTCGCTTGCCCGCACGTGGGTATTCTTAAATAAATGACTGCCATCAGTGAGTATTTTTTTAATATTTACCCTCGAAATCAAGACATCAAAAAGCCTTAACTTCAATTATTTGATTTTTGAAGCGAAATTTCCATCAATTAACTGGGGAAAACGTGCTCATTAACCACAAATAGTTTAATAGAATAAATAATGGCCATTTGGAAGTTCTTGCTGAAGAAAAATAAATACGAATTGATTTTATTAGAAAGGCCATCATGAGGATTTTCTAATTTTTAAGACATTTTTCAGTAGGAATATTTTAAGATGATTTTTGACCTGTATTTTCGTTTTCTTCGAGGTAGTGGAAAAAAATCCTGCTACTAACCTCTGGAGCCCAACGAACGCAACGCGAACGCAACTTCAACCCTGTGAACTGTCAACCCTGTGAACGCAGCGCAACATTTCGGCGGCAGAGCCCAATGGCATCTCGTGAAGTAGTACAAGTGACATAATAGAAAGTGGTATAAAGTTGGCAAAACTACAGAAATGGATAATTTTGAAACGATAATTTGCTTTGTTGGTCTTTATCTTTGTTATTTGTATGTTATTGCACTAAGGCTAGCAATTTTTCCTCGAACGGCATTTTCCCAACCTCACTTTATGAACTGTCAACGCAGAATTGCTGCGGCAAAGTTAGAAGTTTGCAAACTTTTGCGTTGTAGTTGCGTTCACTGCGTTCACTGTGCTCACTTCAAGTGATTTCTATGGAACAAACTTGTAAGTGACAGTTTCTGCGTTCGCGTTGCGTTCATTGGGCTCCAGGCATAAGAAATAAATTTTTTTTTTGTGGTTTATCGTTGTAAAAAATTAATATTTTTTTTAAAAAATACCAGCAAATCTTAAGGGCTGACGTCAATTTTTGCATTTTTAATCCCCAACCCCTGCATTCGTTTTTACTTTTTAAAAGCTTTTATTTGGCTTGCCTTCCTGTCTCTCCGTCTGTCAGGATCAAATTTTCCAATCCAATTTTGACCCACTTTCACTCATCCGATTGACTTGAAATTTTGCACACATACGTAAGTCCGATGACAAAACAATATTTTATTTACTTCGTTAATATTTTCTTAAGGTCGAGGTGACTAGGGAGTGAGAAAGCACCATCCCATACACATATTATTATTATTAATATTTTCTTTATAATGGAAGGTCCTGTACGGATAACGTGATTATCATTTTCCTCAAATTTTCCGGAAAAAACCTCATCTCGGGTTTTTGGAATCGCTGAATTTGATTCCAGCGTAGTCCAATTGAATTCGATTCCAGCGTAATATCAATTTTTCCGAGAGAAAATGGGAAAAATGATGTTTGGTTATCCTTGCAGGTAATTCGGTTTCGAACTTTGAACCCCCAAGTGACAATTTTCAGCCTCCTAATGAGTAGGATTCATGGCGAAAATCAAGGTTTTAAAACATTCAAACCCTCTTTACCCCTCGTTTAACCCATTAGAAGTAAAACTTCGAAAAAAAACCCCGCCTTAGTAAGCGCATACGTGATGGATGGGACATACTGTAAAAATTTCAAGGGGTTCGGGCTGGACGTTGATAAGTCAGCGAGTCAGTCAATCAGTCAGTTTAAACGATTTTATATATATGTATAGATGGTTTTGAATTCTCAAAGAAATGTGTATTTTGAAATTTATAAAAAAAAACTAGGGGCTGCGCCCCGAACCGCACCGAACCGCATCATTTCAGGCCAATCGGTTCAGTAGTTTCTCCGCAAAAGAGTAACATAGCGCAAAAACTAAGTTTCGAAATCACTTTACCCCCCTCCCGTTACTCCCCCCACCCCTCGCGCTACTTTTCCGTATGTCTATGTTGGAACCAGAACTACCACAGACACTCATGCCAAATTTCGAGTCAATCGGTTCAGCCGTTTTTGTGTGAAAGGGGAGCAGACAGACAGACAGACAGACAGATACCAACTCATTTTTATATACAGGGTGGGCCAGAATAGACGCAGTGGTTTGAAGTCTTTATAACTTTTTTTTTATTTTTATTTTTTTAATTTTTTTTCAGCATTTTGTTAAGAAGACTTGGGCAATTTAAAATGGACCTGTACACAATAGAACAACGAACCGGTGGGCGGTGGGCTCAATGGCTCTTTTACGGGACATGTTTGGCGGACGCATTATTTCGAAAAGAAGCGATTTCAATTGGCCTCCGCGTTCACCTGATCTAACGACTCCAGATTGTTTCCTTTAGGGATATTTGAAAGAAAAGGTGTACGTCAACAAGCCAACAACCATCAGCCAATTGAAAACCAACATTCGCAATGAAATCGAGGCCATAACACGAAAGGTTATGGAAAATGTCTTGGAAAGAGCACGGATTTGCGAAGCAGAAAATGGCCACCACTTGCGGGATATAATTTTCCATGCTTAGACCAAAAATATTCCCCATCAATCAACTACATGTATTTGAAAAAAAAATTATAGGTTTCGCTAAAATAAAAAATTTATAAAGAATTCAAACCCCCGCGTCTATTCTGGCCCACCCTGTATTAGTATGATTAGTATGATATGTTTTTGGAAAAGTTTTTTTTGCCCAAAAAACCTAGAAATTACTTTTTTTTGCCCAAAAAAACGAGAAATCTAAAAACAGGATCTCACCGAGCCCGAAAACCCCGGGGTAACATTTTTCGACCTCCTTACGGCCAGGCTTCAGATACAGATTTTTCCAGTTGGGCGTTTTTTTTTCGTGTTAAAGAAATTTTGAGTGAATTATGTATTTTCAATGTTGCATGATATTAATTATGCAAAAATAACTTTTTCATTTAGACTTTTATCCACTCAGGTATTTTTTCACTTTTAATTATAGAGAATTATTTTTCAATTTCATAAATACGATTTCATTTAATGCACAATAGGCGATTTCAAGTTGATATTTTTCAGCATCACATCATTATTATGTATATTAGTGTAATTGGAATAATGTGTACCCGTATCTATAGTTTTGTCGACCATAGCCTTTTAATTACGAAAATTATTGTAATGAGGGGCCTTGGTATATTTTTGATTAATGCATTTTTGTAATTAATGCATGCTTTTAAGTGGCGAATAATTAAATCAAAACTTATCACCAACGCGACAATTGATGTTGCTCGTAAAATAATAGTAAATGCAAATGATTTTCAGGACATTTCATATGAAACCGGTTTATGTAAGCCCATTTACGGTGAAATGAATTCCGTTTATGGACACAAAAAATATGTTTATAGGTTTTTCCATAAACATAACGATAAAGATTTCCATATATTGTGGCAGATAAACAGGAACTACTTGAGTTGCTTTATAATTTCTATTTCTTTTATTACTTTACCTTATTCAAGATATTCATATGAAAAACAAACCTATCGAATCTTATTAGGTAAATTATATTACTTTATTTATCTTCTTCTTTGTAAAGGATAAAAACCTATAAAAAATTATCCATACATCAACGCAAATTCAGTGAAAATACTAAAATCAATCGAATTGAATTATTAGGGAAATTACAAAAATTAACCAAATGTGGTAGACATTTTCCGGATACTCTTCACGTTAATGGAGAACTTTTTACGAGTATTGGCGGACTGATTAGCTAATAAATTAGAATAATGAATTAGAAGAAAAGTTATTGATGACGGAGATGATGATGATGAACATCGCCATTAAGAAAAATGAAAATGACTTTCTGACTTGGGGTGGTAAAACTTTGACGTTGATGATTTTCTTTAAAATAAACGAAAGTAAAAAATAATAATTTCATGCTTAATGGGAATTTATAAACAGCTTGATTTAATTATACTTTAGAAATTTTAACCTAGTTCTACGAAGACTGCTTAATAATTCATCCTCGAAGTTTTAAAATTATGTGTAGGAGATGCTCCTGAATTTGTGGTTATCAAATTAAATTGGTTATAGAATTTGTGGATGATGTCGGAAGTTGTGTTTTTGAAAGGGGGCTGTCTATAAAATACGTCATGCCAATTCCAGCCTTTTCGTAGCTCCTATCCAGCCTCCTTTCGTCAGACTTTTTCGCGATCTTTTGCATGGGTTTACGTACCGTCAACACACTAAGGCAATTCACTCGTTATCGTAGTTGATCGTAAACTCGTAGAATCGTAAATAAAATCGTAGTTTTTTGACAGTTCTCCATATAAATTTTTTTACGACGAAAACTACAATCTACCACACCCGAAGGTATGGTAAAATCGTAGTTTTTGTCGCACTTCTAATAAAGTGAGGTTAAGGCATGTTTTGTGACATGTCAACTTGGTGCCAACTCTAAAATGGACATTGGAAAAGCAAGTAAATTAAAGTATTTATATGATTTAGTATAAATTAAGAGTTAAAAAATGCTGTCCACAATTTAGGTGAAGAAAATAAATAAAAGAGTCAAACATTTACGACAAAACCCACAACCTCTAGTAAAGCGCTGCTCACGCTTCGTTGTACTTTTCCATCGTAGATGTACAGTACAATCTACGATTTTACTATTTACGATAAAGATTGAATTGCCCTACTATATCTCAAATGGAAATTTTCCAATGAATTTTTTTCGGATTTATATGAATAGGAAAAATTTCGTAATGAGTTTCCCAGGGACAGCTATGAAAAAATTCATGTTAGGAAATATTTACCCCATTTATGAAACATTTCATTGTCATTTTAATATCCACTATGGAGTCACGTCATAATATTTTAAAGCTTTGAGCTTATGAAAAGTTATCGCAGAATTTCAAATAGAAATTCCTAATAGAATTTTTCTTATAGTAAGAACTAAAAGTTTTATGCAGAAATTCAGTACAGCACAGATATTTAGAAAAAGAATATTCTTATATGTGTTTTTATGTTTCGAACTTGATTTTCTGACAATATAATTCACACATCCGACAATTTCTTCTAAGTTTATTATATATCCCCACGATGCATAAACATTAATGAAAACTGATCACAGCTTGGGGCATTTCCTCATGGCTGTTGGCTGAAACAAAGTAAAATATCAGTTGTGGTCAACACAAAACTTTCTTCTACAAAATCTACGACCCTGCGCAATTTACGCTAGAGCCCTGTCGCGTTGTCAACCTAAGACGACCTCCCAATAAATTCTGGGTTTATTCAAAAATATCAAAAACGTACAAAATTTGAGATAACTTGAGAACTGTAAAAGATATCAATTTACGGTAAATGGCAAAAATGTAGAAAATGTTAACATCTTTAATTATTCTTTTAACTGATTTGGCGAAAAACCGTTAGTTTGCAAATTATTCGCAAACATATGATTTTTTACATATTAATGAAAATATCTCAATAACGGTAAAAGATAACGGATAACGGTAAAAGACAAAATTGTGCAGAATGCCATTCTCATTGATTGACTTCATACATTCAGTCAGCAAAAACCCGTTAGTTTTCGAGATAATCGCAAAAAACTGTTTTTTTGGAAATAACGGTTTATCTCGATAACAGGTGGAGATATCGAGTTATAGCTAAAGACAAAAGTGTGGGAAATTTTATTTTCTCCAAGTTTTGTCATACTTAAGGCCACTAAAAAACGCGTAGTTTGGGAGTAAATCGAGAAAAACGAAATTGCGATTTTTGAAAAACCGCCATTTTGGATACTTCCGGTTAACGGATTTCCACCAAAAGTTGATAGGATCGTCCCATTTCAGGACCCAACATGCCTATAAAATTTCATGGCGCTAGCTCTATTAGTTTTTGAGAAATCTTGTACACAGACTGACAGACAGACTGACAGACAGACTGACAGACAGACTGACAGACAGACTGACAGACAGACTGACAGACTGACAGACAGAAAGACATTTTTTAAATATGACTCCAATCGACTCAGGAGTGATCGGGAAATGTTTTTTAGGGAAAATTAAGAGGTCGAAATTTTTCATGAATACAATACTTTATTATACTCCGTAGAAGAAAGTAAAAAGCGCATGCTAGGTGAATGGGGAACACAACAAATAAACGGCGGCAGAAACATGCAATTTCTGAAAAACGTTTTTTATTGAATAACAGGTAACAAAGATTTGAACCCTTTAGTTTAAGCAAAGGCAAAAACCAAGCTTAAAATAAAGCCAATTCCGCACCATATCAACAATGCAGCTTTTTATTTATGACGTATGAAAAATTTCATATGTGTTTTTCGTTTGAAATTCACGGAATGTGAAAATTTTTTCACCAGTTTCATCACTGTTATGAAACATCATTTTTAACATATGATTCTCCACAGGTTTTACACTTGCGTACCTCAAATCCCTCTCCCCCGAAAAGAGTGACGTATTTTATTCTCATGAATTTTTTTTTGAAATTTTGGTTGGATCTTTCTACTGTTGTATCAGTTTCTCAATTCTATATTTACCTATTTCTTGGATAAAAGATCTCATATATAACCATTTACCTTCAAAAAATGACTCGTTCTTTTCCCGCCAACCTATTTATACCCCATATGGTGAAACCAAAGGGTATATTAGATTTGCCTTACCGTTTGTAACGCCAAGATCCCGTTATCACACACAAAAATGAATTACACCAGTGTGTTTAGAATGATAAAAATATTTAATTTTTGCATGTCCGTCTGTCCGTCTGTCCGTCTGTCCGTCTGTCCGTCTGTCCGTCTGTCCGTCTGTCCGTCTGTCCGTCTGTCTGTCTGTCCGTCTGTCCGTCCGTCTGTCCGTCCGTCTGTCCGTCCGTCTGTCCGTCCGTCTGTCCGTCCGTCCATCCGGATTGCGGTCGCACGGATTGATCTAGAGACTTGAAATTTTACTCAGATTAGTTTTTCGTAAATTGCAAGGCTAAGTTCGTTAATGGCCAAAAATGGACCATTAGGGGGGTAGCCCCCATAGAAATGAAAACGATTTTTGCGAATATCTCAAAAACGGTATCAAAAAAGTTCTTATCAAAAAAGTTTAGGAACAAAAGTTATTTAGGATATGATTCTACATAAAACTCCGATATATCAAAATCCGATGGGAATAAATTTAAAAAAATCTTTTTGAAAAGTTTGACTTCAAAGTGGAATTTTGGTACAATTGTTCAAATTTTGATACGAATATCACCATACGGGTTTTCAATAATTGCCAGATTGGCAAATATAGCTTTTGTTATGTTTTTCTTTTATCTTCGAGGTAGCTGAAGGAATTTCGATCGAGTTTCCACCACAGAATAGGCCATACCTTAAACAAATTTCACAATCATTTAAAACTGCCGACCCCGGCTCCTGTAACCCCTCCTGTAACCCCTCCTGTAACCCCTCCTGTAACCCCTCCTGTAACCCCTCCTGTAACCCCTGAAAAAGTTTTACAAAATTGTCTCTCTGTGCTACTTGAGCTACAAGTCTGAAATTTTGCAGACATGCTTGATTCAAATTTCCACAATTTATTCATTTTGCTTCGATTTTTCGCTGAAAAAGGAAAATTTATTGTGAAATTTCACTGGAAAGTGAACATTTTTTATAATGTGCACGTAAAAGCGTTTAATATAAGAAAATCATATTATTGATCACATCAGAAATTTTTAACTTCAAAGCAAATTGTTGAGCCAAAAATTTGTTGATCTTACATTATGCTTAAAATGCCTTGAATGTAGATCACGAAACCAATTTTTTACTTCCTAAAGACTTCTTTAAATTTAAATTATTTCCTATTCAGAATATATAAGTAAATAATGAATTTAATATCCAAGAATTTCCATTTTTTAAGCATATGGCCAAAAATTTCCAAATCATTCTCGATAATATAAAAAAAACAGCAGAAAATTAAAAATGATTCCGCATTATTTGCACACAAAAGTTAGTGTATACGCAAAATATTACGATAAGAAGGAAAAACAAAAAGAAATATTTTTGCCGCAATAAATTCATTTTCAATGCGTATTGGAATATGTGGACTTTATTATAATCTAACCGCATTAGATCCACTTCATTAATTTTAGTTGTTAATGGATTATAAAAAAAACAACCGCATCGAATGCCCATCGAAGCATAAAAATGTTTAAAAACATTTAATCCTGTGAAATAGCCTGAAAAATGCCATCTCATTTCGATTATACTGGAAAATCGATACCATCAAAGAAATCTCTTAGGCGCCTCCAAGAATTCCCATGATTTGGGATTTTTTTTTTAACAAAATCTCTTTCAGTTAAGCGTAATGTAATCATTTGAAAACCATTTGGTACTTCATAATAAGCCTGCCATCACCAAAACAATTTCTTCATTTTATTTTTTCAAAAACAGCAATAAATTTGCATTTTAATTTCGATTGTAACTGAAACGACAATCAATTCGTTGAGGAATGAATTCTCAACACATTCATAGACCAAGTGATTTGAAAGATCCTGACGATCCTGGAAAGTCCTTTCGCCATATCGTAAGTATCTGGTGGCCAGGCGAAATGGAAGTGTATTTAAATGAGCATTCGTACGTGATTTTAGGATATTGCTTTCCTTATGGACTTGATATTATTTAAACAAAACTTTGTTGTAGTTTGGTAGCTTCCGTTTCAACATTTGTTCGAAATGTCATCACGTTTTTAACATATTTCGAATGAGTTTTTCCGTCGTCCGGGCAGGACCCCGTTTTTTAGAAGGTTTCGCGAAGCTTCTAACGAAATTGAGTTTTCAGATTTTCCTAGACAAAAAAGCAGTTGAAAGAAGAAGTTGGATATTTTGGCATGGAAAATATCTCGGCAGCAGGAAAAAATCGTGGAAAAACGGAAAGGTGAGGACGGATGAAATTCGAGTATAATTTTAAGAAAAAACATGGAAAACAGCCAAAACAGTATGGTATCAAAGAAAAACAAGGGAAAGGACGAAAAAAGGGATACCAAAAAAAGGCAAAAAAAAAACACAAAATGAAATACAGAATGTAAAATATTGTGTATGAAGTAAGGGAGAATCTTAACGGAGTGCTTTGCTTGGAAAATACCAGGAAAAAATGTTTACGTGAAAAATTATTCTATAGAAAGGGCAACCGAAAAGTTCAAAATGTTTATGAGGAGCGAATTTCTTCTTTTACAAGGGATTTTTTTCTACGAATGCGACATTAAAAAATCGAAATTGAAAGCACGCACACAAAATAACAATAGGCTGAAGGGAAATCTTTCCTAGGAAAATCACAATTTTATTTTATTTCATTTTATTTATTTTCCACTTTTTTTAAATCATAAAGTCGAAAAATTGTGTGTAGGTCTTCTACCTTGTTAAGGGCAATAAAGAGCATACAAAAAAGGTAAAATAAAAGAAGAAACGAGGAAAAATAGAATGCGAATGGGAAAATCTGTTCAACAGATGTACCTATTCAGGATACCGTTTCATATCATTGAATTTCTAAATTTTTGGAAGCCTGCAATCACGTAACAATAAGTAAACCTTGTTATACCACTTTTACGATTGATAAAAGGACATACAAATATATGATAATCAGGTATTGGCAAGTAGGCAGCATTAGCTTAGAAAAAAATACAGTAGAGCCAAAATAAAACTCTTGTTTTTCTCCAGATATTTAAATCGTTTTCTTATTGATTTTTTTTATTTTGCTTAAGTCATCACAAGTTCTTATATGAATTCAGAAATACCTCGAATAGAATGAGGTACATTTTATTAAAATAAGAAAACAAAATTCCAAAGAAAATATGAGCGGAAAACATTTTCTTCCTTTCAGCGCTGAAAAAGCATTTTTTGGAAATATTTTTTTTTGAAAAACAAGCTAGAAATTCCACTACGACTGATACCATTGCCAACTTTCAAGCCCTAATAGATATTATTTCTTGGCATTTACGAGGTTGAAACATTTGATTTGTTGCGTTACTTCAAAATTAAAACCAACGATCAAAAAAGGAACCCATCTTCGAAATGTCTTAAAATCAGTTTTCGAGTTCCTTATTAGAATGTAAATATTTGTATAGTAGGTTTTAGCGTGATTTCATCTAATTTTCTTGATATTCCATCATATTTACTTTCCTTCCTTATATCGAGCACGTTTGCTGATTGATTCTTCGGAGCCAATATTCTACCACTCTTCCACACATATCGGCCGGAACGTTGGCAATTTCGCGTTCGATATTGTTCCTGAGCTCCTCTAACGTTGTTGGTTTGTTGGCATAAACCAACGACTTATCATAACCCCATAAAAAGAAATCCAACGGCGTTAAATCGCATGAGCGAGGTGGCCATTCGACCGGACCATTTCTCGAGATTACACGATTACCGAACTTCTCCTTCAATAGATCAATTGTTTGACCAGCTGTGTGGCATTGCTCGTTCGTGAACTTCACCATCATAAAAATGTAAACCTTGACTGATGTTTTAGCATTGCCAGATCATAAAAAAACCTTTAAGGGTGCGTTTTTATTAAAATACAAATTTGTTATGTCCTTATTGAAAGACCCTTTAGAAGGAAAGCATTTTATTCATGACGGATATCGAGTCGAGAACGGGGGCAAATAGAAATTTCTCGACTCGAGAACGGGGGCAAATAGAAATTTCTCGACTCGAGAACGGGGGAAAATAGAAGTACAAAACCCGTTTCATGCAAAATTATGAGGATGTCCGTGCATCTGTCGGTTGTACGTATCTTAAATAACTCTGGAACGCGTTGACCTATCGACTTGAAATTTTTTTTGAATAAGTTTTGCAAAAATCGTAGTTTTCTATCAACTTTTGGAAACGTAACGATAGCTATAATGGGTACCTCCCATACAATTCTTTGGAAAAATACGATTTTTTGAAAATTTCTCGAACCAAATTTGTTTCTGGGAAAAAATGAATATAATATACAATTTTTCTACATTTTCTGCTTTAGCAATTTTTTTGTATCTCTAACGGTTTGAAAAAAAATCAGTTTTTTTTTCAAAATCGCTCGAAAACTACGCACTTTTATGAAAAAATGCATATAACAAGATTCAAAGGAAAATAACATTTCCTGCATTTCTTCTTTTAACGGTTTTTACATATCTTTAACGGTTATCAAAATATTTGAAAAAATGTTCAAGATATTTAGAAAAGAACGACACACCAAAGCCACAGTAGCTTTACTGAGGAAATTGGTGATCGATGGGTCGACTTTGGTTCAATATTCGCTTTATGAAAGAACGATGCACGATTTTGCCCCTCTAAACTAACTTTTGAACCCATGTAGTTTTCACTTTGGTTGAGTACTTTTTGGAAAGGGCACAGTCTCTAGTTTCATCCATATATGGCTTCAAGAGCCACCGAATTGCACGCGGTTAACGAACTTTTTTGTGATTTTTCACAGAAATCATTGCAGAAATCACGAGGGAGTTCGTTAACCCCTCATCATCCCCCTGCAATTCGGTGGCTCTTGAAGCCATATATGGATGAAACTAGAGACTGTGCCCTTTCCAAAAAGTACTCAACCAAAGTGAAAACTACCCGGGTTCAAAAGTTAACCCAAGGGCACGAAAAACGCTATTTCCTGCATGGTTCTTTCGGCAGAGCAGCATCGATACAGTGGAGCTTCAAACGAAACAGTTTTTTTGCGATTTTCTCGAAAACGGTGAGGCATATTGAAAAATTTATGAAAGTAAAATCTGTTTACATAATAATTTTACATAACCGTTCCATACATCAAAATGTAATTTTATTGCCCTCTCCTATACGAATGGATTTTTTAAAATAAACATTTTGCCTATCATATAGAGTATTTGACGATTGGCCCGTGTTGGGCATCAATCAATTAAATTTTCAATTGACTAATCAATTGATTGAAAATTTAATTGCAATTAATTTAATTGCAATTAAATTTAATTGCAGTATTTTGCAATTAAATTTAATTGCAATTAAATTTAATTGCAGATTTTGCAATTAAATTAATTGCAATTAAATTTTCAATCAATTAACTTTTTTGCAATTAAATTTACGATTAAAAATTCAAAAACAAGGGCCTGTAAAAAAATGTACATTGAATGTCAAATTTCAAAAAAAAATTGAAAAAAACTAACAATTTTCAATTAAGAATAAAACTTTTTGTGATTATTTGTTTTAAACGCTGATTGCTGAAAAGTTAATTTGCCTCAAAACGACAGGAACGGGAAGGGGTTGGGTGGGTGAGGGGAAAAGGGAGTGGCGAAGGGGGAAGGGGTAGGTCTCCTTCCCCCTCCCCCCCCCCCCTCCCCCCCACACCCTCATTCCCTTCACCCCTCCGCCTACCCCCTCCGCCTACCCCCTCCCCCCTCCCTGTCCCCCTTCCACTCCCCTTCCACTCCCCTTCCCCTCCCCTTCCCTAACCATCCCTTCCCTCCCACTCCCAACCCCTTCCCGATCCCGTCGTTTTGAGACAAATTAAATTTTCCCTCATTTCGATCGATTTCGATCATTTTTCCATATAAAAAAATGAGTTGACTAAATTGAATTACCACGAAATATGGTGCACAATTCTTATAAATTATTACTCCTTTTAAGTTTTGCTTTTTCAGAACCGTTAATTAAAAGGTGTTAAAAATTCGGGATTTTGATTTTTTAAACTTCATAAGATTTAATTGTTAATTGTGTTAGTCATGATTGATCAAACAATTAACAATTAATTAATTATTAATTGTGAAAAATACAATTAACAATTAATTAATTGTTAATTGCAGAAATTTACAATTACAATTGATTAATTGTCAATTGCAGAAATTTGCAATTACAATTGATTAATTGTCAATTGCAGAAATTTACAATTACAATTGATTAATCGTTAATTGTTAATTGCTCTGACAATTACATTTTGCCCAACACTGGCCCGTGGTAATTGTAGCTTTTCTTATGTTTAATTGAAACAATTGTAGATGCACCAGTTTCGAATCTGAGAGTTCAATGTCGGACCATCATCAGACCAACACATTGAATCTCTGTTGGTGACTTTAAAGGGAAGGATGCTGTTGGTGACTTGAATGGAAAGGATTTTGTTGGTGACTTGAACGGGAAGGATGCTGTTGGTGACTTGAACGAGAAGAAAACATTCTCTAGATATTCATTTTTAAACCCCTTTTCTTAATTTCACTAGCAAAATTCTTACAATCCATATTAACACTATTTTTCAGCAAAATTTAACGTTCACTCACTATTAACACTTTTTCACTAAAAGTCCATTGACAGTTCAAGAAAAATCGCAATTTGCAACACTCTCCAAATACTTTCCAAATCCGACTTTTTTACTTTCCTCTTCTGGGAAAGTTTTGTATTCATCACGGAGATAGACTAGAGAATGGGGGAGATAGGAAATTTCGAATCAGTACGAAATCCGTTTTTGGAAAAATTATGAGGATGTCCGTGCATCTATCTGTTGGTCTGTCCATTGTGTCTATTGTCTGACTTGAAATTTTTCGTCAATGAGTTTTATGAAAATCGTAGTTTTATATCAACTTTTAGAAAATTGACGGTAAAAATTAACGGTAAAAATTAACGGTAACTATAACAGGTACCTCTCCTATTTTTTTTTTTTTTTTTTTTTTTTTTTTTACGGTTTTTTAGAAATTTTCCAAAACTACTGCGCTTTTGGGAATAAATGAATATAATAAAATTTAAAAGATATAAATTTTTTTACTTTAACGAACCTTTGGATCTCTAACGGTTTTCAGGATATTTGGAAAAAAAATCGAAAATCTCTCGAAAATCTCTCGAAACTATTTATTTATAGAAAATAAATAGTAACACCAAATTTATAGGAAATAAAATTTTCCATTTTTTTTTCTTTAACGGTTTTTACATATGTTTAACAGTTCTCGAGATATTCGAAAAAAGAATTTTTTTATACATATTTTTCTGAAACTACATGTTGCAGAGAAAATTTTTGTGTTGATCACAACTGATATGTATTTGAAAGTCCTATAGAGTAAATGTTTTTATCGATCTTATAGACTGGTTTGGTTCTAGAATCTTTGCTAAACTATTTCATTAAATTATGTGGCTCCAATTGGAAATTCCAACCGAAAAACTTTCTAAAATCTTAAGACTACATCATAAAAGGTATTGCGCGGTTACTAATTGTAGTAATAGCTTTTTTTTTGTTTTTATTAATAAACAATTTGTCCTTTTTTTCCTTTTATTTAGCTCAAAATAAAAATTTTCTCAAAAATTAGGTTTTTTCTGTCCTTGGGGAACTATGATCAGAAGATGATCATATTTTATTATAAAAAACATTATAGAACATAGTAGAATTTCAAAAAAATAATACATACGTTAAAAAAAAATATAAAAAAAAAAATAAAAAAAAAATTAAAAAAAAATAAATAATAATAAAAAAATATTTGTTTTCCCCAAAGATATGAATTTATAATTTTGTCACGTTTCAGAACCCAAATAGTCTGTCATAATCCGAATAGCACCGAAAAGAACAAGTTAGCAAACGTATCCTCTTGTTAAGGTTTTTCTGTATACGTAAGGACATAAAAGTGAAAATCCTTCTTTGATTTAAAAAAAATTATGAGACCAAATGATACCTAACTCTATTGAATATATTTATAAATTTAAAAGGTCTGAAAAATAAAATCAAGGGGAGAGTAACTGAATTGAATATCCAATTCATTGATATTGTAAAATTAGAATAGAAATAATATTCTTAACCTAAAGAATCGCATAAAAGAACGTTACTTGTAACTGTCATGTGTGATATTGTTGAAGTAACAGAGATCTCGTTTGAAATCTATGTGCCATAGTTAGGATTTTCTATCCCCCATTTTTGAATCTTTGTATTACGTAAAAACATTTCATCCTATTTTAACTTGAGAGCCTTACGTATTTTCCCATTTTTTTCGTATTTTTTTTGGAAAGGTTAGACAATTTTCCTTATTTTTTCTGAATACCTCCTTTTTTATGGAATTCTACATTTCTTGTGCGTATGCCATGTGACTTCTGGTACTGATGGGGAATATAAGATTCCATTTTGAATATCATCTTACATAAATATGTAAAATTATTGCTTTTCGCGATGGTGTATTTTTTTTTTCTTTTACGGCCAATTTATTCACTAGGAGTTAAATCGCCTTAACTCCCTTAACTCACCTTTTACATGGAAAATAACACTAGCTAACTCCCTTAACTCACTAACTCGGCTTAACTCCTAGTGAATAAATTAGGGGTAATTGAAATATGTATACATTGTGAATGAAAGTTATATGGGATTTTCACTTTTTATTCTGTATGTTAACTGCAGATGTAATCCCTTACACATACATATATGTAAGCATCAAATGTTTCATTCAATATGGATCCTTGTTTATTTCTTTATATTTTACTGGTTATATCTTTGTGATGGGGATAAAATGAATCCTTGTCTGGCTTTGGTTCAATGGGATTTGAAGTTAAATTTATTCTAGGCGTAACTTCAATAAATGTCACTTTAAAAACTTTATACAGCGGGTTTAGGCTTTTCAATGATTATTTTCGGTGTTTTTGATGGTATTTTCATAAAAATCAATCAAAGAGAAATTTTACACAGGAATATGACAAGTAATATAATATGTAATAATTTATGTTTACAGAAGTGGTTTCATTGGGGGTTTTCTCTATGGAGGTATTAAAAAAGCACTGATATAATATTAAAATATCAGTTGTGACGACACAAAACTTTCATCTGCAATATTTAATTCCGGAAAAAATCTGTAAAAAATGATATTTTTTCAAATATCTTGAGAACCGTTGAAGATACGTAAAAACCGTTAAAGGAAAAAAAGCAGGAAATCTTATTTCCTTTGAATTTGGTTATTTTGACTTTGGCATTTTTAATAATAATGCATAGTTTCCGAGAAATTTTCAAGAAACTTAATTTTTTTGCAATATATTGAGAGCCGTTAGAGTTTACTTATCTCTATACGTATAAACAATTAAAGCAAAAAATGTAGAAAATCCTACGTTGGCTACCATGTGAGTCACCGGTGTGCACACACTATTATCATTACCGTCAGTTTCTCAAGTTCCATGGTTGAGTGCAGTCGCTCGTGCGGTACAAAGGGGTTTTTTTTGTGGAGCATGGAGTTCGTTTTTGTCTGTATTGATCTTGTGTTCACTGGTGACTCACAAAGTACAGAAATGATTTTTGCGTTTTTTCCCAGTGTATACTAGCGGAGAAAGCGTTTTTTTGGCTGGTAGCCAACGTGTTAAATTTTGTTGTATTCATTTTTTTCTCAAAAACTCATAGATTTTAAGAAATTTTCAAAAAACTGCATTTTTCAAAAAAAAAAAAATGTATGGGTGGTGCCCGTTATAGCTAACGGTACTTTAGCAAAAGTTGATAGAAAACTATGATTTTTGTGAAATCTATTAACAAAAATTTTCAAGTCGCTAGCTCAACACGTTTTCGAGTCATTTAAGATACGTACAACAGACAGACCGACAGATAGGCCGACCGACAGACAGATCCACGGACACCCTCATAATTTTGCCTGAAACGGATTTCCTACATACTAATCAGACATTTTCTATCTGTCCCCTTTGTCGAGTCGGTCTCCGTCATAAATACAATACTTTCCCTCTATAGAAGAGGAAAGTAAAAACTAAGTTTTTCTATATTTGTTTAATCCTAAATTACTCGTATGCGAATCCGGCGTTAATGCGGCAGTCACACGACGCTGTTTTGCCAGCGCTAGTGACTGTTTGGCTGTTAGCAGCCGTTTCAGCAGCACCGTGTGAACCCTAGTGCGTTGCTACTACCAGCAGCAGCGTGATTATTTTAGCAGCGCTAGTGAAGTAGATACCGTTCTACTTTGCCGGCGCTACTAAGGGTCACGTGACCCTGCCACATGGTTTCTGAGCTGTCAAAAGTCTGATAAGTGGTAAAGTTTGTTTATTGTAACTTGTTATTTTACGTTTATTTATTTAAATTTGTGTGTAACGTTTATTATTTAAAAAATCTCCCAGATTCAAATGTCAAACCACTGTTTTGCTAATTGCCAGCGCTACTAAAGTATAAATCGTGTGAACCCTCTGAGTACGCTGGCTGCTGTTGCTACTTGCCAGCGCTACTAACCAACAGTAGCCAGCGGCTGGCACAACAGCGTCGTGTGACCGCCGCATAAGGGGCAAATGATTAAGAAATACCAAAAAATATACTCAGAAATCGATTTTGCAAAAAGTTTTGAAAAAAAGCAGAATCTTCAGACTCGAAACACTCGAACTTTAAATTCGTGATCAGCGTGCCGGCGTGTCCAAAAATCACCAAAGGAGAATTTGGCTGCACTCAGAGAAAAAATTGGTCACACAAATAAAATCATTGTTAAATTAACAAAATTTTTTTCCTATATCAGCCAACAAAATTATTTTGTTAAATTGACAACGGTAAATTTATTCCTCAGTAAAAGAAAAAATTGGTTATATAGACAAAACCATTGTTAAATTAACAAAATCTTTGGTAAAATCACAAAAAATGGTCAATTGGAATAAATATTTGTGTAGGGACATCTTTGTTCAACAAAGAAATTGTTTTTTTCACAAAAATAAACTTGCAAATGATGTATTCTTAAATCAATAAAATAATTGTGAAATTAACAACGCATAATGACATAAAATTATTGTATGTATCTACAAATTTTTGTTTTTTAAACAATTCTTTTATCAATTGAACAAAAAAATTGTTGAGATTCAACAAAACAAATTTTGTTAATATGAACAAACGAGGTTTTTGTTATTATTTTTTTGAGTGTGGGCATAATTAGAAAATTGCATGATCGCGATATCTTTACAGGACCTTTGTTGCTCCATGGTTTTGGGCTAGGCGTTATAAATCAGTCAGTCGGGTCAAATTTTTTATATATAGACCTCCGTCAATTTGGAACGTTTTGGGCGGGTCAAACTGCATCAGTTTGCATCGTATATCGAAATGTCGTATGTTGAGGCGAATTAAATCGAAATGTATGTTAATGAAGGATACTATCATGCATTCGACGTACTTTAAGGTTAACTGCTTAGTACATTAGAGAAATAATGAGAATATAAAGATAAAACCCGCTATTTAACCCATTGTTACACAACTTCAACAATTTGCATTAAAATGTCATGTGCGTCGTGAAACAGAATTAAAGGATTATGTATTTAAGTAACTTTAAACAAAACTCGGTTGCACATGAATGGTGCAAAACATTAAAAAAATGTTTTTATTGCGATAACTCACAATTTTTTTTACCAGGGAAAATTCAAGTTCTCTTCTACAGGATGGGAATTAGCGAAAATTTCTCTGCAGCTTATGTGTATATTACCAACAAAGAAGTTTTAAAAAACATTCTGCATCGTATGTGGTGCTGCGGTTTATTCAAGAGCTTTATATACGAAAAGAACGTAAAGATTCCCGCTAGACAAATGATGTAAAATAAAGAGTTGAAACCACTTTAGTTTTTATTCGTTTCAAATGCAATTTATTCCAATACGAAATAAAAACCATTCTCTTCGTTTAATGCTAACATGAAAACCCTTTTTTCACAGGGGTTTTTATAGCGGAAACGGATGAGTTCCACTTTGTTTTTTCAATCATGCCTCACGCAAGTTTCATGTACTTCACACCTGAAATCCCCCGTGACTTGGTCGGTCGCTGCCCTGGATTCTAGGAAATTTTAGGAAGATGGAGTAGAAAAGGGTGTAAAGTTAACATTTTCTACGGTCGAAAAATAAAAATTATTCTGATCTCAGGTTGGTGTTTACAGTATTTTACTTAATATGCATGGAAATATAAGAAATTTCCATAGTAAATCTATGTTAGCGTATGTGGAAACAAAACCAAATTTTACAACTTTTTTAGTAGTTCATAAAATATGTTTGTGCTATGAATTTTAAGTTGAATTTTTTCGATTTACTTTATCGTTTGGCATACATTTTTAGACGGCACACATATACGAGTATAGTACAGACATAGGGTTTTTTGCCAACACGAAAAAAATGAGCAACAAAGCTTTACGTTTTTAATACTGCTTCGGAGTAAAATTCTTGCATGAAACATTTTTTTTTGCATTTGATAAAATTCATTTATTTTAAACACAGTGAGATGTCGTTTGTCACAAAGTGAATTGTCAATGAAAAGTTTTTCAATTTCCTGTATTCAGCATTGAGTGACATCTCAATTTAAACACGACAATATTCAACAGAAAGGTTTTGAGAATGAAATATTCCAATATGTGCGATAGACCGAAAATTATCAAATGATATTAAAAATTCATACGTTCGAGAAATTCAAATTATGATCTAATCAGTTACGTGTGAGGCAAGTTTTCAAAATGCTGTAGAAATGTTTTTATTATAAATTTACTAGAATTTGAACCCGGCTTTGCCCTGCTAAAAGCATGAGTAGAACAAAACCTAGGAAAACCAAATTCACTTGATTAAAAATTAGACAGCCTAGAGTAGGGCGGTCCGTGCTTTTTTTATACCGGTATGGTGAAATCAAAGGTTTTGGTTGTTGCCTCACCGATTGTAACGCCAAGATCCCGTCATCACACACAAAAATGAATTACTCCAGTGTGTTTGGAATGATAAAAATAATTAATTTCTGCATGTCCGTCCGTCCGTCCGTCTGTGGCGCAGATTGTGGGCGCAAGGATTGAGCTACAGATTCGTTTTCGTAAAATGTAAGGCTAAGTTCGTTAATGGACAAAAATGGACCATTAGGGGGGGTACCCCCCATACGAACGAAAATGTTTTTTGCGAATATCTCAAAAACAGTGCATCTTATCAAAAAAATGCAAGAACAAAAGTTATTTAGGATATGATTCCGGATAAAACTTCCATACATTGGAATAAATTTTAAGAAATCTTATTGGAAAGTTTAACTTCAAAGTGAAATTTTGGTACAACTGTTCGAATTTTGATACGAATATCACCATACGAGTTTTCAATAATTGCCCGATTGGCAATTATAGCTTTTGTTATGTTTTAAAGTTAAAAAAAACACGGACCGCCCTACTCTAGGCTGTCTAATTTATAATTCGTGCTTATAATTCGTGCTTATAAATTAGATAGCATAGAGTAGGGCGGTCCGTGCTTTGGTTTTCAAAAATTAACAAAAAAACAATAAATTCCTGCATTCGGATTCGGATTTACTTTACTCCGCCCCTTACTCCTTCCAGCACTTGGGCAACTTTCAAATGGGGATATGTTAGAGACGGATGCCGATAAACATCTGTACCAAATTTCAGGCCTATCCACTCGGTAGTTTTCCCGAGAAGGAGTAGTATAAAGGAAAAAATTCCCCTCAGCCCTGACTTCCCCCCACCTTCCGGTTTACTTTTCAATGGATCTATGTTAGAAATTTTAGGCTGACCGGCTCGGTAGTTATCCCGCGAAAAAGTAACATATAGAAAGAACTAAGCTTCGGATTCCCTTTACCACCTCCTCCCCTCCCGACCACCCGACACTTCTCAGGCTACTTCTAGGGTTTCAGACTACTTCTAGAGCTGGACTCCCTGGGAGTATCTATGCCGAATTTTAAGCCAGGGAAAACCAAGCTTTAAATTCACTTGACCCCCTCCCCTTACTCCCCCCACCACTCTCGCTACTTTGCCAAAAGCCTACGTTGCGAACATCCATGCCAAATTTCAGCTTGATCGATTCAGCCGTTTTGACTTGAAAGAGGAACAGCCATACAGACAAACACACTGCTAGACTGACACACAGGCAGACCGAGAGACAAAACGACTCATTTTGATGTATTAGTATGATGTAGAGCCTTAAATAAAACAAACAACCGAATGTAACGACAGTTTATCGGACAGGGATCCTTATCACAAATACAAGAGCCAATCACTAATATTCAATCAATTTAGAATTGCCCGTTTACACTTATTTAGTTTTTTAAAGTATTCATTTAGCTCGCTTTCTTGTCTGTTGGTTTTTGTGTTTGTTTGTACATCAGGGTCAAATCTTGTATTCTGAATTCTTAACATCAAAATCGGAGTCAGCGACCACAAAAACCCCCAGATGAGATTTTTCCGAGAAATTTGAGAAAAAAAAAATGATAATCACATTATCGTTACAGGCCCTTCCGTTATGCTTACGGACTTTTTAATGCCAAAATCGAAGACAGCGACTCCAAAAACATCCCGTGAAATTTGAGAAAAGTATAATCACATTATACTTTAAGGACCTTTCGTTATCCTTACAGATTTCTTAATGTCAGAATCGAATTCAGCGACCCAAAAACCCCAAGATGACATTTTTTCTGGAAAATTTTAGAAAAAAAAATAATCTTGTTATCTTTACAGGACGTCCCATTATCCTTACAAGGAAGAAGTAGTGAAAATATTGTATTATGCAAAATTCCAAGTCAATCGAATGAGTGGAAATGAGTTAAAATTAGATTGCAAGATTTGACCCCGACAGACAAACTGATAAGAAGGCAATCTAAATAAAAGCTTTTGAAAATTTTAGTAACCAGGGTTCTGGCGGTTCATTCTGAGACCAGAGAAAAAAATCTGCAAAAAACTGTTACGTTACGTAACATTGTACACGAATGGGTTACATTGGCCGAAATATTTCAAAAAATCTATTTAATAATAGGTAAGTACTAAAAACTTGATAAAAGCAATATAACAAAACTACACTGATATTAATTAAAATTTGATAAATTAGGTGTTGACTGACGAAATTCGTTATGCTTTCAAACGAAATAAATCATAACCACGACAAAATGCCATTAGTTAGCTTCATACGTCGGTAATAATCGAATTATTGACTGATTCGAATTCAACGTGCATTTCAGTGGAAGTTGGTTTGACATTTCAACAATCTGGAAATTCATGATGCGACTACAGAAACTAATTTCAAAATTCTAAATTCGATAGAAATTTAAATTCACTGCCTTGAATTGTTTCGCAAAGTCCCCCTGAAATAGCGAAATTCCTGAAATTTATTGTTTGTCACTTCGAAGAAGTAATTTTGGAATTGAAATCTAGTTTAAGGATGCAAGAAACTTTAAACGGAAATTGAGACTTATTCTTTGGGTGTATTAAATTTTGGAATTGTCTTTGTGACATAAGACGAATTTTATGTAATTCGTCGTTATTACTCTATGGATATTTGAATAGCCAAATTTTAATGTACCATAGTTTACGAAGAAATATTTCGCTAAAGGGAAATCTTGATTTTGATTGAAACAACGTCAATTCCAAAACATCTGAAAATATTTGATTTAAAAAAATGGGAATCGTTTTGCTTTTACTTGGATTTATCCATCCAATATCGTTATTTTCTATACGAGTTAGAGTACCTGTCATGTGCAATTTTCATACATAAACATATCGTATACGCTAATCTGTGCCCTTGGGGAAATTTTTTCATTCGTTTTGGTTTAGGATTTTTAAAAGCCTTTGAATTTATAGCCTTCAAAAAATTTAACCTAAGGCAGTGTTGTTTCAGAAAATATATCTCTTTTATGGCTGTAAGACGTGACTTTTATATGAAATTGCTAGAATTTAATGTTCGCTTTCGTACGTATGAATGTAACAAATTGGTCTGGTAAATCGTACACCGTAGATACGTGCGGTTTTAATTTATATGAAATTAAACCAAAGTTTTACTGGTTTCTTATAACGAGCCAGAGAAAAATATAATAAATGACATATTTCATAGGAAAGGATTAAATTATCTCAGCTAATGGCCTGTAAAAATGACAAAAAATTCTGAAATAATGAAGGGAAAATGAAATTGCTCATTCATTTTTAGAAGAAAAGATGAAGTAAATGGATTGTTCTTTTTCACTTTGTCATTCTAGGGATTCTTTATGGTATTCCGAGGGTTTTACATTTTATTTATCAGCAGTTTGTTATGTAGCGTGAATTTGTGAATCAATTTTACATTTATTATTGAGGCAATTCACTGGAAAATATTTTTTTTAGAAGTTTACCCGCTGTCCGGGAATATTAAAGGTCAGCCTAGCTTTATATGAGCGGCTTTGTTAAAAAGTGAAATGGATACCTTTTAAATCTATAATGGTTAAAAGATTTAAAAATTCGGAAATTAAGTTAAATTTTTCAAGATGAAATTCTAATCGTTATTTAAAATCGCCATGTAAAAGAGAGTGATCAGAAAGAAGCACACCGTAGTTTCAAATACAGGGCAGGGCGTATTAAGGGGTCGTGCAAGGCCTGAAAAGAACATACACTCAGAAAAATGTCCAGGTCAACTTTTTGTCAGGTTAACTCTGACCTTACAGAGGTGTCTGTAAGCCAGCTAGCGGTCAGAGTTAACCTATCTAAGGTCAACTCGTGCAGCTCCCAATGCCCTACTTCACCTGCTGGTGGCTTTATTTCAGAATTTCTCCGACCACAGGTCAACTCAGTTTTACTTGCCCACATGCAGGCGAACGCGCGCCTGCCCGAGGCCAATTACGCCGTATGTAGGTCGTCGAGTTAGCCTCCGTTTTTCTGAGTGTATACAGTGTCGTGCATTTACGCGTAAACAATAAAACTTTACAGTTTCCCTTAAAAACTTATTAAAAAATAATTGCTTATGTGAACAATAGTAAAGAATCTAAACAATCGTAAAGAATGTAAACAATCGTAAACAATTGACTGTTTTATGTCAAAGGCAATTTCTGAGTTTTGTTATGTAAGTAAACAACAAATATTGAGCATGTTTCAAGTCTTGGGCAGATGAAAATTTGGTGTACTTCAAAAAATAAGCAAACCCCCAGAGCTAGTAACCTGAAATTTTCACAGTGTATTCCTTTGATGACCTAGCATTCCAACCCTAAGGCACTTGGCACACCGAATGCGAATTCGCATCGCATTGCGAAAAAGTTCAAGTTTACCACGCGATCTAATATCATATGTCATCTATATGAGCTTTAATTTTGTATTACGTAACAATGCGGTCTCCGCAAAATTGCGGTATCTGCAAAATTAGAGCTCATGTAGATGACATATGATATAAGATCGCGTGGTAAACTTGAACTTTTTCGCAATGCGGTGCGAATTCGCATTCGGTGTGCCAAGTGCCTAAGGGGGTAAAATGAACATTGATTTTTGCCATGAAGCCTGCCCGTTAGGATACTGAGTGCCGTTGGCGCCAACAAAACTTATCAACTTATATCCAACTCGAAATATTTAAGTCGCAGAAGTTTTTGGGCTTCAGTAGACTAAGCACGCGCAAACGAGCCTGAGAAATTTCATTCGGGAGTTTTTGGTGTCGCTGACTTCGAATCTGGAGGTTGAATTTTCTAAACCCGAAATGGAAGTCCTGATAGCTCAACGATTCTTTTTACAAAAGCTTTTAAGCTATAGCTCGGTTTTTTGGAACAAAAAAAACTTATGCGAAAAACTTTAACCGGGCAACGACGGGTGTGCAAGGTAGCGTCCAGTGTTGTTCCTCTACGCGTAGATTTTAATTGTCTACACTTCAGTGTAGACAATAGCGTAGACAATAGATTTGGCGTAGACAATGTCGACTTTGGCGTAGACAATGTCGACTTTGCGTAGACAATGTAGACTTTCTCATATCTGTCAAAACAAAGTCATCAGTGAGTCATATATTCTCAAAGCCGAAATCGACTGACCTTTGAAAGGTCTAAAAAACTACTCCATATTTATTATTCTTGGCAAAAAAATGATAATTTATATTACGAAGAAGACAATGATTCTGATTATGATTGATTTATGTACAATACATATAAGCGCAAAAAATTAATTCTTGAATTAGTTTTGGTAGGTTTTTTTTTAAATATTTTTTATATTAGGGGTATTTGATGTACTTTATTTGATTTGAATGACTTCCGTATAGATTTCCGTCTATCTGTAAATACGATGACTCTCAACGGAATTAAGCTAAAGACTAGTGTTTTTCGAAAAAATTAAACAGATATTCTTAAATGAGCAAAGCCATCCCATACAAATGAATCAGATTTTTAAATAAACGGTTCGTTATATAGAAAAATGTGTAAAGCAAAAAGATTTTAAAATTCAATGTGATTTCAATTGCAAAAATTAAAAAAAAGCCGCTTAGATTGCATGAAAAGAATTAGAATTGCCACTAAAGCTTGCTCTGAAGTTCTCCATTACAGCATTTGGCGATTGCTTCCTGGAAATTGAGCTTTATTATGTTAAAATTGATTGAAGAAAATGAGATTTTAAAACTAAATCAGCTACCCTTTATTTTATTGATTGTCTACATTGTCTACGCGTAGAGAATAGACCATTGTATACAGTAATAGTCTACGCGTAGACAATGGTGTAGTCTACACCACGTAGACTACGCGGCACAACACTGGTAGCGTCATAGAAACTTCTCAGATGTCTAACAAGTGTGGGAAAACAGCATTAAAATTTGATTTTCTATCTTCTTATATTTTTACCTTATCTTAATATATAAAATCGTTGGTGCGTATGTTCGTCTGATCATCACGGCTAAACCACTGAAGCTATCCACGTCATATTCACACCATATGTTCGTGTGCTGCTCCGATCGGTTCTTGTTTGCATAAGACCCGGGTAGGTGGCACTGGGGTCGAGTTCAAATATCAAAAATTCGTATTTATGGACCGATTTTGTGTAAATTCACAAGATATAATTTTCAAATAAAGATTAAGTTGTTGACAAAATTTAAACCCGATAGATGGCGCTGGGATCGAGATATTCACGAAAATGTGCTCCAATCGGATTTTGATGTAGAATCATATCCTAAATAACTTTTGTTCTTGGACTTTTTTGATAAGATGCCCCGTTTTTGAGATATTTGCAAAAAACGTTTTCATTCGTATGGTCCATTTCTACTGGTTCTACTGGTCCATTTTTGCCCATTAACGAACTTAGCCTCGCATTTTACGAAAAAAGGATCTGCGTAAAATTTCAAGTCTCTAGCTCAATCCGTGCGCTCGCAATCCGCGCCATAGACGGATGGACAGACACGCAAAACTCATTTTTTTTTCATTCTAAACACACTGGTGTAATTCATTTTTGTGTGTGATGACGGGATCTTGGCGTTACAAACGGTAAGGCAAAGTTAATATACCCTTTGGTTTCACCATACGGGTATAACAAACAAATATCCATTTTTATACCCGCCATACTCTACGCAAAGTCAAACCCTAGGCCGAAGGGTGAACCGCGAAGCGGTTCGGGCGCAGCCCCTAGTTTATATAAAAAAGGTATTAAAATCACTTCAAAAACCCAAATCATAAGAGGCCCTGCACGTTCAATGAGCCCGAAACATGGCTGTGTATGTGTGTGTTAATGTGTATGTAGGTAATAAAAATTGCAAGATCGATTTCTCCCATGAGAAGAGCCAGTTAACTGTTCGGAGGACTTAATTTTCGGAGGACTTAATTTTCGGAGGGCTAAGCCAAACGGACAACCGGAGCACCACAGGTGAAATTTTTTGTCTGCCGAGGATGCCTGACTACGGGTCTGACGGTCGGGCAGTCCAACGAAACTCCCTTTGATGTAAAAGGTATTAAATTACTTTAAATGTTTTTCATTAAAAAAAAATTTAAGGGTCGAAAGTGAAATGGAAAGTGTTTTTCCGCTACATCGAAAATGTATAAATAAGTCCAAAATAAACAAAGTGATTTTCTTTCTGTTCAACTTTAATCTTACATTCCTTTTTGAATTCTTTAGCGAAACTTTTCATTTCCTGAGCGATTTTAAGTTATAATTAGACCTTACCCTTTCCAACCATAAAAGGATCAAAGCTAGGATCTAGCGGTAATTTAATTCTATTATATTTCGTTGTATCCTTGCTTTCTCGTCGAATGGAACGTTTTGAAAAATTATCACCCTTTCATCCTGTTCTGGGGGAAGTTTTACTATAATGTTAACGCCGCATAGTATGTTTCATTTAGGAGAGGGAAATTGAAGAAAATAAAAGTTTTTCGTTGTGGTTGTAGGAGTTTCTTATTAACATAAATTGAAAATTGTTTCTTCACCGGTTCAATACTTTAAGCCACTTTGTTAAAAAAAAGTGTGGACAAAACTAAATTTCAACATTTCATCCCCTAATCTCAGTCACAAAAAATCCCCCATATAGAATCTCTTCATACGTACTTCAGTACGCACTGTTATCTACATTCAACTAGTTGCGTATTTTGAATGAAAATCGATATTTCAAATATAAACGGATTTATTTTACTTCCGGAATATCGGGGTGATATGTTGACCCCAAAATAAAAGCACCTTTGGTGATTTATTTATTTAAGTCTGGAGGCATTCATCGCATGGACGTCATCTAACTGAAAATTAATCAGACTATGCTACGTAGTCTTATGATTTCAGTATTCAGAATAAAGATTAAATGTGATTACGAGGATGTATTTTGGGATATTGCAAGGGAAGAAAACGATATCAATGACGGCTATAGCCTTAATAACAACAATAATAATCATCATAATAAGGTTAATAATAGTGGATGCCATAAAAATGTCATATGATAACATCAATAAATAATCAATTAACAATTAATTACCATGGAATATAAGTTCCCGATGAATGATGTCATCCAACGAATTCCTCTATGTTCACTTTGGATATCCTTTAAATTTTCGTAAATTACATTAAACTTTCCAGCAACACTTTGGACAAATGGAAAACTGGATGGTGACACAAACTTCACACATTGAATGAATGTTTCTAATGGTAATAAACACTTCCAGACACCCCAATTTGTCGGTATCGCTTTTGATGTCCGTGCATGGATCAAAGGTCAAAGTTAATTTCGCGGTATCAGGTGAATGGTTAATTTCCGGTCCAGACGTCCATTCAGTTTTCAAAGAAAAACACTCAAAATTTCCGGTGAATTAGCACTCAATTTTAACATTAAACACACACAACCCCAAATTTCTATGAAGTGATCGGACGTAAAAAATGTGAAACCATCCCTGATTCTTAGCGTTTCATTTGATGGTTTTTTGGTCCTTTCTCCTATTTTATTATTTATTTTGTGAAGGTTTTTCCTCTACGCTTTTTATTTTATTTTCCGGGCATCATCGTCAAGTGGATTGGGTGGTTTATGATGGCCACTAACTCAAGTAGTAAATAGATATGGGTGGTGGCGGTTTTGCCAGAGACGGTCCTTGTAACTTCTTTTAAAATCGCTCCGTTATAAAAGGCAATGCAATTTACAGGAAAATGGGTTTATTCACCCCTGAGAAAATTGAAGCGTCCTTTTTTAGCTCTATTTTTCCACTTAAAACTCTCTGAGACACTGACGAAATGATGGCAATTGCCTGGCAGTACACATTATGATTTGTTTTAAACCCCTTTTGTTATCATTACTTCGCAAGACTTCACATTATTGAGAATAAATCTATTTTCACAATTTTTCTATTTAATTAAATTATTAAGGAATTTCTGCTTTTGTGATTAATGGCCACAATTTTATGCGGCACACCCGATATCGTTTTAATGTTAGAAAACCATATTGAAAAGAATTGATAAGTTTTGTTTAAGTGTGTCGAACGATTTTTCAAAAAGCGTCCGTGTTTTTCCGCAGATGATTTTGAACTGTTTCATTTTTGTCTGGACGTCTAGCTACTTTTATGATAAAACTCGAAATTGAGCTTCTGTTGCCTAAAGTGTACTTTTCAAAAAATTGCAAGAAATACAAAACAAACGGTTTATAAGAGAAATTCACCATTCACAACCATTTTCCTCGTTGGTTTCCTGAGGAAAATCCATTTAAAGCTTTTTAGCTCTAGACGATTTTCCTCAAGTTTTTCCCACGCTTGCGCTGCTCATTCCGAGCAGCACGTGGTAAGTATAAGAGTTTTCCTTTAAAAAACCGTTGTTTTGATGTGGAAAAGCTCTATTGAGAATAATTTTATCTCCGTTACGATTTTCCATTAAATCCGGTTTCCGTTTTTCATCTCTGGCTGCTTCTCAAATTTTACGATGAACGAGCGAGAGTGCAGGTTTAACAGTAGTGATTGAGGAATTAATTGAGAGAAACGATGAAGGATCAATTCTGTTAAGATTACACTTAAAGAAAGTGCTTGTGTTGATCTTAACGACTTCAAGCTTAAAGTCGTTAAATTCATATCTGCAAAAACGTAATACATATAGAGATAGATATACATATATACGTAGTCTCTCATAACTATTACCAGAAATTCTCTAAAGATCTACGCGTATATACGGATGTATTTCACATAAGATATAATTTCCTAAGCAGTGGGTGGGTTAAGAGGGTTCAAACACATTACTATAAGAAAAATATTTTATTTCCTCAACACTATAACAAAATCTATACTAGGTATAATGTTATAATAGACTTACAACAACTTTTCAGCCCTTTTTATTCACTTAGAAACCCCCGTTCTATAGTAAATCTTTTCGCTATTCTTAAAGTGTGTTAAATTTACACCTCGTTAGGTTGCTATTGAAGGCTGTTCACTCCTCATATGCTCAAGAAAATTGAAAATTGTTTACTCAAGAGGTAAATTTGACATTTGAAATTTTCACAATTCTTTGTGTTGAGATTGAATGAAGGCCTTGAATAAAGGTTTACCATGTAATATATTTATGTGTAGGCATTAGTTGTGAACCCTTTTTCACTGAATGTGACAGTTTTGTAGGTTCAACAAAAATCATTAGCTAAGAACGAGATATTTATTTGTCAGTCACATTTCATATGAAAGAAATGTTAATAATTTTGTTTGATAGACGAATTTAAGGTTAAAAGATTACAAAAATTTTACATATTTCACATGTTGTGAATTCTCAAAGACTTTATTGAGAAATTCTCACTCTATTTAACGATAATTGACGTTGAATTAAAATATTATTAAAATAGTCAACCATATCCACGGAAATTTTCTACCTGTTTCAATACTTTCCCTCTATGGAAGAGAAAAGTAATTAAAAGCTCAACACCTAAACCGTTGTCAAATTAAATACCTTTTCCTCTTATCTATTAAGTCTATGCACGGAAAAAATGCGCATAGGAAACATTCCTATAAAATATGGGAAAGCGATTATGGGACTTGTTACCCCATTTTGTAGCACAGACTTCCATAAACATTGTATCTAGTCCTAGTTTTTGTGAATCAGTACCGGGAAGACCGAGCCATGCTCGGAGACCTAAAAATCCTACTTTTGTTGATTTTTGGGGAAAAACTAAGTTCACATTATCTTTACAGAGTTTTTCCAGAGTCTTTAAATTCCCGACCTAGAAAGCTAGAACTAAAACTAACGCGCGATAACAAAATTTCATTGAAATCGGTTGAGTGGTTATTGAGTAATCGCTGTCACCGATTTTTGAAACGTTGTTTTGAGACACCAGGTGAGGGTTATCGAGGGGAGGGAAAAGTCAGGTTTGTAGTGGAAAAATCGAAAGCCCTTAGCCCGCTTTGTAATTCTGTAAAGTTTCATTAAGATCGGACCACTCAATTCGAAGATACCAGGCGAGGGGTATCGAGGGGAGGGAAAAGTCAGGTTTGTAGTGGAAAATCCGAAAGCCCTTAGCCCCCTTATTAATACCGTAAAGTTTCATTAAGATCGGATCACCCAATTCGAAGATACCAGACGAGGGGTATCGAGGGGAGGGAAAAGTCATGTTTGTAATGGAAAAATCGAAAGTCCTTAGCCCGCTTTGTAATACGGTAAAGTTTCATTAAGATCGGACCACCCAATTCGAAGATACCAGGCGAGGGGTATCGAGGGGAGGGAAAAGTCAGGTTTGTAGTGGAAAATCCGAAAGCCCTTAGCCCCCTTATTAATACCGTAAAGTTTCATTAAGATCGGATCACCCAATTCGAAGATACCAGACGAGGGGTATCGAGGGGAGGGAAAAGTCAGGTTTGTAGTTAAAAAATCGAAAGCCCCTAGCCCCTTAATAATACTGTAAAGTTTCATTAAGATCGGACCACCCAATTCGAAGATACCAGGCGAGGGGTATCGAGGGGGAATTTTTTCAGAGGTGAGACCTATCTAGATCGGTTTTTTGTCCTCGAAAATCCCTAACCACCAAGTTTCGTGAAAATCGTTAGGCGGGTTTTCGAGATCGTTTGTGCAGACAGACAGACAGACAGACATTCCTCGTATTATATTATAGGATAGGATTACCTACTATGTAAATAGGGCTGAGAGAAGAATGCACATGTTCCAGCAAAAATAGTACCTGTTCCTAGTTTTCAAAGGAGACTTTCTAAAAACGAAGGGAGACAAAGCTATATCATCGTATGGAGTCTGTCCCATTGCTTTTAGAAGTGACTCCAATATAATTTAGGACTCAGTTCTACAAAGAATTAGAAACGAATCCTAAGTGTTGACGGACTCATTCCTATGTAAATAGGATTCAGCGAATATTCTATTAAACCCAAATTTTTGTCTTCGAATATAATTCGCATGAGGTTTGCGAACTCGTGGTTTATTTAATTTGCACCTGCCTGCTACCACACTCTAACACTTGTGTTGAAGGAATTTTTTAATTACAAGGCTTTTTTTTACTCGAATTGTTAGATATCGCGAATATTTTCAAACTTCTCGAACTTCCCTATCTCGTATATTCGATAATTCGAATTTATGTCTGTCCCCTTTACATTGGACAGAATCTAATAAAAAATAGTATTCAATCCTGTTCGGGTGTAGGCTTTGGTGCCATATTTATAGGAATGAATCCTATTCCAAATGAGGGTATCTCGCAAATATAGAGAACAGAGTCCAATGATAAATGGAGACATTGCAACGCCTTATAGGATTCATTCCTTTCATTTCAGGATTGAGTCCCTTACAGAAGGGAATGTTCCCCAATTTTTTATCGTTACACCATATAACAAGTTGGAGTTTGTGCCATAATTTTGGGAATGATCACATACAAAAAAAGAATACCACCATTTTTTGTTGAAGTGTCTCCTGAAAAATTTAGGAATTGTCATAATTCTTTTATAGGAATGAGTCCCATATTCTGCCACTATGCCGTTTTTTCCCATGAATATAGGATTGGAGCATGATATTTTGAGGGAACGGCTCCTATATGTTTTTCCCGTGTGCAGATATTCTTAACCGGCTTTTAACATTCCCCCAGAGAAAGCTTTTCACATACTGAAATCAATTTCACCCGTCGTTTTCTGTAAACCCTCCTGCTATTTTCTAAACATCTGAAGGGGTTTTGATTCAGTTTTTATACCCGTATGGTGAAACCAAAGGGTATATTAACTTTGCCTTACCGTTTGTAACGCCAAGATCTCGTCATCGCACACAAAAATGAATTACACCAGTGTGTTTAGAATGATGAAAAAAGTTGAATTTAGCATGTCCGTCCGTCTGTCCGTCCGTCCGTCTGTCTGTCCGTCTGTCTGTCCGTCTGTCTGTCCGTCTGTCCGTCTGTGGCGCGGATTGCGGGCGCACGGATTGAGCTAGAGACTTGAAATTTTGCACAGATCCGTTTTTCGTAAAATGCGAGGCTAAGTTCGTTAATGGGCAAAAATGGTCCATTAGGGGGGGTACCCCCCATACGAACGAAATCGTTTTTTGTGAATATCTTATCAAAAAAGTGCAAGAACAAAAGTTGTTTAGGATATGATTCTACATAAAACTCCCATACATCAAAATCCGATTGGAGTAAATTTAAAAAAATCTTTTTGGAAAGTTTGACTTTAACCCTTATGGGAACACCTTAAAATTAATACGAATCGGCACACCTGGGGTCTTTTAAGACCCCATTAAAATTCAAAGCAATTATTTGTGAAACATGTTTATATTTTATTTTTTTAAGACATTTTACATATTCCTTTATGACATTTTTGTTTTTGAGAAAAAATATATTAAAAAAAGTAATAAAAAAATTATTTTTGGCAGTTCATGCAGACTATATCCATGGTCGAATGATCTTTGCATACATTATTGTTGCAACCATTGCAGATACTTTTCACTTTTCGATCCCTGCCGCGCTCACATAAATAGCATCTTTTTCTGGGACCATCTTGTGAGGATGCCACAGCAATCGTCTGAAAAGAGTATCCAAGAAGCTCTAATAGGGGTTTAACACCTTTTTGTACAGCTTGCGCGTTGTGTGCTCTTTCGTCGAGCGTGAAGTGGCACATTTGTTTCCCTAGCGCTATAAGAAACTGACGCCGCCAATTTTCTTTTCTCGGTTTGTAGATGAAATTGGTCCACTAGCTTCAGAAAAGATATTGTGTGCCGGAGCGCGACCTGATGTACCTCTTGGTAACTTATCCCAAATGCTGCCATCCTTACCGATATAGCTATCACTACTATTAGAAGGTTGTTCCTGTTCTAATTCTTCTGGGGGAGATATGTCATCATCACTTTCAGTCTGGCTACTACTATCGCTCCCATGATGTTCAGAAAACTCAATATCTTCAGCATCTTTTGGTGGCACCCAATCTTCGTCTTCGGAGAGGCATTCGATTTCAGACTCATCGTTATCATCAGAGTCTGCTAGAAGCCCCAAAATGCGCCTTTCTTCCTGCTCGTATGTTAGCCTGGTACAAAATTGGACACTAATACAAAACTTTCATGATAAAAATTGTTACAAACCGATTCATTTTAATTTTTCTAAAATCCACTCGATCCACATGTGAAATATGCGATTCCTGTGGTGCACAATCAATTTTTTATACTATATGGTTTATTACACCGCGATATACGTTCAACTAGGCACGAATCGTACAAAACAGTTCCCAATCAAATCTAACGCTTTGAAATAACGGTGTTGGCTATTAGAAATATAGCAAAATTGTATAAGGTTTACATGGGGTCTTTGAAGACCCCAGGTGTACGGGAACAGACTATTCGCATTTAAGTGTAAAAAAACAATATTTTCAGTAATTTTTAGTACTTATACTTTTTACTTTTAGAAACTAGTTTGCTAAAATTGTAAAGTCAAAGGATTTCATATTCAACGCTTAAATTTTTTTTAAAGATATTCACAAAAATATTTGTCTGGGGTCTTCAAAGACCCCAGGTGTTCCAATTAGGGTTAAAGTGGAATTTTGGTACAACTGTTCGCCGTTCACTTAAATCACCATATGGGTTTTCAATAATTGCCAAATGGGCAATTATAGCTTTTGTTATGTTTCAAATATCTAAAGAACCGTTAAAGATACGCAAAAATCCTTAAAGAAAAAAATGGAGGAAATTTTATTTTCTTTTAATTTGGTTATATGCATTTTTCCAAAAAAAAAGTTTATAATTTTCGAAAGTTATTTAAAAAACTGAAATTTTATCAAAAATCTGGAGAACCGTTAGAGGTACAAGAAAAACTGTTATAGCAAAAAATATATAGAGCATTTTATATCCTTTAAATTTTTGTTGTGTTCATTTTTCCCAAAAGCGCATAAATTTCGAGAATTTGTCAAAAGACTGTAATATTTAAAAAAAAATTATATGGGAGGTTCCCCTTATAATTAATTTTACATTTCCATAAGTTGATATAAAACTACGATTTTCATAAAACTCATTCAAGAAAATTTTCAAGTCGCTAGCTCAACGCGTTCTCGAGTTATTTAAGATACGTTCAACGGACAGACCGACAGTCCGACAGACCAACCGAGAGACTCACAGACCGATAGACCGATGAACTGACAGACTCACAGACAGACCGACGGACAGACCGACAGACAGACAGACAAACAGTCAGACAGACAAACAGTCAGGCAGATAGACAAACAAACGCGTTCTCGAGTTATTTAAGATATGTAAAACTGACAGACCGACAGACAGACCGACAGCAAACGGACAGACCGACAGCAAACGGACAGACCGACAGAAAACGGACAGACGGACAGATCGACAGATAGATACACAGACATACTCATAATTTTGCCTGAAACGGATTTCGTACTGATCAGAAATTTTCTATCTGCCCCCGTTCTCGTGTCGGTCTCAGTTATGAATACAATACTGTCTCTCTTTAGAAGCGGAAAGTAAAAATAAGGAGTGAAACAAATGGATCGTTATGAATTTTCCGATTAACGATTTAGATTTAACACGTTCGTGACATTTGCTTTTTCAACTTTTTTTACATTTGGACATCGTGTACCACGGGTGGTACACTAGCGATTTGTTTTCTGACGGTTGTGCGCCATCGGTGGTACACGGTGCCTGTTTTTATATTACTTCCACAAAAAAACTACCGCACTATTTACTCGCGCGGTTTTAAAAAACGGCACATGTACCACCAGTGGTACACGATGTCACGAACGTGTTAACATTCAGTTAAAAATATTTTATGCGCACAGCATTTGGCTCTCTTATAAAATTCCAGAACCGCGGATCAATTCCCTTTTAATCCGATGCGGAAGACCTCCAAAAAAAAAACTGTCAGTTTGCGCAAGAACTTCAAGCAAAGCATTTTTTTTTTCGAAAATTCTTAAAATGAAAAGTTTTTGATTATCTTTTACGAGATATTTTTAGCTTTGCATTTGACAACTTTTCTTATAACATACTATGCTTTTTCTATAGGTAATTTTACGATTATGGATCATGCTTGAATTCTAACTTCTTAGAAACCTATAAAAAATCATATATGTTTATCACAAGAAAATCGCAAATTGTTCGTTCCAAATTTTTGCAAAATAATTTCTATGAACTTGACATAGAGTGGTAGATGAAATTCCAAGAAACTTCATTTGTACAAGTGCAAATTTTTTGCGAACAGAAACACAAAGTTTTATAAAAGACACTTGGTAATTGGATTAAATTTTGATGATATACCTTAAAGCAAAGATAAGACTCTTTTGCATCTTTCAGTGAAAATAAAATTTCTTTTAAATTGTGATCAAAAATAAAGGCCACGTGAAGAAATCTTTCTTTGCAAATTTTTTTCATATTAGGTTTTATTCTGTCTAAAGTGCTCAATGTTTGTCTGTTCAAAAAATACGATTTTTATAGCGATTTTTTCTCTTAAGATCTTATTATCAACATCAATAATAAAGTATTTTCGGAACAGAATCACCTTAGCAACAAAATGAATTTTTCATAAATGATTCCTAAGAAAATACACAATATTCAAATATCATCTTATTAAAAGCCAAATAAACAGATCATAAGATCTTTGGTGAAATAAAATAAATTGCGATCCTTAGAAAGAGAAACTCGAATTATATGGAAAAATAACTGAAAATAGAATTAGATTTCTGTGATATACTATGAAACTTTGTACAACGTCGTTTGATTCGTTTTAATGGTTTTCAATAGAAATAATATTTTGTATCCACAAAGGATATATTTATCCATCTCATATTATTGTAAACATAAATCTTCATAAGAAAATTATGTTCAGTCTCAGTATAAGTTCATTTGTAATACAGAAGATTTTCTTAGATATCCCAATTTGGGCACATATTTTATTTATTATACTTGATATTTTATTTATTATAATGCGCATATGTACGCAATACACGTATGTACACAGAATTTTTCTCGTTGTTAACTTCAATATTAATATGAATATTTTGATCATGTGGAATCTATAAACATATCCGTATCAGTGTAACAAACATAAATATACATATTTTGAGGCAGTAATAATCTCTTTGTTGACTTGTTTTCTTAAGCATCTCAACTATATAAGAATTATGTTAATGCGAACATAATAAATGAATATGCTGTACGCCAAAATATTTAAACGTGGAATTTTTTGTGCAGACACTAGGGAATGGAAACCGGTTATTAACCGGCTAGGAATAACCGGTTATAGGACGGTTACAGTTAACCGATAACCGGTTATATAATTGAATTTTAACCGGTTAAACCAGTTAAATCTTTATAATTTACCCAGAACCAAATCAAAGTTTTGGAAAATATCCATGGAGCTTTGGAGCCTTTAAAAATGATAGTCAAGGCTTTGTGTCGTCGCGAATCAAATTTGGTCACAGCGGATGCAGTTCGTAATTTTGCCTATAAAAAATTAAAAGAGCAAAATACAATTCTTGGCAATGAATTACTCGATGCTTTCAAGATTAGGATTGCCGAAAGAAGAACAGAGTATTCTGGGATCCTTCGATACTTACACTCTGGAAAATATTCAAGGGAAGATGAATCGGGGTTGTTCGCTATTCCTACGAGAAACCGGATCGTCCAATTGATAAATCTAATATGCTCAAGGTAAACATAAATTTATCAATTTTGCTTATATTTATTAGCCAATTCAATTTTCTTTCACGTTTTCAGCTAAGGAATTGGAGGAAATTCCAGTTAATGAAGAACTGATTACAAAAACCTCAAAAAATGATTTGCATGACGAATTAGAAGATGCCATCCGAGGAATTCAATCAAATGCCCACAAAGAAAAGGTTCCGACTGATGAGCGTTTGATTAAATCCATTAAAACAGAAATGATTTTATTTGAATCCGGGGGATCGCGTGGAAGTAATTTAGAAAATACATATAACTATTTCTGTGGTCACAAGTTATAAGGGCTTAACTCGACTTTAGCCGTTTTCAATGTTTTTACAAAACGTGTTCTCCTTTCAAAATGCTCTTAGTTGCACTGACCCGTTAGTTTCTACGACCATTTTTGACCGTTATAGGCTACTACACCAAACGGATAAAGTCAAAAAAATTCCAAGTTGCATTTGGAAGAACGGCTAAAGTCAGATCCCATATAGTTTTATATAGACTTAATCCACTCTTATGGGTGAGAAGCTGCATTGTTTTGATAGTTTTTGCACGTGGAATAGTGGCTTAAGTCGAGTTAGTTCATTCTTCGTTTTAAACTTTTCCGAAACGAGCAGGCTAAAGTCTGTTTTGGCCTCTTTTTCAAATCAGGGTATAGGTTTTTAGGGGCTTAACTTGACTTTAGCCATTGATTGTAGCCATTTCTAAGATATGAAAAAGTTTTGAAAGAGTGGCTAAAGTAAAATAATCCTTAATTTCTCTGAAAATATTAAGTTTGAATAAACCAGATTAAACCAATCGTAAAAAGCTTACTTTTCATAATATTTTGTAGTTATAGATTTTTAAATTCGGTTTGATACCCTTTTGCCACCGACAGTTAAAGTTTCATAAATATTAAAATGCTTCTCCTGAAAAATCAAGAAATTCGACTTAAGCCCTTATAACTTGTGACCACAGATTTATTAACTATACCGCCCCACAAGCGTAGAATCTGAGAGAGCTTTTTCTGCTGCTTTTTTGTGCAATAAGTTTCGATGTCGATTAAATGACGACACAATAAATGCTCTTTCTTTTCTTCGTTTTTACTTCCAAAAGGGATAAATTATGACCACACATTGATAATTGAATAAAATGCATTCTAATAAAAACAACTGTTGGTATTATTTGTATTTTTTTTAATCATATTTAACTAAAATAAGTATACGGTTATTAACCGGTTATAACCGGTTAAATTTTTTTCAAAAAGTCAGTTAACCGTTAACCGGTTATGAAATTATTTTAACGGTTTCCATTCCCTAGCAGACACTTCATATATCGACATAATTTCCGATGAAAATTGAGTATCTATTTGAAAAAAAAAATCTGTTGTATAATATTGGATAATATTAGATATTAAAGAAAACATAGAGCGAATATCGCGGTTTATAGCATTAGAAGAAATGGCTAAAGGCCTGGGAACAAAAATGTGTAAAACACCAATAGTTTTTATCCACAAATATTTCGTATTCCAACAGGGCAAATCTGCGGAAATTCATAAGGAAAAAAGTCATGTTTCACAACGGAAACTTCTTTATGAAACTGGTCAAAAAATTCTGTCACATGCTATGAATTTCATACGGAAAACAGATGTGAAACTTTTCATACAAAACTAGTGATGTACGAGGGCAGTCCGATAAGTACTTAGCCTCACCGCCCGATGGCGCCACTATCGCAGGAGAAATTTACTATCGTGTAGTACATTCTCATATACGGCTACAGTCAAAATTTCAGCCGAATCGAACTCGTAGTTTTGTTTTGACCGCGTATGGAAGCGGGCGTGTCTGCGGATTTCAGAAAAATGGAAAAAAGAGCAATATCGGTCGGTGATTCGATTCTTGTTTCTGGAAGGGAAATCGCGCAGCGAAATCAAAGAGCGCTTGGATGCTGTGTACGGTGACTCTTCTCCTTCGATGGCGACCGTCAAAAATTGGTGTAACGAGTTTCAACGTAGTCGCACGTCGGTTTTTGATGGAACAGTCGAAACAGTGGACTTTACCCGGCGAACATGCTCCGAAGAAGGCGAAGACTGTCCTATCTGCCGGAAAGGGGATGGCCACAGTTTTCTGGGATTCACAGGTGTGATCTACATCGACTACCTGGAGAAGGGCAAAACGATCAAAGGGCTCTACTATACCGAATTATTGGGCCGATTCGACGCCGAATTGCAGAAAAAACGGCCCCATTTGGCGAAGAAAAAAGTGCTCTTCCACCATGACAACGCACCGGCTCACACCTCCGCCGTCGCCACGGCCAAATTGGTCGAATTGGGCTACGAACTGCTGCCCCATCCACCGTATTCTCCAGATTTGGACCCGTGCGACTTCTTTTTGTTTCCAAACTTGAAAAAGTCACTCGCCGGGCAGAAATTTGAGTCGAATGAGGAGGTCATCGCCGCTACGGAGGCCTACTTTGCAGACCTCGAGAAAATGTATTTTTCAGCCGGGTTAAAGAAGTTGGAGCATCGCTGGGTCAAGTGTATCGGAGACTATGTTGAGAAATAAATGGTCACTTTTCCAAAATTTTCGTTTTTTTTGTAGGCTAAGTACTTATCGGACTGCCCTCGTATACATAAATAAAGCTTCGTTAAATAACTCAAAAATGCGTTGAGCTAGCGCCTTGAAATCCTAAACAGGAAGCATAGAATTTCTTCAATTGTCAGAACTTCGTAACAATTCGCTACCAATTCACTTGGTATCAGGAGAAAGGGTCAGAAAAGAGGGGAATTCCTACTGTCAACATGGTTAAAATTCCTAGCAAAATAAGAAATTTGTTTTAATGTTTTTTTGTTGCATCAGAGTCGCATGGATAGCGAAAACCGGACATATTTAGTCTTCTGTTTTTGGAAAATGACATCAAATTCAGAAAAATAACTCTCGGCTGATAAATTGAAGAAAATCAAACAAGGAAAATTTCATCATTGCAAACAGGAGTTCAGTTCCTCCACCACCACCACCCCCCCCCCCTGCTTTTCACACTGAACAAGTAGAGTTCTGCCTCCCCCTCCCATCAGCGTCACACTATCCAAGTTGAGTTCTGTCCCCCTCCCGCCCCACTGTCCAAGTTGTTCATTGAAAAAATTATGAAATTTTCATGTCCTTTCGTATCCCAAGTAACCTTATAGGTCGTAAAGTGGACACTTGACGACCACTGCAAATGACGACCACTGCAAATGCCTTGAAAGGCATCACGCCTTATAAGGCGGATTCGCTGGTCTTGGTGTGGTCGTAACGACCAATTTCAAGACACCACGCCCTAATCCAAGTCATTATGCCTTATCTGGTTGCTTGGGATATGACGAATTTCAGGTAAACATAAATATGTAAATGGAATCCAAAATTGATTAGTTCTCTGTAGCATTTATAAATATTTCGAATTGCGGAAAACGTGTATTTTATCTTTTATTAAAAATCGCAATTCGTAAATTCTATACAAAATATGTAGCTATAATTAATTCTATTCAAAATTTCAAAATGAAAAAAAAATGTTCTTTTGCACATATTTTCCATTTAATTAAAGGCTATATAAGATACTTTCTCTCTCCTACTTATTGAAAATAGAATCAACTTCAATTATGTTTTTCCAAGTTTTCTACCATAGCTACGTGCCGATTGTCGCGTTAAACTCATTGTAAACTTGAGAATTCATAGATTACGAAATAGCTACGCCTACATATAGGAAAATTGCGTACCTATCTTAAGTATTTTAATAAAAAAAAACTTCCGTCATTGAATCGCATGGAAAATTGTATTCTTGTCGTCTCTTCCAGCGGATTTAATTTTAAAATTCAATATGGATAATAATAAATGTTTTTTTTTCGTTCATGCTCTGTCGATATAAGATTATGAGCTTTAATTTTATTAAAAATAAAGCTCCCTTTACCGCCACCACATCATGGAGTTTACAATGGGGTACGTGAATCTTGGTTTTGCACACATTTTCCAATTGAAATGAATTTTGTTTTCTGTGTATCTTAAATAAACTTTTATTCGCTGTTTAAATAGATCAAAGTTTAAATGTATTTCCTTCGTTAGCTTTTGTTGGGTTCGAATGTCAACAGGACATCAACGTCGATTATATTTTCTTTACTGGAAGGAAGTGCTGCGATAAGGATAAATAATATAATACAACCCTTACAGCATAAATGATATTGCTTTTGATGCGGTAACATTGCCCCAGTGCTGTTAGCGTTATATAAAATGTACGTCGTAATGCAAAAAGGAGCACACATTGTCGTATGATTTTTATATTTGAGTTTCCGAACACATCACATCACTTCCCGGGATCAAATAAAAAAAAAAGGATATTGGAAACGTTAATGGAATGGGATGGTGGAATTTGCAGACAGCACAACAACGTGGACTTTTATTGACGGAGGTGAACTTCAAAGGGTGGATGGCATCACGAACTCTCCGGCTGAGTTGTGGTAATCCTGCAGCAATTTCCTATCGCATCTTATGTGGATCAAACTATCGTCAGTGTCGTGTTTTCATTTCAATTACGTGCCTGACCTGAATCCACTTCAATATGCTATCATGAAGGAGACGGCTTGGCCGTACAACACCGTCCAAAAGCGCTCGTTCGTCTTATTGTTGGGAAGCCACCGGCGAAGCGGATAAAAGTTCAACTAAAAGCAAATAGTTTTGTAGGAATAAAGGAAATCAAACACCATGGATTAAAAGTGTATTTTGGGTCGATATGTACTTAAAAATAGGGTAAAAGGGCGACCAACGTGCCAATTTAAAAATTCCAGCCGTGTTTATTAAAATTTAATGCTTTAGTTATGAATGTCAGCTTTCAACAAAAGAATCCGATTTTGGAGTCAAAAAGCCCGAAATACAATTGGCCTGACACAACATTTACAGCAACAGAATACGGCGACAAAGTTGTCCTCCATATGCAATTCCACACACTTTTTTGTTCTAAACGTCATTTGGTTTTCATTTGATTTTGACACTCGGACGGTGAGCCACATATAACATTTTTTGTTACTAATTATCATACAATGAGTTTAAAATCTGAATTGTCGCTGTAAATATTGTGTGGGGCCAATTATGTTCCGACTTAATAGCCGAATCACATTAACGATTACTTTTGCGATCGAGGCTACGATTGGCCTTTTCGACCAATGAGAACACAGCTAGGTACGATTGCCAGTTTAGACTTGAGTCTAATTTTAATAGCTCCATTGGGAATCGCAGCCAATCATAGCGCTCGGTGGAGTCAGCAGATTAAAGTTTGACATTTCTTAAGTTTCGTTACGCGAAGCAAGTGGCGAGTTATATTTACCGCGAAGAAAGATAAATAAAAATAATAAAAAACCGCCGAAATTAAAATTGTGGACAATGGATATAGAGTACTAGCAGACCCTACGTTGCCAGCTAAAAGTTTTTTGTAGAAATTTTAGAATGCCAAAAAACCATAAATAACTTGAAAAGTTTTGGGAAAAAATGTTATCCTTACGGGACCTTCCGACCCCAAAAGCGACACCAAAAACCCCCTAAGGCCGATTTTCCCAGAAAAAACTGGAAAAAGGATATTTGTATTATCCTTACAGGACCTTCCGTTTCGAATTTTGCAAATCTAATACCGGATTTGTGATCAGCGACCCAAAAACCCCATAATATCAATTTCTCCGGACAAAAATGATATTTGCTTTATCTTTGCAGGAATTTTGAAAATCTAATATCCGATTCGTGGTCAGCGACCCCAAAAACCCTATAATGCAAATTTTTCCAGGGAAAAATGGGAAAAAGGATATTTTCATTATCCTTACAGGACCTTCCGTTTCGAATTTTGAAAATCTACATAGCTAAAAACCTGCTCCTGGCAACACAGATCATTTTGCAAAAAACTGCGTAAAAATCGGTCCAGTAGTTTTTGAGTTTTGTAATCTCAAACGGACAAACAGACAAACTTCCATTTTTATATACATATTTAGATAAACTGATTTACGAAGTCCAGAATAAACCTCTTCTGTGAGACGTTTCATTACAACAATATAGAAGAAACGATTTAAAAACTGTGCAGTGTGACTCCATAGCTATTTCAATCGCAATCTTAGACCGAAACGGCGTGTAGTGTGCTTGAAAACGGCCAATCGTGAATTGTCAATCGCAATCGCAATCGCAAAAGTAATCGTTTGCGCCAACTATTCTTAAAAAATTAAGTTGTGCTCAGCTTACTTAAACCGAAGAAATTTTGGGATTTAAATAACTTATTTTGGGCTCAAGTTGCTAAGTTTAGTTGGTCCAAATGGCACTAAAAAGGATAAAATAAAAAAAATTAAATTTAAAAAACCTGAAAATAATACATTAAATAAAAAAGGAAAAAAAGGAGAAAAAAAGAAAAAAAAGGAAAAAAAATGTTGAGCGCTGTGTATCAAAAATAAAAGCATAAAAAAATAATATATTTATCTCGCTTTTATTTTTGATTCACAGCGCTTTGATTCACAGTTTTAGTTTTTAGTACATTCTTTAAAAAAAAGCTTTAATTTTTTTTGTAATTTTGGAAGTTTTCTCAAATAACCATAGCTGAAAACGCTGATATTTGTACAGTATAATCTTCTATTTTGGTAAGGCTTTCAAATTTTTGGATTTTTCTTCTACATCAAGCAAAGTTATGTCCTTTACTTTCACCTTGCAATCTTTTGTATTTCTTTGGGTGGCACTTTGAAGCGGGACTCAGTCCCCTCGGTCGAAGCTTTTCTTCCTTCCTGCCCACACCTACAGTTTCACAGGGATTGTGAATCATACATGCATTTAGACATTTGTAAAGTGATGGTTTTAAACTATCAACATCAGAAGCCTTCATAATAGTTCAGACTGACTAAGAAGATCTGAGCAAAAATTTCAGCACAATCGGCCGAGTGGTTTTCGAGATAGTGACTTTACAAGTAAGTAAGACTTTATATCAACCACGATTTTCCAGTATTTTTTCGAGAACTGCTTAGTGTATCCAAAGGTGTAGAATGAAAATTCTTTGCACACATTGCAATTAAATCTTCTCAAATAACTATAGCAGGAATTGTTAACATTTGTACAGTTTTTACCCTCTCAACAGCAGAAGTGACCCTGATGGTGGTGTGGGTATTAAGCAGGTGCCATAATCTTCAATTTTGGTAAGGCTTTCAACAAAACAAATCAAACTCTTATGGGGAGGAAGACCTGCGGTAGTGTGACGGTCGTACGAAACTCCACACAAAAAAATCGTAAAAAAAATGGCCGAGGGTTAAAGAGTAGTTTCGCAAAGCTTAAAATAATTTGAATGACACCGGGAACTAATTCCGGTCTCGGTTCGACATCAATTTCCGGCTGCAGGCCATCAGCTCATTATTTTCCCAGGATGGCATCAAAAATTACTTGTGCTTTCTTAAACCAAAAAAAAAACTACGTCCGTCACCCTATTTGAATTTCCCCTCCGATAATTTCTACTTACGATGACATCCGACTAACATCCCAATTACTTTCAATGGCACTTACGATTCAAGTGCATTCACTATCTGAGCAAACACTGGATCACAACCCCTGCTTTTATCCCCTATTTCGTTTCGTTTCGCTTCCCTCCCAATTCCTTTCTGATCATGAGCAAAAAAGTTTAATGGAATCCACATTTTAAGTCACACTAGACCAAAGACCAATCGCGGTGTTAAAGACTCTGAAGTGCAATTGGCACGAGTAAACGGGAATAGAAAAACACATGGGTGCACATCACATAAAAAAAAACTGAAATTGAAAGAAATTACTGACTACATAAATTTTCATTTTGAGTATCGTGGGGATTGGAGGAGTCTAGAATTTCTCAGACATGTGTTTCACATGGGGTTACTTGCTCATTTAATAGAAGACACCGATATTTTCTAAATGAAGCGCTATAGTGTCGCGGTGTTTATTCTGGCAAATTAGGGATGGAGAAAGAGCTTTTATCTTTACTCGTGCAGCACATATATTTGTGTATATGAAAGCATTTTTAACAATACATATTGGTATTTTTTCCCGTATGCTAGCTTCCTCTGCAGTATCCTTTTCCGCATTCAGGGAAACGTAAATCTCAATTTGAACATTGGAAAACGTGACCGATTCTTCTTGCCATCAAAGTGCACTTCCAGACTGTATGGTTGTAAATTTTACTTTGACCTTGACAACGTTTGACGGTCGTAATTGCATATATATTTTATAATTATACATTTAATGAATTTTTTGAAATATGTTTATAGGAAAAATATTTTTCCGTAAGTACCAAAATCTGCGTTCATATCGATATTGATATTGTCATTAATTAGAATTAAATGAAATTTAACGCTTGACGGTAGGACCATTAAAATATCGTTAAAAGATTTCATTGATCGATTATTACAATGAAAATTCAATTATGTCGATATTCTAATTCTGTTTCGGAATCGATTTTAGATATTTTAGGCGTAATGGTTCATTATACATATTTTAAGTCCTTTTCTAATTAGAAGTGAAATTAATTACACTTTTTGGGAATTTGTGATGGTTCAGAGAGTTTTATGTTGTCAAGTTAAAATCGATTTTTTCAAATAATTTCGGTGGAATATTCCAAATATATGTATATTTTTAAGCTGGTCAGGAATTAATCTTAAAAAAATTACCTTAAGTGGTAGGTTTTTGATTTAGGTTTTTGAAGATATTTGTTGGAATTTCAAAACCATTATTGTAGGCTGTTACTGATGCTGCGGTTTCGCGAGTGATTATGTTTTTATTACACACAGAAAAAAATTGGCGGTGTGAACTCGATTTCATCCATTTTTTTCAATCTTAAATCTAAAACTACTCTCTGATTTGAAGAAAAACAATCAGAGAGTAGTTTTTTTAAATCTAAGATTGTTCTTAGAAAAAGGTTTTGATTTAAGATTGACTCCTGTTCTTAGAAAATTGGTAATATTATTATTTAGCGCCATAAAAAATATTACCTGCACTAGAGACCTTTTCTTTGAACCTAGCAAATTATGTTTTTTTGAAAATAAGACAGATTCTATTTTGAATTTCACGGGCTCTAGGATTTTAAAGGTAGAACCTGAATCGTACGTCGATGCGTCCGTCATGCGTGCGTCCGGTTGACAGTTCGAGTAGAATCAACGGGCTGCTATGAGTACTCCCCTAATAATACGTTTTCCGATGCGGCAACCGCATAGAGTAGGTCGAATTTCTACTTTTACATGCGGCAACCCACGGAAATGTCATTTCGCAAAAAAGTTTGTTTACGATTTAAGCAATTTAAGTATGGAACAAATTGAAAGTAATTGTTTCGACGATAAACTAATAGAAGAAGTGCAAAACAATGAATTAACTCCAGATTCGTTGCCGTACCCAACTGTCACCTCATCGAACTGTCAACCGGACGCACGCATGACGGAGGCATCGACGAACGATTCAGGTTCTAGCTTAATATTATTTATTTTTATAATTTTCGGGTTATAGCTCATATTGGAATATTTCTGCTCGTATCGAAACCATTTCTATTCAAGTACCAGAATTCTCATGGTTTCAATTGAATAATACAATGAAATTAAATTTAAATGAAAATAAAGAGGAACCGGCAAAATTGGACAATTACTTTCCCCCTCGCCTATACAAGCAGTTTTTTGCGATTTTCTCGAAAACGGCGAGTCCTCTTGAAAAATTTATAAAGGTAAAATGTGTTTAGAATAAGATTTTACATAACTCATCCATATGTCTAAATCCAATCGAACCACTACTTCCCCTCTTTCCCATCCCATACAAATGATTTTTTTAAATCAACATTTTGTCTGTATTTGATGATTGGCCCCTGACAATTCTAGCTTTTCTTATGCTTTAGTCTAAATTCACGTAGTTTTCAGTTTTATGAGCTTTTTTTACGCGATTTGTGCTTCTTAGAAAGTATTTACAGTGTAAATTGGGGGATGGGGGTATTCAAAAATGGTATTGTCTTAAAAAATGGTAAACAGTATTACCTCATATTTGAACACAAGTGATGTAATGTGATTTATTTTAAGATTCTCAAAAGGATATGCGCCGCAGACAAGTGAAATTTTTCAGTTATTAAAGGTAAAATACACGTTAAATTAAAAACTACAAAATTCCAGGCGAAAAGAGATTTCTTTTTTCGCACTCCCCTGTATGCCGCCCCTACTATTACCGGTCTTCAAACTTTCCGCCCGCAAATCAAAATCGCCGCCCCGAAATCAAATTTGCTCACACTAAACTTTGGGCGTTTGCCTAGCTTGCGTCCTTCTGTATCGGACTCGGTCCAGTCGAAGCTTAAAAATATGAAAATTAGCGTGTCGTATTTTATGGACACACAATGAGGAAATATTCTTTAAGTTTGGAAATCTGGTTAAAAAATGCTTTGTGTACAGAAAAGTTATAGAAAAAAATATCAGTTGTAATCAACACAAAACTTTCCTCTGCAGTATTTAGTTTCGGAAAAAATATGTACAAAACAATATTTTTTTCAAATATTTCGTTTACTAGATTGTCCAAGCAAGTCATTTTGACTGCTTTTAAATTTCAATCAGAAAAACAATTTTGTATAATGACACAATTTGTTAGAATTTTGTGACTTTTTGTACAACATATAAGTTCGTTTATTAATAATTGTCATGCATTTATTAACAACCCCCCTTCTTCATTTCCGGAATATATATATGTTTTATACCTATATTGCCAAAAGCAGTCATTCTGACTGCTTGACTTCCTTGGGCAATCTAGTTTTAAAGAAGAAATACAGGAAGTTTTATGTTGAAAACCGTTAGAGATACATAAAAACCGTTAGAGATACATAAAAACCGTTAAAGCAAAAAATGTGGACAATTTTATGTCCTTTAAATTTTGTTATATTCATTTTTTCCAAGAAACTCATAGTTTTCGAGAAATTTTCAAAAAAGAGCATTTAAAAAAATAAATAAATAAAATAATATAAAATTGTATGAGGGATACGATTTGTGTAAAACTTATTCACAAAAAAATTCAAGTCGCTAGCTCAACGCTTTCTGGACTAATCTTATATACGTTCAATGGGCAGACCGACAGAACGACAGACAGATGCACTGACATCCTCATAATTTTGCGTGAAACGGATTTCGTACTGATCAGAAATTTTCTATCGGGCCCCTTCCTCGAGTCGTACTCCGTCACAATACTTTCCTTCTAAAGAAGAAGAAAGTAACAAAATCAACAACCGACAATTTTTAAAAAAAAAGTGGTATAAATAGATAATATTAAACCATTATTTTGCTGTGGACAGCATAAAAATCTATCCAAATATTGTTTATGTGAAATCTATATTATAGCAGATATTGATATTGATGAATCCATTCCTATAGAAACATGTAATATTAGATGTAATGAATTAAAATATCAAATTACTCATCTTAAAAACATAACACATGGATCAATAAGTCCCGAGACTAACCCAGAGATGACGCTCGTAGTAAACCAGTAACCACGTCTTTCTAGAGTACTAACCTTTGCTTGAAACGTGTCAAAATTTTAAGTCGATCGGACCAGAAACAGCTGAGTTATCGAGGTTGGAGTAAAGTCGTTTTGTAGTTTGTTTAAAAAATGGAAAAAACCGAGTTTCGTGTTCTGATAAAACATTGTTTTTTAATGGGTAAAAACACCGTGCAAGCGAAACAATGGACTGAAAAATGTTACCCGGACTCTTGTCCATCAAAAGCAACGATTTGTCGGTGGTTTGCCGAGTTTAAACGTGGTCGTACCGACACAAATGACGCGGAACGCTCGGGTAGACCTGTGGAAGCCGTTACACCGGAAAATGTGAGTGAAGTGACAAAAATTATAATGAAAGATCGTAAAGTGAAGCTCCGTGAGATTGCTGAGATAACACAGATATCATATGGAAGTGCATTTACTATCCTTCATGAAAAATTGAGCATGAAAAAGGTTTTTTCCAAGTGGGTGCCGCGATTGCTTTCGATGGAACAAAAACAGCAACGAGTCGATGATTCAGAAAGCTGTTTATCGCTATTTACTCGCAATAAAAAAGATTTCTTGCGTCGTTACGTGTCCATGGACGAAACATGGATACATCACTACACTCCAGAGTCGAAGCGGCAGTCATCTGAGTGGCGCACAGCTGGCGAAAGCCGTCCGAAGCGTCCGAAAACGCAGCAGTCAGCTGGCAAAGTCATGGCGTCAGTTTTTTGGGATACGCATGGCGTGATTTTCATTGACTACCTCGAAAAAGGTAAATCGATCAACAGTGATTATTATATTGACTTGCTGGTGCGTTTGAAGGAGGAAATCGCAAAAAAACGACCGCACATGCAGAGAAAAAAAATCCTTTTTCACCAAGACAATGCACCCTGCCACAAGTCGATGAAAACAATGGCAAAATTGAACGAATTGGGCTTTCATCTGCTTCCCCACCCCCCATACTCGCCAGATTTAGCCCCCAGTGACTACTGGCTCTTTGCTGATCTTAAAAAAATGCTCCAGGGAAAAAGATTTGGCTCAAATGAGGAGGTCATCGCTGAAACTGAAGCTTATTTTGAAGCGAAAGATAATTTTTTTTATAAACATGGTATTGAAAAATTGGAAAAGCGTTGGAACGATTGTATCACCCTAAAAGGTGATTATATTGATGAATAAAAAAAAATTTGGCAAAAAAAATGTTGTTTTCATTGTTAGTCTCGGGACTTATTGATCCATGTGTTATGGGTAAATATAGATACGTATTAAATAAATATTAAGTAGGATATATCTAATAGATATTTTATATTTATTTACCTGTAATGCGGCATTAATACGATGTTGTTTACAGCATTTTCGTTTATGAAAACCCATCTGAGATCGACCTTCACTTCGATCATATAAGGTGGGCAAACATAGAGAATGGAGACACCCACCTGAAAGACAAGATATTTACCTAAGATGAGATAACTTCTAGAATTATTCTATGCTATTGACGACGACATGAGAGTGGACTCCCCGACCGGTGGTCGACTTCTAGAATTATGGCCGTATGTTGAGCATTTCAACAGAATATAATTCTGTATTCCTTGTTTACTCTGGGAATAATAAAATTTACGGTGGCTTTATGCGAGTACCAGCTGAAAGATACATTTGGCCAAATACATATTGCAGGCATCTTTGAATATGATTCAATGTGGTATTATTGGCGGCATAGAAACGTATATTAAATATTGTCATATAGTACATGTTCTCTATAGGATTTAGTCAGAAATAAATTCAAATATTGCACTTTCAAATGTGTTTTACAATTTTTACTACCTAAAAACAAACAAACAAAATTAAATGCCGAATAAAGTTTTTATACTGCAGGTTTTTGATCGAAGAAATTTTCATTTTGATACCATTTGAATGTCATTTAAATATTGCCGTCGTCGAAGGATTTTATGGGTTTTTTTTCCAGTCTGCCATAGCCTGCTATACAGAGCCGGTGGTGATGCACAGGACCAACGACAAGTTTGCCTTTATGAAGGATCCAGTATAAAAGTTGAAAGATCGTTGAATTTTAATGTAACTGCAATAAAATTCTCAGACAAACTCGATGGACTTGAATTATTATTGTTATTAGTGGCATGGGAGCCAAACATTCACGAAGAGACAGAAACTTTAATTAAGTAATGACAAAATGTTTCTCCTTTTTGCTTTAGGTGCTCCTTGGAAAATCTAGAAATAAAACAAAAACGTTTTTTTTTCTTTTGCAGAAAAAATATCTTCAAGGCTAGAGATGTTGCCATATCTATCGTCCTTACAGATGGCATCTTATATTACAAATACAGTAGGATCGCGAAAAGTCAAACCTTAAAAAACAAAGGCTGTTTCCCACATTTTAATTATTCCAGATTTTGTTTCTAGAGAATAGTTACTGTTGTCCAAAAAATGTCCACTTTTTAGTTTTTCGCGCTAGCCCGTGAAGCTTCGAACGACATTTTCATTTCCATACAACAAATATGGACAATATTTCAAAAGTCGCATATGGTATTGATACACGGTTAAAATTATTGGACTAACTTTTAATGCCATTTCTGGAATTCGACATTTTTTAAAAAAATTTGTATTATTTTTCAATATTTTTAAAAATTTTTCTTCCGTTATAATTCGCATATGGCCTGCAAAATCCGAGTATATAAGGCAAAAAGGAAGAATTGAAAAACGAAACTCTTAAAAAACCACTGCTTTTTTTAATACTTTCCTTTTTCAATCAATCAATTTTTTTTAAAAATAGCGCGTATCAATATATTGTAATACAAAAATGCATTAAAAAAATAAACCGGTTGCATTGAATTTTAATAAAAAAATATTTTAAAAACAACGCATTTGGATTACAAGGCGGCAGCGGCGGGCGTTATTTTTTTGCACTAACGTAGCGCAACGAGAGCTGCTACAAAATACAGCTGAGTTTGAAACAAAGTCAAACTTGCCGCCGCCGCCCAAAATCCTTTACTCATACTAATATATAAAAATGAGTTGGTGTCTGTCTGTCTGTCTGTCTGTCTGTTCCTCTTTCACGCAAAAACGGCAGATCCGATTGACTTGAAATTTAGCATGAGTGTCTGTGGTAGTTCTGGTTCCAAAATAGGCGTACGGAAAAGTAGCGCGACGGGTGGGGGGAGTAAGGAGAGGGGGTAAACTGATTTCGAACCTTAGTTTTTGCGTTATGTTACTGTTTCGCGGGGAAACTACTGAACCGATTGGCATGAAATTTGGTATAGATGTTCGTCGGGGGCCCAGCCCCAACATAGATCCATTAAAAAGTAGCCCGAGGGGTGGGGGGAGTAAGGAGAGGAGGTAAAGTCATCTCGAAACTTGGTTTTCCCTCTACGTTACCCTTTCGCGGGGAAACTACCGAGCCGATTGGCCTGAAGTTTAGCTCCAACATAGACCATCAAAAAAAAATTGAAAAAACTTAACCCGGCAACGACGGGTATGCAAGCTAGTATATAAAAACCACCAGATTCGGCGCCACATTCTATGACGATTTTTCTTTCTTGTTTTGTGACAACCACCACATTCGGCGTTACATTGTATGCAAATGTGACGCGGCGCCATGCCGCCCGCCGTCGCCGCTTGCCGCCATCATTGTGGTTGGACCATAAATTTCAATAAAAAAGGTATTAGAATCAATAATATATTTGAATTACGTTTTCATAAAAAACATTAAAAAAATAATAATCTTTCGCGAGATTAAATTTTAATCTTTTTTCGGTGTGGAACTGTATACAATTACTAAAAAGATTTAAATTTAGCCCAAAAATTTTTACCGTGTATGGGTTAATGGTTGCGTAAAAGATAAATTGAAAATTCTCGCTTACATATTGACTGAAAAAGAAGCATAAAGCATTGTTTGAATTTAAAATTCGAGTTATCGAGTGCACCCCAGTTCGACTTTTAAGATATACAATAGTAATAAAGCTCATTTCCAGCTAGGGGATAATTCGACGTTTGGGACGTTCGATTTACGGTGATTCTTCTGTATCTCATACCAAATAGGAATTTTTTATTCCCAGTTTTTCGTCTTTCAAAACAATAAAATCCATGAGAAATAAGAAAACTCTTATCTTTCTATTTATGTGTAATTCACTCAGAAAATTTACGAATCTACGTGGTACGCAAAACCTACGTACGCCTAAGGACAATCTCGATGCGGAAATCAATATCAAAATGTTTTCCCTTTTTATTGCCTGGGGAGCCATTTGTCAATGATACATTCGTACACGCACAACCGACAAACAGCTCAATGCATGGGAAAAATCAGCTCCAGATTCAGTACTTCCTGATGGGTTCTTTTTTCAGCCTAAATCGTAAGTGAGACTAATGTAATTGCCATCGGATATGACAAGTCGACACGGTAAAATCCGTTTTTCTCAATTCATAATGCTCTCGAGTGAATTTTTCCTGCCAATCGTAACATGTTTATGACGTTAAGTGTTATCGAAATGATGCTCAAATAATCAGCAGTTTATCGTGAACATTTACTTGACAAACACGATGGCATTTGAGGATGTTTTTCGGGTTTTGAAATATATTTTCTTTGTTATTACTTTAGGTTTTTGATGCATTCCTTTAAATCTTTAAAAATTTAAAATCCTTTTTTTTAATTTAATTTTTTTTTAAATTTTCTGGAAACATGTTTTTTTTGGAAGTTAACGAGTTAATTTACATAATTGAATTTTTCAAGAAAAAAATTGGTAGATTTAAATATTAATGTGCCTCCTTAATTCGGTCACAAAATCTTGCCACTGATTGATGTTCTTTGGTTGAGCCGGCGTTTAAGTTTCTCACATTAGTTGCGTTTTTTTAATGTTCTGAAGCAGTTCAGAACAAGCTTTCCATACAAAATCCTGCACCACCTTTTCAACTCGAACAGCGTTTGGAACAAAGGGAAACTTTATACGGTAATGTACGGTAATGAAATGCTGCTAACTTCAACATAATAAATCTGACATTTTATTCTCAATTGAGGATTTTGTGTTGGTGGTTTGTTGGTTCTGCTCGACAGCGAAATAGTTTTAATCATTGGAGATAGCGAATCGTGATTATATCAAGAAAATATAGCAGTAACGGCCTACTGATGTAACCAACGTGAAGTTAGTTGCCATTCGAACTCAATGAAATTTCCCACTTACTCTGGATCGTTTTTTTTAATGTTGCGTGTTCTAGAACATTAAAAAAACGCAACTATTATACCCTTGATTATCGATCTGTCGCAAACTGAGGACAAACGCTTTTAAAAAGGTACAAACTATTAAAAAAAACATGGAAAACCCTACATATTGTGGAAGAGTTGTAAATGCCAACGAAATTTTATTGGGAAATTTTCCCCCACCTTTATTAGTGCAGACGTGCACTGCGAAAGTAAGCACGTGGAATGTTGTTATAGTAAATATTAGAGTTTTTTGAAATACATAAAATATGGCAGCGCACATCTCTGCCACCCAGAATTTATTATTTCTTTATTTATATGAGAAGAAAAAAAATATTATGAAACATTAGAAGAGCTACAACTGCAAGGGGCCAATCGTCCAATACTCTTTATGAGGAAAGACAATTGTTTTAAATTAAAATATAAGAAAAACGACAATTGCCAGCGTCCAAACGTCAAATATTGTATATGAGAACAGACAAAATGTTTTTTTTTTTAAATCCATTAGTGTGGGTGGGGAGGGGGAGGGGGGGGGGGAAGAGTGGTCTGATAGGATTTTGAATTACGGAACCGTTGTGTAAAATTATGTTCCAAATACCCTTCGTCTTGTATGGGGAAGGGGGGGAAGGAGTGGTATAATTGGATTTTGATGTCTAGATGAGTTATGTAAAACTACATTCTAAACACATTTTACCATTATTTCGAGAAAATCGCAAAATACTGTTTCGTTTTTACCGAAGGGAACGGGAAGGGGGGGGATACCGTCCGATTTTGCCCGTTCAAGAACTTGGTCTTGCCATTTACGAGAAACGCAACTACACAAAATTTCAAGCCTCTAGCTCAAACCGTGCAAAACTTATGGTGTTCACGGACGGTCAGACGGACAAACGGACAGACAGACAAACAGATGGACGAACGGACAGACAGACAAACAGATGGACGGACATGCAGAAATCAAAATCTTTTGTCATCCTTAATACCCTGGTGTAGTTCATTTTTGTGTCCGATGATTGGTCCTATGCGTTACAGATAGGGATGCAACATCGTTCATAAAACCTCGATATTTCGAAAATCGAGGTTTCTTTAAAGGCGACATCGATGTCAAAAAACATCGTCCTGAAAACATCGATATCTCGATGTTTTTCCGATGTTTTGAAAAAGTTAAATTTAATAAATAATTTAGCCACACAGAAAATAAAATGTATGTAAATATTACGAAAACGTTTGTTAATATAACGAAACCATTTGTCCCCCATGGGCCGACAACATATTTTGTTAATGGTACGATGTCAATTTTGTTAAGTTTTTGTATTTTTGTATTTCGTTTTCCCAAAAATTTTGTTAATATTACAAATATTTTGTAAATATTACAAATATTTTGTAAATATTACAAAAACAAATCTCTCTTGTTGATATGGAATCTCTTTCTGTTTCTTGCTTAGTGTGTGTTCATAGAATTTAATAAATGCAACTAATGAGCGGAAATTGTTTTAGTGTGATGACTTTAAAAATTAAGAGATGCGTGTTTGTTTCTGATAGTTTCTATATTGAATATTCGTATGGAGGAAATGTTTTATGACGGCCAATATGATGCGAAATGAAAATAATTTATTTTGAATGATTTTTCTTACAAAAATTTCAAACGAATGAATTCTCTCGACGAATGTTTTTGTGTTACCTCGAAAAAATACTATTCGCGTTTAGTATTTTTCGAAAATGGGAAAAAATTATCGAAATCTGAAAAAAATTGACATAAAAAATATTTCAAAAAAGCATTCCAACTAATGTCTAAACTAAGAAATGCTTTCCAAAAACTGATTTTTTGCATCAGTTTTATGAAAAATTATTGGAATCGCTTTAAAATCGAGTTTTTAGAGCTGACGAATCGACTAACAAAATCGTCGCCATTTTTTCGTCATGCACAAGTGTGGCGCAGTTCTACTAGTAATCTAATTACCTGCTGCAGGCATCCAAACATTAACAGCAGGGAATTGGATGCTTACAGCGGCTAATGAGACCACTAATAGAAAAGCTTGTGTATTGTAATGACGCCATGATGCAAATCAGATTTGACAAAATGTACTTCGTAATATTAACAAATTTTAGTAACTATACGAAAAAATATTCGTTAATTTTTTCGTAGTATATACAAAACTTCAGTAATATTTACGAATTTTTTTTTTGTTAGGCTTAACAAAACCCATTTTGTAAATAATACAACATTATTTTTTTCTGTGCACCTGACGGATGCTCTACTGTGGGTGGAGTGCACCCAGGTAGAATTAACACGGTTTTAACTCTTCTTATTCGTTGAACCACCAAAAACCCGTTAGTTTTCGAGATATTCGCAAAAAACTGATTTTTTTGAAATATCGGCATATCTTCATAACGGCTTGAGATACTGAGTTCTAGTCAAAGACATAAATGTAGCAAATTTTATTGTCTCCAAGTTTTGTAAACATAAGACTACTGATGGAAAATGATTAGTTTCGGAATAAATCGCAAAAAACGAAATCGTAGTTTTTAAAAAGCCGCCGTTTTGGTTACTTCCGGTTAACGGATTTCCACATCAGGACCAAACTTCTCCGTAAAATTTCATGACTAACTCTGGTATTTTTTCCGAAATCTTGTAGAAAGATAAAACCGAAAATTGTTACCAAAGGAAATTTGAACAAATCTTTAAGTAGAGTGGCTACATTAAATCTATCTAAAAACTAGTCCCTCTAGTCCTAAAATTAGTTTCTCTACTAATTTTATGAAGAGCAATGTTCTAACATCGTGGACAACAACATCGATACCTCGATATATCGGCCTGTTCAACATCGAGGTTAAAACTCGATATTTTTCAACGATACCTCGATGTTTTGCAAACATCGAGGTATCGTTGGCATCCCTAGTTACAGACGGTATACTTAATCTAATATACTATAATATGATTGTCATATAGAGTGTAAAAATGCTCAAATCTAAAGCACGAATGAAAAACTTTTATTCAGGTATTTTTTGATTTTTGAGCATGATTTCTTACAGTATAATAAAAGCAATTTGCCATGATTTGAACCTTGTTTAAGGACAAATTTTTGTGTTATTTTTTATTCCTCAATTTCTAGATAATTATATAAGTTTTTAATGCCCACTTCCATCTAATTTTTTTTCAGATTGTTCATTTTTGTTCGTAAATCAACTTTCTCGTACAAATGTAATTAAAAGTAATTTTAAAAAGTTTTCGCATGGAATATTTTCCTCACAACTGGGAAATTAATCCTGGCACCGAATCCTGTTTCTGATGCTCCTTTTACAATTTCGAGTCCATTGCTCCTAAATAGAATAAAATGATCCGTTTTGTAACTGATTTTCCATTAGAATGTCACCAAGTGTCAGTCGTAATTTGTTATCAGTGAAACTTTTTTGTCGGTCGGAAATTTTGCTTCAGTGAATTCAGTTAAATTATAAGAAAAACTTTTATGGCGGTCTTATCGGGAAAATGTCGTGTTAAAATCAGTTAAATTTCATCCTGCATCGCATACTTACAAATTAGATTTCCTTTGAGAAATAATACCAACTGTATTAGAAAGCCCATGCCCATTAAGTATAAGACGGAAGCTCTACAGCCGCAATTTTATCGGCAAAATGTTCAACACTTGAAAACGGCTTCTCATCAAGTTAATTCACGGAAGTACCCATTAGGATACCACCGGCGGTAATGGTTAGCTCACCCCAAAGACCTCAGAATCATGTACCAGACGTTGAAAATTGCCACCTTGATGAGTGATTGCGTGTCGCAATGCTGTAAATTACATTTACCCTTAATTAGAAAGAAAGCAGCAGTAAAAGAGGTAAAAGAGGTAAAATTTGTTTCATGTTATAAAACACCATGTGAAACTGCAATTATTTGATGCAGTAAAAAGGGTTGAGAGGGTGCAATGGAATTTTAAAGCCATAAAATATTACTAACCGGGCTGTCTTCAACTCTGGTAAATCAATCATTATTTTTCTTTAAATAAGTTAGCATAATTTTCTTTAATTAATATAATTTCTTTAAATGAATATAAATGATTTAATTATATTATAGCAATCAGAACTGAATTAAATGAAATTCAAAAGTTCCATTTATTCAAATTTGGCAAAATTGTGAGCGACAAATTAAAGAATCAATACTTTTTTCCTGTTTTCTCGAAAACTGTGCATCGTATCGGAAAATTTATAAAGATGAAATGTGTTTAGAATATAATTTTACATAACTTATCTATACAACAAAATCCAGTTGGACCACTCCTTCCACATTCCCGCTTCCTCAATACAAATTGAATCCTTTTTTTCTATTTTCTCGAAACGGTGAGCCGTTTAGAATATATATATATATATATATATATATATATATACATACATATATATATAAACGGTGAGCCGTTTAGAGGATTAAATCTGTTTAGAATATTTACATAACCGTTCCATACATCAAAATCCAATTCGATCGCTGCTTTCCCCCTCCCTTATTGAAATGATTTTTTTAAGAAACATTTTGTCTGTCATATAGAGTATTTGACGATTGGCATCTGACAATTGTAGATTTTTTTTTTTTTTATTGTTTTAAATTGTTTTTACGGTGTGTTATTAACCCATATGTGGTGACAATGACGTTTATGATTGCAAAAACTTATGCAGTTATCAGCTAGAATAGTAAGCTTCTGTTTCTCACCGCTGGATTTTTTTCAGATTTCGGAAATAGCCTTAATGTAATGGAGATAGTATTCAATATCCATACACCTATGAAAGTAAAAGCGGAAGCTAAGGCACGCACCTAGGGCCATTTTATATTTCCCAATAGCTCAGAAGCCTAATCAGATTATGATGCCGATAAAACTTGGGTTACGAATTTGTATGAGAATTCATCTTGGATCTCTGATCGGTTCATTAAAAAAACAGCTAATGCAGCGTTTCTCAACCTTTCAGTATCCGCGGCCCAATTTTCAATCAAAATTGTCATCGCGCCCCCCCCCCCCCCCCCTGCATACAATAAAATGTATACAATAATAACGTAATTTGAGTATTTTGGCGCTAAACCTACACTACTACCCTAATTTTAAACACAAATTACCAAGAAAGCAGTAATTTATTGACATTTGGCAACACCGATCCTCAGCGTTGCCAAAACAAGAATCCGGTGCCTTTTTATTGCTCTTGCGTCATTTTTGCGGTTTCACGAGAAGTTGTTTTAACCCTGAAATCACAATGACCGCGAAACCGACGCGAAACTGGCGCAGAAACTGTCACTTAAAAGTTTGGTTCCCACAAATTGTTTGAAGTGAGCACAGTGAACGTAGAGAACGCAGCTACAACGTAACCGCAACGCAAAAGTTTGCAAACTTCTAACTTTGCCGCAGAATTCTGCGTTGACAGTTCATAAAGTGAGGTTGGAAAAATGTCGTTCGAGGAAAAATTGATAACCTTAGTGCAAATAACAAAGATAAAGACCAACAAAGCAAATTATCTCTTCAAAATTATCCATTTTTGTAATTTTTCCAAGTTTATACTTTATATTATGTCACTTGTACTACTTCCCGATTCTGCCGCTAGAATTTTGCACTGCGTGACAGTTCAGAGCGTTGTAGTTGCGTTGGTTTCGCGCTGGTTTCGCCTTCATTGTGCTCCAAGCGTAAGTTAATAAGTTAATTATTAAATATTATGTCGAAATGTATTTTGTTTTGTATGTGGGTATGTACTTTCCTTTCAGTCAATTAATAAACTTTTTTTAAATATTTTGTCTTGGATATGTTCGCGCCCCCCCTTAAATGTACCCGCGCGCCCCATAGGTTGAGAATCGCTGAGCTAATGAGTACCACCCTTTTGTTGGTTTTATCAGTTGTTATGTTTAACTGCAAGGATATTGCCAAACGAAAAACATCAAAGCCCGCCTATTGAACTTCAATTGCTGCCAGAAAATGTTTATTTGCTGTATTTTAACAAAACATTAAGATTAAAAATTCTAAGCCTTACCAACTCGAGGAAAAAAATTTGTAAAATCTGGATTTGCGATATCTGTTTCGATGTCTGTAAGTATTCTATGAATAAAAACCATATAGTTTCTGGCTACCATTATTATTTTAGTACAAAAAAGGCACTTCAAATATACATGTTCAAGTGTTGCAATTATCGAGTGTAGCTAGTTTGCTGAAACTTCACAGTGTACCACATACTTAAGCAAGATTAAAATGTATTTTTTTTTCGATTGCTGTGGCAAGATTGCTAGTGAGCATTTATCAATAAATATTTCTTAATCCTTTATAACCTACCCTTGGACGTACTCGAGCCACTCAGGAGAGTAATACTTGAAATTCTTACTGTTAAAAGATAAATAAGGACTCTCATCTTTAAAAGAGGAGCTAGGATCACAAGTTAAAGGCAGCAACTGAGGTTAATTTTGTATCAAATAATTTTCACTCAATACGAGTATAAGCTAAAAATACAGAATATAATTAATTACATAAGAAAAGCTACAATTTCCAGGGGCCAATCGTCAAAACCTCAATGTGATGACAAACAAAATGTTTATTTAAAAAAATCCATTTGTATAGGAGAGCGGGAAAGGAGTGGTCCGATTGGTTTTGGATGTATGGAACGGTCATGTAAAATCATAATCTAAACAGATGTTGCCTTTATAAATTTTTCAATACGACTCACCGTTTTCGAGAAAATAGAAAAAAAAAGTATTCAATTTGTATGGAGAGGGGGGAAGGAGCACTCCAACTGGATTTTTGTGTATGGACGAGTTATGTAAAATCTTATTCTAAACACATTTTACCTTTCTAAATTTTCCCACTCACCTTTTTCGAGAAGATTGCATAAAACTGTTTCATTTGTACGGGGGAGGGAGGAAAAATGGTTGAATTTAGCCCTTTCAAGACCTGAGCCTAGCCATTTACGAGAAACGTAACTATACATAATTTCAATTCTGTAGCTCAATCCTTTCGAAAGTTATGGTGTTCATGGACTGGCAGACGGACATACAGACAGAGAACAGATAGTTTGACAGATAATTGAGCGACATATTAGCGAGATTGTAGTGTTCTTGATTTAGAAACAAAATCCTAGAAAGGAAAATCGTAAAAACGGGTTCTAGTTCTCTTAACGATTATAAAACTGCTCTAAAATTGTTATTAATCTAATTGGATATTATTGTAAATTTCTTAATAGGAAACTAACTTTAATTTCTTGTTCTTATGAGACACATTAATTTTCATTTCAAATATGTTAAGTTCAAAACGCCAATAGCTGTAGCCCCTATTAAAGGGTTTTCAAGGCCACTGTAATGTCGATTTGATTTAATAATAAACTTACTACTCGCATTATGACTGAATGTGCTTCAGTCAATGAAACAAATCTCTAGACAAGATGAAAATGGAGACATATACAGTATAACATAATGTTATTTGTCTGGCTTTCCATTTCCCAGATAAGCAGCTTCCAGTCTCTTCACAATTTCATACCCTACCAATGAGCATTTCGTCTCAATTTCCCAACAAGACAAGCTTTAATTAATGAAGTCTCTGATGCTCGTTATGAGAGTCTCCCAGCCCCTACACTACTTTATTAAGACTGTGGATTTGTAAACAAACTTTTCACTTTTCCGATTTAATTAAGTTCTTATTTGGTTTTACATCGAGGTCTGGCACGCCCGCAGACATGACATTTACCCAACCGCAAATCACACTTTCGGTTTGAAGTTGTCTCCTTTTTTTCCAATCCACATACAGCAAAATCGAATTTCACTCCGAAACATAATATTTATATGTCGCCTTTTAAAAATAAATGTTAACGAAGCATAAAACCATAACAATGTGACAGTGGCACTGGCACTGGCACTGGCAGACAAAGAAGACGATACTCGAGAAGGTGAATTGAGCATATGTGTATACAAAGGTATTATAAGGAATGTAACTAAAAGATATGTTTGCCCGTACACATTATTATCCTCAAGGTTTGTCTAAGAAGTTAATTCGTTTGCCTTCTGGGTTATAAAGGTTTTAGCTGCCTGAAATGGGGTCGTGTGGAGAAAGTGTTTTGTTTGTTTTGATACCTAAACATTTCGAGGTTAGATGATGATTGTATAACTTTAAGGAACCGCCTTCACTTCCAGACACGCTATAAAGATAATGTCACTGGCACGACATCCCAAAAAATTTTACGAAGTTGTCTTAACGTGTGCGGTTATCCAAAATAATCGTGGAATCTTGTCGCTTTCCATTAAAAGCTATTAAGCCAGCCAGTTTTCAAGCCATTAAAATGAGATAAAGGTCTTTTCTGTGTTTGCTTTTATGAGTAAAATACGGGGGTCTAACTTGTGGTTGCTCAAACTGGTCCGGAAAATTCTTTCAAAAAGTTCTTCAGTCAAAAAAACTATTATTGCAAATTAGTTCAACTTAAGAAATTGAAAAAAATGCGTCAATTTTTAATCTAAAGCACAAAACTTTCTGGTGTTATTAGCTTACGATGATGGCTAAAAGTAGCAAATTCCATTGAAAATTGAAAAAAAGTACTTTGTCTCGGAAACGAAAGATAGGGTAAAGTATCCAGATCTGAGCCCCGGCACCAGTTCTGAGCACCCCTATTAATTTTCCGGTTAAAACAAGAATTCTGCGCGATTGTGCCGATTAAACCACATTTCACAACGTGATGAAACCAGTTATTCTTCGAACTCAATTCTTATTTCTATAAGTTGTGGTGAACACGTCACTAGAAGCAGGGAGTTTGTCAGCCATCCACAAACTACGCTTCTTGTGCAGTGTGGGTGCTGCGGTCCAGACGGCATACTGAGACTAGCTCTGGTGGCTGGGTCGTGGGGGTGTCAAAGACCTGGGACAGCACTCCGCACATAAGTGTAGTATGCCATAAAGGGGGGGGGGGCAGGAGAGTGGCTAGAAAGGAGAAGGTCTTAAACTTCTCACCACTCTGGGTACCTGCGGAATGGGGGTTATAATTAAGACCAAACACGGACTGATTCGGACGGAAAGAGGACGAAGCCGCCTAGCGGTTTTCCCACCCCTCTCTAGGGAAGATGTTAATCCCCGGACCTAATGCCCGCAAGGATACCGCAACCTTACGAGGCCCTATTTATCTTTTTTCGATTTTACATCGTCTCCTTACCTCATTGATGTCCCTGACAACAGATGTGCCTCTCTTCTTCGTTTACTCTCGCTCTCTTACCTTTAAAACTTTATGTCGAATTCATTTTTCAATTACTGTTCTACAAAAAGAACCAAACCAACGAAAACCAAAGAAATAAAAACGCAGATTTACTCTTGAGATATTATTATTCCTCATGAAGATCGCATCATTTGCGCAAAATTACAGGTTGGTGCAATATTAACAAAATTTATATAGTAGAATATACCTAAGTCCTATGTAATGGCCATTTACCTAACGTATTATATAATAATCAAATTTAATATAATCAAACATAATAGCTTAAAATTCTAGTTCGTTTAAAAAAAAGAAATGTAATACTCAAATTCAATATAATCAAACGTCTGTGATACTATGAAGTGATATCTAGCCTAACTTAAGATTTAATATGTATATATGTAATAGTGTATAATTCTAATTTGTTTTAAAAATTCATGTTTGTTTTTGTATTCTAATTTTATATTTATCTGGATAAATATGTTTAATGTCAATTTTAAATTTCTCGTTGTAATTTTAAGTCTAAATTCGCGTTGATTGTAGTTACGGTTCCGCTGTAAATTATGTTGATGTTGGATGACTGGTGGTTCCTTGTATATATGTGTGTGTGTGTATGTTGTCTGATCCCGAATGATAAGTAATGCTATATAGTGACGTCACAGTATTTTATTTCGTTACTAGCAAGCATGCCTTGCATATCCTTCATGACTTGTCGATAGATATGTACCGAAGTATGAAAAATTAAAGGTACTTACAATGACTTGAAGACATTTATGTTGAGCTGTTGCCTCCTTTTACCAATGAAAAGTGAGGAACAGTCAAAAAAACAGGATCCAGTCGGCGACTGCAAGCAGAATGAATGATAACGGATGATTGGATGTTGTGTAGCCGTAATTTTGTTGTTGCTGGAATGATGTGTGGTATGGATGTATGTGAACGGGTGAATGTTTGATGTTTTCTATGTTGATTGATGTTTTATATGTTGCTTGATGTGTATTTTTTTTTGTAGTAGTGTGATTTTACTTTACACTTTTTATTTATAGCTAGTTAAGTATTTATTATTAGTTAATTGCACGACAGTTCCATTTTTTTCACCTGACGATAACTTTTGTGGCTCTACAACTTTGCTTTACACTATTTTATACAATCTTTTAGCCAATTGCCACGTGTTTTTTTGTTCTGTGGTAACACTTCGTATTTAGTTAATCTTTGGTTTTAACCACATAATTTTTAAGTATTTTAACATTTTTAGGTTTTAGTTTTTATCAAGAATAGGTACTTTCTTGCCTGTGATAATGTGATCGAACAGTGAAATATATATGTATCTATATAAATTTGTCACTCAATTTTTACATTTCAATTTAAAATCTTAGAAAACTAATAATTTTAACTAAAGAAGGAACTGATTTTTAAACTAGCACATTGCACCAACGTCTAAGTTAACATCTTTTAATCCGGAGTGTAATTTTTTTAAAAAAACTAAAAATTTATCGGCCTACACTTGACCATTTTTCTACCTCTGATCTTTTCCACAGTCCAGCAACTAACTGAGGATCTTCAATCGTTTTCGGTGGCGTTGGTCCCTTTCATAAACTGAGGCAATTGTGTTTCGCTAAAATCAATACGGTTTTTCTTTTATTTAGAATAAAATCAATTGAATTTTTAGTTAGCAACCAAGCGAAATGCAAATTGCGTTGTTGCCACGTACATTATTTTAGCGAAAACAAAAGTCCTATCGAGTTGCTATGGAAGTCCTTTAAAGAACCTGCCGATAGCAACAATTTTTTTTTATAAAAAAAATTGCGTGACTATATTTTATCTGCGGCATCCAAACTTTGGTACGCGTAACCTATTTGATTAAGTCTTCCGATAACCCGTTTGCTACAAAGTTACTAGGCGTACTTAATTTAATGGGGGGCTCAGAACTGGAATTTGGGATAATTTCCACATTTACACATAATTCTTTTTTTGTCCAAATTGTTGAGGCATATTTATATGTTAATTTAATTTAAACATTCCATACTTTCGACCAGTAAGTAAAAGTTTCTCAGAAAGTATACGGAAGACAAAGAAAAGATTGTATGAAGTGAAAAAAAGGCTTAAGGGAGCTCAGATCTGGGTATTTTACCCTATATCGGTTTGAGATAAAAACAACATTGTCGTAGTACAATTTTTTGGACACCACTGTCAAATTTTAAAAATAAATCGAAAAATGTCTCAAATATAAGCCAAATACCACTGCCGCACTCATCACAGTATCTCCAGAGCTACTGAACCGATTGCCATAAAATGTTGTGCGCAGATTCATCTTACCTCATAGAAATGATTTTTCAAAATTCGATACGGAAGGTCCTGTAAGGATAACCCAACTATCCTTTGTCCCATTTTTCCTCGGAAAAACTGGCATTAAGGATTTTCCGGGTCATGATCAGCGGAAAAAACTGGGATTAGGGAGTTTTCCGGGTCGTGAATCTGGTGTTAAAATTTCAAAATTCGAAACGGAAGGACTTGTAAGTTGTAAGGATAACATTTTTTAAAGGATTTTAAGATATTTCTGGGTTTTGTTGGCGTAAAAAGAAACTTGTGTAAAATTTTTTAACCGGGCAACGAAAGGGACTGCAAGCTCGTACTCTATATAAGCAGTGCAGACCTAGTGTTTTTTAAAGAATTTGCATTCAACTGAAGGCGGAAGGAGTGAAATCACAAACAAAATCTATAGAGGAAGGAGAAGAAGTAGTGCGAATTAGTCCATTTTTAAGAAAAAGGAATTATTGCAAAATTTCAAGTCTTTAACTTACGAAGTTTTGATGAAAATCGTGAAACATCAAATGTGTTTTCTTAACAAAAAAATTAATGTTAGTTACTTTCGTTTAATTGCAGAAAGAGTTTTAAATTTTCAACGCTCCAATATCCAGTTTTCAAGAAAAAAAATTGGCGTGAAAAATCATTTTTTAACAATGGGACAAATTTAAGGAGACCATATTTTTTGTTTAGCTTTTATTTGAAATTTTAAATAAAAGTCACAGCAATAAAATCGTAAAAAAAACTGTGAAAGGAATTTAAAACTTAGCGATTATCATGAAATTGTACTCAAAGCATCTGTTTTTATAAATAAATAAATATGTCAAAAAAAAATAAAAATTAGATTATTTTTACTTTCCTCTTCTATAGAGGGAAAGTATAGTGTGAACAGTACGAAATCCGTTTCAAGAAAAATTATGAAGATGTCCGTGCATCTGTCTGTCGGTCTGCCCTTGAAATTTGAAATTTTTTGTAAATTAGTCAACTTTTAAAAGAGTGAAGGTAGCTGTAACGGATAACTCCCATACATTTTTTTTAAATACTGTTTTTTGAAAATTTTTCGAAACTTATGCACTTTTGGGAAAAAATGAATGCAACAAAATTGAAAGGATATAAAATTTTCCACATTTTTTGCTTTAACGATTTTTTTGTGTCTCTAACGGTTCTCAAGGTTTAAAGAAAAGAAAGTTTTTTGAAAATCTCTCGAAAACTATGCGCTGTTTTAAAAAAAATGCTTATAGCTAAATTCAAAGAAAATAAAATTTTCTGCATTTTTTCCTTTAACCCTTAGAGGCACAGAAAAATAGCAAATATTTTCACCCTTCCAGCACTCGAAAAAAAAATTTTTTTTTGATTTTTTTAGTGGTACCATTTTAAAGTATCATACGGCAATGAAAGACGGTTTAAATAACAATTTTGACACCACCGTGCAGTATTTGTTACAAAAAAGGTGGTACATCGCGTGTACCACCAAGCCTTTAAGGGTTAACAGTTTTAACGTCCTTTTACAGTTTTAACGGTTCTCAAAATATTTGAAAAAAGTGTTATTTTGCAGAGGAAAGTTTTGTGTTGATCACAACTGCTATTTTATATTAAAAATTTATATAGCTTTTAGTTTTGAGGGTCGTTCAAGGGTGCTAGCAGAGCTTTTGTGTGCAGAATAAGTATATCACTAACCTCTTGAGAAAACTATTGATGTCTTTCAACCCGTATTATGTAGAAACAACTATAAAACTAACTTGTTGCACAATTAAGGTTTTTATTTCAGCTGAAGATATGATTACCACACTAGAACTTAACGTCAAAACAACCTGAACTCCTTGCAACAGCCAAAGTGCCTGACTATATCCCATCAAAATCCAGATTATGTAGCAACATTTCATAGAAAAAAAAATGTTGAATCACGACTGAAACAGGAGTTGATGTGAAAAGAATAAAAGCATGGATTGTTCGTTATGCTTGGAAGGATATCATCTTATCGATCCAGAGCTCAAGTAGAAATGTAGCCAAAGAAATTGTGTGGGTAGAAAGGAAACTGCAAACAGAATGGATGAAAAAGGATTTCCAAAGGGAAGGAAATGGGAAATAATAAAGGAATTCAACGAAAAGAAAAACTTTAGTTTTTCTAAAGTACCACAGTTTTGTTTGCTGTTAACCTTTGACTTGTTCTTGGCTGTAGTTTCGTCATAAACAAAACTTTCCACTCCACAAATCACAAACAGACAGCTTATTTCATTTATTCGTTGTTAGCTTTATCTACCATCCAAAAGGTAAGAAACAAAAGCTTTTAGTAATAAAATAAAATCTCATAAAGAAACTATAACTAAGCATAATACAATGTGGTATAGAGGAATAAGGATTCTACTCATTGTAAATACGAAACCAACACCAAGTAAAATTGAACCTCGGAAATTGAACCCAGCGAGAATCACATCCTTCGACGACCACAATGCGAATGACGGCAATATAAACTTCTTCAACTCCTCAATGGAGCATAAAAATACTTGAGGAGTCCTTTCGCTGTGTAGAAAATAGGAAATAACGAAAAAAACTCGGTATTACTCTCAAAGATTCACAAGTGTCTAGAGTGCTAAAGATTCGACTGTTTGTAGCTAATAAAACATCCCAGGTGAAAGTCAAAAGCCTCATTAAGCGAGGTCTTCGTGAAAGGTAGTGCACTCAAATGAGTCCTTATTCTTATCTCCCGAAATGAATCCCGTCTTCAGCAGTTCTTTTCATGGCATTGGCGATAAATGTGCCGGACGAATGAAATGACGAATGATCATCATTTCGTTTCAGGACGAACGATGTGGATTTCGTCAACACCAAATCTTTTCAATGTCGCTTTGTTTTAAGAAAAGAATGATTATTCTCGGTGTTGACGGCAAAAGAATGAAAATTTCACTAATATTTATCAGCAGTGCAAAGCATTAAACATGAACATAAGCATAAACAGTTTCTATAACTTGTGTTTTTCTTTATATCGTCTTCAAGACGAAATTCAGACAACGACTGTAAAATCTTCGCTGCACTATGTGCATTTTGAGTGCACAACCATTAAAACTTAAATTTTATCTCATATGCTGTTATACTGCAGTCACATTGGCTTAAGGATGAACACCGAGTTTTTCGTTTTATTGCTAACATAAAAAAGTGGATCGCATCCCCAAAGATTTCGTGTGTTTTGGAATTGATGCGGAATAAATACGAATTCTCAGAAATTTAGCTACAAAGTTTAAGTTTGTATCTAAATAAATTGATGCAGGAATGATTTCAAGTGGTTGCCATTGGCACTTAGAGGAAGCTGATTGTTGTCATTCAAAATATACTCAAGAATATTTTGATTGGTGTTTATTTTTTTGCTTCTAATATGATATATCCAAAAGTGTTGTCGTTGGCTTTGCAGTTGAGATTTCTTTCGAGATTTTCTTGTAGACTTTATCATAAACAAAATGCTTTGCTCCTGACCGCTTGACGGGATAACGTCCTCCATTCGATGGGCTCCACATTTTTCTCGGTTTTCGGATTCACGCAAAATCTTCTATCCACTAGTAAACATCTTATGGAAATCTGATCAGTGGTTTAGAAAATAACTGGGTAGGGGTTACAAGGGTCGGGGAGGATGAATTTATGTGGGCAGGAAATTTGTTTAAAATACGACTGATTTGACGTTGAGAACCCAATCAAAATCTTTTCGTCGATGGAAGAGATAGTCGGGAAGGGGGGTGGGGGTATGGGAAGAGGAACACATGAGCTATTCTATCCTTTATTCTTCAAGCCGTGTACTAACAGCCTTATTCTGGCAAAGGTCACTAGTCACAACTCGATCACAAGAGCGAGGTGAATCACAAGTTGTGACTTTTTGGTATTCTCAGCGTTCAGTCACAATTTCGACTGATCTCAGCTACTGTCAAAACTGTGACCGACTCACAAGCAGGTAACAAGATAAAAACAAGACAAAAAGAAACTATTTCCTGCACTATTTAATTGAATGTGATATTTCCAGAGTACAACGGAGACAATTTCTGGTCAATTGACAAACAAAGAAGACTTTTTTGCGAAAAAAGAAAATTTTTATTGAAAATGTTCAGGTTTCCAATAACATCCCACCTTTTTTTTATAATTGAACACGCACGGCACACACGCACTTTCTCCACCATTTTCACAGATTTACAAATATTAAAATTACTTTAAAAACTAACAAAACCAAAAACTGAACTAAACTAAATAATCACAAAGCGGCTGTCAAATTTATTCACCATTCTGGAATTATACTGAGGTGAATTATTTGTTACGTTTCTTGTGACCCAACGCCAAGAATATGGAATACTCGGTCAGTCACAAAGAAAGTAACAAGCCGATCGTCTCTAACGAGTTGTGACTTGTGACCAGTCATAATGCCAGAATAGGGCTGTAAATCTCAAATAAATATATCAGTTGTGATCAACACAAAACTTACCTCTGCAATATTTAGTTTCGGAAAAATTAGTAAAAAAAATATTTTTTTAAATATCTTGAGAACCGTTAAAGAAACGTAAAATCAGTTAAAAGAAAAAATGCAGCAAATTCTATTTCCTATAAAGTTGGTTATATCCAATTTTTCATCCAAGTTCATAATTTTCGAGAGATTTTTAAAATAATGAATTTTTTACAAATATCTTGAGAACCGTTAGGCACTTGGCACACCGAATGCAAATTCGCACCGCATTGCGAAAAAGTTCAAGTTTACCACGCGATCTTATATCATATGTCATCTACATGAGGTCTAATTTTGTATTACATAACAATGCGGTCTTCCCAAAATTGCTATCTCTGCAAAATTAGAACTCATGTAGATTACATACAATATAAGATCGCTTGGTAAGTTTGAACTTTTTCGCAATGCGGTGCGAATTCGCATTCGGTGTGCCAAATGCCTTAGCACGTTGGCTACCAGCCAAAAAAAAACGCCTTCACCGCTATTATACACTGGGAAAAAATGCAAAAATCATTTCTGTACTTTGTGAGTCACCGGTGACTCAAACTCTTATTTCACTTTTGGACACTGTGACGCACCGGTGAACATCGAAACTATAGGAATGTATAGTAAGCTCAATTTAACGACTGCACACTACCATGGAACTTGAGAAACTGATGGTAATGACAATAGTGTGTGTACACCGGTGACTCATATGGTAGCCAACGTGTTAGAGATATAAAAAACTGCTAAAGCAAAAAATGTAGAAAATGTTATACCGTACAAATTTTGTTATATTCATTTTTTCCCAAAAGTGCATAGGTTTCAAAAAATTTCCGAAAAACCGAATTTGAAAAAAAATTGGTTGGGAGGTACCCGTTAGAGCTACCAAAAATTGACAGAAACTAAAATTTTTGTAAAACTTATTTACAAAAGATTTCAAGTCGCTAGGTCAACGCGTCCTCGAGTTATTTAAGATACGTAAAACTGACACTCCGACATACCAATAGATCAACAGAACGACAGACTCACAGACCGATAAATTGACAGACCGACCAACAGACACACAGACCGACAGACAGACAGACAGATGCACGGACATCCTCATAATTTTGCCTGAAACGGATTTCGTACTGATCAGAAATTTCCTGTCTGCCACCGTTCTCGAGTCGGTCTCCGTCATGAATACAATTCTTCCCTTCTATAGGAAAGGAAATTCAAACGGGCTACTCTAAATTTAATGATTAACCGCATTTATTCTTAAAAGAGAAAATAATATTCCAGAAGACCAATAAACCCTTAAATTTCAAAAATACTGAAAAGCCTAAACTTGAATCACTTTTTATCCTATAATATAATACGAGGAATGTCTGTCTGTCTGTCTGTCTGCACAAACGATCTCGAAAACCCGCCTAACGATTTTCACGAAACTTCACTCAGAAAAATGTCCAGGTCAACTTTTTGTCAGGTTAACTCTGACCGCTAGCTGGCTGACAGAGGTTTCCATTACATGACATTACATCCTCGAAATGCCTCCCAAGGCCCTACTTCACCTGCTGGTGGCTAACTTCAGAATTTCTCCGGTCACAGGTCAACACAAGTTTTACTTTCCCTCATGCAGGCGAACGCGAGATCTAGATAGGTCTCACCTCTGAGAAAATTCCCCCTCGACACCCCTCGCCTGGTATCTTCAAATTGGGTGGTCCGATCTTAATGAAACTTTACAGTATGACTAAGGTGGCTAAGGGCTTTCGATTTTTCCACTACAAACATGATGTTTTTATATAAAAAAAATCCCCAGTTATATTCATCATATAAAGTTTAATTATGTAAGAAAGGTATCGTCTTACCATTAGGTGGATTAAGCTGTGTGTTTTTCTAACATATTACGTGTGTTTTTCTAACACCGGTGAAACCTATCTAGATCGATAGGGCTCACCTTTCCAAAATTTCAGCAAAAGGACCACTTTGAGGTGGCCGAGCATGGCTCGGTTTTCCTGGTACTGAAACTTAAATTTAGGGGCTGTCGATAAACTACGTCAAGTTCCACCCCCCCCCCCCCCTCCCTCCCTTCACAACCGTTTCCCTGGGTGTTAGGTTTTGTGTTGAAATAAAAGGCACGACTTATTAGCTTAATATTAATTCCAACTTTATTACAAGAGATCCGAGTGCTAACTGACTTGACAATGTAATTTGAACTGAGCGAGAGAACAATACAGTACAATTGGGAATCGAGATGTATAGGGCCGGACTCATACATTACACTGGGCATGTTTTTTTTGGCGATTTTTGGTATAAGATTAAATACTGCCGTCATACTATCGTATACTCCAACTACACCCTACGAATATGACGTATTTTATGGACAGCTCCTTATATTTATTACACTTTAAACGATGAAAAGTTTCGTCTGCGGCGCATTTTTCGTTATTGCTTAAAATACCGATCTAAAAATAATAACTTGTGTACTTTGCAAATACGACAGCACTGCATAATCAATAAATTATTACCACTTCTGCCCTAGATATTTTCCCTTTATATCAAGTTTCACAGAAAATTGGTCGATTTTTCATTTTCTACCCTGTGAACTGCAACACTGCTATGGATAGCAGTGTATCCAGGACGACAGTTTCATTTTACATTTCCATTGAAGTTTATGAATGCAGCTCTCTATTTGCAACGATTTTCCAGGATAAGAAAAATTGTGCACAGTATAGCCATAAGCTATGAGAAAAACGAATTAGCAAACAAATAAATGAAATGAAAAGGAAGCGAATGAGTGAAATGGCACATCCCAGAAGGGAAATTTCAAATCGACATCACCAAATGAGCTCCATCAAGTTGAATTGGCACGATGTGCGGGCACAAAACGGGAGGGATGGACATTTTTGCTGGATTTTATTGGGCTACCATTTAGAATTTTCATTTAGAATTTTCAACACTTCATAACGCAGATATTATCCAGGCACCTATGTGAAATAAAGCTGCGTTTGAATTTTTCACACTCGGTGAATATTACGCGAGAGGAATAAACTGATTATAAGTGACATACATAAACAGGACATAAAGTCGCTTGAAAACAGGTAACGATGATATGGAAATTGTCAGGCACGTTGTCATAGACCTTGCCATCGAAATGCTTGAATTCGAAAACATGATAAAATGTTGGAAAGACTCGGCATCGTGTAACCATTAAAACGACAATCACTAAGGGATGTTTTTCGACGGCGGGGTGAAGTTGATGGGTAAAATTTGCCTTTTTAATTTTGGTTCAGTGAGCCAAGAAAAAAATACACAAATATGGATTTTTTTACGAGTGTATTTTTTCTACTTATTAGCATAAGTATCTAATATTATTTTTATATGTTATTCACTTTCCTTTCGACACGTTTTAATACGATAATATAAATTGCTTTTGTGGTGTGTTGTGAAACAGGCCATAATTTTTAACTGGACTCATTTTTCTTATCGACTGTGGTGCAAGTCTGGAATACTAACTCGTATATGTAAGATTGCCGTGTAATTTGATGATACGTAACTGGCGAAGATTCTCCAGAATCCAATAAAGAGCATCTTAAATTATGATTTACAAGTTTCTTGAAGTATTGCCAATCCCATTATCGAACGAAGAGCCATATATATCGTTGTAGGTACTAAGAAAATGGTGAAAAGTATGAGGTATGTTCCTTAGCAGAAATATGATTTGTGGTCAACATTTATCAGAAATTGGCAACCAAGAGTACAACAAGTTTTACTTCTGTTTTCCTTCCATCTTTCCGCCAACGATTTTCAATGAATCTATATTTGTATTTATGTATTTTTTATTGTATTTATAGTGTTTTTCCCAGTGGTTTTCTTTTAAAGATTGGAATATAAGTGTTATCCTAACAACCACCCGCAAAATGTGATTTATTGGAATCGGTTTCACTCCGCTGGCCATTTATTTTACAATAAATTTCTTTCCACAATTTTCTCCTCCAGTTTTTGGCCATTGATATCACTAACAGCAGCATCCCAAAAAAAATGTAAAAATAAAAATTTCATAGTAAGAAAAACCACAAAAAATATGTTATTTGTTGGAAGTAAATACGGACGGCACAATTCCTCTTCTATTTTCAAAGAAGCCTCTTCTATTTTCAAAGAATTGTGAAAAGTACGAGAAACTTAACTAAGGGAAAACCGATTAAACATCCCCATTGGATTTTGGTTTCGCAGGACATGTGGGAAAAAACATTTTTGCTGGAAAATTTTCCTATGATTCGTATTGGCTTCGAATCTAATATAATTTCATCCACAATAAACTCGAGGAGATAGCAGCATAAAATATTCTTTCCATTTTGTTGTGTGAGTGGAGCCCAATACTTTTAGGGAGTGAAACTTTTACAGATTCCAAACATCAGAAAGTTTCTGGGAAATGCCAAGACTTCTATGGAGTAATTTATCAATTTTTCGAAAGTAAAATATGGTCGTATGTGGGGCATCAGTTCATTCAAGTTCATGAAAAACTTTTCAAGTTATTGTTTTTTAATATTAAATGATGTTGAATTTCTTTTATAATTAAAGGTTTTCCTAAAATCTTTTTTTTATAATATTTTATAGAGCTAAACAAATGTTTTTAATAGTCCATTAATATTTTCTTTTTAATTCTCGACATTTCGCCTGTTTCCACTTGGCGTCTTTAGGAGCTAATACACGTGAACACAATGATACATAATTGTGGTCATCCATTTTTTCCTAAAATCTTTTTTTTTAGTTATAATATATAAATATTTTTTATGTAGTTCCAGCCAGAAGTTAAGGAAATACCCTTTAATGCCGAAGCACAGCTCAGGATGGTCGTAAGAACGAAAGGAGATGTCGGTTCATGTTCTTGATTTAATTTTTTAGTTTGTTGCAAAAATACTAGGGGTATTCACAAAAGTCGTTAAAGTAGCTGTTATCGTAGTAAAATAGTATTATTTGGTAAAGTTTCATAAACTACAACGAAACACACGGCAACATTTTTTGCGACTTTAACACAATTAACTATGGTATTAACCGCTTGGTGTAAAATATAAATTTTGGGTAAATATTTGAAATAAGCAAAAATATTAGTGATTTACTCATAGTTGACCGTTTTAGTTAATTGTTTATTAACACTAAACATACCAGCACTTGATACATACCTATTTCTACCATGGGCGGTCAAATGACCGCCTGTGGTAGAAATAGGTATATGACATGTATTACTCAAAGTAAACAAAATATAAAAAAAAATAATAATAGAATATTAAGTGTATATAACAAATAGAAAAAGTCATGAAGTCAAGTGCGCAAAAACGATAAGATTATATGCGCTTTTTAAATGCAAAAGTCCATAAGCGGTCAAAAGACCGCTTATGGTATGTTTAGTGTTAATACAAAAAGTGTTGAAAAATGGTGTTCAAGTGATTAGAATATGTAGTGCTTAGTGTTTTAAGTAATTTAGTGGTTAGTGAAAATAATTAGAATGGTTTCAGAAAAAAAAAACGGATTAAGTGAAAAAATGTGAGTAAAATATGGGTATCTGTTCGATTTTACTACAGCCGCGGAAAAGTGCGTTCACGGTTTGGAACAAAACTTTAACAAATAATACTATTTTACGACGATAACAACTATTTTAATGGCAAATGTGAATACCCTTGTAAAATTCATTTTATCTAGTTATAAAAAAAATCGAACAATTTTGATTGGTAAATTGAAATGTCGTCATTCTATTACAATGAAAACTTTTAAAATTTTGGCAAGCATTAATCGATGTAATAAATAGTTTTACGTGATCTCGGCTAACATTTTTATATCCGTATGGTGAAACCTAAGGGTATATTAAATTTGCCTTACCGTTTGTAATGCCAAGAACTTGTCATCACACACAAAAATGAATTACACCAGCGTGTTTAGAATGATAAAAAAAATTGATTTTTGCATGTCCGTCCGTCTGTCTGTCCGTCCATCCATCTGTGCCGCGGATTGCGGGCGCACGGATTGAGCTAGAGACTTGAAATTTTGCGTGGATCCGTTTTTCGTAAAATACGAGGCTAAGTTCGTTAATGGGCAAAAACGGAACATTAGGGGGGGTACCCCCCATACGAACGAAATCGTTTTTTTCGAATATCTCAAAAACGGTGCATCTTATCAAAAAAGTGCAAGAACAAAAGTTATTTAGGATATGATTCTACAGAAAACTCCCATACATCAAAATCCGATTGGAATAAATTTAAAAAACTCTTATTGGTTTGACTTCAAAGTAGAATTTTGATACAATTGTTCTCCGTTCACTTAAACTTCGAACAATGCCATATCCACATATGGGTTTTCAATAATTGCCAAATTGGCAATTATAGGTTTTGTTATGTTTTATCAATAAATTTTAGTGCTCATTTTCGTACCATATTTTTAATACAGTTTAAATACATATGATTGATTTCGTAAAAATGCACAGTATTCCAAACAACTCTCGAAAACTTTGAGGTTTTTATGAAATCGAAGGATCCCAAATAGCATTTTAAGCAGCAATTATGGTGTTTATCCCCATATTTCGTCACCATGCAAGTCGCGGCGATAAGCAATTTATGTCGCAAATACGTATCTAGTTGTGCCAACGAGACGCGCAACGAGACCCATAGTGGGGAACACTTTTTAGCGGTTTGCGGCGCCGCAATTATAACGACAGGGACTTAATTAGTTGCCTCATGCGCGAGCGTCATCTGACGGCATTATATCACACAATTACACAAATCATCGAGCGGGTTTTCTTTCTCCCTCGAATGCTTGCTAGTAAACAGAGATGAACAAATAAAAACGTAAGCAGAAGACGAACGAGAAAAATCTAATGGCGACAAATTAATGGAAACTTTTGTGGAGTATTATTTTATAATGGACTTTTCTTTCGGTTGCATGTCGTGATTTTAATTGCCATTAAAATTTTTCGACAATATGGGATCTGAAATTTAAACAGATTTTAATGGGCCATCAAATTCCTTTGTTTTTAATCAAAAATTTCTTTAATTTTATTTTATCGGTCAATTTTTTTTTTCTTTTGCAATGAAATTTTGATGCCAATAAAATTATGCTGTTTCAAAAATGTATGCTATCCACTTTTTATGCAATATCCTTCAGTCATTCGCCTGAAATAAGAAATTTAATTCTCGAAACGAAATCGTTTCCATCAAATGTCAGTGAGAAATATGGCGGCTGAAGGCATCAATTTTTTTTGGTGTTTCTCAGACGGGGAGCTTTAATGAAACTTTAGTGGCAGACTATTTCGACCCGAAAACCATCAAATGCTGCTCTATCGCTGCAGGAATTTTCATGAAGCGAATGTTGCCCCAAAGATGAACCGTGGGTCACCAATTTCCCCACTAAAGCAATTGTGGCTTTGCAGACGCATTATTAATCGCTGCGACGCGCTCGTCACTTCTTTCGCTTCTTTTACGCGGATGTGAATTATAGGTGTAAATTTTTAGCCCCGATTGCGTAAATTGCTGCATTTTAAAGCCGCAAAGAACAAATCTCATGTTCCCGTACTTTTCGATGCTATTTGGGATGGCACAAAATCTATTGGAAAACTGGGAGTTTTATATTTATGAGTACGAGTTTTCTTGCCAAATGAAAGAAAAATCAAGTAAAATTGAAGTAACTCTAAATGTAAGTGCATAACGCAGTAATTCCATACCCTCTACCTCTCCCGACCTTTTTCGAAATTTAATGCTATAAAAGTATCAGCGACATTCTTCTCCATCTGTTGATATATTGAGAGTACAAATGGAAAACCGCCAATTTCCAATAGATGGTGCTAGCAGTAAAATGCTGATCAAAAATGTCAGATCCGCAACGTCAAGTGATAAGCTAGGCAACAAATCCTGATCATTAAATTTGTGAATTTTTATCGACGGCATATATTTTTTTTCTGCGTGAAAATGTCGAAATTTGAGTCAAATAAGTGTCATTTGCGGGAAGTTTTGCTTTTTGCCTTCTATTTGAAAAAATAGGTTCGTCGAATAATTGTAGCCACCTTTGGTGAGGCTTTTATTAGGGAAAGAACGTTGTTGAAAATACAAGCCTTTTTGTTTTTTGTATGCGTTTTTTTTCAAATAGTTCGCGTTACAATTTGCGTTACAATGTTTTTTACAACCGCTACGTGTGATGAAATTCCGAAGCCAACTATCAATAAAACAAAGCAAGTGAGTCAGGTGTCATAGCATCGATCACCCCAAAATGCACCAAAAATTACCCCAAATTCTTTACAAACGTGTTGCGAAGGATTTCAACGCCTACAAAAGTGGTGATTTTGACGTGGAAGATAAGGAACATCCCGCACCGGTCAAAAATGATGAGATGTTGAACCGGATGAAACCATCACAGGAGCTAGCTACCGAACACAACTAATGTGTTTAGGACGAGCATTGATGGAAAATGGCTATAATTCGAGCAAAGACATCACAAAGAGATTTTGCAGCATGACAACGCTCGTCCACATGTTGCTAACGGATCTTACACCACCCGCCGTATTCTCCAGACATCGCTTCTTCCGACTACCACCTATGCCGATCGATGACGGCTGAGCAGCACTTCCGTTCTTACAGAGATAGCGAAAATTTGATCAATTTACGGATCGCCTTAAGATACGAGCAGTTTTTTCGACGCGGAATCCGTATGCTGACAGGAAGACGGGAAAAAGTTGTGGTTAGTGATGGACAATATTTTGAAGAATAAATATATAAAGCATTTTTCACATAAAAGCCTCAAATTTAAAAAAAAACGGCGGTTTTCCATTTGGACTCGTAATATTAGAGAATTATTTAATTATTGTTGTGAGAAAAAAAACCTAATAAATCCTGTGAGAAAAATGCGCCACGAGCGAAATCTTAGAGAGTGGGCCAAGTGTATAGCAAGTATAGTGTGTAGTGTGTGTGTAAGTGTATTCATAGCCGGGATTTAGTTTTCATACAAAAAACGTCTCTAAACGGAGTTTCAAGTCTGTAACTCTGCATTGACGGATTTGCCCCCCAAATCTTTTTTCCAGTATTTGAAACCAACAACGAATTTGACTTTTTTTTGTGTATCAAATTCAGGATATCATAAGTTTTCCTGTAAAAGCTTTAAAAAATTTATCAAATGGCATCTTGATCTCATTTTCAATTTTTTATGGACACATCCGTGTTTGAAACCAATTACAATCGAGTATTTTGAAATTAGGTCAATAAAATTTGAATTATTCTAAAAAATTCAAAAATTTGAAGAAATGACTATGGGGTGCTTTAAAATTTCTCACCGTTGTTAACGCCTCTTATGCTATTTTCTGGCATTCTAAAGGGATTAACCGTCGGGTGTCCCCCTTATTCAAGGGTGAAATTTTTCGCCATCGGAATTTACTCTGCACCTTCCTTCCCAAAAATCAGGTTTTTATCCAAAATTAATAAAGCCTAAATTTTATTATTTTTAACATGTTCACACACCAAAAAAAAAAAATGAAATTCCTTCGTGACCTCCATTTCAACTTTCAACACATCTGACGTTCACACGTGACTAACTTTAAATTTTTTGATGGCAAAAAATAGTTTTTACGTTGAATTTACGATATGCTAAATTTTCTTTAAATCTCCCTCCTACATTTTTTATTTCTATTAAAAGGAAAATGTATAAATAGTGTAGGATGGCTTTTAATAACACAAATATTATTTAATTTAGAACATTATTTAATAAACTGAACGGTTTTGCAAAAATATCTAGAATGACAAATATTTAAAAGAGTGATTTTAAAATATCAATATCATAAAGTAAAATAACAAATATACAATTTCTACAATAGTTATCTAGAATTTTATTTTTGAGTGAAAATATTTGTCAGAATTTAAAAATCCGTCAGAAATAAATATAAATTAATTTGTCTGGAAAAACATCTTTGAATGAGTTTGTGATACTAAATTTAATTTTGTTTTCCTCATTTTAAATGTCATAAGAGCTATATCGAACGTAGATATATCGAAGATAGACTCAAGTATTGAAATTGCGTGAATGAAGATATCATCAATTGAATCAAATGTCATGAAAATAATCAATATTTAAAGTCTTTAATAATACACCCTGGAAGAAAATTTAATTAAACAAATCTGCGTTGCGAAGAAATTGAAAAATTTAATTTTATTCGTAAAAACAAAAGTCCAAATGAGCATCGTCGGGAATACAACAGGAACAGAGAAAATTAGGTAAACATGGGGCATCCCCGAAAAGTTTATAGCGGGGTGCACTTTTTAAATAATTCCTTCATGTTCGGAATGAAAAACAAAAGCAGTTTTGTCTGGTAGATAAACACACAAAAGTATGTCTACAGGATTGTGACCTGTCGAATATAGCAATAGAATTTCAAAAAGGCGATGTGCGTTAAAAACGGATGGGAAATTTATTTAATTAGTATTATTCCGGTTGTCTTTCAATCTTAGTGCTCGTATATTTCGTTAGTTAAAACATTTAAACTGTAGGTATCTACCGCGGCTGAATATGAGATCGACGAACCGTCTCCATATAGACCTTTGCTGGGGTTCTAAATTCCAGGTACGCCAGATCTCAAAATAAAATTAAATTAGACAAATGGGTAAAAACGGGACACAAATTTGCATTTAAAGCATGTTTACTAATATAATAGATGTATGATGTGGGTGCTATATATTTTTTTTGCTTGTTCTTGTACAAGCAGACACATTCACATTCCCTAGATCCCCGAGATTAGGTAAATGTTAACGAAAATGTCTTAATTTTTGGATTCATATGCAAATTGTAACTTAAAGGGAACCCTGAAAAATCCCGACCAGACACAAGAATGGCAATATTGGTCTTTATAGATGGCTGAATTTCAGATTCTAAAGGTAAGTGGTTGACGTTGCCTTTTATTTAGATATTCAACAAACGTCGGTTAACCTTAAAATATTATTCAAGCAATGAGTTTCACCTTTCTACGCCACAGCACCACAAGTTTCAGGATGAATTTCAAGTTGGAAATGAATGCACGCTTTTCAGATTCTGCAGACTTGGAGAAATTATTGAATTCCAAAGAACATTTCAATTGGAATTTTGTTAAAAAGGTTCATTCCGAGAAAATCTTGGTTCAGGAAAAGTTCAACCGACAAAGAGGAAAACTTTTTTCACATAGGAATTTTCCGCATTCTTTCTAGTTTCCGTATTTGTATTTGCGTGTTTTTTGCTACTGGTGAATTCATTGTTTTCATCCTTTTCCAGAGGATTTTTATAGAAAACCGAAGAAAACACGATAGAAAACCTAGCTTGAAGAATGTTTTCTGGTGGCAAATGGAAAAGATTCTTTAGCTCCAGGCTTATGTTGTGATAAAAATATCTTTTTGAAAGCCTATTTTCACGGTACAACACAAGAAAAATGAATCAAAGTGACATAAAAGCCACTCAAGCATAAAAGCGTTGAGTCTGATGATGTGTTTTTTACCAACAAAAGGTCGCAGTCCGTTTTATAGATCCACTTTACGCTTATGTCCCATAGAAACATAAAATATGAACTTTTTTTCCATTAATTCCTTCTATCGCCTTAGCATTTATATGTGTGCGAGTGTGTCCTTTAATATCAGTTTTTTTTTCGTGTTCCTTCAATTTACCATCATGTTGTTTCATATTTCTTCCACTTGTATTTTCAAATTGCTTCTTTATCATAATAAATCCCAAGATGAGGAAAGCAACATTGGTGTTTTCCTTTCAGGCAACAGGATTTTCTTATGTTTTTTTTGTGTTTTTGCTCATCCTATAATTTACATACTTTTTGTTTTCTTGTAGGATACATTATACTTGTACGAAAGACCGATTCCGTCGACTAGAATGAGCAATATTTGGAATTAGTGGAGGCATTAAAAGATAATAAAATTATATGAGTCACAAATTTTGTAGCATATAAATATGTAAATTTTTGCGGTTGGACGATTATGTTCAACTTTTCCATCGCTGTTGGAGGCGTTATTTGATTACAACACAAAATTTGTCCCCATAAATATTCCTAATTCAATTAAACACAATTTAAATCACCTTTTTTTCTGTTACATGGCGCTAGATTTCGTTTGTCTTGTAAACGCCCTCATTCTTACTAAATTTGTAGTCCAACATGTTAAAGTATTTTTTTTTTCTTTTTGATAAGGAGTTTTAATCAACGAAAATTTTATTATATTTAACACAAATTGGCGCTATTTCGACACACAAGCGTAAAAAACGGGTATTGGAAATTTCTTTAAAAACTTTTTATAGCAATTTTTTGTGACCCATGATGGCCTTTTTTAGTAGTGGTATCAGAAAAACTTGTTTGAAATCGAGGTAAAAATGTTGCCAACTCAAGCATAGTTTGAAGTGTACACGAAATCTTAATTTAGGTTAACTCAAGTCAGGTCCTTAAAAAACACTAGAGTTGGGTGAAAAGTCGATTGTTCGGCTCATGAAAAAAAGAGCTACAAATAATTAACCCTCTAACCGGAATATTTCCGAGAAAAATTCACTAAAATATGACTTTCAACTTGCGACAGACCGTAACCAAGACAACGTACAGGGCTAAATTTTTTCCAGCATGTAAAGCGATAACTTACAAAAGTCAGTGTAAGACGTTCCGGCGATTTCCGGCGATTAAAATTGTTACCCGTTATAAACAAGCGAATTCCTTGAAGCCCGCCTTAAGGCGGGCATTCTGGCTAGAGGGTTAAGGCCAAAATACAATAGAATTGACCAAACACAACAATTACGGCGACAAACTTAGAGGTGTTTCGAGCGTTTATAAACGACAAGCGAGTTTCTTCATTTGGGTTTCCCCCAAATTCAGAAAACGCCGTCTTTTTTGATTTTATGGCGACGCGACACGCTTTCGTGATCCAGGTGGTTGGATTCACACTTTACGGTAATCGAACTGCACGGTATGTAGGTTTTCATACCAAGGTGACGAACGTAACCTTTGCAGTCGCAACGTCAACATCACCTTCCCTGAAACAATCAGAGTACTTGTAAGCTGCAAAATACTGATTCAAGCTCTCCCAGTTGGCTTTTTATACCCGTATGGTGAAACCAAAGGGTATATTAACTTTGCCTTACCGTTTGTAACGCCAAGATCCCGTCATCGCACAAGATCAACTTTTTTTATCATTCTAAACACACTGGTGTAATGAATTACACCAGTGTGTTTAGAATGATAAAAAAAAGTTGAATTTTGCATGTCCGTCCGTCTGTCCGTCCGTCCGTCCGTCCGTCTGTCTGTCTGTGACGCGGATTGCGGGCGCACGGATTGAGCTAGAGACTTGAAAGTTTGCACAGATCCGTTTTTCGTAAAATGCGAGGCTAAGTTCGTTAATGGGCAAAAATGGATCATACGAACGAAATCGTTTTTTGTGAATATATCAAAAACGGTGTATGCTATCAAAAAAGTCCAAGAACAAAAGTTATTTAGGATATGATTCTACATAAAACTTTCATACATCAAAATCCGATTGGAATAAATTTTAAAAAATCTTATTGGAAAGTTTGACTTCAAAGTGGAATTTTGGTATAACTGTTCGAATTTTGATACGAATATCACCATACGGGTCTCCAATGATTGCCAGATTGGCAATTATAGCTTTTCTTATGTTTTAAAATGCCAAACAGTCCAATTATCATGCAGAATAGGAATGTGAATGAAAGCACCACAGCATACGAACTATATTTCCTAATACTTTCTTTGAGCAACGAAATTTAGATTTTATGACGTCCCTATAAGATTTCATGTTGAATCAATCATGAAATCTTGTCGGCGAGCTGATCGACAAAAGTTAAATTCGATTCAAATTTTTACCAACAAAGTTGGTCGGATTGATTGTATACAGAAGCATAGGGTGTTACGAGTTTAAAATCTGAAATGTTGCCGTAAATGTTATGTCGGGGCAATTGTATTCTGGCTTTTAATGTTGTGTCGAGAAAAATTTTGTTTTGCGCTTTACTGATATATTATTTAATCGCAGTTCGATTATTTTTCCTTTTATGTCTATTCTGCTGTTCATATGCGAATTATAAAGTAAAGAAAAATATTTTGTTGATTCTAGTAAATGAAAATTTTTTGGTGTTGGTAACTAAGTTAAGAAAATGTTTTCTTGATTTTAGTAACCGAAAATTCCACGGTACGGCGTCTGTCGGCCGCCATTTTTTTTCGTACATACATACACCATATTGGATTGTTATCGAAATTACGAATTTTTGTCAATCGGATGATTGGTAGTTGGTCAACATTAGATTACAAGATTCGACCCTAGCTAACTAAATAACAAACCTATAAGGCACTTGGCACACCGAATGCGAATTCGCACCGCAGTACGAAAAAGTTCAAGTTTACCGCGCGATCTTACATCGTATGTCATCTACATGAGCTCTAATTTTGTATTACGTAACAGTGGGATCTCCGAAAAATTGTGGTCTCTGCAAAATTAGAGCTCATGTAGATGACATACGATATAAAATCGCTTGGTAAATCTGAACTTTTTCGCTATGCGGTGCGAATTTGCATTCGGTGTGTCAAGTGCCTAAGTGAAACTAAATAAAAGCTTGTAAAAAACCACTTTTGACACTAAAATTTTTCTAAACAATTAAGAATTTCTACCACAAGGAAAAGTTTGATGCCAAATGAGAACGCATTGATATTTTTCAAAGATTTTTATTTTATTTATTGGGCCACTCAATGGGTGATGTGAATAAAAAAATAGCTTTTGCTAAAACTGATGTTTTTTAGCTAATGTAGTTTGTATGCAGTCTGCATTAGCTAAAAAAAACACCAGTTTTAGCAAAAGCTTTTTTTATTCACATCACCCAATAGCTAAAAATTTTGGAACACATTATTCGAAAAGGCCGCCTCCGACGATGGAGTTAATAGGGCTGTGAAATGCGCGCTAGATTTATTGGAAAGTTGTCTATTGGAAATCCTTCTTCAAGGACTCAATATTTTGGTGTCTTTTTGGCAAATCATGGTCTCCACAGTCTAACAGGTCCATAATTCAACGGCTTGAGGTTAAACAAGGCAAAATCAGATCATTCTTTCTTCCCTCCCCCATACAAATGAAATAGTTTTTGCGGATTTCTCGAAAACGGAGCGTCGTATTGGTAAATTTATAGAGACAAAATGTGTTTAGTATATGAATTGACATAACCGTTCCATACATCAAAACCAATCGCCGTACTCCCTCACCTCCAGTGTTGGGCAAAACGGCGTAAAAAACAGTTTTTTACATTTTTCACGTAAAAAACGTAAAAAACTGGTAAAAAACGTAAAAAAACCGTAAAAAACGTAAAAAATAGTAAAAAACCTAAAAAATGGACATCGCAGTTCCTACAAAGTATGACAGTCTGTTTTAAAGTTTTTCTCAGCATTTTATTAGAGATCCTATAATATAGAGAGTGGACATCAGCACTTAATAGACTGTACTACTAAGTAGGACAGTCTATTAACTCAAATTAGAACAGTTGTTTGAATGGAATTTTTCCAGTTTTTAGAATTTTTTTCCCTTTTTCCAGTTATGTTTCAATTTACGCCTTCGGAATGAGTCTCCTTGTGTTTAAAAACGATTTTTTGATGCAAACTTTAAAATTACGCTTATTGCTGCAAGAACTAGTCCAAATATGTTTCTTTAACCCTTTCATGCATACATTTTTCTATAGAATTAATTTTCACGGTTTTTGGTATCCGAGGGTTTTTGGGGTCGCTGATTACGAATCTGAAGTCAAAACTTCAAAAATCAAAATGGCCGATCCAATATGGCGGTCAAAAAAGATAAAATTCATTAGATTACGCTGAAAACTAGTACGTAATTTTATCTTTTTCGACCGCCATATTGGATCCGCCATTTTGAATTTTGAAGTTTTGACTTCAGATTCGTAATTAGCGATCCCAAAAACCTTTATAAAGCTAATTACCGATTTTTTTAACTGTAATAGATTTGCCACAGTTTCATTTAATCTGCAAAAAGCTACTTTTTTGCTCTTTATTTATTTATAAAATGCAGTAATTATAAAAAAAAGCGTATATTACTTTTTTTTTCATAACAATTGATGTCCTAGGATACTTACGAAATGAATTTAGTCAATATAAGTCCATGAAATATATGTTATAATATTAAAAAAACTGAATTAGAAAAGGTGTTGTTGTACAACAACACTGCAACAAAGGGTTAAAATAGCCCATATGTCGCAAATCTCTCCACATTATTCACATTAATTAACGTTAAAATGAGTAGGCGGACGTAATGTAATGATAGGATATAAACAGTTTTTGAACTCCGAGTTTAAAATCTTTTTCACTTTCAAGAGGAAATGCTTTTGAATTCTTTGTTTGCTGAAGACTATTAACCTTTTTATTGTTCTAAGGTGATTTATTTACAAATAATTACTATATTTAGTGAATGGCTACTTATTAAAATTTTTATCAACAATGTTTCAGGTTTTTTACAGTTTTTTACGTTTTTTACGTTAAAATTGAGGTTTTTACGCGTAAAAAACTAAGTAAATTACTTTACGTAAAACACCGGCACAACACTGTTTGATGCCCTACTTTGGTGCCGCACTTTCTTTGGGGCCATAATTTTTTTGGTGCCGCACCTTTTTTGGTGCCGCACCTTTTTTGGTGCCGCACCTTTTTTTGGTGCCGCACCTTTTTTGGTGCCGCACCTTTTTTGGTGCCGCACCTATTTTGGTGCCGCACCTTTTTTGGTGCCGCACCTTTTTTGGTGCCGCCCTTTTTTTGGTGCCGTACTTTGGTGCCGCACCTATTTTGGTGCCGCACCTTTTTTGGTGCCGCACCTTTTTTGGTGCCGCACCTATTTTGGTGCCGCACCTTTTTTTGGTGCCGCACCTTTTTTTGGTGCCGCACCTTTTTTTGGTGCCGCACTTTTTTTGGTGCCGTACTTTTTTTGGTGCCGCACCTTTTTTTGGTGCCGCACCTTTTTTTGGTGCCGCACTTTTTTTGGTGCCGTACTTTTTTTGGTGCCGCACCTTTTTTGGTGCCGCATCTTTTTTTGGTGCCGCACTTTTTTTGGTGCCGCACCTTTTTTGGTGCCGCACCTTTTTTGGTGCCACACCTTTTTTTGGTGCCGCACTTTTTTTGGTGCCGTACTTTTTTTGGTGCCGCACCTTTTTTTGGTGCCGCACCTTTTTTGGTGCCGCACCTATTTTGGTGCCGCACCTTTTTTGGTGCCGCACCTTTTTTGGTGCCGCCCTTTTTTTGGTGCCGTACTTTGGTGCCGTACTTTGGTGCCGTACTTTGGTGCCGCACCTATTTTGGTGCCGCACCTTTTTTTGGTGCCGCACCTTTTTTTGGTGCCGCACCTTTTTTTGGTGCCGCACTTTTTTTGGTGCCGCAGCTTTTTTTGGTGCCGCACTTTTTTTGGTGCCGCACTTTTTTTGGTGCCGCACCTTTTTTGGTGCCGCACTTTTTTTGGTGCCACACCTTTTTTTGGTGCCGCACTTTTTTTGGTGCCGTACTTTTTTTGGTGCCGCACCTTTTTTTGGTGCCGCACCTTTTTTGGTGCCGCATCTTTTTTTGGTGCCGCACCTTTTTTGGTGCCGCACCTTTTTTTGGTGCCGCACCTTTTTTGGTGCCGCACCTTTTTTTGATGCCGCACCTTTTTTGGTGCCGCACCTATTTTGGTGCCGCACCTTTTTTGGTGCCGCACCTTTTTTGGTGCCGCACCTATTTTGGTGCCGCACCTTTTTTTGGTGCCGCACCTTTTTTTGGTGCCGCACCTTTTTTTGGTGCCGCACTTTTTTTGGTGCCGTACTTTTTTTGGTGCCGCACCTTTTTTTGGTGCCGCACCTTTTTTTGGTGCCGCACTTTTTTTGGTGCCGTACTTTTTTTGGTGCCGCACCTTTTTTGGTGCCGCATCTTTTTTTGGTGCCGCACTTTTTTTGGTGCCGCACTTTTTTTGGTGCCGCACCTTTTTTGGTGCCACACCTTTTTTTGGTGCCGCACTTTTTTTGGTGCCGTACTTTTTTTGGTGCCGCACCTTTTTTTGGTGCCGCACCTTTTTTGGTGCCGCACCTATTTTGGTGCCGCACCTTTTTTGGTGCCGCCCTTTTTTTGGTGCCGTACTTTGGTGCCGTACTTTGGTGCCGTACTTTGGTGCCGTACTTTGGTGCCGCACCTATTTTGGTGCCGCACCTTTTTTTGGTGCCGCACCTTTTTTTGGTGCCGCACCTTTTTTTGGTGCCGCACTTTTTTTGGTGCCGCACCTTTTTTGGTGCCGCAGCTTTTTTTGGTGCCGCACTTTTTTTGGTGCCGCACTTTTTTTGGTGCCGCACCTTTTTTGGTGCCGCACTTTTTTTGGTGCCACACCTTTTTTTGGTGCCGCACTTTTTTTGGTGCCGTACTTTTTTTGGTGCCGCACCTTTTTTTGGTGCCGCACCTTTTTTGGTGCCGCATCTTTTTTTGGTGCCGCACCTTTTTTGGTGCCGCACCTTTTTTTGGTGCCGCACCTTTTTTGGTGCCGCACCTTTTTTGGTGCCGTACTTTTTTTGGTGCCGCACCTATTTTGGTGCCGCACCTTTTTTGGTGCCGCACCTTTTTTTGGTGCCGCACCTTTTTTGGTGCCGCACCCTTTTTGGTGCCGCACCTTTTTTTGGTGCCGTACCTTTTTTTGGTGCCGCACCTTTTTTGGTGCCGCACCTATTTTGGTGCCGCACCTTTTTTGGTGCCGCACCTTTTTTTGGTGCCGCACCTTTTTTGGTGCCGCACCTTTTTTGGTGCCGCACCTTTTTTTGGTGCCGCACTTTTTTTGGTGCCGTACTTTTTTTGGTGCCGCACCTTTTTTTGGTGCCGCACCTTTTTTGGTGCCGCATCTTTTTTTGGTGCCGCACCTTTTTTGGTGCCGCACCTTTTTTTGGTGCCGCACCTTTTTTTGATGCCGCACCTTTTTTGGTGCCGCACCTTTTTTGGTGCCGTACTTTTTTTGGTGCCGCACCTATTTTGGTGCCGCACCTTTTTTGGTGCCGCACCTTTTTTTGGTGCCGCACCTTTTTTGGTGCCGCACTTTCTTTGGGGCCATAATTTTTTTGGTGCCGCACCTTTTTTGGTGCCGCACCTTTTTTGGTGCCGCACTTTTTTTGGTGCCGCACCTTTTTTGGTGCCGCACCTATTTCGGTGCCGCACCTTTTATGGTGCTGCACTTTTTTTGGTGCCGCACTTATTTTGCCGCACCTTTTTTGGTGCCGCACTTTTTTTGGTGTCGCACCTATTTTGGTGCCGCACCTTTTTTGGTGCCGCATCTTTTTTTGGTGCCGCACCTTTTTTGGTGCCGCACCTTTTTTTGGTGCCGCACCTTTATTGGTGCCGCACCTTTTTTGTGCCGCACATTTTTTGGTGCCGCACCTTTTTTGGTGCCGCACCTATTTTGGTGCCGCACCTTTTTTTGGTGCCGCACCTTTTTTGGTGCCGCACCTTTTTTTGGTGCCGCACCTTTATTGGTGCCGCACCTATTTCGGTGCCGCACCTTTTTTGGTGCCGCACTTTTTTTGGTGCCGCACCTTTTTTGGTGCCGCACCTATTTTGGTGCCGCACCTTTTTTTTGGTGCCGCACCTATTTTGGCAGTTCCTACAAAGTATGACAGTCTGTTTTAAAGTTTTTATCAGCATTTTATTAGAGATCCTATAATATAGAGAGTGGACATTAGCACTTAATAAAACCTTTTTTGGTGCCGCACCTTTTTTTGGTGCCGCACCTTTTTTGGTGCCGCACCTTTTTTTGGTGCCGCACCTTTTTTTTGGTGCCGCACCTTTTTTGGTGCCGCACCTATTTTGGTGCCGCACTTTTTTTGGTGCCGCACTTTTTTTAGTGCCGCACTTTTTTTGGTGCCGCACCTTTTTTGGTGCCGCACCTATTTCGGTGCCGCACCTTTTATGGTGCCGCACTTTTTTTGGTGCCGCACTTATTTTGCCGCACCTTTTTTGGTGCCGCACTTTTTTTGGTGTCGCACCTATTTTGGTGCCGCACCTTTTTTGGTGCCGCATCTTTTTTTGGTGCCGCACCTTTTTTGGTGCCGCACCTTTTTTTGGTGCCGCACCTTTATTGGTGCCGCACCTTTTTTGTGCCGCACATTTTTTGGTGCCGCACCTTTTTTGGTGCCGCACCTATTTTGGTGTCGCACCTATTTTGGTGCCGCACCTTTTTTGGTGCCGCACCTTTTTTTGGTGCCGCACCTTTTTTGGTGCCGCACCTTTTTTTGGTGCCGCACCTTTATTGGTGCCGCACCTATTTCGGTGCCGCACCTTTTTTGGTGCCGCACTTTTTTTGGTGCCGCACCTTTTTTGGTGCCGCACCTATTTTGGTGCCGCACCTTTTTTTTGGTGCCGCACCTATTTTGGCAGTTCCTACAAAGTATGACAGTCTGTTTTAAAGTTTTTCTCAGCATTTTATTAGAGATCCTATAATATAGAGAGTGGACATTAGCACTTAATAGACTGTACTACTAAGTAGGACAGTCTATTAACTCAAATTAGAACAGTTGTTTGAATGGAATTTTTCCAGTTTTTAGAATATTTTTCCCTTTTTCCAGTTATGTTTCAATTTACGCCTTCGGAATGAGTCTCCTTGTGTTTAAAAACGATTTTTTGATGCAAACTTTAAAATTACGCTTATTGCTGCAAGAACTAGTCCAAATATGTTTCTTTAACCCTTTCATGCATACATTTTTCTATAGAATTAATTTTCACGGTTTTTGGTATCCGAGGGTTTTTGGGGTCGCTGATTACGAATCTGAAGTCAAAACATCAAAAATCAAAATGGCCGATCCAATATGGCGGTCAAAAAAGATAAAATTCATTAGATTACGCTTAAAACTAGTACGTAATTTTATCTTTTTCGACCGCCATATTGGATCCGCCATTTTGAATTTTGAAGTTTTGACTTCAGATTTGTAATTAGCGATCCCAAAAACCTTTATAAAGCTAATTACCGATTTTTTTAACTGTAATAGATTTGCCACAGTTTCATTTAATCTGCAAAAAGCTACTTTTTTGCTCTTTATTTATTTATAAAATGCAGTAATTATAAAAAAAGCGCATATTACTTTTTTTTCATAACAATTGATGTCCTAGGATACTTACGAAATGAATTTAGTCAATATAAGTCCATGAAATATATGTTATAATATTAAAAAAACTGAATTAGAAAAGGTGTTGTTGTACAACAACACTGCAACAAAGGGTTAAAATAGCCCATATGTCGCAAATCTCTCCACATTATTCACATTAATTAACGTTAAAATGAGTAGGCGGACGTAATGTAATGATAGGATATAAACAGTTTTTGAACTCCGAGTTTAAAATCTTTTTCACTTTCAAGAGGAAATGCTTTTGAATTCTTTGTTTGCTGAAGACTATTAACCTTTTTATTGTTCTAAGGTGATTTATTTACAAATAATTACTATATTTAGTGAACGGCTACTTATTAAAGTTTTTATCATCAATGTTTTAGGTTTTTTACAGATTTTTACGTTTTTTACGTTTTGACGTTAAAATTGAGGTTTTTTACGCGTAATTTTTTACGCGTAAAAAACTAGGTAAATTACTTTACGTAAAAAACCGGCACAACACTGCTCACCTCCTGTTTTAATCAAATCGATTTTTTTCGTACAAATTATTGTTTGCCCTGAAATAAAGTATTTGATGATTGGCCCTTGGCAATTATAGTTTTTCTTATGCTTTAAGATAAAGATATTTGTAAAAATTGCAGATTTATTAATTAAGGAACTCTGGTAAATCTTGTCCTTAAACACTAAAATGTAGAATCAAGGATTATACAATTTTAATACAGAGTGCCCAATATCCCACAACAATCAGTAAAACAATGTGAAATTCCAAGCTCCACTAGTATTTAAGTATTTAGTATTAGAATGTAGCCAAATCCGATTTCGTGTCATGTAATAAACTAACATTTAAGTAGATTAAGGGATTTCGACCATGCGAGAATTGTTTTATGTTAAGTTGAGACGAACAATAAACAAATTCTTTGTTCCTGTGTCAGAAAGTTCGAAGAGTTCAGGGAACCAACCAACCTTCGGGCAACATGCGATTAACGATATTACATTCAAAGTCGTTTGGGATTGAAAGGAGCCAGACTACTGTCCAGAATGATTCTATATATTCATATATATAAATTCCGGCTACAAATTTGTCGTGGAACCGAACATACTTAGATCCTTTAAGTGATCCGGCACGATTGGGAGAAGAAGGACACGCTTATGTCTAGGATACCATTGACCTTGGTGGATAGCTACTGACTGTGAGCGAAATGCATTTCCATTGGCGTGGAACGAAATGGAATTTTATGGTTTCCTCATGGTGCACCGTTGATGGATTGCTGTAACATTCTTATCGGACTAGACCAGAGTAATTTACAGCCTGCAGTCCTGTTGGGAATGTTTAGCGGGTAGCCATCCGAAAGTAAAAGACCCTTGCTACGGCGACAAAGTGAATTTCCGTTGCTACACATGCAACACCAGCATTGACGAAGGGGTGCAAGGTTAAGGGAATTGGACATGGGAGTTCCAGACAAATTCTGTCCATTTCGATAAATAAAAATTTGGTTTACATTGGTAGACATGCAATCAGGATAATTTATGATGGAAGCCATGAAATAATAAACAACTATCAGGAGCTTAACAATGTTATAAATTTTTCCCAAAGTTGCGGACTTTTCAGTTTTTTATTGCATTTACAGGACAATTCGGCTGCAATGATGGTCATTTGGTGTTCAAATTCCTGGAAATGCTTTATATCACTTCAATTTTCGGCCTAGACTTTTGTAAGCCATTCATTAATAGTGTAAAGTTTCAGATGAATACAAATAAATTATGTAACTTAGTAGTATTGGCTTATCTCGTAATTAATTACAATTAAAATTTGTTTGTCGTATTTATGTTGGGCCATTTTCAAATGAAAAAAAATAGATTGCACTAAAAAGAAAAAAATAATTTTCTGGACGCTGTGTATCACAAATATAAAAGCTTTTTAAAAGCGAGATAAATTTTTATTTTATTGTTTTATGCTTTATCTCGCTTTTTAAAAGCTTTTATATTTGTGATACACAGCGTCCAGAAAATTATTTTTTTCTTTTTAGTGCAATCTTTTTTAATAAAAGCTTTTTTTTTAAATTTTTTTTTTATTTTTTTTATTTTGTTCTTTTTAGTCTTCGAATATATATCCTTACATTTTAGATGTCCTTATAGGCTTTTTAACTTGAGAATCGTATTCAGCGACCTCAAAACCCCCCAGAATAGATTTTTTTCCGGAAAATTTGGAGAAAAGGATAATCACGTTATCCTTACAGGACCTTCCGTTATCCTTATAGACTTTTTAATAACAGATTCGGATTCAGCGACCTCAAAAACCCCCAGAATAGATTTTTTTCCGGAAAATTTGGAGAAAAGGATAATCACGTTATCCTTACAGGACCTTCCGTTATCCTTATAGACTTTTTAATGACAGATTCGGATTCAGCGACCTCAAAAACCCCCAGAATAGATTTTTTTCCGGAAAATTTGGAGAAAAGGATAATCACGTTATCCTTACAGGACCTTCTGTTATCCTTACTGACTTTTTAATGACAGATTCGGATTCAGCGACCTCAAAACCCCCCAGAATAGATTTTTTCCGGAAAATTTGGAGAAAAGGATAATCACATTATCCTTACAGGACCTTCCGTTATCCTTACAAGGACGAAGTAGTGAAAATATTGTATTGTCATCGGACTTATATAAGTGTGCAAAATTTCAAGTCAATCGGACAAGTGGAAGTGGGTCAAAATTGGGTTGCAAGATTTGATCTGACAGACAAACAGACAGACACGAAGGCAAGCTAAATAAAAGCTTTTAATAAAAGCTTTTAATAAAAGCTTTTAATGAGTGTTATTGTCAGATTATTCGATAATTGCTGCTTTTATTGTTAAATATAAGATAAGCTACACTTGCTAAGGGCCAATTGACAAATATTCTATATGAGAACGGACAACATTTTTATTTAAAAAATCTATTTGTGTCGGAAAGCTGCGAAGGGTTGGTCGGATTGAATTTGGGTTTAGGGAACGGTTATATTTTTTCCCGTTCCTATTAACCTTGATATTTACTAAGCACGCAACTGTCAAAAATTTCAAGTCTCTAGCTCAATCCTTTCGAAAGTTATGCTGCTCACGGACAGACATGTCGCGTAGATGGCTCAGTCAGCTAAGTGCTTGCCTTGTGATCCAAAGAGCAGTGGTTCAAATCCCACTCAGGGCAAAATAATTCGGCTTGAATTTGGAACTTTTCTGCTCATGGACCTAAACACGGACCAGTTTGGTCTTTGCCTTCCGCCGCCTGAATACTCCTCCAAGCTTTGTAACAGGACACAATGGATGATAAGGCTATGTACTGTCGCGCCAAGTCTTCGTTGCAGTGTGATGAGGAGTATTCAGAGTGTGAATGGATTGTATGAATGGTTGAATGAATGATGTCTTGAGCTGTGCTTCGGCATAAGCTCCTGGCATAAACATAAAAAAAACATACTGACAGACGGACAGAGGGCAGACGCATATGCGGAAATCAAAACCTTTTGTTGTACCAAATACTCTCATGTAGATTATTTTTGTATCTCCTGTCGTTGGGCTTTACAAACAGTATACTAAATCTAGTATCCTTCTGTATGAAATATAGAATAGAATATAAGAAAACGATTATGAATATTCCTTTGTTTTTAGCAATTAATTTTGATATTCTATACTAGGGGATTCACCTCTGAATCGTTCCAATGCTTCCACCCTTACCAAACGGGTCGGCTTTCGGCCTCACCATGACCGTCGGCCCGCGGTCTTCTTTTCTTGACGGTCTCCGGCCCCAGGTCTCGCGCTAAACTACGTGAAATATATTTTAAAATTTCAAAACATTAATAATATCCTTTAAAGGTTTAAGGATCAATAAACACTCAGAGAAAAATATACTAAAATCAAAAAGAAATGCTCTAGATTTTAGTAATTTGTTGTTTGCGTACGAGCTAAACAAGTTCATACTAAAAATAAAAACCACATTCTTTTTAATTCTAGTGATAGCCCTTTTTAAATCTAGTTTTTATTTCTTTAAATTTAAAAGGCGAGATTTTTAATTCTAAAAGATTTACACTAATTTTAAAAGAAAACCTTTTTGAATTTAAAAAGCTGATACTAAAATTAAAATCAAAATCTTTTTAAAATTAAAACCAATGTATAGGGTGCACAATAAATAAAGTTTTTTTTTTAAATTAATATTTTTTTTATAATTTGAATAAAAAAAATTAATTAAACTATTTCAAATTAATTTTAATTGGGCTCTAATCACGGATAGTGAATGAATGAAAAATATTTTGATTTAACTCGAATTAAAATTGTCGAAAGTAATTCTTCTGAGTAACACTTTTTAATTAAATAATTAAGTTACTACATTACTTCCTTTCCAATAATGTAATTACTTAATAAATATTTCAGTTAAAAAATATTGTAGTATACTTTCTAAAATTTTAATTAGAGTTATGTCAAAGTATTTTTCATTCAATATTTAACGTTGGAGTAAACTAATAAAGTTATTTTTAAATATTTTAAATAAAATTATTTCAGAAAATAATTATTTTTGAAACGTTTGAAAAATAAAAAAACTTTGTAGTTGCAAACCTAAAAAAATGAGACCAACAAAACCCCATCCTCACTTGATACTTATTATAATTGATAACAACGTTTGTCCATATAAAAAATACTTTATTTAAAAAAATTTCTTTAACCTAAGACATTTTTTGTTATTAGAATAATATATGTATGTCGGTGGGTATTTTAAATCTTTTGCCATTAAAATTTTATAGCTATTAATATTTTTTTGTAATAAATAGCATGCAAGATGTTTATCATATTTTATAATTTCAACTTGGTGGCACAAAAAATATACATATTTCATTGCAGAAAATAATTACAAATAATAGTTCAAAAGCAAAAGTGTTTTCTTCACTTTGACAAAGTAAATTTCCTTTTTTAAATTTTGTTCCTCGAAAAATGAGTCCTTCAACGCAAAAACTGTTATCTAAATCAAAATAAAAATCAATAAGATTTGTAATTAATAATTCTTTTACATATGGTAAATTTTTAAGTTCTTTTTTTTTCAACATTAATATTCCATTCTGGATGATTATAATTCAAAATATCGGCTGCAAAGCTCATGGAAGATTTAATGGCTAAGGAATATGGAATATTTTTTCGAGAAGTAATATTTTTAGCATAAGATTTCAAAACTCTGTGCATCTCAACATCTCGATACAAATTGAGACAAAAAATGCTGTATCACTTTTTTTCTCAGAATTTTTTATTTCGAAAATTGTTTTTGAAATTTTGATTTTTGTTCGGTAATACTATGTTCACACCGACGTAAAATCACGTAATTTTGCGAAATGATTTAGAACTTAAACCAAAGTGTTCACACAGAGGTTAAGGTAATTTTGTTTTTTTAACTTTTAGGTGATTTTGAAAATACGCCAATGTACTGGAAATCTCGTGATTTCGAGCGTGATTTCGTTCAAAATCACGCAAATCCTCAAAATTACGTAATTTCGCGTTGGTGTGAACATAGTATAAATGAGGAACGTGTCATATAGAATATTTTACTCTCGACAATGTGGTAATTATGTAAAAAGCTCTTTTATCTTTTAAATCACATATTTAAATAACATTTCCTTACCAATCGATATCCATAAGATTGTTTATATAATGGCCAATCAGAAAGAATTTCATGAATATTGTGCGGAGATTGTAGAAAATTTCGCCTTGATAAACAAGTTTGCTTCCATTTTTAACCGACTTCCAAAAAAGGAGGAGGTTATCAATTCGTTTTGGTCCAACTTTATTTATTTATTTATTTTATATCTGTATGTTCGCGCAGTACTTGGGTGCCGTTGCATGGATTTTGTTGAAACGTTGGTGGATGACAGAGTTCACTCCCTAGTTGGTCCCATTTTAATTTCCCCTCTCTCCGACGTTTCCCGGCCTTCCCCTCCCCTGTCAACTCCCAATCGGATGGTCCGATCGATCTGAAAATTTGTATGCGTACCTTTTTGGGGGACGGCTAGTGTTTTCCCCTTATCTATTTTCCCCTACCCCTTTCGCTTCTTAACCCCTCCCCTGTCAACTCCCAATCGGATGGTCCGATCGGTCTGAAAATTTGTATGCGTACCTTTTTGGGGGACGGCTAGTGTTTTCCCCTTATCTATTTTCCCCTAGCCCTTTCGCTTCTTAACCCCTCCCCTGTCAACTCCCAATCGGATGGTCCGATCGGTCTGAAAATTTTTATGCGTATATTTTGGGGGGCAGCGAATCCTTCAACCCTCAAATTTTCCAGATAAAAAACAAACACATATGGGGGTTTTTAGGGTCGCCTAATCCAATTCTAATGTTTAGAAGTCTGTAAGGTTAACGAAAGGTTTCTGTCGATCTAAAAAATGTTGGTGACCAAAATTTTTGCTGTCGACCTTTAAAATTTAGTTTACAACTTACTGTTGCCATCCCTAAAAATTCGCTGTTTGGAACGATTAAAGTTTTGCTCTACCCATTTCCTAACATTAAATATATCTATATAATATGTATATACCAAAAGTCACTAAAAATTATAAAATAAAAAACTTTTTAAAAAAAAGTAAAAAAAACCGACTTAAAAATGCACTAAAAAGGAAAAAATAATTTTTTTTTGGAAGTTGGTGCCAAAATGGAAACAAACAATTTGCTCTCTTTTATTGTACAATCTAAAAGTGCACTAAAAAGGAAAAAATAATTTTTTTGGAAGTTGGGGCCAAAATAGAAACTTAAAGAGGACTTCTATTCATATTTCTTGAGTGTTACTTTTACAGCTATCACCAATTCTATTACTGCTATCCAAATGAAAATATTTTATCTTTCGTGACGACATCTGACAAAAGAATATTTTTTTAATTTTAACGGAGCTTACCCAAAAACAAAAGAATATTTGTTAATGTTGACGTGGGTTAAGGGCAACGTGCCAAGTAAGGAACAATACCGCTGAAATTTTTATACCCGTATGGTATGGAATACCAAAGGGTATACTAACTTTGCCTTACCGTTTGTAACGCCAAGATCCCGTCATCACACACAAAAATGAATTACACCAGTGTGTTAGGAATGACAAAAGATTTTGATTTCCGCATGTCCGTCCGTCTGTCTGTCCGTCTGTCTGTGGCGCGGATTGCGGGCGCACGGATTGAGTTAGAGACTTAAAATTTTGCACAGATCCGTTTTTCGTAAAATGTCAGGCTAAGTTCGTTAATGGGCGAAAACGGTCCATTAGGGGGGGTACCCCCCATACGAACGAAATCGTTTTTTGCGAATATCTCAAAAACGGTGCATTTTATCAAAAAAGTGCAAGAACAAAAGTTATTTAGGATATGATTCTACATAAATCTTCCATACATCAAAATCCGATTGGAACAAATTTTAAAAAATCTCATTGAAAACTTTGACTTCAAAGTGTAATTTTGGTACAACTGTTCACTTAAATCACCATACGGGTTTTCAATAATTGCCAGATTGGCAAATATAGCTTTTGTTATGTTTATATTATGTAGGTAGGCTGTAAAAAAATAATGGTTTGAATCTCATCTCTGTGACTTATTAGAAAACAAAAACTTTTGGTACAATTCAATAAATAATAATTTTATTTATTAGAAATTTTTTAATTTTATATATTGTACAATAAAAGAGAGCAAATTGTTTGTTTCTATTTTGGCACCAACTTCCAAAAAAAAATTATTTTTTCCTTTTTAGTGCATTTTTAAGTCGGTTTTTTTTACTTTTTTTTAAAAAGTTTTTTGTGACTACATCTTCCTCAGGACTTCCAGTTTTTAATTGATTGATCTTAAAGAGATACAATAGATTTTGTTTTGTTACATTTTAATAAACCAATATCAGATTACCTTCCAATTCTGATAATTGATCATAATCTCTTGTCGTTACAGTTGAGGTGATTGTTTCTGGCTTTTTTAGTAAACCTTCTTTTCGTAATTTAAATAACACGTTATGGTAACGCGAGTATAATATGCCGCCAAATTTATTGTTTGCTTTTTTCAAAAAATAAAATTCCTGTAATATTTGTAATAATTTAAAAGTTGGATAATAATATTGTGTTAAATAAAATAAAATTTACCTAAGAAGGTCGTAAAAAAACCACTCCTTCAAGCTCCTCCAATAATTTTAACAGTTCTCTAGACTGCTCTGCGTTATTCGTTGTGTCAACAATATTAATGTTATGGTCGTCTTCTGCCTCGTATTGATGTAATCCTTCAGTTTCACTAATTTCTTCTAAACTAGCCATTAATTTTGATAATTTCACGTCTTCGACTTGCACAAGTCGCTTCTAGAAGAGATTTCTAGTGTCACAACTTCTGGAAGTCCACTTACAGTTAGTGTTTCCACGGGAAAAACTTCTAAAAATCTCTGCTAGAAGCGACTTCTGCAAAGAAACAGGCTTTATCAATAGAAACTGACAGCTAGACGAAACGGGATTTGCAAAAACTACGATCTAAAACCTGTCTTTTTATACCCGTATGGTGAAACCAAAGGGTATATTAACTTTGCCTTACCGTTTGTAACGCCAAGATCCCGTCATCACACACAAAAATGAATTACACCAGTTTGTTTAGAATGATAAAAATAATTAATTTCTGCATGTCCGTCCGTCTGTCCGTCTGTCCGTCTGTCCGTCTGTCCGTCTGTCCGTCTGTCCGTCTGTCCGTCTGTCTGTCTGTCCGTCTGTCTGTGGCGCGGATTGCGGGCGCACGGATTGAGCTAGAGACTTGAAATTTTGCGCGGATCCGTTTTTCGTAAAATGCGAGGCTAAGTTCGTTAATGGGCAAAAATGGACCATTAGGGGGGGTACCCCCCATACGAACGAAAACGGTTTTTGTGAATATCTCAAAAACGGTGCATCTTATCAAAAAAGTCCAAGAACAAAAGTTATTTAGGATATGATTCTACATAAAACTCCCATACATCAAAATCCGATTGGAATAAATTTTAAAAATTCTTATTGGAAAGTTTGACTTCAAAGTGGAATTTTGGTACAACTGTTCGAATTTTGATACGAATATCACCATACGGGTCTCCAATGATTGCCAGATTGGCAATTATAGCTTTTGTTATGTTTAATTCAAAAGAATGATTTTAAATTTTAAAATTCACTTGTTTAAATTTAAAAAGGTCATTTTTGAATCAAAAAGAAAGATTTTAAATTTAAACATTTTAGTTTTTTGATTCTAGTAAGGGCAATTTTAAATTTAAACATTTTGGGGTTTTTAAATCTAAAAACAAATTTTAATTTTTAGCAAGGGAAATTTTTAATTTAAAAACATAACAAAAGCTATAATTGCCAATCTGGCAATTATTGAAAACCCGTATGGTGATATTCGTATCAAAATTCGAACAGTTGTACCAAAATTCCACTTTGAAGTCAAACTTTCCAATAAGATTTTTTAAAATTTATTCCAATCGGATTTTGATGTATGGGAGTTTTATGTAGAATCACATCCTAAATAACTTTTGTTCTTGGACTTTTTTGATAAGATGCACCGTTTTTGAGATATTCACAAAAACCGTTTTCGTTCGTATGGGGGGTACCCCCCTAATTGACAATTTTTGCCCATTAACGAACTTAGCCTCGCATTTTACGAAAAGCTGATCTGCGCAAAATTTCAAGTCTCTAGCTCAATCCGTGCGCCCGCAATCCGCGCCACAGACAGACGGACAGACGGACAGACAGACGGACAGACAGACAGACAGACGGACGGACATGCAGAAATTAATTATTTTTATCATTATAAACACAATGGTGTAATTCATTTTTATGTGTGATGACGGGATCTTGGCGTTACAAACGGTAAGGCAAAGTTAATATACCCTTTGGTTTCACCATACTAAATAACTAAATAATAAAAATGAGTTACTAAATAATAAAATTTTCTGCTGATTCTAGGATTATCCTTTTTAAATCAAACAAGTAACTAGATTTTTAGATCTAGGGTGGAAATTGTTTAATTTTAAAATGTTCATTTCTCTCAGTGAAAGTATTAAGTGAATATAGGAAAAAATCCAATTTATTACAACCAATTAATAATTGGCCATTCGATCTATATTTGTCTGTTACCGACGAAGTTTCGATTTATTTTTAATATATCGTTCCCAAAAAAACGGAAAATGAGACAATTATACAAAAATTCTGATTTCTTATGGCATCAATACAAAAAATGTCTAATAGTTTCGTTCAGTAATTCAAACGCCTTTTGATTTCATGGGACGGGACGGGGAATCCTGCGTCAACTTATGACTTTCAACACTCCATTTATGTAATGCCCAATAAATCCACCTGAAAATTTGATCCAAATCGGTTCAGTGGTTCTCGAGTTTTAGGCGTACAGACAGACATACAAGCTAAGATATATCATAAAGGAATATATTATACAGGGTGGGCCAGAATAGACGCAGGGGTTTGAAGTCTTTATAACTTTTTTTTATTTTTATTTTTTTAATTTTGTTTCAGCATTTTGTTAAGAAGACTTGGACAATTTAAAATGGACCTGTACACAATAGAACAACGAACCGGTGGGCGGTGGGCTCAATGGCTCTTTTACGGGACATGTTTGGCGGACGCATTATTTCGAAAAGTTGCGATTTCAATTGGCCTCCGCGTTCACCTGATCTAACGACTCCAGATTGTTTCCTTTGGGGATATTTGAAAGAAAAGGTGTACGTCAACAAGCCAACAACCATCAGCCAATTGAAAACCAACATTCGCAGTGAAATCGAGGCCATAACACGAAAGGTTATGGAAAATGTCTTGGAAAGAGCACGGATTTGCGAAGCAGAAAATGGACACCACTTGCGGGATATAATTTTCCATGTTTAGACCAAAAATATTCCCCATCAATCAACTACATGTATTTGAAAAAAAAAATTATAGGTTTCGCTAAAATAAAAAAATTATAAAGAATTCAAACCCCCGCGTCTATTCTGGCCCACCCTGTATATCGTTTGTAACGCATCGAACCAATCGTTAGGGTTGACGAAATGTTTTGATTTCGCATCCCTCTGTCCATGGTACGGAAAAATTCGATTCGCGAATCAAAAATAAAATTCCTTTTCGTTTGAATCGAATTTTATGAAATGAAATTCGCGAATGATTATTTTCATGGAGAGTTTTATTTTTCCGATTCGCTTGCGATGAATTGAAACCGATTTTTAGTTGTTTAATTCGATCGCGTGCGAATCGAAACCTTTTGAAACTCAACATTTCGATTCACGATGTAAAAGAATAAAAAATAACAATAATTTTTGATTCCTTTTCCGTTTCCTTGGAGTATTCGTTTATCCGCTTGTCACTTAGTCACTTATAGTTCACAAGAATTATCCCCACATCCAACCTAACTTCTAATTTACTCCCCCTGTTTTACTACCATTCTCCTCCATCACCCCCCCCCCCCCCCCTCTGCCACCCACCCTCCCGGAATTTTTTAAACACAAGAATTAAAAATTAAAATTCGCGAACGAATTAAAAAAAAGATTTGACCAGAATTATTCGCAAACGACTGAATCTGAAAAATGATTTTCCGTAGTCTGCCTCTGTCTGTCTGTCCGTGAACATAATAACTTTAGAAAGGATTGAGATAGAGACTTCAAATTTTTTATAGTGGCGTTTCTCAAGGCTAAGTTCTTGAACGGGTAAAATCGGACTATTCCTTCTCTCCTTCCCCATACAAGCGAAACAGTTTTTTTTAGAATTTTCTCGAAAACGGTGAGTCGTAATGAAAATGTTATTAAGGTAAAATGTATTTAGAATAGGATTTTACACAACTTATCCATACATCAAAATTACAGTTGGACCACTCATTTTTTCCTCCTCCATACAAATTGTATACTTTTTTCTATTTTCTCGAAAACGGTGTTTAGGATCGAAAAAATGTTAAAGACGAAATGTGTTTAGAATATAATTTTACATAACCGTTCCCTAAACCCAAATGCAATCGGACCAATCCTTCCCCCTCTCCCGCACAAATGGACTTTTCCATAAAAAATTTGTCTGCCCTCATATAGTGTTTGACGATTGGCTCCTGAAATTTGTAGCTTTTCTTGTGTTTTTTTCTGCAATGAAAAATATTTTACCAAAAAAGAGTTCCGGTACGAAAATGCTAGTTCCTCCCACATTTAAATAATTTTTTTTGTTTATTTATAAAACAAAGAAAAGGAATCCGAAATATTTTTAATATAAAATTGATATAACCATGCATAAATTAAATTTTCCGAAAATATTGCTTCCTAATTTCTATTCAAACATCATACAAAGGTTTCAGTATAAGAAATATTTCTAAATATTTGGTAAAAGTTGTTTGTGGTGTAAGAACAACAACGACAACTAATATCCTACCTGTCATGTAAAAATTCATGTCGACGGTAGGTACTATAATATCATTACGTCAAATGTATAAATTTTGCATGGAGCAAGGAGGACAAAATAAGATCATCATCGGTTACATGGTCAGAAAAGTTTAGGGTCAACTTAAATCTTATTACTATGCTGTCTGTCAGCAAAGAATTTACCTTTGCCTAGATATATTGCCATCAACCTATAGATGCTGTTTTATATTGATCCAGTTTCTTGTATTCTGTGATTCCATCAACATAATTGATATTCATGCGACGTTCGAGGCTATAGGATCATTAGTCCTGGCTTTATTTATTCATAACCCGTCTTATCAGTTGGAGACGAAATCATTGCTGTATTCATGATATCGGTGGGTTTTACTATACGCTTTATAATGTAGTTTGCGTTATCGTTTCGTTGAAAATAATACGAATTTTTCACAAATTTTCACTAGATTAATGAAGCAATTAATTCGTCCATTATTTAGGTCAATTGATAAAGGAAATGAATTTTTCAGTTTTTCAAAGTCCGGAAAAATACCAAATATTAGTGACTTTAATTGGATTTGCTTATGGTTACCTAGAGTTACAACAAATGGAAAAATGTTTTTTTATAATTCACAGCAATTCATTACATTAACATGGTTGCATTAGGATATTATAACATTGCCAACGTCGAATTTTCCAAAATAGCAATAAATAGATTTTGCGCATTGAATTTCTAATTAGAATTTGCTTAGAAATTTCTATCAAGTAGAAATTTTAATTAGATTTCCCATTAAGTTGTGAACTACGAACGTGAACTGGAAATTACCATTAGGTATTGGTATAGAAATGTGAATACCTCGAAATTTCAATTCTTGGAAATTTATTTAAACTCAAAAAACAGCCTTGTTTATATTCTATATCATATATCCTATACGAGTATATTAGATTTAGTTCACAGTTTGTAACGCATCGAACCAACCCTCGGACACAAAAATGAACTACACCAGGGTGTTAGGGATGACAAAAGATTTTAATTTCCGCATGTCCGTCCGTTTGTCCGTTTATCCGTCTGTCTGTCTGTCTGTCCGTCTCTCTATGTCTGTCCATGAACACCATAACTTTCGAAAAGATTGAGCTAGAGACTTGATTTTTTTTATAGTTACGTATCTCATAAATGGCTAGGCCACGTTCTTGAACGGGCAAAATTGGACCATTCCTTTCCTCCTCCTCCATACAATCGGAACAGTTTTTTAGCAATTTTCTCGAAAACGGTAAGTCATATTAAAAAAATTGTTTAGAATAGGATTTTACATAATAGTTCCTTATATCAAAATCCAATCGATTCACTCCTTTCCCTCTCCCCTATACAAATGGATTTTTTTAAATAAACATTTTATCTGCCATCATAGAGCCTGTTCACATTGGTTGAAATAGTCCGCCTAAATAGGACAGAAACTGGCAACATTAGGGCAAGGTGAGGAAGTGGGACTGCTGATAGGAAAATCATCCTCAAAACTAATTTCTCCGTTTTCAGCTCAGAGTTCCGCCTGTCGTGCTCTGATTTGTTGGCTGCCACACTGAATGTGTTCCATTGTCATTATTGTTTCGGTCGTCGTCGATGTAACACGTCGCAGAGCAAAAGGCAGCCACGTATTACTTGCAATTCTTTAGAAATGTTCCGTTTCCCAAATGTTTCACGCCAGTCTGATTGCTCACAGCTACTGGTTCAAATAGTCTCAATCTGAACACGAGCAATATTTCATCCGTCCTATTTAGGCGGACTATTTCAACCAATCTGAACATGGTCATATAGAGTATTTGACGATTGGCCCCTGATAATTGTAGCTTTTCTTATATTTTTAGATTAATCACAAAAATTTTCGAATTAGAATTTTTATTATACGCGATATTCGTTAGTACTCCTTTTAGTATTAAAATCCAAAAATTTTGAAAAAAAAATGCAAAAATCGATAGTTTATATAAATTTTTTATGAATGCATTTAACGATTTGAATTTCGCAGAAAACTCTAGTCTTGAATCTTGAGATTTTATATCCGAAAATTTACGCCATGAAAGTAATTTTCTGGCATCAGAAACTATCTGACAATTACTATATCATTATTACACTGCTATGCTCTTGAATTTTATAGGTTTGGCAGAGATACAGAGATTTTTCTTATAACGAAAAGCATCTAAAGAAAGCTTGAATCTTGTACAGGGACCAAGTGCTTAAGTTGACTGCATCATAACAGCTCATAAAATTATGGTAAACTATAGTAAAAATTTCCAAATAAACACTTAAGAAGGAATGTCCGATTTTATTTGAAGAGTCTTGCCGAAAGTTTCCTTTTACTATCTAAAAACAATGAAGAAATGAGGGCAAAAGTTATGGAGGATTCAGTTAGCACTCAAGTTTTAGGGATTTTTTATGAGAGTCTCAACGATGAAACTTAAGCCCGATAATTCGATGCATGTCGCTCATATGTAGTTTGTTAGGTAGTAATTTAATATAGTGATTTTTCTGGAAATTATTTATATTTCGTCTATAGGTTGTAAAGTCTTTTTTCCATGCCATCAGCGTGAGAAACAGAATTCATGAGCGAAACAATTGTTATAAAAAAAATCTTCATTTTGTTGATGAAAGATAATTGACAAAGTTTCTTTGTCAGAAGGAAGTTTCGCAATTGTTTATATGTGAACATTTTGGAAATAGTTTTTTTTGGCAAAAGCTCGAAACTGCGAATGTTGTTTGTTCTTCATCTTTTCGTAAAACGCAATGTAAACACAAAAAAAAGAATCGAAATTTTTTTTAAAGTGTTTGTTTAACACGATCACCGCTCACGCATTTTTTGAGTTTTTTGTGATTTTTTGAACATTTTTTCTAAGAGAAACTGCATGTTACATATTTGGGACAGATATCTAAGACACTTAAATGTGACTTGAGTTTTTCGTAGGATTAGTGTCACATTACATTTTTAATAAAATGTAATTCATATGTGTGACATGAGTTTCAAGGAAAACTACAACGTCACATATACGTGACGTTGAGTGGTGACCGTGTTAAAGAAATGTAGGGGAGACCGGGCACAAAAGTAGCATTTTTTAGATTTCGCTCGACCGGTAGTTAACTTTTAAAAATCTGACGAAACTGAATGGGCCTTCTTAAAGTTCATATATTTATCTCGCATTTCACGATTTTTAAGATTTATATAATACATCATTTAAAGAGGTACAGTAAGTTTTCGGACGGTCATCCGTTGTTACTTTCATCCTCGAGGTCGTGGATGAAAGTAACACACCATAAGGTTGAAAGTAACACCGAAATTCCTTAAGTGGATTTTTAACGATATTTCTATTCAACTTTTATAATAAAATAAAAATGAAATATGTTTTTGATATTTTTAATTTTCTTGATTTTATTTTTTGTTTTCTTCGAAGCTAAAGTAGATTTCTTTATATTTGTCATGTTTTCATATTCTCGGGCAATTGCCATTTTCTCGGGAGTATCGGTTAGAATGGCAGTTTTTCGTTTTTTCCGTCTTCTGTTGGTTTCTTGCGACTTACTGGATTCTGGATTAGTATTTGCGGATGTTTTTAATTCGGCTTCTTCCGTTTTGTTCTGTGTATGAAATGCACTAGAAGCTGCTTCAGAATTAAGGAACTGAAGTTCATGTCGGAGAACACTTCGATCAGACGTTGACAGTTGAGAATTAAGACCCTGAGATTCATTTTGAGGAATGACTTCTTGTCAACAGTAGAATCGCTTTGACTAGGTGTGGGTGGTGGTCGATCAGTAATAGCGGATGGAGCAAAATCGACAGGTGTGAATATATTGCTGTTCAATGGGCTTATTCCGGTACATTGAAATCCCACTCAGACGTTTTTGGGAGTGATGGAAAGAGGACAAGCCACCCTCACAATGCTAGGAATATGATGGATAGTCATAGTCGCATCCAATCGTCGCTGGCAGTTTTTATGGTTTTTTAAAAGGTCCGTACACCGTTTGTGCGTATAGTGTGGGGGAAATGATAGTAGTTACTTTCGTCCACAAGGTGTCATGTTACTTTTGTCCTTATCTCGGTTTTTTACAAAAAATATTTCATAACGTTAAAACTACTAAAAACCTTTCAAAATTAAACACTGGAACATATCAACAGATGTTTCAGGAATGCTGTAGCAAAAACTCACCTTAATCCGTATGGTTTAACAACCGATATGCAAAAAAAAACCAACACACAAAAAATTTTCGCGAACTCACAAAATTGAGAAATTTGCCTCCCCCACACGTGGTTTCAATGGCAGCTCAACCCAAATTAACTGAAAATGAGATAATCCAATTGCGCATCTAACTGCATCACACAAAAAACGTTAGCACGTTTGTGCTTGTCAGGAAAGTCCTTGTTACTTTCATGACGTGTTACTTTTTGTCCCGGTCTCCCCTACTAAAAAGAAAAAAAATATTTTATTTTTTTTTGGGTGCTATGTATCAGAAATGAAAGCGAAATAAATATTTTTTTTTATGATTTTATCTCGCTTAGCGCAAAAAAAAAATTTTTTTCCTTTTTAATGCATTTTTTCAAATAGCTTTTTTTTTAAAAAAAAATTCTTCTTTTATCCTGTTTAGTTATTTCGTAGTTGATTAGTATGACTAAAAATACAAAATGAAAATGATAATGACAATATACTAACAGGACTATCCATTATCCTTACAGATTTCTTAATGTCAGAATCGGATTCAGCGACCCCAAAAATCCCCAGTATAGATTTTTTCCGGAAAATTTGAGAAAAAGGATAATCACGTTATCCTTACAGGATCTTGCCTTGTCCTTACAAGGACGAAGTAGTAAAAACATTGTATTGTCATTGGACTTACGTATTTGTGCAAAATTTCAAGTCAATGGAATGAGTAACAACAAGGCGACGGGGAAGATCCAAATCTCAGTTGGCAAGATGGCGTTGCCCAGGACCCGAAGAGAATTGGGATGCAAACTGGAGGACATCGGCTCGTGACCGAGACCTCTGGAGAGAGACATTGCGGAAATGTGTTTGAAATGTGATTTTATATAAACCCTCTATACATCAAAGTCCAATTGGACCACTGTTTCCCCCTCTCCGACAGAAATGGTTTTTTTTTTCATAGAAAACGGTTGCAGCAACTATTTTGTGGGTTGGGTACGAAATATCGGAAAACAAAATCCCGGAAATCAAAATCCCGGAATCAAAATCCCGGAATTCAAAATCCCGGAAATCAAAATCCCGGAATTCAAAATCCCGGAAATCAAAATCCCGGAATCAAAATCCCGGAAATCAAAATTAAAAATTGCCCTGCTAATTCGGGGTTTTGATTACCTAAATAAAAGAACAAAAGATTAATGAATAAACATTAGCTACAGATATTTCTTATAATTGAAAAATATATATCTGGCTTTTGTCCCTGTCGGTCTTTTGATTAGTTTATAGCACAAAAACCTACATAATATAAAATCTACATAAGACTCCAATTGTGTAAAATGTAATGTAAAAAAAAACAATTTAAAAAAAAAAACAAAAAAAAATAAAAAATTAAAAAACTAAAAAAAATATATAACAAGAAATGGAACCTACAACCCGTTACGTCCTCGTCGTGGTTCTGGGTAACGCTAAAAACGGAAAATCTTTAATAATCAATTTCTTTTTTCATTTTTTAGGTTATTTAAAATTTCCGGGATTTTTCCGGGATTTTGTTTTCCGGGATTTCGTATTTTCGGGATTTTAAATTTCCGGGATTTTGTTAATTCCGGGATTTTGTTTTCCGGGATTAAGTACGAATCCCCTATTTTGTGACCCCATATACTCGTATTTTCCAACCCAGGTTGTGTGACCGTCGTGCAACCAGCATGTGACCATTTTTGGTTACTTGAGAAATGATTTAACAGTAAACATTTTTCTGAATATCTTGCGTGTTTAAAATATTCCAATATTCACTTCTGAAAACCCCCAATGAATCACTTTTTTTAATATGTGAAAATCCTCATTCAATTTTGCAAAAAACTTTTTTTTAGAGGAAATAAAAAAAAAATTATTGCAAACAATCGTGATCGATACTCTGAATTCCATTTTTTTCTTTGAAAATATCCAAAAATAATATAATTAGGTAATTAATGATTGAAAATCTGTAATCGACAGTATTTTAGAAGTTATAATATATTTATATATAAACTATTATTAGAATTTTGGAAATTAGTTTACCCAAAAATATCTTTAAAAATACGAAATGTGCAAGAAAGAGGTCAATTTTTGCATTTTAATTCGATTTTAGTCTGTCTGAAACATCATACGTGAAAAATAAAACTAATATTTTTCGAATAACAAAAAACATTTCAAGCTGATTTAATTTTGTTTGGCAAGCATTTACTAAATCAACACAATTCTTTGTTGTGATTGATCAATATCAGCATGCTTCCGGTTTACCCTCGTGGCTTTCACCCAGCAGGATAAAAACAAGTTTTCGAGGCGTTTATGTTTAAATCAAATTACTCTATAGAAAAATATTTGCATATAAAAGTTTGCCACAAACCCAAAATTAAATTTTAATGGCTAAATATAGACACGGGGAATGAAATCAGAAAACAAAGAAAATTTACTTCATTGTTGAAAATTAAATTGCGTAAATGTGTGATTAATTATGTTAATAATAGCGCAGATTTTCCACAAAACTAACAGCTTAACTAAATTATATTTTGGGCTAATCTCCTCGTCTATGAACTTTCCTATCCATAATCCAGGTGCAACTACTTATATATTTTGAGTGTTTATTTCTTTTTTATTCGCACACGCCATTATCAATAATCAAAAGAATTCGAACAAAATATACACAAATTTTTTCGGTGGAAAATTTACCACCCAAGTAATTACTACACAAACACAAAGTGATGGTGTTTGTGTATCTTTCGTCAAGACTATCACTTAAATTGGCCGTATGTTCATTATATAAAATCTTTGAAAAAAAAATTTTTTTTTTTCGCTCACAAACATTGATTTAATTTACACGCAAGTTCATAAAATCGGTGAAGAATCTATAATTTTGATTATTCATTAGTACGCAAATGAGTAACGCTATAAATCAAAAACTGACTTTTGTTTTCGTTTATCTGAGATATTATCGTTAACACGAGTAATTTTCATTTTTTTAATAAACGACCAAAATGAAAAGTGGGCTGCCGAAAATCTGAATGGTAAATAATCAAAGATTTTCTTCGCATAGTCTGGTTAGTTTCTGATTTTCTTTAATTTTTCGTCGTAAGATTTTTTTTTATAGACATGCCCGGACATAAGGAAATGCCCTTTGAAGTTTCCGCACCTACGGAAGGCTCTTTGATACTTACAAGCATAGGTTTTTCCTAGCATTTCTGCCCAAAATATCAAAAAAATCTGGCAAATGCTTTCTCCACGGAACATTTTAATGGAAGACCATGTAAAAATCTTAATTTATGTACAATCGAGACAAGGTTTAAAGATAAAATAGCTTTCAATACGCTTTATTTCTGAACTTAAATACGATCATACGTTTTTGCAAACGTCGTGACCATCAAAGCAGTATTTGGAACAAATTTTTGAGTATTTTAGCAATTTTCTGTATTAATAGTATATTACGCAACAAGGGGCGAAAGTCAACGATTTCAAGAGTGTGAAGTTAGAGTGTGAAGTTATATCACACGAGTGAAATTCATAACAAATTCGTTGAAAATATGCCTTGAGATGCCATTTAACCCATTAACGACTAACGTTGCATATATGCAACGCAAGTCTATTCTATTTTAAAAGTGTTGTCAAAAATTTTTATGCGTTACAGTTATTAAGCGGGCGGCAAAAATACCAAGCAGAAGCGACATATAAACAAAAAAAAAATATGATTGCGCCAGTCAGTTAAAAATTTTTAGTCAGCACGCGAGGTTTATTTTTTGTGAATTTGAAAACAAAGTGGAAAAATCGAAATGGCAAGTAGACGTAGGTGGGTGTCAATTTTTTTTATGTTTCCGTAAGTAATTTGATGAAAATTTTTGTCCAGTATAGTTTATAATTATCAATAGAATATAAATGTTTTCTTTTGGTTTGCCCGGGTGAAACGTTACGTGGTGTTTAGGGCTGTTTCCAGTCGGCGTTGCATATATGCAACGTTAGTCCTAATACGGCACAACTTGATCGTGAGTATTTTTACATATATTTCATTTTTCAGATTTATGACTGCTGGGCAAGCTTGTGAGTACCTACTATCGCTAGCGTCGTCAGATGAAGAGGATTTAGATCGTGTGGTTTTAGAACCACCAGATGAAGATGGTAAATCAGGTGAAGATTCGGGAGAAGAGGATGGAGGAGGTCTAATGAGTAATTTGCCTGTTAGGCAACTAAAGGCTCCATGCGAGATTATTTCCCGCAATCAACAACAAGGAGGTGATCCTGATCGAATTGGTGATCCCGATGAACAGATCGGAATGTACCTGCAGGATGCACTGGATAATTCTTACCAAAATTTGAAAATTGATATGTTAGAATCTACAACTGCTTCGTCTTCAACATCAACTACTATCCCAACTGGTCTTTTTGATAACCGTGCCAAAACATCAACCCCGTTGCCCACTGAATCTGAACCTACTGGACCTGTGGAACCCGCCGAAGAATCTACCGGTGTGATCCAACCACACACACCCACAACCTCGCCACGGTCTCCAGAATCTTTACCAATGTCATTCAAATTGTCAGAAGAAATCCGAATACCGAAAGTTGAAAAAACACCTGCGAAAATATCAATGCGGATTCAACGCCTTAGAGAGCCGAAACATCAACCAGCTGGAACTGTCCAAGAGCCGTCAGATTCCGAAAGTGACTATGAGCCGATGAAAGCACCTCCAAATCGACGACGCAGAGCACGAGTATCAGCGCAAAAACCATCATCACAACCAAAACCGAAACCCCAAAATAGAAATAAAAAATATATTGAATTGCAAAAGAAACGAGAAACAAAAATAAAAAAAGCCGCAGTAGCTGCAAAAAATGCAGGTGTGGTTTGGGTTGAACCAGATGAAGAACATTTCCTGAGAAGGTTTCCACCTATGCCGCCTAAGAGCTGTAAGGATGTGGCTCCACATCAACAGTTTGAGAAGTTTTTCGACGAGGAAATATTACAATTGCTGGTTGATGAAACTAACAAATATGCGGTGCTGAATGGCATGGAAACAAGTCCAAATGTAAATATAGATGAAATGCGAGTATTTCTAGCAATTTTGATTGTCACCGGCTACACCTCTCAGCCAACTAAAAGGGACTACTGGTCAGAGGATGACGATATGTACAACTCAATGATCGCAAACAGCATGCGACGCAGCCGATTTGAAATGATTTTTAAATACTTACATTTTATTGACAATTCAGCGCATGATCCGAGCGATACAGATAAAATTTGGAAGTTTCGTCCTTTAACTGACGCTCTCAAAAAGAGATTCTCCTCCCATTTCAACCCAAGTCAGAATTTATCATATGATGAATCAATGGTGGAATATTACGGTAGACATGGATGTAAACAGTTTATACGTGGAAAACCATTAAGATTTGGTTACAAAATGTGGTCTCTAAACACTCCTGATGGATATCTCATCAACTTTGAAATGTATCAAGGCACTAATCCACGTATAAACCCTGAATATCCACCAAAATATGGGAAAAACGCAAGTCCTTTGTTCAACATGATTGACGAATTTCCAGAAGAAATAAAGCACTTGCCATATTCATTTTATTTTGATAACCTTTTCACCTCAGTTCCGGTTTTACTAGGATTGAAACAACGCGGCTATTATGGTACAGGAACCATTCGAGAAGACCGAATACCTGCTTCCTGTCCACTATTAGATAAAAGGGATTTGAAGGTATATCCTCGCGGCCACATTGAAGGTGCTAAAGTAGAAGGAACTGATATTCATTTTACCAAGTGGGTTGACAATTCAGTAGTGTCTATGGCTTCAACTATATATGGTAAATATCCAGTTTCAAAAGTCCAAAGATATTCCCGAGCCGATCACAAAAGAATCTTCGTAGATCGTCCATATGCTGTACTTCAATACAACAATCATATGGGTGGAACAGACCGGATGGACCAGAACGTAAATTGTTACCGAATTGGTGCACGTGGTAAAAAATGGTGGAGTTCAATTTTCACTTGGCTCGTTGACGTCTCCATTCAAAATGCCTGGACAATTCACCGTAAAGGAGGTTCGGTTTTGACTCAGATCCAGTTCCGACGAGAAATTGCCAGATATTATTGTCGTTCTGTTGGTTTGCCTAAGCCCCCAGGAGGTTACCGCCGTCCTAAAACCGATACTGTATACGCGAACGCTCGGTACGATGGACACAATCATTACGTTCAAAAAATTCCTGATGAGAAGCGACGCCGCTGTGCCATGAAAAATTGTACAAGCATCGTAAAATCTATGTGTGATAAATGTAACGTCGGATTGTGTATCAGTTGTTTCAAAAACTATCATTTTCTACCAATAAATTAGTTTTTGTGCCTGTTTTTTGAACATTTATTTTATTTTGTCTCTCGGGCATAATCAAAATTAATTCTAAAAAAAATTTCGGAATGTACCAGGTGTGTAAGTATGAAACCGGAATTTTTGTACAGAAAATACACGTTTATTGTAATGATATGATACAAAGTAACTTATTCAAAGTATTGTCCGTCGCTATCTATACATTTTTCCCATCTTTCTGGCAATTTGTGGATTCCGCGCCAAAAGAACTGTTGCTGTTTTGAGGCAAACCAGTCATCAAGCCACTTTCGTACATCTTCGTAAGAAGTAAAGCGCTGCTCAGCAAGTGAGTGTCCCATCGATGCAAACAAGTAGTAATCGGATGGGGCAAGGTCCGGCGAGTAAGGCGCGTGTTGAAGAATCTCGCAACGGAACGACTCTATCGTTTCCTGGACCTCTTTTGCTTTGTGTGCTGGTGCATTGTCATGCAGCAAAATCACCTTGTGTTGTCTTTGTTGGTATTCTGGTCGTTTTTCACGCAAAACTCGATCCAAATCGGTCATTTGTTGTTGGTAGCGTTGAGTATTGACAGTTTCCCCAGGTTTCAGCAGCTCGTAGTAGATTACGCCCTTCTGATCCCACCAAACACACAGCATTGTCTTTCGTCCGTAGCGGTTTGGTCTTGCCGTCGCTGTTGATGATTCACCCGGAGTTTTGCGCTTAGGATTCTCGAAATATATCCACTTTTCATCGCCAGTCACAGTTCGATGTAAAAATGACTTTCTTTTGAACCTGGCGAGCAGCATTTCGCATGATGTTTTGCGGTTTTCCTGCTGTCTTTCGTTGAGTTCATGTGGAACCCATTTCCCCACCTTTTGTATCTTTCCCATGGCTTTCAACCGAAGGGAGATGGCTTCTCGGGTCACCTTTAACTGATCCGCCAGTTGTTGTTGTGTTTGAGCGTCGTCTTCGTCCAACAAGGCTTGCAGATCACTATCTTCAAACTTTTTCGGTGGTCTTCCACGTTCTTCGTTCCTCACGTCAAAATCGCCACTTTTGAACCGTTTGAACCACTCGAAACACTGTGTTTTACCGAGAGCATGCTCACCGAACGCCTCCACAAGCATTCGATGCGATTCGGCTGCGGTTTTCTTCAGACGAAAACAGAAAAGTAGTGCTGTCCGCAAATCGTAATTTGTTGGCACAAAACTCGACATGTTTATCTCTAATAAACTAATGCTACTGAATGAAACTCGTGTTATTGTGAGTTGGAAATCTTTGTCGGATATCAAAACAATAACAAGACACAGCTGACGTGATGTGTCGGTAACTGCATCGACATCTAGCGCCACCTATAGGCAAATTCCGGTTTCATACTTACACACCTGGTATTTGTTTTTTTTTATTTTCATTTTTTAATAAAAATCAAATTGAAGACCATAAACAATGAGTTTTTTTTTTAATTTTCGACTTATTCAATATTAGGACTAACGTTGCATATATGCAACACTCTGACCTGCCCAAACGGATCAAGCAAAAAAAAAAAATTTTTTTTCTTGGTTCGTGGGACCCACAGAGGCATGCTCCCGAAATTTCAGCCCAAAAAATCTATTTTTGGGATTCGGTCGTTAATGGGTTAAGCGAGATTTTGGTATCGGAGAGTTCGGGGTCCAGGGGCGGAGCCCCGGTCAGGGACTTCAGCAGAAGTAAATTTTTAAAAGAAACAAAACAAGTATATTCTATAAATTCGTTTTATTACTAAGAAATGTTGGTCAAAACAGGTTTTAATTTTTAAATTTCTCTCCTTTAAAATAAAAAATCAACATAACAAAAAATGGACATCGGCAATGCTCAACTAAATCACACTTCGCTCGTGCAGCTAACTTCACTCGTTCAATTTTATTCACAAATTTTCGGTTAGAGGCATATATGGCTGTACTGCTTACTCTAGTGTTTTCTGCCTATGAAGTTTGTATTCTGTATTCTGCGGTATTCTATGGTACGAGAAACACGTCGCGAAAACACACTTTCGGCCAGGTGATCGCACTTTCGCCCCTAGGGCCGAAAACGCAACTTTCGACCCGCTACGGAGGCATCGAAAGACATATTTTCAATGCATGTGTTATGAAATAGTATATTACGCAACAAGGGGCGAAAGTCAACGATTTCAAGAGTGTGAAGTTAGCTGCACGAGCGAAGCGAGGGCAGATATCACACGAGTGAAATCGTTGACTCGCTCCGAGTTGCGTATACAATTTTTCATAACAAATTCATTGAAAATATGACTTGAGATGCCATTTAAACGCGATTTTCGTATTGCAGAGTAATGCAAACGGGGCTGTTCGGTACCAACCGTCAGCAATTATTACCTGATGCACCTGTATCGCCACGTGAGGCAGACAACGCATAAGACAAACGAAATACGACCTGTTGTTGCCTTTTTCCGCTGACGATGCGTCTGGAAAATGTTCTCACGGGAACCATGTAGAATTTAGAATTTAGAATTTCCAATGTTAAGAAATTTTGTATATAAATAATGATTTCTAAGAATAAAGGTTAGTTACAGTTAATCTTTCTTTGAGTGTCAAACAAGTGAAGAGGCCCCACCAGAGGTAGCCGCACTTGCAGTTCAAATTAAAGTTTACTTGGAAGGGAAGAAGCTCCAATCCAACATCTTTGATAGTTTACTTGGAAGGGAAGAAGCTCCAATCCAACATTTTTTGGTGACCCCGACGTGATGGACACATTCATCGACATAGCAGCTCGCCAGTCCCAACTGGGAGCAGATATCGAAAAATTTTCCGAGAACTACAGAAAGGACGGCCCAAGCAGACGCACAGAAGAATATCTCATCCGGCGACAACAAAATTTAGAAGAACTATGGCAAACATATGACAGCAATCATCGGTTGATTTTGGGATGCCTGAAAAACGAAGATTTGGAACATCCATACTTCAAGGCCAATCATCGATCCAACGTTGAGGCATTATACAAGAGTCTCAAAACGAAAATCGAAGCAGCCCTTCTAGAGCCAGTATCCACTGTTCAAAGCGGGCCAAGCCAACCAAAGGATGACCAACCTCAACAAACTACGACCAAGATGATTCGGCAGCAAAAGGCCAACATGGCGGCCTTGGAGCGGCTATTGCAACGCTTAGAAGAAGAATCTACAAAAACGTATAGCAGAATGTATTACTCTGAGCAGCTGAAGATGATTCAAAGGTATTGGCAAACTTCAATGGACATGCATGGCATCATCATGGCCAACGACTTCCAGCCAAGCGACTACGACGAAGGGTCATACTCGGACCTGGAGTCTCGACAGTTTCAAGCAGTTGTGCGTTTGAGGGAAGAGATAGAAAAATTACAACCCCCTTCGAGCTTTTTTCAGCACGCTCCTCATTTCGGCTTGCCACAAATTAAAATTCCGACATTTGATGGAAGCTACCTGAAATGGACGGAATTCCACGATCTGTTCAATCAACTCATACATTCCCAGCCAATGGGAAATGTGCAGAAGATGTTTCACCTGAAATCCAATCTATCAGGGGAAGCTGCAAAAATCATCCAACATCTACAAATATCGAAAGAAAATTATATCGCTGCATGGGACCTATTGAAGACTCGGTACAGCAACATCCGGCTATTGACCTCCGCTTCTCTTCACAAATTATTCTCTCAACCTCCTATAGCGGAGAATTCTGCTTCAGGGGTGAAGAAGTTTCATGACGTCATCAAGGAGTGCATCTCAGCATTGAATAATTTAAAAATCAACACTGATAATTGGGACCCAATGGTCCTATATTTTCTAACTCAAAAACTGGACAGGGAAACACACAGGCTTTATGAGCAGTCTCTAAAGGATCCACGCGATTTACAGAAGTTATCCGGCTTCTTAAGCTTCCTCGAGTCTCGCTTTCATACATTAGAGAGCTTGGGCGATCGAAAGGACAGACAACAAAAACAGAACTTCAATTCACGGTCATCGTTGTTGTCCACCCACCAGCAAACTTGCTCCTGTTGCAAACAGGTCAATCACAGACTTCACAAATGCAAGAAATTCTTGCAAATGTCTATCAACGACAGGATCCAGTATATAAAGAAGCATTCCTTATGCGAGAATTGCCTTCAGCCAGGTCACGCAGTCAATGCTTGCCTTTCACGCCATTGCTTCAACTGCAATAAACAGCACCATACGCTAATACACCAAGTTGCTCAGTTAAGGGCAAGCGAGACACCCGGATTAGCCATCTCGCAACCGGTGCAATCTCAAGTCGGCTTGTTTACGACAGGTGCAACCTTAGCGAATGAAAAACAGAGTTACGTATTCCTCGCCACAGCATTGTTACATGCGCTTGATAAGCATGGTATCCCAGTTGAATGCAGAGCCATATTGGATACAGGATCTCAAAACAATTTTATTTCTGAGAAACTATGTAAACGATTGGGTTTGAGTACAACAAACACCCAATTAAACCTGGCTTGTTTAGGGTCAGCTACCCTACAAACACAACGAAGGGTATGTGTTCATTTACGATCACAAAAAACGAACTTCACAGCCGATTTGGAAGCGTTCATTTTACCACAAATCGCCCCACAACAACCCAGCAGATTTATCGACATAAGTTCATGGTCGATTCCACAAAACATTCAACTCGCCGATGCACAATTCCACCAACCAAGGGGGATCGATCTTCTAATAGGAGCGGAGTTGTATTGCGACTTGATGACCATCGGACAAATAAAGTTGGGTCCAAACTTCCCAACCTTACAAAATTCGCTCTTAGGATGGATCGTTCTGGGTAAGGCTGCCAACTTACCATCTTCAGAATCTTTTTGCGGCATCGGTGTCAGCCTAGACGAAAGAATTCGCAGATTTTGGGAACTTGAAGAAACAGAAGCTCCTGAAAGGTTGCTCTCCTCCGAGCAGCTGGCTTGCAGAGAACATTTTTATTCAACTTACCGTCGGGACCTGAACGGCAAGTTTATCGTAAAACTCCCATTCAAGCCGATGAACTCTGAATTGGGCGATTCTTGCCAACAAGCACAGCGGCGGTTCTTGGCATTAGAAAGAAAATTCTCTAGAATGCCAGAACTACGACAAGAGTATGTTAAATTCATGAGAGAATACGAGGCAATGGGGCACATGGAGGTTCTGAGCAGAGAACTTCTTCCTCTACGTCATTACTTTGTGCCTCATCACGCCGTACTAAAACCAGGAAGCAGAACGACAAAGCTGAGAGTGGTATTCGATGCTTCAGCAAAAACGTCGACTAATATATCCCTCAATGATATATTACAACCTGGTCCCACCATACAAGAAGATTTATTCTCCATTTTAATAAGATTCAGAATGCATCGATATGTCTTTACGGCAGATATCGTCAAGATGTACAGACAAATTTGGCTGGATTCAAGCGATAAAAACATGCTGTTAATAGTTTGGCGAGAGCGACCTACTGACGAATTAAGGTATTATCGTCTGTGCACTGTTACATATGGCATCGTCCCAGCGTCCTATCAAGCCACCCAGTGTCTCCATGTGCTAGCTGAGATCGAGCAACAAAATCTCCCTCTGGCATCAGCAGTTACGAAAAAAGACTTCTACGTTGATGATATTCTCACTGGTGCGGACAACATAAGCGAAGCAATTCAGATACAACAGCAACTTTGTGACATGTTGAATAAGGGAGGATTTCCGTTGCGCAAATGGTGTTCCAACCATTCTAAACTACTTGAATACATCCCACCCGAGGATCATGCAGTGGAACTCACGCTCACCGACAACGACGTCTCAACGTTGGGCTTAATTTGGAACCCTAAAGAGGATACACTCGCCATCAAGACGTTATGCAAGCAACAACTTCAACAATCGAACAAGAGATTCACTAAACGTTCCATATTAGCTGAAACATCCAGCATTTTTGATCCTTTAGGCATCATCAACCCGGTCGTTGTGCTTGCAAAAATCTTCATGCAGCATTTATGGAGTTTAAAACTAGACTGGGATGCGGCCATTCCTGAAGAACTTCATACAAGGTGGTCAAGATTTCGCGAACAAATTAAACTCTTAGAGAAGGTGACCGTACCTCGACACGTAATAACTCCAGATTCAGAAATTGAACTGCACGCTTTTGCCGATGCAAGCGAACAAGCTTACGGAGCCTGTATTTATGCAAGAAGTAATGACTGCAACAATCAAATAACGATGAGACTACTGTGCTCGAAATCTCGCGTTGCTCCCACAAAGAAAGAAACCTTACCGCGATTGGAGCTCTGTGCGGCAGTCTTAACAACAAGTCTTGCCGAAAGAGTATTGACTTGCCTAAAGCAGCCAATGAAAAACATCACATATTGGACCGATTCTACAATCGTGCTGTCATGGATTCAGAATCCTTCAAGCACATTCAAAACGTTCGTCGCAAACCGAGTAGCTCAAATTCAAAGGGCATCATCCCCACAAAATTGGAGGCACATTGACTCAAAGAGCAACCCAGCGGATATACTGTCAAGGGGCATTTACCCCAAGGATTTGCTCGATTGCAAACTTTGGTTTGAAGGACCTGAATTTTTAAAGAAACCAAAGCCTTGCTGGCCAAAACTTAGAGCAGTCGAACCCAGCATCAACCTGGAGCTTAAGGCAGCAAAGACAATTTTATTAGCAACCAATAAGGGCAGTAGTTTCATAGATGAAATTCAGCATAACAATTCATTTCGAAGATTGCATGAAGTCACCGCCTTTGTAATCCGATTCACCAAGAATTGTCAAGCCCCAAGGGACCAGCGGCTTATACAGAAAAGGCCAAATTCAGAGGAGTTATACAAGGCTCTTCATCATATCACGGCTCATGTACAAGGCAAAGAATTCTCTGCAGAACTAAAAGCGTTAAGAAAGAAAGAACCCTTAACATCTGGAAATCGACTCACATCTCTGACTCCCTGGCTTGACGACAAAGGACTCATTAGAGTGGGAGGAAGACTACAAGAATCACAACTGAGTTTCGAGGCCAAGCACCCAGTTCTTCTGCCTAGTACCGACATTATTACAAAGTTAATAGTAAAACAACTACACATTAACTACCTACACCCAGGACCTCAAGCTCTACTAGCTCTGATGCGCAGACAATTTTGGGTTTTAGGAGGGCGTAGACTGGCACAGAATGTAGTCCATCACTGCCTAAAATGCGCCCGTGCAAGGCCAAGAAATATCTCACAATTGATGGGAAATTTACCAGTGGAGCGACTACAGCCAACACGACCATTTACTCACACTGGGATAGACTTTTGCGGGCCGTTTATGATCCATTATAAAATCCGCGGGAAGACACCTACCAAGGCGTACATTGCTGTTTTCGTCTGCTTCTCCACCAAGGCCGTGCACTTGGAGCTCGTCTCTGACTTGACTTCAGCCAGCTTTATCGGCTGCTTGAAACGTTTTATTGCTCGACGAGGACGACCAACCACTGTACACTGCGATAACGCCACAAACTTTATTGGAGCGAAAAACGAGCTACAGGAGCTTGGTAAATTGTTCGCATCAACTCAACATCAACAAGACGTTGAAGAACAATGTGCTCAACAGGGCATTCTATGGAAATTCATTCCTGCTCGTTCTCCCCACTTTGGAGGTCTTTGGGAGGCCGCGGTCAAATCAGTGAAACATCACTTAAAGCGCGTAGCATATGGAGCCTCATTGACATACGAGGAACTGAACACTGTCATAGCCGAGGTAGAATCAATGCTAAATTCAAGGCCACTTACACCTATGTCTAACGACCCGAATGACTTACAGCCCCTTACTCCGGGACATTTCCTCATTGGAGAGCCCCTTACAGCTATTCCAGATCCGGGGTTTCAAGAAAATAGAATCCATTTAAACAAAAGATGGAAGCTGGTGACTGCCCTGAAAGACGAAATTTGGAGGAGATGGTCCACAGAATACCTGCAGGAATTACAACGTCGATCAAAATGGACAAAGCCTGTCACAGAAATCTCTCCTGGAACTCTCGTCGTGTTGAAGGAAGACAATACACCATCGTTAAAATGGCCCATGGCACGGGTCATAAATGTGCACCCCGGAAAGGACAACTTAATCAGAGTAGTAGAATTAAAAACTGCCAAGGGAATCACAAAACGTGCCATTCACCGAGTGTGCCCCCTCCCAGTATCGACGACAGACGAGGTTGACGAGCCGCAACAAGGATCATCGCCGACCAGAAAACCAAGAAACGGCAGCTTCAAGCCCATCAATCCTAAGTGGTTAGAACCTGCACACCAGAAACGGGATACCTCACCCTTGGTTAACACTCCAAAACGCAAGGCGAATCTGTTCAGCATAGCATTAGTAGTACTGCTGGCGTTAACACCTATCTCGGAATCGTTAAATGGGACCAGAATGCCAAAATTATCGGTTATGCCAGGACTCTACAAGCACGACGGCTACGATCACGAAATTAATACTTTGAAGGAAAACATCCAGCTCTTGAAGAGAAATTCGGTATTGAACGAAATGCCAAATTCAAACAGCAGCCACCACTTCATTGCATATATCGCATTGATGCTCAGCGTAGGTTTCCTGCTATGCTTTTTAGCACGCTTTCTTCATCAACGATGCAAGAATCAGAAGCCAACGCCGGCGCCTAGAAGAGGAGTTCATGCAGAGGATTTTACTTTGAAGACATCTATTGAAGTACCTTCAAGGCGGGGGAGTATGTTCGGTACCAACCGTCAGCAATTATTACCTGATGCACCTGTATCGCCACGTGAGGGAGACAACGCATAAGACAAACGAAATACGACCTGTTGTTGCCTTTTTCCGCTGACGATGCGTCTGGAAAATGTTCTCACGGGAACCATGTAGAATTTGGAATTTAGAATTTCCAATGTTAAGAAATTTTGTATATAAATAATGATTTGTAAGAATAAGGGTAGTTACAGTTAATCTTTCTTTGAGTGTCAAACAAGTGAAGAGGCCCCACCAGAGGTAGCCGCACTTGCAGTTCAAATTAAAGTTTACTTGGAAGGGAAGAAGCTCCAATCCAACATCTTTGATAGTTTACTTGGAAGGGAAGAAGCTCCAATCCAACAGGGGCTTTGGGGGGAGAAGCCCCATATACGGGGTCCAGGGGCGGAGCCCCGGTCAGGGGGTTCGGGGGGCGAAGCCCCCTGACTTCAACAGAAGTAAAGTTTTAAAAGAAACAAAACAACTTTAATCTATAAATTCGTTTTATTACTAAGAAATGTTGGTCAAAACAGATTTCAATTTTTAAATTTCTTTCCTTTGAAATAAAAAATCAACATAACAAAAAATGGAAATCGACAATGCGCAACTATTGTAAATCACACTGCGCTCGTATAGCTAACTTCACTCGTTCAGTTCCATTCATAAATTTTCGGTTTACGTCGCGAAAACACAGTTTCGGCCTGCTAATCGCACTTTCGCCCCTAGGGCCGAAAACGCAACTTTCGACCCGCTACGGAGGCATCGAAAGGCATATTTTCGATGCATGTGTTATGAAAACAAATTTTTAAACTTATTGTTTAAAAACTAAACTACACGCAGAGGAAAAAAATAATGAATCTAACTATTTTGTAGTGGGAAATTGGGACTATCACTAAAATAGTTAATTCCAATTACAAAATAAGTACAAAATTGAAATAATTAAAAAAATAGTCAATTTAACAACAAAATAAAAAAATTTTACTTTTAAGTACAGTAATCCCTCCAACTGCGCGGTTTCGCAACTGCGCGGTTTCGCAACTGCGCGATTAAGTATTTAATACCAAAATTTCGAACTGCGCGGTAAAAATTTCGCAGCTGCGCGGTTTTTTTTTATAATTTTCGTTTTAAAAAACATGTTCTGAATATATATTTTGGTGAATCCCCGACAAGAAGGAATCAGCTGGTCATTTGGTAATTTCGTACATATTTGGTAATTTCGTGCTTATATTTAGTGCGAAAAACTAGCAAATTCTTTTGTGCTTGATAGTCAACTTGAATAAAAATCTCTTAATATGGACCCTGATATGGTGCGTGTTTTAAAATTTCGGAGAAGTTTGACAGCTGCTTTAGTCCCATACGCAGAAATTCATAATGAAAAATAAAAATCGGGTAATCAATCACTAATAACAAGGGTTTTTCAAAAAGATTAGTAGTGCATATCATATGTTTGTATTAATTTAAATATGTCGTTGAATAAAAACTTTTTTTCTATTTTTTTTTGTATTTTTCTAATATCTGGGACCTAACCCCATAATTTCATACAAAGTAGGGTTCACAGTAGGGTTCACGGTTTCGGCTTGCGCGCTCTTTTTGTGGAACGTATCTACCGCGCAGTTGGAGGGATTACTGTAGTTAAATTTCTTATAAAAATTGTCGGTTTTGACTTTTTTTATAATTGAAATTAACTATTTTATTAATAGTCACGATTCCCCATTATAAAATAGTAAAATTTACCCTCTTTTCTTTGTGTGTATTTGAAGTTGACAATTTGACTTTTTCGTGTTTCCGGTTTTTTGTTTAAGATTAAACACTTTTTGTTTACGAAATTTCATTTTAAACAATTTCGACTTTTGTGTTTAAAATTTAAACCTAAAGTATGTATAACATTTAGCTTTCGAGGTTTAAATTTTCAACTAACATGGTTTAAAAAGGCACATTTAAACTCTAAAAACCTTAAAACCTCAAACAATAAGTTGAAAAAAATCGGAATTTCGTTTTTTTAAAACATGTTGGTTAAGCATTTTTAAACTAAATAGTTTAAAAACTAGAGAGTTTGAAAAAAATCAACCTAAACTTTTCGACGTGTTTGCTCGAGAAATTTTAATATTCTTATTGTTAATTTTTTTTGTTTGTCGTGGTCGGAGCCGTGGCTTTATAACGACTCCGACTCTAGAAAAAAAACTAAGAACTCCGATTCCGCGTTTCGATACCACACCCCCCGCCCCCAACTGTTTTTCCTTGTTTGGACTGAATCTTCCAAAAATAAAGTCGGCTATGTACACTTTGATTTAACAGAGTGGTTTTTCTACTTGTACCCTTTTTCGAATATGTGTGTAATAAAACTAACCCTGGAGCTGCCGTTCCCTTCACCCCCTCTGAACCTTGCTTTCGGATAGGTCTTGGAAGGCTGAAAAAAATCTGGGCATGTGAAGCTCCCGTGGAGGATTAGGGGAAGACAAGCAGAGCATTAAGAAGCATTATATGCCAACTTCTAAACGTGGAAAAGTATTTTGGAAAACTGCATGGTTGAAAAAACACATAATTTGTGATAAAAAAGAGAATATAAAACTACTAAAAGGAGTTTTATATTCTCTTTTGGTTGTTTTCAATTTCTGTAAAAATTGTTTCTAGAAAAATCTAATTATCTATAAAATACTTCAACATTATTTTCGATTTTTCGAAGCTCTCTTTTCCATTATTCGCTCTTTCACGATTTTTTTTTTGGATTTTATAACACTATTACGTCACCACTGCCCTCTCCTACCCAAATGTGTGGCGTATTTTATGGTCAACCACTACCCAAGAAGCAATTTGTAACCGTGGTTACAATGTAACTTCTCGAGCTTGGCAAAATTGGGTTACATATTGGTTACCAAGTAACGTGTGTGAAACTGCTATTTTGAAATTTATCTGTAATCGGAATATGTGTTGAAAAAGCGTTTAAGTGACTAGTATTGTGTTTTCAAGATATTTAAGTGATATTTTTAGACTATTCGAGTAAAAAAATACTCAAATATTGTCGTGGGAAAGAAATTATTTAGTGCAAAAAATTGTGTAAAATGCATTTTCTGCAGGGTGCGTGAAATTTTACGAAGCATCTTCATGATATTCGTCAAAAATTTCCCAGGGTTTGCCAATTTACGATAGAAAAGCTCTATAAAATCGGTATTAAAAGTGCGTGTTCTCCATATTGTCTATAAAAATCATCATCTTCTCGTGTCATTTAATTTCTAACAGCCGGTTTCACAGTGCGAGCTTAAGCTTCGAATTTGGTTTAAGCTTTCGCTTAACTGTTTTTAGTGTTTCACAGTGATGGTTTAGTCCTTAAACTGAGTTTAAATTTCCGTTTATTTAAGCCACCAAACTTGAGCGCTTAAGCTAAAGCTTAGCATGCTTATCGTCCAGTGAAATATTATTATTATTGGTTTTTAAATTGTTATTTTAATAATGGATAGTGATTTTGAAGATTCATTTGATGAAAGTGATGAAGAATGCTACTATCTGGTTGTTCACTCTCCCAAAAATTCGGGGACGAATTAACTCCATCTCAAAACATAGCTAAAAGTAAGCACCTCGCAGTGTTATTCAGAAAAAATGTAACACCGTGGCGCGGAGTTATTTTCACATATTTATTTTACGGAGCTAAATATTCATTTTAACACCGTTTTGACCTCTATTTTGAATTAACTCCGAAAAGGAGTCAAAAATTCACTCCAACTCCTTTTGGGATTTATTTTCATTGTAAAGGGTGTTCACGTTTAGACGAGGCTTACCAATTGGCTTCAACAGCCTATTGGGAAGGCAAATGGTTTACAAAAAATGGAGTCGATTACGCACCGAAAGGGAGTTTGAGGGAGTCCTTCACCTATCGGAGAAAATCGAGCTCCGGGCTAGGGAGTTCACAACAATTCCTTATGGGTGTTAATTTTTAACAATTTTTCGGTGTTAAACCAACTTATTAGATGGCCCAAAAAAACCTCGCAAATTCTCTTTTTTTGCAAGCATTTGAGATGTTTTGAGTTTTTTTCGTGTTTCCAAAGTTAATATTGACTTGTTAAAAACTTTTCTTGCATGTCTCTGCCGGGACTCGAACACGGGACCTCTCGAATTGTAAACCATTTGCCTTCCCAATAGGCTGTTGAAGCCTCCTGAAAGGAGTTATAGTGAATTTTTGACTCCTTTTCGGAGTTAATTCAAAATTGAGGTCAAAATGATGTTAAAATGAATATTTAGCTCCGTAAAATAAAAATTTTACGGAGCTAAATATTGTTTACTATGATGACAGAAATACACAGTGGCCTATTAAATTCACTAAACTGAGTTTTGTTAATCGACACACAAAATTTAACTGTGAAACAGCACTTGTGTGAGCGAAAGCTTAAGCTACCAGGATAAGTTTAACAAAGCCGAAGCTTAAGCTTCCACTGTGAAACCGGGCATAAGTTTGTTTTCTCTTCATGTTTATGTTTTAGCTTAACCAATATTAGTGTGAATTAATTTGTGTCAGCATTTTATGGTGAGAATTTTTTGTCGTTGTGTAGCATCTTCGCTCATTTTTTCTCTCCCGGTCGTGAAAAGGGTCCTTGCAACCGACTTACGTAGGGTTTCGGCAGACTTATCAAAGTTCTACCACGGGATATTCGACGTCTTCAGGCGGTAGCGGCTATTCGCCACTCAGTCGTATTTGGGTCGCCAGCACTTCTTCAGTACCACAATTTCAGTCATAAGGACGGTCGTGAGTCATGACTTTCAGTCGGTTCGTGTGCCATAGGACTACTTCCCAACCGAAAAATGCTCCTTGGGTTCATGCAAACGATTTCGCTTCGAGAATTAAATTTCTTATTTTAGGCTAAAACCTGAAGAAAATTGCATAAAATTTTTGAACATTTTTGAAATAGCACGATTTTATTGGCATCATAATTTCATTGCAAAAGAAAAAAATAAATTTGACTGGTAAAATAAAGTTAAAGAAATTTTTCGTTAAAAACAAAAGAATTTGATGACCCATAAAATCAGTTTAAATTTCAGATCCAATATTGTCGAAAATTTTTAGTTGCAACTAAAATCACGACATGCAATCGGAGGAAAAGTACGTTATAAAAAAATACTCCACCAAAAGTTTCCATTAATTTATCGCCATTAGATTTTTCTTGTTCGCTTTCTGTTCAGTCACCAATCTATGTAAGCATTTGAGGGAGAAAGAAAACTCCGCTCGAAGATTTGTGTGATGATGCAATGCCGTCAGATGACGCTCGCATAAAGCTTGAGGCAGCTAATTTTGTGCGTATAAAAGTGTATAAAGTTAAGTGCACACGATATGATCACTGTTCATATTTTTGAGCAAAAAAGTGTCCCAAACGTGTTCATATCGTCTGAACACCATATTTTTGTGTTCATACGTATGAACACAAGGCATATGAACACATTTGAACATACCGTGACCAAACGTATGAACACGACCTGTTCATACCGTGTGAACACTATTTTGGGACCGTATGAGCCCAGTTTGTAAAATTCGGACGTATGATCACAGATATGAACACACTGTCACATTTGAACATGGGCTAAGTTTTCAACATGTTCAAATGTAAAATTTTGAGTCAAATTTGTAAGTAAATTGATGTTTTCTGGTTTTTATTTGGGTCTAGTAGGTTTTAGATTTGTGGCGTGGATGGCTCAGTCAGCTAAGTGCTTGCCTTGTGATCCAATGAGCAGTGGTTCAAATCCCACTCAGGGTAAAATAATTCGATTCGAATTTGAACTTTTCTCTTCATGGACTTTAAAACACGGACCAGTTTGGTCTTCGCCTCCAAGCTCCTGGCATATAACACAAAAAAAAAAAGTTTTCGACAGTTTTGTAATTTGTTGTGTTGTGTGCTCAAATGTTCTTAAAAATTGTTCATATCTGTAATTTGAACAAAACGTTCATATCGTCTGAACAGTGGTTCATACGCGCGAACACAATGCATTTGAGCACATATGAACACACCTAAAAATTTGAAGCTTTGGGACAAAATGTTCATATCGTGTGAACACCTTTCATATATTGTATGAACATATGAGCATTTGAAGTTTATAAGCAACATATGCGTATGTTCAGAAATATGAACAGTGATCATATCGTGTGCACTTAGCTTTAAAGTTTCAAATTGGTTTCATTGTAACGCATAATGAACAGTCGAAGTTATAGAGAAGTTTTTTTTGTAACACAATAGAAACCAAAATGTATAATATCGGTTTACTAGTCACCTCGCTGTGAGGTTTCAAATGTAACATGGCGGTTGCGGTGACATAGCGGTATCGGAAAAGTTTCAGTCACGTTACAGAAACCAAATATGCAACATTTGCGTTTTGTAACCATAGCTTCAAACCGGTTACGTTTACGGATTGTAACCTCGTTGTGTTTCTTGGGTAATGCTGTTGTCGAAAAATCTTAACTTTTTTTTAAAAAACCAACACAAAAGTGGATAAATCTGAATCAAGGAATTTATCAAATTACCACCGTATATGTGGTTTTATTTTTAAGAAAATTATATTTGAACTATTATGTATGTGTAGAAAATCGGTGAAGCTGAAGCTGAATCCATCTAATTGATGTTAATAAAAACCACGTGTAATTTTCCATGCTCTATTTAACTAACGTACATTTCTAGGACGAAATTTATTTTTGGATGGTGTGATTTTAGGCGACGACGATATTTTGACAGGTTTTCCACCTTCATGTATAAAATATTCCGGGTGTTTCACCTGTTAAGTAAACAAAATCACTCCTTCAATGAAGGCCGTTATTGTTTGGCCCAAGTAAGACGAACTGAATTCAGTGTCTAATGTAAACAAGTAAATGAAACCGCAACAGTATCCGTGGATTTGCCACTACATTCAATACGTTCGCTTGTTCCTAAGGGAAAATTCACATGCAGGATTTGGGCTTTTGATCCCGTCCGTAATCAAATATTAAACTCCTACGTGGCAACATCATCAATCAAGCCGGGAGCTATTGAGGTAGCACCGTTCAAACAAATATATTTGACGAGTGTGCTACTATCTATGAATGGAGTATGGGCGGCGCGAGGTTGGGATAATTCAATATTCGCAAATATTATACATATCTTATAAAGCTTTTCCTTTTGCCATTACTTACAAGCGCTCAAATCGACACTAAAAAAAATCTCTGGAGGATATTTTACAAAAATCTTGGGGATATAGGATGTCAAATTATCACTCAAATAAACGTTTAGTCGTTAAATAACACGAAGATTTGTCGATATTTAAACGTGTCAGTCACATTTAAAGCTACTTGCCTTTCAGAATCATGGAAACAAATTGAAAAAATAAAAATGTGTTTTTCAAGATCACCATGATAAGAAGATAACGTGAAAAGTTTCTGAGCTACGCCTCAATTACGCAACTGTGAAACTGCAGTCTACAGGAAATTTCGTTATGTAAATTTTATCAAAATTTCGTCTGAAAATCTAGAAAAAACCAAATTCAGTTGGATATAAAAATGATAGCCTAGAGAGAGCAGTCCGTGCATTTTGTTTGGAAAATGGTTCCCAAAAATTGAAAAATAAGGAAAACAAATGCTGGCATGTAAGATATTTGTAAAATACGGGACGAAAACTTTTGCTATAAAATTCTAAAATTATATTCCCTGTCAAATAATTAAAGAAGGCATCTTGCATTAAATTTACGACAAAACCGTCAACGGAATCTGTGATCAACAATTTCTAGTATACTTTCGTTAATGATTGAGTATTAAGGCTCTGATGACGGTGAGCCAGCTTTCCATACCAGAAACAGGATCCTGATGGGTTTTCAGGGCAGACATGTCCGACCTGTTGGGGGGAAATTTGGATGTGAAAACATCCGCAAAAATAATATAATTTTGTTGTTTTTGCAGACCTTATAAGCCGATAAATTCCAATAGGATTCAATGGTAAAAGGTCGAGTATAAACCATGAATCAGAAGTGGTTCAATGGTTAAACACTAAATAATTGAGTATTAATGTTTGAAAGTGTTTTTCATTATTTTTTCGACAATCCAACTCCGTGTAAATAATCTAATGGCATGCAGAAGCCTTTAACGTGATTATAGTTGACGGTCAACAATTTTTTGTTCGACCGTCTGGATATACCATAGGAAAAGGCAAATTGTTGTGAATGTCGAATGTTAAACCTTAGAAAGAAATGTTGCTTGGTGTAAAAAACGAGCTTTCCAAGAATATTGACAATATAGTGCAAAACATCACAAACTTTAGAAAAAATAGCCTAGAAATTTTCTTTTTTTATGAAGAAAAAAATATGAAGAAAAAAAAATTTGGTGTGAAAAACATTTTCGTAAACGTATGTTTGAAAAATGTCAAATGTCGTAAAACGGCAAGACAATTTCTGATTATTCAAAAACAGATTTATAGTCGTACAACAAAACATTAACAATACACTGAAAAAATTTCTAAAGCATCGAATTTCTAAACCAAGAAATGTCTTGCTTATAAAACTTTTTGATACGGAAAATTTAGGAAAAAATAAGTTGAGATGAGTTTGTGTGGGAGCTGTGTTTAAAAAAAAATTATATAAGTTGAAAACTATCTGTTCGATTAGAGAATATTAGCAAAGGTTATGTTAAATTTTCACCATCGTACTTTACTCCTCAACTCACGGGATACTTTTTGGTGGACTTTTGTTGGAGCTGGACATGGCAAATTTTCGGCCGATTGTTTCGGTAGGTTTCCCGCGAAGAAAAACTAATCTTCGGTTTCATTTTACCCCCTCCCCTTATTCCTCTCACCAATCGGGATACTTTGTAATAGGCCTATGTTAGAGACAGCGAGCATCCATGCCAAATTTCAGGTCAATCAGTTGAGCCGTTTTCACGTGAATGTTGAACAGACAGACAGACAAACACAAACTCATCATTATATATCTTTTTCTTTTTAAATTTTGTTGCTCATTTTGTTCCGGATTGGCTCCTAAAAACTATGGCCACCATAAAATACCTTTTGCCCCTACCCCTCGCCCCTGGAAAAAATTCTTTGGGACGCCCATGTGTAGGGTGGGACAGTTTCATACATAATGCGTTTTCTTACAATTTAGACTGTTAGGAATTTATTTTGGCTACATGAATTCCTGGGACTCTGGGATTTGGTGAGAATTTACGTTGTATGACAGTGTCTCTCCCACCATACTTTAACATACATAGCATACGAACAAATTGTATCTTTGAACATGAAATGTTGTAATTTGTTTTATGAATTTGGTAATATCCTTATTCATTCTTTTATCTAATTAATATTTCATTTCTTAATAGTAAAAAACCTTTACCTGAAAATAACCGATTATAAAATTTTCCAATATTTTTTTTTCAAATTTATAATCACCAATGCATGAAAAACGCTATTTATATTATTGGATTTATTTATCGGTTTATTTGGATAATTGATTGGAAATCACAAACTTGACATTTTCAGATGACATTTCTATAAATGCAGGTCTTGTGGCAAAAGTGCAAATATTATGGTTTTTAAATTATATGGAAAAGTCCACCAATCGTAAATTATTCAAAAAAAAAGAGCGGAATTGGACGATATCCTGAAGCTTTTCGTATTGATGGAAATTTCCATGAAAATGAGATTGCTTGGATTCTGTTATTTGACTATGAATTTACGATACATCAATATTTACGTCAATTTGAGGTTATGGAGAACTACTTTCATAGTGGAAATTTATCACAGTGAAAAATATATCGATGGAAGTCATACAATTGTAAATTTTGTTGACTTTTATCTTCTAAAAATAAATATTATGCACCAATCATTGAATATTCGTTATCTTAAAAAATATTTTAAAAAAATGGTGTTGATATCGATTTTAAAGTAATTAAAAAGAAAAACATAACAAAAGCTATAATTGCCAATCTGGCAATCATTGGAGACCCGTATGGTGATATTCGTATCAAAATTCGAACAATTTTACCAAAATTCCACTTTGAAGTCAAACTTTCCAAAAAGATTTTTTTAAATTTATTCCAATCGGATTTTGATGTATGGCAGTTTTATGTAGAATCATATCCTAAATAACTTTTGTTCTTGCACTTTTTTGATAAGATGCACAGTTTTTGAGATATTTGCAAAAAAACATTTTCGTTCGTATGGGGGTACCCCCCTAATTGTCCATTTGTTCCCATGAACGAACTTAGCCTCGCATTTTACGAAAAACGAATCTGCGTAAAATTTCAAGTTTCTAGCTCAATCCGTGCGCCCGCAATCCGCGCCACAGATGGACGGACGGACGGACGGGCAGACGGACAGACGGACAGACGGACAGACGGACAGACATACAGACGGACAGACGGACAGACGGACAGACGGACAGACGGACAGACGGACAGACGGACAGACGGACAGACGGACAGACGGACAGACGGACAGACGGACAGACGGACAGACGGACAGACGGACAGACGGACAGACGGACAGACGGACAGACGGACAGACGGACAGACGGACAGACGGACAGACGGACAGACGGACAGACAGACAGACGGACAGATGGACAGACGGACATGCAAAGTTCAATTTTTTTTATCATTCTAAACACACTGGTGTAATTCATTTTTGTGTGTGATAACGGGATCTTGGCGTTACAAATGGTAAGGCAAATTTAATATACCCTTTGGTTTCACCATACGGGTATAAAAATATTCTATGTTATAAACATAATAAAAGCTATAATTGCCAATCTGGCAATCATTGGAGACCCGTATGGTGATATTCGTATCAAAATTCGAACGGTTGTACCAAAATTCCACTTTGAAGTCAAACTTTCCAATAAGAATTTTTAAAATTTATTCCAATTGGATTTTGATGTATGGGAGCTTTATGTAGAATCATATCCTAAATAACTTTTGTTCTTGCACTTTTTCGATATGATGCCCCTAATGGTCCATTTTTGCCCATTAACGAACTTAGCCTCGCATTTTACGAAAAACGGATCTGCGCAAAATTTCAAGTCTCTAGCTCAATCCGTGCGCCCGCAATCCGCGCCAAAGACAGACAGACAGACGGACAGACGGACAGACGGACAGACGGACAGACGGACAGACGGACAGACGGACAGACGGACAGACGGACAGACGGACAGACGGACAGACGGACAGACGGACAGACGGACAGACAGACGGACAGACGGACAGACGGACGGACATGCAGAAATTAATTATTTTTATCATTCTAAACACACTGGTGTAATTCATTTTTATGTGTGATGACGGGAACTCGGCGTTACAAATGGTAAGGCAAATTTAATATACCCTTTGGTTTCACCATACGGGTATAAAAATATATATGTATGTTATAAAAATAATATCAGTTGTGATTAACACAAAACTTTCAATTATATTCCAAACAGATTTTACCTTAATAAATTTTTCAATACGACTCGCCATTTTCGAGCAAACTGTTTCATTTGTATGGGGGAGGGGGAGTGGACTGGTCTAATTTTACCCATTCAAGAACTTAGCCTAGCCGTTTACGAGAAACGGAACTATACAAATTTTCAAGTCTCTAGCTCAATCGCTTCGAAAATTATAGTGTTCATGGACAGACAAGCCGGAATCAAAATCTTTTGTCATCCCTAACACCCTGGTGTAGTTCCGAGGATTGCTTTGATGCGTTACAAACGGTATATTAAATCTAATATAATTCTATATAATATATCATATAGAATATAATGATTTCGTTATGTTAGAATAGCGTTTCCAATTCCAGATTAAAATTCTAAAATTGGATATCTACACACAATTACACTCGACTGCTAATGTACTTGACAATTTTAATAGTCATTTCGTCACTCTTCGTCAGAATAAGAAATACTATTTAACGACTTAATACAGCAGTTTATAGTCCTTTAAGGGATTGCTTTACACGTATTTTATTTTCTCACTCCCCAGAAACCGAAAAAATCTCATTAAATGTGCCACTTTCCTTTTATCGCAGTGTATCTAATTAGTCCATTCGTCTGCAACACGTATGTTTTATTATTATTGGTCTCGATCTAATTACCATATAAAAATCAATGAATTTTCGGTCAAAAAACCAAGCAATTCTCTATTCGGCGGCGTCTTATGATATACAACAATTGGAAATCAAAAAGGATTCGGCTCTGTGGACGAACTGTGGACTGTGGCATTGGAGGATAGAGGATAAAATTGAAATGACCTAGACAGACAGATAGCAATTTACGAGCTTTACGAGCCCTGGGGCCAATAAAGCACAGGCACGCATCCTTTATCCAAATACTATCTGCCATGCAGAGAGGGTTTATCTACAGATATTACACTTAGATATACATATGCATGGAAATCTACACCTATACATAGATAGATATATCAGTATATCCTAAATTAAACCTTATAAATCTACGGTTATAACAAAGAGTCGGAGATATAAGCTTTTATGTTGGCCGATTTTATGCAGTCGGTCGTAACTTCAACAAATCATTCTTGAATAAAAATTCAGTTTGGTTAAAAAATGCAGACGGCCATAAAACACATATGGTGGACAAAATCGGATTCGATATCGTTGTCCTGTCAACATTTTATCGATGCGAATATGTGATCTACTTTGATTTTAAATTTCGTACAACTAGAAAAATATCCCAACTTCAGTCATGAGCAGTTTTGTATTCAATAATTTTGTATTCTTCATCCTCGTTCATCGCAACGTAAAACGATAGAAATACAAATGGGTTTCCTTTTAAGAAATGTTGATGTGTGTGTGTGTGTGTTTTTTTTTTGTTTTTGTTTCAATTCCGTCCAACAAATGTCTTATTTGGATATGAAAACTCAGGAAAAATCTCAGGTTAAGAACCTTCTCGACATGAAAATAAAATCACTTAAGGTCGTATTGTGTGTAGTTTGCTACACTTTGCAGTTTTACGCTATACAAAGAAAAAAAAACTCAAGGGGGACAAAATAAAGAAAAGCTTTCAGTTCAGCAGAGTATAACGGGGAAAGTGTTAAAAAATATGTGTATGGATGGATGGTTTTTTGTGGCCGCCGGCGAACTCTTTGAATTGCGTACTTTATTCATGTCAGTTACGAAACATTCGCAGCATTTTTCATGTCACTAGACAAATCGGGTGTCCTTTATGCTGTGAACATATGTAACGCGTTGGTTGTATTGCAATATTGAACTCTGGGTCATAGTCAGGGTGACGATACGTCCCGGAAAGGTCGGGATAGTCCCGAATTTAGGCATGTTGCCCCAGACAACGTCCCGGAAATTAACATTTTGTCTCGGATTACTTATTTTTTTGTTATACTTTACTTAATAGTAAGAAACGATAACTAAATATGCAAAACATATTCTGAACTTTTCACAACATACTATATGTACTTTATATACTTCAATGTATATACAGTGGTACCGTGGTTCGTAAAGTTAATCCGTTTCTGAAGAGCGTTCACAAACCGAAACGTTCACAAAATTTCCGATATAAATATATGTAAAATGAATAACCGCGTTCTTGAATCTCGAAAAATCGACTTTCTGAAATTTTATTATACCTTTTTTTTACAAAAAAAAGGTATAATAAATGTTCGATAAAGTCGACATAAAGTCAACAGGTAACGGTTCTTCGGTTCATTGTAAAACCTATCCAATGTGGTTTTTTCCCAAAGAACGTTCATGAACCGAAACATTGTTCACTTTTTGAGCTGAAAAACAAAAACTGAAAAACACGAACCGAAACGTGTACGAACCGAGGCGTTCACGAACCGAGATACCACTGTACTTCAAAGTATTTTGCCTGCGGCACATTTTTCTTTGTTGGTATTTTCACAGTTGCATTTAAAGAACTGCCAAAGCTCTAGTTTATTTGCGCTTGGACTTTTGTAGCTTTTAAATTCAATATTTGTGCCGTATTCTGTTGAAAAAAATGGCTTGTGGCGCTTTTTTTATTAAATGTATTACCGGAATTTGATTGCACCTAATTTTTCTGACTATAAAGCGTTTCAATAAAATGACGAATGAGTATGTTTTCAAATATTTGTGTGTGAAAGTTTTACACACAAACATTTGAAAATTTTTATACCCGTATGGTGCAACCAAAGGGTATATTAACTTTGCTTTACCGTTTGTAACGCCAAGATCCCGTCATCACACACAAAAATGTGTGTTTAGAATGATGAAAAAAGTTTAATTTTTTCATGTCCGTCCGTCTGTCCGTCTGTCCGTCCGTCCGTCCGTCTGTGGCGCGGATCGCGGGCGCACGGATTGAGCTAGAGACTTGAAATTTTGCGCAAATCCGTTTTTCGTAAAATGCGAGGCTAAGTTCGTTAATGGGCAAAATGGACCATTAGGGGGGGTACCCCCCATACGAACGAAAACGTTTTTTGTGAATATCTCAAAAACGGTGCATCTTATCAAAAAAGTACAAGAACAAAAGTGATTTAGGATATGATTCTACATAAAACTCCCATACATCAAAATCCGATTGGAATAAATTAAAAAAAATCTTTTTGGAAAGTATGAGTTCAAAGTGGAGTTTTGGTACAACTGTTCGAATTTTGATACGAATATCACCATACGGGTTTTCAATAATTGCCAGATTGGCAATTATAGCTTTTGTTATGTTTATTTCTCTATACGTTGTTTAGCTATTATTATTTTGGTCAAAAAAATTTTTTTTCTTTCACAAATATCAGTAGAGGGGTTGATAGGAAAAAGGGTTAGGTAAATTGATAACGTAAATTTTAGTAGTTGAAAATCTTTGTAATGCGATGAAAACTGGTCTAAACTTCTTCCAGCATTTCAGGAGTTAGCTCGGTAGGTAGTGCACAGAGAAGGGGTGGGTTTGCTTTTGGTGGATGAAAATTGTTTCTGAAGGACGATCAATCCAATTTTGAAAGCCGTAAGAAGTATGGAAAATTTTCATTCGGCATTATTCTAACAAAGTAACAATTTTTTTGATTTTGGAAAGATTTATGGGGGCTGTTCGAGGTTGTGTGACGGTCCTACTGAACTTCATATTAAAATTGCGAAAAAGCGTGACAATGGTTAAAGGGAGAGGGGGGGGGGAGGTGTCTTCCGAAAAGCATAAAATTAGTGTTACGTATTTATGTTCATGTTCAATAGGGTGGCCTTATAATTCAAGTTTCTAAAAGTTTGGCTCCCACTTCCCTGTCTTGTTTCAATCAAAATCAAAGCTGAATCAGACAACTGCGAAGCGACTCTAATCTAATATCAAGTTTTGAAATTTTCGCCCAGAGAGTATTTTTTTCTTTTTCAGACAAAAAAATTTATGTTTTGCAAGGCGTTTGAGGCTCGAATAACAGTTGTCCGATTGAGTTGGGTTGCACAGCCCGTTTTTTTTTTGTTAATTAGAATAGCAAAATTTGAAGTTTCGGAAAATTACCTATAGCTAAGGGTCACCCTAGTGTAAAACCTATAAAGCAAAAATTCAGGACCACATATTCGTTATATTTTTACCGCTAACCGCATATTTCTACCGGTTCTGTAATCTTCACGAGGTGGTCTTCATCTAAAAAACCCGTCTTGAGATTGAATCTTGAATTACGCAAAGGAAATTCCTATAATTACTTCTCTGATCTTAACCGCTAATTCCAGGACTTTGTGGTTGTGGCGTACGATTCTCTACCTTTTGTGTGACTACAGGTTTATCAAAAAACGAAGATATATTGTGTTTCTAAATTAAAAGCATTTATTCTGATAAAAATATTTGTCGATAATTCTATTTTTGAAAATTCTCTATAGTCGTTGCCAATAATGTTATGATTTCACCCTCATGAATTTATAAAAAGCATCTAAACAAGATGTTGTTAAAAGCTGAAGTAGCTTTGAGTAAATCCGATTATTTTACTTTTAAATTTTTAACGAAGTTCAAGGATTTTTTCGAGAATTTTCAAGGACACGTGCAGTGCTGTTCAATTAGGGTTTTTTGCGGATATTTTTAAAACGTTTTTTGTGTTTACAGCGAACACGAGAATAAGTGGTATCGATACAAGGATGTTTTGATGAATTCTAAGATATTTATTTTTCAGCTTTTCGGTCACGAAATTTTAATTTACCATAAAATACGTCACGCTAATTTTTATCCTCTTCATCTCCCAACCGTCTTCCATAACTAACAACATGGTCAGGTTTTTCGTTTTTTAAAAGCTTTTATTTAGCTTGCCTTCGCCTCTGTCTGTCTGTCAGGGTCAAATGTTGACCCACTTCCACTCATCCGATTGACTTGACATTTTGCACACAAACGTAAGTCCGATTACAATAAAATATTTTGACCACTTCGTCCTTGCAAGGATAAGAGTTGGTCCTGTAAGAATAATATGATTATATAAATTTTCCAAAAAAAAAATCTCATCTTGGGGTTTTTGGGGTCGCTGAATCCGATTCTGACATTAAAAAATCTGTAAGGATAACGGAAAGTACTGTAAGGATATTGTGATAATTATTTTCCTAAATTTTTCCGGAAAAAATTTCATCTGGGGACTTTTGGGATCGCTGAATTTGATTCTGACATTAGGAAGTCTGTAAGGATAGCTGAAAGTCCTGTTAGGATAACTTGATTATGCTTCTCCTCAAATTTTCTGCAAAAAAACTTCATATTGGGGTTTTTGAAGTCGCTGAATCCATTTTGATGTTAAGAAGTTCTTAAGGATAATAGACGGTCCTGAAAGGTTAACGTAATTATTCTTTTTCTCAGATTTTCCGGGAAAAAACTCAACTGGGGGTTTTTTTGGCTCGCTAAATACAAATCTGGCATTAAGAAGTCTGCAAGGATATTTCAAAGGCAAGGATATTTCAAAGGCAAGGATATTTCAAAGGCAAGGATATTTCAAAGGCAAGGATATTTCAAAGGCAAGGATATTTCAAAGGCAAGGATATATATTCGAAGAGTAAACACTATATATAAGCGGGGCGAAAGATAAACGTCATTCTGGATTTTAAGTAATACTAATTAAACACCAAATGATTAAAAAAATAAAAATATTTATCTTGCTTTTATTTCTGATACACAGCACCCGAAAAATTATTTCTTCCTTTTTAGTGCATTTTATCTAAATTAAACCTTTTTTCAAGTTTTTTTGAATGGGATTTATAACGCCCGTTACGCTAAAGCTGACTTCCATACTCGTAAAAGCGTAACGGGTTTTATACATAGTATAGCCTCTTAGAAATGATCGATCGGTGTCACCAATACAAATATTTATTAATTTGATTAAAAATTCACCTTTAAAAATTAAATGTTCGAAAATTTACCTATAAAATTGATAAACTTTCAACAGAACTTTCACCCAGTATATCCATTTCGTGAAACTGTCGACAACTCCAAACATTTTCTCCCCCATTTCGTAATACGTAAATATTAAAGTTTTCTAGTTTATGTTACAGATTGAGTCTTTGACCTCAGACAGATTTGTTATGTAGCAATGATAGAAAATCGAAACGTGTTCGCACCTTGTTTGGTAAATCGATCGAATTGAAAAACAAACATAAGTCAGACATTTACCCCGCAGCCAAGAATATTGTGTAGGTTTATGTAAACTTTTCCGACCCATTATTCACATTTTGACGTTTCTCGACGAAAAACGAAATAGAATTTTTTCTTGTTCCTTTTTGATATGCCATACATATTCGTTTTTACTCTTCCCAAAGATATGCGTTTAGCTTACATTTGTATAAATTTACAATCTCAATATTTTGATGCCGCATATCATTCCAGAAAAAGACAGAAAAGTCACCCCATTTTCCTGCTACGGAATCAGGGCACAACATTCTTTTTGTCGTGTGTTTGTATTCTTTTTAGAAGAACTCAGTAACAGCTCATCACTACGTGTACTGAAAAAAGTCAGCTTGTTGGAAAAGTTTTTTCTCGTGATGCTGAAACAGCAAAATCTGCCCTTAGGATGAAAAACACACAAACATCAGCTAAGGTTATTGCTATATATGAGTTATCAAAAAGTATGACATTGTTTTGAGCTAAGTACGTACAGAGGTATACAAACGTTTTTCAAAAGGGTGGAATGCAATACTCCAAGCATTATTCAATTTATTCTTCTTCTTCGTGTGTTTTATTGGAAATTTTTGGCGTTTTTCTTTTAAACATTAGCTAAATTTTTCTGTAGACAAAGGCGAATATTATTATTCGAGCATATCAACATAAAATTTTGTATACTTGTATATGCTGTGGATCCGCATTATGAATAAACCTTAAACATATCACATCATCCTATATTACAGATATGTAGATTATTATTTATGTTTTAGCGATATTCAAGTACCTACTCGTTCATATTTATTGCCTTGTCTGGCTTCTTACCGCCGGAAAATTGAATCTTATGCTAGACTGAGCTTAAATGAGCTTCAGCAAATAAAAAAAAGTTAAGTACATCACAAATAATGATTTTCAATTTATGAAGTCATGAATCAAAACTGCCTTGAAGGTGGCTGAAATTGTGGTATTGGATGTTTATCTTTTAGTACAGCATATCATAATTATTGCTTCACGTAATGATGATAAGCTACAGGTGCACCGGTATTTTGGTGTTATTTGCTTAAAGCCTTTTACAATAAATCTTAAATTGAAATCCAATTTGGGTTCTTATGTTTTACACGCTTTTAATAAAAAACAGGCTTCCCGTTCCTGAATTCTGAGTTCCCGTTCCTGAATTATGAAAATAAAGTCTTGTTCCGGCGTGAAAATTTACTGGATTTTCAAGGATTTCCGAGAAAATTGTGTAGAGGGATCAACATGTTGCGTGGCAACCCAAATCTCATAGACCCACCCAAATTAATTGAGGTTTCATCGCAATTTTCACTTTCCTATACATTGTATACAAAAAGTAATGTATTCATGAAAAATTTCACCTCTCTTACAAAAAAAGCATTTAAAATTACCACTTTTGAGTCGATTGGAATATTATTACAAAAACTTCTTTCAGTCTGTTAGTCTGTTAGTCTGTTAGTCTGTTAGTCTGTTAGTCTGTTAGTCTGTTAGTCTGTTAGTCTGTTAGTCTGTTAGTCTGTTAGTCTGTTAGTCTGTTAGTCTGTTAGTATGTTAGTATGTTAGTCTGTTAGTCTGTTAGTCTGTTAGTCTGTTAGTCTGTTAGTCTGTTAGTCTGTTAGTCTGTTAGTCTGTTAGTCTGTTAGTCTGTTAGTCTGTTAGTCTGTTAGTCTGTTAGTCTGTTAGTCTGTTAGTCTGTTAGTCTGTTAGTATGTTAGTCTGTTAGTCTGTGTACAAGATTGATCAAAAACTAATATAGGTAAAGCCATGAAACTTTACAGACGTTTTTATCCTAATAAATCCCACACAAAAAATCTCGAAAAACTAGGACGAAAGGGGAGGATGACAGCGTATTGTTAGTTTTCATAATTTTTGATCGAACTTTTTAGTTTATTTATATCTAAGGGCTTTACGGTTCATCCCTCACTCACAGGTCGGCCTTCTGCTTTCATGTCTACGTTGAACTACGCCCCCCCCCCCCTCCCACTCCTCGAACATCGGCGACGCACTTAGCGTATCTACATATTCTGGTAAAAAAAACATATTTCAAATTTCACAATATTAGAGGCTGCACCTTTAGCCCAAACCCGATCAGCTATCTCGGTAGTTATTCGGCCTTCGACATCGAATCTGACTTTTCAAAGGATGCGTCAGTGGTTGAAAACTTTCTTTAAAGTCTGACGTCTATAATGGTCGAAGCCATGTACGATTCATTTACAGATGAGGGGATTTATAAAGAGGGAATTTATAAAGAGGGGAAAAGGTAGTTAGTATCGTGCGAAATTTTTTCTTGGGGGCTGATATCTCTAGTGTTGAAAACCACATACAAACCCATTCATAATTCCAAAAGATAGCAGATGAGGGGATATACAGAAAGAGAAGAGGTAAATATTAGTGCGCAAAGACTTTTCTTGAGAGTAACCTCTCTAATGGAGGTTACCCCACAAGAAAAGTTTTTGCACACTAATCTACCTCTTCTCAAACCACTTCAGAATTGTATGAGTTAGTAGGAGAGGAGGCTTACATCGAGGGGTCTTACATCGAGGGGGCTTACATCGTGGTAGGGGGTAGATATTAATGAGTGAAAAATATTCCTGATAGTGGGTCGGCATCTCTAATGGTGAAAGCTGGTTCTGAATGTCTTAAGAAACGCAGGAGGGGGCAGGTGAATTCTTCTACTCGATGATAAAAGGCTTTTAGCTTTTATTTCGATGAAATCGGATAACACTTTCTATCAAAAAATGCAAATAAACGAAAATTTGCATACTTTTAGGGAGGCCGAAAAGAACCCTAAACATGGATGAATGGCGATAAAAAAACACGTGTCTCTTATTTTTTTAACGTTCTTAAACTTATGTAAGTTTCATCAAGATCTGAGAGTTACCTCTCGCTAAGTTTACTTGTAAGACATTTTCCAAGGTGAAATCGGGTTTCCCACGGTTTCTTTTCATTTTCCAAATTCTTAAATTATACTTTAATATCTGTTAACAGCTTTTATAAACACGTTAAAATGTTTTCAGACATTTTGAATTCAAATTTCTAGAATCTGTTTCCAAGTCGTAATGCGATTCATTAAGTTGCATGCAACGGAATGTTTATTTTTATATTTAAATTATTCAGTCCGAATGTTTTGCTTATAAATAAACAAAATAAACGAAATTACAATTTTAAAATGTTCAACTTGAGACTCTTCCGTAGCACGTTACCATTTTCCCAATGATGTTGAAGAAATTCCTTTATGCAAATACGATTAAACTAAAGAAATGGAGAGCATAGCATTCATAACAGAAGTATTCAATTTTCTTTTTCATATAAGATTTCTGTATCTCTATTTACCTATTTTGTCGCTTCAGGAAAATTGCTTGGTATCTCTATCTTTTACCTGATATTGAAAGTTTTCCCCACGGTTTGAAATTTTACATCAATGTATTGCCAAGGAACTGCACTTTGAAATCGATTTTCTTCATTGGACTGTAACCAAACCAGTTTCTACAGAGAGGAAACTTAGCATAAGAACTGAACTTTTTTTTTCAAATGCGGAACATCTTGCTTCATAGAGGAATTTCGAAGAAAAGTTTGATTTTTTTTTGTCATATAAAGAGTGCAAAATATTTTGTATAAACGATTTCAATTGTCATCGCTAAATTTTATAAATATAACATTATAGGATATATTCAAATATTTTATTGGCTCAACAGCGAATTCTAAAAAAATGCGATTAAACGAGAAAATCGCATCGAAAGCACGTTTTATTGTAAGTGAGATTCGATTTAAAATTGTGTGAGACTGAAGTACTAAAAGTCAATTGTGAAATACCCAATATGATGCGATTAAAGATATAAAACGTATTTTTTTGCTAAAATTCTCGGATTCCAAAAATGCTAGTAGGGTACATTCATTAATTTTTTTAAAAATCTTCATCAACGCTTTTTAAAAAATATTAAGTTTGAAGACAAGTAAATATAATGACGCGTATTTAAACGCGGGTATTGTTAACCATGAGTTTAAACTGACAGTTTGCTATGGTTTTTAACCTTCTGTCTATATGACTCCAGCCCACTTTAAATAACCAAGCATTCTTTTTAATTTGTTTATTACCTTTAAATTGCCACTATTTTTCGAATTGAGAGATTACATTAGAGAAGTTTGGCATTTAATTGAGTAAATAATAGTTCGCGGTCATTGATTAGGATTACGACCCCTAGATTTCGAAATTCGATACGCAAAATCCTACAGGGATAACCCTTTTATCCTTTTTTTCACTCTTATTGTGTGAAAGATTGACATTCTAGAGTTTTTGAAGTCGATAAACCCAAGTCTGATGCTGAAACCCCAAGAAATCCCATTTTTCTAGAAATTTTTTGTCAAAAATGATAATTATCCTTACAGGACCTTTCAATTAATTTTTCCTGGTTAACGTTGAAAGAGGTCGAGCAAAATACAAAAAGTTTCACGAAATCTTTCATACATGAAATCTTTCATACATGAAATCTTTCATACATGAAATCTTTCATACATGAAATCTTTCATACATGAAATCTTTCATACATACATGAAATCTTTCATACATACATGAAATCTTTCATACATACATGAAATACATGAAATCTTTCATACATGAAATCTTTTATACATCATGAAGAGCTAATATAAACAATTTGAAAGGTGGCAGGTCCGTTTCATAGCGCTGAATCAAGAAAAAAATAAATAGTTGTGCGCTGGGGGGGTTTCTCTTAGAATCGAGGTATTCGGCCCACTTTATTGTTTGAGGACTCTCAATAACTTTTTATTCAAAGACCCTATGATACTTTACCTAACGGTTCAGCAGACATTGCCATTTTCTCAAAAAAAAAAAAAAATAGTTGAAAAATCCTCTATAAGAGGGCAAAAGAGAGGTGGTGTTGGGTTACTGTCTAAACAAAAAATATTCGTCTAGTAATTACGAACAATTTTTCCTGAAACACAATATAAGTTACAGTGCAAAAAAAAAAAAAAGTTTTACTCTAGTCGTTTTTGATCGTTATTTTCAAACTCCGAATACCATTATCTCAAAAACTAGAGGTGATAGAGCAAAACTTGATTCCGGATTTGTGCTCAGCGACCCCTAATTAGCCTAACAGACCGCCCGTCCTGAAAAAAATTGATTTTGTAGCACAGTGTAATTAAAAATTTCTTTTCTCAAATTAAAAGTTTTTCTATACAGTGAAGGAATTTGACTGGATGTAACTTTGAAAAAATTCTACCGCAGGTGCTCAGTTTTCCTGGGGAGCAAAAAATGCCTGTTTTTTATACCCGTATGGTGAAACCAAAGGGTATGTTAACTTTGCCTTATCGTTTGTAACGCTAAGATCCCGTCATCACACACAAAAATGAATTACACCAGTGTGTTTAGAATGATAAAAAAAATTGAATTTTGCATGTCCGTCCGTCTGTCTGTCCGTCCGTCTGTGGCGCGGATTGCGGGTGGACGGATTGAGCTAGAGACTTGAAATTTTGCACAGATCCGTTTTTTGTAAAATGCGAGGCTAAGTTCGTTAATGGGCAAAAATGGACCATTAGGGGGGGGGGGGGGTACCCCCATACGAACGAAAACGTTTTTTGTAAATATCGCAAAAACGGTGGATCTCATCAAAAAAATCCAAGAACAATTCCATTACATTCGTGAAGAGTGACCTCAAATCCTCCGAAATACTCATTTTCTCGAGAAAATAAGAGAAAAAGCGGATATTTACGTTTTCCTTGCCGGACATTGACGAATTTTCCTGAAGATGTGACATAGAGCAATCGGTTTTCCGTCCATTCAGATATTTTGAAAAAATTTCGTAAGAATTTAGAAAATTTGAGGCTAGTTTTTAAATGGCTGATTTACTTGCCTGGTGTACAGGTTCTCTACTCTATTAATATAAGTTCTCTAATAATCAAAAACTGAGGGAAATATTTTTTTGTGCTGAGGTTTATTATTGTTGGTAACTGATTCAATTTAATTTTTTGAAAAAAAAATGAACGGAAGTGAAAGTCGTGACTTTTTAAATTTTGTGCAAACCTACGTAGTGGTAGCTTCTGACTAAAGAAAGAATCATTTAAATCGATTATACAGAACTCAATAACTAAGAATGCATGAAGAGTGTTTTTTTTTATAGAAATATCATACAAACTTTCCAACTTTATTTATTTTAAGACCTTTTAAAAATTTATCCAAACCATTACTATTCATAAATAGTATTAAAATTTATTAAAAGTGCTTTGAAATTTCACATAAATATTATAAAATAGTTTTACTATTCTATAATTTGACATAAAGACAAGACTTGGTAAAATGCATCATAATTTGCGTCATGAGATATTATATGTTCGTAAATTATTACCCAATGTTAATGAAAGCCTTTGGAAAAGCTCACAATTGTTACATATATACAATAAATTGCTATATAAGAAAATTGTTGTTCAGATAGAGTTATTCACGTGTTTTCATATATAATTGGAACAGGATTTTCATTCATAATATGAATTATTATCGATAAAATGTTTTTAGATAACATACACTCATAATAAGGCAGCAGTTATGAATTGTCTGTATCTCGAGGGTTTAGTACTTTTATTTTAAACGTAAAATGCGATGATGTAATCATGTTTTATTGCAAAGATTGTTTTTGAGCTTAACAAACCGTATAATAACAACATGTGCTTATCCGGCCATATAGGGTATATAAATATACTGATTTTCATAAAATATACAAAACATGAAATGTGCACTTTTTTCGATTATGCTTGACGATAAATAAATTCTGTGTATGTGTGTGTGTTTTGTTGGCGTTACGGAATGAAAAATTCAATCTATTTGTGTTGATTGAAAATAAATATGAAATTGTGATCATAAACAAATAAAATTCATGGAAAAAATTTTCGACATCAATTCGATAAAGTTTATCTTAAAATTACATTTAAATCAACTCAACTGTATACCTGTAGAAATATTTACACATGAATAACAACAAACAGTTTCAAAATCTCTTACACTTCGTCGGATGATATTAAAATTATTTATCACAGGCGAATAAATTTAAAGTAAGAGTCATTCTCATATTTGTGCACAAATTATTGATATGATGGGCCGAACATTCTGCTTGTTTGTAATCAAAATACCATACCTGGCATATTATTGTTGCATTGCTAATATTATTGTTTACGTTTATAAATACCTTTGGCTGTATTGTTTAATATGATCTTCACGCAATGTATTTAGAATTAATTTTGAATTTCCAGCTTAAATATTTGTGGAATTAGCTTTGAGATATGTGCAAGTAACTCATTTGAAATTTATCTTAGACTTTCAGAAATGCACATTCTTTCGTTCGTGTACATTTGACTGCGCCCTACAAGACTATTATAACTAAATATATTATTTAATATTAGATTTCGTTTCCCCAAAGATCTAAGATCTTTTAACGCTTTTGAAATGTTAATAATTCGCATTTGCCAATTGAACAATGCTCTATTAAAATTTAATTTCGACTTAAACAAGAATAATAATTATATTTGACTAGCAGACCCTTCGCTGTCAGGGAAAAACGTCATCCTTACAGGACCTTCCGTTTCGAATTTTGAAATTATACCAGATTCGTGATAAGCAACCCTGAAAACATCCCCAAGCCAGTTTTTGCGAGAAAAATCTGAAAAAGGACATTTGCGTTATCCTCACAGTGCCTTCCGTTTAGAATTTTAAAAACCGAACATCGGATTCGTGATCAGCGAACCCGGAAACCCCCTAATGCCATTTTTCCCCGGAAAGATGGAAAAAAGGATATTTTCGTTATCCTTACAGGACCTTCTGATTTGAATTTTGAAAATCTAACATAGCTATAAACCTGATCCTGGCAACGCAGATCATTTTGCAAAAAACCGCGTAAAAATCGGTCCAGTAGTTTTAGAGTTTTGTAATCTCAAACAAACAGACAGACAAACATCCATTTTTAGATTCGTAAAAATTTAAATTTTATGAAAAACTAGCTCAACGTACCCGGCATTGCTCGGGGAATAATCAATAACTTAATCAATAACATACAGTAATCCCTCCAACTGCGCGGTTTCTAATTGCACGGTTTCGCAACTGCGCGGTTAAGTTTTTAATACCAAAATTTCGAACTGCGCAGTAAAAGTTTCGCAGCTGCGCAGTTTTTTTATAATTTTTGTTTAAAAAAACATGTTCCTAACCCCAAAATTTCATACAAAGTAGGGTTCACAGTGCGCGGCTTCGGTTTGCGCGCTCTTTTTGTGGAACGTATCTACCGCGCAGTTGGAGGGATCACTGTATTTTACTGTATAGAATAATTGTGCGAAAAATCATTATTGAAATCAGAGATGGGAAACGTTATCGTAACATAACGAAACCTAGGTGTGATTTTTTCCGGAAAATTTGAGAAAAAGGACAATCACGTTATCACTGTACAAGGACGAGGTAGTGAAAATCTTGTATTGTTATCGGACTTATGTATGTGTGCCAAATTTCAAGCCAATCGGATGAGTAGAAGTGGGTCAAAATTAGATTGCAAGATTTGGCCCTGACAGACAAACAGACAAAACAAAATCAGTTGTAGATTTTTTTTTGTAGAGTTCTGAAAAAGTACAGCCCGTCACATTTGTCTAAAATGTAAAAAATAATATGACTTGTGATCAACACAAAACTTTCCTTGCAATATTTAGTTTCGGAAAAAATATGTCAAAAATAATATTTTTTCAAATATTTTGAGAAAGATACGTAAAAACCGTTAAAGGAAAATATGCAGGAAATTTTATTTCCTTTGAATTTGTTTATATTCATTTTTTCATAAAAGCGCATAGTTCCAGAGCAATTTCCATTTTTTCATAATAGCCCATAGTTTCAGTGAAAAAAAACAAATTTTTTTTTTTAAATATGTTGAGAACCGTTAGAAATAAGTATAAACCGTTACAGCAAAAACGGTGGAAAATTTTATTTCCTATAAATTTAGTCATATACATATTTTCACAAAAGTGCATAGTTTTCGAGTTTTTCTTTTTTCAAATTTCTTGAGAACCGTTAGATATAAAAATAACAGTTGAAGCAAAAAATGTAGAAAATTTTATATCCTTTATATTAAGTTATATTCACTTTTTCCCAAAAGAGCATAGTTTTCGAGAAATTTTTAAAAAACGGTATTTTAAAAAAATGGTTTGGGAGGTACTCGTTTAGATACCGCTATTTTTTCAATAGTTGATATAAAACTACTGTTTTTGCAAAACTTATTTACAAGAAATTTCAAACCGCTAGGTTAACGCGTTCTCGATTTATTTAAGATATGTACAATGGACAGGATGACGGACCGACAAACAGATGAACGGACGTCCTCATAATTTTGCTTGAAACGGATTTCATACAGGGATGGCCCAAATTTGCCTTAGGAGGGAAGTAGACTGGACCAAAAATAGTAGTAGATTGATACTAATAGTAGCAGATTTTCAAAAAAAAAAAACCTTTTCTACCTATGCCGATATACCAATTTGTGTAACTAAAGCTAAATAGCTTTATCATTCATAATACAAAAATTATATCAACAAAAAACTTACTGTAGTTCAAAAAATGACATTTAAAAACTTCTTTTGTATTGACTGCCTCATATTTAATTTCGTTAGAAGCTTTTTAAATTTAACATGTATAATACAATTTTTTTGGTTGATTCATGTATTTTACAAAAAATAGTAAATTTAATTTACTACGCACTGAAGCTTTTGAAGGCCAAAATAGTAGTAGATTTACTACAATTGTAGTAGGGGGACATCGCTGATTTCATACTGATCAGAATTTTTTTATCTGCCCCCGTTCTTGAGTCAGTCTGTGTCATGAATACAATAGGGTAGGCTGAGAGCCCTTGAGGCCTGACATATCCAGCAGTGAAAACCGTATCAAAATCCATTCAGTAATTTAGGAGATAGCAGGAGAAGGGGTTCGCATAATGCGGGAGGAAATAGTTTGAGTGGGCGAATATTTTTCTCGACAGATGATCTCGCCCACTCTTAGGCCCGTTTGCAAGTAGTATCCTTAAAAAATTAAATTGCAGTTAGCCTACTTAAACCGTAGAAATTGTGGGACTTAAAGAATTTAAGTTGTACATAAGTTGCTAAGTTTCGTTGGTGCGAACGACACTTAAAACCATATCAAAATAGGTTCAGTAATTTGGGAGATAACAGGAAAAGGGGTTCGCACCATGTGTGAAGGGGAGGTTTGATTGACAGACAATGTAACACTAAATATTGTATCCAAACCCTCTAGTGGGTTTGAACCGAACACTAAAAACTGTATCAAAATCCCTCTAGTGGACGAGGGCATCAGAGGGGAGTCGATTTTTTTAGCCTTTTTTTTATGTTTTTTCCCGAATTTTTTGAAAGTTTTTTCCATTTCCGAGCCAACGTTTTTATTCTACAAATAACGTTAAAATTTGTTTTCGATTTCTTGTATTTGATTTAAAAATCCAAATAACAAATTATTTTCGAGCTTATCCTTGTTACCAGTCCTCAATAATCCCAAAGAACGAAGGCTTTAGCGACAGCGATAAAACTATTCGAAAAAGATTTTTTAAATATTCTCCTTCACCGTATAAATTGTTAAGGAGCCACTTTTAGGGCACTTTAATATTTGATAGAGTCATAGGTAATCCACCTTTACTACCGGAGGTCGAAAAAAATAAATAAAAAATTAATTTGCAATAAAACGAACCTTCGGCCAGCTTATCCTTCTTTAGTGCGGTTGTATGGCCCAATTTTGTTCAAACAACAAACACTGGTGACCTTTTTGTACTACTCCCCAGAGAAGGAAACGGGTTCAACTCTGTGGAATCTTCTTCATACTTAAAAAAGAATCTTTGGAAATATTTTCTTATTTCATTCATGGTATGAAATTCCTGCATTCTATTCAGATCATCCTTCCTAGATCATCATGTGTATTGATTTTTGACAAAAATAGATAGAAAAAAAACTCAAAAATTAAGGAAAACATGTGGGGCATCAAAACAACAAGATAAGTTGTTGTCAGGGGGAAAAGTCGGGATTCACTGAAGATTGTTTCCACTCACAGATAAACATCTTCAACTTCAATATATTATTTTGTGAACTTTTGAGCCCTGCTTTTTTATAAACGAAATTAAATATCAGGGCGTCCTCCAGAACAACAATACTTGATCTTTATTGGGGATTTTGGCTGTCATGAAGTTAAGTGATGAGGATGTACAATAATTGAGATTTAAGGGAGTTACTAAGGTTTCACACGTTAAGTTGAAAGAATGAATTTTTTAGCACGTTTCAAGAATATTCTTATGAATTTCTTCGATTTGAAGATTTCAATAATTTTGTTACTGTCAAATTTGGGGATGTTTTTTAGCAGCATTTAAAAATGATAGAAAGAACGTTGACACGACAATACATCATTGTGAAGTAATTAAAGTTGGAATTCTTAAGATCGTTTTTAAAGACACTTGAAACATCTTTTTACAGCTTTTCATTCAATGTCTAGCTAGTAATATGTTTTAATTATTTTACAAAAAATTGTGTTCAGAACTTGTTAGGATTGAATTTCGAAGCAATTAAAGTGAATAGAATTTTTGTTAGATGTCGCTTTTAAAATATCTGAAATTTTTACACACCAGCAAGTGGAAATCCAACACAAAGACAAGACGATCCGTTTTTCCAAATAACTACCATGAAAATAGAATAAAAACATTAAACCTATTAAGAAAAAAAAATCTGTTTTATAACGATCTGGATTTCTTTAAGGCACTTTAACTATTATCTATTCCTCCCTTGGTGATTCCAACTCTGGAAATAAAATTAAGAATTTCGTCAAAATCTTTACGTATTGTCTGGATGAAACAGAAATGGATTCTTATGTCGCTATAGTAGCATTAAATGAACACTCTAATGGGATAAAATAGTCGTTATCAGATGAATATAGATAGAGCGAAAAATTGCAAATGTGCCCTTTGGAAACAATGAATGAGCAGATAAAACGAATGAATATCAAAAGTCTTGCCTGGGCCAGGACTTCGTATCAAAGATTTCAATACAGATTTTAAGTTGTTGCCATTAAAAAAGTCCATCTAGGAGCATTTTTTTGTGCCTTTAGTAGACAACGGAATGATTTTTTAAAAGATTTATAATTTTGTTTTCTTTTAAACTTCAACATTTTTTTCGTACTCATGGTTTTAATAGTCGGCGATAAAAATTTAGACATTTAATTTAATTTTAATTGTTGTAGAATTTGTGCAATAAAAATCTCCATATTTCTCTCACAATTCTCAAATACAATTTAAAAAGATGTTCTGGTTTTTAGAAAATTTAAACTTTTTTTATAACAAACTGCTATTTTTTGCTGGGAATGCCAACAATCTTGGTTGAGAGTTCTATTCTAACAACACCACGAGATTGGCGCATGAAGACATTTTGTGGATTCATTAAAAACTTAAAATATTTGTAAATATCGAAAAAACAAATTGTTCAAGAAAGTTATATGCTATTCACATCAAATATTTTAAGTTTTTAATGAATCCACAAAATGTGCACCAGTGGTTCAAAAACATTTTTCTTCGCCCGACCTCTTTTTTCGATATTAAAGCGAGAACTCCAATTGGGCAGAGGCAGCAGCAGAGGCAGAAGCAGAACTTTAGAACACATAGCGTCTTATGTGATGAGCTCCAATAAAGCAGCTGCAGAGGCAGTGGCAGAAGCAGAAACACATTTTAGCTCTAATCTCTAAATTTCTGCTTTCAATTTAACCTCACAAATCGTTGTTGATATTTTTTGCATATATGGACGGAAGTAAATATTTGTAATACTTGAAATGGAAGAGAAATTAATTGAATACTTAAAAAACAACCAAATATTATACGACAAATCATGCCGCGGATATAAATACGTACAACGTTTTGACAGGTTTCTGCTATTTTTGTCAGAATTCAAATTTCATTGTGGGACAGAAAGCAGATTCTGCTTCTGCCACTGCTACTGCTTCTGCCTCTGCTGCTGCCTCTGCTCAATTGGAGTTCTCCCTTAAGAGTTATAAACGAATTCGCAGGGTTGTGCCAAGGCAAAGCAACTTGTCAGGAACAGTGTTGCGGCCAGATAATATTTTTTTTTATCTAGATACGATAAAGATAAATGCTCATAATGTTTATCTAGATAATACTAAGTTCACACCGACGCAAAATCACGTAATTTTGCGAAATGATTTAAATCTTAAACCAAAGTGTTCACACAGAGGTTAAGGTAATTTTGTTTGACATCTCAACTACGTTAGTTCAAAAATGGATCGAGGAAGTTCGTGTAGGATTACTATGAATTTTAGTAATATGATGAATAATATAATTCAAAACATCGATGAAATATGTGCAAACAGAATTAGACACTTTAGAAGAAAATGGAAATTATCTGTAATGAAAATAAACAATTATTTTCCATTTCATATTTAACTGCATCATAAACATGTCCATTTATTTATTTTTTCAGATCACAGGTTTACTATCCTCTTCGCGTGCGGAACACGGCTTCTTTTTCTTATATTTCCGTCTTTCCAATCCAGCACAAATGTCAAAACTGATGTACTGAAGAGAGCTGAATAAGTGATGCAGGGTTGTATTCATTGTGTTTGCTTGATTTCGTTCCTAATTTTGTGGAAATTGCATGCTTTTAGTGATTTTGAAAACAGGTTAAGGTACTGGAAATCTCGTGATTTCGAGGAAGATTTCGTTCAAAATTACGAAAATCTTCAAAATTACGTAATTTTGCGTCGGTGTGAACATAGTATAAGATAATAGATAATGAAAATTTGAAAGATAATAGATAAGATAAAATAAAAAGCCAAATTATCTAGATAATTTTTAGATAAATATTTATTTTACCGTTGCACAAAATTCAAAATTTGTACTAAAAAAAATAAATCGCACAAAATTATTGGTTTTTATTTTTTTATTTTTGTTGATTTCAAATTTAAAATGCAATTTCAATATCCCGGTTTACACTTGGCAATTGTTTATGTGCAAGAGAAGCGAGGGAAGGAGTGACTCTTCGCTTCTCTTGCCCATAAACAAAAACTGTTGCCAAGTGTAAAACGGTTCTTAAAAAAAGTTCTTAGGTTTTCATAAGTATGCAGAAAACAGTTTCGATTCAGCATTTTTTCATATTTAATTTTTTAATTTTCGTTGGTAACGATTATCTCTAGATAAATAGGATTTTCCTTTATCTAGATAAGATAAAGATAACATTTTTTTTATCTAGATGATTATCTAGATGATTATCTAGATAAATTGTATCTAGATAATCGCAACACTGGTCAGGAATGGCCGGGGATGATCTCTTCGGACCCAGAAAAACTCTAAATTAAACACGATATATTTAAAATAGAACTTTATTACTCTCCCTCCATCACACGTTCGTTCTTTTCTCGATCGGTCGACTCACTGGGTTGTCAGATTAGCCTTTTCTCCTTGCGCGCTGTCAGATGCAATTTCTTCGTGTGACAGACTTGTATTTGGCATCCCTCCGTTTCTAAGAAAATTGATCGAACACACAAAAGTGAGTGCTTGAAAATTCAAAAAAAACTGACCAGAGAGAATAGGTTTGCCTCAATTTTCATTTGTGATTATCTAGTTGAAAAGGATATACAGTACGCCCTCGGTAAACGCAACTAATAGAAATCGGAGCAGTTGCATTAACCGAGGTTGTTGCAATTACCGAGTCAAAAAAATGTGCTTATAAATGATGGAAAAGAAGTTATAAAAAACCACAATACATAGTTAAAAAACAGTTATTTATTTTTCGAATAAATCACATAACTAAGAAAACAAAAACTTCCAACAAAAAAGTAAAAAAAATCAGTCTAATCCTCTTTTAAGTAAAGGTATGAAAAAGTTTGGGCACAAGTGTAATTTTAACACATACAATTTTGAGCCTATTTTGGATTAAAAAATCTACCAATTTTGGTCTGTATTTTTTTCGATTGTAAATTCTTTAAAACTGCGAATTCTCGTAATTTTTGTAAAGATAAAATATCTTGAATTGAAGCTCCATTATCCTCAGCCCATTTAATTGAGATACTCAGAGATTGAATTGCAGTTTCAGTTTTAATTTGGGATAAAGGAGCCACTTCGTCGGTTTCATTTCCGCTTTCGATATCATCTGTATCTGGAACACTGAAGTTGGGTTCAACGCATTAGCCAAAAGGCATATTGCATTTCGTAGATTAAATGCTTTAATTTTGGCTTCTAAATCCGATCCATCACTTTCGAGTAAATGTACTAAAAGGCTTTTTTTGTAGTACAATTTTGTCAAGTTAATAACGTTTTGATCCATCGGCTGTAGAATGGCAGTGCAATTTGCCGGAAAGCACATAACATGAATCATACCATCAGCACTTTTTAATTCGCCATCTTTGGGATGACAGGGAGCGTTGTCAATAAGTAACAACGCTTTTTTTCGAGACCTTTCGATTCAAGAAATCGCTGTACCTTAAAAAAAATAGAATCTTCGTTGTTAAGATATCAGTTTTTATAAGACTAATTTACCTCAGGAACAAATGTGTTATGAAACCAGTGCTCAAAGAGTTGGAAAGTCATCCACGCGTTTTTATTAGCGTTATACACAACGGGCTTCTCTCGAAAATTTTTAAAAGCTCTGGGATTTAGCGATTTTCCAATGACGAATAATTTGACCCTATGGGTGGCAGTAGCATTTGTACAAGCAAGAAAAGTCAGCCTCTCTTTGCTTACTTTACGACCAGGTGCTGAAGATTCTTCAAAACTGACAAATGTTTTAGCAGGCAAGAGTCTATAAAACAGCCCAGACTCGTCCGCATTGTAAATCTGATGTGGTGTCAAGCTGAGCTCCTTTATTTTATTTTTAAAATTCACTAAAAACGGTTCAACAAGTTGTTGCTTGTTAGAAAGCTTCTCACCACAAATTTTTAACAGACGTATGCCATGGCGCTTTTTAAAATTTGCAAACCAACCGTTGCTCGCGTTAAATGACCCAGGAGTTTCTTTGATTTTTTCATGCAATTGACATGCTTTTGATTTTAAAATTTCAGCTGAAACCGGCACATGATGTTTTCTTTGTTTTAAGAACCATGTGTATAAAGCTTTTTCCAACCTTGGGAACTCACATTTTTTCAGAGTTATACGCTTTCCTGGGCCAGATTCAGTATTGCTGACAAACTTCCGGATTGTATTTTCTTGCCTTTTGATCCTTGTTATGGTCGATTTGTGCACTTTGTATTCCTGACACAATAATTTGGCAGATCCCCCGTTGCGAACTCTTTCCAAAATTTCACTTTTACTTTTAATCGACAACCTTACAACTTTTTTAACAACCGCCATCCTTACTGCTCGACACAAACGTCAAAATAAATGCGTACAAATAGATCACACAGATCACAAAGTGACCATAAAATAAAGGGAAGGAGAAATAACTCTAACTGTAAAATAACTGCCAGAATGACACATTTAGATGAAGTGAAAAAATAAAAACGTAAGCGAAAGTTGCGTTTATCGAGGTCCAATTAGCACGTGTGGTTGCATTTACAGAGTCAGTAATGCTAAAAAAATGGTGGTTGCGAAAATCGAGGAGTTGCGCAAATCGAGGGTTGCGTAAACCGAGGGCGTACTGTATTAGTTTGCGCTCTGTAACAAAAATTGCGCCGCAGACATAATTTTGATGAAAAAGGAGCTTATAGGTAGAAATTATTGCGCCGTAGATGAAAAATTTTAAATGCCGAGATCAAAATATATCCTTAAATTATGGTTGCCATCCTGGGCCCTATTACCCCGTAAGCTGTTGTCTATTTAAGTTTTGGTAGGGATGTAGAATGAAATGAACATTTGTTTTGTTTTAGCTTCGACGAGGGTTTCGTCACTCCCCTGAGCCCGAAACAAACATGAACCTTCACGGTGATAACACAGTGCCACAGTTGCACTGGACCTAATTCAGGTTTAACAGAAAAAACTTTCACGACTGATAAAGGCAAAGCTAAAACAAAACAAATGTTCATTTCATTTGAATCACAGTCGAAAACCATTCGCATTTGCAATAGTAAATGCACAAAACAATAGGGATGTAGAATGTTGCTAAAGTGATAATTTCAGCTTTTAAACGTGTATAATTCAATATGGAAGCTTGCAGCAAAGTATTTTTCTACTCATTTACTACTTACTTCTGCTTCCAAATGTCTGAAAATGTCGTCTGAAGATGAGCGTCGCCTCAAAATATGAAGGTTGTAGCATAAACAAAGCCCCCATGTCTAACTGGTTGGCTTGATAAAGTAAATTTACCAAATCATCGAAGAAAATTTTTATCATGTTGCAAATCAACAGTTTCAAATTTGTTGTACTAATCTCAAATATAGGTATCCCTCGAGTTACGCGGTACTTGAGTTATGCGAATTTCGAATTACGCGGAAAGAAAATGCGGCAGTGCTCGAGTTACGCGGTAAGGTTTTGGAGCAATTTTTATTTAAAATGAAAATATTGTAATTATAGATGAATAGATATGTATTGTTTTGCACTAATCCTGAGTCTCTACTTACGCGGTTTCGACTTACGCGGAGCCAATTAACCTGCTGTAACTCGAGGGATACCTGTATACATCCGGCTACTGACAATTTTAGCACCTTACTAGGGCAATGCACCCCTCTCCCCACCACCCCCACCCTTCGGAAAGGTGATGTAGATCAGCTCCCCGTCTCCGATCGCGCAGTCGATAGATTATTAAAAAAAAATCAAGTAAAATGCGCCGCAGCCGAAATTTTTTTTAGAAGCATGGTAAAATTCTGTATCAACTTTATAGTTTTTTTATTATCATATAAATATTGTACAAAGCTTTGTCGAGTATCTTCTATTGCAGTACAGAAGGATCCAATCCATAGTCTGCCGGAAAATCGCACATCTGAAGATTGTCTATTGGTTCAAAGTCTAAAACAGCAAAAAACATTAAAAAAATGTGAAAAAACTACGTGTTTAATTTCGTAAGTCATGTTTACCTTTTTCTGAAACACAATTATGCTCCAATCGGTCACATTCGCTAAAGAATAGTCGATATTCGTCATTGTCCATGCCACAAATTAGTTCATGTTTTTTATCGAGTTCATCGCAAATTGCGTTGCATTTCTTTGAATTTTGTTGGGGACAGGCACACACAGTAGCTATAAGTAAAAAATCACAAACAAAAATTTAACAAAAACAGAATTACAACATGAGAAGTACAAAGCATTTAAAATTCAGCAAAAGGTATAGAAATATATTTTTGGCTTATACACAAAATACTGGAAAAGAAATTTCCTTTTTCGATATTGTCGTTAAATTAAAATTTCCAAATCACCAGTCAAAATATATTTTCTCTGGTATGAAAAACATAAACCTACCGAGTAAAATCGCAAAAGCAAAAATGATTTTTCTCATTCTAAAACGTTAGTCGATTTTTTTAAGACACAACTGATGTCTGAACTGGATAAAATATTTTATTTATACTCTACGGTTATCGATAAAAACTGATAAAACTGAAGGAGAAATGTTTAAATATGATGAAATATCTTGAATGTTTTTGATGTCAATATCTCTTATTGCCAAACGATTTTCACATTTTAAGTATTTGACACTCTACACTGTTTGTTTTTTATGTCCCATGATAATTTATGCTCTTTGCATGCTCCAATTTAGAAAAATAAATAAAACTGCTAAAATTATATTAGTGATAGGAAAATATTTTTCCATATATGTAATGTTAAATTAATACCCATATCCAGAAAAATTACATTATCTATTGCGTATTTGCGAATATCTACGCGGAATGTTCCATGAACGCAAATAATTTGTATAAATCGATCATCTATTCTACAATCACTCAGCAGGAACAAAATTAGATGTTAAAAATTCCGAGAATCAGTGAAAAATTTAAATTAATTAGAATTGGGAACCGACAAAATAAATTCTTTGTGCTGCATCTGTATTTCACAATTCCTCGAAATCTCCGTATTTGACATTTGCTTAATTTTACGAGGTTGTTTGAACTCCAAACTTACGAGTTACGTCGTAATAGAAGATTTTGCATAGTCGTAGACTTACGAGTTTACGTCGTAAATAGAAGATTTTGCATAGAAATTTTACGTCTATTTCATACGTATAGGACAGTTTATCAGACTTACTATGACAGACTCTATATGATACTAAATATCATATAGGAGAATATTAGATTTAGAATACCGTTTGTAACGCATCGATCCAATTGTCGGATACAAAAATGAACTACACCAGGGTGTTAGGGATGACAAAAGATTTTGATTTCCGCTTGTCCGTCTCTGACGGTCCTTCTCAGAGGTTCCCGTCTGTCTGGCCGTCTGTCTGTCCGTCTCTCTGTCCGTATGTCTGTCCACCTGTCTGTCCGTCTGTCTGTCCGTCTGTCTGTCCGTTTGTCTGTCCGTCTGTCTGGTGTCTGTCTGTCCGTCTATGTCTGTCCATGAACACCATAACTTTCGAAAAGATTGAGCTAGAGACTTTAAATTTGTTATAGTTACGTTTCTAATATATGGCTAGTTATTGAACGGGCAAAATTGAACCATTCCTGCCCCCTCCCCCATATAAGCGAAAAAGTTTTTTTGCAATTTTCTCGAAAATAGTGAGTCATATTGAAAAATTTACATAGGAAAAATGTGTTTAAAATAGGATTTTACATAACTCATCCAGAATACCTCTATCTTTTTCCCATGGAAAGTTTTTTTTAAATATAATTTCAATAGGTAAAAACTGATGGATAAACCTTCAGCGTTTTTAGAAGATAGCTGACACAGATATTAAGGAGCGGGTATATTTTATTCGGAATAAACTCCTCAGCATCTACAAGACCTACATTCGGCCGAGACTTGAGTATAATTCGCACATTTGGGCTGGAGCCCCAAAAACTATCCTGCAACTGCTGAACCGAATTCAAAAACGTGCGATCCGATTGATTGGAAACAAATCTTTGAAAGATTCATTACCATCCAATGTGTTCCCCCGAACTATAACTTGGAGAAGTTCAAGGAGAACATAAGCCGACATCTCCTTTCGTTCTTCCGAACATCCTGAGCTGTGCTTCGTCATTAAAGGGTCTTCCCCTAAGCTCTGGCTGAAACTAAAAAAACAGGTTCGGGGCGAATGGTATCGACCAAACGGAGATGTTTTTTTCCATAAATAAAACATAGCTTTATCCACCTAGCGGTCAAATTATATCTTCCTGACATAGTTGAATAAAGCTCTTGAAATTTATTGTACAAAAGCACTACAGATCTACGGAAAATTTTGGACAGATCCGTTTTTTTCTAAAGTTAAACTCCGTCAAAATACAGTAAAAAAATTGAGCCGATCTTTCTCTTCTCCCTTGTACGAATAGAAAAAGCTTTTCCAATTTTCTCGAAAAAAAAAATTAATAGGTTATGCTTACCAGCAATCTTTGGAGGAATCGATTTTTTCCTATTCTTAAAGTTCTCGACTTTTTTCTCTCAAAATTTTAAGTTGATCGGATGTTTTGCCGATGCTATGCCGCTTTAAAGTCATGTGTGCAGGTTTTCAGCAAACTATTTTTTATGTTATTTGCTATTCATAAAATATCACAATAGTACCTATTGATGTCAGACGAATGTATTCATTAAATTCATTCATAAATCTTATGCTGCGTTTACACGAATGACAAATTTTTAATTTTTTTGTCATAAATTGTCATCATTGTGTAAATAGTATCATTTTTGTCATTATTTCTGTCAGAAAAATGACAATCTCTCATAAGAGAATAGACTTGTCCATTCTTTTATGACAGATTGTCATTATCTGTCATTCGTGTAAACCCAGCATAAATGAGTTTCTAAGCGGGTCAACTTAACTTTTGGTTTTTCGGCAAAAGTCTCTTGTGCTTGTAAGCGGCTTATGTTCTAAATAAAGTTGCTGCTGAGTGGGTAATTCTCAGTACATATCTAGCGGAAAAGGCAACGGGATTTAGGATTGTGTGTTCTTAAGCGGTATGTGCTGCTAAGCGGGTTTCTCTTAATCGATTTGTGCTACTAAGCGGTTTCTCGTAAGTGGTCTCGACTGTACTTTTATATGATTTTCACATAACGTATAAAAAATCTTCCATTTTAAATAATTTATTATTAAAAAAAATTTAACACAAAATAAGAAAAAAAAACACATTTAAACGTTCTTCGGATCAACACCATAATCTGCTGGTAGTTGACATAATTCCACATCTGTTGGCTCAAATTCTGTTATTTAAAAAATACAAATTGTTAGTATATTTTTTTAAAAATTGAAAAAAAAACATGTTTACCAGTTTTTGCGTTGCAATTATGCTCTAATCTATCACACTCGTTGAAAAAAAGTCTTGTTTTATTCTCAAATTCACCGCATATCAATTTATGTGTTTTCTGTTCTTCGCTGCATTCTAATTTACAATCCTCACTGTGTACACAAATGAAGAGCACTATAAAATCAATATTTATCGTAATTAGGTCATGTTTTATTTACTTATTAATTATACACTTAATTAGTTCGCTTACCAGCTGCCAATACAACAAATGCGACGATTTTTGCCATTATGATGTGATTTTTTTTTTTAATTTTTTTAGTGAATTTTTTTCTTAAATATCTTCCTAGTCTGTTCAAGTTAAAAACGAATTTTCAACTGATGAGCATACCTTAAGTCGCATCGCTTTTTAAACCAATCATCAATTTGACAAAAATACCTTGAAGGTGGTTATAGAAACTCAGTGTACCTTGACGCTTACAATTAGTGTGACTACAAAATGCAAATAAAAATACAAACCGCAAAAAAAAACCCCAACAATAAAAACGCATACATGAGATATAAAACGATTTTCCGTGATTTATTTCCACTATTATTGACCGTAAATAAGATTAATTAAGTTTTTCGACTATCTGGCCAATAAAAACGAATTCATTTTCGTTTTAAACTCTTATATGACTAAACATGCCATCAATTGATCATTTTATAAATTTACTCGCTATTTCATTATACTTATTATAATTTTTGGCCTCCAAGTGCACTTAGCAGTTTATCAATAATTTTGTAATTTATATGGAAATTTTGGGAAATGCCACTTGCGTTTAATGAAGTAATTAAAGTTGAGAATTATGGTATAATCATACAATGTAAATTTTGTTTTGCGATTGAATTTATAACAAAAGCAGTACAAAAATACTTTTTCTGATAACCAGTAGTAATTTCAATCTTATGTCAATTTAACTAATAATGTATTCAAGGTTAATGTACTTAATGTACGTAACATACATCAAATAATGTATTCCGACATTAATTTAGCGTTTGAAAGCGTAAAAAATTTCCTATCCTCTCTTCTTCGATACCCCTCTCCTGATAACTTTTGAACTGTTTGATTGATTGGGATGTGGTTTGTTGTGTTGGATAAATGCTTCCTCAGACAAGTATTTTTCATAAAAAATACCCCTGCCTTTCATTAAGCCCCTTGCCCGGTTCCAAACTTTTATTGGCAAGAGAGGGGGTCAGAGACATGGAAACTTAGAATAGTAAACCAGATGTTATCTCAAACTTTCATTTATGTGGGTGCAGGGTCAAGGAAACTTAAGCTGGAAATAGACGCTGCAATGGTCGGTACAATCGTCGGGCCAGTTTGCGGTCGCATGCGATACTTGTATCGTGTGTGCGCACGAAATGACGGTTGGGCCCGATATCGCACGGTCGTACGTCGCTGAGCCAAAACCTGCGGTCGCATGCGGCAGATTGTATCGTTTGCGACCATCGATACGATATTATTTCACAACTGTGCTGTGTTGTTCGAGTGATATTTGCTAGTAAAAACTGATTATTCGATCAAAATCGCAAGTAAATCGTGTCGTGTGTGTGCTGTATACAACCGTCGGCCCGATATCGGTCCAACACAAGTCGGTACGACCATCGCAGCGTCTATTTCTACCTTTAGAACTAAAACCCACTTACTCCCCTCCCGATTCAAATATTGAATGTTTTTTAAATTTAAATCAAAAAAGCCTTTGTTTTAATTATCAAAAATATTTCCTATTATAAATATAAACTACATAAATCTATATATATAAAATTGGATGTTTGTTGGTCTGTCTGTTTGAGATCACAAAACTGAAAAACTACTGGACCGATTTTTACGCGGTTTTTTGCAAAATGATCTGCGTTGCCAGGAGCTGGTTTTTATGTATGGTAGATTTTCAAAATTCGAAACAGAAGGTCCTGTAAGGATAACTCAAATATTCTTTTTCCCGGGAAAAATCGGCACTCGGGGGTTTCCGGGGTCGCTAATCACGAATCCGGTATTCGATTTTCAAAATTCGAAACGGAAGATCCTGTAAGGATAACGCAAATGTCATTTTGCCAATTTTTCTCACAAAAACTGGCTTTGGGAGGTTTTCAGGGTTACTTATCACGAATCTGATATTGAAATTTCAAAATTCAAAACGGAAGGTCCTATAAGAATGACGTTTTTTCCCAAAAGTTTTTCAGTTATTTATGGTTTTTTGGCATTCTAAAATTTATACAAAAAACTTTAAGCTGGCAACGAAGGGTCTACTAGTATGTAGGTAATATTGGATATACATTAACTTAGTGATTAATTACTTTTATTTGTAAAGCAACCTTTGCTCTATATTAAATATTCAACTTTGACTTAAAAGTCATTCAATAAATTATTGTGAAAGATACAACATTGTTTTAATTATTATTTAAATTACGTGATCTACAAGTATATAATCGTTTTGCTGCATAATCATCGGAACATTGAGCTGAATGGCGAACAAACTGGCTGACTGTATTTCATAAGTAAACTCTATTTCCCATCACCATGGTGTTTTGAATGAAAAAAGGTTTTTATTTCCGCATATCCGTCCTTCTGTCTTTCCTTCTGCCTGTCTGTCCGTCCGTCTATCCTTGAACACCACAACTTTCGAAAGGATTGAGCTAGAGACTTGAAATTTTGTCTAGTCACGTTTCTCGCAAATAGCTACGCTAAGTTCTTGAGCGGGCAAAATTGGACCATTCCTTCCCCCCCTCCCCCTCCCCCATAAAAAGGACGCAGTTTATTGCAATTTTCTCGAAAATAGTGAGTCGTGTTGAAAAATTTATATGGGTATAATGTGTTTAGAATATGATTTTACATATCGTCGGCTAAAAGTAAAATTGTGCTAAGTCCATTATACCAAATTTGACAGAAGAGCAATAAAAAACCTTATTAGTTCATTTTCATTTTCATTTAAAGAAAACAGAGTCTCATTTAAAGAAAACTGAGCCCAATTTTACTCATTTAAAGAAAACTCAGTGTTATTGAAAGAGAATTAAAACGATTTAACAAGGTTTTCATTGGTCTTCTGGAAAATTATACCAAATGGACTTAGAACAATTTCACTTTTGGCCGACGATATAAACCTTTCCTACACACCAAAATCCTATTGGACCACTCCTTCCCCTTCCCTTCATATAAATGGAACACATTTTTTTCTATTTTCTCGAAAACGGTGCATCAAATCGAAATATTTATTAAGACGAAATGAGTTTAGAATATGATTTCACACAACCGTTTCATACATCAAAATCTAAATGGACCACTCCTTCCCTTCCTCCCGCACAAATTGATTTTGTTCACAAAAAATTTAGTGTGCCCAATTCAGACTAACGATTGCGATTACGATTACGATTGATCTTCATGTCTCTAGAGTTGAAAGCTTTGATCTCATTGCTCGAAAAGCATCAATCGTAATCGCAATAGTTAGTCTAAATTGGGCTTTATATAGAATATTTGACGATTGGCAATTGTATCTTTACCTATGTTTAAATATCTCGAACGAACTAAATTTTCATAGGACCAAAACGGGCGAATTTATAGAAAATGCAGAAAAATGGTAAGAAAATCAAACAATGGCTAATGTTCAAACTTGAAAAACAATCTTTATTGATTTATTTTCCAATATGTTTTGGATCAACACCATAATCAGCTGGAATTGGGCACTTCTTCAATTCAGTTGGCTCGAATTCTGTGGATATTTTTTTAATGTATAAAAATTGTTGTGTTTTTTTTTATTAGAAATTTCCTTACTGCTTTTTTCTTCACAATTATACTTCATGCGTCCACAGTCATTGTAGAAAAGACGATTTTTTCCTTCGAATTCTCCACAAACTAAATCAGCGTAGATAGCAGCCGTAGAACAATTGAATTCACATTTTTTCTCTTCCGCCGCACAGACAACAACAGCTGGAATTTGAAAACGATTGAAAAAAAAATCTTGAAAATTTATTTAATTTTTTTCTTAAATACCAGCAACTACAGCAACGAGAAACAGTTTAGTAAACATATTTTATCAAATTTTTGATGTTACAATCAAACTAGCAGTTCAAATTCAACTGATTTGTTGCCGGCTAAAATTTACCTTTTAAAGGTTTCTCATTTGTTCGGAAGAAAACCGGAATTCCACCTAAACACCATTAAATTGCAGTGAAATAAACAAATTAAATTCTGATCATGTTCCGAAATAGAAAAATTAACATAAATTAATTGTTGATTAAATGAGGCTACCCCACAGGTAAATTGATTTATTGTAGGATAATTTGATTTCATTTGACGGTAATTTGGGAATAAAATAATTTTGTAATTAAAACATTTTCCGCTGGCATTTATTTTGGTATAAATTTTTATTGCTGATATAAATTTAAAAATTGTCCCAATAAATTTAAATCAAAAAATCTTTCTAAAGGTGTGACCAATGTTTACTCCGACAACATTAATATTTTTTCATGTTCCAGAGACTGATTATGAAATAAAACTCGTTTTTTTTATCCCAGTAAAATCGAAAATATCGTCAACATTGGAAAATGTTCGAAATTGATAGGTAAACATTGGTGATATACCGGTCAAGGTGAAAAATGAGTTTTGGATTTCAGTCAATTACCAGATGGTATTATATTTTTTTTTTTCATCTTGCCTGAAAAGTTACTCATTTTTTGACTCCACCACCGGTAATTTTTCTTTCTTTTTTCGCGAAAAACTCATAAATTTTTGTTTATTTAAGTAAATACAATATTTCATTTTACCTGTGAAATATTTGACGTGGCGTTTTTGATAATTTCATTTTGAGGTCAAATAAAGCCTGTGGATTATCAAACCATTTTCAACGGAATACTACATAGTAATTTCACTAAACACGACCTATAAAATTATTTGAATTTATTAAATTTCCATCTACAATTTAAATACTATCCCTGACCAATTAACTTGAAATAATTGCCATTCGATAGAATTATTGGAATTTTGTGGGAATTGCATTTTAATCAAAAGCAAATTGATTTAATCGGACTAATTGATGGAAATCACCCAAACTAAATTTGTGAATTTATTTGCATCTCTAATGGTGATAATACGTTTAGATATTGGTCTGATAAATAAATGGATGTTCGGAATGGGAGAATTTGGATGGTAACTATGGCCCATTTTTGTAAATTTTTACCGACTGATAAAACTTCAGTTTAAGAAATCAAAGGTGTAGATCTGATTTGCTGTGATTTGTCTAAGTTTGGCTACGTTCGGCTTGAGCCAGTCAAATTTGCCAACCGTCTTCGTACAGGACAGGATCAGCTTCGTACAGGATTTTCAGTAATTGATAGACGACTGATCCGTTTAGCGAAAGTTGTCGAGATTGTGGACTCGTGATTTGCCGAATCGCCCGCAAAGGTTGGATTCGCCTGCATTCGGGGAGAGTGTAGTGACAATATAAAAGCTGTTCATAAACCGAAATCTTGCTCATAAAGTAAAACATTGTTAACCTTCATTATGTGTATTGAAAAACTAACACTAACCGTGTACTGAGGTATAATAAAATTGGTCAACTCAGACTCTAGTTATTAGGGTTCAAAAACAATCAAAAAACGGTAAATCCGAAATAAGCTTGAAACGTTTGGGATTTAGTAGAATTTTGCAATAAATGTAGTTGCTTGTTGTGTTGATTCTTAGGAGGTACGTTTTAAAATTTCAGTTCAATCGGTCGAGTAGGTTTCGAGTTAGATCTTCTCAAAGCGAGTAAGATAAGGCTTGTTAGGTAAAATTTAATGAAATACTATCTATTGAAGGGCTTTTTTGGTTAAAATGTTTTTCCCTGACTTTAGTTTTATCTGGCCAACAACAAAATGTTTCGAATAAATTAACATTCACTCTATGCACAATCAAACACATTCTGCTGACTGAAATGTATGCAATTGAAGATTTTCCATGGCAATACTGATGATGATGAGTCTTAAATTCAGCTAATAAGTAATAATTTTGAATTAATTTAATTTTTTATTTTATGAAATAATATTTGTTATTTTTTTTAATTTGTAAAAGTTTATAGTCGTGGCGTATATATCTTTCAGCCCGCCTGATCGGAAAATCCTAGTCAAAATTTAAGACTGGCACTACTCACTTTGATAATAATTAACTTAAAAACTAATCGACCGATTGTGCTGAAATTTTACAGCATAACTCTTAAGGACCTATACTCCAATTAAGGATAACCATTTATTACAAAATAATAGAGTTGAGGATTACCGGGAGCAAATAAAACAAAACAACATTTATTAACCCTTTCAGTCACCACGTACACTATAGTGTACACACTTTTCAGAAGCCATAACTCATAATTTGACTTGGTAGAAAGTGTGTACACTATAGTGTACGTGGTGACTGAAAGGGTTAAATGCATTTGTGACCCAATTTTGATTTTTTGAGTAAAAAGCCTGACTACAGTGGACATAATTTAAGAAAAATCAAATTTTTTTTTTGTTTTAAATGAATAGGTACTAATAGCTTAAACACCATTAATTTGTATAGAGAGTATTTTTAACCCCCATAGAAATAAATATGTACTAAAAGGGTTAAAGTGATATTACACTCAACTCTTTTTTTAAACCGTTAGTTGTTCACGATTTGTCGAATTAAATTAAATTCTTTATGTCATCTTATGTGGTTTTTCGATAACATAACACATGGATCAATAAGTCCCGAGACTAACCCAGAGATGACGCTCGTAGTAAACCAGTAACCACGTCTTTCTAGAGTACTAACCTTTGCTTGAAACGTGTCAAAATTTTAAGTCGATCGGACCAGAAACAGCTGAGTTATCGAGGTTGGAGTAAAGTCGTTTTGTAGTTTGTTTAAAAAATGGAAAAAACCGAGTTTCGTGTTCTGATAAAACATTGTTTTTTAATGGGTAAAAACACCGTGCAAGCGAAACAATGGACTGAAAAATGTTACCCGGACTCTTGTCCATCAAAAGCAACGATTTGTCGGTGGTTTGCCGAGTTTAAACGTGGTCGTACCGACACAAATGACGCGGAACGCTCGGGTAGACCTGTGGAAGCCGTTACACCGGAAAATGTGAGTGAAGTGACAAAAATTATAATGAAAGATCGTAAAGTGAAGCTCCGTGAGATTGCTGAGATAACACAGATATCATATGGAAGTGCATTTACTATCCTTCATGAAAAATTGAGCATGAAAAAGGTTTTTTCCAAGTGGGTGCCGCGATTGCTTTCGATGGAACAAAAACAGCAACGAGTCGATGATTCAGAAAGCTGTTTATCGCTATTTACTCGCAATAAAAAAGATTTCTTGCGTCGTTACGTGTCCATGGACGAAACATGGATACATCACTACACTCCAGAGTCGAAGCGGCAGTCATCTGAGTGGCGCACAGCTGGCGAAAGCCGTCCGAAGCGTCCGAAAACGCAGCAGTCAGCTGGCAAAGTCATGGCGTCAGTTTTTTGGGATACGCATGGCGTGATTTTCATTGACTACCTCGAAAAAGGTAAATCGATCAACAGTGATTATTATATTGACTTGCTGGTGCGTTTGAAGGAGGAAATCGCAAAAAAACGACCGCACATGCAGAGAAAAAAAATCCTTTTTCACCAAGACAATGCACCCTGCCACAAGTCGATGAAAACAATGGCAAAATTGAACGAATTGGGCTTTCATCTGCTTCCCCACCCCCCATACTCGCCAGATTTAGCCCCCAGTGACTACTGGCTCTTTGCTGATCTTAAAAAAATGCTCCAGGGAAAAAGATTTGGCTCAAATGAGGAGGTCATCGCTGAAACTGAAGCTTATTTTGAAGCGAAAGATAATTTTTTTTATAAACATGGTATTGAAAAATTGGAAAAGCGTTGGAACGATTGTATCACCCTAAAAGGTGATTATATTGATGCATAAAAAAAAATTTGGCAAAAAAAATGTTGTTTTCATTGTTAGTCTCGGGACTTATTGATCCATGTGTTAGAACACCCTTTTTACTACACGCTTTTTACTACACCCAACACTTTTTTTACATGGTAGATAGTTTCCTCGAAAATCGTGAAAACTGAACGTGTAACAGAAAAGTTGGGTGTAACAATCATTTGGGTTTAGCTAAATTCGCAGTAACGGAACAGGTAACGATTGGCTACGATTCTACTTTTACAATAATGATCTAGAAAGAAAGTTCTGGAGGCCTAAAAAATTCTACCAAATTCCAAAGATTTCAAGACACTTTAGGATATAATATCATTTTTTGATTGCTTTTGAAGCCTTATAACTGAAGTTTGAGTTGTCGATTTTTATGAAATTTCTCAAATTGTGGGTAAAATTTTTCACAGATACCAAAACTTTGGAATAGGCCAATTTTTTGATTTTCTATTGAATTGAGGGGTGTATTACACCCCTAGTATTTTTAATGCCAGTATATTTATGCTCTATGATATATCATATAGAAGTATGTTAGATTTGTATACCCTTTGAACTGCACCAAGGTGATAGGGATAACAAAAGGTTTTGATTTCCGCATGGCAGTCCGTCTGTCCGTCTATCTGTATGTCTATTCAGTCCGTCCGTCTGTCTGTATATCTTTTCTGTCCGTCGGTCTGTCTGTCTGACCGTGAGCAGCATTACTTGATGAAATGATTGACCTAGAGACTTGAAATTTTGTATAATTGTATTTCTTGTAAATGGCTAGGTTAAGCTCTGGAACGGGCAAAATTCAACCATTCCTTCCCCCACCCAGAGCTGGGCATACTTCAGTACATTTGATACTCCAGTACACGAGCAGTACCAGTACATAGATACTTGTACTGGGCTTCCCACCAGTATCAATACCTTAAGTATTGGTACTACACGATCAGTACCAGTACTTGAAGTACTTGTAATCGATGCACGGATCCAGTCCCAGTACAAAAAGTACTGGTACTGGTTTTTTACAATATTTGTATTTTTGTACTGGTTTTTTGCAATACCAGTACTTTTTGTACTGGTATTGGTTTTTGCAGTACCAGTACTTTTTGTACTGGTTTTGAGTTTTGCAGTACCAGTACTTTTTATTTTTCGCGAAAGTACTGATATTTTTCAAGTACATGGCACTGGTACTGGAGTTTTCAGTACCATTACCGATGTTGGTATTTTTGTACTGCTTACTCAGAGCAATACCAGTACAAGATTTACTGGTACTGAAATCTCAGTATCAGTACTTTTTGTACTGATACTGAAATGCGGTTAAAAGTATCAATACCATATACTGGTACTGATAATTGAGTATTGAGTATTTTGCCCAGCTCTGCCCCCACCCCCCTTACAATCGAAACATTTTTTTACAATTTTCTCGAAAACGGTGAGTCATATTGAGAAATTTATAAAGGTAAGAAGTGTTTAAAATAGGATTTTACATAACCCATCCGCACATCAAAATTTAATCGGATAACTGCTTCCCCACATTCTCAAATGGAATACTTTTTACCCGTTTTCTCGAAAACTGTACATCGTATCGAAAAATTGATAAAGATGAGATGTGTTTAGAATATGAATTTACATAACTTATTCATACACCAAAATCCAATTGGACCACTCCTTCTCCCCCACACAAATTGAACATATTTTTTTTAGTTTCTCGAAAACTGTGAGTCGTATTGAAAAATTTATAGAGGCAAAATCTCTTTAGAATATGATTTTACATAACTGTTCCATACATCAAAATCCAATCGGGCCACTTACTTTCCTCCTCTCCTATACAAATGGATTTTTTTTAAATAAACGTTTTGTCTGTCATAATATAGACTAATATACATAATATATATCTTATGTTTTAATTTTCTGTTGATTTCAATTAGTCTGTAAAAACCTTGAAAATAAATTTATTCGAAGTTTGTTTTCATAGTGCCCTTGAAATTAAAAGTTCCTTTTAAAAATTCGTCGTTTCTCATTATATGAAATACATTTGAGCCTGTCATTATCATGCTACTTTATTAAATTTACTTCTGCTTCTTCATCTCCGGAAATTTCCCTTTTTTTTAGCTTTACTTTACCTGTGGCGTGTTGTGATATCCGCTTACCCAGCCTACCTTTTTTTATATTTACCCGAGTGAGTTTTCTTTCACATCAGTTTGTGTACAATAAACTTTTATCAACAGTCAGCCACAAAGATATCTTCCTAAACTCACCTAAAATAACGCTTGGAAATGAGTATTATATTCTACCTTCTGATATCCACCATATTACATGAACCCAAGTAACAGTTTCTGCATTAAATTTTTATTAAAATGCGTTTTATTAAGAATTTGTGAATCAAAACATATTTATTTAAAATCTCTCACGTAATTAACGATCGAATGAAGTTTTCTCTTACTTCACTCCGCACTCTTTCGCGTTATGTTTGTACATAAAACATTGTTCGACACATGGTGGCTATAACGAGAGAAGTATCGGTGGGGAAAAGGAGTGGCACGAGTGACGTTCATAAAATCACGCATACGATTGTAGTAGGTACATAAGAACTGGTGAATTTTTCCAGAAAGGGTACTAATATTTTCGTATATTCATACTATTAAATACATTCTGTTAACACGTACTGTTAAAAAAAAATGGGCAGTAATCCATATTAAACAAAACGAAGAATCACATGTGATAGGAATTGAAGATAGGAATTGTTACGGATTTCTTACGTCGCCGCGTTCGTAATATTGTTCCTTTGAAGGCACATCTTGGGAATTGTGTTGCACCACCTGCGACACGTAGACGTTACTGAGACGTCGTTGTTTTCTAAACGAGCAGACAGATACATCGCCATGACCGAAATGTGGAGATAAATGTTAGTTGGAAGACCTCATGTGATGAAAAATTGGATATTATGATAATTTTTCTTACAAAACAATTTCAAAACTCGAAACCTAATTGAGGTAGAAAGTTGAAATTTGGCACAAAACAGGCTTTTACCAAAAGTTAACCCCGTGACAAAAATTTAAGCACACCCAAATTTAAAATGAGTTTTTTTGCAATTTCCCCGAAAACGGTTCAATTTTTCAAAAAAAAAAAGATTCTATAGTACTTCCCCATATAGTACTTCCCCATAAATTAACACGTCGTGTACCACATGTACAGTTTTTTTAAGACCGCGCGAGTAAATAATGGTAGATGCATAGTGCAATCGATTTTTGAATATTCCTGACAGTCGTAAGTACAAAAACATAGTTTTAACATAAATTGATCGCTAGTGTACCACCCGTGGTACACGATGTCCAAATGTAAAAAAAGTTGTAAAAGCAAATGTCACGAACGTGTTAAAATCAAATTGGAGATGGTTTTAATATATATCAAGAGGTTTTAATATATATTTACTTTAATGTAAGAGATAGTGCTATAACATTTTAAAAGGGTGTACTACGTTTTAAATGGACGAGTTTTAAGAAGGTTAGAACGTACTAACTCGCTAAAAGGTTTTTTTTTTCACAGGATAAGATTTTAACATTGTTTTGATAAATGTGGGAAAGTGAAAAAAAATTACTTAACACTCTAACTGCCACGTCAGTCAAAAAGACCTGACACCTAACTGTTGTGTACAGTGAAACAATGAAAATTATTAAAGTGTTTGCTGCAACCGCAACGATTTTTTTAGTTGCACACATTTTATGGTAATAAAATAACATTTAGGTATAATTTAGTTTCGATTTTTTTTTCACTTAGTGCCTTTTTGACTGACAACTAAATATTCGAAAAAGGCTTAAAACTGTCGGGGCAGTTAGAGTGTTAAACAATACGGGCGGACACTCAATTTAGTAAACTCCCTTTTAGTGTATTTTCCAGGTATTTTTAAGACGCTTACTCTAAATCTGATAGTGGTTTGGCTGGATCAGTCCTAGTTTTAAAGAAATGTTTGGCTAGTCCTAATTTTAAGAGAATGCAAGTCTATCTCGTGCAACTTCTTCCAGATTCGAAATCGGCAACCACAAATTACCCAAAAAAGACTCGAGTATACCGAAAAAAGCCTGGCTCTTTCTAAACAACTTGAACTGTTGTTTGAAAAATACCACATTGGTTTCTATGTTGATTTAAGAAAGGAAGTTTGGTGGGTCGCCTAAAGAATTTGTCACGCGATTTTCGCCTTTTCTAACCCCTCACTCCCCCCATCAGTCATATCCAAGGTTTTTGCAATATTTTTTGATTAAAATTCAATACTTTCATCACATTATAGCCGATGTATTCAATTTTTGTTAAAACCCTGCTCAAAAAATGAAAAACACTTGTTTTATATACACTCAGAAAAATGTCCAGGTCAACTTTTTGTCAGGTTAACTCTGACCTTACAGAGGTGTCTGTAAGCTAGCTAGCGGTCAGAGTTAACCTATCTAAGGTCAACTCGTGCAGCTCCCAATGCCCTACATCACCTGCTGGTGGCTTAACTTCAGAATTTCTCCGACCACAGGTCAACTTAGTTTTACTTGCTCACATGCAGGCGAACGTGCGCCTACCCGAGGCCAATTACGCCGTATGTAGGTCGTCGAGTTAGCCTCCATTTTTCTGAGTGTACAAAGCTTCTTTTAAGTAATTTGAAAAAAAGCATCTTGCACTCAAACTCACGGGTTACGCTCCAATATTAATAAAACTTGGCACATTTATAGAACTTTAAAAAAATATTCGACATGTATTTTTTGGCAGGGAGGCGCGTGGTAGTGTGACGGAAGTATTAAATTCTTGACAAAAAAAAATGCGCAAACTATCGTGATATAGTTTACAGACATTTAAAGACAAATTTTTCGATTTTACTAACCGTTTTCGAGGAAATTGCAAAAAAAAAACAAATTCCATCTGAATGTAATGATAAGAACAACGAAACGCCTTTGAATGATATCGAAAGCAAATTTTTTCTTGTGCAAAACTTCATTATGTGTAGATCTCGTTTGTGTATACCATTGAATATAATAGTGGCTTGTAACACCTTTCCAATATCAAAGATCTTCATGGTACTTGGATAGCCATCTTGCCGTTGTATGCAGGCATGACAAAAGTAAACATCTGTACGTGGAAAAACATTTTCCCAAGTTAATTTCCTTTCATTTAATATTCGAATACAGCATAAAGAATTCACGGGCAGGCACAGCAGAAACCTTGAGCTCATCATACAGGAGCAACATAGAATCATCAACATTACAAAAAGGCAGCATATGTCAGTAAGAGCCTTTTCCTATCTCCCATTATGCTGCGAAATGTGTTTTCAGGTCTGTTTCAACATTTCAGTTTTATGTGGACGTCATTGTCATGTTTAGGCAAGGAAAACATTAAAAATATCGGAGTAACCTGCAATTTTCGGTAGGCGGGAGAGCAGTTTTTTTACTTTCTTCTTCTGTAGGGGGAAAGTATTGTATTCATGACGGAGAACGACTCGGGAACGGGGCCAGATAGAAAATTTCTGATCAGTAGGAAATCCGTTTCAGGCAAAATTGTGAGTTGTTCGTGCATCTGTCTGCCGTTCCGTCCGTTTTACGTATCCTAAATAACTCGAGAACGCATTGACCTAGCGACTTGAAATTTTTCGTGAATATTTAAGTTTTACAAAAATCGTGGTTTTCTGACAGTAACGGAATAGTAACCGTAGCTATAACTCCCATAAAGTTTTTTGGAAAAAATACCGTTTTTTGAAAATTTCTCGAAACTTATGCGCTTTTGGGAAAATATGAATATAACAAAATTTAAAGGACATCAAATTTTCTACATTTTTTGCTTTAGCAGTTTTTGGTATCTCTAACGGTTCTCAACATTTTAAAAAAAGAAAGTTTTTTGAAAATCTCTCGAAAACTATGCACTTTTATGAAGAAATGGATAAAGCCAAAATTAAAGGAAATAAAATTGCCTACATTTAACTGATTTTACGTATCTGTAACGGTTGTGCAAACATTTGAAAAAATATTTGTTTTGACTTTTTTTCCGAAACTACATACACCCAACTCTTTTTACTTTCTTCTACGGAGTATAATAAAGTATTGTATTCATGAAAAATTTCGACCTCTTAATTTTGCCTAAAAAACATTTCCCGATCACTCCTGAGTTGATTGGAGTCATATTTAAAAAATGTCTTTCTGTCTGTCAGTCTGTCAGTCTGTCAGTCTGTCAGTCTGTCAGTCTGTCAGTCTGTCAGTCTGTCAGTCTGTCAGTCTGTCAGTCTGTCAGTCTGTCAGTCTGTCAGTCTGTCAGTCTGTCAGTCTGTCAGTCTGTCAGTCTGTCAGTCTGTCAGTCTGTCAGTCTGTCAGTCTGTCAGTCTGTCAGTCTGTCTGTCAGTCTGTCAGTCTGTGTACAAGATTTCTCAAAAACTAATAGAGCTAGCGCCATGAAATTTTATAGGCATGTTGGGTTCTGAAATGGGACGATCCTATCAACTTTTGGTGGAAATCCGTTAACCGGAAGTATCCAAAATGGCGGTTTTTCAAAAATCGCAATTTCGTTTTTGTCGATTTACTCCCAAACTACGCGTTTTTTAGTGGCCTTAAGTATGACAAAACTTGGAGAAAATAAAATTTTTCACACTTTTGTCTTTAACTATAACTCGATATCTCCACCTGTTATCGAGATAAACCGTTATTTCCAAAAAAACAGTTTTTTGCGATTATCTCGAAAACTAACGGGTTTTTGCTGACTGAATGTATGAAGTTAATTAATTAGAATGGCATTCTGCACAATTTTGTTTCTTACCGTTATCCGTTATCTTTTACCGTTATTGAGATATTTTCATTAATATGTAAAAAATCATATTTTTGCGAATAATTTGCAAACTAACGGTTTTACGACAAATCAGTTAAAAGAATAATTAAAGATGTTAACATTTTCTACATTTTTGCCATTTACCGTAAATTGATATCTTTTACAGTTCTCAAGTTATCTCAAATTTTGTACGTTTTTGATATTTTTGGATGAACCAAGAATTTATTGGGAGGTCGTCTTAGGTTGACAACGCGACAGGGCTCTAGCGTAAATTGCGCAGGGTCGTAGATTTTGTAGAAGAAAGTTTTGTGTTGACCACAACTGATATTTTTACACGGTAGATACGTTCCAACGAAAATCGTGTAAAAAAAAACCGTGTAAAAAAAGATATGCAGCACATATTAACCCATTTAGATCCTTAACTCGGTAAACTTTAGACCCCTTATCTTCCCGGAACTTTTTTTTTCGAATATTTTGTTATAAACCTCATATGTTAGTTACAGCATGACAAGAAACTAGAAAAAAATTCGTTTTGAGAAAACGGGTCGACAGGGATGAAATTAGGGGGGTGTTCGAAAACGACCGTTTGGGATAATAAGTATACTTTTGTAAACAGTAAAAATTTTCAATTTCGATTAATTTTTTTCATATTTAATAACAAAAACTTACAATAGTTTTGTAAAACAAATACAACTCATTATTGATATATAAAAATAAAAAGAATAAAAAAGCAGTCTAAATTCGAGACGTTTTAATTTGTAAGTAAACTGCAGAGAATGCCATTGACCATGCCTTGTATCCGAATCTTATTGGTTTTCCTTTTATGAATTGTTTACAAGAATGTTTCCCAAAATATTTAATCATTGATTCATCTATAGCCAATAGGTGCATACTTTATAAACTGCTTGTTTAATAATGTGACAAGGGGTCTTACTTTCGAATATTTGTCAGACTTGTCCAAGTGATTGTTAGCAGATACGTGTAAGTAATGAAAACTATCATCGAGGCGGTTTCTTCTCAACGTCTCTATTACTAAATTATTTTGCGAGTCTGGTCTATTTTCTCAATACATTCGTCTACGGGGACATATATTATAGCCAGTTAAAAATAGGATTCCGATGAAAGCATACATTTCATCATTTTTGATAGAAATATCAACATTCTTCTGTAGTGCGTATAGTGAAGTATAATTGACAATTGCAGTTATAATTTCTTCGGTGATGAAAAATTTGAAGAAGTCGATTGGCTCTGAGTCCGCCGATAAGGAACAGGGTGGGATAAGAACTCCTTCCCATGGCGCATTTACACTTTCAATGTCGGCAATATCACCACATTCAAAGTGCGGTCTTTCCAATGTCTGTCTAAAGTCACTCAGTGGCCTATTATCATCACTGTCTTCTCCAACATCTTCATCATCCTGTATAGTTTCGTCTTCGAGCACTACCTCACATATAGCAGTCAGCTGATTCCTATTTAAACAGTTTGGGTCTGCTTCATTGTCGTCACCTGAATCCTCATCTGTTTCCCCTTCTCCAACATCAGGAGGTTCGATAAATACACAATCCGGAACATTTGAGATTTCTATGTTCTCCAATTCTTCAAGAATTTGTGCTACGGATAAACTTCTCCTGTAAAAAAAGGATACCTTTTATCCCAAACGGTCGAAAACGAACTGAAGTAGTTTAATAGGTGCCTGTGTCTTAATTAATTTAATAATTTAGAAACAGAACCTTTGATAACCATCACTCATAGCTTAACAACAACTTGTAATACTATTTCAATGTTATTTGTAAAAGATTCTACGTACCGGTAATAATTAGTTGTGCTCATTGTCACCTCTAAAGATCGTAACACTTCTTCCTCTCTGAATTAAAACAAAAACTAAATTTGTCGCGTCAAAACAAATGCATTTCTATTTTTCAAAATCTTCTCGGAAATATTACCAAGCATGAACGTGTTCTAGGCACAGCTAATCGGGGGACGTAGAAAAACAAACAAAGTTCGTTTTCGACCATTTGGGATAATAAACTGAAAGTTCGTTTTCGACCGTTTGGGTCTAAATGGGTTAAAATTGAGGATGTGTTCCACAGCTTTAAAAAACCGTGTAAGATGAAAAAAAAGCTATATGTTGTCCTAAAAACCGTGCAAAAAAAAATATAATGAATAGAGTGGACCAACCCACATGTCGAAATCGTGAATTTTTTTGTGTTTGAATCACTATTGCGAGTGAGTTTTTAGATAAAAATGTTTGGTTGCACAAAAGAACATTTCAACATTGAGTAATAAAGTCCACAGAAATTTTTTTTTCCAAAAATTTACAGTTAATAATCGTACAAAAGTGGAAAAACTTTAAAAACTCGATTATGTGGCTTGGTCCACTCTAGCTTTTAACGCCTCAATTATAAAAAAAACCAAATTAGAATAGAAATAAAAATATTATTTAGATTATTCATCGCTACTTGATATTAAGCGTGAACGTTTATTACTGACTTGACAAAAATCGCTTCCATTACTAGAGATGTCTAACACATCTGACGAGTTTGAATCCAATGAAGAGTATGGTTCATTATTAACGTTCACTGAATGCGCCCAATAACTCAATAATGTGCTTAATGCAATTTTAAATAGACAAATATAAAATCGACTATAAAAATTTCCCCAATTATATTTTATTTTTGTAACTACATGTAAAAAAATTTTCTTTAGACTTCGTGTTAGAACAAAAAATTCGTGGAAAAAATTTTTTTTTTGTCTTTTTGTGGACCGTGTTATTTCAAAATCGTGTAAAAAAAGACCGTGTAAAAAAAGAGTTGGGTGTATTGCAGAGGAAAGTTTTGTGTTGATCGCAACTGATATTTTTTTATACATTAAATGTGTGGAAAAAATACTTTTGACCACTTGCGGTAACAGTGAACCGTGAGTGGTGGAAAAAGCGTATAATTTTCAAAGCCTCATTTTTAGATTTTATTAGCCCATATGCCGTACCAATGATGCGTTCGTTAGCTGCGTTTTTAAAGCATATAATACACTCAATTTGAGGTTAAATGGATAGCATTAAAACGCGAAGAACGACAGCAGACAAGAGGATCCGAAAATAACATAAAACAGAAATACCTCTTTATGTGTTTTGAACATTAAAAGCACGCCATCATGTTGGCAAGGTTGGCCCGGCTTTGAACACCGGCACGAACCACAAAATGATTCAATTGTTTAGTTACCTGTCTGTCTTCATATCAGCCTGGTTATGTATGCTTAGCCATTAAACGCGATGACAGTCAGTGACTTTAAACAATGAACTTGAACATGGAAAATCGAGAAACTTAAAAAAACATACAAACGTAATTGACATTAAAAAAAATTCAAATTCACGGCTACCAGATACTCAATAAATATCGAAATTTTGAATAAATTATGAAATAAGGAACATAATTTTGACTTTGAATGAGTTCAACTTTGAGGCTTTGAGATAATTTACATTTCCTATTCAAGTGAATTAATTTTACCACTATTTAATATTAAATTAAGCACAAATTAAATGGCTTTTATTAATGTTCAATTTAATAGAAAAATGGGACATAATTATGGTTGGGCAATTCTTTTGTAATTCTCAACATTTTAGCTTTGCTGAGTTATGACTTGGAGTTGCTTTCATGCCAAAGTCCTTAAATGATTTCTCTGAATTTTCAATTTTTCAAGTGAATCAAAATATATCACATTTAATAGAAGAAACAGAGAATTGAAAAAGAAAATCTGAAAACCTTCAAATAAAACTCAGCCGGGCTCCTTTCAATTACTTACGTCAATAGAAAAGTCCCATTATTGTGAAAAAAAAATCCAAGACTTTTTGAACAGACCTAATGTAATTGAAATTCTATCTGATTTCAATATGAATTATAAAGCCAATACAGAAGTTACGAGTATCTGAATGTTACGACAGATGTTACGAGTATCTGAAGTAACTAAGGACTCCAAGGTATTGATTGACTTATTTTCCTGTTTCATATTTCTTATATATAATCAAATCAATTTTTGGGTTGACAAACCGGTATTTATAAATAGTAATATAATGTTTTATTTTTGTCTGTCTTTACTTTAATAACGCTTAAAACACATGGCAATTTTGCATTTCTATAGATTTGCAATGTGACAAAGCTACGGTTTAATCAAAGCCGGAAATAGACATTTCTAGGTCTTGTGTTGGTTTTCATTTTCACAGTATCATTTCTGCGATTGTTTTGGGCGGAGTTATCAAATATGTACAACAAATTTACTTGCGTAATTCATCGCAAGATATACTACGCAGGAAAAAAATTATGAAAAACATAAGAAAAGCTACAATTGCACAGGGGCCGATCATTAAATACTCAATCAGAGGCCTGACAATATTTGGGGAGGAGGGGGCAATCCGATTGGATTTTGATGTATGGACGGGTTATGTAAAATCATATTCTAAACACATTTTGTCTTTATAAATCTTTCGATACTATGCACCATTTTCGAGAAAATAAAAAAAAAGTATACAATTTGTATGGGGGAGGAAGGAAAGAATGGTCTAACAGAATTTGGATTAAATACATTTTACATTGCTAATTTTTTGTTTACGGCTCACCGTTTTCGAGAAACTTGCGAAAAAATGTTTCGTTGGCTTGGTGGAAGGGGTAAGGGGAAAGAAATGATTCGAGTTTGCCCATTCAAGAACTTAGTCTTGGCATTTACGGTAAACGCAACCACTCAAAATTTCAAATCTCTAGCTCAATCCTTTCGAAAGTTATGGTGTTTAAGGACAGACAGACAGACGGACGGACAAACGGACAGACAGACAGACGGACAAACGGACAGATGGACAGACAGAAGACGGACAGATAACTATAATAAAAAGCTCAAAAAAATTAATGACTTTCAAAACTGGAGGACTATTTTAAAACAATCAAGCGGGCACTTTGATCGCTTTCCCGGCCAGGTTTTCATAAAGGGTCTTTCAACAAGGACATAACAATTTTGTTTTTAAATAAAACACAGAATAAGTGAGATATCGGGCTGAAGTTTATTCCAGGTGTAGTGGACATGTTACATTTAAGTATGAAATTCGATGTCGTTCATATGGCCACCGCGAGCACGTTTGCTGATTGATTCTTTGGAGCCAATTTTCCACCACTCTTCCACACATATCGGCCGGAACGTTGGCAATTTCGCGTTCGATATATTTCCTGAGCTCCTCTAACGTTGTTGGCTTGTTGGCATAAACCAACGACTTAACATAACCCCATAAAAAGAAATCCAACGGCGTTAAATCGCATGAACGAGGTGGCCATTCGACCGGACTATTTCTCGAGATTACACGATTACCGAACTTCTCCTTCAATAGATCAATTGTTTCACCAGCTTTGTGGCATTGCTCGTTCGTGAACTTCACCATGATAAAAATGTAAACCTTGACTGACGTTTTAGCATTGCCAGATCATAAAAAAAGTTTTAGGGTGCGTTTTTATTAAAATACAAAATTGTTATGTCCGTGTTGAAACACCCGATATAAATACTTATTATAATTGTATGAAGATATAAAGTTTTGATGATTCTACAAAGAACTTGAGCTAAATAAAGCACCATACCAAATACCAAAATATTTTCAGAATAAAACTACAGGTAGCTTTTAATTTACTAATATAAATTTTACGGCTTATTCGTCATTTGGAATATTTTTGTTAGTTATTTATGTCATGAATCAAATTTGTGCACTTAAAAAAGTGCTTCTTCTTCTCAACCACATCTTTGGCGCTAAATATAATGATCGCTCCACTCATAATAAATTACACCATTTTATATACTACTAGCTTGCAAACCCGTCGTTAAGTTTTTTCAAATTTTTTTTGTCTATGTTGGAGCTAAACTTCAGGCCAATCGGCTCGGTGGTTTCCCAGCGAAAGGGTAACATAGAGGAAGAGCTAAGTTTCTAAATCACTTTACCCCCTCCCCTTACTCCCCCCACCCCTCGCGCAACTTTTCCGTATGCCTATTTTGGAACCAGAACTACTACAGACACTCATGCCAAATTTCAATACAATCGGTTCCGCCGTTTTTGCGTGAAAGAGGAACGAACAGACAGACAGACAGACACCTACTCATTTTTATATATTAGTATGATTAAGTATTTGTTAAGTAAGAAGTTTGAGTGGAATTCTAGTATTATTTTTATACCCGTATGGTGAAACCAAAGGGTATACTAACTTTGCCTTACCGTTTGTAACGCCAAGATCCCGTCATCACACATAAAAATGAATTACACCAGTGTGTTTAGAATGATAAAAATAATTGATTTTTGCATGTACGTCCGTCTGTCCGTCTGTCTGTCTGTCCGTCTGTCCGTCCGTCTGTGGTGCGGATTGCGGGCGCACGGATTGAGCTAGAGACTTGAAATTTTGCGCAGATCCGTTTTTCGTAAAATTCGAGGCTAAGTTCGTTAACGGGCAACCATTAGGGGGGGTACCCCCCATAAGAACGAAAACAATTTTTGCGAATATCTCAAAAACGGTGCATCTTATCAAAAAAGTGCAAGAACAAAAGTTGTTTAGGATATGATTCTACATAAAACTTCCATACATCAAAATCCGATTGGAATAAATTTTAAAAAATCTTTTTGGAAAGTTTAACTTCAAGTGGAATTTTGGTACAACTGTTCAAATTTTGATACGAATATCACCATACGGGTCTCCAATGATTGCCAGATAGGCAATTATAGCTTTTGTTATGTTTTTAAAAAACTATTAAAGTCGATTCTGGAAAAAACAAAAATTATGACAAATTCAGTTTGGTCCGATAACAAATAAAGAACTGCTCGTTACTCGTTTATTACAATTTTATTGCAATTTTACAAGCTAATAAAAATCGAAAAGCAATTGACGAAATAAACCAATCAATTGGAAAAACAATTCTAAAATTTCTGTAATCATTTATTACCAAATTCGATAAATTAGATTCAAAGAACATCGAAAGTGATTTTCATTCTTATCTAAAATGGCAAAATTCCTATAAAAAGAGCTGAAATCGCCAAAAAATTATTCAGTTTTGTGTTGTGCAAACATTAAACATGAAGTTCACAATTGTAATCCTTGTTGTGGTTGGTGAGTTGAAAATAAAATATTCCTGTTTACAAAAATAGAAACTATGTTGAAAATTTGAAATTTAAAAAAAAGCGTTTTTTTATAAATTTTGAAAAAAAAAATTATAATATTTTTAGTATTATTAAATTTTGCGGCTATTTATAGCGTTTGCAATGGTGGAATCTAAAAAACTTTCACACGCGTGCGATTTAAGTGCCTGTCCAGCAGTTGAAGATCGTGTTTGCGGGTTCAATGGAGAATGCTATCAATCATTCCCCAATCAATGTCTTTTGGAGGCTGTAAACAGATGCACCGATCCAAAGAAAATGAGTGAGATTTTATTAAAATTGAAATATTTAAAAAACAAATATTTTTACTATTTTTTTATGTGTTTATAATAGAATTCTATTCATTGGAGCATCGAATTTGTGGCTATCCAGTTCCAAAATGTGGACTAGACGTTTAATTGGATGAAAATTCTACGAAAAATGTCCAAAGTTTCAAAATGTTTCAGAGTTGAAATACAAAATTATTATCTATCATAAAAAATTATATTCTTTTTTTTTTCTCTCTCTCTCTCTCTCTCGGCACTACAACCGGTTTTGGCCTGCCGCAATGTCTCTCGCCAGAAGTCCCGGTCACGTGCCGATGTCCTCCAGTTTTGCGTCCCAATTCCCTCCGCTTCCTGGTCAACGCAACTTCTTTTTAGTTAAATAGATCCTTCAATTGAAGAAAATATGAAAATACAAAGTCCAGACTTTATTTTACTTACAATCAAAGTGAAATGAACTCTAAAACTCATACTATTCCGATTTCTTGGAACGATCTTAAGATTATAGCAAAAAGTCAAAAGACATTCTACGTATTTATTGTGTCTGATTATTCCATTTGTGGTTTTATTTCTAGCCACACTGATTTAATACTGAATGTCGTTGAAATTGGGTAAATATCTCACTATAATTACAAAACTTAAGTATTTAACAACAGTTTATTATTGTAATTTGCTTTTCCCTTACGAAAATTAAGTTCTCAGTCTGAACTTTTTAGTCTTGTGTCGTTGTCTGCAAGAAAATCGCTCCTTCTGTGCTCGCATATAGTGGAGGATATTTAGTAAGGTGTGAAACTTCTTATCTGAGAACATGTTCTTAGTTACCACAGAGAATCAACACATCCATTGTCGAGTAATTAGCTTTATGTGTTTTAAGAAGAGGATCTTAACTTTCCCGTGGCTTCTAATTGAACTTCTGAACATTTTTTTTGTGTTCTTTTTTTAACATATGATAAAATGGATACAAAAATATCTAATGTGAACAGCACATGATTTTCTTATACAAAGACTACGTTCTTACGCAATTTACACTACAACGCGACGAAAAAAATAGTAATTTATATAAAAATATGAATTTTCCGTTTGCAAAATTTGAAATATCTCGATAACGGTAAAAGATATCGATTTACGGCATAAAGAAAAAAAAGGCACACAATTTTAATACCTTTCAGAATTTTACTGTTTTTTTCGAAAAATCGTTAGTTTGCAAGCAATCGTTAATCTGCAAGCAATTCGCAAAAATCTATTTTTTGAAATTTTAATGATAATATCTCTATAACGGTAAAATATGGCGGACAAGGATAAAAAATAAAATTGTCGGGAACGCTATTCTCTTCAATTCACTAAATACATTTAAATGTCAAAAACACGTTATTTTTCGAGATAATCGAAAAAACCGACTTTTTTCAAATAATGGTATATCTCAATAAGGGCCTAAGATACACAGTTCTAGTCAAAGACAAAAATGTGGGAAATTTTAGTGACTCCAACGTTTATCATTCATAGGACTAGTGAAAAACGCGTACTTTCGGAGCAAATCGCGAAAAACGAAATTGGTATTTTCAAATAGCCGCCATTTGGCTTGCTTACGGTGAATGGATTTTTAGACAAAGTTGGTAGGGTCGTCCCATTCTAGGACCAAACATTCCTGGAAAATTTCATAGCTCTAGCTCTAGCCGTTTTTGAGAAATCTTGTACACAGACTCTCTCTCTCTCTCTCTCTCTCTCTCTCTCTCTCTCTCTCTCTCTCTCTCTCTCTCTCTCTCTCTCTCTCTCTCTCTCTCTCTCTCTCTCTCTCTCTCTCTCTCTCTCGGCGCTACAACCGGTTTCCGATCTTGGCTTGCCGCCACGGCATAGAGACGACCAAGGTATGCCATGAACTTTTGATAGTCAGGTGTGACGTCATTTGTGCCGACTTTTTTTAATTAATTTTTATGTTTATTGATCACTATTTAATGCAATCAGTCCACTAATTTACAAATATCTTATTTAGATCGCACAAAAATTTAAATAACCATCCACAAAACAAAATTCCTTCTGAACTTGACGAACTAATCGGCACAAGGGACGTTGCAAAGAAACGTCAGATTTGAGTTTATGGCATATCTTGGTAGTGTCTATGCCGTGGCCTGCCGCAATGTCTCTCGCCAGAGGTTCCGGTCACGCGCCGATGTCCTCGAGTTTTGCATTCCAATTCTTTTTGCGTCCTGGTCAACGCCGTCTTGCCATCTGTGGTTGGGTCTTCCTCGTACACAGACTGACAGACAGAAATATACTCGGGAAACGTTTATGCAAAAGTGAGAATTTTTCATGAATACAATACTTCATTATAGATACTTCGTATAAGAAAGTATAAATAGACGAACAGAATGGCCGAAAAAAGGGATAAAAAAAGGCTCATGAAAAGTTTTTTCCATGTTAAAATTCATTTTTCTTTCCTGTTATCCAAAAGTACTACATAAAAAAGTCATGAAAATTTTACGGCTAGTCTCAAAACTTTTATTACGAGGTAATTTTTGCTGTCGGAAGTTTTCAGAGAAGTTTTGAAAAAAAAAATTAAATCATTCATTCATTTCAGAATGTATATTTCAGAATGTATAAAAGCCGAATTCTTTTCCTTTTTAAGTAAGGAAACGTGGAATTGAATTAAAATATGTTTTAAAGTTATATTATTTAAGTCAAAATGTTGAAATTTAATCTTTTCGTTGTTTTTTTTTTACTTTGGAACCATGAGTTTGAAATAATTTATCTTTTAAAACTTACTTTTTGTTTTGAAAATATTTAATTATTTTCTGTTAGGTGAGCTCAGAAATTTTCAATAAATTTCCCTGAAATAAAGTTGCTTGAATGAAATTGTAACACAATCGTTGAAGCTGATATTTCCATGAAGCCTTAAGGGCAATCTACATACAGCCGAAAAGCTCGAGAGCGCGTTGGCCTGGCGACTTGAAATTTTATGTGGATGAGTGTAATTGCAGTTTCCTGTCAACGCGTAGAAAAGCAACGTTAGATATACCGGGTATATCCCATAAAATTCTTTTTGAAAAAATACAATCGATATAAAATTTTCCAAATTTTTTGTTTATACTGTTTTTATATATCTCTAACGGTTCTCAAGATATTTGAAAAAAAAATATGATTTTTTTACATATTTTTTCCAAAATTAAAATTTGCAGAGGTATTTTTTGTGTTAATCACAACTGATATTTTTGTTAGATGTGGTTGCAAGTTGTATTGCACTCAGTGTTGTGCCGGTTTTTTACGTAAAGTAATTTACCTAGTTTTTTACGCGTAAAAAATTACGCGTAAAAAACCTCAATTTTAACGTAAAAAACGTAAAAAACGTAAAAAACTGTAAAAAACCTAAAACATTGATGATAAAAAATTTAACAAGTAGCCATTCACTAAATATAGAATTTATTCGTAAATAAATCATCTTAGAACAATAAAAAGGTTAACAGTCTTCAGCAAACACAGAAAAGTATTCAAAAGCATTTCCTCTTGAATGTGAAAAAGATTTTAAACTCGGAGTTCAAAAACTGTTTATATCCTATCATTACATTACGTCCGCCTACTCATTTTAACGTTAATTAATGTGAATAATGTGGAGAGATTTGCGACATATGGGCTATTTTAACCCTTTGTTGCAGTGTTGTTGTACAACAACACCTTTTCTAATTCAGGGCTGGAATCATGTATCTCGTCGCGTCTCTGTCTTTCGGCTTCGACGCAACTTTTGGCTCTTGACTTCGCCATATCTGCCACTTGAAATTTCGCGGAATCGTCACTATGAATCGAAGCGTGATTCTGAACCGTCATTCCAGGAAATTTGAAGCTGCTGATATGACGAAGTTAAGAGTCAAAAGCTGCGTCGAAGTCGAAAGACAGAGTCGCGTGGAGATACATGATTCCAGCCCAGTTTTTTAATATTATAACATATATTTCATGCACTTATATTGACTAAATTCATTTCGTAAGTATCCTAGGACATCAATTGTTATGAAAAAAAGTAATGTGCGCTTTTTTTATAATTACTGCATTTTATAAATAAATAAAGAGCAAAAAAGTAGCTATTTTTGCAGATTAAATGTAACTGTGGCAAATCTATTACAGTTAAAAACTACGTACGTACTATTACGTACTAGTTTTCAGCGTAATCTAATGAATTTTATCTTTTTTGACCGCCATATTGGATCCGCCATTTTGATTTTTGAAGTTTTGACTTCAGACTCATAATCGGCGACCCCAAAAACCCTTGGATATCAAAAACGTTGAATATTAATTCCATAGAAAAATGTATTAAAGAAACATATTTTAGAAAGGGTTAAAGAAACATATTTGGACTAGTTCTTGCAGCAACAAGCGTAATTTTAAAGTTTGCATCAAAAAATCGTTTTTAAACACAAGGAGACTCATTCCGGAAGCGGAAATTGAAACAAAACTGGAAAAAGGGAAAAGAAATTCTAAAAACTGGAAAAATTCCGTTCAAACAACTGTTCTAATTTGAGTTAATAGACTGTCCTACTTAGTAGTACAGTCTATTAAGTGCTGATGTCCACTCTCTATATTATAGGATCTCTAATAAAATGCTGAGAAAAACTTTAAAACAGACTGTCATACTTTGTAGGAACTGCGATGTCCCATTTTTTAGGTTTTTTACTATTTTTTACGTTTCTTATGTTTTTTACGTTTTTTACGTGAAAAATGTAAAAAACTGTTTTTTACGCCGTTTTGCCCAACACTGATTGCACTTAAACTTCTAAAATTTTCCAAAACATTTGTTTTCGAAAAAGCACGTTGTGATGAAACCGTTAGAGCACACATTATTTGTCTCCGGTTAACTGGTTATGACAATTGACGTTCTTACGGATTTCACATTTTTTGCAGCAAATATCTACGACACTGGCTGCCAGATCAGTCAAATTGCCTAAATATATGTTTTTGTTTCCAACATTTATAAGGTTTGAAAACGTTCTATCAATCGGAATCATGTTGCTTAGTTTTCGGCGTTGAACAAATAGTGAAATTATCAAAAATTACGCTTGATACAAGATAAGATTCAAGGGAGGAAATATTATTAAAGTTATGGGCTGTTCATGAAATGCGTCACACATTTGTATGACGCCGATATTAAATCCCTAATATCATAAAAAGCCCAACAAGAGGAAGTGAGGTTGGAGAAGAGTGAAATTTGAGTTTTGTATTTTTTATATTATCGTAACGTAACGAAATAACGAAACGAAATAACGAAACGAAATAACGAAACGAAATAACGATTTTCCAGTTTTTTCCTCAAAATTGCGTTATAAAAGTTAACGCAAAAGTTTGCGTTGTAGAAGTTAAATTACAATAACAAAAAACGAAACTAAAACCGAAAAAAATGATTTCGTTTTTTCGTTATTTACTTATTTTTGCTTTTTTTTTATTATTTATTAGCTTGCATATCCGTCGTTGCCGGGTTAAGTTTTTTCCAATTTTTTTTATTTTTTTTTTGATGGTCTATGTTGGAGCTAAACTTCAGGCCAATCGGCTCGGTAGTTTCCCCGCGAAAGAGTCGTTTCCCCGCGAAAGACATAGCGCAAAAACTAAGTTTCGAAATCACTCTACCCCCACTCCTCGCGCTACTTTTCCGTATGCCTATGTTGCAACCAGAACTGCCACAGTCACTCATGCCAAATTTCAAGTCAATCGGTTCAGCCGGTTTTGCGTGAAAGAGGAACAGACATACAGACAGACAGACAGACACCAACTTATTTTTATATATTAGTATATGATTATTTTTTGTGAAATGTTCCACAAAAGTTCATTAAATATAACCCTACAGACCTACCATCTGCATAAAAATCATATTTTGATTCTAAATCGGACTTTCATTCACGATTTTTTTTTTCGTTTGCCATCCTTGATTATAACCCTTGATTTTTTAATAGAGATTTTTTTGGAGATTTTATGGCAGAAAGCTTATTGCTGGTATTACAAATTATTAACTACAAATAACAGTAAATTTAACAAAATTAACGTAATAGAAATTAAGAATGTGCGATTAATGATTATAAACTAGAACTAAAAAATTAATCGAAAAACCAAAAAGTCTTAATATACAGTGGAAACTCCAATACGCGGACATTCATGGGACCAAGATTTTTATCCGATTATGAGAGGTGTCCTTTATGGGATCATTATACTCGTATGGTGAAACCAAAGGGTATATTAAATGGGGGGGGGGGGGGGGGGGTTGTACCCCCATTCGAATGAAAACGTTTTTTGCGAATATCTCAATAACGGTGCGACTTAAACTTCGAACAATGCCATATCACCATACGGGTTTTCAATAATTACCAGATTTGAAATAATAGCTTTTGTTATAAGGGTATTCACAGTCCTCTTTTAAATTGCGAGTAATTTTACCGCTCGGTAATTCAGTCAAATTTAACAGATTTTTACCGAGACGGTAATTTGGTTCATGTAAAAATGAATTTCCGGATTTGGTAATTGTAGACATGCCTTGAGTCGTGTTTTCCGGCCCGGTTATTCGGTATCAAGAATCAACCGCGAGTGGCGCTAGTAATGTTTTTAGTTGTCAAATTTTCTCACTGGTTTTTTGTTAATCTCATCGGACTGATGCAAATTTTTTCAATTTTGATAGCCGTTGCCACAATAGAAATTCAAAAGAATACATCAAACATGGATTTAAAGGTATGTGACATATTTTACAATCAAATTCGCAGTTCATGATTTGGTCACGTATCAAATAAAAGCGCTGTTCTCAAATCTGTGCTGTGGGATGTTCACAGCAGAATATTTTCAGTCTTTTAATATTACCGAAAACACCGAATACCCAAAATTAAAAGAGGACTGTGAATACCCTATATCTTTTAATATGGAAATCACAAGTTTGATTCTAAGAAAAATGTCTGTTGAAGGGAATCGTGCGCTTATCGGGAATGTCTGCAAAGAGGGCTTTCACTGTAATTGAAAATTTGCCATTATCTTAGAATTCAATTTAAAATCTTTCTAAAAAAGTGAAAAACTCATAAAAAAATGCATTCAAAATTGTTCACAAGATGGAATCGCGTGTTAAAAATAAAGAATTTTGTTAGAATTAAATATGTGTTAGAATTTAAGTAGTTTAATCGTGTGGTAGGTTATCTAGTAGTTTAGTTTACATTCCAAACAAATGTAAATACCTACAAAACTAAGTACCACACGCAGTAGAAAACAGGTAAACAACTCGTAGTTAAAATTTATGAATATAGCATTATTTAGATACTTATTACCACCCGGTAAAAGAACGAATTTCGCAATAATTTATGTCAAAATGATAAAACTTAGCTTAGCGATAATTCTATTTGCCACACAATGAGCCGACAATTTTTATTTATTCTCTCAAAAGAACAAACATCCTTTTGAGTGATTTATATTTGAATCGCTGAAGCAAAAGGTTAAAGATTTTGATAAAAACATCTTCGCTATTTACCTTATCAACTATACTAAGAAAAAAAAGACCAATTAAAATGAGGAAAAACAATATTCGCATCTTATATAAAGGCATTCTACTTGCGGAGAATTTATTAGTTTATTAAACAATATTCTTAAGGCAAAATGTAGTTTTGTTGGTTCGGTCGTATTCCCTGTGTTAAGGTAAATTTCTGCACTAACAACTATTTAATTAATTTAATAAAAATTTAAGTGGTATAGAAAATTTAATTAATTTGTTGTTATAACTTTGTAATAATCTAGTGCTGGCACACTGTAGCTAAAGACCAATATCAGGACAACGCAGGACAGAAAAGAGCAGAATTTCGCAGGGAATATGAAGTTATTTTCACAAAACTTTAAACTTTCTAATTACGCCAACATCATGAGGGTTGATGTGGTTGCAACCGCCGTCGCCGGCTCTGGTCGGCACCATCCGGAGTCCAAGAAGTCAGAACTAATTAAGGTGCACTTAAATTGGATATGTGTTAGAATTTAAGTAGCTTAATCGTCTGCTAGTTAATCTAGTAGTTTAGTTTACATTCCAAACAAATGTAAATACCTACGAATTACGAGAGATATGGATTTTAAATCATGAGAGATATGGATTTTATATATATGTACATATATATTTTAGCAGATATTTGAATAAAATTCTAATTGTAAGAAATGGTAACCAGAATTATTTTTGCTGTTTTTTATTCTTTCACGAAAAGTGTTTCCTTATACTTAAAAACTTAATTTTTCCCAAAGATTGCCTTTAAAATGCGGTAATTACGATATATGAGACTTAAAATGAGATTTTTAACTCAAAAAACTTGATCGATAAGTTTGTAATTTACGTATCCAGATAACATGATTGATAAAATACATAATCCTTCAGAATTGTTTTGTCTCATTCGCGATTATGTAATTTTTTAAAAACTCGTTTTGCGGCAGTCACACGACGCTGTTTTGCCAGCGCTGCTAGATATTGGGTTAGTAGCGCTGGCAAATAGCAACAGCAGGCAGCGTACTGAGAGGGTTCACACGATTTATAACTTAGTAGCGCTGGCAAACAGCAAAACCGTCGTTTGACATTTGAATTTGGGCGATTTTTTAAATAATAAACGTAACACACAAATTTAAATGAATAAACGTAAAATAACAACTTAAAATAAACAAATTTTTCCACTTATCAGACTTTTGACAGCTCAGTAACCATGCAACAGGGTCACGTGATCCCTAGTAGCGCTGGCAAAGTAGAACGGTCTCTACTTCAATAGCGCTGCTAAAATCATCGCGCTGCTGGTGTTAGTAGCAGCCTACTAGGGTTCACACGGTGCTGCTGAAACGGCTGCTAACAGCCAAACAGCTAGCAGCGCTGGCAAAACAGCGTAGTGTGACTGCCGCATTAGTGTAGTGTGACGGTTTTACTGAACTCCACAACAAGAAATCGCGAAAAAGAACTCCGAACTAGCATGACGTATCCTATAGACAACCCAAAATCTCAATACACTTGATCAAAACAGATAAATTGTCATCTAGCAAAAAGTTTGATAGTGTGTAGTAGGGCGGGTCGATTTTTTTTCGACCAAAGGGTATAGCATATTCTGATTCTACACTAAATTCTAAGAAAAAATGCAAAAGAAACCATAGGTCAAAAATGAATTTTGATGTCCCCAAAATTGGATTGAAATTTCTCTTTTTAAATTATCGGGAAATGTATTTGTATTAGTTCGAATTTTTCGAAAACTATTTAACCAATCGACGTGCTGAGTACTACAAATAAAAGCTAAGGACATAATCTTTAAAATGGCGTTTATAATAATTTGATCGGAATTATAGTTTTGGGGAAATGGGGGTTTGATTAGAAAAAAAAAATTTTTTTTTGTGAGTTTTACACCAACTCAAACTCGACTTGTATGGAGCTTGGAAATCACTTTTGTTTAACTTTTTTCATTCGGATGTAGTTAGGGACCTAAAAAAAGTGACCCGTATTTTTTTGTTTGGGGTAGAAACGTTCGGTAGGCGGAGGGGGGGATTTCAAAGTCGGCGAAAAATCGACATGACAAAAATTTTAAAAATTTGTAACTTTTGAACGGCTTCACCGATTGAGATGATATTGAACATTTTGGAAAGGTAATTAAATTTCCTTTTCAAAAAAAAATATTTGCTGACTCCCTCCCCCTCACCGTCATATTGTAAAATTCAATTTAGTGACAAAATTTAAAATATCTCGAGAACGAAATTTTTTTTTCTTTTGAATTTTTTTCTGTAAATACCTACCATTATACCACACAAATTCGCTAAATAAATTTTGGGGGTAAATGCGTTTTTGAATTTGGAAAAATTTTTCGAAAAAATCGAATACAAGAAAAATGTGTATATTTTACTGATTTTTGATTGGTTTTTATGTTTTATGTACATAATACAGGTATTCCTCGAGTTACGCGGTTAATTGATCCAGCGTAATTCGAAACCGCGTAACTGGAGACTCAGGATTAGTGCAAAACAATACATGCCTATTATCTTTTTTATATAAATTACATTCATCTATAATTACAATATTTTCGTTTTAAATAATTAATTAAATAATTAATTTTTAAACAAATTTTTCATTTTTAAACAAATTTTTCATTTTTAAATAAATTTTTAATTAATTAAACAAATTTTTCATTTTTAAATAAATTTTTAATTAATTAAATAAATTTTTAATTAATTAAATAATAAAAATTGCTCCAAAATCGTACCGCGTAACTCGAGGACTGCTACAATTTTTTCCGCGTAACTCGGGGGATACCTGTATTACAGCGGAACTCAAAAAATTTTTTTAAGTTCCGCCATACTATAACAACAGCTCAAGATTTGTCCAATTGGACAAAAAGGCTTAAACATACAAACAGCTTTTGAATTTATAACACAGAGAGAATATGAGGTAAAACAGCAACAACTTCAACGAAGGTTTAAAAGTGTCAAAACACTTCCAGGAACTCAAATTTTCACGGAATCTTTCTCAAAGGAAATTTTTTTTCTAATGCTGATATATTTGAAAGTTTTTCTTTTAAATGAATTTCTAATTACTTTTAATCTCCAAAAACTTTTGCGTTAATACAGGTATCCCCCGAGTTACGCGGAAAAAATTGTAGCAGTCCTCGAGTTACGCGGTACGATTTTGGAGCAATTTTTATTATTTAATTAATTAAAAATTTATTTAATTAATTAAAAATTTATTTAAAAATGAAAAATTTATTTAAAAATGAAAAATTTGTTTAATTAATTAAAAATTTATTTAAAAATGAAAAATTTGTTTAAAAATGAAAAATTTGTTTAAAAATTAATTATTTAATTAATTATTTAAAACGAAAATATTGTAATTATAGATGAATGTAATTTATATAAAAAAGATAATAGGCATGTATTGTTTTGCACTAATCCTGAGTCTCCAGTTACGCGGTTTCGAATTACGCTGGATCAATTAACCGCGTAACTCGAGGAATACCTGTATTATGTACATAAAACATAAAAACCAATCAAAAATCAGTAAAATATACACATTTTTCTTGTATTCGATTTTTTCGAAAATTTTTTCCAAATTCAAAAACGCATTTACCCCCAAAATTTATTTAGCGAATTTGTGTGGTATAATGGTAGGTATTTACAGAAAAAAATTCAAAAGAAAAAAAAATTTCGTTCTCGAGATATTTTAAATTTTGTCACTAAATTGAATTTTACAATATGACGGTGAGGGGAGGGAGTCAGCAAATATTTTTTTTTGAAAAGGAAATTTAATTACCTTTCCAAAATGTTCAATATCATCTCAATCGGTGAAGCCGTTCAAAAGTTACAAATTTTTAAAATTTTTGTCATGTCGATTTTTCGCCGACTTTGAAATCCCCCCCTCCGCCTACCGAACGTTTCTACCCCAAACAAAAAAATACGGGTCACTTTTTTTAGGTCCCTAACTACATCCGAATGAAAAAAGTTAAACAAAAGTGATTTCCAAGCTCCATACAAGTCGAGTTTGAGTTGGTGTAAAACTCACAAAAAAAATTTTTTTTTTTCTAATCAAACCCCCATTTCCCCAAAACTATAATTCCGATCAAATTATTATAAACGCCATTTTAAAGATTATGTCCTTAGCTTTTATTTGTAGTACTCAGCACGTCGATTGGTTAAATAGTTTTCGAAAAATTCGAACTAATACAAATACATTTCCCGATAATTTAAAAAGAGAAATTTCAATCCAATTTTGGGGACATCAAAATTCATTTTTGACCTATGGTTTCTTTTGCATTTTTTCTTAGAATTTAGTGTAGAATAAGAATATACTATACCCTTTGGTGAAAATTTTTACCCCGAACAAATCGACCCGCCCTAGTGTGTAGTGAGCCTTACAAAATTGTTGACAATGCAATTTTAAAAATTATATCCAGAGAGAAATATAAATGATTCCAGATGACCAATAAACCCTTAAAATTTTAATTGTGAGAAATTGTGAAATGTTTTTCATGGTCTGCCATTAAAATTACACTTGCAGACATTTTTTCGAAGAAATTTTGCCCCAGAAAGCAGAAAAATTTGACAAATGCTGTCTTCACTAGACATTTCAAGGGTAGGTCATGAAAAAAAGCTCTCGATTTCGGACAAAGTTTCGACGTAATTTTGGCCGAATTCGAAATTTAGACGAATGTGTAATTTTTGGCCGAAACAGGCGGAAATCAAAACCGAAACCGTAATTTCGGTCATGAACAGCGATGCCCCTCTACTACAATTGTAGTAAATCTACTACTATTTTCGCCTTCAAAAGCCTTAGTGCGTAGTAAATCAAATCTGCTACCATTTTTTGTAAAATACATGAATCAACCAAAAAATTGTATTATATGTTACATGTTAAATGTAAAAAGCTTCTAAAGAAATTAAATACGAGGCAGCCAATATAAAAGAAGTTTTTAAATGTTAAGTATATTTTATCGAGTATTTATTAAAAAAGTTTTATTTACTATCAGAATTCCTGAAAAGTTTTTTGTTGATAGAATGTTGGTATTATGAATGATAAAGCTATTTAGCTTTAGTTATACAAATTGGTATATCGGCATAGGTAGAAAAGGTTTTTTTTTTGAAAATCTGCTACTATTAGTATCAATCTACTACTATTTTTGGTCCAATCTACTTCCCCCCTAAGGCAAATTGGGTCATGAACTGCTACGTTGCATAAAATAACTCGGGAATTATTTCGAATGGAATAATAGTTGCGTTTTTTTAATGTTCTAGAACATAAAACATTAAAAAAACGATCCAGAGTAAATGGGAAATTTCATCGAATTCTATCGCAACTAACTTCACGTTGGTTACATCAGTAAGGCGTTACTGTTGTATTTTTTCAAATTATAACATATATAGGGAAAATAATTCATTTAAATCCGAAACTTCTGTTAAAAAATGCGAAGTTAATTCGTTTCGTTTTACGTTACGTTTATCGAAATTGTCATTCCAGTTACATATATTTTAAAATGAACACAGCTTTGATTATTTTGGTTTTATTTTGTACTGACTAAAATGAATGAATGAACCCTTCGAGCACAGTCTTTCTTTCTTCTTGGATTTTCAAATTCTTCATTCCTGCGAGAGTAACAATCGAGCAGCGCTTTAGTTTCATTATGCTGCCATATACGGCGTACACTTTAAAACAAAATCTTTTAAAAAAGTACTTTTAATTTTATTTTGTACCTACTCACGATTCGCTAACTCCCATTTTTAAAATTATTTAACTGTCACACAGGATCTACCAACCACCAACAGAAAATCCTCAATTGAAAATAAAATGTCAAAATTGTTACGTTGAAGTTAGCAGCATTTCATTACCGTACATTACCGTATAAAATTTCCCTTTGTTCCAAACGCTGTCCGAGATGAAAAGGTGGTGCAGGATTTTGTATGGAAAGTTTGTTCTGAACTGCTTCAAAACATTAAAAAAACGCAACTATTATGGCATAGTTCCCGTCAGTAACGCTTCTGAATAAAACCAACAAACACAAATTTACTCTTCAAAATTTATTTCATGAAATTCATCTTTTTGAAAAACAAACTATTCCATACATATCTAGGAGTCTGGATCAATCTTGAGAGCATGGTCTATACTTGGGATAATTATTGCAGGACCCACTTCCTAGTAGCTTCCATCCTATTAAATAAAAAATAAATAAAATGTATTGTAACTAATTTTACTTTTTCTGTATGAATATGAAAATGTTACTCTTATTGTTGCAGGTTGAAGCAGCAAATATACATTGATTTGAAAACTCGATGTGACATTTTCTTAATTTGTTATAGCCACATACTGGATCATATACTGCTGAGCATACATCAGGGCATGTTCGTTTCTTGTGTGAAGGCAATGCATCCACAAAAATTACAAAAGCTAATAAAATATAAATTTTTAAAATTTTACGAAAATAGTTTGGCAAGAGAATTTTATTTCAAATTGCTAAATTTAAATACACACCAAGAGCAACTATAATAAATGCAACAATTTTCATTGTGATTAAATTTCCTTGGAAAATTTGAACTTAACGAGACGAGTTTTCAACTAAAACATATTTTCTACTGTCTAAACCAAGTTATTTTATATACCAAAAAAGCAAACTCAGGGCAGATTACAATCTGCTGAATCAATTTTGAAGTGATCGGCAAATTTTTATAATTAGGTTTGTTTACTGTGATTTAAATATTAAAATTTGTATTAATTCATTGAAATTTTTATTTGGCGCATTTCTCTTAAATATTGTATTGCAATAATATAAGATAGTTCACATTTTTTGAAGCAATAAATCAGGGATTTCCAAGGTTTTTCAGCCAGGACTTCGACGTAAAAAAATCAATTGAATTGCTATCTAGAATCAATCAGTAAGCTTTACTGAAGGTTTTTTTTGTAAAACCTTCTATTAAAAATAAAAATTGGTTTGGATTAAGCCATTAAAATACTACAATAGTAAACCAACCTCAGAAAAACTGATTTCAGCAAAAAACATAAGAAAATCTGCAATTGCTAGGGGCCAATCGTAAAATACTCTATATCAGGGGTATCCAACCTTTTAGCTTTCCTGGGCCACATTGGGAGAAGACGAGTTATATTGGGCCATAAATAAAATATACTAACCCTAAAGATAGCTGATTACTAAAAAAGGTAGAATACATACATACTTAGTTAACAATTTTAAGTAATTTAAACTTCATTAATTCATAAAGTTTGTAATTATAGCAGTTTTTGTTGAGTCACATTCAAGTACGTCTTGGGCCGCATGCGGCCTGTGGGTCGCGGCTTGGACAAGCCTGCTCTATATGATGACAGACAAAATGTTCATTTAAAAAAAAAATCCATTTGTATGGCAAAGGGGAAAAAAGTGGTCCGATTGGATTTTGATGTATCGAACGGTTATGTAAAATTATATTTTAAAGAGATTTTGGCTTCATAAATTTTTCATTACGACACACCGTTTCCGAGAAAACAAGAATAAAGTATTCCATTTGTAGGGAGAAGGGGAAAGGAGTGGTCCAATTGGACATTGATGTATGGATAAGTTATGTAAAATCATATTCGAAACACATTTCATCTTTATAAATTTTTCGACACGATGCACAGTTTTCGAGAAAACAGGAAAAAATTATTTTATTTGTTTGGGAGAGGAAGGAATCAGTGGTCGTATTGGATTTTGGTTTATGGCTGAGTTATGTAAAATCCTTTTCTAAACACATTTTACATTTATAAATTTTTCAATATGACTCCCCGTTTTCAATAAAAATGCAAAAAAAACTACAATATTTCGTTTAAGGAAGGGGAAGGAATTGTTCGATTTTGTCCGTTCATGAACTTAGGCTAGCCACTTACGAGAAAAGAAACTATACAAAATCTCAAGTCTTTTGTTTAAGCCAGCGATTCTCAACCTGTGGGGCGCGCCCCCTGGGGGGGCGCGAGTACGTTTCAGGGGGGGCGCGAGCATATCCAAGACAAAATATTTAAAAAAGTTTATTAATTGATTGAAAGGAAAGTACATACCCACATACAAAACAAAATACATTTCGACATAATATTTAATAATTAACTTATTAACTTACGCTTGGAGCACAATGAACACGAAACCAGCGCAACTACAATGCTGTCACGCAGTGCAAAATACTAGCGGCAGAGCACAATGGTAGCTCGTGAAGTAGTACAAGTGACATAATATAAAGTGGTATAAACTTGGAAAAATTACAAAAATGGATAATTTTGAAGCCATAATTTGCTTTGTTGGTCTTTATCTTTGTTATTTGCACTAAGGCTATCAATTTTTCCTCGAACGACATTTTTCCAACCTCACTTTATGAACTGTCAACGCAGAATTCTGCGGCAAAGTTAGAAGTTTGCAAACTTTTGCGTTGCGGTTACGTTGTAGCTGCGTTCTATACGTTCACTGTGCTCACTTCAAACAATTTGTGGGAACCAAACTTTTAAGTGACAGTTTCTGCGTCAGTTTCGCGTCGGTTTCGCGTTCATTGTGATTTCAGGGTTAAAACAACTACTCGCGAAACCGCAAAAATGACGCAAGTGCAATAAAAAGGCACCGGATTCTTGTTTTGTCAACGCTGAGGATCGGTGTTGCCAAATCTCAATAAATTACTGTTTTCTTGGTAATTTGTGTTTAAAATTAGGGTAGTAGTGTAGGTTTAGCACCAAAATACTCAAATTACGTTATTATTGTATACATTTTATTGTATGCAGGGGTGGCGCGATGACAATTTTGATTGAAAATTGGGCCGCGAATACTGAAAGGTTGAGAAACGCTGGTTTAAGCCTTTCGAAAGTTATAGTTTATAGATTGACGGACAGACAGACAGACAGACAGACGGACGGACATGCGGACATCAAAATCTTTTATCATCCCTAACACCATGGTATAGTTTATTTTTTGTGTTCGATTATTGGTTCGATGAGTTACAAACGATATACTAAATCTAATACACTCCTAGATGATATGTCATATAGAGTATTACAATTCGCTTGCGGCGCATTTATTCGTTAATTGAATTACAATTTTTTGGTATTGAAAACTAGAATATTTTTAAAATATTATCATGTTTCGAACAAAAATACCACAAACGGGTGGTATTTCACGATTTCTCATGGTTAGCGATTTGTAATTGAAAAGTAGAACACGTTTTCTATAAACGTCAGTATTTATTAGAACTCCAGCTCAAAATAAATTTCTCTCGCCTTACAGGAAATGCAACCCCATTCCACTCAATTTCCCAGTAATTTGAAGCACACGTGTTAGTTGTAAAGCCTATACCACAATAACGAGATGTGCGGCGCAACGCGGCGAACCGAGGTGAGTGCGGCACGGTAACAGCCACAGTCATTACCTAAAGGTAGAACCAGAAACATACGTCCGTGCGTCCGCCATGCGTCCGTCACGTTGACAGTTCCCTGCGTTCAAAGTAAAATCAACGGGCTGCTATGAGTACTCCCATAATAATGCGTTTGTCCGCATAGATTAGGTCGACTTTCTACTTTTACATGCGGCAACGCACGGAAATGTCATTTCGCAAAAAAGTTTGGTTACGATTTAAGCAATTTAAGTATGGAACAAATTGAAAGTAATTGTTTCGACGATAAACTAATAGAAGAAGTGCAAAAAAAGTGAAGAAGAAGTGATTCGTTGCCGTACCCAACTGTCACCGCATAAAACTGTCTACCGGACGGACGCATGACGGACGCATCGACGTACGATTCAGGTTCTAGCTTAAACCTCAATTACGAGGTGCGGATGCGGTGACAGCTCAATTCATGTTGCTACAAATCGCAGTGAAGTTGAATATTATTGTTGACTGAATGTTTCGAATATGTTTTCAAAATAATTGTCCGTTTTTCGGCTTGATAAAAACATTTGCTACAACACTCAGAAAATGTAAACAATATGAAAAAATATAATGCAGCTTTTAAAGATAGAAAGTCACAATAAATTCAACAATGAGAAAAATTGAAGTCCTTCTTCCTTCGTCATAAGAAAAGTTTTTCTGATTCTTCTCCAAACCAGATTTTAACCAGATTTTACTCATTTTCAAGTTCAGACAAAGTCCTACGGCAACAATGTACAAAAAATAATAAAAACAAAAATAAAATTTAGCTTTTAACATTTATTTTATGATCTTTAAAAAACGCTAATGTTGAACAGCTCATCCCCACTACAAAAAAATCGACGCAGATTGATGACATTGATTATAATTCGGATAGCGTGAACAGGGCGCTTTTCCCAAAAGCTTCCAATCTTTTTAGTAAATAATAATAGGTTTTAGTGTAACTGTTTTTTTACTACCATTAAAAACTTACTTTTATTATGGCATTTTGCAGTAACAAATAAACATTGATTATTAAATTCGGCGTGACACTTTCTAGTCTTATCATAGCCACATACTGGATCAATTACGGCTGGACATATGCTGGAACATGGCTTTTTCTTATGTAAAGACGATGCTTCCACCAAGAGCTGTCGACAAGAGCTGTCGAAAAGATTAATAAAAAATTAACAAAAGTACTGTTTTTTCTCAAAAGTGCTAAATCTATATACAAACCAAGAGCAACTATGATAAATGCAACAATTTTCATTTTAAAAAATTTCGTTGACAAGTTTGATGTTCACAAGACGAGTTTTGAAGTAAAACTTTTTTTTCTACTGTTTGAACCAAGTTTTTTATATACCACACAAGTCGATTTAGTGCAGATTATAATCTGCTGAATCAATCTTGAATTAATCGATATGTAAGTACTCATTTTAGATGAAATCTTTTAATGCGAAAAAAAGAAAATTAATATGTAAATATTGATTAACATTTTTTTCGCGGTTCTTGACTCAAAATAGGTTGACCGTATTACTATTCTCTGCTATAGAGGGAAAGTATTGTATTCATGACAAATACCGGCTCGAGAATGGGGGCTGATAGAAACTTTCTGGTCAGTGTGAATTCCGTTTCATCCAAAATTATGATCTGTCTGTCTGTCGGTCTGTCCGTTGTACGTATCTTAAATAGCTCGAGAATGCGTTGAGCTAGCGACTTGAAAATTTTTGTGAATAAATTTTAGATAGATAGATAGATATTTTATTTTGAGCCGTATTTACAAAGTATTTGTGAATAAATTTTACGAAAATCCTAGTTTTCTAACAATTTTTGGAAAAGTAACGTTAGCTATAACGGGTACCTAGCATACAATTTTTTAAATACCAAAAAATGCTGTAAGAATAAAAGAAAAGCCAGAATTTTTTAGAAAAAAATCCAGAAACAAAATGCTTTTTCGGGGTTTTTGATCCTTAATATCCTGTAAACATTTGAAAATTCACACCGGAAGATCCGAATTAAGTAGAATCAGGACTTTGGATGGCGTCAGGCTCAAGAAGCTCGACTAAAAATGATAAAAAAAAATAAAAAAAATTATGAAATAAATTAAAAATTTAAAAAAAAATATGGAAAAAAATTGTTCGAAAAAATGGAGGAAAAATTTCCGTAAAAACAAGTTTTTTTTTTAAACAAATACACTTTTTAAATGCACTCAAAAGAATTTCTAACATATAAATTTCTAACATATTTTGATAAAAAAGTGTTTGAACTACGTGTCAGATTTTGATGTATGTAAATACTGACACGTAGGCCAAACACTTTTTTAACCCTCTAACCGGAATATTTCCGAAAAAAATTCACCAAAATATGACTTTCAACTTGCGACAGACCGTAACCAAGACAACGCACAGGGCTAAATTTTTTCCAGCTTGTAAATGGATAACTTACAAAAGTCAGTGTAACACGTTCCGGCGATTTCCGGCGATTAAAATTGTTACCCGTTATAAACAAACGAATTCCCTGAAGCCCGCCTTTAGGCGGGCATTCCGGCTAGAGGGTTAAATCAGTAAACCGGGCTGTAACACTTTTGCGAAAACAAATTTATCACACACTTTTTGTGGTAAAATATATTAGAAAATTAAAACGCAACAAAATTATTTTATTCTTTTGAGTACATTGAAAAAGTGTATATGTTTAAAAAAAATTGGTTTTATGCCTATTTTTTATCCATTTTTTCGGACCATTTTTTGGCACGTTTTTTTTTAAATTTTTAATTAATTTTTATTTTGTCTTTTGTTTGTGATTCTAAAAAAACAAAAAGTTTAGTTTCCGGGATGACAGAACAACATGCCTAAATTCGAGACTGTCTCGACCATACCGGCAAGTATGGTCACCTTAATTCTAAACTTATTTTTGCTTACCAAATAGTTTAATAATCCCTTTCGTTTACGTTTCTCGTATAGCATTTGGCGTATTTAAAGAACACGTTACATATTTTCATAAGTATAAATGTAAAACAAAACAAACATATGAATTACAAAATTTACTACAGCACAAAAGTGCTAATGTTATTTAAACAACAACAAAAAAAAAGTAATGTGATCATTGAACTTGTGAATGCAAACGTATCATTTTAACGTCACAGTATGATTCCATTGAAATTGTCAATTAAGCATAAAAAAGGCAAATTAAAGGGAGGTGAACATTTTCGTTAGACCGAAGTCAAGAACAAACACCGATAAGCTAGATTTAGCACAATTTCATTTTTTATTAGTTAGACGCGATAACACAGTCTAACAACCCAAAAAAAAATAGTTTTTAGGTTAACAAATGTGTTAAATTGAAATTATGAACATTAGATCACATGTCATTTGAAAGCTTAATATCATTGTACCAGATTTCTTTGCACTTTCATTTTTATGAGTCAGTTACAGTTTGTTGTGTATTTAATTTTAGAGGAAAATAGTGAGGTGTAGTTTTTCGAGCTTTTTTGAGGGCACTGGGACTCTGACGATTGGTTTCGTTTTCCTACACTGTTGAAAATATGCGGAAAAAAAGTTTTTACCATTTTATAATTGAAAGTATAAACTCGTACCTTTTCCGCGAAATTTAGAACTTTAAAGCTGTGCTAACACGGCAGTCAACGCGTTAATTTGTTTTCTTCTGGGTTGTTTAACACGCCATCCAGACCTGCCGGAAACATTGACAGAACGGTTAACAGAAATGTCATTAGAAAATTCTGTTGTGATGTAGGTGGGCTGATTCTGGCATGACGTTTCAGTTTCACAAATGCGTTGAGCAGTAAACAACTGAGAGTAGTAAATATGATGATCTCAGTGAGTTCACTGTTTTCTTTAAAATTTCCGCACTAAAATGAAATTCGGCCTCCAGCTGCTCCCACGATGCCTTTTTCAAATCATTTCTTTGTAAAAATTACTTTTAAACAGCATTCGTTTATAGAACGGAGCGTCTCTGCACGTGAAAAATTAGAATCCGCCATCTAATTTATGTTACCATTTCTGTTAGCAAAAACTGTCTGACTTTTCTGTCGTAACAGCTGTCATTTCAATCTGCACTAGACCTAACATCAGACGTAACAGCGACAGTGACGGGATTCATGGCAGGTGTGGATTACTAGTAAGAAATGCTCGACTCCCAATTAAAGGTGTTCGACTCCCAAGTAGAGGTGCTCGGGATCTGCTCGAAAATACCTTTGCTCTAATCGGTGTCATAGCTTGATCTGAATCTGCCAGTTAAAAACGCCATCATTCTTAAAACCGAAAATGGTCGGATATGACGTAGTTTTACATAAGTTTCTTATAATATACTCATTTAAAAAAAAACGCCTGCGGCGAATTTTTTTTTAAATTTATGATTTTTTTTACATAAAATTCTTGATTTACAATAGTATATTTTCCCCACACAACTATATAACATAGAACAACTGTCACCATACAAAGCTCTGCTGAAGAATTGTCCCAAAAGTATTTCCCTCTTTATCGTACTTGAACGCATCCACTGAACTGTATAAGGTCGCGAGATTCAAATTTAGTTTGCCGCGAAATTCAAATTTCACAAGTTTGAGACTAACTTTAGGGGTCAAAAACGAACTTTAGGCGCCAACACCATTCCGAAAGTCTATTTTCCTTTGACAGCTCACGGTTTAAACGAGAGGAGTATATTTATTTTCATACGGTTATCTTGCTCTTACTTGACTCGTTTTGATTCACTGAACTGTATTGAAATGGGACTATTTGAGACAGCAAATCGAGCGATCTAGTATCTATGATTTTCCCCTAAAATTTTGCCTACTAAGAGAAAAAAATTACAGAAAGTTTCAGAAAACTCATTTTTTTGGAAAAGAGTTGGTATATTTTTTGCCACTTTGACAATCCGAATTAAAAATCACCCCCCCCCCCCCCTTTCCTTCCCGCCTTCCCGCCTTTCCTTCCCTCTTTGACGATTAAAAATCTCCCCTCCCCTTCTACCAGCCAATTTTCCTAGATTCGAACAAAAACAAAATTGGGCACCTTAAGAACAGGGTTTTTCTTCTACTTGTTTTTTTAGTATTAAATACCTAGTATTTTTTTAACGATTTTTTTTATTTTTTTTTTACAGGATTATTATTTTTTTAATACAAAAAATATTTGAAAAATGACAATGCTTAACTGGAATAGAGCAAAACTGCTCCTGTTACCGAAAATAAAACAGAATGTCAGCCACCCATATTTTCGCTGAAACTTCTTACCGCGGCACTTATAAATCACCCTAAATGACGGAATTTCGAAATAAAAAATATCAGTTGTGGTCAACACAAAACTTTCTTCTACAAAATCTACGGCCCTGCGCAATTTACGCTAGAGCCCTGTCGCTTTGTCAACCTAAGACGACCTCCCAATAAATTCTTGGTTTATTCAAAAACGTACAAAATTTGAGATAACTTGAGAACTGTAAAAGATATCAATTTACGGTAAATGGCAAAAATGTAGAAAATGTTAACATCTCCAATTCTTCCTTAAATTAATTTGTCGAAAAATCGTTAGTTTGCAAATTATTCGCAAAAATATTATTTTTTACATATTAATGAAAATATCTCAATAACGGTAAAATATAACGGATAACGGTAAATGACAAAATTGTGCAGAATGCCATTCTCATTAATTCACTTCATACATTCAGTCAGCAAAAACCCGTTAATTTTTGGAGATAATCGCAAAAAACTGTTTTTTTGGAAATAACGGTTTATCTCGATAACAGGTTGAGATATCGAGTTATACCTAAAGACAAAAGTGTGGGAAATTTTATTAAGGCCACTAAAAAACGCGTAGTTTGGGAGTAAATCGAGAAAAACGTTTGAAAACCGTTATTTTGGATACTTCCGGTTAACGGATTTCCACCAAAAGTTGATAGGATCGTCCCATTTCAGGACCCAACATGCCTTTTTGAGAAATCTTGTACACAGACTGACAGACAGACTGACAGACAGAACGACATTTTTTTAATATGACTCCAATCGACTCAGGAGTGATCGGGAAATGTTTTTTAGGCAAAATTAAGAGGTCGAAATTTTTCATGAATACAATACTTTATTATACTCCGTAGAAGAAAGTAATATGCTCCTATTCGGCTGCTCTTTGCTGAAACTACGAAGACAATTTGAGTCTTAGCTCGAGGACGCCACTGTCGCCTATCGCAGGGTTCATATAATTCGCATATCCAAAAATCCTTCATAATTTATTTAATTCACATCAAAATGTTCATCACTGGGTAAGTTTTATAATAACGAAATAGAAACTATTTCATTTTTTCGATGCGATGTCATTTTGTAAACAAATGTTGGCTATTTTCAGAGCGACTTATCATCCCCGCAATTTTCTTTTATCTCTATGTCATTAGATAATGGCTTAATTCTATTTGATTATATTTACGATACCATCGACGAGGTAAACAATGTAAACAATTTCAGACATAAAATTGTTCTTCCAGAATATTAAATTTCATATTTGACTCATTTGTTTTCAAAATTTTGTGTCAATTTGACAAAACGCTCGTCAAATCATGAAATTAAAATGGAAAACCCAGCATATACAAATTTTAATATTTCCGTGATTTGTTTATACAATTAAATGAACGAGGAAGGTGATTTTTCTAAGTTTCGAATAATTGTTTTCGTTCGCGGTTTTGTGATGTTAGCATAACTATTTCACAGGTGATTATTATTCATTAGAAAATGAAGCTAATTAAATGGTAAACATCTGCTTGCAATGAATTTTTTTTCCTAGAAACCTTATCGGTGATGTATTTGTCGTATGTTTGTTAAACGTTAAAAGAATATCAGTTGTGATCAACACAAAACTTTCTTCTGCAATATTTAGTTTCGGAAAAAATATGTAAAAAATAATATTTTTTTCAAATATCTTGAGAACCGTTAGAGATACGTAAAAATCGTTAAAGCAAAAAATGTAGAAAATTTTATTTCCTTTAAATTTTGTTATAATTTTTTCCACCCAAAAGCGCTTAGTGTTCGAAAATTCTTCAAAAAACTATATTTAAAAAAAATTGTGTGGGAGGTACCCGCGTTATAGTCAACGTTACTTTCCCAAAAGTTGATACAAAACTAGGATTTTCGCAAAACTCATTGAAAAAAATTTCAAGTCGCTAACTCAACGCGTTCTCGTGTTATTTAACACGTTCGTGACATCGTGTACCACCAGTGGTACATGCATGCATAGTGCAATCGATTTTTGAATATTCCTGACAGTCGTAAGTATAAAAACATAGTTTTAACATAAATTGTCAGTATTTTATGAAGTAATATAAAAACACGCACCATGTACCACCGATGGCGCACATCCGCCAAAAAACAAATCGCTAGTGTACCACCCATGGTACACGATGTTCAAATGTAAAAAAAGTTGAAAAATCAAATATCACGAACGTGTTAAGATACGTTCAACGGACAGACCGACAGTTCGACAGACCAATAGACTAACAGACTGACAGACTCACAGACCGATAGACGGACAGACCGACAGACAGACAGACAGATGCACGGACATCCTCATAATTTTGCCTGAAACGGATTTCGTACTGTTCCGAAATTTACTCTTTGCCCCCGTTCTCGAATCGGTATCCGTCATCAATACAATACTTTCCCTCTATAGCAGAGGAAAGTAAAAATGTTGTTATCGTGTAAAATTTGTTTTTTATATTAGTGCGTTGTTAGCCATCAAGTTTGACTATAAAAATGATATTCACCTGTAGAAAACTTCAGTCTGTGAACGAATATCCGCAATAAAAATGAAAGCTGTTATCCTACTTGTTGTTATTTTGGGTAAAATTTAATGTGACATACTATATTTTTCAAAAATTATACTATTTAATATTTAATTTAGCATTAGCCGTTGAAATTAGGTGTGATAATGATGGAGGAAATCAAAAGTGCCCACAAATTTGCACAATGGATTACAACCCAGTGTGTGGCTATAATGTTAGAGACGACTGCTATCGCACGTTCGGAAATCCATGTGGATTTGAATCTGAAACGTGCTTAAATCGGAGCACAAGTATAAACATTTTCATTTATTTTTATTATATTTGTTGTGAACTTAAAATCAATTTTAAATTTTTTTAAAGAATGGCGGTCAACTTCTGGTGAATGTAGTACAGATGCCAAAGTTTGCAAATAGTAATACGATTTTCTTCGACCAAGTTATGCACGTTACTGCAGCCCTCGTAAAACAACGTACAATTTATTTCTCGAAAAAATTTTGATTTAATTTTATTTTCTGTTTTTAAAATGTTGAACATTTCATAAATATAACATTCTGGTTGAAATTCGTATGGAATATTTTTTCTTTCAACCACAAGTTTGATAAAATCAACTGATAATGTAATCTGAAAAGAAAAATGACTTAGAAATGTGAAGAAATATCATTTTCAGTTGACACCATTAATCTCTTACTAATTATATAAAATTTCTCACCTTATCAGAGCACATTCTAAATGTAAACAATGATTAAAAAATGACTACTTTTTGGAAATATTGAGTGAGTTTGCAGATCTCACCTTCCTGTCACAAAAAAAACCTACTTTAAAATCCGAATTAAATTTGTCGAGATTAATTGAGGCGGTAAAAGCTAGAGTGGACCAAGCCACATAATCGAGTTTTTGAAGCTTTTCCACTTTTGTACTATTATTGACTGTAAATTTTTGGAAAAAAAAATTTCTGTGGACTTTATTACTCAATGTTGAAATGTTCTTTTGTGCATCCAAACCTTTTTCTCTAAAAATTCACTCGCAATAGTGATTCAAACACAAAAAAATTCACGATTTCGACATGTGGGTTGGTCCACTCTAGCTTTTAACGCCTCAATTATGAAACGAATGAATTTTGAACGCTATTTATTACAATTTTTAAAGCATTAAAGTAGGCTGAAAAGCTTCACTTGGCAACGAAAACAAATGATATATGATTGAATTTTGACAGAAAATGTCGATACAATCGGTCAAGTGATTTTCTAAGGAATTGTCTATAGAATGCGTTACACTTTTAAGGGGGAGGGATATTTGCGGATGTTTGCCGCCGGTCGGTACTAAACTAACGAAAAAGTTTGACGTAAAGGTCCCGAAATTTTCGAAAATTTTCTCCTTAAAGATTTTTATCTATGTCTTTAGTTTATTTCTCTTCGGCTTCCGATTGTCCGTGTCACCCTCCGACCATCTGGCTTCCCGTCTACAAGTATGCTCACTTTTGAACGAATTAAGCTAAAAGAAAGGCTTCTATAAGATAAGACCCACAGAACTATATAACATAGAACAACTGTCACCATACAAAGCTCTGCTGAAAAATGGCCCCAAAAGTATTTCCCTCTTTATCATACTTGAACGCATTCACTGAACTGTATAAGGTCGCGAAATTCAAATTTCGTTTGCCGCGAAATTCAAATTTCACAAGTTTTAGACTAACTTTAGGCGTCAAAAACGAACTTTAGGCGCCAACACCATTCCGAAAGTCTATTTTCCTTTGACAGCTCACAGTTTAAACGAGAGGACTTTATTAATTTTCATACGGTTATCTTGCTCTTACTTGACTCGTTTTGATTCACTGAACTGTATTGAAATGGGACCATTTGAGACAGCAAATCGAGCGATCTAGTATATCTATGATAAGGCCTCAATATTTCAAAAAGCTCTGCTGGGACATCACTTCAGTGGTTAAAGCGACCCCTACACGTTCAATTTTGCAGTCAATCATCGCATCCTGTGACAGCATTTTGAACGTCTATGGTGATGCTGTCATGCAAAATTCCATGATTGCCAGCATGCTGGCCAATGTCAAAATCATTTTGATATTTTTCAATGGAGCTTTGTGAATGACAGCATGCTTGAACGTGTATGGCGAAGCTGTCAATCAATTCGTCATTTCAGCGTAATTTTTAGTAGTGAAAAGATGTCGCATATCAAAGACAGAGTTTTTTGAGAATCTTTTTCGAGTTATATATACAAAGAAGTGAGTTTTGGATGACGAAAAGCGAAAAATATAAGGACAAAAAATTTATTTCGAATTAAATGATGCTTGTGTGGATGATTGAGCGTTTAGTGCAAATAAGCTTTTTGCTGTGGCAGCATGATTGACTGCAAGATTGACCGTGTAGGGCCCGCTTAAGCTTTGCTTCATGTCCCTGGGGACAAATGAAAATCTGATTTTATTAATTTGTACATCGGAAACTATCATTCTTCCGGAAAACTGTGTTCACGTTGCTATGGAATTTCGGTATTTTTTTCTTTAAGCCATACACTGTCGGAAAAACGAAGTCCATCACTCACCGTAACGGAGTTTGAGGGAGTCTATTCGGAGTAAATCGAACTCCGGGCTAGCCAGTTCACAACAGTTCCCTGTGGTGTTAATTTTTAACACTTTTTCGGTGTTAAACCAAATTAGTACAGTCAAAAAATAAATAAATTTCACCTCACAAATTCTTTTTTTTTTGTGAGCATTTGAGATACTTTTTCTAAAAGCTTTTATTTAGCTTGCTATCGTGTGTGTCTGCCTATCGGGATCAAATCTTGCAATCCAATTTTGACCCACTTCCACTCATTCGATTGACTGAAATACGTAAGTCCGATGACAATACAATATTTTCACTACTTTGTTCTTGTAAGGATAAGAGAAGGTCCTATAAGGATAACGTGATTATCATTTTCCTCAAATTTTCCGGAAAAAAATCTATTCTGGGGGTTTTTGGAGTCGCTGAATCCGATTATGGCATTAAGAAATATGTAAGGACAACGGAAGGTCTGAAAAGGATAACATGATCATCATTTTCCTAAAATTTTCCGGGAAAAACTCATATTTTTCCCAAGCTAGTTCCAGATTAGGATTCAGCGATGTCGACTTACCCTAAAATGATTGAAATATCCACGGCAACAACAAAAATAAAATAAAAACATAACAAAAGATATAATTGCCAATCTGGCAATCATTGGAGACCCGTATGGTGATATTCGTATCAAAATTCGAACAGTTATACCAAAATTCCACTTTGAAGTCAAACTTTCCAATAAGATTTTTTAAAATTTATTCCAATCGGGTTTTGATGTATGGAAGTTTTATGTAGAATCATATCCTAAATAACTTTTGTTCTTGGACTTTTTTGATAAGATGCACCGTTTTTGAGATATTTACAAAAAACCTTTTCGTTCGTATGGTCCATTTTGCCCATTAACGAACTTAGCCTCGCATTTTACAAAAAACGGATCTGTGCAAAATTTCAAGTCTCTAGCTCAATCCGTGCTTCCGCAATCCGCGTCACAGACGGACGGACGGACGGACGGACGGACAGACAGACGGACGGACATTCTAAATTCAACTTATTTTTATCATTCTAAACACACTGGTGTAATTCATTTTTTTGTGTGATGACGGGATCTTGGCGTTACAAACGGTAAAGCAAAGTTAATATACCCTTTGGTTTCACCATACGGGTATAAAAATCAACTTACATGGAATTTTATCGAAAAAAAATCTTTTTTTCGGCTTTTTTCAAAATCTAGATCCAATCTGGCCAAACCACTTACAGATTCTGAATCAGCAACGTGAAATTATCCAAAAAAGATTGTAAAATCTTTGGCTACACAAAAAAAAAGATCATTTTTTGTCGAGTCTGGCAGCCCCGAAAAATCTTACTTTAATCATGGCTTTTGAGGGAAGAGGTCTATAAGAAAGAGAAAAAAATTGTTTTTCGTGCCAAATCATGTTTTTTTTCTGCCAGACTAGCATTGCATATGTCATTATCATCGTCATCAATTTCACATTCACATTTATCTTAATAATCCTTTACACATGTGTGTGGTTTCGGGATAGCAACTCTTTTACATTCCTTACAAAAGCTCATACCAACTTCTTGAAAGCCTGAAAAATCATAATATTTTCAACGAATTCAAGATAAATAAATAAAATCAAGTTACATTCATTATTTTCACAGTTGAAAAATCTCATCGAACAGGGATTATCAAAAATTTTGAAGCAACATTTTCTATTATATCCACAGACAGGTTTATATTCTCTAGTGCACTTTGGATCACAGTTAGTGCATTTCACTAATTTCATATCTAAATGAAAGTAATTAAAAATATGAAATTACACAAGATGAAAAATATTCTCTTACCAAAAGATCCCAAGAAAATTGAAATAATAACGAAGAGTAAATTCATTTTAAATTACTTAGGGTTAAAATTTTATTTCTGCTTCTCAGAAAACCACCTGAAACATTAAAGTTATATACGTTTTTCCCAGTGGGTCATCGAAACGTTTTTATTTAAACATCCAGATATACACATTCCGAGTTGAATAGGAAAGTAGAACAAGAAATTTCATTTAATAACTAGAGTTCTTAAGAAAATTCAAAAGTAGTTAAACAGTGGAAAATAAATAAAAAGTTGCAACCACTTGCATGGAGAAATTTAATTAAATTAATTCGATGGTACTACCTTTAGTAAATTGATAAGATAAAATTTTTCTATACTACTTTGTTATCCTTAAACCTTAAACTATATAAGAGGCTCAGACTTGTTGGAATTATATTTCGAAAGTTTCCTAAATCAAATTCAACCACAAGTGATTATTAATAATTTTTATACAAAATCAAAACTTTTGAGTAATAAAACTGATTGCGATATCATTTCATTTACACAAGTTCATTATTATAATTGATTTTTATTTAGGTAAATTTATAGAAAGTTCTAAGAATAAATTCAGATGGGTTTAATTAAATTTTGTTTAGGTTTATTACCGTTAAAGCAAGAAATTTTCATCAAACCGAATTCAAAAACCTATAACTACAAAGTGTAGTAAAAAAAGGCCCTTTACGATTATTTTAATCTGATTTATTCAAATATATTTCCGGAGAAATTAAGGACTATTATATTTTAGCCACTCTATCAAAACTTTTTTATTGGAATTTCTCGGCTTATAGGTAATTAAAAAAATATGACAAAATGTTATATTATTTTTCTGGATGTTTTTACATCTAAAATTCCCCCCAACAGTTCAGGCATGTCTGCTATGAAACCCTATTAGGAGCCTTTATCTGGCACGGAAGCTTTGAAATTGAGCCATTGTGAGATTTGCTTGTATCTTAAACTAGGATATTTTAAGTATAAAGGGTCTTTCAATAAGGACATAACAATTTTGTCTTTTAATAAAAACGCACCCTAAAACTTTTTTTATGATCTGGCAATGCTAAAACGTCAGTCAAGGTTCACATTTTTTATTTTTAAGGTTTTTTTGGGTTTACATGCCATGCCACACAGCTGGTCAAACAATTGATCTATTGAAGGAGAAGTTCGGTAATCGTGTAATCTCGAGAACGGGTCCGGTTGAATGGCCACCTTGCTCATGCGATTTAACGCCGTTGGATTTCTTTTTATGGGGTTATGTTAAGTCGTTTGTTTATGCCAACAAGCCAACAACGTTAGAGGAGCTCAGGAACAATATCGAACGCGAAATTGCCAACGTTCCGGCCGATATGTGTGGAAGAGTGGTGGAAAATTGGCTCCAAAGAATCAATCAGTGCAAACGTACTCGCGGTGGCCATATGAACGACATCGAATTTCATACTTAAATGTAACATGTCCACTACACCTGGAATAAATTTCAGCCCGATATCTCAATTATTCTGTGTTTTATTTAAAAACAAAATTGTTATGTCCTTATTGAAAGACCCGATACTTTAGTCGTTTTTTCATTAAAAAAATATGTGTTTATTGAGTAAAAAAATGGAAAAGAGGCCAGAAAAAACTTGAACCGGTTCGTTGTGGAAAAGTTAAACACGAATAATGAAACCAATTCGACTTAAGTCACTATTTCAGATACATGTAGGGTGTACTATGCATATAGGCTAATCCTGAAGGGGGTGCTTCTGTGTAAAATTTCCAGAGTACGGAAAAATTCAATTCGCGAATCGAAAATAAAACTCTTTTGTATTTGAATCGTTTGCGAACCGATTTTTATAAAATAAAAGTCGCGAATGAATTGAAATCGATTAATTCGATAGCGAGCGAATCGATTCGCGAAAAGGATCGAAAAGGATTGAAAAGAATCAAAAAGAATCGAAAAGAATCGAAAAGAATCGAAGAGAATCGAAAAGAATCATTTCTTTTGATTCTTTATCCGTTTTTTTTTTCATAGAGCTAGAATTGAAACTTTCGTTTTTCTGCTCGCCACTTATAGTACTTAAAAATTCTCCCGGATCCCACCCCAGCCAACCAACCCCCAATTTCGCCCCCCCCCCCTTACCTTCTCACTCCACCATCACTTCCCCCTCCAAACTTCCAATCCGCCAAACCCTCTCCCTCTCCCGCTCCCTCTCCCTCTCCCTCTCCCTCTCCCTCTCCCTCTCCCTCTCCCTCTCCCTCTCCCTCTCCCTCTCCCTCTCCCTCTCCCTCTCCCTCTCCCTCTCCCTCTCCCTCTCCCTCTCCCTCTCCCTCTCCCTCTCCCTCTCCCTCTCCCTCTCCCTCTCCCTCTCCCTCTCCCTCTCCCTCTCCCTCTCCCTCTCCCTCTCCCTCTCCCTCTCCCTCTCCCTCTCCCTCTCCCTCTCCCTCTCCCTCTCCCTCTCCCTCTCCCTCTCCCTCTCCCTCTCCCTCTCCCTCTCCCTCTCCCTCTCCCTCTCCCTCTCCCTCTCCCTCTCCCTCTCCCTCTCCCTCTCCCTCTCCCTCTCCCTCTCCCTCTCCCTCTCCCTCTCCCTCTCCCTCTCCCTCTCCCTCTCCCTCTCCCTCTCCCTCTCCCTCTCCCTCTCCCTCTCCCTCTCCCTCTCCCTCTCCCTCTCCCTCTCCCTCTCCCTCTCCCTCTCCCTCTCCCTCTCCCTCTCCCTCTCCCTCTCCCTCTCCCTCTCCCTCTCCCTCTCCCTCTCCCTCTCCCTCTCCCTCTCCCTCTCCCTCTCCCTCTCCCTCTCCCTCTCCCTCTCCCTCTCCCTCTCCCTCTCCCTCTCCCTCTCCCTCTCCCTCTCCCTCTCCCTCTCCCTCTCCCTCTCCTCCTCCCTCTCCCTCTCCCTCTCCCTCTCCCTCTCCCACTCCACCTACCCACTTCCCCAACTTTTCCTTCTTCCCGCCCCCCTTCACCCCTTCTCATCTTTATCCGCCCAACCTTTAACTTTAACTACCCGAATTCAGCCCTCTCCCCTTTAACCCTTCACCAATTGACCCTATCCCAAAGAATTCGGATTCAGCGATGTCAATTTACCCTAAAATGATTGAAATATACACGGCAACAACAAAAGTAAAATAAAATAATTTCAATTAATATGGAATTTTTGCCAAAAAAAAAATTTTTTTTTGGCTTTTTTTCAAAAACTAGAGCCAATCTGGTCAAACCACTTGCAAAATCGGAATCTTTAAAAAACGGATAGTTACATCTTCTCACAATATCTTGAAATATGGAACAATTTATCAAAAGAAAATGGGGTATAATTGTTTGAACATAACTATTTAAAGGAAAATCAACATCTTCAGCCTTTTGATTTATCAAGAAAACTATTCTTGCAAAAATATTCTAACAACAAAAAAATAATAAAATTTCCTCCAGAATTTCTCTATAAAATCGTTAATTCTTTAAATTCAGTCAAATTTTACAACTGAAACTTTAAACTCGGGTTTTAAATTTTTTGAAAGTTTTTACTGGCATTTCCGTATCGATTTTTTAAAAACTTTATTTTTTATAAACATTATTACAATAAATATATTATGTGAAATCGAGACCGGGGGCAAAGGGTTGGCCAAGCCAGGTCTATATAAAAGGCACAAGACTAGAAATTTTGGTTTTAAAACTTTTTTTTCTCACAAATGGCGAATAAAAAACTTTTACCATTTCTTCAATTAAAATATTTATTTATTATAACATTGCAAAAGTTTAAAAAAAATGTTATCACGGAACTGTACGTGGACAAGATGAATATTTAGTAGGCAAACAGCAATCAGTGCAAAAACATATGTCAACTACTTGAAATTCTGTAAAACAAAAACAGACAAAATATAAATTTAAAAAGAACTGATAAACATTAAAAACAAACTCACGTTCGTGGTTTTTACAATTCCAAATATTCATATCACAGGTATTGTTGAACATTTTGAAACAACAATCGCCATTATATGCACAAACAGGACCTTTCAAGGATTCAATGTCACACAGAACCTCGCACGTAACGTCAATCTGAGCGTTTGACACGCCAATTACTGTTTTAATAAAATAAATTGTATCTAAAATGTTAAATTTATTAAATTTATTACCTGAAATTATGATGAGAGCAACAGAAATTTTCATTTTGAATGACGCACGAAATTTTATCTGATAAGCTGGAAAATTAATGCGGTGAATTTATATAAAACGATTAACGGTTGCGACACGTGCTTTTTTAAAAAAAATAAAGACAAAGGGGTTATTCTCTGTGTTTAAAAAATAAATGTAGTTATTCTATATATGTAGATTGAACAAAGCATTGTTTGGTCCTGGCAGTTTTAAAGGTTCTTTTATAGAGTGTACAATAGTAAAAAATACCCTATTTTATTTAACCTATTAACTACCGAATCCTTCAAATTCGAATTTTTGGAATAAAATTCGTACAGAGGGTCGTTTGGCTTAGAATTAATAATCTTGATTTTTTCCCCGATTTGGAAAGGCTTACGATTAACCGAGTTTCAAAAAAAAAAATTGCGATTTTGAATGAATATCTGTTTTTAATCATTCCCGTTGGAATGCGATGTATGATTATGCAAAATCCAGTTCATATCTTGCTTTCACAAATTTTTCGATGCCTTTTCGAGGAAGATAATTTCACACGAAATTTACTTTTCTGTAACAAGGAAAATTAGTCGCGCCTACCAAAAAGCTATAATGCATTTTAGCAACGCTTTAACAATGTAGAAACAGGTTTTTTAGCAATAAAACCAACGTTTGATCATTTCCGACAAAAACATAAGAAAACCTAAGATTGCCAAAGGCCAATCTTCAAATACTCTATGATGACAGACAAAATATTTATTTAAAAAAATCTATTTGTATGGGAGAGGGGGAAAGGAGTAGTCCGATTGAATTTCGATGTGTGGAACGGTTATGCAAAATCATATCCTAAACAGATTTTACCTTATAAATTTCTCAGTAGTGGTTCGATTAAATATTGATGTATGAATGAGTTATATAAAATCCTAACACATTATACTTTAATAAATTTTTCAATATGACTTACCCTTTTCAATAAATATGCCAAAAACTATTTCGTTTGTATGAGGGAGAGGTGAGCAATGGTCCAATTTTGTCCGTTCAATGCCTTAGCCTAGCAATTTACGAGAAACGTAACTGCACAAAATTTCAAGTCTCTATCTCAATCATTTCTAAAGTTATGGTGTTTACGGGCAGACTTACGGACAGACGAACAGATGGACGGACATGCGAAAATCAAAATCATTTGTCATTCCAAACACTCGGGTGTAGTTCATTTTTGTATCCGACGATTGGATCGATGCGTTACAAACGGTATACTAAATCTAATATACTTCTAAATTATATTTCACATAAAGTTTAAAAAAACTGGAAGTCTTATTGTTGTTATGCGCGTGGTGCGCAAAAACCTCAAAAATTGAACTTTTAAGGTTTGATCGATATCTGATTATGACTTACAGTAAATCTACGCTTTGGTCAAATACACTATAACCCAATAAATAAATTATAAAAATAAAAATAAATTATAAAACTTTAAATTTCAACGGTAAAAGATATCGATTTGCAGTAAAAGACAAATTTGTGGAGAATCTTTAATTCTTTCTTTGACTGTTTTTTACTTTTCTCCTCTATAGAAGGAAAGTATTGTATTCATGATGGAGACCGACTAGAAAACGAGGCCAGATAGAAAATTTCTGATCAGTCCTGGAAATCTCATTGTCCCCACTTTTTTACTTTTGTCATAAATAAAACTACTAGTAATTTCCGAGAAAATCGCGAATCCATCAATTTTGGTCACTTAACGGATTTCCACCAAAAGTTAATTGGATCTTTCCCTTACAGAACCAAACATGCCTGTGAAATTTCATGACTCTAACTCAAGAAATTTTTAAAAACAAACTAAGAGATAGAACAACATTTTTGTAAAATGTCTTTCCAATTGACTCTGGAGTGCTCGGAAAATGCTTCTTGGCAAAATTGAGAAATCGAAGTTTTGCATGGTCACAATCAGTGTTGGGGCCAGATAATTATTTTTTTATCTAGATAAAGATAAAGATAAATGCTCGTAATGTTTATCTAGATAAGATAATAGATAATGAAAATATGAAAGATAATAGATAAGATAAGATAAAAAGCCAAATTATCTAGATAATTTTTAGATAAATATTTATTTTGACATTGCACAAAATTCAAAATTACGTACTAAAAAAATAGCACAAAATTTTTTGCTTTTCTTGATTTCCAATTTAAATATAATAAGAAACGAAATAATAATAAAAGAAAACGGATAAGAAACGTTATCGTAACGTAACGAAATTAAGTTTTTTATCGATACAAAACGAAATAACGTCACGAAATATAAGTTTAATTTTGCTACGTAAGGAAATTTATAACGTTATGATTTTTTATTTCGTTCGCCCGGTTTACACTTGGCAACAGTTACTGGCACACGGCAAAAAATCCTGGAGTACTTTTCAATCCAAAAATTCTATTAGACAAAATTCCAATACAATTTGGATTAGAATTTAATAAATGCGAATTATTACAAATATTCCAATACTTTTTTGTATTGGATTTCAAATTTTTTGTATTATATTTTGCCGTTTAATGCTTTTTATATTAAATTCCAATCCTAAAAGGAGTAAAACCAACACAATTTGCTTAATATCTTTAAAAAAGCAATCTGTGATGCAAACTCTTTGTAATTGTCATTTATGTTTCGAAGTTATTCGGTTTTTCAATAATTTTAGTTATTTGTTAGTGAAATTCATAAAAAATGAAGGAATTGCGAAAGACGAATTAAGAAAAACTTTTGAACCAAATGAAGTAATCAGATTCTTCAAGCATTCATGTAAATATGTGACATATATATTGTATGTATATTATTTTTTGAAAGCATTTTTTTTAAATACAGAATAATAGGATTTCGTGAGTTGCAATTTGCAGATGCAGGAAAAAATTTACACCAGATATTTTAAAAGGCATATCTTGTCATTCGTGGTATTGCAAATTAAATTTTGTATTTATTTTTTCTAACACCAATCCCTTTTCAGGCTTAAAAAATCTTAAAAACCCAATTTCAAAACAGAAAATGTCGAAAACGGCGAAAATTTTGGAAGGTTTAAAAGTTTACATACGCTCTCAAGACAGAAAAATTATTAATTTCGAGAATTCTTATAGAAGAGGTAACATTTGTTGTAGTTCGGAATGCTAAAAAAAATTTATTTAGATTGACCACATATTTTTTCGTCTTTGAAATCATTAAAAAGCATTTTCATGATCGCCGTGATGCCCTGAATTCCTCGAAATTCAATTAAATCAAAACATAGCATCAGAGAACTTATAATATATGTAAATTTATTTAAAAAAATGAATTTTTTAAACTTTTCAAAACTTTAAATCCATACAAATATTAAAATTACTGACCTTTTGTTATTAGTTAAGTATTTTTATGTTTTTAAATTTTTTCTTTAAAATAAATTAGTTTAAAACAAAAATTCCAATTTTATTTGCAATTCTAGAGAAGATTCAATTATTTGAGTAAGTATAAAAATAGATTAGAATCCAATATATTTTTTTTATTAAATTTTAATCCAAAAAGTATTAAGCAATCTAATGAAATTTTAGATTAAAATGTAATCCAATAGTATTACATCATTGTAATCCAAGCATTGCTATTTTTCAATCCAATTTGTATTAGAAAATTTTAATATGTTTTTGGATTACAAGTCAATATAAAAAATATTAAAAAAATATTTTTAATCCAACCACTAGATTAAAATCTAATCCTATTTTGGAGTGGACCTATATGTAATCCAGTTTTGATTGAAAATCACTCCAGGATTTTTTTACCGTGCAGAACTTTTTTTTTATGGACAAGAGAAGAGAGGCGAGGGAAAGAGTGACACTTCGCTTCCTTGTCCGTAAACAAAAATTGTTGCCAAGTATAAAACTGTTCCTAAAAAAAGTTTTTAGGTTTTCAAAAGTATGCAGAAAACAATTTCGTTTCAGCATTTTTTCAGATTTAATTTTTTGATTTTCGGTGGTAACGATTATCTCTAGATAAATGGGATTTTCCTTTATCTAGATAAGATAAAGATAACTTTTTTGGGGTGTTATCTAGATAAGATAAAGATAACATTTTTTTTTATCTAGATGATTATCTAGATAATTATTATCTAGATAACTCCAACACTGGTCACAATACTACGTACTTCGTATAAGAAAGTAAGAAAACATTACTTTAGGCTTTTAAAACATATGAGTGGTTTTTGAATTGTAGGCCTTCGAAATAGTATAAAAGGGAAAAAACCGTTCAGTATCACAGTTGTGGTATAATACAATCATTCAAAGCATTCAGAACTGTATGCAACGGATCTGTAATCAAAAGAACCTTTAAACTAATTTTTGTTAAAGTCAGTGGTAATAAAGCAGTCCATAGGAACAGTTCGATATTTTTTATACCCGTATGGTGAAACCAAAGGGTATATTAACTTTGCCTTACCGTTTGTAACGCCAAGATCCCGTCATCGCACAAAAAAATGAATTACACCAGTGTGTTTAGAATGATAAAAATATTTAATTTTTGCATGTCCGTCCGTCTGTCCGTCCGTCTGTCCGTCCGTCTGTCCGTCTGTCTGTCTGTCTGTCTGTCTGTGGCGCGGATTGCGGGCGCACGGATTGAGCTAGAGACTTGAAATTTTGCACAGATCCGTTTTTCGTAAAATGCGAGGCTAAGTTCGTTAATGGGCAAAAATGGTTCATTAGGGGGGGTACCCCCCATAGGAACGAAAACGGTTTTTGTGAATATCTCAAAAACGGTGCATCTTATCAAAAAAGTGCAAGAACAAAAGTTATTTAGGATATGATTCTACATAAAACTCCCATACATCAAAATCTGATTGGAATAAATTTTAAAAAATCTTATTGGAAAGTTTGACTTCAAAGTGGAATTTTGGTACAACTGTTCGAATTTTGATACGAATATCACCATACGGGTCTCCAATGATTGCCAGATTGGCAATTATAGCTTTTGTTATGTTTTTCCTTTATCCCAGATCAGACTACAGAATATGGGTGGTATAATTGCAAAACTCACATTACCCACTTTTGCAACTACTTTAGGCAATTAAAAACGTATTTTAAATAACTTGAGAACGCGTTGAGCTAGCGACTTGAAATTTTTTGTGAATGAGTATTACGAAAATCATAGTTTTTATCTACTTTTGTAAAAGTAACGTTAGCTATAACGGGTACCTCTCATACATTTTTTTTAAATACAGTTTTTTGAAAATTTCTCGGAAACTATGCGCTTTTTAGAAAAAATGAATATAACAAAATTCAAAGAATATAAAATTTTCAATTTTTTTTTCTTCCAATGGTTTTTACGTATCTCTAACGGTTCTCAATATAATGACATCTATTAATGTTGTAATAGATCAACATAAAAGAATTCTTTTATGTTGTAATTAGGGGCTGCAATACCGGAAACCGGTTTACCGGTTTACCGGTTTTACCGGCCAATTTCACTACCGAAATTACCGGTAAATTTTTTTAAAAAATACCGGTATTTCGGTATTTTTTTGTATTAGTTTGGCGGGCTTAGCGGTCCAATTTTAAGAAATAAAAGCAAAAGTTGTGTTTTAATTTTCCAGCCTGACGTTTCGAGCCTTGTTTTGGTTCATCTTCAAAGGCGTTAAACGATCATTTAAATGCAATATGTTATAACTGTTAATATTTAGTCGTAAAAACTTTGTGGAAATGTTACATTGAGGGTATTCACAATCCTCTTCGGTATTCGGTATTCGGTATTTTCGGTAATATTAAAAGACTGAAAATATTCCGCTGTGAACATCCCACAGCACAGATTTGAGAACAGCGCTTTTATTTGATACGTGACCAAATCATGAACTGCGAATTTGATTGTAAAATATATCACATACCTTTAAATCCATGTTTGATGTATTCTTTTGAATTTTTATTGTGGCAACGGCTATCAAAATCGAAAAAAATTGCGGTCCGATGAGATAACCAGCGAAAAAATTTGACAACTAAAAACATTACTAGCGCCACTCGCGGTTGATTCTTGATACCGAATACCGAGGCTGAAAAACACGACCCGAGGCATGTATACAATTACCGAATTCGGTAATTCATTTTTACATGAACCAAGTTACCGTCTCGGTAAAAATCTGTTAAATTTGACTGAATTACCGAGCGGTAAATTTACCCGCATTTTAAAAGACGACTGTGAATTCCCTGATTAAAAATGAGCCAAAACAAGGCTCGAAATGTCAGGCTGAAAATTAAAACACAACTTCTGGTAATTTTTTTTTCTATGAAGACCTCGGTGCAAAAAGCGGTCATCCCCACTTTTTCAAATTTTTCAGGAGAGACAAAAAAGATATTAGCGTGAAGTTTTTGCTCTGGGACAAAGTTAGAAAATTACAATTTAAATCAAACATGTATTCTTACATCGTTTTAATTTGAGATAAATCTATATTTTTTTTTTTCGAAAAAGTTATAGACATTTTAAATTTTGGAGATAGCTGTTTCTGGCACCCAAGAGGATATTAGCGGTTTTCAAAATGCATTATTGGCTACAAAATACAGTCCAAAATATGTTTAATAGCGTTTAAAAATAAACAAAATAAAAAATATTCAATTTCACAAAACAAAACTCTCAGAAAAAATTAAAGATTTTTTGAAAAAAAAATTCTGCGTCAAATTATATGAAACAATGTTTTCAGTCGTCTCCTTTTCTTTAATAACTTTTTACACAGTCCTCCAACGAGTCCGGAGTTTGCAGCCAAATATGCGCATTCTTTTATTCTTGCGCCAACTGCAATAACTCATTTTCGCCAAAAAGTGGAGGTGACCGCTTTTTGCACCAAGGTCTTCAATTGTTTTAATGAAATAACTTATGATAATGGGCTTTTCTGATAATTCAAAAATGTCAAAATCGTAAATTTTTTTGTAAAAACCTTAATTATCGAAAAAACCCAATATTTACAAGCTTTCCGAATGTAAGAGCAAACTGAAGTATACTTCTAGTACATGTACATAAGTAAATGATAAAATATGTAATATGCAATATACATATCGTCGGCTAAAAGTGAAATTGTGCTAAGTCCATTATACCAAATTTGACAGAAGAGCAATAAAAACCCTTGTTAAATCATTTTAATTTTCATTTAAAGAAAACAGAGTCTCATTTGAAGAAAACTTAGCCCAATTTTTTCCATTTAAAGAAAACTCAGTGTTTTATTGAAAGAGAATTAAAACGATTTAACAAGGTTTTCATTGCTCTTCTAGAAAATTATACCAAATGGACTTAGCACAATTTCACTTTTAGCCGACGATATTACATTAGAGAAAAAAAAATCAAAACAAAACAGAAAAGAAAAAGCAACCATATTTGGCATTTGTAGCCGTAATTAACGTATTTTGGTTTTATTATTGAATTGTTATAATTATGTGTTCTTGTTTTCTTGATTTTATGATTTACACTATAAATATTATAAAATTATTGTTACTTATTTCTTCGTACGTTTTTTTTCCTCTCACTGTCACTAATATGCTATACATGATTTGTTTTATCTAAATAGCGATTTACCGGTAAATACCGGTAAACCGGTTTTTACTAAAAATATTTACCGTTTACCGGTAAATCCGAAACCCGGTATTTTTGCAGGCCCTAGTTGTAATAGATACGATATTAATATTTCATAGAAATGATTATATTTCAACAAAAAACGTGTTAAACTTAAAAAAAACTGGTATTTTCTGTGCATTCGAGTTAACTCGGTTAATGCATGCTCGAATAAATTCGGGCCACAGGGAAGAATCAAAAAAAATGTAAAAAGTGAAGAATTCAATCTTCGAGGTTTACCTGAATTTCGAGTAAAACATCTGATTTTAATTTATAGTAAAGAAAAATTTATTTTCATCAAAAAACTATTTATTCTTAATCATAACATAAACCATCAACTTTTTATCCTTTTACGAACGGATTGCGGAGGAAGCATCTTTTGCAGTAAATTTGATCCACTATGCTGAAATCTGGATGCAAAGAAAAAACTTTTTGGTTTATCTTATTCGAATAAAATAAAACCTTTACTAACTTTCATTTTTCTCCGCATTATATTGAAGCATTGCGCATTCACTCTCAAAACGGCGATAGCAACATTCGTTATTATAGCCACATACGGGCTTTTCTTTGTCACATGGTTTATGGTCAGCCGCAATGCAAAGGATCAAATCTGTAAAAAAATTATTGTTTTTTAGAGAAATAAAACATATTTGCTATTAACTAATAAAAAATTTACTTAGCAACGTAATACAGGTAATAAATGATCTCATTTTGTATTTTTAGGTAAATTAAAATAATTTCTGTTGGTGAAATTCTTTTTATATGAGAAGCTTTTAAAAAAAACCGGCGAGATTTTTTTTTTACATTTTTATTTAGTTTAGCGTCTAGACCAAGCCTGGGCACTCCTTGGCTCATCTGGCTCCTCACAACGATAACATTTTTATTCAAATTTTATGAGAATACAATCAATGTATGAACATTTTTACTCGACTCTCCAACGCAATGATACGTGTTGGTAGACGACGGCCACTTCGGCAGCCGAAGTCAAACGATTCACTAACAATCGATGGAGCGAGCCTACGACAGCCATTCAGTATAATTTCTGTTGTCGATGCGTGCGGATGTATACATTTGCTCCCCAAAACCCTAATTGCTTCCCAAAGTACACTGACGTACGAAATTTTTTCAGAAATTCAATTTTTTTAGTTTTCATTTTCCATTATGAAGCGCTCATATTCAAATTCAAATACTATGTCGTGTGATTGGGAAAACAAATATTTAATAACCACAAATAATGATAACCGTCAATGTCTAGTTTGCAGTTACATGTCGAATAAAAAATTAAATCTAGAACGCCATTACAGCAGCTGTCCTATCAGGTAACTTAATGCAATTTAGCGCATGTTTTTTCGAAGCACAGAACCGAAAATACGTCCCAAAAGTTTTTTTTGCACGGCGGAACTTATTATTTTTTTGTAATCGCATCATGATAAATTGTGTAGTCCACTGTTCCTAAACGTCTCCATCAAAAGCGAAAGAGCGTAAAAAATGAAAAAGATGCGTTTTCTCATTTCGTGTTATAGTATATGAAGAAATATAAAATTTCTTCAAGTAATAGTAAATCACTACATACATGGTGCCCAGGCCTGGTCTAGACATTCTTTTTTTAAGTTTATACTAAAGAAATGGTCTTTTATCACAGCTGTAACATAGTTTTATTTTATTTATTAAGAATCTGGACCAGATTTTTACTTTCGTCTGCTATAGAGGGAAAGTATTGTATTCATGACCGAGACCGACTTGAGAACGGGGGCAGATAGAAACTTTCTGATCAGTACGAAATTCGTTTAAGGCAAAATTATGAGGATGTCCGTGCATCTGTCTGTCGGTCTGTCCATTATACGTATCTCAAATGACTCAAGAACGCGTTGAGCTAGCGACTTGAAATCTTTTGTGAATGAGTTGTAGGAAAATCGTAGTTTTTTATCTGCTTTTGGAAAAGTAACGTTAGCCATAATGGCTACCATCCAAACAATATTTTTTTTTTTTTAAATACAGTTTTTTGAAACTTTATCGAAAACCATGCGCTTTTGGGTAAAAAATGAATATAACTAAATTCAAACGATAAAATTTTTTTAATTTTTTATTTTTTTATAGTGGTTTTTACGTATCTCTAACGGTCCTCAAGGTATTTTTAAAAAATCCATTTTATTTTTGAAAAATTTCTCGAAAGCTTTGTGCTTTTTTAAAAAAATGCTTATAATCAAATTCAACTAATTTTTGTGCGGTTTTTCCTTTAACGTTTTCTATGTATATTTAACGGTTCTTGAAATATTTGAAAAAAATATTACATAAATATTGCAGAGGAAAGTTTTGTGCTGATCACAATTAATTTTTTTATTTAACAGACGGTTTTTTATTCGAGAAAATGTAAATAAGAAGGTTTTTCTTAAGAGAGATTTAAAAAAGTTTAGGTTAGTCAACTAGACCCAATTCTCTTTTTGTTTTCACTAATAATTTTTACTTTATTCTTCTATAGAAGGAAAGTATTGTATTCATGACCGAGACCAACTCGAGTACGAATGCAGAAGCTCAAAAGTTCTCCCAAGAAACAATTTGTAACCGTGGTTACAAAAAAACCTTCAATTTAGGTCACATTTTGGTTACATTTTAGATGGTTTGCGATTGAACCCGCCAAAAACGGTTATTTTGAAACCAGCTTCTAAATTGGGGTTTCTGAAATGTTTCTGAAAGGTTACAGAAACCAAATGTGAAACTTTTGAGTTTTGTTACCATGGTTTCAAATACGTTTCTTAACCGGAATGTAACCTCAAATTGTTACTTGGGTCTGATCAGTACGAAATCCGTTTCAGGCAAAATTATGAGGATGTCCGTGCATCTGTCTGTCGGTTTGTTCCGTTGTAGGTATCTTAAATAACTCAAGAACGCGTTGACCTAGCGACTTGAAATTTTTGGTGAATAAATTTTACAAAAATCGTACTTTCCTGCCAACTTTTGGAACAGTAACGGGTACCACCCATACAATTTTTTGAAAAAACGCAATTTTTTGAAAAATTTTGTAAATATAAGTGCTTTTGGAAAAAATGTATGTAACAAAATTTAAAGGATATAAAATTTTCCACATTTTCTGCTCTAACGGTTTTTTTTATTTCTAACGGTTCTTAAGATATTTAAAAAAAAAATTAGTGTTTGAAAATCTCTCAAAAGCTAGTTTTATGAAAAAATCTATTCAAAGAAAATAAAATTTCCTGTATTTTTTCCTTTAACCGTTCTTACATATCTTTAACGGTTCTCAAGTAATTTGAAAAATATTTTGTTTTGGATTTTCCGAAACTAAATATTGCAGAGGAAAATTCTGTGTTGATCACAACTGATATTTTTTTATTCAAATCATTTTGTTTTACCAACTTTTACAGGTATATGAAACCAATCACATATTTTTATATTTACAAAATGTTTTTTTTACACAGTTTTTCTGAAACGGATCTCTCGTGTGAAAAAATAATCGTGTGTATATAAAATTAATAAAAGTCATATTGTTTGTGCCTCGTATGGCGTCTAGTATTTCTCATGATTATAATAAAAAATTGTTTTGATATTTACCATGTCTGCTTTTCATATTTGCCAAGTTTTTTTTTGTTAATATAAAATTTTTCTGCAATTCAAATCAAAAAGTTATTTGAAGTTAATTAATTTAGTATTCATAAAACTTTTTTATTTATTTTTGAAGACCAATTTAAGTTCAATTTACCTTAACTTTTTCAAGCTTTATAAATTTACTTGTTGAACAAAATAACTCTCACAAAATAACTGTTAGTAAAAAAATCGAGTGTTATTATCTGAACAATGGAGAATTTTATTTACGCATCTTCTATGAATTTTCATTTTTAATAAATACACATTAGGTTATGGAATTTTCTAAACTCAATTTAGTTGATTACATCTAAAAAATCCCTTATTATCTTTCATAAGCATCAATTTGGCAGCAGTTTTCGCAATAAACCGTATTTACTTCAAAGAAATCTGAAAATTAAAATTCAGGAATATTATCTAATATGAGATTTTATTTTATCAAATTTTCTCAAGCACTTACTATCGTTATTTTCATAATTAAATTTCTCCATTTGACATTTGTTCGGAAAAGTTTTGTAACAACAAATCTCATCAAAGGCGCAAACTGTAGGACCTTCTAATGAGCATCTTTCATCACCACAATTTTCATTTTCACATACTTCAGAATATACCCCAACAAAAACTAAAATGCGGATAACGTATTAATAAATGAAACTTCTAATTGATTTAAAAAAATCATTCTTACACGATGAACAATAATACAAGAACAAAATGAAATTCATCTCGGTTTGAATGAAACCAAGTTAACCAATTTACAAGACTTAATGAAAATTCAAGGATCCCTGTAGGCCTTTTTATTGCAATAAAATTAACAAAAAGTTTGGCATGAAAAGATATTTTACTGAACATAAGCAAACAAAATTTATAGGCATTATTGGTTTTTTTACAGTGTTACTTATACTCTATATGAAAACCATATAGAAGTATATTAGATTTAGTATACCTGTTGTAATACATGGAACTAATCATCGAACACAAAAAGAAACTACACCAGGGTGCTCGAGAGGACAAAAGATTTTTATTTCCACAAGTCCGTCTGTCTGTTTTTCTGCCCGTCCATCTGTCTGTCTGTCTGTCCGTCTGTCTGTCCTTGAACACCATATATTTCGAAAGGGTTAAGCTAGAGAATTGAGAATTGAACAGTTGTGTTTTTCGTAAATAGCAAAGCTAAAGTGCGAAACAGAATTGTACCGACACGACAATTACGACGACAAATTTCATATAAAACTAAAGCGCAAACCACAATTGGCCTGACACAACATTTACGGCGACACTTCAGATTATAAACTCATGTAGTACCCTGTGCTTTTGTATACAATCAATTCGACCTACTTTGTCGTCGGAAAATGCTGAATCGAATATAGTTTTTGTCGGTCAGCTCGCCGACCAAATTTCATGGTTGATTCAAAATGAAATCCCATAAAATCTAATTTTCGTTACTCAATAAGAAATGAAAGAAAGTACTAGAAAATATAGTTCGTATGTTGTGTTGCTTACATTCACAGTCCTATTATGTATGATTGGTAACAAAAAAAATGTTATTTGTGGCTCACCATCCGACTGAAAAGAAAATGACATTCACAACGACAAAATGTGCTCAATTGTGTATAGGAGACGACATTGGGCGCATTTAGACCGGTGCTAAGTTCGCAGTTTTTTCAATGTAGCGCCCGCGGCCGTATAAATGCGTTCTACTTCAACAATGCCTGCCAGCTTAGCAGCAGTATTTTGACACTGCCAACTCTAAGCGCTGATATATAGTTGCAAAATTAACTGTTTTGTAATTTAAATTTTTACTTTAAACTTACCTTTTAGAGTTGTGGACTTTATTTCTTCTTTTTCTAATCCTTTGTGCTTTTTTCATGCTCTAGATCAGGGGCCATCAAAGTACCTGTCGCTACCTTTACATTCAAAATTTATAACCACTACAAATAAAAATACAGTTCAATGAAACACAACCTTCCACGGCAATGGCTTGACACGAACTGATTTAAAATTAAATGAATCATGCTCATAATGCCACGATTCCAACTCAAAGCACGAATCGTTTTATTCCTGCGATCCGAAGCCGCACACACAAGCATTACAGCACACAATAAAAGGTCGATTATAGTGGCTACGCTGTTAAAGCCAATCTGTGTGATGAGCAAGCCGAGCCACTAGCTGATGATGCCTGCTCTAGATTGTAAAAATTGTACTTAAATGCAAAAAATTGAGTCTCGCAATATACACTTCTACTTTAGTACCGCCAGATTGACTGTGCCAAGTTAGCTCGGCCTAAACGCGCCCTCTGTCGTCGTAGTTGTCGTGTCGTGCCAATTCAAACTCAGACCATTCCTTCCCCTTTCATTTCTTCTTTCCCATTCCCTTTCCCTTCCTGTTTCCCATCACATTTCCCTTCCTCTTTCCCATCCCCTTTCCCTTCCCTTCCACTTCTCCCATACAAACGACAAAGATTTTTTCACTTTTCTTGAAAGCAATTAGTCTTATCGAAAAATATATTCGGACAAAATGTAATTAAAATAATATTTAATATAACTATTTTATACATCAGAATTCAATTGGACCATTCCTTCTCTCCCGCCCTATACAAATGTAATAGTTTTGTGCGATTTGCTCGAAAAGGGTGCAACATATTGAAAAAAAAATTTAAGATAAAATATGCTTAGAATATGATTTTACATAACCTTCCCATACATCAAAATCCAATCGGACCACCCCGTTTCCACTCTCCTATACAAAATGGATTTTTTTAAATAAACATTTTGTCTGTCATCATATAGAGTATTTGATGATTGGCCTCTGATAATTGTAGCTATCCTTATGTCTATAACAGAATTCTATATTGGAATTCTTAAAGGAAATCCTGCTTAACACGCAAATTTTATCAATTATGCCGAATTGTTTGGCTCAAAGTTAACACCCCTTGAAACTCGTAATTTCTTTTGCAACAAATTTCAAACCGCTGAAGAAAAAACAATAAAATAAATTTCATTCGACCACAATTTTCTTAGATAATTGCAGATAGCTAAGAGGTAGCTATTTTTCTTAACTATGGAAAACAACCCTGCAGAATCCTTCTTTTGCTCTCTTTTTTTAACTGGTGAATGGATGTCAAATAGAGATTTTCCAGCTCTTTCACTTTCGATCTGCGGCTTTCCGCATTAACTCAATAGATTTTCAGAGGTTAACGAAATAAGATAAAAGTGGTTTGTGGGGAGGTGGATTTTAACGGGAAAACGTTTTTCTACAAGGCTATAAAGAGGAAAGCTGAATCAAAATTCCTACAGACATTCAAGATAGATCAGCACAACGGATGCGAAGAATCAATAATTTCAAAAAACTGAACAGACTTTCTATGACCTCTCTTGAATCGCTAACCGCATTTGGATTCAGTGTTCACCATTAGAAAGATCATGAAAGATCTCCAAGAAAAAATTTCCCTCGAATATTTACTCCCTCCCCCCTCTAGAAGCCCCTCACCTAACATTTCACGTAATTTTGACCGGATTTTGATCATTACAGAGAATATTTAATGGTTTTCACCATTACAGATGTCATATCTTCAGAAAATTATTCGTGTAGTAATATTTTCCTTTTTTCCTTTGCAAAACTCCCCAGTAATATTAATATGATTTGATTCAAACAAATTTTTCGCGGATAGTACAGCATTAAAATATTTTAATACAATTCTCAGCTTATTAGAAAAAAAATTTATTTAATCTGCTGTAAAGTTCACAATTTATTTAATGTCAATTTATGGTTGTGGAAGACATAAAATGTGTGGACATGGGCATTTTTCGCAGTCACATTTCCCCTTGCAGTTTGGTGGTCTTGGATCACAATCACAACATTTATCGTGTCTGACTAGTTTAAAATCTGCAAAACAAATGATTTCCTATTAGAACTTGGAATAATTGGTTTGTATTTTAAATCTCTTACCATGTTTATTAAAGCAGTTGTAACTTTCCATGTGGCACATGGTTTCGAAACATCGATACTCTCCCTTGGAATGTCCACATACTGGATCTGGTATAAAAGGACAATCTATAGTTCCACAATCTATGGGGTCTATAGGCTTTGATGTTGCAAATGCGGAAATAACTGAAAAAATATTTTGTTATTAATGAAAAGCTTATTTTTTCAATAATTCTCTGTAGTACCCAAAAGCATAATCAATGCTACCACAAGAAAGACTTTCATTTTCCGATCAGATATTAGTTACTGCCAACTAAAATGTAAGAACAAATCGCACCTTAACACATGGATCAATAAGTCCCGAGACTAACCCAGAGATGACGCTCGTAGTAAACCAGTAACCACGTCTTTCTAGAGTACTAACCTTTGCTTGAAACGTGTCAAAATTTTAAGTCGATCGGACCAGAAACAGCTGAGTTATCGAGGTTGGAGTAAAGTCGTTTTGTAGTTTGTTTAAAAAATGGAAAAAACCGAGTTTCGTGTTCTGATAAAACATTGTTTTTTAATGGATAAAAACACCGTGCAAGCGAAACAATGGATTGAAAAATGTTACCCGGACTCTTGTCCATCAAAAGCAACGATTTGTCGGTGGTTTGCCGAGTTTAAACGTGGTCGTACCGACACAAATGACGCGGAACGCTCGGGTAGACCTGTGGAAGCCGTTACACCGGAAAATGTGAGTGAAGTGACAAAAATTATAATGAAAGATCGTAAAGTGAAGCTCCGTGAGATTGCTGAGATAACACAGATATCATATGGAAGTGCATTTACTATCCTTCATGAAAAATTGAGCATGAAAAAGGTTTTTTCCAAGTGGGTGCCGCGATTGCTTTCGATGAAACAAAAACAGCAACGAGTCGATGATTCAGAAAGCTGTTTATCGCTATTTACTCGCAATAAAAAAGATTTCTTGCGTCGTTACGTGACCATGGACGAAACATGGATACATCACTACACTCCAGAGTCGAAGCGGCAGTCATCTGAGTGGCGCACAGCTGGCGAAAGCCGTCCGAAGCGTCCGAAAACGCAGCAGTCAGCTGGCAAAGTCATGGCGTCAGTTTTTTGGGATACGCATGGCGTGACGATTGTATCACCCTAAAAGGTGATTATATTGATGAATAAAAAAAAATTTTGCTACCTAAATATATAGTTGTTACCTAAATATATAGCAATTAAGTACTAATTCAATTTATGCTAATTTAGAAAATAAAAATAAAACAAAAGTGAATTAGGTCAGATACTGGCTTCTAAAGTAGATCAATTTTCAGAAATTTGATATTGAAATGAAACTACTAAAAAATTTAATTTAACGCAAAGTAATATAAAAATTAATTAATTAAAAGTAAATAAATTTGTGATCGGTTCGATCTCAACCTACTTAAATTTTCTATAAGAATAGATCCGCAAATTAATTTTTTGTTTATTTCGTTGTACAAAATAAGAAATTTATTGCTGGCTGGTTTTATTGTATTTGGTAAAAAAAAATGCCTCTAGTTTAGTTTATTGAATTTTATTTTATTTTTGTTATTTTTGAAGGCACATTCATAATAGAGCGGGAGCCGCAGAACAAAAAATAACAACGAACAGTTGACGGGACGAAATATGTTTGAATACCTGGATCTTGATCTAACTAAGAAAAAATTCTTCTACGGCGACCTTCCAAAGTGGTGCTAAATGAGCGACAGATCGCGTTTTATACCGCGGTTTCGTTGTTAAAAAAAAAAAGACGAGTTAACGGGACAAAATTTGTTGCAGCATCTAGATCTTGGTCCAACTAAGAAAAAAATGTTCTACGACGACCTTGTCAGGTGGTGCTAAATGGGTGACAGATCGCGATAAATGACATACGTTTTAGTATTTTGGCAAGAGTTTTAGCGACAATGACGCTACAGATTTTTGGTGTATAGGGAGGGATAGAGGGAAGCATCCCCTATCCAAAATGGGTATTTTTAGCCGTCGCTCGCCCCTCTTGACCACTCCAGGGGTCCTCAAACTTAGTATGAAACTTTTTTCTGGGGTGTGGTAGGGGTGTGTGTGGTACCTCAAATGAAAGGTTATGAAGAGTACATTCTAAAAATATATAGCATGATGGAATTTCCCCCTCACCCTTCGATTTACCCCACGAAGGGATATAAATCGAATGGTGAGGGGGGAAATTCCATCATGCTATATCTCCTGAATAAAGCGGTTTTGCTATTACACACTAGACGACATCTTTTTCCAAAAAAAAAAAGAAATTATTATATACATTGAAAAAATCTTTTAAAAAGAAAATTAAACCCGTATTAATTTCAATGAACATTTTAACTATCTTATACGTAGTATAATAAAGTATTGTATTCATGAAAAATTTCAACATCTTAATTTTGCTTAAAAACATTTCCCAAGCACTCTTGAGTCGATTGGAACATTATTACAAAAATGTCTTTCTGTCTGTCTGTCTGTCTGTCAGTCCGTGTACAAAATTTCTCCAAAACTAATACAGCAAGAGTCATGAAATTTGACAGGTATGTTTGGTCCGGGAATGGGACGATTCTATTAATTTTTGGTTGAAATCCGTTAACCGGAAGTAACCAAAATGGCGGCTTTTTATAAATCACAATTTCGTTTTTTGTTATTTACTTCGAAACCACATTTCTTTAGTAGTCATATCGCTCATTCTTTTCAGTTTCGGGATATAAGCGATTGAAAACCATACCTTTTTTCAATTTGGTAGAAAAGCGACGAAGATTTAATAGCACTATCGCGATCTTTCGGAATTGAAAAGAGATGTAGATGTGCCGATATTACAGAAATGTAGAGCGTTGAATTTTAAATATAATGGCGTTCATACTTCAAATTTGCATTTTTCTGAGTTGTGCCACTATAGCCGCCGGTGAGCGATATGTATGGCGAAAGTTAGAGACAATAAAGTGTCCTACATTTTTGTCTTTCATTACAACTTCATATCCTAAAGCGTTATCGAGATATGCCATCATTTAAAAAATTGCAGTTTTTTGCCATTATCTCGAAAAATAATGGGTTTTTGATAGTTTAATATGTGAGATGAATTGAAGAAAATAATGTTTGTCATAATTTTGTCTGTTACCATTATCTGATATATTTTACCGTTATCGTATATCAGTCTTTTAGTCTATTAGTCTGTTACGCTGTCAGTCTGTTAGTCTGTCAAGAGTTCTATTCTAAAAAGCTAATAGAGCTAGAGCCATGAAATTTTACAGACATGTTTGGTCCTGGAATGGAACAATTCTATCAAATTTGGGTGGAAATCCGTTAGCTTAAAGTAACCAAAATGGCGGCTTTTTAAAAATCGCATTTTTTGTTTTTCGAAAAAAAAAAACTGTTAAAAGCAGAATTAAAGGTATTAAAATTCTCTACATATTTCCATGTCACTGTAAATCAATAAAATACGTTTTATCGAGATATTTCAGATTTTGTAAGATGATCATTCATATTTTTATAGATAAGCTAATATTTTATTTGTCGTGTTTTCTAGTGTAAATTGTGCAGAAACGTATATTTTGTATAAGATAGTCATGTGCTGTTCACATCAGAGAATTTTGTATATTGAAGGCTTAGCCCGTAACCTCACTTCGAGCCAACCCCTACCCATGATTCGGTTTACGGTTTCTCTCTCTCTCGGTCTGGGGTTTTCCGGCCGTTGTCACACACAAAAAAATCAATATTCAATCAATCAATATTCCGCCAGAGATTTTGAATAAAGGAGAAAGGGGGATCGAGAGGAAGCGGGCGAGGGACGCCATTTTGTCTAAATTGGATTATTAAAGAACCTATCATTGCACTTAAACTAAAGGGCTCGAAAATATAAAAATTGGTATCACAAACTCAGAAAAGCATATCTATTATGTGTAGGGTGACCATATTTATTGTGTGCAATTGATAATAAGATAACGGGTAATTAAGGCAAGAGGAAAGGTTGGCTGAAACGAAATTACAAATTTTATACAGAAAAACAGAATCATGAAAGAAAATAAAATTTGAAAAAAAAACAATTATTAATAAAAATGAGCCAGAGCCGATTTTATATACAGAATGAGGCGCATTTTTGAAGTGAAAACTTCTTTAGCGGCGTTGTGAGTGATTTCAAACTCGATGAAACGAAAAAGCGACAGTAAAAAGAGATAGGATATTTTAGCCTACGAGAGAATGAGATAGAATACAGATGGGTGCCAGTCAATTTATCGTAAACAAGTTTGATGGGAAGCGGGAAGGGGTAGGGGAAGAGGGCGGGGTTCGGGAAGGGAAAGGGGAGAAGGGAGAAGTGTTAGGAGGGAGGAAGTGGAGAGAGGAGGCGATAAATTATGTTTCGTCATAAATTGCAATATATACATATCTACTCGTATATAAATAAAAATGGATGTTTTATTGTTTGTCTGCCTGCCTGAGATTACAAAACTCAAAAACTACTGGACCGATTTTTATGCGGTTTTTTGCAGAATAATCTGTGTTGCCAGGAGCAGGTTTTTAGCTATGTAGATTTTCAAAATTCGAAACGGAAGGTCCTGTAAGGATAATGAAAATATCCTTTTTCCCATTTTTCCCCGGAAAAATTTGCATTTTAGGGTTTTTGGGGTCGCTGATCACGAATCCGGTATTAGATTTTCAAAATTCGAAACGGAAGGTCCTGTAAGGATAATGAAAATATCCTTTTTCCCATTTTCCCCGGAAAAATTTGCATTTTAGGGTTTTTGGGGTCACTGATCACGAATCCGGTATTAGATTTTCAAAATTCGAAACGGGAGGTCCTGTAAGGATAATGAAAATATCCTTTTTATCATTTTGCCCCGGAAAAATTTGTATTTTAGGATTTTTGGGGTCGCTGATCACGAATCCGGTATTAGATTTTCAAAATTCGAAACGGAAGGTCCTGTAAGGATAATGAAAATATCCTTTTTCCCATTTTTCCCCGGAAAAATTTGCACTATAGGGTTTTTGGGGTCACTGATCACGAATCCGATATTAGATTTTCAAAATTCGAAACGGAAGGTCCTGTAAGGATAATGAAAATATCCTTTTTCCCATTTTTCCCCGGAAAAATTGGCACTACGGGGTTTTTGGGGTCGCTGATCACGAATCCGGTATTAGATTTTCAAAATTCGAAACGAAAGGTCCTGTAAGGATAAATATCCTTTTTCCCATTTTTCCCCGGAAAAATTTGCATTTTTGGGTTTTTGGGGTCGCTGATCACGAATCCGGTATTAGATTTTCAAAATTCGAAACGAAAGGTCCTGTAAGGATAAATATCCTTTTTCCCATTTTCCCCGGAAAAATTTGCATTTTAGGGTTTTTGGGGTCGCTGATCACGAATCCGGTATTAGATTTTCAATAAAAATATAATATGACTTTTGAACCTGGTACCAATATTATAATAAATAAACGCTATAACTACCCCACCCCTGATACCGCATTCGTCTCATTCTCTCGCTGTTTAGTTTTCCTGAGGTTTCACTTCTACCGCGTGTGCACTGCACACACATGTTTTTTTTTTTAACACTAGAATGCCCGATATACTCTTAGATGCCCAAATGGATTCATTTTGAAATTTTTACTCCCTTGGGCATTGGACGTAATTTTTAAAAAATAGACGATAAAAGTGTGCTAATATTATTTTCAAAATGAATGAGAGGTTTTTACAATAAAATATTAATTAGGAAAAAATTGATGACAAAGGAATGTTCGCAAGCAGTCAAAATGACTTCCTTGGGCAATCTAGTGTTAAATTAATGGATACACATTTCCAAACGAATAGTAACTTTGTTTCTTACTTTATCACGTTCCATAATTTAACTGACATTGTAAAAATATATTAAATGAAAAATTCGCCATTAGTGAAAAAAAACCATTTTTACAGTATCCTCTAGCCGAAATGATTATATATTTAGTGATGTGTTTTAGCGGGATGTATGATCATCTTAAGGTCCAGAATAGTATAAGTACTTCGCTCGTATTCCGGATTCAATTCCCGACTGTGGCACGCTGTGATTCAAGTTCACTCAACTTGCTTTACGAAATGAGTAATGATAGTTGCCGCTTGGTGTTAACGACATCATCGGCCTAGATTGCTATCACGGCCTCTGCTGTTGATGGGTTGCAACATAAAAACCTTACAAGTGTTGTAATTCATCCATGGTTCGCAATCTATATAAAACTGTAGGTGCGAAGCAGGGAAGAAATTGTTATGAAACCCCAATTGAGGAGGTCCAAGCTCTTCGAGAGCTGTAGCGCCGAGGATGATGGAATCTCAAATGACTTTGGTGTTACATTGGTGTTACAAACAATTCAAGGTTTACGAAATATATTAAAAGCAAAATTATTTTACCCATATTTTGGAAAAAAAAAATCTATGAAAGAAAATTAATTATTCAAATTTGAATAGTAATATATTATATTTATTTTTTCGGATATGCAGCTAAGATAAAAATATATAAAATATGATTTTCGAAGATTTTCATGTCTTAATTGTCACAATTTCTCTAGTACAGCTAATACGGGGTAGGTTTTGGTCGGATGGTTGGTCTGGGCTTTGGCCTGCGCGTTGGCCTGTACGTTGGCGCAGGCGTGGACGTTGGTTTTGGGCAGTAGGGCTTAGGACATTTTGGACAACGGCACTCTGGACATGGCGGCTGGATGGGAGGACAACGCGGTGGCTTACACTCAGGACAGTCACAAGGCGTTGGTGGACAGTCCGGTTTACGGCAATTATCACATTTGCCCTTATTCGTCACCCTGAATGCTACAAATTAAATTAAATTAAATTGCTTAGAAATTGATTTTTCTTTAAATGTCAAAGCGGCATACATTTTCCTGTTAAGCAGTTGTATAGATCCATCTCACACTTGTTTACGAAACACTTGTACTCGCACTTATAATTACCACACACTGGATCGACAACAAAAGGACATCGATATTGTCTGCATCGTTTGCCAGGGTTTGGGTTAGGGTAGGGGTCTTTGGGGTCTTCCGGGTCTTCGTAAGGATCTTCTGGGTCCATGGGATCTTCAGGTTCGTACGGATCTTCAGGTTCGTACGGATCTTCGGGTTCCTTGGGTTCTTTAGGTTCGTACGGATCTTCAGGTTCGTAGGGGTCTTCGGGTTCGTACGGATCTTCAGGTTCGTAGGGGTCTTCGGGTTCGTACGGATCTTCAGGTTCGTGGGGGTCTTCGGGTTCGTACGGATCTTCAGGTTCGTACGGATCTTCAGGTTCGTACGGATCTTCAGGTTCGTACGGATCTTCAGGTTCGTACGGATCTTCAGGTTCGTATGGATCTTCGGGTTCCTTGGGTTCTTTAGGTTCCTTGGGTTCTTTAGGTTCGTACGGATCTTCAGGTTCATAGGGGTCTTCAGGTTCGTACGGATCTTCAGGTTCGTAGGGATCTTCAGGTTCGTACGGATCTTCAGGTTCGTAGGGATCTTCAGGTTCGTACGGATCTTCAGGTTCGTAGGGATCTTCAGGTTCGTAGGGATCTTCAGGTTCGTAGGGATCTTCAGGTTCGTACGGATCTTCAGGTTCGTAGGGATCTTCAGGTTCGTACGGATCTTCCGGGTCTTTAGGTTTATGAGGATCTTTGTAAGGATTGGCACTTACAATTACTAGAAAAAAATATATTAAATTACGATTCATCTAATTAATAAATGCTTTTGAATATTTACCCAATAAACAAAGTAAAGACACTTTGTATAAAATGGACATTTTGATTTCAGAATCGATGAAAGTATAAACTGAACTGATTTTCCTCAAAAAAATTTCTGCTTTTATATATTTAAGAACGAAAAGGAAATAGGTAAAAGGCTTTATTTTGTTTATTTATTTAGGTGTATTTACTTACCACGATGACATAAAAATATTTCATTCTTAAGTTAAAAAAGAATTTTTGATTTACTGATCAATATTTTAATCGAATTGCGTATTACGGATGTTTTGTGGTGACATTTAGCACAAAAAACTTTAACCTATAATTACAAAACAATGCTGGCTTTCATGTTGGTAGAGTATTATATTGAGGTTTAAAAACAATATGTATGATAACGGGCTCATTAATTGACAGTATAGGGAATGACTGCGCATTAAATGCATTTAAAACTAAATTCCAATAAGACTGGGAATGTGATATTCATATTTTTTGATGATCACCTGTGTATTAATACGTTTTTGTTATAAGTAGTGTTCGAATATAAGATTTGTAGTAAAATTTAGTTAAAAATGTTATAGCAGCGATGGGAAACGTTATCGTAATGTAAAGAAATAATGAAACGATTTTCCGGCTTTCAAATCAAATTTAAGTTATAACGTCATAGAGATTTAATTTCATCACAGTGACGAAAACCGAAAAAAAAAATTCTGCCTTATCCAATTTTGTGGTTTTTTGTTTGTGAAATTTTCCACAAATGTTCATCAATTATATCCCCACAGAGCTGCCACTTTTTATACCCGTATGGTGAAACCAAAGGATATATTAGATTTGCCTTACCGTTTGTAACGCCAAGATCCCGTCATCACACAAAAAAATGAATTACACCAGTGTGTTTAGAATGATAAAAAAAAGTTGAATTTAGCATGTCCGTCCGTCCGTCCGTCTGTGGCGCGGATTGCGGGCGCACGGATTGAGCTAGAGACTTGAAATTTTGCGCAGATTCGTTTTTCGTAAAATGCGAGGCTAAGTTCGTTAATAGGCAAAAATGGACCATTAGGGGGGATACCCCCATACGAAGGAAAAACATTTTCTGCGAACATCTCAAAAACGGTGCATTTTATCAAAAAAGTGCAAGAACAAAAGTTATTTAGGATATGATTCTACATAAAACTCCCATATATCCAAATCCGATTGGAAAAAATTTTAAAAATTCTTATTGCAAAATTTGACTTCAAAGTGGAATTTTGATACAACTGTTCGAATTTTGATATGAATATCACCATACGGGTTTTCAATAATTGCCAGATTGGCAATTATAGCTTTTGTTATGTTTTAAAATGTCATTAAATATATTGGGATATTTTGATTTTAAATCCAACTTTGTTTTAGCCAGATTTATTATACTTTCGGAGATACGAAAAAGAAAACTTTTTTGGTGTCGAAAATATTTTCTTTTTCGTATCTCCAGATTTAGAATGAATCCTGCCAAAACAAAGTCCGATTCGACGTCAAGATATCCTTAAATTCAATATCTATGTTAACACAAAAAATGTCAGTGTTGGGCAGTGTTTTGGTATAACTTTTGTAAGCCTGAGTTGACCGATTTTTATGGATTTTTTCAATTGAGTGTGAAAATATTCAAAGATAGCAGTCCTAATTGTTTTTTCGATTCGATCCATCCGTTAACTTTTTATTAAGGTTTTAATGTGTGTTAGGATGACAAAACTAGGCTCGGTGAATAAATCGTTTGAGGGTAAAGATGTAGTCTCCGATGTCGTGCGCCGGTCCAGTTCACTCCTGCAAATTTAAACAAAAACAACACGTAAGTCTATAAGACTTAGTGAGGGCTTACAGTTACCCGCCCTCTACCTCGGACAGACCAAGAAGGACACGACGAACGTGTCTCTTCCTTCTGGACCTCTGACGCTGACAAGAGACACAGGCTCAGGTGAACGACACACGTTCACCTTCCCTGATTCGTCACCTTGTTCAGCGACTCAACAAACTGACGGACAGAATGCAATATCCCTCAGTACTACCCTTCCCGAATCATCCCCAAAGAACGACTACAAATATTAATCTAATTACACTACACAAAAACTATCTAATTATAAACACTCACAATAACTAATTAATTATAAGTCACTCACCCTTTTAGCAATCCGTATTTGACATATCGGTCTGCCATCACTACTTTGACTACTAGTAGCCAACTACGATATGCAGTTCAAAGTAGATTCGAGTGAGCTAAATAACAAATCCTTAATAATTACCCTAACATGTGCTTGGAGTACACAGAGAGGAGGTTAATGTGCATTTTTTAAAAATCTCTGGTTTCATACAATAGGCGTTTTCCATTGGCATTGGAGTAGCACAGAAGTAGCAACCGCTATATTGAACGACTCCAGCCCGATTCTAGGGGTAGATCATGCGTAGCTAAATTCCAAAATTTCCGCCAGATGGCACTTCCTTTATGCAGGTCCTCTAAGGACTAAATTCCCACATCAATCCTCTTGAATTTCAGGTTATGAAGTACCCCTGATTTCGCCAAATCGTGTTCCTTTGATGATCCACCCCTGGACGCTCCGGGACGCTCCGGTGTTTTCTAATAGAAAATGCCTAAATGTGATGGCCCAATAGAAGCTTTGCTTGCTTCGCTTGCTTTACTTTGCTGAAGCATTCGAGGCGATCAAAGCAAACAAAGCATCTCTAGACCCAATGTACGCTTTGCTATGAGCGCTTTGATATCTGCCAATTCTATTGTATTTATATCCTCTGAGTGAAAAAAAAGTTTGTGCAAACTAACAATAAAAATTAATTTATAAAGCATTTACAATCCATTTTGTGTTTTATTCCATCGATTAGGTGAAAAACTGAATTGTCAGAACTGTCAAAGCGCATATAGCAAAGCGCCGAATTGAGAATTGCTCAAATCGAAGCTTTGCTTTAAATGCTTTTGTATTGGGCCAGCGCCCATAAGAGAACACGGAGTTAAATTCAGCTGTCAAAGCGAGTAAAGCAAGCGAAGCAAGCAAAGCTTCTATTGGGCCATCACCTTAATTTGTAACGAAAAAAAAACGTTATACCGAATTTTTTTTCAAATGATTTTTTTATCGTTACAAAAGGAAATAACCTAACGAAACAAAATTTGAACTTCGTTACGTAATGAAATGTATAACATTACGATTTTTTTTGGCATCCCTGTATTATAGTCGTCTAAAGCACCACTAATTGACAGTCCAAGAATTTTGGCCGCTGAAGTACTGACACAACCAGAAAAAGAGTATTTGAAGGATAATAATGGAACTTTTTTTAGAATTTGTTAAATTAATAACATAAAAAAAATCTTGTTTTTAGGCTATTTAAGGGGGTATTCTAGTGTAATGGATACTATTTTATATCATTGTTTGGATTTATTTTGTCAGAAAGTGTAACAACCGTTACGAAAACCATTTCGTTTTTGTTATTTAATATTTAAACTGTCAAAAAAATTGTTTATAAAGCAATACATATAAAAAATTCCGTTAAAGAGCTTCAAAGTAGAGATCAAGGCGTTAGATGGTTGCCACATATTTGCAACTCCCCAGATAATCCAACACAAAGAAAAAGATTCTTAAAATATATACTTGTGGCCACAGCCGGAACTAGAGTAAAGCGAATATATGAAAAAATTTAAAAATGACGATCATTTGAAAAAAAAAATGTTTACGTTATTTTTCGTCGGTTTTCAGGCGGTAAAGGGCGGAATACAATTGGCCCGACACAACATTTACGGCGACGCATTACGGCGACAATGTCGCCCTCTATATACAATTGCGCACACTTTGTTGTTCTAAACGTCATTTGTTTTTCATTTGATTTTAACAGTCGGATGGTGAGCCACATATAACATTTTTTGTTACCAATTATCACACAAATTATTAATGTTAATGTAAGCAACGCAGCATACGAACTATATTTCCTAATACTTTATTTAATTTTTCCTTGAGTGACGAAATTTAGATTTTATGACGTCCCCATAAGATTTCATTTTGAATCAACCATGAAATGTGGGCGTGCTGACCGAAAAAAAGTTAAATTCGATCGAACTTTTTACGACGTCAAAGTCGGTCGGATTGATTGTATACAGAAGCATAGGATGCTATGCGTTTAAAGTTTGAAAAATTGAACTTTTGTCGCGACGACATCGAATGACAGTTGAATTGTTTGGTTAGGTTAATTGTGTTCGCGTTGCTCTCTTTTGGTGAAAAATTGGCAATTTTATCAAAATGCAGAAATTATCCATAGTAGCATATAATAATATTCTATTTACTTTCTTACTTTCAAAAAAATTAGTTAGGTTATGGGATTGTTTGTTGCGTGCTCGCAGCTCTGGTAATCTAAATTGGATGACGATAACGACAATGTCGCGCGACTCTCGTCGACGTCTCGTGTCGCCTTGTCGTCGCAATGTAACTCAGGCTTAAAATCTGAAATGTTGCCGTGTGTCGGGCCAATTGTATTCCGGCCTTAACTTTTGTAAAAATAAATATTTCAATATTGTTCTAGTTTCAATTGTAGGCACAATCATATATTTAAAGAATCTTTTAGTTTTATTGTGTTTCGGATTATTTGGAGAGCCGGAAACGCGGAGGTAAAATAATAAATTTTCTCAGACTCCGGTTTGACTGTTAACGCTAGACCCGTGTACTGGGCACTGAGTGCCCAGAACGATTTTCGAACCGAAATTAACCATATTTTTAATAAAGAATATGATGAAATGCTATATATTTCTGAAAGATACGGTAATTTAGAGTAAAAAAAATCCAAATTGCATGTCTCCAAGGGGGTTGAGGCAGGTGTCAAAAAAAAGCGTAATATCGTGTACTTGGGCACTCAGTGCCCAAGTCAGTACATTTTGTATGAATTTTGTTTTTATTTTGATTACAGCTTTGGGTTTTTCCCCTTTTATGATTTTTCTTGTATGCAGATATTATATTGTATTGTTATATTATTTATATTATAATATTTATATTGTATTGTTGTCATGTATTGCATTTTCTTTCGTGGAGTACATGATTTGTTGGAGATGTCGAGTAGTAGATTCGCGAGCTTACAAGGTGGTCTATATTCTCAGTCGATTTTTGCAAATTATATTTTCCCATTGTATTTCTACTTGTTTAACGAATAGACCAATTTTTATGATTTTTAAACAAACCAGCCATACATTTTCTATTGGAATTACATCTGGGTACTGAGTGCCCAAGTACACGATAAATGGAAGTTTTATAGTACACGGGTCCAGGGTTAAACTCTCTGGTGAAAATTGACCTACTCCGACTCCAACTTCAAAACCAATAGTTCTTATCTCAACTCTGACTCCACAGCCCTGCAAATTTGGACAATTCAAAGTAATTCGACTTACGATATTCTTGCTTAGAGAAATATGATTTTTTTTCAAAAAAAAATATAAATGTTAAAGTTAAAGAAAGAATCATGAAATTTTTTTTTGTAGATGTATTTTTATTTGGACATTCTCGTAGTTATAATAACTCATAAATATTATATGTTGACAACAAATTCAAAATACCCTAAAAAGGTTAATTTTTTAAATTTTTTTATTATTTAATGTCTTGTCTTTTTCTAATAAGGTACAGGTGGGCATTCACGTGTCTCACAAACAGGACACTGACATTCATCGCAAAGTGGTTTTGCACAAAGAATTAAAGGACATGGCGCACAAAGACATTCAATAATTGGACAATCTGGTACATTACAATTGCCGCATTTACTCTCATCTGTCACCACATAAGCTAAAACATAAATTTATTGGTTTTAAATTCAAATAATCATAAATAAAAAAAATTTTACAGTCTCCTGTTAAACAGTTGTAGTTGACCATTTCACATTTGTTCACAAAACATTTATAATTGTATTTGTATTCTGCACATACTGGTGATATGAAAAAGGGACAACCTGGGCATTCAGAAGGGGCTGCGTAGTTACTTGTAACTATTTGAATAGCTAAACTTATAAAAAATTAGATTGTTAGCGAAGAATATATAAAATCTATACTTTATTTTACCCAAAGTTATTACAATAATGGAACTGATAAAATCTTTCATCCTGGGACGACTGACAGATCGTTTCTCTAACCAAGTTTAAATTTAACTGCTGTGAACATTTCTTTATCTGCATTTATATATCTAAATGTTTAAAAAAAAATAAACACGAATTTTAATAAAAATCTTAAAATTTGCACATGAATAAAATCAAGTAGTCAACTTGCTTATATCGCGTACAATAAAGTTTCGTTAAAATCTATAATTGTCCAAATTCCATTTCGACAAAAAGAAATTAAACATTTTAATATAATTTTTATAAGATAGCCTTAGGTTTAATTTCGCGAAATTTACAAGTAAAAGAATTGTTTAAGAAACGCTGTTACTGACCTGTTTTCACATAAAAGAAACAAAGTTCTGAATTTTTTAAAAAACATCTGTGAAGTCTAGACATTTAAGAATTTGGGTCAAAAAATGTATCCAATTATATTGTTGAAAACGACTGCTGTTCCCAATGTGTTTTTACTCAAAATTCATCAAAACATTGTTGCGAAAAAAATAATCTTCAACAACAAATCCAAAACATAAATAATGCTATAAGTGCTGGTTGGTCAAATCTACTTAACCCGCCGTCTACCGAAAAAAAACCTGCTAGAACTACCGTTGGGGTAAATTAGACCCCAATCGGTAATATAAGCCATTTTCCTTTAGTTGTTATTGAAAATGTCTGATTACACTTAGAAAAAAGTTCAATAATGTCAATAAATTCCAGCAAAATACAATGAAGAATTTTTAAAGAAAGAATGTCAAGAAATTACAAAGTCCAAAAACCATTACGACTAGAATTAGAGAAAAATTTTATCGCTGTGGGGTCAAATTGACCCCAATGGTAGACGGAGGGTTAAAGGGTTATTCTTATCTTTTCAAAGAAATCGGTTAAGTGCACTCTAATTGATTTTTTTTTATTTCACTACATTTAATGTAGTCAACTGAATTCCTACATTAAATGTAGTGAAATCCAACAGCAGTGCGATTGGAAAATAGAGCGTGAATTCACAAAATTCACACAAAAATCAGTGTGACTTCCAACATATTGTACAAAATTTTGTGTGATTCCGCCCAAAAGCGTGCTTTCTTAAACATAGTGATGAATAAAATCACACAAAATGTGTACGATTTCACAGAAAATGTGTGCGATTTCACAGAAAATGTGTGCGATTTCACAGAAAATGTGTGCGATTTCACAGAAAATAAAAATTAATCTCTGCTTATTTTTCTCTCTGAACAATTTTTATTTTTCTCTCCGAAAAACATGGCGTTGCATTTAATTTCCCTCCCACATCTAATTTCACAGTATTGAGAAGAAATGGAAACTATGAATGACAACAATAATATGATATGTAAAAAAACAATTAGATTTTCGATGACATTTTAGGCCAAAAACTCCAAACGGATGAAATTGCTCGATGGTTTGTGTTGCTTCGAAAAAATACTTCTCTCCTTCAATATTTAGCGATTTTTTTTTGGTTAAAAATCTGAAAACCAAACTTTAATCAGCCCAAATAATTTAACAAAAACAATGCAAACTAATTTCTAAATGAAGGTATGATCTCCGAAACTGATTTTTTAAAATTCGTTTCCTGAAATAACAGTGCAAACAGTTTTTAATTGGATAAGTTGGGAAACTGGCGATACACGATTAACAAAATGATACCGCCATATTATTTTGTAGTTGCTTGCAGTGGGTAATTAGACCACTTATTGGTGATGACGATAAAAATTAGTGTAAAATCACACTACGTTTGGAATTTTACACAAATTTAGTTGAAAATCACACAAATTCTGCAGTAACATCACTCAAAAAAAGAGATTTTACACGATTTTTGAAAATCACGCATCAAAGGTGTGAAAATACTCAAAAAAATTAGTTTTTTAATACAATATTTAGTGTGAATTCATACAAACCATTTAGAGTGTGGTTATTGAGTGATCGCTGACACAGATTTTGGAAACGTTGTTTTGAGATAATCGAGATTGAAGTTTTTAGTTATTTCGTAAATGTTGTAAATCCGGCTCCATACATGATTTAAAATTGTATAACTACGGAAATTTTTGTCCGACCAAATTAAGATTTTGAGAAATAAAAGTCGAAATGTTATGCAGAATATGTAAAAAAATCGATTTTTGCAAAAAAGTTTGAAGGAAGTCATAACCTCTTAAAGGAGCCTCCACACGATCAATGTTACTTGACAAGTATTATTGATGAAAATTTTCGTCAGGTTACATTGATGGAAATTGCCTCCAAATGTAACATTGAAGAGCACCAAACGATCAATGTTACTTGAAATAGAGTCATTCAAGTAAAATTGTCAAGTAAAATTGTCAAGTAACATTGAACGTGTGGAGGAGCCTTAATAGAGAAAACGTCAGACCAAATTTTGACGTAAACGTAGAAAAAATCATGAAAAAGCTAGACGGAGAATTGGGAGGGTTCGAAAAATTGAAAATTAGCGTGACATATCTTATGGACAGCCCCTAAGTGAAGAACCGGAGTTTAGATTAACAAGTGGAGACTCATATAAATACAAAGACAAGCACCATCGACATGAGGTCAAAAAAAGAAAAAAAAACGAAGAGATCTATAGAATTGGAAGTATAGAAATCTACATAATTAATCATAAACTAAAATATATAAGTTAATAGTTAATAATAGTCTAATCAGGAGGTCTAGTTATATCAAATAATATTTTTCTTTTAAACATGTTAATATTATGCTGATTTCGAGCGGTACAGTGTTCCAAATACAGAAGGATCTAATAACAAATTAACCATAAATGATTTTGCTAGTAAATTTAGGAAATGCGAACAATTTCCTACGAGACGAGACGATTTAAGATAGGTAATATAGCTTGTTGGGATACCTAGCTGAAAAAATTTGATAATCTCGAAAAGAAATATGTATACGCGGAGAGAAATCCAAATAGGAATATACGAGACACTGGACTCTTCTGCAATGACTCCCTAAAAATAGGGAATTACTCATATAATTTTGGGGAAATTTCCTATTTTTTGGCATGAATTCTCTTTTGTTTGGGAATCATTACCAAACAATTTGACTCACTCGTATATTCCTATTTTTTGTAGAAATCTGTCTTATTATTTCTCTCCATGTAGTAACTCTAGTCTGGAAAAGGAAAAATGATCACACCGTAAAAGATTAATAACAAACGTAGAAACGTGATCGTAGATCGTAGACGATAAACAAATGTAGTCACATTTTTTTTAAGACGGATCAAATTACCAATAGAACTGCCAAAAAACACTTCACTGCCATAAGAAAAGTGTCAGGATGGTCGGAAGGACAAAAGGAGATGTCGGTTTATGTTCTCCTTGAACTTCTGCAGGTTATAGCATAGATTAGAGAGTTACTATAGATAAGAAACGAGGAAGAATTTTTTTCCTGAAGAAGAGTACTTTGCATCTGTTTCATTTGCTTCGTAAAGACATGAATTGCTTTTGTGTGAGAAATGGTGTAAAAAACTTTCTTTTGGGATTTGTTTTGCTGTCCGCCGAGCATTCCCTAACAATACATTGCACATATTTTTTCGCGGACATTTTGCGTGCTATAAAAACGTTAATAAAAGTAAAATGGAAAACCTGTGCGCCTACGAATGATTCCCATCGACGAATGTAAACAAAGCGCTGGCCCCGGATATGTTTGTGTTTGTGTCGTATGAGTCAATTGTGCATTCCAATTGAACGTGAAGGAGTGAAAAGGAATACCGATGTCATCAGAAAATATTCCACTAGCGCAGCTATTTACTCTACGTAAGTATATGGGAAAATGCGTTTTCTTCTCATCTATAGTAACTCTCTAATCTATGGTTATAGCATAGTTTATATATAGCATGTATAAACTATGGTTATAGTCCGGGGGGAACACATTGGATGGTAGATCGCTCTAAAGCAGCGGGCTTGTACGAAAACTGCATACATACGCATATGAAAGAAATAATCTGTTTCACCTTGCATATAACCCGTTCTGCTTCCACTTGTGCATTTTACATACCATGGAGCTTTGCTGAGCTCTAAGTAAGGCTATTTATGCGAGAGATTTTTATTAGCTCAGTTGTCATTAGGACATTGACTGAAGCAGTGGTGTATTTCACACTGCTGAAAATCATGAAAAATTTAACACTGTTGAAAATCATGAAGCGTTCTGTCTCAACAGACGACACGAATTTTGGACATGATTGTTTTCTTATTCGGTGTGATAACACAATGCAATGTTTACTATGATTTCAGGAAATTAAAACAATAAAAAAATACAATTTAAATATGCATTTTCAGTCGTTTCATAAAATATCAATTGATCAAATTAATGTTTCTGGTTTTATGAAATGATTTTTATTTTCCGATTGTAATTCGGAAATTTCATATAAAAGTTTTTCATTATCAAAACTTTTTTTAACGTAAAGTAAAACAATTAACAGTGTGTCAAAACCAAGCATAACGAAAAGAGCTTTCAACAAGCATGTTTCACTTGGCTCGGAGAGCAAGGCATATAAACAAGTAAACCGCTTGTCAGTGGTAGTGGATGCCCGAGAACTTTGAAAGCTTTCCTGGCCCTGCTCTAAAGTCTTGTTGTTCGCGGAATAAAGAAGCCCCTAAACTTTACTGCACGAAAACAGGGAGGGTCAAGGAAGAAATCGTACGCGCCCCCAGCTGCAAGAGAGGGTCTAGGGAAAATATACCGTCTAGGAATAAGTTGGAAAATTTCGGCAGAACATTTCCCATGGAAATATCTATAGAATATTCTGACTACCCCAACGGAGCGGCGATGCTCGAGAGACGGTAATAAATCTGTCAAAGATTTGTCTCCAATCAGTCGGATCGCAAGTTTTTGAATTCGGTACAGCAGTTGCAGGACAGTTTTTGGGGCTCCAGCCCAAATGTGAGAATTGTACTAAAAACTCGATCGAATGTAGGTCGAATTCAGGTCTTGTAGATGCTGAGCACGTCCAGAAAGCCAAGGCACTACGATGCTTCCTATGCTACACTCAGAAAAATGTCAGGTCAACTTTTTGTCAGGTTAACTCTGAACTCTAGCTAGCTGACAGAGGTTTCCATTACATGACATTACATCCTCGAAATGCCTATCTAAGGTCAACTCGTGCAGCTCCCAATGCCCTACTTCACCTGCTGGTGGCTTAGTTTCAGAATTTCTCCGGCCACAGGTCAACACAAGTCTTACTTTCCCTCATGCAGGTGAACGTGCGCCTCGCATAGGCTAAATTTTCCTGCCCGAGGCCAATTACGCCGTATGTAGGTCGTCGAGTTAGCCTCAATTTTTCTGAGTGTATTTTAAAAATATGATCGCTCCATTGGAGCTTCTCATTTATTGCGATGCCCAACATTTTAGATACAGAAATTAATATATATCAAATCTTTAAAGTTTTTATATTTCATTTATTTAATAAACATTTTAAATTTTTTTTTAATTCTAAGCAAGAAGTCTTCGTTTTTGAAACCCCTATTATAAGTATTTTCTAACACATATCTAATACGGATTAGTGGGTCGCTGGCCACAATTTGGTTTCTCGCAGACGGGACATTTACATTTTTCGCAATCTGGCTGCGACTCGCAAAGGCTCGAAGGACATTCTGAACATTTGCATAATGGAATCGGACATTCTGGTACAGCACACTTTTTACATTTATCCTTATTTGTTATTCTAAATTCTGAAACAAAACTTTTTTATTATTAACAAATTTTATATTAACCCTCCGTCTGGCACATGTCCGGAAAGTCATATTCGTACCACATGAGTCTGGCCAGACCCACTAACAATTTGTATGAAAAATGATGCAATTTCATATATTTTTGGTGGTGTTTCATGCAAAACGCAGAAGTAGAAAGCACCTGAAGAAATGACGCTAGACGAAATTTCCTTTCGACGTTATCCAACACATTGGTTCTCCGAAATGTCGAAGAGCGAATAAACAACATTCAAAAGTAGATTATGTTTGCATTAGACCTGCCTTACACGGTCAATATTTTTGCTTCAATATATTGAACGTGTAAGGTGCCTATTAGTTGCGACAGTAAATAAAAAAATCAACTGCAAGGTATAAAAATGTGTTTGAACACATGCCAAAAACGAAATATTTACATACAAATGACTGAAATGTAAGGGAGTCTGGCCAGACTCATGTGGTACGAATACGATGTGTACACCAAAACGTCCTTATAATTATCCTTGTACAGCATATTTCGTCCTGAGCTTTTTTTAGATAGATAGCTAAATAGATTTTAGGAAGCTACCTGAAATTTCAAGTCGATAGCTCAATTAGAAAAATATTTACACAAAAAATAAAATCGAAAAAACCTGGCCAGACTCATGTGTCAGACGGAGGGTTAAATAATCCTTTACCTTCTCCTGTTAAACAATTATAAAGATCCATTTCGCATTTGTTGGTAAAACATTTATACTCGCATCCATATTGCGTACAGACTGGATCAATGTAAAATGGACAAGGGGGGCATTGTTCGACTGGACAAACACTTCTAGCTACTTGCACAGCTACATAAAATAATAAAATTAAAGACATGTTAAAAAATATTTCTCTCATACCTAAATATATTAACAAAATGGAAGAGATGAAGGTTTTCATATTCAGCTATTTTAATAAGATTAAATTAAACTGGGTTAAAAGTATTTTGGTCTGTATTTATATCGTCGAAAATTTCACCAAAAATCCACAGACACTAAATCTAGGTCCTTTTAAACTATGCATGAGAACAATAAGGATTGAGTACAAAAACTTCATTGTTGAAAAAAAAATTCTTCTCGATATTATTGTGGCCTCATTTTTCAAAACCAATATAGCCTGGCTCTAGATTTTGTACCGGACAATAATTGAAAAGTCTAGACGGGAAAATATTGTTTTAAAAACCATATGTGGAATTAAATTCACAAAAACAGCGAATACGAAAACTTTTTTTTGTGAAAAACAATTATTTGTAAAATATTCGAAATTAAATCGTACCTACTTAAAAAATGTCTTCAAAAGTATTTCCACTGAGGGAAATTGTGCGTGTAGCAGAATGAAGAACCATCATTTGATTTAACTAATTCTCATTTATACTCCAAAATCAAATGTTTTTTGTTTGATTTAATAGACAAAGCAGTAAAAACAAATACCTAATCATTCATTTTAAATAAGGTATTTGATTTAAATGCATCTAAAATTATTTAAACGTATTAAAGACAAAGACCCAATTAGTTAATTTGACTGTCTGAGAGAGAGAGCGCTTTCTTACGGCATGCAGTCAAAACAAATATTTGAGCATTAATTTTGAATAAGTAAGTAGGTAATCGGGGCAATTAACGATGGCGAATAGAAAAGAGAACGAGAGAAAATCAACATCGTCATCGGTGGCACACAAAAACGCATTTTCTTTGTTTTTATGCACGCAGACTTGGTTTAGTCGGGGTTTGCCACTAAATTTAAGCGGAAAATATATGAAATGGGGCGTTTTTAAAAGAGCAAATTTCATTAGGGGTTTTTTAGGGGCAAAAAAAGTAATATCCTAATTGAACTATTCCAAATTAAACCCTCGAAAAGGTGTGCAGTCCACCTTTCCTAAAAAAATTACCTTACAATGTTTTCATTTCCAATTTTCTACATATCTGCCTATGTTTTTTTTTGTTTGTCCGATTGACTTGAAATTTTGCACACAAACGTAAGTCGTCCTTGTAAGGATAACAGAAGGTATTGTGATTATCATTTTCCTCAAATTTTCCGGGAAAAATATCATCGTGGGGTTTATGGGGTCGCTGAATCCGATTTTAATATTAAGAAATCTGTAAGGATAACGGAAGTTCCTGTAAAAATGACGACATAATCCTTTTCCTCAAATTTTCCGGAAAAATCTGATCTGGGGGTTTTTTGGGATTGCTGAGTCCGATTCTGGAGGTAAAAAGTCAGTAAAAATATCTCATAGTCATATATTATATTCGAAGACTAAAAAAAGCATTGCGAACGGCACACGGTATTTAGGCTTTTTAGTCATACTTATAAAAACAGATAAAAACATTTAAAAAAAAGATAAAAAACGCAAAAAAAATTAAAAAAAGAGTTGAGTCTATAGGAATAAACCAAGCATAATTGCTGAACTAAATTAAATACGACTTGAACAACGCAAGTTAGACTCGTTCAAGTGCCGCGTTTAGTAATAGTGACATTAGAACAGAATATGCAACTCTCATCGGTTGCTCTTGATGATAGCTCGTTTTTTATTAGTCATTGAAGTGTGCATACGTATCTTTACTCACTCTCACAGACCAGTGCCAGTATTCACATTCAACAACATTTTGACGAATTCTTCATCAATTTCAATAAGCTAATTAATCTAAAATGTTGTTTACATTATGAACTTTTTAAATCCACCGAATTTCTGCACTTTTTTCCACAATTGTTGAAGCAGCGTCATTCCGCGCAAAATAGCGTTGGTAGGGAGAAGTGGTCCACGTTTGGTAGGGTGAAGTGGTCCACCCTGTCAATGTCATATTTCGTGTTTTCAAGTTTTTTTATGAGTTATTTTGAGTAATTCAAATCGTGGCCGAAAATCGATGCGAAGCTCGATTATAACTTCTCCCAAAAATCGAGCTGAATTAGAGAAGCAGAAAAAGCCGTCGGAAAGAGACGCTTTACAATTACACCGAAAAAACCAATACCAAAACAGACCAAACGCTCATTTGTACTTTCGAATTAACCATATTTTTGATCAAACTTCATGATTATGCTTTTATTTGTCATTTAATTTTATGTTTATGCGATTTCTGGAAAGTTTTTGAGGGTGGACCACTTCTCCCTACCATTTTGAAAAAAATCGAAAAATCAAAGTTTTCGATAAATGCCTAAAAATTAAATTTAATGTCAAAAAGTTGGCAATCTGTGAATGCAGAAAGTTAGCTTAGGTCCTGCACTTGCGATTTGACTATCTTATCATGCAAAAATTCCAATTTTTGACCATTTTATGGCCAATAATAAAAACGTGGACCACTTGATCCCACCTGACCCTACCTAAATGTGGCGACATTTCTCGAAAAAAAACAGACATTTTTTAAGCAAACATTTAATTCCCCAGATCTTATGTCCATTCAATCTAAAACTGGTATCAATTTGTTGTGAATAGGAAACATTTTTATTATTACTCTTGAAACCGATAAGCAAATATATTGTAGATTAGGTCCTTTCTCGACAAATATTATGCTATTTTCATAAAATACAAAAACAATAAACTGAAGTATAGCCATTAACAGAAGGTTAACAGAGGGTTAACAGAGCCATCCTCCTTTCGTGATCATAACAATCGCTTGAAGAGGCTCCTTAATGTATGCCCAACATAATGAATAGTATCCCATATAGGTTAGTAGTGACACAAAAGGACAACAATCGTTTTTCTCATCCAATATTCTGAGATGTCCTGTGCTCAACTCGACTGAAATTGTCCTCAACTATTTAACATGGATACGGCAAAGCAATAACAATATGAGTCTGAATGTAAACATATGATGATTCTCAATATACTCATATGTATGAATATTAGAAGATATTCTGTAGTAGCGGTATAGGTGGGATCCGTTAGCATAAACATGTTGTGAGCTTGAATACAAATGTTTGGAACACATGGAGACGAGGTCGACCATTAAGCAGAATCATCTGTCAAGTAATTTGAACTAATTCAGTCTTACATTTGTATCTTTGTAGACCTTATGGGAACCAATTACAAATAAAGTGGATAGGTATCCACTATACTAAATAGAATACCACGCTATGTCTTCAGTTACACAAAGTAGATAGTACATATCAATATAATAAATTGACACTGATATTGTTGGAAATAATTTCAGATAATGGTTTGAATAGAGAAATCCTCTTCCATTATTGTTACCCACCGGTTGAGATACAAAAATGTAATAATATGGCTATTTTAACTTAAGTGTATTGAAAATGTGTCATAATGGAATGAGAAGAGAAGACCTTATGAGAATATTTTTAAAAAAATCTGATGTGAACAGCATATAACTTTCTTATACAAATCCTATGTTCTTGCACAATCTTTTTATATAAAACCCAAATACCACTCACTCAGTCACTCATCACCGTATCTCCCGAACCACTAAACCGATTGCCATGAAATTTTGCACGTGGCATATTTTAGATCGGCATATTTTAGATAGCAGGGCGAGATACAGGCAAGGAAACAAAAATGAAAATCAATGAGAGATAGGCGAGTACCAGCGATGGAGAGAACATAAACGATGTTGAGGTGGTGCTCTGATTTACTTGGTTTAGTCAGGGTTGCCAACTTGGAAGTTTTGCCACTAAATTTAAAGGGAAAATATATGAAATGGGGTGTTTTTATGTAATAATATGGCTATTTTAATTTAAGTGTATTAAAAATGTGTCATAATGGATTATGAGAAGACCTTATGTGAACCTACATTTAAGTATGAAATTCGATGTCGTTCATATGGCCACCGCGAGCACGTTTGCTGATTGATTCTTTGGAGCCAATTTTCCACCACTCTTCCACACATATTGGCCGGAACGTTGGCAATTTCGCGTTCGATATTGTTCCTGAGCTCCTCTAACGTTGTTGGCTTGTTGGCATAAACCAACGACTTAACATAACCCCATAAAAAGAAATCCAACGGCGTTAAATCGCATGAGCGAGGTGGCCATTCGACCGGACTATTTCTCGAGATTACACGATTACCGAACTTCTCCTTCAATAGATCAATTGTTTCACCAGCTGTGTGGCATTGCTCGTTCGTGAAGTTCACCATGATAAAAATGTAAACCTTGACTGACGTTTTAACATTGCCAGATCATAAAAAAAAGTTTTAGGGTGCGTTTTTATTAAAATACAAAATTGTTATGTCCTTGTTGAAAGACCCTTTAGCTTCAGTGTGATAAAGTTCTATCTGTATATTCGAATTCTGAATTTTATAGAAATTTTGCACCCCCTGAACAAAAGGGGATACGACGAATTAGATAAAGATTGCCCCAAAATTTGACTGAAATTTTTGTAGAAAATATCATGCGTGATATATCAAAATGTAAAATATCAATACTGACCATTCATGTATATAACAAAGTTTGGATATTTGATTAAGTTTCCGTAATTTGTGATGTAATTTATGAAAATAAATTTTAAAAATATCCTTACAAAAGGGAATGTTCCCCAATTTTTTGTCGTAATATGTCTAACATCTACAGTAAAGCCTCCCATAATTTTGGAAATGATTACAAAAAAAAAAATAATACGACAATTTTTTTGTTGGAACGTGTCCTAAAAAACTTGGTAAAACCTACAATTTTTGATAGGAATGACTCCAATATTTGGCCACTATGCCGTTTTTCCCAGAAATATGGGACTGAAGCATGAAGTTTTGGTGGAACGGTTCCAATATGTTTATTTTTCCAAATACAGGTTATGCCTTAATGCGGCCTTGCGTTTATATGTCCCTAAAAAATCATTGTTCTTAGCTCGGCTTCTAGCTTATCTACCACCGAACTTTAATGCTGTTTCATTAAATTCATGATAAACGCAAAGTACTTGCCATATAAGCTTGAGTACTACTCTCCTAGAAGACAATTATATAGAAAATTAAATTTTCCAAATAGAAACAATTTAACAAAATTACAATGCTTTAAGGGTAAATGTTGAAATCACTACATTTTAGTCAATCGAAAGCTATCCTGTTAAGTTATTTTGTTCATTTTTGGAATTGATAAAATGAAGTTACCTCCAGTTTATTTATGTGTGGCTATTCTCAGTTTGCATAAAATTTGTGGAAAGATTTTTAAAGGATCATGTCCAAAAGTACCATCAATTACTGCGAATGAAAAATATTTCGATATTTGGCCAATGTCACACAGTTTAGTTAATACTGATGATTTTGAAATTTCCTTCAAGGCCAATAATATCAAGTATGATAAAGCTGAAGATTTTTGCTATTTTTTGAATAGTTGGGAAGCATTTGTGATGAATATTCAATTTATGGCATGTTTTATCAAATCATTAAAGTGGCATATAATTTCGTTTTGTACAAATTCTAAAAGATTTTCAAATATAAAGAATGACAGCAAAATTATCCCAGTGTTTGACCCACAGCCTCATAAACTAATTTTTGTAGATAAAAAAGAAATTTTGATTTTTTGGAGTTGTGAAGAAATTCCATTCATATCAAATCATTCGGAAAATGCAGTAATTTTGGGTAAAGGAGAGACTGCACAACATTGGAAACATGCTGTTGATACGTTGGAGAATTTAACGAATCTACGTATTAAGGATTTCACCAACATTCAATCGACCTCTATCGCTTATAAATCACTAAAAGCATATAAATATAAAGAGCAAAAATACAAATGTCAGATTATATATTCGAAAAATTGGTTCAAAATATACATTTATATAATTTCCACAATTGGTTTATCTGTTATCGGTGCCACTTATATATATTTATTCAGACATAAATTTAAAAACATAATTATTTGGAACTAATATAAAAATTATGAAGTTAATAACATTTTACTGATTTAATTCATTCACGAGTGATGGTTTTTCTAATATAAAAATGATAAAATTACTAACATTTTACTGATTTAATTCATTCACGAGTGATGGTTTTTCTTTCTTTATGAATTACTCTTTTGCTAGTTACTGCGTGGTGCTAACGACATCATCGGTCTAGACTGCTAACACGGCCTCTGTTGTTAATAAGTTGCAACGAAAAAGCTTCATTCATGATTCGCACTCTATGCAAAAAACATAGATGAGCAGCAGGGAGGGAAAATTAATACGAAACCTCTATCGAGAAGGCTCAATCCCACTTTGGGACGTATGTTGATGAATAGTTAAATTTCTCGAGGGAATAACTCGAAATAAATCGAAAGGATGCACAAAAAGGCAAAGCGCGCCCAAATCTTATCTAACACCTCAACCCACAAGTGAAATTGCGAGGCAGATAAAATTTTGAGTAACAAATACGAGTAAATGGTGGAAGCATCGCAGTGTTTTATAAATTTTTATAAATTTTTCTGAATTTTCACAGAATTTGAAAAATCTGAGACAAAAATTTAGTTTTCAGGATGCCGGGACAATGTGCCAAAATCCAGGACTGTTCCGACTAATCTGCGACAGTTCAATTTTGCGCCACTTTTCACGAAAAACTCGGAAAAATATTTCAAGTGGTTTGTTGTTCACTGTTTGAAAAATGTTGTAAAAAATAAAAATATTCATAAATGAGATGTACTTTTTTATTGAAAAAATGGGAAATTTTACAAAATGTGAAATGACGCGACCCTCTGCTTATAACCGATTGATAAGCAGAGTCTAAACCGATTGACAGGAAATTTTGCACACAGATTAGTCTTACCTCATAGGTGCTCGCTAAGCAGCGGCTTTACAAAATCCAAAACGGGAGGTCTTGCAAGGTTCACGCAAATATCCCTTTTCCAATTGTTTCTCGGAAAAAACTGGATTTGGGAGGTTTTCGGGGTTGCTGATCACAAATCTGATGTTAGAATTTCAAAATTCGAAACGATTCAAGACCTTCAGTTTCGAATTTTTAAATTCCAAACATTTTTTTTCAATGGTGCAAAGCAAACTTATGCAAATAAATTTAACACGGGAACGACAGGTATGCAAGCTAGTTTACAGATCAATTATAAGGTTATAAAATATTTTTTAAACTCCGAAATATCTCGATAACGGTAAAAAATTATCAATTTACAAAAAAAGGCAAATCTATGGAAAATTTCAATATCTTTAGTTCTTTTCTGAATTATTTTTTTCGAAGAACCGTTACTTTGCAATTAATTCGCAAAAATCTAATTTTTTGCCTTTTACTGAAAATATCTCAATAACGGTAAAAGATATCGGATAAAGATAAAATTGTGGGGCCTGTTGTTCTCTTTAATTTGTTTTAGTTATTGAACTACCGAAAAATCGTTATTTTCGAGATAGTCGCAAAAACCTGCCTTTTTTTAAATAACGGAATATCTCGATAGCGATTTGGGATACAGAGTTCTAGTAAACGACAAACCGAACCACTCCTTCCCTCCTCCTCTATACAAATGGATTTTTATAAATGGAAAATTCCGTCTGTCCTCATTTAGAGTATTTGACGATTGTCCGTGGAAATTGCAGTTCTTCTTAGTTTTTTAACCCTAGACCCGTGTACTGGGCACTGAGTGCCCAGAACGATTTTTTGGGGTTATATTTTCCCATTGTATTTCTTACTTGTTTAACGAATAAACCACATTTTTATGATTTTTAAACAAACAAGCCATACATTTTCTATTAGAATTACATCTGAGTGCCCAAGTACACAATATATGGAAGTTTTATAGTACACGGGTCTAGGGTTAAACGTCTTTTTAATATTTAATCACAAATTCCATAAAAAAAACTTTTTTTAAAATTCAAATATTTACAGAAAACATCAAAGTTTTTGAGTGTAAAAATAATGACGAAAATTGAAACCATAGCATAATTCATAGTCATATCATTTACTAGAATGTTAACTCAAAAGACAGAGAAACTTTCCAAATAACTTTCATGGCTGTCAGCTATACAGATATTTGATTTTTGAACAAAGAGCACGGGATATTTGTCAATATCCTCTCGTATATTACCGACTGTTACACAAAATATAGAAAAAAATCGACCAAAATCTAAAAGGGTCGAATAAATAGCAAAGTTTTATTTGATTACTTCCGGTCGGCAGCAAACGTCCTAAATTTGTATGCATAAATATTTAGTGTTACTATCGGACCAATGGGTCGAGTCTTTTTAGATCGATTTCAGGGACTCTTGAGCTTCTTGGTAGCCCACATCCAATGTTTCCTAGAAACCAAATAAAGCCTTGGGACTTTTAGCCATGGCGACAATCTGTTTCCAATCCGGTGGTACAAGGATATTATCCCAGGGGCGAAACAAATAAATCAAACGGGGCAGGGTCTATCGGCCAAGGGTGAACACTTTGAGTATATGTTTCCGACTTAATTAACATTTCAGTTTTTACCAAGGGATGCAGTAGAGCTTCTTTAGTTTTACACACTTGGAAATTACTAATCGGATATGTGCTTCCTCGAGGAAAATTTAAATTGCGGCTTCTGGTTAAAAAACTCGGGGGGACGTTTGCTTTTGTGTGGTGAGCTATTGCGACAAACAATGAAATTCCCCACATGGTTTTAATGTGCGCATGTTTTGCATATATGCTATAGATCGAAGTAAATCAGTTATTCGGATATGTCTATGGATATTAAACTAAAAAAATTCAATTAAAATAATGTAAACAAAATAAAAATATCAGTTGTGATCAACACAAAACTTTCTTCTGCAATATTTAGTTTCGGAAAAAATATGAGAAAAGTTATATTTTTCCAAATATCCGTTATATATTTGGAAAAATTTTGGAGAACCGTTAAATATACGTAAAAACCCTGGTAGGAAAAATGCAGGATATTATATTTTCTTTGAATTTGGTCATACGCATTTTTTATACCCGTATGGTAAAACCAAAGCATATATTAGATTTGCCTTACCGTTTGTAACGCCAAGATCCCGTCATCACACAAAAAAATGAATTACACCAGTGTGTTTAGAATGATAAAAAAAAGTTGAATTTAGCATGTCCGTCCGTCCGTCCATCCGTCTGTCCGTCCGTCTGTGGTGCGGATTACGGGCGCACGGATTGAGCTAGAGACTTGAAATTTTGAGCAGATCCGTTTTTCGTAAAATGCGAGACCAAGTTCGTTCATGAGCAAAAATGGACCATTAGGGGCGTACCCCCCATACGAATGAAAACATTTTTTGTGAATATCTCAAAAACGGTGTAGGGGAGACCGGGTATGGTTGTCACATTTTTTGTTCTTTTGCATTTTTAGTGGCCATGTTCTTAGTTTAGCAGTGATATTTATATATCAGTAGATAATATACTTATTTTAGTTTAAAAATAAATAAACACTTTTTCTCTAGCATTATCTATTGAGGGAATATTATAATTTTTTTGAAAAAATAAAAGTGTGACTTTTAACCCCGTATCAGGGGCAGGTTGTCACATAGCAAATTAAAGGGGGAATATAAAAATAAATACTTATTTAAATCAAATGAGTATCTTTATTAAAGGTAAACTGTTGTATGTAATTAATTTTACCCAAGAAAAGAACGAAAAATGTCTTATTCTTAATAAAAAACAATAACCAAAATTTTTATTCATAATAAAAATAAAAAAAATGCATAATTCATAATAAAAAACAATAACCAAAATTCTGGTAACGAAAATAACAAAAATATAATCATAGTCAGTCTATAATTTCTTTGGACGTAATATTTTTTAATTCAAAATACCTAACCTAATGGAATTATATGAGACTACCAACCCCAGTCAACCTGAGACAACCTGCCCCAAAACACATTTTTGTACATAACCTCCCAAAATAAAGTTCAATCAATGTTTATTTGAAAAATCATATAACAATATCATGAAACACATATTTAACATGATAAATACACGAAAAGGTATATTACTATGTATTATTTAATTATGCTTACGAGACTCGACACAGATGCACAAAAAATTACTTTCGCTGTCCAAAAAAAACAATTGCATATATCTACGTCACTGCATTTTAGAGCAGGCTGAAGTGAAGTAGGTAGAGAAGTGTTGTTATCGCACTCATTCGACGCCGATTAATAAACTCATTCGTTCGTTCAGTTTTCTGTTATGGCCGCTGTGACAACCAACCCGTGTGACAACCATACCCGGTCTCCCCTATCTTATTAAAAAAGTGCAAGAACAAAAGTTATTTAGGATATGATTCTACATAAAAATCCCATACATCAAAATCCGATTGGAATAAATTTTAAAAAATCTTGTTGGAAAATTTGACTTCAAAGTGGAATTTTGATACAACTTTTCGAATTTTGATACGAATATCACCATACGGGTTTTCAATAAATGCCAGATTGGCAATTATAGCTTTTATTATGTTTCATAATAGCGAATAATTGCCGAGAAATTTTCAAAAAACTTATTTTTTTTTCAAATATTATAACCGTGCAAGAAATTTAAAAATCGTAAAGCAAAATATGTTTCAAGTCAAAATATGTTTCTACAACAAATTTCAAGTCCGACAGACCGACAGACGGACATACCGAAAGACCCACAGACCGACAGACGGACAGACCGACAGACCGACAGACCGACAGAATGAAAAAACTAAAAAAGGGTGAAAAACATTACCTTTTAAAAAAATTGCCTAAAAACCTAAAAAAAAAGTCTTTACTGTAACTCGAGAAGTAGTCGACCGTGTGAGCTGAATTTTATATCATAAATTTCAACCGAAGAGGTCTTGAGCAATTGCCGATTTCCCACCATTTTGCGATATCAGAATTTTCATACAAATTCTCCCAAAAAATGAACCGCAGGCGAAAATTTTTCTTCGATTTATTTTTTTAAAGGGCTTCAACTGGCAGCCAAGGTTATGGTTAACCTACACTTGAAGAGACTTTATTATAAAGGGTGATCCAAATGGAGGTACAGTAATCCCTCGAACTGCGCGGTAGATACGTTCCACAAAAAGAGCACGCAAACCGAAACCGCGCACTGTGAACCCTACTTGGTATGAAATTTTGGGGCTAGGAACATGTTTTTTTAAACGAAAATTATAAAAAGCTGCGAAATTTTGACGCGCAGTTCGAAATTTTTTTTTGGTTTAAAAACTTAACCGCGCAGTTGCGAAACCGCGCAGTTAGAAACCTCGCAGTTGGAGGGATTACTGTACTTTTTCCAATAGGGTTGTTTTGACAGTTCTTATGTGTCAACTGGCTTGTCTATATGACGTTTGTGTTCAGTATTCAGTGCCATTTCATCATGAATAGACTTACGTATGAACAACGTTTACTAATTGTGGAAACTTATTTCCAAAATCATTGCTCAGTTAGGAATTGTTGTAGAGCTCTTCGTCCACATTTTGGTCGTCATAATCGTCCCACTGAACGCACTATTCGTGAAACCATCACCAAATTTCGAACTAATTTTACACTATTAGACATTCATCCATCAACCAGAGTGCGTACAGCCCGTAGTAATGAGAATATTGCTGCAGTGGCATCATCGGACCGTATTTCTTTAAAAATGCGGAAGGAGTCCGTGTTACTGTCAATGGAGCTCGCTACAGAGCAATGATCAATGAATTTTTGTTGCCAAAAATTCCAGATATAGGTGTAACTGACTTGTGGTTTCAACAGGATGGCACTACATGTCATACAGCTAACGATACAATCGCTTTATTGAGGGAAAAATTCGATGAAAACATCATCTCAAGAAATGGTCCAGTTAATTGGCCACCGAGATCTTGTGATCTGACACCATTGGACTACTTTCTTTGGGGATATGTGAAATCTCTTGTTTACGTCGATAAACCCGGAACGATTACAGCTTTGGGAGCAAACTAAACTCGTGCTATTCGCGGAATACCGACCGATATGCTTGAAAGAGTGGTCGAAAATTGGACCCGTAGAATGGACCATTTAAGAGTTAGTCGTGGGCAACATTTGAGGGACATTATCTTTAAACATTAAATGGCATGAACCAAACTAACAACTTAAATAAAGATTTTCCTCAATATATTAATTATTATGTGTTTTATTTAAAAAAAAAAACAGGAAGCTCTTATTGAATCACCCGTTATATAAGATTTTTTTTTTTGTGTAAATAAAGTATTTATAGAATTTATCTAGGTTACATAATTTTCCAAAACATTCAACCTCTAGAAAAAAGTAATTAGAATTTTAGAGAGAAAAAATTTGAACATCAACAATTCATGTTGCACAAATTCCATCATAGAAGATTTCTGTATGAATTATTCTTGGCCATTAGAAATAGAAATTAATATGTTCTGTGGAAAATTATTCTATGTTTTATTAAAATAGTTCCTAAGTTAAACATTTTCACATTCTGTTTATGGCTTTTATTAAGAAAGAGAACAGTAAAAGCTTGTCCACTTTCATTGTTAGTAAATAATGACAAGGGGAAATCTTTGTGTTAAATCTTAACCGACTTTCCTCGGGAGAATTCAATGAACAGAAACAACTCTTAACTTTCGTGTTTAAGTTTCTGTTTTTCTGTTCATTAAAACAAATTAAAAATACAAAAATTTTCAAGCGAAATAAACTACAGGTTAGGAACTACAACCCGTTTGAGTCAAAGGACAAAATTATCCTTTGTTTCCTTACTACCATTTCGCAGTAACTTTTTAATTGGTATTTTCTATTTTTCAGTTTTATTTTACTAAATCAACTGTTTGAAATTTTCCCCTTAGGAAATTACGAAAGTCGCTCTTTTAGAGTTTAGTTTCGTAACCACTTGCTAATATAAAATGTAATAACGAAAAACATTACTGATTTATTTGTTTTATAGTAAAGAAAAACTCAAGGATCAAAAATATTTATCCTACATCTTACTTGTATTTTACTTCTATAACACCGATACAGTAATAAAAATGTCATGCAAGTTAACCTTTCCTCTGGGACCATATCGTGAAATGACGGTGCATCTTCAAACCCTAAGAAAGCATTATAGAACTTACTTTACACGACATAGAGTTTCGATTTTTTTTTTGTATTCCGTTTCATCGAAATTGTGAAAGAAAGTTCAATAAAACTTCGTACTTTGTTTCTAGTAAAGTTGATGATGATGTCGCCATTGCAATTTACCTCGTATCAATTGCTTCGTTTCTGCATGAAAGACATTTTCCAGGTGGAAATTGGCATGAAGACTTGACATTTTATTATGAGAAGGGATCCAACAGAAACGATGACATCAATTTGTCTTCTTTAGAAAGTTATAAAATTCAAATGCACAAAAATGAGCAAATAAAATCGATACAACGTTCATCATTTTCAGGTGTTTTTTTCGCATTCAATTTGTTGGTATGACGAGGTGAAGGACAAAAACATAAAGAAAATGTTGAATAAATGGCACAAAGTTTTGTTAGTGTGACTATAAATAAATACTATAAAATTTAAAATTTATCGTTGTAAGCTACAAACTTTAATATACTCGTACAAGTAGTTCTTTGTTTAAACAATTTTAAATTGTATTTCTTTATTTGAGTTGTTGTATTTGTTCGGAATATTAAAAAGAACTTTCCAATTGTCCTTTGTATTTATCTTATACTGATTAATTTTTAGATATTGATTGAAATATTTCCACAATACTTCCGAATTTTCATGAAAAAAAAATTCATGAAAAAAAATCAGAAAAATATCTGATGTGAACAGATTGAAATATTTCCAGAATACTTCCGAATTTTCATGAAAAAGAATATCTGATGTGAACAGCACATGACTTTCTTATACAAAATCTACGTTTCTGGGTCATTTACACTATAAACCGCCAAATTAATTATTAGTTTATATAAAAACATGAATTTTTTTTTACGAAATCTGAAATATCTCGATAACGTTAAAAGATATCGATTTACGGTAAAAGACAAGATTTACGCTATATCTTTAAGATATTAAAATTCTCTAGATTTTAGCCTTTTACCATAAATCAATAACTTTTACCATTATTTAGATATTTCAGATTTTGTAAAAAAAAATCAGATTTTTTTTAAATATTTTATTCGTTGTGTTTTAATTATATGTTACGGAGGAACGTAAATTTTGTATAAGAAAGTCATATGCTGTTCACATCAGATATTTTTATGTATGTTCACGCACAACTTTTTACTGGATCGACCGATTTTCGTAACTCCAAAGTCGTACAGAAAGTTCCTGATTGGGTGCCGCTGTAAGTTCCCCTCCCCTGCTAAATTCTACATCGGTTGAGATATCGAGTTAAAATTTCTTGTGTTGTGCCAGGAAGGTAATTTTATACATCTCCTCTCTGTGCCCTTGTCCCTCCTCAAAGCCCATCTCCCCTGTCCCTTCACCAATAGGCAGGAACTCTCACACATGCATATTAATCATGAGTTGCTCATGAGCAAAACATTTTATTCATCTCAAACTGCTCATGAGCAATTGCTCGCAGTCAAATCAAATGATCGTACTCACGAGTTTTTCAAATTACTGTGAGTCGTTTGAAAGCGCATGAGTCATATATTAGTACTTATGAGTGAGCATTTCCTGCGCTGAGATTTTATTTTGCTGAAACTATTGATTTGTTGTGGTTAAACAATTATCTTACATGTTTCTTTACCAAATGTTCACTTTCCACTAAAAAGTAAGAAACATACATATATTTTTTTTTTTAAAAAGAATCGATTTAAAAAAAACTAAAAAAATAAAGACAAAAATAAAACATAACAAAAGCTATAATTGCCAATCTGGCCCGTATGGTGAAATGGCATTGTTCGAAGTTTAAGTGAACAGCGAACAGTTGTATCAAAATTCCACTTTGAAGTCAAACTTATCAATAACATTTTTTAAAATTTGTTCCAATGGGATTTTGATGTATGGGAGTTTTATGTAGAATCACATCCTAAAAACCTTTTGTTCTTGTACTTTTTTGATAAGATGCACCGTTTTTGAGATATTCAGAAAAAACGTTTTCGTTCGTATGGGTGGTACCCCACCTAATGGTCCATTTTTGCCCAAATATAAGAATACTCATTACGCTAGATTTTAATACCAATTAAAATTTTTCTGGTACTAAAATTTGACACCACTTGATATACCAAATTATAAATTTTAAAAATTATCTTTTACTTTATAGGGCTTTAGTTTTTGTGTTATTTTTTTTTCTTTATTTTTTTACCTTTTTTAAGTTTGTTCTGTTTTTTTTATTAAATTACACGTTTTATGAAAATAATATTGAAATTCATAGAAAACTGGAACATGGTCGAATAAAAAATATTAATATACAAAAAATATTGATCTAGAAAAATTCCACATTCAGCACATCCAGTCACATGGCAATGCTTCCGCTTGATTGCATTTATCTACAGAAAGATTAGATTTATCGTTGACCCAATAAAAAACAAAAAAGGCATTATTCATATTTTATGGACATTATTAATATAAATCGTGCCACCGGTGTGGCAGTGACCATCAGTTTTATGTTCATACACGTTTCATGTTCAATATTATAATATTTATTCGAGCATTACCTATACGTTTCACTTATTAAAATATATTTTGAAAAATAAATGCGCATCTAGAGTAAACATGATAAAATTAAAAGGAAAATTTAATATCTCTACTATATAATAAATAAATTTTTATTGAATTTCAGCAGATGTTTACCGAGCGTTGCTAGAAACAAACAAATAAGTGGAAAAGCGTTTGCTTAGTAATTTTTTTCATTGATTTTGCTATAATTGAACATCTTTTACGAAAAATATTTAAAAAATATAATAAAAGCTGCAATTGTGAGGACTTCATCGTCAAATACTTTATATGAGATTAACAAAATTTTCATTTAAAAAATCTATTTGTTTGGGAGAGGGAGAAGGATTCATCCGATTCGATTTTGATGTATGGAACGGTTATGTAAAATCATATTCTAAACACATTTTACCTTTACAATTTTTTCTATACGATGCACCATTTTAAAGATAATAGGAAAAAAGTATTCCATTCGAATGGAAGGAAGCTGAGGGCGGGGAGGAATGATCCGATATTGCCCGTTCAAGAACTTAGCCTTATCATTTACGAGAAATGAAACTGTACAAATTCCAAGTCTCTAGCTCAATTGTTTCGAAAATTATGGTGCTCACGGACGGACAGACGGACGAACGGACAGACAGACGGACGGACACGCGGAAATCAGAATTGTTTTCATTCCAAATACGCTGGTGTAGTTCATTTTTGTGTACAATAATTGGTTCAATTCGTTACAAACGGTGTACTAAATTTAATATACTTCTTTATGATTCTGATATACTAGATTATAAAAAACATGCAACATGTAAGTGTGAAAGGTGAAATTCTTGAAAAGCAATTCGTCAAATTAGTGTAATAATTTTTCAAACAATATAAAAAAACTATTACTAAATCTGAAAAACGTACTCTATTTCGGCTGAAGGTTGATCCAAAGTACATTTTTTTCAACTGAATTTTTCCAACAATTTGCCACAAAAATTGCATTATCTCAAAAAATGTGGACTGCGGCGCATTTCTCTTTATTGCTATTTTTATACCCGTATGGTGAAACCAAAGGGTATATTAACTTTGCCTTACCGTTTGTAACGCCAAGATCCCGTCATCGCATAAAAAAATGAATTACACCAGTGTGTTTAGAACGATGAAAAAAGTTGAATTTAGCATGTCCGTCCGTCTGTCTGTCCGTCTGTCCGTCTGTCTGTCCGTCTGTCCGTCTGTCTGTCCGTCTGTCTGTCCGTCTGTCTGTGGCGCGGATTGCGGGCGCACGGATTGAGCTAGAGACTTGAAATTTTGCATAGTTACGTTTCTCGTAAATGGCTTGACCAAGTTTTTGAACGGGTAAAATTGGACCATTCCTTCCCCCATCCCCATACGAATTGAATACTTTTTTTTCGAAAACGGTGAGTCATACTGAAAAGTTTATAAACATAGAATATAACCTTTCCATACATCAAAATTCTATCGGACCACTCCTTTCCCCCTCTCCTATACAAATGCATTTTTTTTAAACCATTTTGCCTGTCATATAAATGATTTGAAGATTGGCCCCTGGTAATCGTAGCTTTTCTTATGTTTTCCTGGGTTTTAATCTAAATTATGTTTCACTTTCTAAAGGGTCTTTCAATAAGGACATAACAATTTTGTATTTTAATAAAAACGCACCCTAAAACTTAAACTTTTTTTATGATCTCTCAATGCTAAAACGTCAGTCAAGGTTTACATTTTGATAATGGTGAAGTTCACGAACGAGCAAAGTTTGGAAATTATTAAAACTTACTACCGAAAAAATGAGTCGGTGGTCGCAATCGTGTAATCTCGAGAAATGATCCGGTCGAATGGCCACATCGCTCATGGGATTTAACCCCGTTGGATTTCTTTTTATGGGGTTATGTTAAGTCGTTGGTTTATGCCAACAAGCCAACAACGTTAGAGGAGCTCAGGAACAATATCGAACGCGAAATTGCCAACGTTCCGGCCGATATGTGTGGAAGAGCGGTGGAAAATTGGCTCCAAAGAATCAATCAGCAAACGTACTCGCGGTGGCCATATGAACGACATCGAATTTCATACTTAAATGTAACATGTCCACTACACCTGGAAAAAATTTTAGCCCGATATCTCAATTATTCTGTGTTTTATTTAAATACAAAATTGTTATGTCCTTATTGAAAGACCCGATATAATATGTGTGGTTTATTTTGTCGCGGATTGATAAAATTTGTTATTCATCTTGTCGTTGAAATAAAGATATGGCCACCCTACCCAAACAAATAATTTTGACACCCCCCCCCCCCCCCCCCCCCCCCCCCAGGTTCAATTCCTGCGGACGCCCAGGTTCAATTCCTGTGGACGCCCAGTGCTATTGAAGTATAACTACGTTTTCAATATAAAACAAAATGTACAAATTAATGAAACATTTGCCAAAAAAATGTTAAAATGTTAAAATGTTAAAATGTTTCACTGTGTTTAGAAATAAATTCTCAAATTAAAACAGCATTCTGAGATATCAATGGCAAAAAAAAAACTCTCAGAATTCGTGTGCCATTGAATCATTCTTACAGCTCTTTAATGAAATCATCATTAAATGTTTATGAGTTCGTTTCGATAGATTGTGGAAAAAACATTAAAATTGGCATTGAAAAAAGTGTGCGATTTCTCGCCTCAAAGTGATACTTTTCGAGTGTAATTTAAAATATTTGAAAAAATCTGCTTAAAAAGCAATTAACTATCAACGAGCTTGTTCAACAGAGGAGTGATTTCTAGTGCACTTCAATCGTTTTTTAACCCTTGACCTCTGCGGTACATCTCATTAACACGACATTTTTAAACAATACTCTGAGGTAAGTGGCACAGGTATTCGTAATACTGAAACGATTTTTTTATTTATTTTTTTCCATTTATTGTCGTTTTGTTTATAAACTCTGAACATATTTGTTTATTATTGTGTTGCAGAACACGAGAATGTTGAAAAATATTTCAGTTTCACCAACATAAATAAATTTCAATTAAAAGTTTTGTATTCGAAAACAAAGCTTCTCAGTTATTCAAGTAAAATTACAACGAGAACATGAAAGCTTTAATACAGGCCGCTATTTTAATTGGTGAGTAAATTTTTAATTTAGTTCAAATCAACGAGTAGTTAATTTTATCGCCACATCATCGGACATTAATCCTTTAGAAATTTATTAATGTGATTTATTATTACAAAAGTTCACGTATTGACATAATTTTGTTTTTATTTCTCTTTGCTCATCTGTTAATGTCTGTATTTAGGAATAATTTCAATAGTTCAGGCAGTGAACTGCCCTATTTGCAATCAAGTAGTAAAGCCAGTGTGTGGGGAAAATGGGGTTGAATGTAAGCTTTTCCACAACATATGTTCCATGTATGCATACAACTGCCAGCACAATGAAGGTAACTCTAAATTGTAAAATTTTACGAGATATCATAAATTCAATTTCACCTTCGCTGAACATTTGACGTAATACTAACGAAAACTGTTCTTTATCTTAGATTTTGTTAGAGCTGATAACCAATTTTGCGGCAATTATATCCCTCGACTCTCCGACCGACTTATTCTAGAAGGTGTCATCTTAGCAGCAAAGACTGGAGCAATGTAAAAATACATTTGTTCTTAGCCTGTTTTATTTATTTGTAATTTTTTAAAGCAAATGTTGTGATATATTTATCTTATTTTAATAAATAAATGCGTTTCATGCAAAAAAGATTTTTTTTGAAGTTTAACTAATCTTTTAAACTGTTTAGAATAGCAAAATTTTTTGATTTATGCATGTTCAAAAGCGTATCTCCATCTGTGTGTATACCAATTATCTGATGAATAAATTGACTCAAAGACTTGAAATTTGGGACTTTCCATATCAGTTTTTTATGGGATGCAAACCACAGCGGCTTTTCTGTTCGCTTTCCCATCCCATCTCCATCCCGTTTTTATCAGTGTTGTGCCGCGTAGTCTACGTGGTGTAGACTACACCATTGTCTACGCGTAGACTATTACTGTAGACAATGGTATATTCTCTACGCGTAGACAATGTAGACAATCAATAAAATAAAGGATAGCTGATTTAGTTTTAAAATCTCATTTTCTTCAATCAATTTTAACATAATAAAGCACAATTTCCAGGAAGCAATCGCCAAATGCTGTAATGGAGAACTTCAGAGCAAACTTTAGTGGCAATTCTAATTCTTTTCATGCAATCTAAGCGGCTTTTTTTTAATTTTTGCAATTGAAATGACATTGAATTCTAAAATCTTTTTACTTCACACATTTTTCAATATAACGAACCGTTTATTTAAAAAACTGATTCATTTGTATGGGATGGCTTTGCTCATTTAAGAATATCTGTTTAATTTTTTCGAAAAACACTAGTCTTTAGCTTAATTCCGTTGAGAGTCATCGTATTTACAGATAGACGGAAATCTATACGGAAGTCATTCAAATCAAATAAAGTAAATCAAATACCCCTAATATAAAAAATATTAAAAAAAAACCTACCAAAACTAATTCAAGAATTAATTTTTTGCGCTTATATGTATTGTACATAAATCAATCGTAATCAGAATCATTGTCTTCTTCGTAATATAAATTATCATTTTTTCGCCAAGAATAATAAATATGGAGTAGTTTTTTAGACCTTTCAAAGGTCAGTCGATTTCAGCTTTGAGAATATATGACTCACTGATGACTTTGTTTTGACAGATATGAGAAAGTCTACATTGTCTACGCAAAGTCGACATTGTCTACGCCAAAGTCGACATTGTCTACGCCAAATCTATTGTCTACGCTATTGTCTACACTGAAGTGTAGACAATTAAAGTCTACGCGTAAAGGAACAACACTGGTTTTTATACCCATATGGTGAAACCAAAGGGTATATTAACTTTGCTTTACCGTTTGTAACGCCAAGATCCCGTCATCACACACAAAAATGAATTACACCAGTGTGTTTAGAATGATAAAAATAATTAATTTTTGCATGTCCGTCCGTCGGTCCGTCTGTCTGTCCGTCCGTCTGTCTGTCCGTCCGTCTGTCCGTCCGTCTGTCTGTCCGTCCGTCTGTCTGTCCGTCTTTGGCGCGGATTGCGGGCGCACGGATTGAGCTAGAGACTAGAAATTTTGCACAGTTCCGTTTCTCGTAAAATGCAAGGCTAAGTTCGTTAATGGACAAAAATGGACCATTAGGGGGGGTACCCCCCATACGAACGAAAACTTTTTTTCTAAATATCTCAAAAACGATGCATCTTATCAAAAAAGTCCAAGAACAAAAGTTATTTAGGATATGATTCTACATAAAACTCCCATACATCAAAATCCGATTGGAATAAGTTTTAAAAAATCTTATTGGAAAGTTTGACTTCAAATTGGAATTTTGGTATAACTGTTCGAATTTTGATACGAATAGCACCATACGGGTCTCCAATGATTGCCAGATTGGCAATTATAGCTTTTGCTATGTTTTGAATACAAGTTGTAACTCTTGTTCCCGATTTACGTAGTAAATATTAGCTACATTCCAATATCGTGTGCAAACTCCTTATAAGTACTCCAGAGTACTGCTAACTAAATACATTTTTCGTTACTTTGGAGTGCTCGGTAGTACTTTAAACTAATTTGTAAATAAGGTTACCCAGCTTTTCTTTGTATAAAACACAACAAAAGCTATAATTGCCAATCTGGCAATTATTGAAAACCCGTCTGGTGATATGGCATTGTTCGAAGTTTAAGTGAACCGCGAACAGTTGTATCAAAATTCCACTTTGAAGTCAAACTTTTCAATAAGCCATTTACAAAATTTCAAGTTTAATACCGGATTCTTGATCAGCGACACAAAAAAAAACCCCATTTTTCGTCTTATTAAAAAGGTATTTTCTGCAAAAAAAAAATGTGGTTTTCCTAGTGTTCTATTTTTGCCAACTCCCTTCCAATCCCCGCATCTGGTCCCGTATTCATAACCGATTTTCACTGTATTTTAGAATATTTAACAACCACGACTCGAAATTGATCAATTTGTCATAAAGCCTAATTGACACAAGCTATCAATTCGCTGCAAAAAAAAATTATAAGAAATTATCTGTTACAACTAATAATGTAATTTAGTTAATTTTCTCCCACCTACATAGTCGGAAATAATTTGAATAAAAATGGCTGGCAATCAATGACAATTCGGGCACGAATTGTTGATCAAACTTTATTCACGTAAACATTTTTTAAATTTTCATTCTTAATTTGACGCAACAGTTGAACGTATCTCGTCTCCAAAGCAAAATGATAAAGTTTTTTCTGATTTCACTCTTTTTACTCTCAGGTATTTTTTTTTACAAAAAAGCTTGTAAATTAATTACAATATATATGATATGATAATTTTTTGTTAGCGATCGTTTTGAATAATGGTGAAAAAATAAATTGCGCTGCCGTTTTGTGTCCGGCCTGCGGAACGCCAGTCTGTGGACGATTTAAACAAAATTATAAATGTTTTCCGAATGAGTGTTTAATGAATCTGGAAAATTGCTTTTCTAAATCAAGTGAGAAAATTTTAGTGAAAAACTTAAACATAATTTTAAAATATTGTCTCATGTTTTTTTTAGATTACCGAGTTGTTGATGTGTCTAACTGTGGAAGCTGCCCCCCTTCATCGAATTGTTAAAAACGTTTTCTCATTTTTTATAAATTTTAAAATTCTTGCAGCCAGGCCATTTTCCAAATTTTTATAACACATTGGTTAAAGTAAAGTATATAAATAAATAAATCTCACATAAGAAAAGTTACAATTGCCAGGGGTCAATCGTCAATACTCTACATGATGACAGACAAAATGTGTATTCAAAAAATTTGTTTAGGAGAGGAGGAAAGGAATGGTCCGATTACATTTTGATGTACGCAACGGTTATGTAAAATCATCTTCTTAACAGATTGTACCTTTATAAATTTTTCAATACGACATACCGTTTTCGAAAAAATACAAAAAAAGGTATTCAATTTGTATGGGAGATGGGAAAGGCGTGGTCCAACTGGATTTTGATGTATAGATAAGTTATGTAAAATCATATTCTAAATACATTTCATCTTGATAAATTTTTCGATACGATGCACAATTTTCGAGAAAACAGGAAAAAACTAATCCATTTGTTTGGGATATGGGGATGCAGTGATCCGATTGGATTTTGATGTTTGGATGAGTTATGTAGAACATTATTCTTAACAAATCTGTGGTCACAAGGAAAAACCGCTTAAGTCGAGTTATGTACTTTTAAAGGTTGGTGCATATTTGAATTCTCCTTATCCAGTTCTATATTCTGTCAAAGTTTGATTTTCATGCTGTACCCCTATGAGGAATGGCAGAGCAAAAACCATATAACCTAAGTCAGTTTTGCTTTCAAAAAAAGAAAATAATCAAAACTTTAAACCCAAATTACTCAAAACACGCTTTTTCGACTTAACCAGTTTTTCCTTGTGACCACAGAAATCTTACCTTCACACATTTTTCAATTTGACACACCTTTTTCGAAAAAAAATTGCAAAAAACTGCTTCGTTTGTATTCAAGAACTTACCCTAGCCATTTACGAAAAACGTCACAGTACAACATTTCAAGTCTAATACCGGATTCATGATCAGCGACACTAAAAAAAACTCCATAATGCCAAAAATTGGCATTATGAATATTTGTGGTCGCTGATCACGAATCCGGTGTTAGATTTTCAAAATTCGAAACAGAAGGTCCTGTAAGGATAACGAAAATAACCTTTTCCCCGTTTTTCCCGGGAAAATCGGCGTTAGGTTTCCGGGGTCGCTGATCACAAATCCGGTGTTGGAATTTAAAAATTCTAACTGGAAAGTCCTATACAGCCTGTTTAGACGCGACGTGTTTTCGTTCGTTTCGTTAAAGTTGAATAGCGCGGGGTAGTGTGGGAATGACGATACGAAAAGACGAACGAAAACTAAAATTCCCACCGTGGAAATAAAGCGGAACGGTGCCTGATTGGTTGTTAAGGTGTTTCGTTGCTATGATTTTAAATATTTTGTCAACTGTAATTGTTGTTTGGTTTTCCGATTATAATTGTTTTAGCAGAGTAAATAGGTGGTCGTGTATACTGGCTCATAAGGACAACGCAAATGTCCTTTTTCCATTTTTTTTTGAAAAAATTGGCATTAAGGGGTTTTGGGGTCGCTGATTACGAAACCGGCGTCTCAGTTTCAATAACTCTCACGAAAGGTCCTGTAAGGATTACTTTAATTTTTAAGTTTTTGTAAGTTGGTGTTTTGGCATTCTAAATCTATATGTAAGAAAATGGATGTGGTTCTGTAAGGATAACGCAAATGTGTCGTTTTTCCAATTTTTCTCACAAAAACTGGCTTTGGGAAGTTTTCAGGGTTGCTTATCACGAATCTGGTGTTGAAATTTCAAAATTCAAAACGGAAGGTCCTGTAAGGATAACATTTTTTCCCAAAAGTTTTTAAATTATTTATGGTTTTTTGACATTCTAAAATTTATACAAAAAACTTTAAGCTGGCAACGAAGGATCTGCTAGTATCGGGTCTTTCAATAAGGACATAACAATTTTGTATTTAAATAAAACACAGAATAATTGAGATATCGGGCTGAAATTACATTTAAGTATGAAATTCGATGTCGTTCATATGGCCACCGCGAGCACGTTTGCTGATTGATTCTTTGGAGCCAATTTTCCACCACTCTTCCACACATATCGGCCGGAACGTTGGCAATTTCACGTTCGATATTGTTTCTGAGCTCCTCAAACGCTGTTGGCTAGTTGGCATAAACCAACGACTTAACATAACCCCATAAAAAGAAATCCAACGGCGTTAAATCGCATGAGCAAGGTGGCCATTCGACCGGACCATTTCTCGAGATTACACGATTGCGACCACCGACTCTGAATTTCGGTAGTAAGTTTTAATAATTTCCAAACGTTGCTCGGTCGTGAACTTCACCATTATAAACATAACAAAAGCTATAATTGCCAATCTGGCAATCATTGGAGACCCGTATGGTGATATTCGTATCAAAATTCGAACAGTTGTACCAAAATTCCACTTTGAAGTCAAACTTTCCAATAAAATTTTTTTGAATTTTTTCCAATCAGATTTTGATGTATGGGAGTTTTATGTAGAATCATATCCTAAATAACTTTTGTTCTTGCACTTTTCTGATAAGATGCACCGTTTTTGAGATATTCAAAAAAACCGTTTTCGTTCGTATGGGGGGTACCCCCCTAATGGACCATTTTTGCCCATTAACGAACTTAGCCTCGAATTTTACGAAAAACGAATCTGCGCAAAATTTCAAGTCTCTAGCTCAATCCGTGCGCCCGCAATCCGCGCCACAGACAGACGGACAGACAGACGGACGGACAGGCAGACAGGCGGACAGACAGACAGACGGACGGACATGCAAAATTCAATTTTTTTTACCATTCTAAACACACTAATATAATTCATTTTTATGTGTGATGACGGGATCTTGGCGTTACAAACGGTAAGGCAAAGTTAATATACCCTTTGGTTTCACCATACGGGTATAAAAAGGGGGAAAAAACTTTTAACAGAAATAAAATCAAATTAATGTTTTTCTGAAGAAAATTCGATCTCATTTGTTTATGTAAGAGGTTAGTATAAGTTAATAGATTTTTTTTCATCAAATCCGTTTGTGGCTTCTAATCATAAATGAGATCGGAAAGTTTTTGTAATTAACGCCTGTTCAACAAAAAATTCAATCATCAAGCTACAAGATGAAATGAGGTAGTCTCAAATGCTTACTGTTCCACTTATACATATATATCTTTCGTGAAAAGGGCTGTAACTGGGTTATAACAATTGTAACTTCGGTATTGTACCTTAGACAAATCCGCCTTGCCGATATTATGCGCATAAAACACGTGTATTTCAATTACACAAAAACATCTTGGGTAAAACCACAGCTGAGAGTTAAATATCCAGTTATATAGAAGTCCTGCGGGGATTCCGGCAAGAAGACAAAACAACACAATGACTTGAGTTAATGGAAAAATATTGAGAAGCTGCCTCAAAAACAGTAAAAATCATTCAGGGTGGCATGGAAAAGTGTTTCCGTCACGAAAGAATAAATTGGAATAGGAACGACCTGAACAACAAACCTTCTCCGGAAAAAAAGGAATGCTCTTTTATTCATTTGATTTTTTTCCCATGGAACTCTGCGAAATTGTATATTGCCAATGCCATCCTGTTGGTATTTCCCGCAAGGGCAAAATATCATGATTATACCCTACGTCTCATGAAATTGGAACAGATTAGGCAGCTAGTTCTATTGAACATTGCCTCATCTTTAATTAAATCGCATTGAAATCACAGTTTTTTTCCCAAAAACATTTTCACAGGTCAGCGAAATTACTTCGATACTTTATGCTGTTTCTAATTTCCCCACAAAGCCAAAATCAAAATGGCATTCAGCCAAATGAATGTTATTTCGTTTGGGCATTTCGAAATCGTACCAAACTAATTACAATTCGTGTACAAACCAAATTCACACAACATCCAAAGCATGAAATTTATTTTGTCTGGCCTTATTCGAATAACATAAATCGATACATAAACTGAGATAAGGATGTTTTAACGATGATAAATAACTATTTTAACATACAGTGATTATTTTATTTAAACATTTATGGTATACAACTGATTACCCTTTGATTAATAATTTTGTATTGTTAATTGCAATTTGATTTTTATCATTCGTGACATCGACCATAAATTCCACGACCAACAAATTTTATTAATGAGAATTTGAAAAATGATTTCAACAAAAAAATATCAGTTGTGGGCAACACAAAACTTTCTTCTACAAAATCTACGACCCTGCGCAATTTACGCTAAAGCCCTGTCGCGTTGTCAACCTAAGACGACCTCCCAATAAATTCTTGGTTTATTCAAAAATATCAAAAACGTACAAAATTTGAGATAACTTGAGAACCGTAAAAGATATGAATTTACGGTAAATGGCAAAAATGTAGAAAATGTTAACATCTTTAATTATTCTTTTAGCTGATTTGTCGAAAAACCGTTAGTTTGCAAATTATTCGCAAAAATATGATTTTTTACATATTAATGAAAATATCTCAATAACGGTAAAAGATAACGGACAACGGTAAGAAACAAAATTGTGCAGAATGCCATTCTCATTAATTCACTTCATACATTCAGTCAGCAAAAACCCGTTAGTTTTCGAGATAATCGCAAAAAACTGTTTTTTTGGAAATAACGGTTTATCTCGGTAACAGGTTTATCTCGGTAACTAAAGACAAAAGTGTGGGAAAGTTTATTTTCTCCAAGTTTTGTCATACTTAAGGCCACTAAAAACCGCGTAGTTTGGGAGTAAATCGAGAAAAACGAAATTGCGATTTTTGAAAAACCGCCATTTTGGATACTTCCGGTTAACGGATTTCCACCAAAAGTTGATAGGATCGTCCCATTTCAGGACCCAACATGCCTATAAAATCTCATGGCGCTAGTCTATTAGTTTTTGAGAAATCTTGTACACAGACTGACAGACTGACAGACAGACTGACAGACAGACTGACAGACTGACAGACAGAAAGGCATTTTTTTAATATGACTCCAATCGACTCATCTTGCCTATGTTTTTTAGGCAAGATTAAGAGGTCGAAATTTTTCATGAATACAATACTTTATTATACTCCGTAGAATAAAGTAACAAAGCTAAAACCACGAAATATGAATTGTGATAACGATAAGCATTTTAATTAAATTATTTTATATCGAGTTTTTATGGAAATATTCGCATTGCATTACCAGAACTTCAAACTGTTTTAACCATAAAAGGCAAGGCGGGTAACGTATGCTTTAGAGGCCCATTTCGTTTTCAAACTACTAGCTTGCATACCCGTCGTTACCGGGTTAAAGTTTTAGAATACCAAAAACTACCGGAAAGAACTTAAAAACTTTTGAGAAAAATCTTATCCCTGCAGGACTTTTCGTCTAACACCAGATTCGTGATCAACGATCCCGAAACCCCACAAATATCAATTTTCCGAGAGAAATGGGAAAAATGACTTGCAGGTAATTCGGTTTCGAATTTTAAATCTGTAACACCGGATTCCTGATCAGCGACCCCAAAAATCCCCTAACGCCAATTTTTCGCGGGAAAAACGAAAGAAAGGATATTTGCGTTTTTCTTACAGGACTTTCCATTTGGATTTTCGGAATTCAAACACCGGATTCGTAATCAGCAACCCCGAAAAGCCCCTAGTGCCAATTTTTCCTGGGAAAACGGGGAAAAGGATATTGACGTTATCCTTACAGGACCTAGATGAATTTTGACACACATGAATCCTAGCTCAATCGCTTCCGAGTCCCGGAAACCTAAATGTTATAAATTTCATCAAAATCGGTCTAGCCGTTTTAAAAAAAAAAGGGGGTGTACCTGAGAGGCACAAGTTACGTAATAAATCGGACACAAAAATGAACTATGTATACCAGGGTGTTAGGGATGACAAAAGACTTTGATTCAGCATGTCCGTCTGTCTGTCCGTCCATCCGTCCGACCGTCCGTCGGTCCATCCATCCGTCTTTCCGTTCGTCGGTCCATCCATCCGTCTTTCCGTCTGTCTGTCCGTGAACACCATAATTTTCGAAAGGATTGAGCTAGAGACTTAAAAATTACTCGTAAATGGCTAGGCTAAGTTCTTGAACGGGCAAAATTGGACCATTCCTTCCCCCCGTCCCCCATAAAAACGAAACAGTTTTTTTGCAATTTTCTCGAAAACGGTGTGTCATATTGAAAAATGTATTAAGGTAAAATGTGTTTGGAATATGTTTTTACATAACAGTTCCATACATAAAACTGCGATCAGACCACTCTTTTTCCCCTATTCTATACAAATGGATTTTTTCAAATAAACGTTTTGTCTGTGCATCATATAAAGTATTTGACGATTGGCACCAGGGCACCAATCATGTAGTCCGACGCGTCTCTGTCTTTCGACTTAGACGCAGCTATTAACTCTTGACTTCGCCATATCTGCAGCTTGAAATTTCGCGGAATAGTCGCTATGAATAGAAACGTGATTCTGACTGTCATTCTAGGAAATTTAAAGCTGCTGATATGACGAAGTCAAGAGTTAAAAGCTGCGTCGAAGTCGAAAGACAGAGACGCGTCGGAATACATGATTGGTGCCCTGGCAATTATAGTTTTTTTTATATTTAACATATAACCGTGCTCCAGAAAAAAATCTCAAAAAACATGTCTATTTTCGACCATCACTTTGATGTTCTCCCTTAAAATGGCATTAAAAGTAAAAATTTTTTTTTGGAAAAATTCAAGTTTGAATAATTAGTTTTTATTCACATTAATTTGAAGTTGACCCCGTTTAAATTTTATAAGCGGTCGTTAACCATAATTGATCTCTTCCAGCATTAACGAATTTTAAAAACTTTATTGGTAAATGTTCCGTAAAACCTTCAATGCAAAACCATTGTAGAACGTCGAAAACAAAAAAACAAAAAAAAAACCAAAACACTTTATAATGTTTTTGGATGCGTTAAACCATAAAGCAATAAACACTTTAAAATAGTTTACAAGTGTTCTATTTGGAAAATGTGTTTTGTTGCGAGTCCTTTCGATTACATAAATTTGACCCTTTTTGCCTTTTGTTGAAACCGATTTATAAACTCATCCAGATGTAAATGAGATGTGAAATTTTCCACTAAATGCTTCATAATACCAAATATCTATTTGAATAAATTCGTATAACAGATGAAATATTAGAATTTCAACCGAAATGTGTTAAACTTTCCCAACTATTTATGGTAAAATGGTAAAATATGCAATGTAATTTTAAGTTGAAAATTTAATCAATGATTTTCAAAGCATTATTTAGTTGAAATTTAAATGTAGTAACTGCAGGGCTTTTTTGGTCAATTATATAGATGTGTTAGAGGTTTTTAAAAGGTATAATATCAATAAAATTTTGCAAATTTATTTAATGACACATTTTGATAAAATTTAGATGCATTGAACTGCAAAAAAAGTTAAAAAAAATATTGATTTACTGCAGAAGCACGGCAATACGCGATGTTTTCTAAAACATACTCGTATTTTGAATAGTAAATTTTTATCCCGCCTCCAACAAACTCTTATCCGCTAGAAATTCTGTAGCTGCATGAAAAACCGTAAATTTGTGAAAATTTTGGGGAAAAAACGTGATCGCTTCACAGGTTTCCGTTTCAAATTTTGAAATTTCCACACCAGATTCGTGACCAGCAACCCCGAAAACGCCCTAATGATAGTTTTTCCTAGGGAAAATGACAAAAGTGATATTGACGTTATCCTTATAGGATCCCCCGTTTCGAATTTTAAAATTTTCCACCAGAATAATGATCGGCAAATACAAAAATCCTGGAGTGAGATTTTTCAGCCCCCTAGTGAGCAGATTTTACAGTAAAATCAAGGTTTTAAAACACCCAAACCATAATCAAAGGTTTACGCCCTTAAGGGTGAATTTTAGGAAACCCTGCCATAGTGAGCGTTTACGCCATGGAAGGAACATACAATGAAAACTTCGACTTTCTAGCTACAGGGGTTTAGGCTGGGCATTATTGAGCCAGTTAATCGTTTTCATATATACAAATTAGAGAGCCTGTAATCTAGATCAGGGGTATCCAACCTTTTAGATTTCCTGGGCCACATTGGGAGAAGACGAGTTATATTAAGCCATAAATAAAATATAATAACCCTAAAGATAGCTGATTAGTAAAAAACGTGGAATATATACATACTTAGTCAACAATTTTAAGTAATTTAAACTTCATTAGTTTCTAAAGTTTGTAAATATATTAGTTTTTGTTGGGCCACATTCAAACCCGTCCTAGGCTGCATGCGGTCTGCGAGCCGCGGGTGGGACAAGCCTAATCTAGATAGTGGACAATCGTAATACGCCAGTTAGAACAGTTTTTTTTATTTACAAGATTAGATCAGTCTTTAAACATTTTTTTCAGTATATTACTACGACTTTACAATTTTTTATACCACACATGAGTTTTTCCTTAAGGCCCAACCAAAGTACTTCCGATTCGTTCCGTTTCGGTAAACTGTCAAAGTTGAACATACGACCAACAACGTTGCTACCCATAGTCTACGAAACGGTGCGGAACGTAACGGAGGAGTTCGCAAAAATCCATCTCAAACGGATTGCATAATCTCAAACCCTAAACTTGACACGCGCACATAACCTAATATATTCATATATTTGAATTATTATATTTTAAATTACAAAATAAACCAGAACTGAATTTTTACTTCAATATTGCTTATTTAACAATTTTCAACTTCGATCAAAAGACACAATCAAAACAGTGGTCGAAATGTCAGATTCCGAAACGGAGCGGTCGTACTATAGGAAGGTTCGATATGCTTTTACGGAAACGAAACGGAACGGATCGGAAGGACTTTGGTTGGGCCTTTACTTATATTAATCGATTTCACATATATTGGTAATCATTTGTAACTATTTGCAAATTTTTAAAGTTTTTCGCGATTGTTTTTCAGCTTTGCAGTCATTTTTAGACGTTAGATTACTCTCTAGATTATAGGCTCTTTAGTTTTTAAATGACTGATTGTGTTCTCTAGTAAAAATCTCTAATTTACAGGTTCTCTACTTGTAGTCGTTCATTGTGTTCGTATCCTTAATGAAATCTTTGGCAATATTTTTTACTTTCTTCTACGGAGTATAATAAAGTATTGTATTCATGAAAAATTTCGACCTCCTAATTTTGCCTAAAAAACATTTCCCGATCACTCCTGAGTCGATTGGAGTCATATTTAAAAAATGTCTTTCTGTCTGTCAGTCTGTCTGTCAGTCTGTCTGTCAGTCTGTCTGTCAGTCTGTCTGTCAGTCTGTCTGTCAGTCTGTCTGTCAGTCTGTCTGTCAGTCTGTCTGTCAGTC